>JARZZO010000004.1:53456979-55856979 GCA_030544215.1 Zantedeschia hybrid cultivar
TTACCAGTTTGGTTCGGTACACAACTGCGATACCTGTCTATGCATCATTGACATTTTTTTTTATTCTGATGTTCTGTAATTTGCTATCCATCATTTTATTTCTTTGTCCACTTTATGATATTTTTATCCTGTGGTGAGTCATGCTTAATTAATTATGTTTCTTACTTGAAAATGTTCTGATATTTTTTTGGAAATAATCTTCTCATAAATCTTTTAGGAAAACTCAAATCTAAGGAATTGGTCAAAGCAATGGTCAATGTGCTTAAATCTGATTCTTTGGCAGCCAAGTCAAGTGTTAAAGCTGAAGTAAAGAATGCGAAGAAAGAAGAA
This sequence comes from Zantedeschia hybrid cultivar, assembly GCA_030544215.1. Classification (NCBI taxonomy): domain Eukaryota; kingdom Viridiplantae; phylum Streptophyta; class Magnoliopsida; order Alismatales; family Araceae; genus Zantedeschia; species Zantedeschia hybrid cultivar. The sequence continues at coordinate 53,457,310 of JARZZO010000004.1, forward strand.
GATGATGAGGATTCTGATGATGATGATGAGGATGAGTCGGATGAAGATGAATCTGATGATGAGGTGTGACAAAACAGCTATGCAAGCTTGTGTTCTAAATGTTGCATTCTTTGTGGGATTCTCAAAATGCATCTTTTGTTGGTCGATCATCATTCTCTTGCTGTTTTGGGATAGTTGTGTGAGTTTGTCTATCAACCATCAGCCAGTTTGTTAGGGAAAAGCATGACATGAGTAGTTATATTGTTAGTTATACTATTTGTTTTATATTATGGAATTAAGGGTTCAACTGAGGTTACCTTCTCCAAAGTGTAGTCATTTCAATAGTTTCTTTTTCAGTGCGTTATTCAGCTTTTCCCTGATTATCTCAGGGTTAGCCCATTTTCAGATTTGATTATGGGATAGCCCTGCCCCTGTTAAACTGGGATAAAAGGGGGCTAACCCGACTTAGCCGAGGCTAGGGGCTAACCCGACCTTAGCCCAGGCTAACGTATCCACCCCCATGGCTGGGATAAGAGGATAACCCAGGTTAACGCACCAACAAAATGGGTGCCTTATCTATTTATCCTAGGTTAACTCCAGAATAGGCCAACTTATCCTGCCAGGATATCCCAGTGTTACCAAACCAAAAATGGGTTATACTAGGGCTAACCTAATCTATCCCTATCCTGCAATCAAACATGGGCTTTAAAGTGTCAAGAATACTCTTTTGGTTAGCTTATTATTAATTATAGGTTTTCATTTCTTATCTATTGGTGGTGCGTCCAATCTTTTTTTCTCAAGAAAGCAGGTTTTTTCTTGAAGCTGGACGAAGTATGGGAATAATATGTGAAAGGTTGTAATTTTACTGTTGTATCTTTTCTTCTGGATCACTGAGTGTTGAGTCGCTGTATGCTCTGATTAGGTTAGAAATTCATTTTATGGTGTATATTAATCTCTAATGTGTTTACTCTGATTAGGTTAGAAATTCATTTTATGGTGTTGTCACATTTTTTTTTTCAGGATATGCTGGATGCTGAAGATGGCAGTGGTGATGAAGATGAAGACGAAAGCGCGGAGGAAGAGGATGATTCTCCAAAGAAGGTTATTTCCTTTGTCATTTCTATTAGAAGGCTTGTGCTGTGTTCATTTTATCCATTTGTGTATTATCACTTGCCATTTGTATTCATGTTTATGTTTATTTGTCTAGAAATGTGCTATTTCTGTGTTTTGTCTGTCACTAATGTTTGCCATTATGCCTCTATCAGGTTGAAACTGGCAAAAAAAGGGCTGGAGATTCTGCTTTAAAGACCCCTGCTCCTGACAAGAAAGTGAAGTTGTTGGGCGTCCAGAAAACAGGTGATTGTTATTTTTTTCTTTACTCTTAAATCCTCCGTCTGGAAGCAAATTTTTCGATGGAAGATGCAACCTTTGTTTTCTTGATCACATCTTTTTGAGATGAGACGACGTTTAATCCTTGCAATGATGTTGTAGGAGGCACTGATGGCAAGAAAGGTGGGCACACAGCGACCCCCCACCCTGCAAAGCGGGTTGGAAAGACTCCTGCGACTAATGACAAGTCAAAGCCACAGACCCCAAAATCTGGCGGCTCGGTTTCTTGCAAGTCTTGCACCAAGTATGCATATATGATTGGACTTGCTCATCTTACATGGCACGATATGGTGTCCTATATCTTTTTCATAATCTTTTCCCCCTTGAGTGCAGGACGTTCAAAGATGACAATGCCCTTCAAGCTCACACGAAGGCGAAGCATGCTGGCAAGTGAAATGAGGATACACATGCACGAGTTTTGGTTAGCCAGTTTGCAGTTATTATTGGATTTGAATTAGCGGGTGGCCGGTGAGGGGGTGGGAGTGATGCCGGTTAATTCAATCAAGGCAAAATCCATTGTTTTCTTTCTAATTTTGTTTAGGAGGCTTTGCCTTCTCAGGTCACATTTGAAGGAAGGAACTTTTTCTATCCCAGCTTGGGAAGTGATGCTGGGCACTGCTAGATTCAAGAGGAAAGTTTTATATTTTGTTTGCTTTTACTGTTTATATAGTAGGCTTTGCGGCATTTGGATCCTCTATTTGCATGCACTTCTAGTGAGAATTACAGTTTTGTTTGGAGAAATGCTAACTCACGGGGTGTTATCTTTTCCACATTTCTCCCCGACGAGGACAATTTTTGTAGAGAAGCTACAAAAGCAGACTAACAAAGGACTCTATCCAATTGCTTTAGGATAGAAAACGTGGAGTAACTTTTCCGTCATGGAAGCATTTTTCTTTTCATTGCCTTTTCTTGGGGAATTGTTTTGTTCTTGAATTAATTAGCTTGAATAATCTGCTCTGAGCATGAATTGCAGACTGAATATGGACCAAACACTAATGTTAGATAAAAGCCGAGTTTGTTATGATGTATCTTTCTGGTCGTTAATTTCTTGTGAATTTGGATGTATTTAACAGAATTTTTAAGTAAAAGTCACTTTTAGATTTTACCATTCTCAACAATCTTATTTTTATCTTATGATTTAAGGAATTTCAATTTGTCGGTTTTGATTGGGACTTTAGGTGTAAAAGGAAACCTAAATGAGTCTTAGGATCTTATAACCTATAGTTTATAAAAGAAGACAATTCAACCATGCTAATCCAGGACAACTTTTGAACTATTGCATTTAATTGCTGTGCCCTGATTGGTTGAGTGGCAGTTTTCGTATGGTATTGATCTTGATACTGATATTTTTTATGTTGAAAATGTTAACATTAAGAGGGAAAATTACTAAAAGGGGCAATTTTTTTTAATATTAAATAAGGACACTATGAGCTTAAAATGTCTGAAAGGACGTTCCTCGAGAACTTTATAACTCGTATTTAAAAGCAATAGTTATTCTAATATGTTACCTAAAAGTAATGTTATTCTTAAAATTTGCTCATATAAAAACTGTTCTCTTACAGTAATGATAAAAAAATTATTTCTGAATAATTTGTAGTATGATTATACTTATTTGATGCATTTAATAAAATTCAAAAGTAATGTTATTGTTTTCACATTTTTTTTTTCTTTTACTAATCATTAAAAGTTAGGAGCTTCTTCTCATTTTTAAATTTTTGAGGAATGAGCTTTTATAGTTTCCAGTATTAGTGTTCTTTTCGGTAATTAAAGAATAATAAGGGTCCTATTTGGATATTTATTTTTTCAAAAATATGAAAGCAATGTTGTATGCATCTAGATTAGGACAAATAATTTGTAAATCAATTGAGAATATTTTGGGTAGTATGTTAGAAAAAATATGACTTTTGCTTCAGTTGGATATGGATTTTAGAAGGAATGTCCTTTTTAAATATTTTAAACTTATAGTGCCTCTCTTAGATATTTTAAAAGTTTTTGTGCTGTTTTCAATAATTTTCTCTAAAAGAGGACAATTGAAGGGAAAAGAAAAGAGTTACAAGTAGAAGGAGAGAGGCAAGGAGGTCTTTATAGTCGGAAAGGCTAACATTATTATTATTTTTAATATGACACCACACTTCATCAATGCATGAATATCAAAAGCATCTACAAAGCGTAATCAAATACCTAATAGTAATAGCAATATGAAAAATGATATTAATAGAATTATCTAATACCACTATTAAACACCTCAAAATAAGATTTCCATACATTCATGAAATAATAATAATTATAACAAGTGTGGACTAGAGTAATAATTATGCCATGATCCGTTTGTTTTCATGTAAAATAGGTCGGATGAAAAGTTTTCTTCCACACTTTGATAGCAGAATGGGTTATTCAGAATTACTTACATAGAAATTACTTATATCAGAATAAGGGACCTTTCACTTTGATAGTTGATACAGATGAACCTACAAACCTAATGGTCAAGTGAACAATTAAATGGAGTCATTATTAAGTGACTTTTGGGATTCATTACTAAGTGTCTTTTGGGTTATGAATAGACTTATTAATGTAATTAAATAGGGGAATGAATCTCTTTATAGAATGAGAATTGGGAGTTGTATGTACAAAGGGGTCAGGGGTGTGTATTCTTGATTAGATGGCTTTTAAACTTCCTAGGCATTGAATGGGAGTTTATTATCCATCTCCTATATAAACCCCAAGAGTTGTAATGGATGGGCATCGAAGAAGTTATAGAAATTATTCTCTTTTCAGTTGCAAGAGTTCTCTTCTCTTGTGTTTTATCCCATCTACTACTTCCGTCTTTGTCGTGTTCGTGACTGGGACGTGATCAAGTGGTATCAGAGCCCTACGAGCTTATAGTCTTTGTTAAAGTCTCTATATATGGCTAGTGGGAGGCGTCACATTCCTAGTGTTGAGGAGAATCCTATTCGGGAGAGAGACCTCTGTGGCATTGAAATGGATGAGATGCATATAGAGATCCAATAGCTCACAGAAAAACTAGCTCTAAATGAGCATTTACATTTCGAGCACGGTGGATCTGAGTTGGAGGAAGATATCAACCCGTTTCACTAACGACCTCCTATTCGTTTGAGTGGGCGGTCTACTTCGAGCTATTATCATCACTGAACTCAATATACTGATATTAGAATTGATATTCTAGAGTTCGAGGGGGGGAAGCAGCCCAATATTTTCTTAGATTTACTTCATATAGTGAAGCAAATCTTTGATTACAAGGAAGTGATTCTCGGAACCGGATCCTCTATTCCAAATCCCCTGTACCCTTCGTGTTCCAGTGTTCCTCATTGGTCCAAGTGGATTAACTTAGTCATGTCATTAAAGTCAAACAATAGAATCTAGAAAAAAGAAACCCTCCTTCCCATGGAAAGCTTCCCCAAAAACGGTTCTCTCCCCCGTCCCTTCCTCGCCCGTTGCCGCTCAGTGCCCTAGACCTTCCTCTCTCATCTCCCCATCGGCGGCGAGTTAAGGCGGGATCCCATGGCAGCCCTCGGGGCATCTCGGTGTAGACACGCTAATTTTGACGTCATTTCGAGTAAATTTCATATCATACAATAATGCCTCGAAATGGTATGATAATTAATCATTAATTAATTTTTATTAATCTTTTTAAGTGTCGGGTTTAACAGATGTGTTTAAGTTAATCAATTGAATTGATTTTAGCTCAAATTTGAGTTAAAATATGAAGAATTCTAAAAGACGTCAACCTTTGTGGACGCCATTTAGAGTTTATTTTTATTTTAACGTTTAAATTTGAATTTTAATTAATTAATTAATTAACTAAAAGGCGTCTGGTAATCTCGACGCGTTTTAAGTTTCCTAAGTGATTTTAACTTCCCCTCCGGATGTTTATCCTTATCTTAATTAGTCTAAAAGACGTCTACATAAGTGGACGCGTTTTACCTAATAAAGATAAAGATAAGTTTTCCCGGATATTTATCCTTATCTTAATTAATCTGAAAGGCGTCAGCCAAGGTGGACGCGTTTTAGATAATTACAGATAAAGATGAATTAATCAGTATTTATCTGTCGGTTAAGATGGATAAATTCGGGATTTTTCTATGTTAATCTCGAACGCAAGAAATGCCTATAAATACCCTGCATGTTGAAGAGTAAAAAAAAAGAAGAAAAGAGAATTGAGTTGAGTTGAGCCATAGCGTTATAGCAAGTTGAAGATTGAAGCAACGTCGTAACGCCGGAGCGCTGCCATTTCCAGAAGTCGGCGTCCCTTTCAAGATCTTCATCCTTTCAAAGCTTCAACCGATTGGGCATAAGTTTTTCATTACTGCATTTGCATTTTTCATCTTCATTAGTTTCATTCTTCATATTCACTTCATGCAAACACACACCACAGCACAATCTTTCAAAAACCTACTTGATCTAAGGGGTTTCAAAGCCACTAAACAAGTAAGTTTGCTGTTTTAAATATGCTTAAAATCATGATTAGTTCAGATATTGCTTCTATTTAAATTCTCATCATCATTGTCTCTTCGTTTTCTGTTTCTGTCTCTGCTGCACTCAACAACAACAAGAGATCAAAAGGGGAAACCAAGCATAACTTCTGGACGATCCTCAACCTCAAATTCCACAGCAAGAACAAAAAGCAAAGAAAGGGCTCTCTTTCTTCAGCCGGCTGAGGAAGGGGAACCAAGGACTCAATCTTCCGCGTTTGAAAGGTAAGCGATCATATCTCTTTTGAAACTTTTTTTAGTTAAAAGTTTCTGGCGATCACTGCACTTTAGTTGCTGTTTTTAATAGGTTAGTTTACACTAAACAACATAGATATTTCATGTTAATCACACGGTCATTCTAAGCACCTACAACTTTTTTGGCGATTACGGTGGGACTTGGTCTCGCCATCTTTTAGTTTCTTTTTGTTCTTGCTATCATCATATCGGACACCCACGGTGCACCATTTGTGTCTCTGGACACTTCCTCACCAATTGGTGAGTGTTTAGTTTAATTAATTTCCCTCGTGTACCACGTGCACACCCCAGTGGCAAGATCTTGTCCCCCCCTTGATTAACTCAAAAAGTTGTTTTTGTGATAAAAATGATGTGTGATTGATTGTTTTTTCTAGTTGTTAGTTAGTAAATCATCCTGTTTAAAATCTGGAACTAAAAATTTTGCATGAGTTGATTGTTTACTGCTTTTTTATCTCGTTTGAGGAGGATTCAACCCAGAAAATCCTCCTGGAAAATTGTTTCTGCGAACTGAAAAGCGTCCAGGATAGCTGACGCGTTTCAAAACCGCGTCAACACCCCTAGACGCCTTTCAGGCTTCACAGTTTCTCTGCTGTCTGCATCTGCTTCTGCGAAAAATTAAGTCCTTTTTTGAATAGCGTCGACTACCATCGACGCGATTCAGACAGTTTCTTAATTTTTTTCAGTTTCCAGATTTCTGTGTTTTGAGTGCTAGCTACCCATTACTTACTAAGCATTAGAGGCCATCCAGGCCGCAGGACATACGCATTGGAGCTAATACCCTCCTCTTCTTAGGAACACATTACTCGACGTCAGCAACTCTCTCTGATTGGGTTGGTCCCTTGATCAGACTAGAGAAGTTGACGTTGAGACCTCCATAAGTCCCCAAAATCAAGGTATTCCTCCTTGATCATCGGGCTGGTTGTACCAATTGAAGTCCTGGTTAGATTCTGAAAGCGTTGTGAGAGAAAGCCTTAGAGAATAACGGTGGTAATTGAACTGAAACTAGGATCCTTTCCCTGAGCGAAATTGTGGTTTAATCCAATTCAAATAACTCAACAAGGAATCCTAAAATCACGTTAAGCATCCACTTGTTTGATTAATCTCTGTGCAACTTGTTTGTCAAATCTTTGAAGAAAAAGAATCTAACATCATGTTGCTACGATCAGGTAGGGACTTGAGTGTGGCTCCAGACGCCATGGTTAATTACGAGGGAGATGCTAATGCCCCTCGGGATTCTGAATACAACTATGAGAGTGGGAGAGATGCTGATGCCTCCCGTAGTTCTATCCCCATTCCATATCGTCTAGATGGGAATGTTCGGACACCTCTTTTGTATCCACGTGATCAATATCCTGATCCTCCTCCGCATGAATATGCGATCCCTAATCCTGATCTTGAGGGGGACATGAATCAAAATGATCCCTCATCCTCTGATCCTACGGATCTCATCAATGCTCTGGGAGTTCTTGCCTCCCGACTGGACCCTCAGCAGTTCGAGGCAATCCAATCTATTTTGAAGGGGAAGGCACCCATGCAGCCTGCCGAGCCGAACCCTGTGGCTTCCCCTGCTGTTCCTCAGCAACCTTCTTTTCCTCCTCCTTATATCCATCAGGCCGTGGAGGGCCTTCATATTACTTCTCGGCCAGCTGGGCCGCAGCTTTCATCATCTAGGCAACCGGCTAGACCGCAAACGCCTACTTATCAAAATGCCCTCGGGCATGGCGGAAGCGCTGCCGGACCTCCCCTCTATTGTCCACCCTGCCCAACGTACTCTAGGCAGCAGGCCTACCAAGTACCTCCTCCTCCTCCTCCTCCTCAAGCAGATCTGACCACACAAACGCTGTTGGCCAAAATGGAGCGTATGGATGAGCAATTTAATAACCTCCAGAAAATGATGGGGGTCAAAGCTGTGCTAGAGATCAGTCTACCGAGTCTGCCAGTATTCCATCTGCCACCCTCTGAGATGCCAGTGTACCGAAAGTACAACGGTACTGGTAACCCCTTCACACACCTGAGGGAGTTCATGTATGAATCCTCTTTCTGGCAGAATGATAAGAGGTCGTTGGCCTTCTTGTTCAGGAGATCTCTAGAGGGACCAGCCCTCGAGTGGTTCTTTTCCCTGGAATCCTCAGAAGTAGAGGATTACGGTATCGTTTCACGCAAATTTATTCAACGATACCAGGACAGAGTTGCACCCTCCTTGTCTATCACGGACCTCATTGCAGAAAAGATGAAACCTGATGAGGAGTTTGTCAGTTTTGCTGACAGGTGGCGGGGTCTGGCTGAAAAGGTGAAGGATCACTTGTCCGAGTCCGAACAAGTGAAAATGTTAATTTCTAATGCCACCCCCCAGTTCAAGCTCGTCCTCTCCTTGAACAATTTGACTAACATGGCAGAGCTCTATGAAAGAGCACGGTACTGCCAGAATGCTTTCAAGGACGCTACATTCTCTAACGTCTTTGATCCTCATAGACCTAGCAGGCCTCCGCCTCGGAAGCCTGCAGTGCCAAACTCTTCCAGCACAGGTCCGACTACCGAGGGCACGCTCTCTCATGAGCAAGTGAGTACCATGAACAATAACTCGCCCCAGTTCGTGAGGAGTCAGCAGCAGTACCAGAGGCCACAGCAGCAAGGGTACAGACAGCAGCAGAACCCCCAGTACCAACAGCAGTATCAACGGCCCCAACAGCCGAATCAGAATCAGAACCAGCAACAGCTACAGCAACAGCCGCAACGGCAACAGCAGTACCAGCAACCCCAGCAGCAGCAGTATTAGCAGCAGCAACAGCCACAGTACCAGCCGCGCGCACCGCCGGCGTACCACAATGTCCCTCCTCCTGGTGACTACAACCAGCAGAGGAGACCTCCAGGCCCGAAATGGGCAGAATATCCGGCACTCCCAGAATCCTTGGCCGATATCTTCAGTGCTTTAATGGCGGCTAATGCCTTAGTTTTGCCAAGGGAAAAGGCCGTCTGGCCTCAAAATGCCGATACGTCCAGATATTGCTACTTCTATAGGCAACCTGGGCATACCATTGACACCTGCTTCCAATTCAGAGATTATATTCATGATCTCAATGAGCAGGGCGGCATAGACTGGGAGGAAATGAAGAAATATATATCAGCCCTGAAGGCGAGAAGACCGCAACAGCAGCAGCAGCAGCAAGCAAGACCACCGGCACAAGCAGCAGCACCACCTAACATGGGCATAGTGCAGAATCCACTCCCGGAGCACCAGAACCAGAACCAGGTTGCTCCCATTCTAACGAACAGCCAGTCTGAGGCTGGTCGTGGGCAACAATGGAGGATAGAGGACTCTTCCTCTCTCTATTCAACGGGTCACGTTCAAAGTACCGCAGAGCGACTACCACGCCGCACCATCCACATACCCAGACCACAACCCGTTACCATTACCCCTCTACCCACACCCACATATCACTCGCCCTCACCCAATAACCCACTACCACTACCCACCTTCCTTAGACCCATTACGCCCCGCACTCCTACGCCTCCATCATATACCCCCCCGCAAACCAACTACGCACCCCTTTTACCATCTAGGCCATTACTCCGCATACCATTTCCTACTTCACCTGCTACCACCACTACTTACCCAGATGCCATCCAACCATCCAGACCGCTATTACGCGTCCCATTCCCCACTTCGCCAACCACTTACCCATCTACCATCCAACCCTCTAGGCCTTTAATCCGCACCGCGCCATCACCACCTAACCCCACGCCATCACCACCTAACCCAACGCCACCACCTACGCATCAACCCTCTGCATCACTTACGCCACCCGATTCTGCGGTACTCAAGGTGTCACCCGGATCCTCCACGGTCGAGGAACATGCGCTCCGGAGTGGAAGGATTTTCACCAAGGTCTTTCCTCAGTCCATAGTCAGAGACGGCCCATCACAGCCGACTGAGGAAGCCCATAATGAAGAGAGTGCACCAGGCACTCAATATGACTTGTTGAAACATCTGGACAGAACACCGGCACGGATCACTGTACTTGAATTGATTAAAAGGTCCAAGATTCACCAAGAAGCCTTAATGGAATACCTACAGAAGGTGATGGTTAACGAAGACGTGCCGGTAGAGAAAATTGCAGCACTACTAGTTCCTCAGGGGGATCAGCCCTCAATTACATTCCACACATCGGAACTAGCACCGCCAGCCGCTAGAAGCATGGCTCTGAGCATCACGGTCAATATCTGCAAGAAGGCCGTGGATGCATGCCTAGTTGATACAGGGGCTTCAATTAACGTTTTACCTCCGAAGACCCTGGAGCTATGCGGTGTGCCCAAGGAGAAATGGCTGCCTAGCCCCATCTCAGTTACGGCATATGACAATTCTACCCGTTCCCCTCTGGGAATGGTTTATTTAAAGGTGGAGCTAGGTCCAGTAAGTCATGCAGAGGTCGAATTTCATATTCTAGAAATCGACCCTTCCATAAATGCCATTCTGGGACGTCCTTATATTAAAACTCTTGAGGCGATTCCTTCTACGAATCACCAATGCCTCAAATTTCCTTACAAAGGACGAATTATTAAAGTGACGAGCATGCCGATCCTTGCTGCTGCTTATACCCTAAATATTAAATCTGCTGTTTTACCTGGCCGACAACCTTTTCTGTCGGTATTACAGGTCTACCGTCCAGTGGCTGATCCTTTGAAAGCCGCTACCATTTCTCCATACCCATTAAATGCTATCAAAAGGGGGAAGTGCATGAGTACCCCAGGATGGAGGATTATGATGAAGAACGGCTATAAGCCTGGGAAAGGTCTGGGCACACAGTTGCAAGGCAAGACCACTCCTGTTAAAGATCATCGGGCGGTACCTGGAAGCGGTCTGGGCTATAGGCCGAGGAAACTGAAGCAAGACAGGGTTCAGCAAGAAGATGGTCAAGAAATCTTGGAAACAATGTCTACACTACTGAAAGAAGGCCGAGATCCCTTAACATGGACTCTATATACACACTTTGTGAAATGGCCCATACTTAGTCACGACAACACGGTGGTCATTACTTCATGTTTTGACTTCCATGACATATATGGGAGGGATTTGGCCAGACATTGCTCTGAACTACTTACGTACCAATCCTTGGAGGCTCTGCGGCCTATGAAAAGGAGAAAATTCTATGACCCCGAATGCGAATGGTACCGGTGGTTCGACCTGAGGGACCTATACATAGCACTGAACAGACTATTTCTGGATCCTGCAGAACCCAAGTGGCCACCGCAGATCGACGAGCTAATTGAAAGCCCTGGCGCAATCTTTGATAAGCGGATACTGCTGTCCGAACAAACTGATGAAGGGGAGCCAGATGACCCCTATGAAGCTAGTTATACAACAGATCTGCTCTGGAGGGGGACATATCCTTCACATGTCCTAATGCTCCATACTCTTTTTCGTACACTACTTTTGACCCCGACTTGGTCGCGGGTCATAATTGAAGATATTCCACGGGCTCCGCCCATTATGATTACTCTGTCCCCTCGGGACTTTATTCCACAACCTCCTCTCGATCTAGAGAGGATGTATGATCTGATCTGGGACATATTGCTATATGATCCCCCTAATCCTCTGGCCTTGGTGTCGCTTCCTCCGTCTGATTCCCCTTCCATTTGTATTCACTCCTGCTTCATGTATAATTCCTCCGATATCCAAAAAAAAACGTCAATTTTACAACAAATTCTTCCCAAATCATTATCGAGGAAACATCTTACTTGTCCGATTACACCCCATCGCGCGGGTCCGTCGGTCAAGATTCTCTCTTAGATCTACTCTGTCCCTCCCCACGGGAGGATTCCCCCGTATTTCCACTTGTATCCCAGGATTTTCATCCTGCTTCATCTTCCTTAGGTTATGATAGGCAGTTTAGTGAAGTTAGGAAGTCTAGTTTTAGGCAGGTTAGGAAGTCTAGGAAGCCTAAGGGTAGGCAAATTCCAGAAAGATACCTCCAGGATTTGGCTGATAAATGTTCCTTTTGCTCTTTAATCCCTCAGCTTTTAGAAGATCCAATTCAGATGCCAGAAGATTGTACAGATGATGAGTCAGTCAATGATGGGTACGGGGTATATGAGTTAGTACATGAAAAGGACCCCATTGTTGAAGATGAGGAAGATGATGAGGACGCAGCTGAGGCGTATGCCAGTGGAGTGAAGAGATTTGATGAACCCTCAGCTGCCGTAGAAGAGCCCACCAAAGAAATAAACTTAGGGACTGAAGACGAACCTAAGGTTGTCCTCGTCAGTAAAAATCTTTCTACAGAGGATGAGAAGGCAATGGTACAAGTGCTTAAGGATTATAAGGACACTTTCGCCTGGAGTTAGACTCATCTTTAGTTGAACACAGGTTAACATTAAAAGATGGAGCTAGTCCGGTCAAGCAGAAATTAAGGCGATTCCACCCACAAATGGCTTTAAAGATGAAGGAAGAGGTCGACAAATTACACAAAGCCAAATTCATTAGAGTTGTCCTTTATCCACAATGGGTGGCCAATATAGTCCCGGTTATGAAAAAGGACGGGAATGTTAGAATTTGCATTGACTTCCGCGATCTGAACCGGGCATGTCCTAAAGATGATTTTCCATTGCCTCATATTGATGTACTCATCGATAACACTGCTGGCTATGAGACGTTATCGTTTATGGATGGATTTTCAGGATACAACCAGATTAAGCTGGCAGAAGAGGATCAAGAGAAGACTTCATTCACTACACCTTGGGGAACATATTGTTATGTCGTCATGCCATTTGGATTGAAGAACGCTGGAGCCACTTATCAAAGGACTATGATAGAAATATTTCATGACATGATGCATATAGATTTGGAAGTGTATGTGGATGACTTATTGGTTAAGTCTAAAACGAAGGCTGAGCATGCCAAAGTTTTGGCAAGGGTATTAGAGAGATCGAGAGAGTATCAGTTGAAGATGAACCCCAAGAAATGTGTATTCGGGGTATCTTCAGGGAAGTTGTTTGGATTCATTGTCAGCAAACGGGGAATTGAGATCGATCCCAATAAGGCGAAGGCTATCAGAGAAATGCCACCTCCCAAAAACTTGAAAGAATTAAGAGGATTAATCGGGAGGTTACAATTTATTCGCCCTTTTGTCTCCCAGCACTCACAAAGGTGTAAGCCGTTCTACGAACTTACCAAGCCAGGAGTCAAATTCAATTGGGGCGATAAGTGTCAGGAGGCATTTGATGGATTAAAGGACTATTTGGCAAGTCCTCCTGTTTTGAGACCACCATCTTCAGGCAAACCATTGATACTTTATATTTCTGTCCTGGATGATGCAGTGGGGGCTGTCCTAGCACAAGAAGATGAAGAAGGAAAAGAGAGGGCAGCCTACTATCTCTCTAAACTTCTCAACCCCGCTGAACAGAGATACACGGCGATGGAGAAAACATGTGCAGCATTGGTTTGGGTTGTTCAGAAATTGAAGCATTATTTTCTGGCCCATGAAGTCCATCTCATCGCTAGGATGAATCCGATGAAATTCCTTCTGGAGAAATCTGTTCTTACTGATAGGTTAGCGCGATGGCAAAGCTTTCTATCTCAATTCGATATCATTTATATTCAACATAAAGCGATCAAGGGCTATGCTATAGCAGAACATCTCGCTCATCATCCCCTTCCTCGATTTGATCCAGTGCGATCAGAGTTTCCGGATGAGGAACTGATGTCCGTAAATCAAATCAGAGATGATATGTGGACTCTGCATTTTGACGGAGCTCTGAATTCTCATGGAAAGGGGATCAGAATCGTTCTGTTATCACCTGAAGGTGTCGTCATTCCACAAGCCTTTCAGCTTGACTTTCCAGTCACCAATAACATAGCTGAATACGAGGCACTTCTTGCTGGCCTCGAGGCTGCTCATTTTCATGGTGCAACCAAACTCAGGATTGTGGGTGATAGCCAATTAATTCTTCGCCAAGTGCTGACCAAGTATCGAACTCTTGATCCCAAGCTTAAGCCATATCAAGAACTTACTTCTGCTTACTCAAAGCTTTTCACAAAGTTGATCTTTGTCCATGTCCCTAGAAATCAAAACATCTTAGCTGACGCTCTAGCTTCACTTGCATCTTCCCTTGATTTTCCAATCAGCAAGCAATCTGAATCAATCATAGTTCATAGGCGTCTTTCACCTGCCGTGAAAGATCCTTCATTTCTTAGAACTAAGGAGAAGTTGCTGAAGAAATTCAAAGATGGAAGTATTGTGGAGAAAAGAGAAATCATGTTGATGGAGTTGTTAGAAGAGATGGATGATGAACAGAAGCCATGGTATTATGAAATTGCAAAATATTGTGAAGATCAATTGTATCCTGAAGAAGCTACAACTGAGGAGAAGAGAGCTATCAGGAGAGTTGCTCGACGATACACCCTAGTTGGGGGAGCATTATACAAGAGAGGTTTTGATGGAGTTCTTCTGAGATGTCTAGACGAGGATGAGCTTTGGAAGGTTATGGAAGGAGCTCATAGTGGAATTTGTGGTGGCCATGTCAATGGACAGATGCTAGCAAAGAAGATCCTTAGACAAGGATTTTATTGGCCAACCATGGAAGAAGACTGTGTAGGATATGTCCGTAGGTGTGCCAAGTGTCAACTTCATGCCGACAAAATTCATTCTCCTGCATCTTCACTCCATCCTGTTTCCTCCCCATGGCCTTTCTCCATGTGGGCTTTCGACATTATTGGACCTCTTGGTAACCCAGATTCCGGCATCAAGCAAAAATCTTTCATTCTCACGGCAACGGAATACTTTACCAAGTGGGCAGAAGCTGAAGCATACGTGGAGATCAAAGCATCAACCGTCTGCAAATTCATCATGAAGAACATCATCACAAGATTCGGAATTCCAAGTACCATCGTCACCGACAACAGACCGCAGTTCGTGTCACAGGAATTGAAGGACCTCTGCAACAGGTATAAAATTGCATTGCATCATTCATCTCCTTATTATCCGCAAGGCAATGGCCAAGAAGAGGCAACAAATAAGACTTTGATAAAAATTATCAAAAAGACGTGTAAATCTAACAAATTCGCAGATTGGCCAGAAAAATTGGTTGAGGCTCTATGGGCCTACCGAACTTCAATCCGCACGCCTACTGGGCAAACTCCTTATTCCTTAACATTTGGAATGGAGGCGGTAGTTCCATATGAGATCCTTATACCGTCATTAAGAGTACAATTGAACAAGGAATTTTCCATTGATGAACATCGTTCAGCACTTCTTGCTCAATTGGAACTTTTAGACGAGAAAAGATGGTCAGCTGCTAATCATGCAAAAGCTTATCAAAACAGATTAGCACGTTTTTATCAAAAGAAAGTCATTGAACGAAAGTTCAAAGTCGGTGAAATAGTCGTTAAAAGAATTTTTGTAAAACCTGGTGGTCCGCGTTCTAAGCTCCAACCCAACTGGGAAGGACCTTATGTTGTATCACATGCTTATCCTGGTAATGCTTATCGTCTTATTAATGCAGAAGGAGAAGAGCTAAATCATCCCTGGAATGGTTTACATCTTAAGAAATACTACCCTTAGGTTAAAGAGTCGATCAGTATGGTACAAAGACCAGTGGAATCAGAAAATTTATAAACTCAAATTTCTTTGTTAGTCTGAATAATTTAACTTCAAACCCATTACTGCACACACTGACACGTTTGATTCGTGAGTAACAAGAGATGCCAAGTCCTTAAGAATATCAAAAGCTTGACTAAGAGTATAAAGTACAAATCATTCCTTTTAAAGTAAAATTCTGTTTTACACTCGGCCCATGATGTCGGAACGAGGCTTAGTATAGACTACCAAGAATACCCGCCATCTTAGTAGGAGGCCGTCATAAAAAAATGGGGGAGATCCGTTCCAAAGCAAAGAAAAGAAAAGAAAAGGATAGAAAAGCAAAAGCAAGGCAAAAAGCCAAATGTCTAATCAAAAGGCCAATAAACTACAAACGTCACATCAAGGCCATGAAATGAAACAAAAGGGAACGCAAGGTCGATAAATACCCCGGAAAGAAAATGACCGAACCCCAACAGATATTAGGGTTGGAAAGGGACATCTTTTTAAGTCTCCGGAACTTTCTCATGGGCTTTCTAAATCTATTCTTCTTTTCTTTCTAAAGAGGTGTACTTCAAGCTTAAGGAATAGCTTAGATTGACGAAGGATCAAATCATCAAATGGGATCACGAATGGAAACACAAGTTCAAACACGATGGATTTTAAGTTAAGTTGTTAAAGAACAATTTGGAAATTAAGTTAATAAATGAATATGATCTTTTGATCTAAGTACCATACTGGTCTTTTAGTTAAAAATTCAAAAAAAATGTATATGTCAAAAATTCAAAAAAATGTATATATGTCAAAAATTCAAAAAAATGTATATATGTCGAAAATTCAAAAAAATACATATGTCAAAATTCAAAAAAATTTGCATAGTCAAAATTCAAAAAAATTGCATAGTCAAAAATTCAAAAAAAATTTGCATAGTCAAAAATTCAAAAAAATGTACATTTGTCAAAATCTAAAAAAAGGAATACATATTTCAAAACCCAAACAAAAAATGAATATTTCAAAACCATAAAAAATATTTCAATTAGCATTTGCTTGTTGCATTTAATGTGTTTCACTTCTTTTATTTTTCAGTGAGCATCTGTTTGCTTGCATGTTGCATTTTGCTTAAGTCTGATTATTCTTATTACCTTTGTTAATAAAGGCTATGCCCCTTGACTATTTATTCGAGGAAAAGATTGATTGACCATTTGTTTGGTCAGGCAAGGGGCTAAGCCTAAATAGATACTTAACCTGTTTGCTAAGTGATTTACAGATAAGCACAAGAACACGAGATTGGAGCCCAAAAATTTCATGTATATATCAAAAGTGTTTTGTACATGATACATGGAAAGAAAAGAAGTACATAAGCCCTCAAGGCTGGCTCTCCCCTCCGCCCTCATCTAACTGGCTCTGGGCCTCGTCAGGTGCGTCTGGAGCTGGTCCTCGGCTGGGAGGTGGAGGTGGCCCCATCGTGCTCGGCCCCGCCTGGCCGGAAGACACGGCAGCGCTGGCAGTGAAAGCGCTCGTCAAACCGCGCTCCTGCGCACGCTGTCGAGCACGCCTGTACCTCTCCTCCACACTCCGGCGCTCGTGCTCTGCGATGCCCAGCTGGACCCGAAGAGCGGATATCTCAGTATCCATCCTCTGCCGCTCCTGCCGCTCCCGCTCCCGCTCCTCGTTGATGACCTCCAGGCGAGTCTGGAGGCGCGCAAGATCTCCAACCGAAAGTCGGGCCACCTGCTCCTCTAAGGCCCGGATCCGTTCTTCATCAGCCTCGGCACGAGTCGCTGTAGCATAGGCATCTGCTTCAGCCCTCTGAAGGGCTTCTTGGAGCTCAGCAACCTGCAGAAGAAGATTTTGTTAGTTCAAGACAATCAAGTAAGTCAAGTCAAATTCAAAAATCAAAACTTACCCGAGCAGCACGGTCCTCCTCCGCAAGAGAAGCCCGGTGGATGGCAGAAGCGAGCTGACTCTGGAGGTCAGCCAAGGCAGCATCATGCGCGGCAAAGGATGATGAAGATGAAGCTCCATAAGTAGGGGGAGCCGCCTGGGTGTAGACGGCTCGCTGCACCAAAAGAACACTGTCAGTGGTTAATCGCCAAAACAAATAATTAATTAAAACATGCATTCATATTCATTCATACATACCAGATCAAAGAGCTCTTTCTGGACCTGTTCGAGCTGGGCCTCAGCATCATGTAGTCGGGCCCGGAGGTCGATGATGACCGCATCACGAGCATCCTACAAATCACATATACATACATTCATTCACCAACATAAATCAAGATAATAATAAAATTAAAGACGCATGAATGCATACTTACATCGAGTGGTCGGAGGAGCCGCAGCTGGTCGGCGTAATGGACCCGGTACTGCTGGAGGTAGCCCTCGCTACTCTCCGCACGGGACTCCACTCTGATGCCCCGACGGTGCCAGTCCTCGTACTGCTCCGGGAACTTGGCACGCCAGTCGGTGAGGGATTGCTTGCCCCTCATGCTCCTCCCAACACCCTCCGGGACCTCTTCATCTATCCATTCCTGATGGAGACCCAGCGTCCTCATCACGAGCCGGAGACGGAGGGGCTCGATCTCGTTGAGGCAGTGCACCCACATCTGCCTCCCAAATCGCCTCCTGCCAGCCGTCACCCATGGCTGACCTTCCTCGTTCATGCCCAGATATGGGCGCCAGATCACCTGCATATAGGTTAGATGCATTCATAAATGAATTTCACTTAAGGAATAAAGAATTGCATTTAATAAAAATTTTTGAACAAGTTAAAAACTTACCAATAGCTCTGGATAATCTAGAAATTGACGGCGGAGGGCCGTCAGCTGATGGTGCTGCGGAGCTGTGTCCACAATTGGCTGCCAACGGCAGGCCAAGGGGACGGCATCTGGATGAACAATCCTCGCTCTGCCGAGCGGGAAATAATGGTAGCTCCACACCTGCATGCATAAACATATAAGTTAGAAAAAGCATCATATCATATTGCATATCATGAATAAATAATAAAACATTTAATACTTGGAGGAACGGCGAGAAGCCGCTGACAGTAGTCTCGCGGTCCGGAGTGACCGCGGATAGATCTGCAAACAGGTGGGCCAGGAGGGCCGCACCCCAAGCGTATTCCCCTAAGCTATCTAGATCATCTAACATATACAAAAATCTACAGTGGATATGGTCGCCCTTCGTACCAAAGAGCAACCGACCGAAGAAAAAGACAAGAAAGACCCTAAGCTGTCGGTCTACCTCCTCTACCTGGCTAGGGTCCCTACAGTAGATGGCAGAGGACGACTCTGCTAGCCTGTCCCTAAACTCCTCCCGGGTCTCGTCAGACCGACGTCGGGGCTCGTCTAGACCTAGGGCAGCCTCTACTTCTACCCTGGGGACCATCCTGGATTCTCTGCCCATGCTAGACACCTCTATCCCTAACAAGGCCTCTGCCAATCCTCGATAGTCGGGGTAAGTCACCCCACTCACCGGTCGGCCCTCTACCCGGAGGCCGGTGATCCTGGCCACATCCTCTAGGGTGGGGACCATATGTCCCCACGGCATTAGGAAAGCCCGGCTTTCCGCATGCCAACGCTCCCTGAGCGCCTGCAACAAGACTAGATCGAGCCAAAATGGCTCGATGTCTAGTATCTCACCGAACCCCATCCGGCGCAGGCGCACCTTCTGGAAATCCGGGAGCCCTCTATAAGCCCCTATAACTAGGTCCCAAGAGATCCTAGCCCTCATCACTCCCTGCAAATAAAAAACAAAAAAAAAAAAATAGGGTCAGTAATTAATAAAAACAGGAAAATTCACTTTCTGTTTTGAAAGGCGTCAGCATACACAGACGTGTTTTAAAACACGTCCACATAGCTTGACGCAATTCAAAAATATTTTCTAATAATTTAAAAATTCGAAATTTGGCTTGAAAGACGTCGACCAAGGGCGACGCCTTTTGAAAGGCGTCACCTAGTCTGGACGCCTTTCAAGTCCAGATTTCGGGTTCTTAAAAGAACCCCTTTCTTCCCCTCTTTTCTCACCCCATCCAAACCATAGAAGACTCACCGTGTGGAGGTCGCCCTCCTTTTCCTCTTCCACCGCCATAGGCGCCGGTGGAGGGAGCTCCTCCTCCAAGAAGGCCGACGCCTCGGCTAACGCCGCCGGCACCTCCTCGGGAGCTTCTTCTTCTTGTCTCCGCCTCCTCTTGGCCAAGGCCTTCTTCTTCCTTGATCCTTCACCGTGTTCCATAGCTCTAGAGAGGGAGTTTTTGAGGGAGAGATCACCGGAGAGATCGCCGGAGCTCGGTGGAGGGAGAGGAAATTTTTGAGAAAGTGAGGAAGAAAGGAGGGCCTTCGTGGGTCTGTAACGAAAAGGGTGAAAGGCGTCGACTCAGGAAGACGCGTTTTAAGGCGCATAAGTTGAGGCGGCAAAGGACAGCTGTTTGAATTGGTTGAAACACGTCCACATGGGTAGACGCGTTTCAGGTTCTGTTCAGAGCCGTACACAGGAAAATCATGAAAGGCGTCTTGACTACTGGATGCATTTTAGGGAATTAATCATGGAATTAATGGCAGAATCCTGGGAAAAGTATGAGAGAGAGTTGAAAGGCGTCTAGTGATGTAGACGCGTTTTAAGCTTAAATTGGGTTTTTGAGGATTAAATTGAATTTCTGGAAAATAATTATAGTTTGAAAGGCATCTTTCTGAGTGGACGCGTTTTACATTTTATAGAACCCGAATTGTTGAATTTTCAGGAAAAATCAGGTTTTTACTTAAGGAAAAATCATGTGCACATCACAGAAAGTTGGGGAAAGATTCTAAGACATGAAGAATCGTTCTTTATTCAATGGAATCAATCTTTATTACATCAAAATCAAAGAGAGACAAAGGACATTCAAGGGAGAATATCATGAAGATCTTTAAGATAAGGAAATTTCAATCCTTTATCTCTGTCTTTAGAGGATCTTACACGATAACTAAAGCCAAGATTCCATAGAGTAATGATGATTTGTATGGCTTCATAATCTTCATCGGATTCCAAGTCGCGCTTCTTGATTGGGAGTGTGGGAGAGAATTCAGGGAACTCGCGACGAGCCAAGCTAAGTTGAGTAAGGCACCGGTGTGGATTGTACAACACAAACTCAGTGGCTCCAATTAACTTGAGATCTGCTCCTACTGTGCGGCGCACCCAAACTGATTTTCCAACAAGAGCAAGTGGAGACGAGTCGAATATGTCGGATGTCATGAGTTTCAAATACTCTCTCCAATCGGCTCGGGTCTTGAGTTTTGGAACCTTGTTGACCATGTACTTATTGAACTTTACAATATTAGCAATGCAATGAATTGGACTATTCAAGAAGATCTGAGATGGATTCAGAGGCCTTTTCTTGCTATGTTCGAATTTGAAGTGAAGTTCAACCCACAAGGTAAAGAGTAGCATGCATCCATATGGAGGATGACCCACAGAAGCTGCAGAAAGTCCACTGTAGAGATATGCTAAGAGAACAGTGCTAATGGATTTACCTTCGAAAATTGCGCAAATAGCACTAATTTGATCGTCTTCCAAGATGTTATCCTGTGCAGGAAAGAATAAGGCACCGGCAAGGCATGTAACGAGAGCTTTCGTTACATCTTCTGCCTCATCCTCCCTTAAATCTTCAATTTCATAAAGAGTCCACTCGGCCAGTTTTGCGAGATTGATCCCCTTCTTGGTGAGGCATCCTTTAGCTTCTGAAGGATCTTTCATGATCGATGTCAATAGTTGTTGACCGGTGATTCTCTCTTTTGTCAAGGCTATCTTGTCTCTGTTATCTCTGGTCTTCGGGAGACCTAATAGAAGTTCCGCCTCTTCTAGAAGGATTGTGCACTCGAAGTCTTGGAAGAAGAACGTATGAGTTTGGGGATGCCACCACTCGATCAAGGCGCCCATAGCCGCCCAGTCTACGTTCGCACTTTTGTAATTCTTAGCGAGCACTACAAGTCCTTGAAGATCCCACTTGGATATGAACACTTGCATAGAAAGCTTAACACTTTTTGCAAGTTTACGAATCCAAGGGAGAGACGTGAACTTTCTTGAGCCAGGAAACAGGGGGTAGTTCTGAAAGAAAGATAAAAAAAGAAGCTTGATGAAGTTTGATGAAGAGCATGATGGAAGACATGAAGAACATGAAAGAAAGATGATTGAACTTACTTGAAGATTGAGATTTCTTCCATTGAGATGATTCTCTATATCTGCAAACTTCTCTAGAGACATCTTCATCTTCTTGTTTGAGGAATCCATCTCTCTTTTTCGGAGTTCCTCCTTCTTGAAGCTTGGGAAGCTTGAAAACCTTGAAGAAACCTTGAAAATTTGGAAGAAAACTCTCCTTTGGATCTTTGGATTATGATAGGATTGCTTAGGAATAACCTAAGGGTGTTTATATAGGAGGGATTGCGATCCTAAGTAGACCTTTTCCGGATTGGAAAAGGGATGTGCATTAATAGAGTTGGAGTTCGGGTAGAGAACAACTAGAAACCTGTTTCTGTGAGTAAAAGGCGTCTAGGATACCTGACGCGTTTCAAAGTTAAATGGCGTCTGCGCTACACGACGCGTTTTAGCAAATCTGCTATTTTCCCGAAATCCTGTGATTTTAATGTTTAAATTGAATAGTTGTTTGGAACTAATAATTTTGATTGCAGAAAATTCAAGAAAGCCTGAGCAAAGCTGGAAATGTCAAGAAGATCTCATTGTGGAATTCAAGTCCCGACCGTGACTAAAAAGACGGTTATCTCTACCCTTGTACTCTTCCATGTAAATCATTTGCATTACTATATGATAAATATTTATTAGAGTATATCAAGGACCTTGTGGTTTTGATGAAACTGGAATTTGAGTTCCCCTTCAACAAAAACAGTGATAATTCCAGAGGATTCTTAATCGCACGGATAGGCCGTTGGATTGTTAATTAGTGAGGACGATGGTTCTACTTTTGTAAAACGGTGCGTGGATAAACAAGCTTTGGCTTAGCACTGAATTACAAGAATTGGTATCTTGACTCATTAATGACAATTTAACAATATTATCCTTGATTAATTTATATTTTATTTGACTTTATATTTTTCTTTTAGTCCAGCATGCATCATGTAGGACTTTGAAATCATTGTGATAAGGATTAATTACTAATTAAGTTTCAGACCATTAAATCAAAATAATTTCAAACATGATATGAAATATTCCATTCCGAATTGATTATCTTGATTATCTTTGAGGTTCGCTTGAAGATATCATTAGAATTCTATCCTTTCTTGGATTCTTTATCCGATATTCTTATTTTCTTTTAAAGATCCATCATGGCTGTAGCACGTCCACATTGGCTGGCAAACGCTCCCCATGATGAAACCTGCAGTGTCTACGACCTGGGGTACTTCCCACTCCGAGGAGGTTGATCGACTTTATTTTATTTCCTTGTCTACTTCATCCAGACAGGATTAATTCCATTGATTTCCTTGAGCTATCTTCATTGATAATTTTGAGAAAGATTCCAATCATGTGATGTTAAGAGCGTGTCTCATCACACCTTGGCATCACCTTTTCAGTACATTTCATTCCATTTCACTCCCTTACAAAGACAATGCCAAAGTGAGGCAGCTGTAGACACGCTAATTTTGACGTCATTTCGAGTAAATTTCATATCATACAATAATGCCTCGAAATGGTCTGATAATTAATCATTAATTAATTTTTATTAATCTTTTTAAGTGTCGGGTTTAACAGATGTGTTTAAGTTAATCAATTGAATTGATTTTAGCTCAAATTTGAGTTAAAATATGAAGAATTCTAAAAGACGTCAACCTTTGTGGACGCCATTTAGAGTTTATTTTTATTTTAACGTTTAAATTTGAATTTTAATTAATTAATTAATTAACTAAAAGGCGTCTGGTAATCTCGACGCGTTTTAAGTTTCCTAAGTGATTTTAACTTCCCCTCCGGATGTTTATCCTTATCTTAATTAGTCTAAAAGACGTCTACATAAGTGGACGCGTTTTACCTAATAAAGATAAAGATAAGTTTTCCCGGATATTTATCCTTATCTTAATTAATCTGAAAGGCGTCAGCCAAGGTGGACGCGTTTTAGATAATTACAGATAAATATGAATTAATCAGTATTTATCTGTCGGTTAAGATGGATAAATTCGGGATTTTTCTATGTTAATCTCGAACGCAAGAAATGCCTATAAATACCCTGCATGTTGAAGAGTAAAAAAAAAGAAGAAAAGAGAATTGAGTTGAGTTGAGCCATAGCGTTATAGCAAGTTGAAGATTGAAGCAACGTCGTAACGCCGGAGCGCTGCCATTTCCAGAAGTCGGCGTCCCTTTCAAGATCTTCATCCTTTCAAAGCTTCAACCGATTGGGCATAAGTTTTTCATTACTGCATTTGCATTTTTCATCTTCATTAGTTTCATTCTTCATATTCACTTCATGCAAACACACACCACAGCACAATCTTTCAAAAACCTACTTGATCTAAGGGGTTTCAAAGCCACTAAACAAGTAAGTTTGCTGTTTTAAATATGCTTAAAATCATGATTAGTTCAGATATTGCTTCTATTTAAATTCTCATCATTATTGTCTCTTCGTTTTCTGTTTCTGTCTCTACTGCACTCAACAACAACAAGAGATCAAAAGGGGAAACCAAGCATAACTTCTGGACGATCCTCAACCTCAAATTCCACAGCAAGAACAAAAAGCAAAGAAAGGGCTCTCTTTCTTCAGCCGGCTGAGGAAGGGGAACCAAGGACTCAATCTTCCGCGTTTGAAAGGTAAGCGATCATATCTCTTTTGAAACTTTTTTTAGTTAAAAGTTTCTGGCGATCACTGCACTTTAGTTGCTGTTTTTAATAGGTTAGTTTACACTAAACAACATAGATATTTCATGTTAATCACACGGTCATTCTAAGCACCTACACTCGGCACTGGCGCGAGTTCAGGTAGCCTCCCACGGCGGCCCTCGGGGCATCTTGGCACAGGCGGTGAGTTCAGGTGGGCTCCCATGGTGGGCCCTTGGGGCATCTCCCACCGGCGGCGAGTTCAGGCAGGCTCCCATTGCGGGCCCTCGGGGCATGTTGGCACCGACGGCGAGTTCAGGCAGGCTCCCACAGTAGGCTCTCAGGCATCTCGGCATAGCAGTGGTCGTTGGAGGGGCCGGAGAAGTTGGTGGCGCTAGTGGTGGTCGACAGCCACAACACCAAGAGGGAGTCGACGGAGGGGACCGCCCACAACTCTCCCATGTGCTCTCCCACATCTCCATTGTTGCCGTCAAGGAGGGGCTCCATCTCATCTCCCTACCATTTTTAGAAGAAGAAGAGGGAGATGATGAGGAAAAAGATGTACATGTATACAGAGGAGAAGGGAAATAAGGTGATGAGGGAAATAAGTTTATTCAATTCTCTTGTTCTAGTTTACGTGTGTGAGAGTCCTTAACTGTATTTATATCTTTTGTAAGAATTCTATCTATATACAAATGATGATTATTAGTACATTAAGTCTTCAATCAGTAAACCATTACTTCCAACTTCCAAGATAACTGCATAAGATAAATTCTAAACCAATCTCCCTAACTAAGAATTCAACAAGGACTTAGTTTATGTTACGAGGGTGGTGGACTCCAAACCAGATTCTAATGATTAACTTTACAATTTAGATTATCTTCTAAAAGAAGAGGAGGAGAAAAATATCACTAATAAAGGCTTCGCTGGCCTTCAACACTGTAGAGAAATTAGACACTAATTCATAAAGGTCACCCAAGACATAGGTTGTTGTTACATCATCTTGGTAAAAAAGGACATATTTCTACGTTAAGTGAACCGTACAGTAGGGTTCTCGTGAGTATAATATAAAAAACATTAGAGTGGGCACCGAAAACTACAACACGATGAGGTTCTTACTGGGTTTAAAGAGGCCATGATGTCTTTGAATGTGGCTTGCTAGTTTCTTTGAGTTTGCATGAATCATAATAATTACGATTAAAATTGTATTTGGATAAAGAAATCTATTGTCCAATCTTTAAATTTTATATGTGAATTGTTTTAAACTTGTTTTATAACTTATAAATTCAAATGTAAACTGATTTACTAGATTCAAGTAAATAATTAAGTTACATTCAATTAGCTTAAGGAAACAATTTTTTTTACTATTTGTTCTAGAATGACATCATTCAACTGTAATGCAATAGGCCACTGAAGTGGCTTTACATCTCTAATTTTATATTATCTACTAGATTTTTGTATAATTTGAGTTCGTTCTCCACCATTTATACCTCAATGGAGTCTACTAGTGTGACTGCCAAAATTAGTTCTAAAAGGATCCTGAGGAGGTATATGGGAACTCGAAAGTTAAAGCAGCAATTCCAACAAAACGCCATCACCAACACATGCATGTTTGATAAACTATTGAAAAAGAGCAAACTACAAAGATTATAAAAAAAAAGTCAAGTACAAAGTTGTCTTCTAAATTCAATTGGATAGGTGATCTTAAAAAGACCATATCAAAGGGAAAACAACTATAATTTCTTTGACATAAGATGACTACAAGCTGTCTTCCAATTTCTCTCATATGACTAATCTTGCTTGACATTAATATGAGTCGAAAATAAGACTTGAAATGGCATATAGATAAACTTTTAGATATGACTGTCATTCCCTTTTCTTAGGAATAAAAAAAGTGATAAGAAAATAACATATCAACTTACCATGCATAATTTTCTCTTTTTTTACACTTAATCATAACTATTTGTCATTGGTACTCCTTTGCGATAAAGTTGACAAATTTTCATTAGATCCACTTGGAGGTAACCAAGACTACATAATTGTCACAAGAACTTATAGTTAGAAAGCTTAAAGTAAATAAAAAAATAACTTTTTTAACTACTTACTTGTGGATGCATTAAATTTACTATGCTACTATTTATAGAGGTCAAAGTGTTCGAACTATAAACTATTGGAGGATGTGCACCCACAACTTGACCAAATGATTGAGTCATGCTATGCTTAATAGGTTTATTTCTCTATTGCATAATAAGAGAGAAAGTTAAATACAAACTTTATAACAAAAATGTCTAACATGCTTAATTCTAATAATAGAAAAGATCACCTGATGAAGAGTAGATTGCGCAAATGACTCAAAATGAGCACTGAGATTTTGATATGCATGAAAATGATAAGACTGCAAGACAAAGTATAAGAATTGAGATATGATATTAAAGCAAATTCTAAAAACAAAATTAGCATGGTAACTACCTGAGCCATTAAAAGTTGTTGATTAGTAAATTGGTTTGTGTTTTGGCCAATTGACACACTTGGTTTAAATGATTCCTACATTATTTTCACAAATGATAAGATTATTATTTTGATTTTTTTTCATAGTAATGCAGTTAAAATCAAAAGGACCTCTTGACTGACTGATGTTAACATACGAAGATTTGTGTGAGATAGTGTAGGCTCAGAATGCACAGAAGGTTGGATTGCTTTGGCTTTTTTTGAAACCCTTCTTGTTGTCATTGCTTTCTCAACGGTACCTATCTTTCGCTTTGAACTAATCCGAGTGCCAATTTTCTTTTTCTTTACACCTTTAGGCTTCACAATTGTCTCTTCATTATTTTCATGTGGTGCCTCATTATTTACCTCATCTCTTTGGCTTCTCACCATGTCACCTTGGTTTTCACCTCTCATACAAGTATTTTTAAGAGACTTGTCAACACTTGGATCTTTAAATAGTGCACACTTTAATCTCTCTTCTACTTTGGACAAAACCTTGTCAAATTCAGTCAAAATAAATGCATAGGTGTCCTCTGACTCTGCTGCCCTTGCTGCTAATTTATTAAAGAACATGCGTAAATCTCTATAACGAATGGCTACTTCTTTAGGATTCATTAAAGCTCTTGATTTATAAGCAATCTGTTCACTTTTAACTTTTGCAATTTTGGTCCATCTGTTTAATATGTATCAATCTGAAATTTTTCTACAATTCTTCCAAGCCAAAACTTTTAAAGCATACGAGCACAATATTCCGACAAATTCAAACTTTTGACAACTACAAGCAATTGGGCAATCTGATGAATCAAATGTAACAATATGTTTGTATGTCTTTCTATAAGGTGTAATTTTGTATTCACTAATTATTTCAACCTCGCAATTTATAACCATCTCAGAGTTCCAAATTCTAACCATTTCTAACTGAAACATTTCAAAAATAGTAGAGACGTACAGATCTACAACATGTTTCAAAATTTCTGATTGAAATGCCAAAACTGGTGTAGAATGCCATGCATTAAACTCTTTTTTTAGCCCTTCATATTGAATATCTTCAATCATTCTATTAAAATATTGAAAAAATCTCAACATATCAAGTTGAGAATTCACGTACCTTTTCAACTGATTATTCATACACTCATTTTGTTGTATTGTTGTCATGTCTGCACAAAAAGTTCTCTTTCCATATATTAATGCCCACTTCTCCTTACATGCATGTAGTTGTTTCAACCGTGTATTATTTTCTAAATGGAACTCTTCAAGTACATTATGCCATGCAACTTTGAAACTTCTTAGAAAATTTTGTATGATCATCAATTAAAGAACTAAGATATTTTGCAGCATTTTGAAAAATGTGCCATAAACACAATCTATGATTACTTTCTGGCCATTGAGAAGCCAAGCATTGGCCATTGCTGCACCTTGATCAGTAAGAACGGATTTAGGTTTTTTTTCCACCCATTATCTTGATAAAAGAATCAAACAACCACCTAAATGTGTCAATGGTCTCATCATATAAAAGGACAGCTCCAAAGACAATAGTTTGCTTATGATTATTCGCTCCAACAAACAAGTCAAAATTTTCATTTATTTTTCTATAAATTGTGTCAAAACACACAACATCGCCAAAGTAGCCATAATCCATCATCATCTTCGCATCTGCCCAAAAGATGTTTGTTATCATGTCCTCACTGTCTACCGGAATTACATAAAAAAAAATTAGGATCCTTTTCTCTCATTCTTTGTAAATATTCCAATACACCTCCGGTATCAGCTGCACCCATTTGTCTCTCTTGCTTGGTACACAAATAATTTTTGTAATAAATAAGAATAAAGCCAACATTTTCACGTCCACATATATGACTTGCCATCAAATTTATATCTACTTTTGGATTAATGTCTACACTGTTTGCCATATCTATCTCAATAACTTTAGCTACAGTTAGACATCTTTGTGATCTTAACAAATGAGATTTGTTTGGAGATGCCAATTTATGATTGTGTTCAACCACAAAATTTACAACAAGATATTTACCAATTGCTCTATTAGAGTTCTTCATTTCAGCCTTACAATCGCATCTTGTTAGTGGGTGATGCTTTTTAACTTTGTCATCTTTTTTCTTTTTTTGACGCATTCCTTGATAAGAACACAAAAATATTCTATCTTATACCTTATCGAGGTGATTTTTGTGATGCTTTCCTTTTCTCACACTAAAACCCATTTTTCTTGCATAACGGTTGTAAAAGTATATGCATCTTCTTCTGATTTGAACTCCATATTAAGTGTTCGAATTATTTCTGACTGAATGATGTCTTCAATAATGCTATGCACTGAAAATGTATCACTTACATCTTCTCCTTCATTTTGTCTAGGAACACTTTCTCTTTCATTGGAATGTTGAGGATCCCTAAACTCTAGTCTTTTTGAAACATTAGAAAATTTCTCACAATTCTCTGGCATTGAAATGTCAATACCTAAAAAATTAAATAATATTATTACAATATAATATGGGATTGTCAGAAGAATATTTTACACATAGAACAAAGAGAAAAAAAAGTATAATAAAACTATGCATTGGTGATGCAAATAATACTTATACGACCCCGACATACACTTGATGCCCTTGTGGATATAATAAACAATAAGAACAAACTTTATTTTAAATAAAAATATGTTGATGCAAATAATATATTTATGTTCAAATCGACACCACTTACCTGGTGATGGTGGTGACTAACTTGCAGGCATCCCCCATGACATTTTGCAAGCTACTTAAAAGATGACGATGTCCAAGGACAATGGATGATGACCTGCTCAAGGGACCTCACTCAGACCAATTCTATGCGTTGCTGAGCGGCCTTGACTAGTTTGGTGTCATTAAAAAGCACTTGGATTCTGCTTCAACCTGTGCTTCAGAGAGTAATTAACCACAATCTGTCAAACTATATAAAGCTTGCTCAACTATTATTTTTAGTCTCTATTTTAAATTTAAATCTTATGTTATTTTTATGTGCTATGTCCAAGCTGATGTTATATATACATATATATAATATTATTTTTAAAAATAATTATGTAAAAAGAATAGAGACTGGGATTTTGAGATTGACGAATATTTCTTCTTGCGATGCAGAATAAGATTATTATTATCCTCGTCGTGGTCATAATCATATGTAACATTTTTCATGACATTCTATAGTTAGATTTAAATTTGCAAATATATGACTATATAAATTAATAAATGACAGAAATACTATATTCAAGAAAGTTAGGTATCGTCTTAAATACTCAGTTTTGACATTACTTTGAAACTTTGGACAAATAAAACTCAAGTACACCTCCAAAGTTGGTTTTTATCAATCAACAGTTTTATTTGTTGCACTTGCAGCCAGTGTTTAAACAAAAATTGAAAATTGTTTTGGTCAATCCTATTATGTCCCACGTGTGTTTATACTGGCTGATTTCTGATCAGACAATTAAAACAAAATTTTAAAAAATAAAAAAAATTGAAGATCGGCCAATGCACACATATACGTACGACCTCAAAAAATTTTAATTTTTTTTAAAAAAATCATCGGCAGCTAATGCTGCCGATGTAGCAAGCAAAACTCATCAATCAAAGATCATCCAACCCATAAATTCTTTGTCAACATCTGTGGAAACAAAGGATGGTGCATATTGCCTGTATTGTAGTGCACTCATTCGTCAAATCTCCACCAACCAGTGCATTGTGCGAGAACAGTTGACCGACCAGAAACTTCTTTCACGATGGATATGATAAAAGTTTTTTGTAGTCGAAAGTATTTACTGAGTTAAACTCCTCTTCTTGCAATTGGGAGACAACCGGAGGACGATGTCTAGCAACGGCGAGCGAGAGACATGGGGGGGACGAGTTCTGACAAGATTCGACTTTGGGACGTGAGGTCCTAGTGGCGCCATTGTCTTCCCGCCGTGTGAGCCCGCCTGAACTCGCCGTTGGTGGGGAGATGCCCCAAGAGCCCGCCATGGCAGCCCGCTTGAACTCGCCGCCGGTGCCGAGATGCCCCGAGGGCCGCCGTGGGAGGCCGCCTGAACTCGCGCCGGTGCCGAGATGCCCCGAGGGCCGCTGTGGGAGCCTGCCTTAGCTCGCCACCGGTGGGGAGATGAGAGAGGAAGGTCTAGGGCACTGGGGGACGACGGGAGAGGAAGGGGCGGGGGAGAGAACCATTTTCGGGGAAGTTTTTCATGGGGAGGTGGGTTCCTTCTTTTCTGGGATTCTATTGTTTGACTTTAATGACATGGATAAGTTAATCCGCTTGAACCAATGAGGAACACTCGAACATGAAAGGTATAGGGTATTTGGAACAGAGGATCCGGTTCCGAGAATCACAATCATCCTAAAATCATGACCCCAGTGAGCACATAGCAAGGACCTTTCATAACTGGCGACCTAGTCCCCTTATAAATATAAGGAGACTCCCTCCAACCAAAGAGATAGGCGATATCAATTACTACCTACCATCAAAATAAATAAATAAATCCTTGTCCGCTTGGGACTCTTGTTAGAGGCCTATTTAAGTGTGTTAGCACGGTCTAAGCACCTCCGTTGATCCCCAAGTCATTAGAGAGTCCTAGAGAGTGATTCGGAGAGGGAATGAGTATGATGCAGTGTCTCTTCGTAGCGTGCAAGGAGGAGGACACGATGACGATCCCTGCAGCATGAGGACAACCCGGTGAGTGTGGTTGAACGTGGTGAAAGCTTGCTACCTTGTCAAAGATGGTCTTCTTCGAGTTCTTTTTATGATTAGAGCAGCAAGTAACGATGAACGATAACAAATATAGTACTTTTATGTATCTAAACTCTAATTTCAATGTATTTTGCTATCTACTATAGAGTATATGATGCATAGCTACTTATGAGATGTTCTGGAATGTTGTAGATGATGTAAAAACCCTCTTCTTTCTTCTTCTTTTCTTCTTCTTTCAGTTTTCTGGAATCCTGGTTACAGAGGTGAAGCACGTCCATGCAGACTGACATAATTTATGAATTACGTCGGCCATCCACGATGCGATTCACACACAAATTTATAAACTACATGCTATTTCCATGATTTATCTATGCTAACTCATACTAAAATGATGAATATGGTTTTGTTATAATTAAACATGTACGCATGATAATTGTTATTTCATGTTTCTAGGTCATATCATGATAATGGTATTGCTTTGAAGAAGAACATGCTTTATGTTGCATTATCAAGTAGAATATCCATGATATTATACCATTAACGTCTTGATTTATTTCTGTAAATATTCATGATAATATAGAGACCATGTTATACATGTGTAGGGCGTGTATGGGTCTATAAGTATGATTGCAGGATCACAAATTTTCGAAAAATAAAGGTGTTTTAAAATTAAATCGAAAAATCGATTAACTTGCTGAATGGCATCGGGCTGAGCCGACATGATTCATAAGATTACTTGATTAGTAAATTGTCTATTATTTTCATGTTTAGTATCATGCCATTAATACATGTTATATATTAGATCACGTCCTATATTAAACAGAATAATTTATGTATGCATATGTTAATTAAGATGATAAGGTGCTAAGTGGATGTACCAAGCCAATGATGTAGGACCTAAGTGCCACGTAGATCAAAGTGTTACGCTGTAGGGACCATCTCTTGATTCCCTCGGAACTAAAGTGTCATATAGTGGGAGTCATCTCTTGATTCCATGGGGCCACCTCTAGATTTTCTCATTCACTTAGTTAATGACTAAGGGGTTTAAATAAGATACCCAAGGTAATAGGTTAAATTCGAGAAGTGTGTTTACATGCTATCTATGTGGGATCTGAGAGCACTCTCTGACTGTGTACCCGAAGATCTAGTGGGTTTGCTATGAAGAAGAAGAAAAAATATCCAATGTCATTGTATAGTTGTTTGTCTTATGTTAAAGTAAAAGATGTGATATATGTGATCACTTATGATATTTAAAGATAAAAGATGAAGCCATATTTCAGAAGTTAATGTATGTTTTTATGTTATGATAGATGCTAGAAATTTATGTTTAAATTCATGTGTAACGTGCCCATGTGAAGCAATACCATGCTAGTTGTTCCATATGTCTATTCCATGTTAATGTATGACTATATGTACATGCTTAGTTGCTATAATGAAGCTATATTTCATATGTTAACATGTTGCCATGTTCATATTTGTGTAAATGGGCCATGTATAGTTCACGCATGTTATTTATATTATCATGTTGTGACGTCAATGAAATACACTAGATTGAAGAATTGCTATTATATGCTAGAATTAATATTCATGTTTAGATAAGATGTATGAAAATTTTCTTTATGTATAGCATACAAAAACCCATGTCTTTGTAGATTCTAAATTTGTTGAGTTCCATATGACTCACTCTTACTCACTAATATTTTTTAGAGAACCAAGGGACTGAGATTGAGTCTGAGGATCATGAAGCTTGACCTTTGAGTTTAAAATTATCTTAGAAGGTGTTGTTTATTTATTTTTAGTTGATAGGTTAACAAGAGATGTATAGGTTAGATTTATTTCGGCTCATGAAATTTACTTTTTTTATGCGATAAGACTTCGAGAAAGAAATCCTGCATAATGATATAGTTGGCTAACTCAGTTTATATAGAGTTCAATGGTTTGGTCTGTTTGTGATTATGATGATTGTGTTGTTATTCCATATCTTGTCTCATGTTTATACTCTCACTACCTATATATGAATGTTGGCTTGTTCTGACTATGTCAATCTCGAACTGACAGTTCACAGTAAGTCGGCATGACCGAACCTGACCGACAGACTAGGGACATTGGTAGGTCAAGGACTACTACAACCAGTTGTCAAAAAAAAAAAAAAAAATCCTTCTATTGGGCATTCGAAGGTCCTCCTCCCTAAAGGAACTGGGAGGTCCCTTGACCACCTTCTTCTTTTATTTGAAAGCAGCTTGATTCCATTGCTTCTTAGTCTACAAATCTCATCGTGGGAGAAGAATCTGATAAAGATGAATCAGATTTTAGATTCTACAAAAAGCAACAATATTAGATTTTGCATCAGTTATTCCATCTTTTATTAGCCTCTTGCTCGGCAAAAATGACTAATCATTGGAACAACCCTCTGATGGTGATAAACACACTCCATTAGGGTGTGTTGGTCCTGGATCCCCACATTCTCCTATGGTTTGAGAAAACTAGTTCTTGAGTTTTAAAATGTGACAAACATCCATGGGGAGATGATGAGAGCAACGAAGCAACGACGCACAACTAATGCCATTGACATCACATTGTAGAGTAGCGCTTCAACTCAATGTGGAAAGCGCACCTCAATATCGCTCTATATGTGGTCTAGATCATGCTGGCTAATGGTGTCTTGAACAATCTTTCGCTAATCAACCACATCTTTAATTGTCTCTTCCTTCCTCAGGTAATCCTCTGCAACTATGAACATGGAACTGGCCTCAAATAGACTTTGGGAATCACATCTATCCTTGCTTCTAATATCTTAGACTCGATCTCTTCAAAATACTCGTCTGCGAGAGCTAGATTGAATTCATAAACTTTTTCTTCCACATGGTCGTAATATTTCTCAATCAACATTGGGTCGGCTTTGTAAACTTCCTTCTTTGGTTGTTGCATTTTCGAAAGTAGGCTCAGAATGCCATTTGTCAAAGCAATCCACTTTGGGTCATCCCTTAGCAGAACCCAACCCATGCCATAATAGCTTGTGGTCATCATTGCAAAAAACATGACACGTAGTTAGAGCTATTCAAAAGCCGACACACAAATCAAGACAGTTGACGTAGGCCTCATTTGAAGCGTGCATGTAAGAATGGCATGCAAAACGATGCATCGCTGGTGGACAGAGCCATGGACAAAGTCGGCCTCGTTGTGAGGAAGCCAATAGTACAATCGTTGTGTGAATCAAATTCCTAGTGAGGTCATGCCACTAGAGGAACGCAAAATGATGCACTCTAGTGGTGGCGACACTGGATGGTACGGCCTCGCTGCAAGGATGCTAACGACGCGATCGATGTGCAAAATGGAGCATGGAGATACCCTTAACGACCGACATGGGTCTTAGAGATGGACATGCAAAACGAGATGACACAAGCAGAG
This sequence comes from Zantedeschia hybrid cultivar, assembly GCA_030544215.1. Lineage (NCBI taxonomy): Eukaryota > Viridiplantae > Streptophyta > Magnoliopsida > Alismatales > Araceae > Zantedeschia > Zantedeschia hybrid cultivar. The sequence continues at coordinate 53,492,399 of JARZZO010000004.1, forward strand.
GGAGTGCTGAGCGAGGTCGACTTCATTGTGTGGAAGCCAATGGTGCAATCGGCTCAGGAAAATGAGTCCAAAAGTGTTCTCAATAAGTGTGCAGAAACGGCATATAAAATGAAGTGCAATCGAGGCAGTGGCACACAAAATGAGGTCAGACTCGCTGAGAGGAAGCTGACGGAGTGATTACACTAATATGATCACGCCCTTTCATCTGATATCAAATTGATGTGGACTGAAGCAGGAGAAAGAGAATATTTGGTATTTGGGGGTCACGCTTGGTCCTGTCGTAGGCCAGACCCTATCACATGGTTGCCTGACCCTATCACATGGTTGCCTTCTACGTTGCAAAGAAGAACTCAAGAAGTTAACTCAAAATTTGTAACAATATTCATCCATAAATTAAAAAGAGATATATTCTTATATATAGTGTTTAGGAATCTTTCTGTCTCCAACCCTACTGTCTAACTCAATTATTAACTAAAATACCTCTAGCTAGATAAATATTATGAAAATTCATACTAAGAATTTGTAAAAAATTAAAAATTATACTTAAAATTCAAAAAAATAGAAAATATATTAAACGGCCTCCAAATAGGCCAAACAAAATATTTATGGACTCTTTTAAAAATATATATACTATACAACAAACAAGCTCTGGATAGTCTCCAAGCAACAACGAAGTTGGAACGGCCCTCTGAACGGTGATAAACTCACTCCATCGGGGTGCATTAGTCCTAGATCCCCATCATTATCTTTATTGCTAAAGAATTTGTTTAACAATGAGGGCCTGACAGACCTCTAATTTATTGTTAAACTAGTAGCAGTTGAATTAGTGCATGTCTATATCAAACAAATAATTTAGGTCTCTTTACTGGCTAGAATTCTGACATTATTTCCACCATTTGTCACTTTTTCATCGACATTATTTGAAGATCAAATGCTGTTGACATGTATATTTTTTGACAGGACTTTAATATATCAATATTATTTTACTCCTTTTTTACTATGCTAATAACGAAAGGGAGCAAAAGACAACGTTGAATGAAAAATAGAGATTAAACAGCAGCGAGAAAAGCAGAAAAATTATAATGTCAGATATCTAAGTTCAGATTGACTTCAAAACTCACCTGCATGTACAACTAGTAAAGTCGGAAAAAAAAAGTCTCGCCATTTGGAGCTGGGGGTGAATCCGGGTGATGAGTTCATCCAAGAGTCCACCCTAGGCGCACATTTCTTTTTAACTTCCATACGTGGGAGATGACAAGAATGGCCCCACGCCCACAGTTGTATCTTATTTAATGGCATGAGATTTATAAGGTCAATATATATAGATTAGCGACTGGTTGACCTTGTGTGCACCCTCTCAGAGGCATCTCAAGTCTGCGGATGGGTCGACCTCACAATTGCTTTCAACTGTTAATTTTGCCTCAACCATGCATGTTTTGGTGTGTCATTGGCATTATGCTTTTTTTTTTTTTTAACCAACAAAGGATTTGCATTGCTAAAAGAAGAGGAACCTACAAAGGGGTACAGCGAGATCCAGTGCAGAGTGAAAGGTACATGCAAAAGATCACACATTGATATGTCTACGTGAAGCAAAACAGAGAAAAGACACCTAATGGGTAGAAGGGAAACAACACAGATAGGACCTAAAGATCTGCACCTAAATGAACTCAGATCCATCCCTGGGGAGAGAAACCACCGATGAAACTGGAATGTCGAACACCTGCAGAAGATGTCAACAATCACCGAATAGAGATCCAAGGAGGCAGAGATGAGCAAGATTTGCTCCATCCATCGACAAATAATGTTGCAAACCACTAAGGCGACATGTGAAGAAGACAAAGCTTGGAGGAGGACGCTGCGTTCATGGACGTGGGATGTAGTATGGAGTCTCGAGCTCGTATAGAATCACTGAAGCCACCTTGAACGAATCTTCATCAAGATGATATCTTGAAGACCCCAAAGCGGACGATCGGTACTAGCTACAACTAGCAGCGGCAAAGTCGCAGAAAGGATCCGCAGGGAGAAGTTGAAGGAGCACCACAGATGAAGTAACACAAAAATAAAAGGAAAAAAAGATCCACTGTTGGCTTCGATGGCACTCAGAGCAAGAGACCATAAAAGGTCACAAAATTCCATAGGGGGAACCAAAACTAGAAAAGAAGAGGCGGGGAGCCCAGGGAAAACACAGATGGAGGTGGAGAGAAGAGGCTCGATGGAAGGGGAAGGAGGGGTGCAGCACAAGGGGCAGGGGGCAGTGATGAGAAGCCGAAGCAGTCGGTAGAGGTGACATAAATAAGGAAAAAAGGTTGAAAAGAAAAAAAAGCAAAGTTGGGAGGCCTAATGGGGAAACATGAAGGACAGGGAGGAGGGCAAAAGCTAGGCGATGGCAGTGGAGAACGGAAGAAGGGGGTAGGGATGAAGGAGAAGACGAACTTGGGGAGAGAGATCGATGAAGGGGAGGAGGAGGGCCCCTCCCCCCCACTCCAAGGATTCACCGCCGAGTCTATCGTCGGGGCGAGGTTTCTGCCGCATAGAATGTAGACGAGGGTTTCCACCACCGCCACGAGGGTGAGGGCGAGCTCTGCGGCAGAGATCCATTCGCATTATGTTCTTTGGAACCATCAGAAGGCAAACTCTAATCGTTGTTAAAATGACAATACCGTAGTTTCTTTTCATAAATTTTTAACCACGCAATATGTAAATGTAAAAAGATATTCATATAATGCAGACATTATGCTTAGATCAGTCCATAAACTTCAAGGAAGTCTACATAGGTATTCTTCCTATATGCATCGCAAATAAATGGTTTTTAAGTTGTCTTTTACATCTGCACACGTAAGGCCTACCAATTTCTTTAATCTTTTTCCTTTTTTTTTGGTTCCTCAACAAAACGGTGTATATTTAACATTTCTTCCCTTTTATGTGTCATTACATTTATATTTAATGATAAAACTATCAGAATTACAAAATTAAGGATTATAGGATCAAAATAACACTATGTCGACATTAATGTTCTCATCATAGATACATTTTCAAGAATATTCAAAAAAATGAAATAACATTTCAATTTTGAAAACAAATAACCGAACAAATACTACATGCATATGTTTCTAATATCAAACCAATGTCCAGGATTGATGTAGACTGGATCTACCACGACCGGATCTCGCAAACAGGGATCCGAAACAAGGAGGATCCGGAGCCGGTCCGGATCGAACGGTGACGAGGGGACCCGACGGGGATCCACAACAGGGCGAAGCCGAGGCTATTTCGGAATGAAGAGGATCCGCCCGCGGGGGGCGCGATCTGCCGCCGGAGCTGCTCTTGGATAGTGAGCCGCTGCTCCTTCGGTCGGACGAAGGCGCGGCGCGAGCGGGAGCTCCTGTCGGCGGAGTGGTCGACGAGCGTTGGAGCAGAAGCCGGAAAGTCCGAGATCGGACGGGGGGACGGCTCGCTCTCCGACGAGGGGGTCCGAAGGCACCTTCAGCGCGAGGCCGAGTCTCCTGGCGCGGGGCGACCGACGGGATCGCCCTCGGACGGCGAGTCCGAAGGCTACTTCAGCGTGAGACCGAGTCTCCTGGCGCGGGGCGACCGACGGGATCGCCCTCGGACGGCGAGTCCGAAGGCTACTTCAGCGTGAGACCGAGTCTCCTGGCGCGGGGCGACCGACGGGATCGCCCTCGGACGGCGAGTCCGAAGGCTACTTCAGCGTGAGACCGAGTCTCCTGGCGCGGGGCAGCCGGCGTTCGGCGTCGAGACCGAGGAGAGGAGTCCGAGGTCGGCGGCCGAGACCGACTCGGGGAGGTCGGCGATGATTCGAACCGAGCCCCTGCAGGAGGGAAAGAAGAAGAAGAACCAGTCAGCAGGAGTCCCGGGCGTCAGCCCTGGGGAACCCCCTCCGACGGTCAAGTTAGCTTCTGAAGAAGATTCGATTCAGGAAGCAAGAAGAAATAGCTAGAACCCTATTCGGACAGCAGTCCTTTAAGGGGTTTCGGAAGCTTAGGGGGGCATCCGTTTTTCCCACCACCTCCTTGGCCACAAATAGCAGGATACTTATAGCGGAGGGTAGCGGATGGTTAATGGTGGCAGCCGATATAGGACTAAAAGGAGGCTTACTGATAAACCGCCATAGCGTCTGATCCGCCACCGGAGTGGGCCGGATTCGGCTACCGGGCCGAAGGGGGTTGGGCCGCTGACGGGCCGAAGCCTGCTGGGCCCTGGGCCGCCGTGCTGTTCCCGGGCCGTAGGCTGGTGGGCCGCTGACGGGCTGGAGCCTGCCGGGCCGGGAGCGACGGGGCCGCTTATGGGCCGAGGGCTGCTGGGCCGCTAACGGGCCGAAGGCCGCCGGAGGGCCTAATACTGCTACTGTTGGGCTGAATGGGGTTTGGGCCTGCTGCAATGGGCCGAATCGGATTCTGCCGCATCACATAGCCCCCCACTCTTGTCTTCCTCAGTTCTGAGATGGCAAGAGTATAGCCTGAAACTGCCAGAAAAGAAAGAAAATAACAGCAGGCGTCTTCCTGGGAGTCGTATTCCCCCTTCTTCTGGAAGAGGAGGCCCTCGGTCGGCCGAGGGCCGTGCGGTCGCTTTGTCCTTGCTCAGAGGGTCGGCGAAGGCTGAGGGCTGAGAAGCCGAAGGGTCGGTACCTCTGATCCGCGTCAGGCCTCATTAAATGGACGGGACGGCGCGTCGCCTCGCGAGGAAGCACGGGACACGCGTCGCGCATCCAGCCGCTCTGGAGAAAACACAAACGGATCCCGACCGCCCGTGGGTCGCGGATCGCCCTGGCTCTCTGCCCGAGGCTCCGCTCGGATTGCCGCCGCTCCCTTTGTCGCCTGCGGATCGGGACGCGTGGCGGGCATCCGAGTGGTTAGCCGAAGGGTCGGAGCGCTGTCAGCCGCTGATCGCTCTTGCCTCAAGTCCCGGAGCCGGTCCGTCATCATTGCCGAAGGACGGCACACGTGGCGGGCATCCGGAAGGAGCGACGGGACGAGCGGGACGATCTCGGCCGCAGGCTTCGGCGGGAGGCGTATTGACCGGGCTCTATAAATACAGGCCCTCTGCGGGGCACTGTTCCACTTCTTGCTGCCGCGCTTACGTTCCCCCTGCAACTGCCCGAGCTCTTCTTCCTTCTCCTGCGAGAGGTCAGTTTCCTGAAGGCTTCATCCGAGCTTCGTCGGCTACCGGGGGAGGCTCTTCGTCCCTCAGAGTGCGTTGCCTGTGGAGTCTGGAGGCTTGAGGCGACGCCAGGTTCAGGAGAGATCCTCTCCTTCTTTCTGCGAGTAAGCCTCAGTCTTCTTCCCTCCCTCCGCGGCTTTATGGTCCGGAGCTCTTCTAGTGAGATTACCCCTTCGGACGAGGAGTACATTCCCCCCGATTCTCCCAAGTCTTCCCTGTCGGACCCTCTTGCCTCGGGATCTCTTACTTCCGCGATGTCCGGGGAGTCCGAAAGCTCCGGGTCCGAAACTTCCGGGACTGAGGTTTCTGGAGCCGAGGCTTCTGGGACCGAGGCTTCTGAGACCGAGGCTCCCGAGGCCGAGGCTTCCGAGGCCGAGGCTTCCGGGGCCGAGGCTTTTCAAGAAGTTCGGGACTCGGGCCAGGCTTCCACCTCGGAACGCCGCCTCCCGGATGTTGCTTCGGGGGCAAGCTGTGCCCTTTCGGATGTAGAGGTGAGGAACTTAGTTTCTTACTTTCAGCTTCCCTCTTGGACGACCCCCCATCGGCCCGATTCCGCCACTAGGGCAAATACCGTTCGCCCGGGGTCTTTTTCTATTTACGTTGATAGCTTTGAGGCGGGATTCCGTCTCCCTCTCCCCACCTTCGTCGTCAATCTTCTTAGCTTCTACGGGCTGGCCCCTTCTCAGCTCTTCCCCAACTCTTGGCGCACTGTGTATGGATTCCTGAGCGTCTTCGCTCACGTGAAAATCCGCCCCTCCCTCAATGTCTTTCGCTATCTCTTCAAGATCCAGACGCAGGGGAAGTCGGAATGGTACTGCTTTGTCCCCCGGGTTGGCCGGAGGATTTTCTCTGGGAAGCCTTCGTCTATCCATGGCTGGAAGAGGAAGTTTATCTTCGTCTCTCTGCCGGAGAAGGAGAAGGGTGTGTGGCCCTTCCCCACCGAATGGGTGCCGCTGGCCGAAGGACTCTCGGGACCTCCTGTTCTGTCTCCCGTTCAGAGTACTATCGTGGGTCACGTTCAGGCGAAGGCCCCTTACGACGTCTCGGTGCTTCTTTCCGACGCGGAGCGGTTGATAGGTGCCGGGGTTTGGCCGGACCCTAAGCGTGATCCGGAGCGGGTCTTTCCGTACCTACCTCCCGGGGAGACTCCGCGGGACCGCGGGGGAAGGACCGCCGCTCCTCCGGCCGAAGCTCTTCCGGCTTTGGAGGCTGACGAAGTTTCGGCCGAGGGTAAGTCGGCTCTGAGTCTATTACTCGATCGTTGTTTTTGGCTTCTGATATCCCTTTCTTGCTTTGCAGCAATGGCCCAACTCGATGCCCTCCTCGACCAGCTATCAGATCAGCGCGCTTCGCGCCGGGCGCCGGCCCCGCAGGCGGTGAGCAGGCCTGTCCGAGGTACCGGGGGTCCGAGGACAAGAGGCGGGGGCCTCGGGACTGCGGCCTCCGCCGAGGGTCGTGCAGTCGCCGCTGCTCTTGAGAGGGAGCAGAAGACTAAGTTTGCCTCTCGGGGAGGCGGCCGAGCGTCGAAGCGCCCCCGGGTAGAGGAGGCCGAGGGAGAGGTGGAAGCTCAGCTAATCAGGAGGAGCGCCGGGGCCCGAAGGGCTGCAAGGTTGGCGTCCCCTGAGATGCCGAGGGGTGACTCCCCTCCGGCCGTATCGGCAGGAGCCGATGGAGGAGATGCCGAACCGCGGGCGCAGCTCGAGCGGCGGCACCCCGCATCGGGGGAGAGCATGGAGGACCCGCAGACGTGCCTTCGTCTGCTTAACAGCCTCACTCTCCCTTCAATCTTCGAGGAGCTGAAGGCCCACTCCATCACCGATCTGACGGAGATGAGTGCCCGTCTGTCGGTTCAGGTGAGCACCCCGAAAGTGTTTCAGCTCATCTTCAGCTTCTTCTTCTGATTCTACTGGCCCTCATCTGCCCTCGATCCGCAGGCTTCGATGACGACCCGTGTCCTGATGCATCGTCAGGAGCTGCTTCAGCGTAAGCTTCTGGAAGCCGAGGCGCATCCGGTTGGTTCGGGGGAAGGCACTTCGGCGGCTCCTCGCATCGAGCCCCTAGTTGAGGAGCTCGTGACTGCGAGTGCCCGAGCGCGGAAGCAGCTGGAGAAGAGGGCAGCAGAGGCCCGTGCCGCCGCCGAGGCCAAGGAGAAGGCCGAGAGCGATCTTGCGGCGGTCGAGTCCGAATTCCGGACTTTCAAAGCTCAGACCCAGGACAGGGAGGCTCGGCGAGCTTCGGAGAAGCGCCGCCTCGTCGAGGAGGTGTCGACCTTGAAGCGGGAACTGGGAAAGGCAGCGGAGTCGGCCGTGGCCAACTACAAGGCCGGGAACGACTATGCCCAGGAGATCCTCCGAGCCCAGCTGCAGGCTTCTTCCGCGGTTTTTGACCTCGGACTAGCAGTCGCCCAGAGGGCCTGCCCGGGCGTCGATCTGACCGGGGAAGCCATGCCAAAGGGCGAGGAAGCCCGGGAGCTTTTATCCTGGTGGGAGGAGCTCGTGGCGGAGAGGGCCCCGCCTCCAGCTGATGCCGAGGAGGCCGGTGCCGAGGAGGCCGAGACCGAAGAGGCCGATGCCGAAGAGGCCGATGCTGAAGAGGCAAATGCCGAAGAGGCTGCTGCTGAAGATGCCCTTGCTGAAGGCGCCGCTTCTGAAGCGGTGCAGGTCGTCGACTCTCCCTCTCCTTCTCCTGACCGAAACGTCGTCGAGGTGGAGGAGGAGGGGGTTGTCGAGGACTGATACGAGGGTTCCCCTCGGTTTTTCTTTTTGCTTTACTTTTGTAAGCTCTTGGCCAGGCGTACGGCTGAGCTTTGTATCTCCCTTTGCTTTAAAAAATGGAAGGAAGGTTTTTGGCTTTACCTGGCTGCTTGCGTACGATCGACCGAATGTAGCCCTTCAGGAGCCTGAGATCCCGTCGTCGTTCGCTATAGCTTGTAAGGCCGAAACCCGATGCCGGTTCGGATAGAACGTCGTCACAGTATTCGGCCGGGGCCTTACTATGGTGGTTCATATGATCCCTTAGGGGCATCTTGCCGCTTCTCACGCTTGTCGGATGGCCGAAGCCCTTCACGCTTCCGCTCGCGCGAACTTAGATATGCCTTGGCGCCTTCAGAATCGGTATACGTGGCCGGAGCCACTCCCGGAACGATTTACACGGACTTAGAGAAAACCATGCCGCTCCCGATACGGTTTGCATGGCCGAAGCCACTCCCGGTACGGTTTACACGGACTTAGAGAGAACCATGCCGCTCCCGATACGGTTTGCATGGCCGAAGCCACTCCCGGTACGGTTTACACTGACTTAGAGAAAACCATGCCGCTCCCGATACGGTTTGCATGGCCGAAGCCACTCCCGGTACGGTTTACACGGACTTAGAGAGAACCATGCCGCTCCCGATACGGTTTGCATGGCCGAAGCCACTCCCGGTACGGTTTACACGGACTTAGAGAGAATACCATGCCGCTCCCGATACGGTTTGCATGGCCGAAGCCACTCCCGGTACGGTTTACACGGACTTAGAGAGAATACCATGCCGCTCCCGATACGGTTTGCATGGCCGAAGCCACTCCCGGTACGGTTTACACGGACTTAGAGAGAATACCATGCCGCTCCCGATACGGTTTGCATGGCCGAAGCCACTCCCGGTACGGTTTACACGGACTTAGAGAGAATACCATGCCGCTCCCGATACGGTTTGTATGGCCGAAGCCACTCCCGGTACGGTTTACACGGACTTAGAGAGAATACCATGCCGCTCCCGATACGGTTTGCATGGCCGAAGCCACTCCCGGTACGGTTTACACGGACTTAGAGAAAACCATGCCGCTCCCGATACGGTTTGCATGGCCGAAGCCACTCCCGGTACGGTTTACACGGATTTAGAGAGAACCATGCCGCTCCCGATACGGTTTGCATGGCCGAAGCCACTCCCGGTACGGTTTACACGGACTTAGAGAGAATACCATGCCGCTCCCGATACGGTTTGCATGGCCGAAGCCACTCCCGGTACGGTTTACACGGACTTAGAGAGAATACCATGCCAAGTTTTTCTGAAAGAAAGCGAGTTCCTTTATTTATAGCCTCCGGCTAAAAGCCTGGGGAGAGTTGACTTACATGTAATAACGCCGAAGGCGCTCCACATTCCATGTGCGAGGAAGGGGTTGGCCCGAAAGGGTTTCCAACCGGTAAGCTCCTCGTCTGATTACCTCCCTGACCCGGTAGGGCCCCTCCCAGTTGGGGGCAAGCTTCCCCGAGGCTTCGGCTGGCTTGGAAGCATGGGCATTCCTTAACACGAGATTCCCCACTTCAAAGCTCCGGGGCTTTACTCGAGTGTTATGGTACTTGGCCATTCGTTGCTGATAAGCCGCCAGTCGGATACGAGCTTTATCTCGGACCTCCTCAATGAGGTCCAAGTGGTCTTTCAGACCTTCCTCATTGGCTTCCATATTATAGGCAATGATTCTGGGAGAAGGGAGGCCGATCTCTATGGGAATGACGGCCTCTACCCCATAGGCCATGCGGAAGGGAGTTTCGCCGGTGGGGGTTCAGCTCGTCGTCCGATAGGCCCACAGGACACTCGGCAGTTCTTCCACCCATCGGCCCTTAGCTTCGCCGAGTCGGGTTTTCAATCCCTGTAAAAGGCTTCGGTTAGTGACTTCGGCTTGGCCGTTCGCTTGAGGGTGCGCTACCGAAGTAAACTTGTGGAGTATGCCGAAGCTGGCGCAGTTATCACCGAACCGTCGGCTATCGAACTGCTTTCCGTTGTCTGAGATGATGGTTCGAGGGACGCCGAACCGGCAAATGATGGACTTCCACACGAAGTTCCAAGCATTGTTGTCGGTTATTGAGGCGAGGGGTTCGGCCTCGACCCATTTGGTGAAGTAGTCGACTGCCACGATGAGGAATTTCCTTTGGCCGGTGGCGACGGGAAAAGGTCCCAGGATGTCGACTCCCCATTGGGCGAAAGGCCAGGGATCAGATAACGGGGTCAGAAGGGTGGCTGCCTGATGAGTGAGGGAGCTAAACCTCTGGCACTGGTCGCAGCGCCGTACGAGGGCTAAAGCGTCCTCTCGAAGCGTGGGCCACCAGTAGCCTTGCCTTAGGAGCTTGTGAGCCAGGGCCCTTCCTCCCGCATGCGCCCCGCACACCCCTTCGTGGACTTCCCTTATGGCGTAGTCGGCCTCGGCCGGGCCGAGGCACCGCAGCAAAGGTCGGCCAAATGATTTCTTGTACAACACCCCGTCCAAAAGGAGAAAGTGGGATGAGCGCTGCCGGATGCGCTTAGCCTCCCTAGGATCTGGAGGGACTTCTCCTTGGAGAAGGAAAGCGATGGGGGGAGTCATCCATGTCTCGGCTTCTGCCTCAGCAATCTGCATGGCTTCGGTTTCGCCGAGGCTAGGTTCGGCGAGCTCCTCGACGAGGATCATCCGGCCTCCGCCCCCGTCTTGGGTTGACGCCAGCCGGGAAAGGGCATCGGCCCGGGTATTCTCGGCTCTCGGGATCCTCACGATTTCACAAGAATCGAATTGAGCGAGGATCTTGCGAGTTACCTGGAGATAAGACGCCATCACTGCGTCCCGAGCCTCATACTCCCCGGAGACGTGGCCGGCGATTAACTGGGAATCGCTGAAGGCTTTTAAGTTCCGGGCGCCGAGTTTCTTCGCGGCTTGGAGGCCGGAAATGAGGGCTTCATACTCGGCGGCGTTGTTAGTCGCAGGAAAGGAGAAACGCAGGGCGTACTCCGTCACGACTCCTTCGGGTGATGCCAGGATCCATCCGGCGCCGCTGCCCGTGGAGCACGCGGAGCCGTCCACGAAGAGTCGCCATTCGTCCGGTGGTGCCGGTGCTGAAAGAGCCTCGGCTTCGGCCACCTCGGGTTCTGGCTGCGGCGTCGCGCAAGCGCCGGGGGTAAGTTCGGCGATGAAGTCTGCCAATGCTTGGGCTTTTATTTCTACTCGAGGGGCGTAGGAGATGTCGAACTCTCCTAGCTCAATTGCCCACTTCGCCAGTCTGCCGGACACCTCTGGTCGGGAGAGAACCTGCCTCAAGGGCTGGTTGGTGAGGACTTTCACAGAATGGGCCAGGAAGTACGGCCGAAGCCTTCTTGCAGAAGTGACGAGGGCCAGAGCCAACTTTTCCAGGGCTTGGTACCGGAGTTCCGCTCCCTGAAGGGCTCGGCTGGTGTAATAAACGGGCTTCTGAATGCCTTCTTGTTCTCGGACGAGGACGGTGCTGAGGGCCGTCTCGGAGACTGTGAGGTATAGGCTCAGAGGCTCCCCGGAAATCGGTTTCGACAGGATGGGGACTTTGGAGAGGTAGGCCTTCAACTGATTGAAGGCTGTCTGACACTCTTCTGTCCAGTCGAAGTTGTTGGCCTTCTTCAACAGCTTGAAGAAGGGAAAACAGTAGTCGGCCGCCCTGGACATGAAGCGGCTGAGAGCTGCGATCCTCCCGTTCAGCTTCTGTACCTCTCGGAGGTTAGCCGGGGGGCGCATCTTTATGATGGCCGAAACCTTCTCGGGATTAGCCTCCACCCCTCGGTGCGTGACCATGTAGCCGAGGAACTTGCCGGAGGCCACCCCGAAGGCGCACTTGGCCGGGTTCAGCTTCATCTTGTACCGCCTGAGGGCGGAGAAAGTCTCGGCCAGGTCGGCCAGGTGCTCCGCAGCAACGCGGCTCTTCACCAACATGTCGTCTATATAGACCTCCATGTTTCGGCCGAGCTGCGCGGCGAATACCTTGTTGACCAGTCGCTGATATGTCGCGCCGGCGTTCTTCAGACCGAAGGGCATTCGGGTGTAGCAGTATAGACCCAAATCGGTGGTGAAGCTGGTCTTGCTCTCGTCGTCCGGATGCATCCGGATCTGGTGGTAGCCTGAATAGGCGTCGAGGAAGCTTAAGAGCTCGTGGCCAGAAGTGGCGTCCACCACCTGGTCTATCCGAGGCAGTGGAAAGCTGTCCATTGGACAGGCCTTGTTGAGGTTGGTGAAGTCCACGCACATGCGCCATTTGCCATCTTTCTTTGGCACCATGACCACATTGGCTATCCAGTCTGGATGATGCACCTCTCGGAGATGTCCGGCGTCCAGTCCCTTTTGTACTTCAGCCTGGATGGCGGCTCTCCTTTCCTGGTTGAAGGTGCGCCGCTTCTGCTTCACCGGAGGCTGATCGGGATCGGTATGGAGTCGGTGCTCTGCTACCTCCGGGTCCACCCCGGGCATGTCTGCCGGAGACCAGGCGAAGATGTCGAGGTTCTTTTTCAAGAACTCGGTAAGCTTCTCTGCTTCACCTTTCTCCAGGCCGGAGCCTATCATCAGGACTCGTCCTTTGCCTCCTGGAACAGGGACGGCGAGGAGTGCTTCTCCCGGAGACGCTTCGGCTGATGACTCGATCGCTAGGCTTTCAGCTGCGTTCTTCCCTTTGACCGAAATCATGTAGCATTGCCGAGCGGCTTCTTGGTTTCCTTTGGCCTCGCCGATCCCGTGGTCGGTATGAAACTTCAGCTTCTGATGGAAGGATGAGGGCACGGCTCCGACCCCGCCGATGAGCCTTCGGCCGAATATGGCGTTGTAGGCTGACTCGATCTTTACAACGGCAAAGTCCGTTTCAACGGTCAATTGCCGGGGGGCGGAGCCTAAGGTCACAGGAAGCCGAACAATACCTTCTACTCGGCAGGGCGAGCCGTTAAAACCGAAGAGAGGGCCCCGATGAGGCTTCATACTAGCCTCACTCAATCCCATTTTCTCGAAACAATCGTAAAACAAGATGTTTGGGGCGCTTCCATTATCTACAAAGATCCTATGTACATCATAGTTATTTATTACAGCGTTGACGACGAGAGCGTCGTCATGTGGGACCTGAACATCCGTCAGGTCCTCGGCGCCGAAGGTGATGTCTTCCAGACGAGGCTTCTTCGGCTCGCCCTCAACTGCTGCTACTGTGCTACGCTGCCGCGGCCTGGTCCCTTCCCCCGGTCCTCCGGATATCATCATGATAGACCCAGAACTGGGTCTTTGATGGGATGATTCAACCGGGGCCGAGGTAGCTTTGGGCGGAGGAGCGGCTTCTGTTGCTGAGGGCTGCTGTTGTCTGGGCGCTGCAGGGGCGTCCTGGTTCTGTTGCGGTGGCTGCTCCCGGCGGTACTGCGGCAGTTTCCCCTCCCGGATGATGCGGTCAATCTCTTCCCGGAGCTGCCGACACTCATCCGTCGTGTGGCCGATCTCCCGGTGGTATTCACAATACCTGCCGGGATCCCTTCGGCGGGGATCGGTCTTGATGCGATCGGGCCGTCGGAGCATGCCTTTCACCTCCATGAGCATTCGGGAAGGGGGAGCAGGTAAGGGTAGGTACCGCGGCTGCGCGTCCCGTCGCCTCTCCCTGTCCCATTCCTCCCTGCGATAGCGCTTTCGCGAGGACTCCTGGTCCTCCGGCCGAGGTCGGACCACCTGGGGAGCAGGTGCCGAGATGGCTTCGGTGGCGCCTCTTCCTCTGGACAGCATCAGGGCCTCCCGGTTGATGTATTTGTGGGCCCGTGCCACGAGGTCCTGGAAGGTCGGGGGATGGCGCTTCCCAATGGAACCGAGGAGCCCCTCGTCCCGACACCCGCTGATCACGGCCGAAACCGCGATTGAGCTGTCGAGGTTCGGGATCTGGGCGGTTTCGGTCCGGAACCTGGTGAAGTAGTCCTGGAGAGTCTCGGCAGGACCTTGCCGAATAGCCAGCAGACTAGCGGAGGTCTTGCTCTGCCGGGTGGCATCATAGAACTGGTCGATGAACAACTGGCCCAACTGTGCTAAGGAGTGGATGGAGTTGGGGGCCAGCGTCTCGAACCAGGTGAGGGCGATCTTTTCAAGGGTGAGGGGGAAGAGACGGCAGCGGACTGCCTCGGAGATCCCCCGGACCCGGAGGTAGGAGTTGAACTTCCGGAAATGACAGACCGGATCTGTCATCCCATCATAGGGAGGGCCCTTCGGCAGCTTGAAGTCGGGGGGCACCTCAGTGGCCAGGAGCTCCGCCGTGAACGGGGTCTACTCCAGGATGTTGCTGGCGAGGGGCGCCCCGTGAGGCCGGGACACCATCTGCTGCATCTCCTTGCGCATCGCCGTCAGCCGCTGGTCCAGGTCCGGGGCGGCCGAAGTGGCGACGGATGGCCCTCCGGTGCGGGCCGGATGGTACTCCGACGAAGCATAATCCTGCTCCGTCGGGCGATCGACGCGGGGAGCTCGGGCAGGCAATGCCGAGGGCTCGCTGCGCGCCGCCGCAGCTTCGTAGAGAGAGGCTGGCGCAGGCACCGGTCGGAACCGGGCGTCTTGTACTGAGTAGAGTGGGGGGAGCGGCGCCTGCTGGGGAGGCTGCCCCGTCAGTCCCATGCGCTGGGCGATGGCAGATACCATCTCCTGAAGAGGCGCTAGGGACGTGACGGCAGCGGCCAGCGTGGCCACCTGCTGCTGGAGTACCCCCACTCGGTCTTCCGAGCCGAAGGACTCCGGGATGGTCGGCAGAGGCGGGTTCGGCGGGGCAGATGGCGCGCCTTCGGAAAGCGGCATCTGTGCCGAAGCCTCCCGCGCTTCCGCTTCGCTCTGCCCGGATCGTCGGGTCACAGGTCGCTGAGACATGACTTGTTTTGTTGGTTTCCCACAGACGGCGCCACGTGATGTAGACAGGATCTATCACGACCGGATCCCGCAAACGGGGATCCGAAACAAGGAGGATCCGGAGCCGGTCCGGATCGAGCGGTGACGAGGGGACCCGACGGGGATCCAAAAGCAGGGCGAAGCCGAGGCTCTTTCGGATGTGAAGAGGATCCGCCCGCGGAGGGCGCGATCTGCCGCCGGAGCTGCTCTTGGATAGTGAGCCGCTGCTCCTTCGGTCGGACGAAGGCGCGGTGCGAGCGGGAGCTCCTGTCGGCGGAGCTGTAGGCGAGCGTCGGAGCAGAAGCCGGAAAGTCCGAGATCGGACGGGGGGACGGCTCTCTCTCCGACGAGGGGGTCCGAAGGCACCTTCAGCGCGAGGCCGAGTCTCCTGGCGCGGGGCGACCGACGGGATCGCCCTCGGACGGCGAGTCCGAAGGCTACTTCAGCGTGAGACCGAGTCTCCTGGCGCGGGGCGACCGACGGGATCGCCCTCGGACGGCGAGTCCGAAGGCTACTTCAGCGTGAGACCGAGTCTCCTGGCGCGGGGCGACCGACGGGATCGCCCTCGGACGGCGAGTCCGAAGGCTACTTCAGCGTGAGACCGAGTCTCCTGGCGCGGGGCAGTCGGCGTTCGGCGTCGAGACCGGGGAGAGGAGTCCGAGGTCGGCGGCCGAGACCGACTCGGGGAGGTCGGCGATGATTCGAACCGAGCCCCTGCAGGAGGGAAAGAAGAAGAAGAACCAGTCAGCAGGAGTCCCGGGCGTCAGCCCTGGGGAACCCCCTCCGACGGTCAAGTTAGCTTCTGAAGAAGATTCGATTCAGGAAGCAAGAAGAAATAGCTAGAACCCTATTCGGACAGCAGTCCTTTAAGGGGTTTCGGAAGCTTAGGGGGGCATCCGTTTTTCCCACCACCTCCTTGGCCACAAATAGCAGGATACTTATAGCGGAGGGTAGCGGATGGTTAACGGTGGCAGCCGATATAGGACTAAAAGGAGGCTTACTGATAAACCGCCATAGCGTCTGATCCGCCACCGGAGTGGGCCGGATTCGGCTACCGGGCCGAAGGGGGTTGGGCCGCTGACGGGCCGAAGCCTGCTGGGCCCTGGGCCACCGTGCTGTTCCCGGGCCGTAGGCTGGTGGGCCGCTGACGGGCTGGAGCCTGCCGGGCCGGGAGCGACGGGGCCGCTTATGGGCCGAGGGCTGCTGGGCCGCTAACGGGCCGAAGGCCGCCGGAGGGCCTAATACTGCTACTGTTGGGCTGAATGGGGTTTGGGCCTGCTGCAATGGGCCGAATCGGATTCTGCCGCATCAAGGATATTTCTGCCATCCAAACATGCAAAATGGTTAAAAAATTTCAATCAAGGTAGTAGCCAAGAATATACTGGACGTCTGGTTAGCGAAAAGGAGAGTTGGGAGGGGGTAAAGAGACATGTTTCAAGCGAAGAATGAGGCAGAGAAGGTCTTTAACGAATTAGACTTTAGGGTTATACTTTCTTCTTTCGTTATATTGGTTAAAAATGTATCCAAGTGACAACCATTAATATATATATAATGTTAGACTTTACAAACATGGAACATGGAAAACAATAATAAAAACAATGTTAGAACTTGGTGTAGAGCACTAATTTTAAAAATAGTATCCATTTCTATGTGGAGGATTACTTGCTCCCCATGATGCCCTGCATGGCCGCATGATCCAAGATCGTGGCCGTATAATCCGATCTTACATCAGATGACTTTACTGTTCATTGGGGTTTTGTTTATTTTTTATTTTTCACCTTTTTTTGGATCCAAGATCTGATTGTACCCTGGGAGGGCAACAAAAAATTGTAATTTTTTTAAAAATAAAAATACAGACAACTGATATAACACTGGTTGTCGGTGCAGCAAGTAATTCTCCCTCCTATAAACTTAAAAAAATGACAACCCTACCTGTAATTTTAATTTAGCTACATCCCCAACCCGGCCATGTGCAATTCATATGGGCAGGATCAGCTAGTGATATAGGGGCATTTGTTCTAGGATGGGATTGAAAGGAGAGATTTGAAATACCTTAATTTCAGTACTTTCAGCCACTTCGATGACTTATATTGCTTATTAATTATATCAGTTTCAAAAACTTACCACAACATACATTACATATCAGTTGTCTAATTTTTTTTAAACCAGTATTCATGAATTTTTGCTTGTCAATGTGTAAGATGTAAAAACAATAAATCTTATATTGCATTCCAATAAAATTGATGAAGTTCACTTGCGACTGGGAATTTATCATTTCAATAAAAAGTTTAAAAGTGCAATAGATGAACTCTTTCTACTTCACATTTTACCAAAACGGAGACCTATTCAATGATAATAACTAAGTCTCTCCACCTAATCTTATATAATTTGCAAGTGACGTGCTTCTGTGCAACATGTAACGTATTCTAATTTTTGAGAATTAGCAAAGCGAGAGCTTTAAAATGTAATGAACAGTTCAAAGTCAGAGGCCGATGGGATAAACGAAGGAGATAATTAAACACAGATAAACAAATAATTGTGACATCTCAGTCTCCAATTTTGGATTGGCTTTACATCCACCCTCTGATCGATTCTAAACGCCAAGATCTTGATAGTTGACCTTGACTCGGTCCCCAGATGAAGTTACATTTCATCCTTGGCGTGGCTGCCTGCTATAAAACAATTAATGGCAGTGGAGTACCCTGCGTCTTCGTTGTGCAGTAAGCCAAGCGCCCAGGCTTGTCCCGGTCCCTGTGGGAAGCTGCAGGGCCGGTGCATGTTCCCGGTGGCGAGGGAGAGTGGGAGGAGTGGTGAAGTGCTTACTCCTTTCACCATATGGCGCTGCTGGGTTGCCGCCCACCAGTGTGCATGCTCTCTTTCTTCAGCGTCGTTCTGGCATATTTCGTAGTCCTGGTTCACGGCCAGTCCCAAGAAGGTATACGGGATCCACTGGGCCTCCAACTCATATCTCTTCTACTCTATTACTACTACTACTACTACTAATATTAACTCTAGCTCGCAGGCAGGCGTTCACACTAATTAAACACGACCAGAACAAATTAGATGATCTTTACTTGCAGGTTTCATCAGCATAGACTGCGGCATCCCTGATGGTTCGGGGTATCAAAACCCGGCATCCAAGATAGACTTCGTCGCTGACACTTCCTACATCGACGCGGGGGAGAACAAGAAGGTCTCTTCAGGGGTGGAAGATCTGGCGCCGGAATATGGGAACGTGCGCAGCTTCCCCAACGGGAGCCGCAACTGTTACACCCTGAGGCCCGTGAAACCCCGCGGGAAGTACCTGATAAGAGCCTCGTTCCTGTACGGCGACTACGACGGCAAGAATAGTACCCCCGAGTTCGACCTGCACGTCGGGGTCAACTTCTGGACCACCGTCCGGGGTGGTATTGGAACCGAAGAGATCATAACGGTGGCGCCGGCGGAGTACGTGTGGGTGTGCCTGGTGAACACGGGCAAGGGCACCCCCTTCATATCGTCGCTGCTGCTGAGGCCGCTCCCCGTTACCATGTATGTTCTGGCAAGCACCTCTCAGTCTTTGGTCCTCCTCGAAGATCGCCGGAATTATGGAGCAAGTTCTCAAGTGAGGTAAACTATGTTTATGTGTAGAAGATCGCCGGAATTCTACCCTTTTCTTTTTTTTTCTCTTTTTTCTTTTTTTGGCACTAGCTAGTTGTATTCTAATTATCTATGCTATTGGTCTGTGTATGTGTAGAACTTTCTATTTTTAGGGAGCTTTACTTTTCATGATTTCAATAAGTTATTACATGTACATGTACATGTCATGTAGGTAGACTACGTAAAGTGAAGTACCTTCGAGATTTTACCTAATTATCTTGAGAGAAAAATATCTTTCTTAAATTTTACCCTTCAATCAAAGAATTAATGGAACTTCTTAGATTAAATAAAAATAACATTATGAAAAAAATAATAGATCCCTTATCAAGGTTATTTCTCTCCCTATCAGTTTTTCGCTAATTTTTTGGCCTTCGTTTTTTTATCCAACATTATTTTCCATCCCTCCCACTAATTATACCATTTACTTTTAAAGTAATTTTCAATTTTACCCTTTGTCTTTTATATACTCATCCCATAACTATATCAAGTTAATACTTTATGAGAATTAGGATATATAACAAGCTGCTGTTTCTCTTGTAGCTACCCTGATGACCCTTATGACCGCGTTTGGTTCCCCAGTAGCAAAGGCCTGGACACAGTGAACACCACCTCCACAGGGAAAGTGAGAACAAGGCCAGGGGATGGATTTGAGGTACCACCGCTAGTGTTAAGCACAGCGGTCACAAGTAGCAACCTCTCTTATCATTTAAACGTATACAGCGGATCGATCTCAGCGGCAGGTCCTGGTGACAAGCTCTATGTGGTGATGCACTTGATGGAGGTGGAACAGCTCTTGCACAACCAGACCAGAAAGATGGACATGTACCGGGGGGAGGATGGAAGAGGCCCCTTGTTGTACGGCAATTACAGCCCTTCCTACTTGCAGGCAGACTCCAGGGAGGACCACACCGCCGTGGGGGGAGGAGGCACGATGACCAGCTACAACCTCTCCCTCTTCGCTTCGGCTTCTTCGACCCGTCCTCCCATGATCAACGCCTTCGAGATGTTTGCCCTGAGACAAACGGACGGCTTCTTCACCGACAGCAGTGATGGTGAGCTAGAAAAGGCCAAGTATCGAGTAGCTAGCTCACGAACCTTACCAGTCCATCGTTGATTTAGTCCAATTTTTTTTAAAATTTAATTTTGAAAACTTAGATCAAACCATGCTGAGCACCAATAATTTGTTTGCACGCGTGATTATTGATAAAAGAGTCTATAAGATATACATATCTCATTAACTAAAATGTATTTATAAATAGAATAATTATGAGTTTCCTGAAAATTAAGAACTCTTTATGAGTACTGAAACGAGTTTTTAACGAGTATTGAAACTAGCTTGTTCACAAACATAATCAAATTGAGCTCACTTGTGTTCAAGTTTGGTTCTTTTAACGAGTCAAGCTTAAATTTTTGTTTTAAATTTGTTCATTTAACTTAATAAATAAACCGAGTCGAACTATACTACCGGGCAATGCAATACTCTTACAAGCTGTTTGTTGAACATATTGATTCATTTTGCAGAATAAGTAATGCTTGCTACAATATCTCAGGAATTGTAAATTTAAGTCAATTGTCATATTCGGAGTATTATCATCAAATTACTTTGATCTGATGACGCATTTTTATTTTAAAAAAACATTGCCAGAATAGAGAACCATCTTAGTTCAATAATTATAATATTATCAGATATTTGACATACGGATTAATGCATTGGGTGCAATACATCAGTGGATGCCATTCAAGACATCAAAGGGCGGTACAAGGTGAGAAGGAATTGGATGGGAGACCCATGCGCTCCCAAAGAGTTCGCGTGGGATGGGGTGAACTGCAGCTATGAAGCCTCCCCACGAATCGTTTATCTGTAAGCTAGCTAGCTTCATCTCCTTAATTATGTGGATATTTAAAAGAAAAATGAAAGCAATATATGGTTCGTTAATTCAATTAAGTGACTCAGAAAAATTCCCTCATGCACGCAGAAACCTCACTTCGAGCGGATTGGGAGGTAGAATTCCAGATTCCATTGCTAAGCTCACAGTTTTGACAACCCTGTAAGTATTTCACACCTTATATATATATATAATACTGTAGTGCAGATTGCTACAGTATGTGCGGTTCGACGGACCGCATATACTATTTTAACTTCCTTTTTATATTTAAAACTATAAATTTATTATATATTTTAAAATATTTAATTATCCCTTTTAAGTTGTTTCCATCTCCTGGAGGTTTAGTTTCACCGATCGTAGATCTCAATCATAGGCGTCTATCATACACTTGTAACTCCAATTTTTAAAAAAATATTAAAAAAATAATCATATTACTCTTAAACTTATTTCAAATACCGTAGGGTTTTAATATGTATCACTAATATGTCCGTACCCGATTGGACGGGACAATTAATTGAAATACATTAGTGAAAATTAAGTTTCCAAGAATGAAAATAATTTTAAAAGATAATTGAATATCTAAAATTTATAATAATTTTTATTTAATTTTTAACACAAAATAAAACCAAAACATAATATACGATTTATCTGCATAAATGTAAAAAGTCAGCCACAACACTCCTCTCTCTCTCTCTCTCTCTATATATATATATATATAAAAAGAGGCGGATTGAACAAGTTACTGGAAGTGCAATTAACTTAGATATGCCCTTCACCTGTCCTCGATCTTGATGGGATGATGAAAATTATAGAAAGAGCATATCAGGGGTACGGCATGTTTCCCTAAAGAGTAAAGTTTGCTGTGTCCGCTGTTGCTGTATTTAATTAAAAATATATTTTGAGCGGCCCAATTTGACCCGTATCTCTGATTAAGTGACCCAAAAAAATGAAAAATAGAAAATTGATTATTTTTACTGTTTCTTTGGCAGATTTAAAATGGACGGACTGTCAGTGCAACAAACTTTACTCTTTTTAAAAAAAGAAGATGGTAGAATTTTTGAAAAAAATACTGAACACAAAGTCGATTAGAGTTCTGCCAAATGTGCCTGCTCCATGATGTTGGTCAGAATGCTTTTGCTTCCTGCAGCATGCTTGATCATGCACCTACTTTACTTTTCCCACTATCCAACCATGAGGTCAGATGCAACCAAGTTAGTTGCCTTGGGACCTATTTGACCTAGGTCCATATGTATGTATACTTTAAAATAGTAGATTCGCAGACTCATATGAACTTATGATGTGGATACATAAATCAAATATATAGAATTATAAATATATTTAATTTGACACGTAAGGCCGTAAATTGGATTTACATACAATAATAATTGGGTCATCTATTATAATGTGTATAATTAAGGAATATATTTCTATTACTAAGTGTTCTCTGTTAGCCATTTATTTAGGATTGTACATTTTTCACCATGGGCATGTAGTAAAAGTCACTGTCCGCACGTTTGTTCTTTTGGGTAGGGTGAGTCTCAACTCCCAGTTAATTCTTGATGTAGCTAAGGGTAAGCCATGCCCTTAGCCCCTGTTTGACAGGGAGATAGAATAAAAAGGAGTTAATTCAGAAGGTTAGGCTACCCGGGTGAGGTAGGTTAATTCATTTGGATAACTTAGGGTGTTCCATGTTAATTTTCAAATTGCTATGAGTTATTATTGGGATAAAGTAGAACAGTGAGTCTAAAAAGTTTGAAATGCCCTCATTGTTTCTATTTTAGCCTACTTGAATATTCTATTATTTGTGTAGAACTAATGTGAAATGTATATTATATTTTAAGAAAATTTTATGTTTGGTTTTGTAATATTAATTTTATATGATTTTTGTTTTCCACGTTGACTATTTGACTTATTAATTTATTTTGGTTGACTACTTTGTTTAGTTGACTTCTATCTTTTATGTGTTGGCCATTTTGACCAATTGATTTAGTTAGTTAATTTTGTTGACCAATTTGATTAGTTTAATTGAATAGGTTTCTAACTTACTTAATTTGTCTAGTCGACTTATTTAATCATTTAACATGCCTCATTTAAAAATATACGTGATATGAATCTTTAAACCAATAATACACCCGCCGAAATATAAAGATGATCTGATGTGGAAAAGGCCATATATAGGTAGATAGATGTAGAAGATCACATACACATCCGGAGAATTCTCAACCCCTGTTTGGCAACGGAATAAGTAGGTGGAATAAGAGATTATTCGGCCATTCCTGTTAAAATACCGTCTGGCAATTAGAATACTTATGGGGTCAAATATTCTGTCAGAGGACAGAATAACTTAGTCATTTCTATTTGTGGTCTCCTCTTAATAAAAAAATAGAATATCCTACCTTTTTGTTAAAAAAATTATTTATTCTCTTTTTTTTTTGTTAAATAGAGCATTAACAAAGTAAAAAAATATAACCAAAACGTAGAAAGAAATTCTTTTCTCTAAATTTATTCCGTTGCCAAACGGGGCTCAGGGTCATCAGGATCCGCTGCATCCGATATTTTGAGAGCATCCCACACCTGTCAATTGGAATAAGATGCTACAATGCTGAGTTCATCTGTTGGAGAGTTGCTCATCCAAGCAAAAACCACATCTGCCGCACCTCTTTATAAGCTAGCGTTAGATGAACAGAGAGGTGGCTCAGTGGCCAAGCTAGCGATAGATGAACAGAGAATATTGCAAACTACAGACCCCAATTATTCACTTGACTTTTGTAATGTGAATGCCAGCTGTTTTTCTTTTGGTAGGGCCCGGAGGCCGAGTATGTACAGTTATTTACAAGTGACTGGGGTTCAATCGGAACTCAAGATTTTCGTCTAGAATTGGAGATAATTCCGGTCGGATCGAGGGGTCCGCCTAATTAGGCGATAATTCTAGGTCCGTCTGATTTCTGGAGAAGCAATCCTACAGACCAGAGGATAAATATCCCAGCAACACCAGAGCTGCATGGCTGGGAAATTTTTAGGCCCTGATGCGGCAGAATCCGATTCGGCCCATTGCAGCAGGCCCAAACCCCATTCAGCCCAACAGCAGCAGTGCTAGGCCCTCCGGCGGCCTTCGGCCCGCTAGCGGCCCAGCAGCCCTCGGCCCATAAGCAGCCCCGTCGCTCCCGGCCCAACAGGCTTCAGCCCGTCAGCGGCCCATCAGCCTACGGCCCGGGAACAGCACGGCGGCCCAGGGCCCAGCAGGCTTCGGCCCGTCAGCGGCCCAACCCCCTCCGGCCCGGTAGCCGAATCCGGCCCACCCCGGTGGCGGATCAGACGCTATGGCGGTTTATCAGTAAGCCTCCTTTTAGTCCTATATCGGCTGCCACCATTAACCATCCGCTACCCTCCGCTATAAGTATCCTGCTACTTATGGCCAAAGGGGTGGTGGGGAAAAACGGATGCCCCTCTAAGCTTCCGAAACCCCTTAAAGGACTACTGTCCGAATAGGGTTCTAGCTGTTTCCTCTTGCTTCCTGAATCGAATCTTCTTCAGAAGCTAACTTGACCGTCGGAGGGGGTTCCCCAGGGCTGACGCCCGGGACTCCTGCTGACCGGTTCTTCTTCTTCTTTCCCTCCAGCAGGGGCTCGGTTCGAATCATCACCGACCTCCCCGAGTCGGTCTCGGCCGCCGACCTCGGACTCCTCTCCCCGGTCTCGACGCCGAACGCCGGCTGCCCCGCGCCAGGAGACTCGGTCTCACGCTGAAGTAGCCTTCGGACTCGCCGTCCGAGGGCGATCCCGTCGGTCGCCCCGCGCCAGGAGACTCGGCCTCGCGCTGAAGGTGCCTTCGGACCCCCTCGTCGGAGAGAGAGCCGTCCCCCCGTCCGATCTCGGACTTTCCGGCTTCTGCTCCGACGCTCGCCTACAGCTCCGCCGACAGGAGCTCCCGCTCGCACCGCGCCTTCGTCCGACCGAAGGAGCAGCGGCTCACTATCCAAGAGCAGCTCCGGCGGCAGATCGCGCCCTCCGCGGGCGGATCCTCTTCACATCCGAAAGAGCCTCGGCTTCGCCCTGCTTTTGGATCCCCGTCGGGTCCCCTCGTCACCGCTCGATCCGGACCGGCTCCGGATCCTCCTTGTTTCGGATCCCCGTTTGCGGGATCCGGTCGTGATAGATCCTGTCTACATCACGTGGCGCCGTCTGTGGGAAACCAACAAAACAAGTCATGTCTCAGCGACCTGTGACCCGACGATCCGGGCAGAGCGAAGCGGAAGCGCGGGAGGCTTCGGCACAGATGCCGCTTTCCGAAGGCGCGCCATCTGCCCCGCCGAACCCGCCTCTGCCGACCATCCCGGAGTCCTTCGGCTCGGAAGACCGAGTGGGGGTACTCCAGCAGCAGGTGGCCACGCTGGCCGCTGCCGTCACGTCCCTAGCGCCTCTTCAGGAGATGGTATCTGCCATCGCCCAGCGCATGGGACTGACGGGGCAGCCTCCCCAGCAGGCGCCGCTCCCCCCACTCTACTCAGTACAAGACGCCCGGTTCCGACCGGTGCCTGCGCCAGCCTCTCTCTACGAAGCTGCGGCGGCGCGCAGCGAGCCCTCGGCATTGCCTGCCCGAGCTCCCCGCGTCGATCGCCCGACGGAGCAGGATTATGCTTCGTCGGAGTACCATCCGGCCCGCACCGGAGGGCCATCCGTCGCCACATCGGCCGCCCCGGACCTGGACCAGCGGCTGACGGCGATGCGCAAGGAGATGCAGCAAATGGTGTCCCGGCCTCACGGGGCGCCCCTCGCCAGCAGCATCCTGGAGCAGACCCCGTTCACGGCGGAGCTCTTGGCCACTGAGGTGCCCCCCGACTTCAAGCTGCCGAAGGGCCCTCCCTATGATGGGATGACAGATCCGGTCTGTCATTTCCGGAAGTTCAACTCCTACCTCCGGGTCCGGGGAATCTCCGAGGCAGTCCGCTGCCGTCTCTTCCCCCTCACCCTTGAGAAGATCGCCCTCACCTGGTTCGAGACGCTGGCCCCCAACTCCATCCACTCCTTAGCACAGTTGGGCCAGTTGTTCATCGACCAGTTCTATGATGCCACCCGGCAGAGCAAGACCTCCGCCAGTCTGCTGGCTATTCGGCAAGGTCCTGCCGAGACTCTCCAGGACTACTTCACCAGGTTCCGGACCGAGGCCGCCCAGATCCCGAACCTCGACAGCTCGATCGCGGTTTCAGCCGTGATCAGCGGGTGTCGGGACGAGGGGCTCCTCGGTTCCATTGGGAAGCGCCATCCCCCGACCTTCCAGGACCTTGTGGCACGGGCCCACAAGTACATCAACCGGGAAGCCCTGATGCTGTCCAGAGGAAGAGGCGCCACCGAAGCCATCTCGGCACCTGCTCCCCAGGTGGTCCGACCTCGGCCGGAGGACCAGGAGTCCTCGCGAAAGCGCTATCGCAGGGAGGAATGGGACAGGGAGAGGCGACGGGACGCGCAGCCGCGGTACCTACCCTTACCTGCTCCCCCTTCCCGAATGCTCATGGAGGTAAAAGGCATGCTCCGACGGCCCGATCGCATCAAGACCGATCCCCGCCGAAGGGATCCCGGCAGGTATTGTGAATACCACCGGGAGATCGGCCACACGACGGATGAGTGTCGGCAGCTCCGGGAAGAGATTGACCGCATCATCCGGGAGGGGAAACTGCCGCAGTACCGCCGGGAGCAGCCACCACAACAGAACCAGGACGCCCCTGCAGCGCCCAGACAACAGCAGCCCTCAGCAACAGAAGCCGCTCCTCCGCCCAAAGCCATCTCGGCCCCGGTTGAATCATCCCATCAAAGACCCAGTTCTGGGTCTATCATGATGATATCCGGAGGACCGGGGGAAGGATCCAGGCCGCGGCAGCATAACACAGTAGCAGCAGTTGAGGGCGAGCCGAAGAGGCCTCGTCTGGAAGACATCACCTTCGGCGCCGAAGACCTGTCGGATGTTCAGGTCCCTCATGACGACGCTCTCGTCGTCAACGCTGTAATAAATAGCTATGATGTACATAGGATCTTTGTAGATAATGGAAGCGCCCCAAACATCTTGTTTTACGATTGTTTCGTGAAAATGGGATTGAGTGAGGCTAGTATGAAGCCTCATCGGGGCCCTCTCTTCGGTTTTAACGGCTCGCCCTGCCGAGTAGAAGGTATTGTTCGGCTTCCTGTGACCTTAGGCTCCGCCCCCCGGCAATTGACCGTTGAAACGGACTTTGCCGTTGTAAAGATCGAGTCAGCCTACAACGCCATATTCGGCCGAAGACTCATCGGCGGGGTCGGAGCCGTGCCCTCATCCTTCCATCAGAAGCTGAAGTTTCATACCGACCACGGGATCGGCGAGGCCAAAGGAAACCAAGAAGCCGCTCGGCAATGCTACATGATTTCGGTCAAAGGGAAGAACGCAGCTGAAACCCTAGCGATCGAGTCATCAGCCGAAGCGTCTCCGGGAGAAGCACTACTCGCCGTCCCTGTTCCAGGAGGCGAAGGACGAGTCCTGATGATAGGCTCCGGCCTGGAGAAAGGTGAAGCGGAGAAGCTTACCGAGTTCTTGAAAAAGAACCTCGACGTCTTCGCCTGGTCTCCGGCAGACATGCCCGGAGTAGACCCGGAGGTAGCAGAGCACCGACTCCATACCAATCCCAATCAGCCTCCGGTGAAGCAGAGGCGGCGCACCTTCAACCAGGAAAGGAGAGCCGCCATCCAGGCTGAAGTAAGAAAGGGACTGGATGCCGGACATCTCCGAGAGGTGCATCATCCAGACTGGATAGCCAATGTGGTCATGGTGCCAAAGAAAGATGGCAAATGGCGCATGTGCGTGGACTTCACCAACCTCAACAAGGCCTGTCCAATGGACAGCTTTCCACTGCCTCGGATAGACCAGGTGGTGGACGCCACTTCTGGCCACGAGCTCTTAAGCTTCCTCGACGCCTATTCAGGCTACCACCAGATCCGGATGCATCCGGACGACGAGAGCAAGACCAGCTTCACCACCGATTTGGGTCTATACTGCTACACCCGAATGCCCTTCGGTCTGAAGAACGCCGGCGCGACATATCAGCGACTGGTCAACAAGGTATTCGCCGCGCAGCTCGGCCGAAAACATGGAAGTCTATATAGACGACATGTTGGTGAAGAGCCGCGTTGCTGCGGAGCACCTGGCCGACCTGGCCGAGACTTTCTCCGCCCTCAGGCGGTACAAGATGAAGCTGAACCCGGCCAAGTGCGCCTTCGGGGTAGCCTCCGGCAAGTTCCTCGGATACATGGTCACGCACCGGGGGGTGGAGGCTAATCCCGAGAAGGTTTCGGCCATAATAAAGATGCGCCCACCGGCTAACCTCCGAGAGGTACAGAAGCTGAACGGGAGGATCGCAGCTCTCAGCCGCTTCATGTCCAGGGCGGCCGACTACTGTTTTCCCTTCTTCAAGCTGTTGAAGAAGGCCAACAACTTCGACTGGACGGAAGAGTGTCAGACAGCCTTCAATCAGTTGAAGGCCTACCTCTCCAAAGTCCCCATCCTGTCAAAACCGATTTCCGGGGAGCCTCTGAGCCTATACCTCGCAGTCTCCGAGACGGCCCTCAGCACCGTCCTCGTCCGAGAACAAGAAGGCATTCAGAAGCCCGTTTATTACACCAGCCGAGCCCTTCAGGGAGCGGAACTCCGGTACCAAGCCCTGGAAAAGTTGGCTCTGGCCCTCGTCACTTCTGCAAGAAGGCTTCGGCCGTACTTCCTGGCCCATTCTGTGAAAGTCCTCACCAACCAGCCCTTGAGGCAGGTTCTCTCCCGACCAGAGGTGTCCGGCAGATTGGCGAAGTGGGCAATTGAGCTAGGAGAGTTCGACATCTCCTACGCCCCTCGAGTAGCAATAAAAGCCCAAGCATTGGCAGACTTCATCGCCGAACTTACCCCCGGCGCTTGCACGACGCCGCAGCCAGAACCCGAGGTGGCCGAAGCTGAGGCTCTTTCAGCACCGGCACCACCGGATGAATGGCGACTCTTCGTGGACGGCTCCGCGTGCTCCACGGGCAGCGGCGCCGGATGGATCCTGGCATCACCGGAAGGAGTCGTGACGGAGTACGCCCTGCGTTTCTCCTTTCCTGCAACTAACAACGCCGCCGAGTATGAAGCCCTCATTTCCGGCCTCCGAGCCGCGAAAAAACTCGGCGCCCGGAACTTAAAAGCCTTCAGCGATTCCCAGTTAATCGCCGGCCACGTCTCCGGGGAGTATGAGGCTCGGGACGCAGTAATGGCGTCTTATCTCCAGGTAACTCGCAAGATCCTCGCTCAATTCGATTCTTGTGAAATCGTGAGGATCCCGAGAGCCGAGAATACCCGGGCCGATGCCCTTTCCCGGCTGGCGTCAACCCAAGACGGGGGCGGAGGCCGGATGATCCTCGTCGAGGAGCTCGCCGAACCCAGCCTCGGCGGAGCCGAAGCCATGCAGATTGCTGAAGCAGAAGCCGAGACGTGGATGACTCCCCTCATCGCTTTCCTTCTCCAAGGAGAAGTCCCTCCATATCCTAGGGAGGCGAAGCGCATCCGGCAGCGCTCATCCCACTTTCTCCTTTTGGGCGGGGTGTTGTACAAGAAATCGTTTGGCCGACCTTTGCTGCGGTGCCTCGGCCCGGCCGAGGCCGACTACGCCATAAGGGAAGTCCACGAAGGGGTGTGCGGGGCGCATGCGGGAGGAAGGGCCCTGGCTCACAAGCTCCTAAGGCAAGGCTACTGGTGGCCCACGCTTCGAGAGGACGCTTTAGCCCTCGTACGGCGCTGCGACCAGTACCAGAGGTTTAGCTCCCTCACTCATCAGGCAGCCACCCTCCTGACCCCGTTATCTGATCCCTGGCCTTTCGCCCAGTGGGGAGTCGACATCCTGGGACCTTTTCCCGTCGCCACCGGCCAAAGGAAATTCCTCATCGTGGCAGTCGACTACTTCACCAAATGGGTCGAGGCCGAACCTCTCGCCTCAATAACCGACAGCAATGCTTGGAACTTCGTGTGGAAATCCATCATTTGCCGGTTCGGCGTCCCTCGAGCCATCATCTCAGACAACGGAAAGCAGTTCGATAGCCGACGGTTCGGTGATAACTGCGCCAGCTTCGGCATACTCCACAAGTTTACTTCGGTAGCGCATCCTCAAGCGAACGGCCAAGCCGAAGTCACTAACCGAAGCCTGTTGCAGGGATTGAAAACCCGACTCGGCGAAGCTAAGGGCCGATGGGTGGAAGAACTGCCGAGTGTCCTGTGGGCCTATCGGACGACAAGCCGAACCCCCACCGGCGAAACTCCCTTCCGCATGGCCTATGGGGTAGAGGCCGTCATTCCCATAGAGATCGGCCTCCCTTCTCCCAGAGTCATTGCCTATAATGCGGAAGCCACTGAGGAAAATCTGAAAGACTACTTGGACCTCATTGAGGAGGTCCGAGATAAAGCTCGTATCCGACTGGCGGCTTATCAGCAACGAATGGCCAAGTACCATAACACTCGAGTAAAGCCCCGGAGCTTTGAAGTGGGGAATCTCGTGTTAAGGAATGCCCATGCTTCCAAGCCCGCCGAAGCCTCGGGGAAGCTTGCCCCCAACTGGGAGGGACCCTACCGGGTCAGGGAGGTAATCAGGCGAGGAGCTTACCGGTTGGAAACCCTTTCGGGCCAACCCCTTCCTCGCACATGGAATGTGGAGCGCCTTCGGCGTTATTACATGTAAGTCAACTCTCCCCAGGCTTTTTAGCTGGAGGCTATAAATAAAGGAACTCGCTTTCTTTCAGAAAAACTTGTCAAGGTTTTTTCTAAGTCCGTGTAAACCGTACCGGGAGTGGCTTCGGCCATGCAAACCGTATCGGGAGCGGCATGGTATTCTCTCTAAGTCCGTGTAAACCGTACCGGGAGTGGCTTCGGCCATGCAAACCGTATCGGGAGCGGCATGGTATTCTCTCTAAGTCCATGTAAACCGTACCGGGAGTGGCTTCGGCCATACAAACCGTATCGGGAGCGGCAGGGTTTTCTCTAAGTCCGTGTAAACCGTACCGGGAGTGGCTTCGGCCATGCAAACCGTATCGGGAGCGGCATGGTATTCTCTCTAAGTCCGTGTAAACCGTACCGGGAGTGGATTCGGCCATGCAAACCGTATCGGGAGCGGCATGGTATTCTCTCTAAGTCCGTGTAAACCGTACCGGGAGTGGCTTCGGCCATGCAAACCGTATCGGGAGCGGCATGGTATTCTCTCTAAGTCCGTGTAAACCGTACCGGGAGTGGCTTCGGCCATGCAAACCGTATCGGGAGCGGCATGGTATTCTCTCTAAGTCCGTGTAAACCGTACCGGGAGTGGCTTCGGCCATGCAAACCGTATCGGGAGCGGCATGGTATTCTCTCTAAGTCCGTGTAAACCGTACCGGGAGTGGCTTCGGCCATGCAAACCGTATCGGGAGCGGCATGGTATTCTCTCTAAGTCCGTGTAAACCGTACCGGGAGTGGCTTCGGCCATACAAACCGTATCGGGAGCGGCAGGGTTTTCTCTAAGTCCGTGTAAACCGTACCGGGAGTGGCTTCGGCCATGCAAACCGTATCGGGAGCGGCATGGTATTCTCTCTAAGTCCGTGTAAACCGTACCGGGAGTGGCTTCGGCCATGCAAACCGTATCGGGAGCGGCATGGTATTCTCTCTAAGTCCGTGTAAACCGTACCGGGTGTGGCTTCGGCCATGCAAACCGTATCGGGAGCGGCATGGTATTCTCTCTAAGTCCGTGTAAACCGTACCGGGAGTGGCTTCGGCCATGCAAACCGTATCGGGAGCGGCTTGGTATTCTCTCTAAGTCCGTGTAAACCGTACCGGGAGTGGCTTCGGCCATGCAAACCGTATCGGGAGCGGCAGGGTTTTCTCTAAGTCCGTGTAAACCGTACCGGGAGTGGCTTCGGCCATGCAAACCGTATCGGGAGCGGCAGGGTTTTCTCTAAGTCCGTGTAAACCGTACCGGGAGTGGCTTCGGCCAAGCAAACCGTATCGGGAGCGGCAAGGTTTTCTCTAAGTCCGTGTAAACCGTACCGGGAGTGGCTTCGGCCATGCAAACCGTATCGGGAGCGGCATGGTATTCTCTCTAAGTCCGTGTAAACCGTACCGGGAGTGGCTTCGGCCATGCAAACCGTATCGGGAGCGGCAGGGTTTTCTCTAAAGTCCGCGTAAATCGTTCCGGGAATGGCTTCGGCCACGTATACCGATTCTGGAGGCACCGAGGCATATATAAGTTCGCGCGAGCGGAAGCGTGAAGGGCTTCGGCCATCCGACAGGCGTAAGAAGCGGCAAGGTGCCCCTAAGGGATCATATGAACTACCATAGTAAAGGCCCCGGCCGAATACTGTGACGATGTTCTGTCCGAACCGGCATCGGGTTTCGGCCTTACAAGCTATAGCGAACGACGACGGGATCTAAGGTTCCTGAAGGGCAACGTTCGATCGATCGCACGCAAGCAAGCCAGGTAAAGCCAAAAACCTTCCTTCCATTTTTTAAAAAAAATAAAGGGAGATACAAAGCTCAGCCATACGCCTGGCCAAGAGCTTACAAAAGTAGAGCAAAAAGAAAACCAAGGGGAACCCTCGAATCAGTCCTCGACAACCCCCTCCTCCTCCACCGCGACGACGTTTCGGTCAGGAGAAGGAGAGGGAGAGTCGACGACCTGCACCGCTTCAGAAGCGGCGCCTTCAGTAAAGGCATCTTCAGCAGCAGCCCCTTCGGCATTTGCCTCTTCGGCATCAGCCTCTTCGGTCTCGGCCTCCTCGGCACCGGCCTCCTCGGCATCAGCTGGAGAAGGGGCCCTCTCCGCCACGAGCTCCTCCCACCAGGATAAAAGCTCCCTGGCTTCCCCGCCCTTTGGCATGGCTTCCCCGGTCAGATCGACGCTCGGGCAGGCCCTCTGGGCGACTGCTAGTCCGAGGTCAAAAACCGCCGAAGAAGCCTGCAGCTGGGCTCGGAGGATCTCCTGGGCATAGTCGCTCCCGGCCTTGTAGTTGGCCACGGCCGACTCCGCTGCTTTTTCCAGTTCCCGCTTCAAGGTCGACACCTCCTCGATGAGGCGGCGCTTCTCCGAAGCTCCCCGAGCCTCCCTGTCCTGGGTCCGAGCTTTGAAAGTCCGGAATTCGGACTCGACCGCCGCAAGATCGCTCTCGGCCTTCTCCTTGGCCTCAGCGGCAGCACGGGCCTCTGCTGCCCTCTTCTCCAGCTGCTTCCGCGCTCGGGCACTCGCAGTCACGAGCTCCTCAACCAGGGGCTCGATGCGAGGAGCCGCCGAAGTGCCTTCCCCCGAACCAACCGGATGCGCCTCGGCTTCCAGAAGCTTGCGCTGAAGCAGCTCCTGACGATGCATCAGGACACGGGTCGTCATCGAAGCCTGCAGATCGAGGGAAGATGAGGGCCAGTAGAATCAAAAGAAGAAGCTGAAGATGAGCTGAAACACTTTCGGGGAGCTCACCTGAACCGACAGACGGGCACTCATCTCCGTCAGATCGGTGATAGAGTGGGCCTTCAGCTCCTCGAAGATCGAAGGGAGAGTGAGGCTGTTGAGCAGACGAAGGCACGTCTGCGGGTCCTCCATGCTCTCCCTCGATGCGGGGTGCCGCCGCTCGAGCTGCGCCCGCGGTTCGGCATCTCCTCCATCGGCTCCTGCCGATACGGCCGGAGGGGAGTCACCCCTTGGCATCTCAGGAGACGCCAATCTTGCAGCCCTTCGGGCCCCGGCGCTCCTCCTGATTAACTGGACTTCCACCTCTCCCTCGGCCTCCTCTACCCGGGGGCGCTTTGACGCTCGGCCGCCTCCCCGAGAGGCGAACTTAGTCCTCTGCTCCCTCTCAAGAGCAGCGGCGACTGCACGACCCTCGGCGGAGGCCGCAGTCCCGAGGCCCCCGCCTCTCGTCCTCGGACCCCCGGTGCCTCGGACAGGCCTGCACGCCGCCTGCGGGGCCGGCGCCCGGCGCGAAGCGCGCTGATCCGATAGCTGGTCGAGGACGGCGTCGAGCTGGGACATTGCTGCAAAGCAAGAAGGGGATATCAGAAGCCAAAAACAGCGATCGAGTAAAAAAACGCAGAGCCGACTTACCCTCGGCCGAAACTTCGTCAGCCTCCAAAGCCGGAAGAGCTTCGGCCGGAGGAGCGGCAGTCCTTCCCCCGCGACCCCGCGGAGCCTCCCCGGGAGGTAGGTACGGAAAGATCCGCTCCGGATCACGCTTAGGGTCCGGCCAAACCCCGGCACCTATCAACCGCTCCGCGTCGGAAAGAAGCACCGAAACGTCGTAAGGGGCCTTCGCCTGAACGTGACCCACGATGGTACTCTGGACGGGAGACAGAACAGGAGGTCTCGAGAGTCCTTCGGCCAGCGGCACCCACTCGGTGGGGAAGGGCCACGCACCCTTCTCCTTTTCCGGTAGAGAGACGAAGATAAACTTCCTCTTCCAGCCATGGATAGACGAAGGCTTCCCAGAGAAAATCCTCCGGCCAACCCGGGGGACAAAGCAGTACCATTCCGACTTCCCCTGCGTCTGGATCTTGAAGAGATAGCGAAAGACATTGAGGGAGGGGCGGATTTTCACGTGAGCGAAGACACTCAGGAATCCATACACAGTGCGCCAAGAATTGGGGAAAAGCTGAGAAGGGGCCAGCCCGTAGAAGCTAAGAAGATTGACGACGAAGGTGGGGAGAGGGAGACGGAATCCCGCCTCACAGCTGTCGACGTAGATGGAAAAAGACCCCGGGCGAACGGTATTTGCCCTAGTGGCGGAATCGGGCCGAAGGGGGGTCGTCCAAGAGGGAAGCTGAAAGTAAGAAACTAAGTTCCTCACCTCTACATCCGAAAGGGCACAGCTAGCCCCCGAAGCAACATCCGGGAGGCGGCGTTCCGAGGTGGAAGCCTGGCCCGAGTCCCGAACTTCCTGAAAAGCCTCGGCCCCGGAAGCCTCGGCCTCGGGAGCCTCGGCCTCAGAAGCCTCGGTCCCAGAAGCCTCGGTTCCAGAAACCTCAGTCCCGGAAGTTTCGGACCCGGAGCTTTCGGACTCCCCGGACATCGCGGAAGTAAAAGATCCCGAGGCAAGAGGGTCCGACAGGGAAGACTTGGGAGAGTTGGGAGGAATGTACTCCTCGTCCGAAGGCGTAATCTCACTAGAAGAGCTCCGGACCATAAAGCCGCGGAGGGAGGGAAGAAGACTGAGGCTTACTCGCAGAAAGAAGGAGAGGATCTCTCCTGAATCAGGCGTCGCCTCAAGCCTCCAGACTCCACAGGCAATGCACTCTGAGGGACGAAGAGCCTCCCCCGGTAGCCGACGAAGCTCGGATGAAGCCTTCAGGAAACTGGCCTCTCGCAGGAGAAGGAAGAAGAGCTCAGGCAGTTGCGGGGGGGAGCGTAAGCGCGGTAGCAAGAAGAGGAACAGTGCCCCGCAGAGGGCCTGTATTTATAGAGCCCGGTCGATACGCCTCCCGCCGAAGCCTGCGGCCGAGATCGTCCCGCTCGTCCCGTCGCTCCTTCCGGATGCCTGCCACGTGTGCCGTCCTTCGGCAATGATGGCGGACCGGCTCCGGGACTTGAGGCGAGAGCGATCAGCGGCTGACAGCGCTCCGACCCTTCGGCTCACCACTCGGATGCCCGCCACGCGTCCCGATCCGCGGGCGACAAAGGGAGCGGCGGCAATCCGAGTGGAGCCTCGGGCAGAGAGCCGGGGCGATCCGCGACCCACGGGCGGTCGGGATCCGTTTGTGTTTTCTCCAGAGCGGCTGGATGCGCGACGCGTGTCCCGTGCTTCCTCGCGAAGCGACGCGCCGTCCCGTCCGTTTAATGAAGCCTGACGCGGGTCAGAGGTACCGACCCTTCGGCTTCTCAGCCCTCACCCTTCGCCGACCCTCTGAGCAAGGACAAAGCGACCGCACGGCCCTCGGCCGACCGAGGGCCTCCTCTTCCGGAAGAAGGGGGAATACGACTCCCAGGAAGACGCCTGCTGTGATTTTCTTTCTTTTCTGGCAGTTTCAGGCTATACTCTTGCCATCTCAGAACTGAGGAAGACAAGAGTGGGGGGCTATGTGATGCGGCAGAATCCGATTCGGCCCATTGCAGCAGGCCCAAACCCCATTCAGCCCAACAGCAGCAGTGCTAGGCCCTCCGGCGGCCTTCGGCCCGCTAGCGGCCCAGCAGCCCTCGGCCCATAAGCAGCCCCGTCGCTCCCGGCCCAACAGGCTTCAGCCCGTCAGCGGCCCATCAGCCTACGGCCCGGGAACAGCACGGCGGCCCAGGGCCCAGCAGGCTTCGGCCCGTCAGCGGCCCAACCCCCTCCGGCCCGGTAGCCGAATCCGGCCCACCCCGGTGGCGGATCAGACGCTATGGCGGTTTATCAGTAAGCCTCCTTTTAGTCCTATATCGGCTGCCACCATTAACCATCCGCTACCCTCCGCTATAAGTATCCTGCTACTTATGGCCAAAGGGGTGGTGGGGAAAAACGGATGCCCCTCTAAGCTTCCGAAACCCCTTAAAGGACTACTGTCCGAATAGGGTTCTAGCTGTTTCCTCTTGCTTCCTGAATCGAATCTTCTTCAGAAGCTAACTTGACCGTCGGAGGGGGTTCCCCAGGGCTGACGCCCGGGACTCCTGCTGACCGGTTCTTCTTCTTCTTTCCCTCCAGCAGGGGCTCGGTTCGAATCATCACCGACCTCCCCGAGTCGGTCTCGGCCGCCGACCTCGGACTCCTCTCCCCGGTCTCGACGCCGAACGCCGGCTGCCCCGCGCCAGGAGACTCGGTCTCACGCTGAAGTAGCCTTCGGACTCGCCGTCCGAGGGCGATCCCGTCGGTCGCCCCGCGCCAGGAGACTCGGCCTCGCGCTGAAGGTGCCTTCGGACCCCCTCGTCGGAGAGAGAGCCGTCCCCCCGTCCGATCTCGGACTTTCCGGCTTCTGCTCCGACGCTCGCCTACAGCTCCGCCGACAGGAGCTCCCGCTCGCACCGCGCCTTCGTCCGACCGAAGGAGCAGCGGCTCACTATCCAAGAGCAGCTCCGGCGGCAGATCGCGCCCTCCGCGGGCGGATCCTCTTCACATCCGAAAGAGCCTCGGCTTCGCCCCGCTTTTGGATCTCCGTCGGGTCCCCTCGTCACCGCTCGATCCGGACCGGCTCCGGATCCTCCTTGTTTCGGATCCCCGTTTGCGGGATCCGGTCGTGATAGATCCTGTCTACATCAGGCCCCAACCAGGTTCAAACCTGAGACCTCCTTTTTGCAAAGGAGATGGTGAACCAACTGCCCTAGGCAGCTGGTTCATAGATTTGCAATCTAGCTATTGCATAGATTTGATCAGTCCTTCTTTTTCTAGATTCCAATATTGTGTATGTCACAAGAGCAGCAATATAAATCTTGACTGCATACTTGTTCTTGCGTAATGTGACTATAATTTTTTAGACACTTGACTAAAAGAGAAATCTTGCCCACTCTTGGCACTGCATTGTGCGAGAGATCCTTTTGTTGAGGCAATGCGTATATCTTAATGTTTCCTAGACGATTTACATTATCAAAAACTATCAATTTGTCGTTTATCTTTTGAATAGAGATAAGTTAGCTAGTATACAAAGTGTTGACTAAGATGTAAAGTAACTGAGATATGAGTTTTAGAGCTTCTTTGTAACATTAGGTAGTAATTCCCAAGGTGAGGAAACTACAGTTTCATTTTCTTCCCTTTTTTTTTTGACAAGAAAGAAGAAAACCTCATTGCCTCTCCATCCCCCATGCCTTTATTGTGACAAAGTCATATGCTTTACTTGAAGTGATGAAGACATGTTAACAAAACATATTCTAACAAAAGAGGATATGTATGATAACTAAATGGCTCTTACAGACACAGACATCCAACTATTTCATGATATATTTGTTTTAACATAGAATGCATGGACTTCAAAGATAGTTGTCGAAAAGATTGAGAAAACTTGGTGGTCATGATCACTCATTTTATTTTCAGGGATTTGTCGAACAATAACTTGACCGGCACAATTCCAGATTTTCTGGTAGACTTAGCACATCTTAAGTTGCTGTAAGTTTCATCTTCAACTTAAAAGGAGTTTATTCCCTTCTAAGGAAAAGTTATAATCAATTTTCTATTTTATCATAGAATCTTGACAGGCAACCAACTAATGGGAACAATTCCACAACAGCTATGTGAAAAGGCGCAATATCGTGCACTTTCATTAAGGTAAGTCCGATACATAGAACTACAATGTGGTTTCCCAACTTTATTATTTCCTATCCAAGAATTTGTAATCAATTAAACTCCGAAAAAGAGAAAGTGCATGATAAATGTTAGCTATTTATTCAAGTAATAAAATCTAGTTCATTTGCTTTTCGCCAAAGATAGTTTAGGTGAATTCCATTTATGATTACTAGAGATGGGAGGGAGATAACAAGACCTTTTCAATAGCACATGCCAAGAACTCCTTTTCTATTATCACCATGTTGCAAAACATACAATGCATATTTTTTACATTTGGAATTAATAATGTCATATGCTAGTCTTAATTACTGAGAGAAAATCCTATCTTTTATGGTGCTGCAACAAAAGTTACGATAGGATGTTGGATTTCAAAATTATTGAAAATCTATGCCCCATTTTGGTTTGGTGACTACTGTGCCTTTATGCACTATTTTTTCACATTGTAGGACTGAAGGCAAGCTAGACATGTTCCCAATTAATAATCTAGTACCATACAGTCTTACATATTCAAAGAAAAATTGTTACCTTTTGGACCATATGTTTAAATTTTAGCAGTAAAAGATCCATTGAAACACTGGATTTCTATGTTACACTTTAGTAAGAATCCAAGGTTCATTATAACTCGATGACTACTAAGCTTTTATTTGTTATTCTGTTACATTGTAGCATTGAAGGCTACCCGGATCAATGTTTTCAAGAAACAAAGAGGAAGAAGACTTTTATCATTGTTGCAATAGTTGCATCATTGATCTTTCTAGTGCTCCTTATAATAGCTATCCTTGTGTGGAGAACTAAAAGGGAAGGACAATCTAGAACATCTCATGGTGAGTTATAATAATTGATGTTGGATGTCTTTCTATTCTTTTTGTAATATCCTAATTTATCTTACAAACCAAGATGGTAAGATATTTTTCTTATTTCTTTCCATTTCTGGCACTTGCATTAGATCTCACTCAGAAGCATCAAAAAGGAGATTTTACCCGAGAAAGAACAAATGAGAACAATGGCTTGCAATGTGAAAGTCATTGCTTCACTTTTTCAGAGATCATACATATCACAAAAAACTTTGATATGGCAATCGGTAGGGGAGGATTTGGTTGTGTTTACCATGGTTACTTAAATGATGGAACTCAAGTTGCAGTGAAGGTTCTCTCACAATCATCATCTCAAGGAATCCGAGAGTTTCAAGCAGAGGTATGGATAACAATTAGCCTTTGAATAATTTACTATCTTTGGCAACTTGGTCATATACATACATATACACGCGTGTGCAATGCAGTTTTTCTTTGTTGCATGCCGTATTGTGTGCATTATAATTCTAGGAAATAATGGTTTTGTTTTGTGTTCTAGGCTCTATTGTTGACAAGAGTCCACCATAGAAACTTGGTAACTTTACTTGGGTATTGTGATGGTGAGCATAATCTAGCACTTGTCTACGAGTACATGGACCAAGGAACCCTTCAAGATCACCTCTCAGGTCCCCAACAAGAGCCTATTTTATCTCTGAAACTACACTTCTTTGCCCTTTACTATTGCTTTTCTTTGTTAATTTCTTCTATTGTGTGGTTTAGTCACGTTTGTTGTTACAATTTTAAATATATTTCTTGCAGGTAAAATTGACAATATCAATGTTTTAAGTTGGGAACAGAGGGTAAAGATAGCTATTCAGGCTGCACAAGGTCAATTCTTAAAGAATGCCACCTTTTTAGTTTTAAATTTTATGGTTACCGGATTATACTATTAAATTTAGGCTACAGGTTTGGATTATCTACATAATGGCTGCAAGCCACCCATTATTCACAGAGACGTGAAGAGTACCAACATTCTCTTGAATCATGACTTTGTGGCAAAATTGGGGGATTTTGGACTATCAAGGGCTTTCAAAAATGAGAACTACACTCATATATCAACTGGTGTTGCTGGCACCCCAGGATATCTCGATCCAGAGTATGTATTTTCTTCATCTAGCAATCAAGTAAAATAAGTGTAGATTTGCATTGTAGTAAAGGTAGATTTTACAAAGTTTCAACTTTTCCTTTATGGGTTTGTTATATGTCACCACAACAAGAACCTACTTTTAGCTATTAACTTTCTACTTAATAGTTTAATTTTAAATGTTCATGATTGTTTCTTCAATAGACAAAGGTTTCTCTCAAGGGCTATCATGTATGGAGCAAAATGGTGCCCAATTGCCTATATGGTGCAATAAAGAGATAATATGGTTCATGCTTTCAAAGACAAAACTTTGGCATGTGAAGAAGAAATTCTCCATCTTGACTTGTATTTCTTCCTTTAAACAAATGTAGATGTTATGAGTTATGAGTATCCTCTTATTTTACGAAACTCCAATAGAAAACTTATTTTTTAACCAAGAAGTCACCGACTAAATATAAAGTTTTTCAAACTAATTGGCTTCCTTCTCTCCCTCTACTTGTGCAGGTACTACCAAACTTTAAGATTGAACGAGAAAAGTGATGTATATAGCTTTGGCATCGTTCTTTTGGAGATTATAACCGGCCAACCACCATTTCTAAATTGTCTTGAGACGACACACATAGTCCAATGGGTCAAATCAAGACTGGAATCTGGTGACATAAGGAGCATTGTTGATGCTAGATTACATGGGGACTATGACATTAATTCCTCATGGAAAGTATTAGAAATTGCAATGTCATGCACATCTATGGTTTCAGCGCAAAGATTGACCATGGGTGACGTGGTGACACAGTTGAAGGAGTGCCTCGTTCCAGAAGTTGCATGCAAGGTGTTCGATGATTCTGATATGCACAGTAGGAACTTAACTAAGACTGTTCCATTAAGGATGAACTCGGGAATACTTCCCTCTGCAAGGTAAGTTCGAAGGGGATATATATATCTACATGCTTGAAAATGGTGTTGGTGGAGATCCATCATCTTGTTTGAAGAGCGAATAAACAAGAAGACCATGCTCTTGATTGTGAGGTATAATTGTTCACTATATCATTGTTTGTTGAAGATACTATGCTGATTGGAATTGTAGTGATCTTTTGAGTTCGATGACTTTCAGACATCAAATTAAAAGAGTATCTTATATAAGATTAGTTGCTTCTGTTGAGTCCTAATTCAAGTTACAGAGTCAGAAGTAAGCTATTTTTCATTCTATCTCTGGTGCAGGGTTTGGTGGGCCCAAGCATGTACCCAAATTGTAGCATAAACTGTATGCAACTGTGTAAAGGGTATATTTGTGATTCAAACACACGCAACCCCCATATCTGTTAAAATTTAGGTGACAAAGATTAAATTGATATCCGGTAAAGGGGCATGTTAAAATAGTCTTATATTGAAAAATGAACAAATAAAAAATGACGGTGCCCTCTCCTCTCAATACCTCTCATATTGAACAAAAGATATATCAAAAGTATATTCAAACTGATGGTTCCCTCTCCTCTTAATATCTAATTCACGTGACAAAGTTTAGGTTAACATGTACATAAAGGAACATGTTAGAATAATCTTACATTAAAGAAGAGACAAATAAAGAATATGTTTTTAAAATAATAGTACTCTCTCCTCTCAATACAAAGTTTTGAGTTTTTGATGATGATTTGTTGTCACCAAGGATCATATTTACCTTATGGCAAAGCTATTACTAGAATATATGCTTCTATGCTTCTAATTCAAACAATTTAAAGGCAGAAACAAGAATAATAGGTTTCCACAAGAGTCTTTCTACAGTATCAGGATAAGTTTGGTATAGCCAGATAAACAGGGGGAAAAATATAACACTCTGTGCAGGTTATTAGATTTTTAATAGTCTCCTGCTAAGCAAAACTGATTGCATTGAGGATACTCCTTTCAACGTGATCCTAAGGGAGTCATTTATATTGTTCGATCTTTGATGAGATGGTTAAAAATTAGAAAAAAAAGAAATCGCTGCCGTATATGATCTTACGGTGCAGATCGCGCGTGGCAAAGAATATTGTTTGGGCCAATACATGGCCTGTTTTTTGCGAACAAAGATCCGTTTTGTGACAATTTTTTTTACTTGCAATGGGATAATTCCTTGGTCAGAAATTATACTATTTACAACAGATAAGATCATCAGAAATAGTATTTGGGACAACTATTAGTATTGGTCAGAAAGAAATTTTGTTGGAGATAAATCATTATTTGGGGTGACTTTTTGTAGCAATCGCTAGTTATACGTCTCAAAAACTATATGTTGAGGATGAGAAATGCCGGCGTCGATCCTCATCTCGATCCAACAAGTGAGCAAGACCATTTTTCTCTATGCAACATACTTGACCACTTCAATTTTTTTTGTTTATTTCTTGATGTAGACATGGAGGGATCTCGGAAGAA
This sequence comes from Zantedeschia hybrid cultivar, assembly GCA_030544215.1. NCBI lineage: Eukaryota > Viridiplantae > Streptophyta > Magnoliopsida > Alismatales > Araceae > Zantedeschia > Zantedeschia hybrid cultivar. Next base: position 53,534,294 of record JARZZO010000004.1, read on the forward strand.
GGTGGTGGTCGACTGTTAGAACATGAAGAGCCACTTCACAAGTCATTCGGAGCTCTTTGGTTTGTGGAGGATTTGTGGGTGAGATTGATTAGTTAATACTACAATAGGATGTGCCTTGAAAGTAGGTTGAAGTTTAGTTACTGATGTTATTAAAGCCGGGGGAACTTCTCAGCTAGATAGGATATTTCAACTCAACCCCCTGAAAGACCTTGCTTACATAATGGATGGACTTTTGTACCCCATCATCTTCTTAAGGCCCCATTTGTTAACACTATGAAAATTATATTTTAAGAAAAAAGATGGAATAAGAATAGAATAAAGGTCTAAATTCTGAAATAACATAGGGTTAATAAACAACATTTTTGAAGTCATCATTGTATCTTTCTGAGTATTATCCCTTAAAATTTGCCTAGGACACATAATGATTCTATGTACTCTCTCAGTCTTTTATCTAAATTTCTTAAGAATCTACTTTTTTATATGATTCTAGAAGAATCTAAGACATCTTTTTTAAATTTCTTCTCTCATAGTGTTAACAAATGGGACCTAAGACCAATGCAAAACTTACAATAGTAGGCGAGATAGACAAATACAAGAATAGTCTTCACCGGCTTCTGGCTTGTCGAGTGTTGGGATTGAGCTGAGGTGGGTTTTGAGCCGTTCAAAGGCTTCTTGGCACTCATCGGTCCACTCAAATTTTTTGGCCTTCGTAAGTACTCAGAAGAAGGGAAGGCACTTATCGGCAGCTTTTGACATGAACCAAATTCCAAATCTTTCGAACCCGCTAGAAGGCAAACGCCCAAGCTGAATCCTTAGCTAAACTTAACATCAATCCGCTGATGGAAGTAGTAATACAAATCGGAGTAATATTTGATGCACTAATTTCAATACTACTAGATGATTTAAAAAATCTGAAAAATCAAAAAATACTATTAGGCTCGGTCCCGTTAAAATATTTTTTACTGTTTATTGAGACTTAGTTTATAATTTTTCAAATTTTTTTATCGTCGGATCGAAGATCGACCTCAAGACCCATATACCTACTATAGTGACCCTACAAAACAAAACGAGGTCAAGAAAAGCTAGATAGAACCCGCAGCCGCATGCCTCAGGGAAGGCCGACTCCCCACTGACTGAGAAGAAGCCCAGAATGACGTGGTTGCATAGTTCTATTACAGGTTATTATTGCTCTATTATAATTCTTCGTTGTTCGAGTGCATTTTAGTCATAGAAAATAGAAAATTGTAGTTGGCCGAAGAAATTACAAATAAAGGTGATTGTAAAATTTATTGTTAGCTTCTAATTAGCCCTATACAACTCACAGAAAGTATAACCTTTGTCGAGTGGGAGTTATCATTCATTGTTAATCAAGTAGCGCTTTTTATTTTTATCAAATATATTTACATCTTTGTGGGAGGATAAAGAGGTTAACTTTGACGTTAGTTCTTATTACACTTTTCTTCTCATTTTTACCAAACACCTTTTAAATCAACTCATACTTTAATCCAGCAATATTAATTACCATACCAAATGAGCGATGAAATAAGAATAAGAATAACTGTATATGTGTCGTAATTATCCTTATTTCTTCAGTTTCATATCCTCATGTTAAGGGGGGCATAAATGAATAGAATAGAGTAAGACTTGCTGCACGGCTACGCAGCGCTACATTGTAGAATGGTGTTTGTAAATCTAAAAAATAAATAAATAAATCTTTGATTGAATGATGAAAATCTAAAAAATTAAAAAACGAGTCCCTATAACACCTAGCATTTTAAGTGGACCCGTAATAAGTTCATTATTATCTTGGTAAGTCCATTAGTAGGGTTGGTTTTTGAATTTATTAATTTCTTTGTGTTCTCTAGAATTTGGTTGAGTTTCTGAAATGTGTCGCCTTAGATGGACGTGATTCAGCTGAGTTGAAGTGCGTCCGATCGAACAAAGGCGATTTAGGGTTTTCTAAGTCCAACCCCTAGCTGACTCTCACTTCTCCGTGCACAGTAGGAGTCCGCTTGGGACTCATTAAGACGTCTATTTAAGCACCTATAGTGCGGCCCAAACTCCTATCTTGATCTCTAAGTTATTAGAGAGCCCTAGAGAGAGGTTCAGAGATAGAATGGGTGCATGGCAGTGTCTCTTTGCAGCGTGTGAGGAGGAGGATGCAAAGATGATCCATGCAGCACGAGGACGACCCGGTGAGCATGATAGAGCGTGGCGGAAGAATGCCGCCTTATCGAAGGTAGTCTTCTTCAAGTTCTCTTCGAGATTAGAAAGACAAGCGATGAAGAACAATCAAAACATAATATTTTTATATAAATTTTTTTTTTTTTTTTTTAATCTAGTTTGCTATCTAGTATGTGTATGTGATGTATGGCTACATGAATATAGTTTCCGGAGATAACATATGATGAATGGATCTCTTCTTTCTTCCTCTTCTTCATTGTTTTCGAGTACTAGCTATTATTTTGATTAGTTTCATGTTAATCTATGCTAAAATCTATGTAACATAAATTTATGATTATGTGATGATTAACTATGTATGCACAAAGCCGTTATTTCCTATTTAAATTTATGCCATGATAATGATATTATTATAAAAGAACCATACTAAGATATCTATGTTATGATGCTAATTAAGTCTTAATTATCTATGTAGTAAATTCATGAACATATATATACTATGATGCATCTATTACAACATGCTTAGATTCATGAAAGTTCATGCATGTTCATAGTTTTTGGCAATAATTATGTCTTATGAGAACATCTGAAATATAGACTAACTAGTTAAATGGCATCGGGTTGAGCTGAGCGATCCAGAGGTTATTTGATGAGTTAAATTCATGTTATTTTATACTTAATATCATGTCATTAATATCACTTATGTATTATATCATGTCCTACATTAAGAATAGTTCATGCATACATATGATTCATTTAAGATGTTAAGATGCTAAGTGGATACACCAAGTTGGTGATGTGTAACCTAAGTGCCACACGGACCAAAGTACTATATTGTGGGAGTCATCTCTTGATTCCTTTATGACTAAAATGCCACGCAGCAAGAGCCATCTCTTCATTCCATGGGGGCCACCTCTAAATTCTCTCATTCACTCGGTTAATAACTAAGGAGATAAGTAAGATACATGAGACAATGTCGTGACTATGAAGTTGTATTTATTATTTTGTCTCATATTTATACTCTTGGATGTCGACGTACAGTGTATAGGTTGTTCTCATTGTGGCAACCTCAAAACGATAGTTCACATCAATTGGATCGAGTCGACAGGACGGGGACATTACAGTCCCAATGAAAATATAAAAAATACTTTTAATTGATTGATCAAGCTTAGTAATATATTTTAATTTTAATTTTTTTTAGATCATCCGATCAAAGATTGGACTAGATTGACATGCAGGATATCTTGCGGGAGATCTGAAAAAAAAAGATATCCAAAAACATTTCTCCGGTGCAGTGGTACAGTAAGTCTTAAACTCCAACATGAGCTGAATTAGTCCACCTAAAGCTATAAAAAATCAGTAATACTTGTTGCAGCCCATGGGGTGCAGTCTATTTTTTTTTAAAAAAAATTATGATCAGCCCTATGATGCTCGACAAAATTATGATCAGCCCTATGATGCAAAAAATTCTTAAAAAATGAAGAATCGAGTCTTTCTTATTGGACTATGTCCATATTTTTTTAATTGTTCATTGGGACACAATTTTTTATTTTTTAATTTTTTTTAGGTCATCCCATTAAAAATTAAATTGTGCAAATATATTGGACAAGTTGAGGCTGCTCATACAAGAATTAATTTTTTTTAACTTTTTTAGCAAATATTACTTAAAGAACATCTGCACCTCTCTTAAGTTGTCCTATTACATGTTTTATAATCCGACACACTCACCAACTTGGACATCGACTCGACAGCCGCTCTGCAGTTGAATTCATTGGGTTCGGCCAAAGAAAACGTGTCGTGCACAAGAAAATTGTTCATAAGTACTTTTAATTGTTATTATACATTAGCAAATGTAATAGCACGATTGTTGTTACAAGCAGTGCCACTAAGTTGGGATTCGGGAAAAAATTAGTCCAACTAAAAAAATCTCTAGTTAACAAAAAGTTTGACAACTTCGTGAAAAGGTTGTGAAAGAGATATTAATTATTAATATATAAATATAATTTTAAAATATAATATAAAATTTTAAAAATATTTAATATAAAAATGAATGACTCGTGTTAAAAAGGATGCTTTTTCCTGAAAATTTCATGATTAAATCACTATTTTTTGAATATATGAAAATTTTAAATTTTTTTTAATAAATCAAATTTTTTCATGAAACATATGTTAAGATGAAAAAATATGATTACATTGTAATTGTGTCAAAAAATTGCAAATTTATATTACACTGTTACGAGTGGTATTATATTAGCCTGACTAAAAATCAAAATCTGTGGATTTAATTTCCCATGTAAAACCACTAGTCCTGTCATCCGTAAAGGCACGAGAGGTCCATGCCGCCTCCTCCATCTCGCACGAAATTGTTATTGGGTGTGCTGCTATTTGTTTTTTTTTTGTTTTTTTTGTCTTCTTCTCATATTTTTAAATGTTTTGGAACATCCAACTAAAAATCTGATAGAACAACCAAGGAGCTCGATTGGTTCTGATCTTGATGTATATTTTATTTTTGAAAAAAACCTTTTTGTGCCACCTCAATTTATGTTCACAAAATATATATATATATATATATATATACACATCAAGTTTGAGGCCGACCCAAACTTCCTGAATGTTTCATACGATTTTTTATTGAATGCTCCAAAAAATAAATAAAAAAGTTTAAAAATAAAAAATGACCCACTTTCGGCCTGTACACATCCGGATGCAAAGTTAGATAGCCATCCAAAAGTATTTCAATCTACAAAGATTGTAATACCCCAAAATATTACAGCAAGTATTTCTCCTCTAAAGAAGTTCTGAAGCCATAAACCCACTTCCCTGCATGTTGCATTCATATGTGCTATGTAAACCTCAGTACTTATGTTCCATATATAACCAGCAATCTATGCCTCACCTCTTGCCTACAAATTGCCTCTTGTTGGTATAGTTTCAAACATTCAATACTAATAATATCTCCAATGTAAAGTGTAAACATGAAGTGTTATCTATAACACTGTCAAATGTATGCCTCCCTCATAATATAATGCACAACAATTGGTTTTGTCCGTGCTAAGGTTACTCGCCAACTTCACAAACGACTCATGATTCTATACGTGATATGTGATTAATTGTCAAAAGCTTTGGATTGATGTTAAGAAATTAATAGATATTTTTTCTGTAATAATGCCTGGGCTTTAGTTCGGTGGCAAAAATTTGAGTTTTCTAATTGTGCAATTCCTAAGACAGGACAGCGAAGCAAAAATAATTTTATATCGGGACAAACTTTAGTAACCTCAAATTTAAAAGGAATAATGCTTGCTACACTAGGGGCCAGTGCAAGTCACGTGGTTGCTTCTCTCAGCATTGTCTGATCCTAGTGATTGGATGGCGCTGCAGTGTTTTTTATTTTTTATTTTCTTACTCAAATTTTTTTATTTTTTTGAGACGTCCGATCAAAAATACGAGGGTATATTCGGAAAACTCGGGTCAACCCCGTCCCAACTAAATATTTTTTTTTTAAAAAATACTTTTGATATCCATCTCGATTTTTATATAATAAAAAAAGTTTTTTATTTCGAAAAAAATATATAACTGGGTCGGAACTGACCCAAACTTCCTGGATGTACCTTCGGATTATTGATCGGACGTCTAAAAATTAAAAAAAAATTGAGCAAGAAAATAAAAAAATAAAAACACATTGCAATGTTGTCTGATCTTGAGGGAGACGCTGCCCCCCTCCATGCAGCAAACATTATTCATTTATAAGTGACTTGCCTCAAGCTTTTGGAAAGTCATCTGATAAGGCATTTCCTTTTCTAATGGCTTTTTAGGATTCGGTAGACATTATAAAATGCCCTTAAATAATCTAAAGGCAGCAAAACAATAGGCATTTTCTTTTGAAAAAAAATGCCGAGCTTGGGGACAAAGATCGAATAGTTAAAAAAAGAATAAAAAAAAAGGATCACACACCCATACAATCTGAATCGTTGGATCATGTATTTATATGATCCAAGCCATTAGATTATGTAAGAGTGTGATACGATGCTGCAGGAAGCATTGCTCTTAGTTATTTATTAAGAAATCATGTTTGAGGAGTGTGGAAGGTAACTTTAGAAATAAATCATGCTTAAGAAATCATTCTTCTAATCAATTTGAGAAGAATAGCTCTTTGCCTTGTACGGATTCAAATCCACATTCATAGTTCGGTTCTAGTGAAGCGATGTCGCAAGCCATGCAGGTGTTTGGCTTTCATCAATGTCCTCAAGATCCTCCAGTTAAGGAATCATCCTCGCATCTCCAGAGGGATCTACATGATCTTTAGTTCTTCTCCTCTGCACAGATGCTTGCGGCATGCGGACATTGTTTCAAATGATGCGAGAGCAGAAGCATAAGAGAGAGAGGAAGGGGGTGCTCCCTAGCACAGGGGACGGCTTGAGGATGAGAGAGGGGGCGGCCAAAGACTTGTAAGAAATCCTAGAACTTAGACCAAAATTTCTCTCTCTAATTATATTTATACTAGTTTTGGTGATTTTTCGCAAAAACTTGTATAAATGCTCACTTAATTCCTATCGACTAAGAACTTTGTGTTTGTGACCCTCTAGGCCTAGATGTCAATTTGCTTTAGAATCCACTAAACCCAATAACACCTTATTGGATTGATTAACACTTAATCTATAGATGTATTATCTCATGATTAAATTGACTGGACCTCCGATTATAGTAAGAACCAAACAACATCTCATGATCCTAAAAGGCATTGTGGCTAAGCAATGCGCTCAAGAACCTTTCCGTTCTCTGTTACCATACTAGGTTTAAAGAAATCCAAAAAAGGTGACAAAGATGAAGCTCTATTGATGTAGAAGAAAGTCACTTCCGAAGAGATTTTAGAAACTTTTATGAGATATTCAAAAGTAGTGAAAGACATGATCAGAAAGGAATCAATATGGCGAAATTAGCAAAGTAGACAATAAGGGCTTTAGAGAAAGCTAAATATGATGAAGATGTACAAATCATGAGAGGATTCGTCATCTGCTTGGGAGGAGCAATCCTATTCCCATCCACAGACAACATATTGGAGGAAAATAAGTTAAGCACTTTATATGGAATTTGGCAAGGAAAGAGACTAGGGCCACTAGTTCTAGCCTATCTCTACAGCAAGCTCACCTCGGCTTCTACCAGCGAACCTCCTTACTATTGTACGATTCTTTTGGCATGCTGGATAAATATATACTTTAAATTTAATCACTTTTGTGAGAACACTCCAACCATGTCCGCTATCTACAAAAATCTACTATACAACTATGTCTTAGCTGTGTCATTATCAATCACCACACTAGTTAAGAATGCCTCACATCCTTGACTAATCAGCATCTCTACCTTCATTGCAAAAACAAACATCCTCTCTGACTTGTGCCTCGGCTATTTGGAAATAAAATTCCTCCTACAGAGTTCTTGGAATATAACCCTCTTCCTACGACAGCCTAACAAGGCATCATATTTCTCTAGGAAATCTATATCCAGTATGATATTAAAATCTATCATATCGATGATGTAAGGTTTTATGAATATGTGTCTATCCTCATTCTATGGTTAGTCAAGGTTGTGATAGTAATAGGTTAAATTCTCCACGACTTAGTAAATCTATAGGTGGCACATAATCCCTTCTTTAATTAGCTCTCCCCCTTAAAAGGACGAGGCCAATCTCATTTGTGTCTCTAATTTTTAGGTTTACATGTCAAAATCAGTTACATATAAAATCTACAATAGTATACCTCAATCATCCTAACTTTTATCTTAAAAATCTAATAGAGCGTAATTAGTCCTTATGTTCCATAATTTAAACCTACCTAGACTATCTTATCCTATATTTTTAAGATCAATTGGTACGACTTAAGACCAGATGATCATAGTTAATATTCTCTAATGATTCATATACTCTGATGCTACATTGTTACGCTCCTAATCCGATTTAGTTATTTGGAATTACTTCGAATTCAAACTACGTAACTACAGTACCGAATAGCATACACATCAGAAATAAATGATGAGAGACTAATAACTAAAGCAATGCATTATGTCATTTACCATCAAATAATTCAATTAAACTTTCATTGTCAATATCAAAATTTTGCAAATTACATTATCAATAGTAGGATCCTCAAATTATATTAAATATCCAATAGAAATAAAATCACTCATCTCACTAAAGAAATAGAAAATATATATCTCACTTATTATTTACTACTTTAAATATAAGACAGTAGTAAATCTAAACCTAGATAACGTTCTAAGTAAAGCATAGATCCTCAAGAAAAATCCTTAATCAGATGACTTCTCAAAACCCAAGTGCTCCTCCTCAGATAGATTTGTAGATTTTTAATAGGTTTATGAGTAACAAGTACTCAGGAGACATCCAACCCACCAAATGTTAAACAATGTAATAGTTGAAAAGTGAAGATAACAAATATATATGATTTATAGTTCTATATATATCTCAAATAAGAACATAATGCAAAATATGGTCAAATATAAGTTTACCAAATCGAACGTATTTTCTCATAACATAAATAGATTGACTAATATATAGTATATATGGCTTGATCGGAATCACATGTGGCTAAACAAATTCTACTAGCTATGAACTGAATAAATCATATATCGAACTGAACATATCATATATTAAATTAATATGGCATAATAGCTTATCATATCAAATCAAATATGGCATATGAATAAATTATAAGATTCAAACATATGAATAGATCAAAAGATGACTGAGTAAAGGTATCAAATGAACGAATTAAGCAGAATATAGATTGAATTCAAATGATTTTAGTAGCGAATTATGTTTCATAATTGTGTTAAATAAAATCACAAATTATATATCAAATAGACGTACGTCCAACCACCACATAAGGAATCGAACAAAACACATATCAGAGTATATAGACAAATATGCTAAGGTCATGACACATGCATAACTAGGGAATCTATTATCCCAGTTTAGATGACTGAAAACAAACACACAATCATTGAGATTTTTTTGTTGCCCATGGGCAGAACTCATCCACAGATACTTGACGAATGAACCTCAATCTCTTTAAAATGGTAATATCTCAAACATGTATTAAAAAATATGATACAAATATTTTATAGAGATTTCATAATGATCATAGATCTAAACATTAATTTGACAAAGTCATAATTACATATATAAGTCAAAATACATATTTTTATATATAAAATAGTCACTTAAAAAGTCATCGTGGTCATATAGGAAGAAAATCAGAATAAAGCTAATGCCAACATATTTTTAGATTGAAAAATAAGTTCTAATAAACATATTTTCCAAACATTAAACTTAATTTTCAGAGGTAAAAAATTAATAATTATATTTGAAAATAACAAACAGATTCAGAAATGAACCAAACTTGATGATCGTGACAAATAATTCAAATGAAATATATGTGCAAAGTTCATGTCAATCGTAGTTCAAATGAGTAAGATAGAAGTCAAAGTGGGAATTTAAAAACTTAAGTCAAATTTAACCAATCGGTTAAATAGTAGAATAGTGGCGAATGAATTTTCAAAATTTATAAGATTTTGTAGATAATTAGATGTCATCATGACAAAGTTGTGGTCAAAATTTGAGGTGTTGTAGAGAATTATTCATAGAGTTATGGCTAAAACAAGTCAGATCATATTCTCAAACTTACAACAGATAGAACAGTTAAATCACGTCCATGTAGATGGACATTTTTCAAATCATGTTCATGATGGTGGACGTCTTTTAGACTAAAAAATGAGTTGAAAAGTGGATTGAATCACTGGATTTGAATGACATCAGGTCAGACTGACGTCTTTTCAAAGGCGTCAGTACGAACGTCTTTTAGACAGAATTTGTAGAACTTAAGATTTTCGACAATTTCACATGTAAATTATAGATCTAATGAAAAATTAAGATCATAAGTTGATAGAACATACTTCCAAGAATCCAAGTTGACTACTTCCAAAAAATCAAAACGTTGGTTTTTATGTAATACAAAATATTCACTTTATAAGTTATCATCATCTATCTTTGAGGAAAACAAAGACCAATATCTTCTTCCTAATTGTCTTGAGATCAAACCCTTAGATTCGATTCCAATTATATTAGAATTAACAAAAATTCTTTTAGACAAAATTTTAAATCTTTCTACCTTCTGTCCAACAGTACTAACTTTATAATGTTTAAACTTATGTAAGTAGAGATATAGTCGTTTTTATGGGCTGCTGTTATGTAATATTCAAAGCCTAAAAATTTGTCTTGAGACAAGTCATAGCAAGTAAGATATATTAGTAATTACCAACCTATAACTGTCCCTATTAAAATTTTAGTGATGATCATTACCTGACATTGTTGTAGTAAAATAAATTTCTTTTATTTTTATATAATTTCTTCTTTGTCTAACTTTGCAATGTCTAATAATTGTCACTATTATATTTTAACTTTAGAAAACCACGCAAGATGCAAGATGTTAAGAGTTGTCATCATTAAAAGATAGAAGTAATATGTTCTTTTTATTTTTTTATATTTGGTCATTAGTGATGGCACGAATGCTATTAGAGGGAGTAACAACACTAGAGAGTAGTTAATACTATTTTTTATTTTAATTTTTATTTCACAAGATTATTTCTTCTACTCATAATGAAGGTGAAAAGTTTTGCCATTGTTACTAAGTAATACGATTGCTTAACTCATCCTCATTGTTAGAAATTCAAAAAACAATTACTTGATATTACTATTAGAAGTCCCAAAAATAGTAACAAACTCTATTAGCCATTCCTATTTATATTTATTTTTTATATGTTTTTATAATATTGATGGATAAAGCCGCAATTACAAATCATGAATTAGCAACAACAACTTACTACCAAGCTCTTATAAGAAATTTTATTTTTATTCATTTTCTAGATAGAAAATTATAAAATTGAAAAAATAAAATGCACCTTATTTTGAAACATATGAAATATTATAATTATAATGAATAATTAGTTAACAACAGACTTAAGTTAATTCAATCGATTTGAAATTGGGTCTATTGTGGTGTAATTGTTGTTTAAATTTCTATAAATATTAAATTTATGATATTATACAATATTTAGTTAATATTATTAAAGAACAACTTGACGGCCTCTCTTTCTCACACAATATATCTTTGATAGCCTTTCCTCTCCCACTCTTTTCATACATATACACAAAATCTCTCTCTCTCTCTCTCTCTCTCTCTCCCACTCTATCTCATACATATACACAAAATCTCTCTCTCTCTCTCTCATATATATTTATAAACAAAATCTCTCTCTCTCTCTCTCTCTCTCCCTCTCTATCTCATACATATACACAAAATCTCTCTCTCTCTCTCTCTCTATTTTAGGGTGGCGTGGACAGAGATGCAAATAGATGGCGTCGAAGATCCAACAGGCAGCTGCTATTATGATGAATAAGACATCTTGTAGATTGATCTACTTAATAGTCTATAAGAAACACTTTTAATTATGTCGACAAAGAGAATATATGTTTCAAAACAAATTGAAAAAAATGAAAGAAAAATTAAAGTTAACAAATTTCTTCCTTATAGAATTAACGATGATGCTAAAATTAAGATATCAGTAACAATACTAGTGACAAATAAACCATCGCTCTAACTTATTAGCGACAAATAAAGCCATCACTATCATCCTTTTATATTCACAAATACTACTAGCTACGATCACAAGCATCGCTATTATAGCATTAGGGATGGGCTGAGCTTTCGCTGTTAATTTTATATTCTAGTCATATTAATGATGGTAATATATCATTTCCATATAATATTGTATCATTTCCAATTATGCATATATCATTTCTACAATGTATATATGTATCATTACTACAACTATATATCATTCTTACATAATAAATATCCTTGTATATATTACATATTCTTGCAACGCATCTCTTCTTTTCCTGGTTAAGTCTGATCCACCATTTGTATCATTTAGAATGTTAAGATGTTGTGACGCCTATCAAATACGCAGCCTTAACACAATCATGCTCATCGATAATGACACCAACTCAACTCCTATGTTATGCATACATATTATCAGATTACAGCTTGACTATTGTAGCTACAATGCCTATATTGTAGCAAGTATTACTGCACATGACCCTTTTAGCCTATTAAACAGAGATTTGACGTACAGTTGAGCATACTAGGCTGCTACCTCCCACAAACATTTTTGCTTAATAAAATCCCAAGTGAGAAAAATATCAAAACAATGACCCCAAAAATTTAAGAACACGGGGGAGGGGGAAATGGGGGACGCAAACATGGGAGGGGAGGGGAAGGCGACCGTTGCTACGCTTCGCCCACGCAAAATTTAAACGTTCTCTTCGCTTGTGCATAGGTATTTGCGCACCATCACGCAACAAGAACAAGACTATATATACGGGCGTTTGGGGTGGCAACCCCCACGGGCGGCGCAACGCGGGAGCGGTCCGTCCGGTCCAACCCCACTTTCCCTACCTTTCTAACATTTTCCCGCCTTTTCCTGGGGTACGCGCACGCCCCGCACGTACTGCATAATCACATTTTTTAGCAACCCACGACTCGCCGCCGAATCATCTCGAATCGGAACTCCCATGCACACTACGGATATTAATAATATTAATATTAATTAATATTATTCTTAATATATATATATATATATATATATATATATATATATACATATCATACACTTGAACCTTTCGTGTTATATCTCTACTTATTCCTGAATGCAACGGGTTCCCTTTATTAATAGTGATAACTAGCTAGTAAAAGGATGTAATACTGAACGGAACAGAGATATCTGCATATCCATATTCGTATTTTTTTATGAATAAGTGTAACAAACAAATATGGATATAGTTGGACACCCTAGAAATTAACATCCGTGCTTGTAGCAAAAAAAAGGAATATTGATATATTTGGATCTAAGATCCGTGCTTGTAGCCAAAAAAAATATGGATATAGTTGGATATCTTAGATGATCCATATTTAGGGTAAATCAAAACTTAACATGTGAAATTTCTTCTATCTTTGATATGTGATCTCTTTATTTTCGTGGTGAATCTGTGAATCTAAACATAAAATATGTATCGATAATCATGTGCAAATGCAAATATGGATTTAAATTAACTTGGACTTAGCTTAATCCCCAATATTTTACAGTCTTCCTGGTAATCAGGTTTGAATAACATGTTTGGACGAAATAACTTTTGAGTACCATAAATTGAAACATCAAGTTAGATTAACTCATCTTTGACACAAGTTAGCTAGATTGAGCAGAGATTTAAGATTTTTTTTCAAATAATTCGTAGAAAATATTTTTTTCTTAAACTATGATCACTAGAAACTAGGGATTTCAAGGTGCATTGAGTGCGAAATCTTCATATTGTTAAATTTTGATCACGTAAATGTATGATTATCTTTCTCTTGGGATGGTGAAAGCACTCAAAAACTAACACTAGGTCACCAACATGGATGCATGGTGTTAGTAAAGTTAGCTCGCAAATAATGCCCATCCTTTATAACACTCTTCACTTGAGTCTTTTGCAAACTATAGAAAAATTTACATGTCATTGGCAGCAAACTGATGATATGCAAACATAGCTAGAAACTCATATTACAAATTCTTTAACAATCGTTTAGTTTCAAACACAAGAAAATACTTATAAAAGATGCTAAATAATATATACCAATTTTTTTATGTACAATGCAAAAGAAGTAGTTAATATTTCATATATACTTTTATTTCTTCCGTTAAAATAAGTGTTGTAAAAGAGCAATTTTCTTATCTAAATTGATTTATATATACATATACAGAGATACATAGATCATAGATAGATAAATATATATTTATAATTTTTTTACTAGATGCAGGAAATTTATTTATCCCCCACAAACAAAAAATAAATAAATCTACCAATAGTAGTAAATTTCTGAGCCATGGGGGTGGAATAATCCGGCACGAGTCAGCCGAGTGGCGAGTTCGCCACGCGCCCGGTCGACATCCGAGTCCGACACCATCCGCTCACCGGCGATTCTTGGGAACCCCTCGCCCTCTCCCTTTCTTCTATTTCTTTTTTATCTCCCTTCCCCACACGAACCGCCCCCCAGCCCCTTCGTGTTCCTGCTTCCTCTCTCGCTCTCTATCTAGCCTGCCCTTTCCCTTGCTAGGGTTCCTCTGCTGCTCCCGCCACCGCCATCGCCACCGTCACTGCCACCGCCGCGCCAGATCTCCCAATCGAGCAGCACGCATATAGGGTTTAATCGCCAAATTCTGATCCCTACCTCGCCTTGGGTACCCCTCTTTTGCGCCGCCATCGATCGTGTCTCTTCGTCTCCTCCTTGCCCTCCCGATCGCGCCATCTGGTGGGGGGGCGAGCCTCCGCAGTGATGCCGGTTGGGCTTTGTGCATGGGCAGGCGAGAGCCCCCGCCCTGCCCCCTCGCGGCGCCCTCGAGGGCACTGAGCAGCGCCGCCCCCCGCCCACATGGCGCCGACGGGGTGGAGAGCCGAATTGTGGCGGAGTGCGCACACTCCTCAGGCGGATAGAGTGTGAGGTGCGCTTGGAAGGTATCTTACCGTTACCCCTTCCCCCAATTGCTCTCTGTGGCCGCATGGAGCAGGAGGGCACGGTGCCGCCCCGGATCGAATGCTGCGAGGAAGTGGATAGGGGCGTCTCGAGCGGGCAATCGGAGGCGGCGTCCGAGAGCCAGCGGGCTGCCGAAGAGATGACGCCGGGGCGGAGAGGGCGCGGCGGCGGCGTCCGTGGTGGGCAGCCCGTGGTAGGGAGTTATGTGATGAAGAATTTCGCCGACGGGGCGGGAGCCCTTCTTGGGAAAGTTGTCTCCTCTGGAGGCAGATTCTTTGCTGCTGTCTATGAAGACGGGCGCCGGGAGGAGCTCGACGCCTGTGAGGTCCGCAGGTTGCTCATCCCGGCTGTCGCCGAGGTTGAGGCACTGGAAGCGGAGGAAATGGGACTCAGGAAGAGGAAGCTGGAGGAGATGGTGGCCGCGGCGGGGACCCCCACCAGGTCGACCAGGAGGAAGGTGGATGCGTCGGCAGCTCCGGCAGCCCCGGCAGTCCCGGCAGCACCGTCAGTCCCGGCGGCCCCTGCTGTAGTAGCGGCAGCCAGCGTTGAAGGATCAGAGAGAAGAAGTGGGGCCGCGTCGGTGGTCATGTCGGGCTTGGACATGGAAGAGGACGCCGACTCTTCCACCGATTCCTGTGAGTGTATCAGCGCCCCAGTTTGTAGCCCGGCATCATCCCAGATCACTTCCCTGCAAGTACTGCCTCTCCCTCCATCTTCTGGTGGCATGGGCGTCCCAGAGGAATCGGTTGCCTGCCTCCTATCCGTATATAACTTCTTGAGATCGTTTAGTCTGCAACTGTTTCTTTGCCCCTTTGGGCTCAGCGATTTCGTGGGTTCGCTTAACCTTACTGTTCAAAATTCGCTATTGGATGCCATCCACGTCTCGCTTATGCGGGTTCTGAAGCGTCATCTTGAGATTCTATCTTCTGAAGGCTCTCAAGTTGCTCTGAGATGCCTGAGGTATGCGCATGAGTTTTTTCTTCTCGTTAGTGCCATCTTTACTTTTTGTCCTTAATGCACCGCTTTTTTTCTAACGCACATACAAACTCCACAGATGTTATGATTGGACCATGCTAGACAGCCTGACTTGGCCAGTCTTCTTGCTGGAGTATTTATACTCGACGGGTAACGTTAAAGGGCAGGAATGGGAGGGATTCTGTTATGGCATTTCAGATGGAGAATACTATGAGTTGCCTCCCGCTGTTAAGCTAAGGATTCTGCAGATCTTATGCGATGCTGTTGTAGAGTCCGAGGAACTAAGGGCGGAACTTGAATCACGGGAAAATATGGATGAGGAAAGAGAGTACACTTCCAACAATAGCTTTCCTCATCAAGCTAATTTGAGGAGAGGACGTCCCAGATATTCGCAGACATCTGCTTTCAAAGGCCTAGTGAAGGATAATGCTATATCACCCGCAGAGACTACTTCAAGCTCTAATAAGCTGCCTACAGATACAAATGAACCTGATGTTGCTCAGGATGGGAACTCCGATGAATGCCGGCTTTGTGGGATGGACGGGACCTTGGTTTGTTGTGATGGGTGCCCATCAGCATACCACTCTAGATGCATCGGATTGATTAAGGCCTTCCTGCCAGATGGGCCATGGTTTTGTCCAGAATGCATGGCTAACAAGATCGGACCAACTTTTTCCAAGATAAGCACAGGAATTAGAGGTGCAGATATATTTGGTACTGACCCATATGGACGGGTATTTTTGGGCACATCCAATTACCTACTTGTGTAAGGCTCATCTACTAACACCTCACTTATTTCCCTTTGTTCTTAATATCTAGTTTGCAATTCCATACAATTAAAAGCAATTCGAGTAATGGACTTGTTTTTTATGCACTTTCATGAGTTGCATCTCTAGAGGATTCAATACAATTTCTGATAAAACTGAGTGTGGCGTAGTTGGCACCAGGCGGGCTCCTTTGGGAGGGTTGGGTGGAGACGTAGGATTAAACTAGGTGGGGAGGGAGTTGTTCAATTTGTATGAACACCACCACTGCGTTAGAGACTCAAAAAATGTGATTTCTTGTAAAGTTGCTTTACACTACTTTTACCTTTTTTTCCTCATAAGCAAGAAACTTGAACTCCATTAGGAGATCAGAAGTGTATATTGGATTTCCTTGAACATTTTGGGATAGGAAAATGGTTTGTCTCTTGCTAGACCTTGTTTCATTTTTTTGAGCTAAAACTTTATCAAGAAAATGAAATTAATTGTTCATGAGGAAGAAAATGAATGTGTCTTGGTGTCACAGTGTTTTTCACTTACTCATGGTTGTTGTGCATTGCTTAAACAGGAATGTTAATTAAATAAATAAAGAATTGGTGGCTTATGTCCTGATTTTGTCAACTCCCAAAGATGCTGAAACTTAGCACCTTATATGTTATGGGGCATCTTCCTCTTTCTTACTAGCCTCTTCTAGGTATGCATCTTAGTCTTAGGGTGCAGTGTCTTAAAAACATGCTTTTATTGTGTAGACATTTTAAAATCTGGCAGTATGCCCATCAAGAAAGAACAGGTAAGACCTTATTCCACTTTTCAAATAATGTATACAATAATGTGAGACCCCTTGGGACGACCTAGGAAGATTCAGAGCCGTGGTCGTTGTAACTTGTGACACAGGTGGTCAAATGTTAAATATTACACGGGTGGTCAAATGCTAAATGTTGTTGTACTATCAATAATTTAGGCTATTAATGACAAAGGATAAGCCTCAGAACTAAGATTCAGAAATCTGCTTGCATTATGTTTACGTCTATAGAAATAAAAAAGATGAAATAGAAGATATCAAAGCTTGAAAACAGCACAAGAGTACGGAGTGTGAACAGAATGCATGATGCTAGAAAGAATATTGAAGATTTTCCATGCAAAGTGATGATCTCCTCTATTATTTCTTCCTCTCTGTTTATTAGTGCAAAGCAAGTGCAGTCTTTATCCCCCCCTTCAGACATTCTTTCTCTCTTCCAACATCCCTAACTAGGACTGTCAATCGGAAGGGCATGAGTCGCATGTAAACAAGACCCAAAGATAACCCGATAAGATATACCAGAATCAGTC
This sequence comes from Zantedeschia hybrid cultivar, assembly GCA_030544215.1. Lineage (NCBI taxonomy): Eukaryota > Viridiplantae > Streptophyta > Magnoliopsida > Alismatales > Araceae > Zantedeschia > Zantedeschia hybrid cultivar. The sequence goes on from JARZZO010000004.1 coordinate 53,552,181, forward strand.
CTGACCATTAATGTTTGCTGCATATTGTATTCATACTTGCTTTGAGTCATATTTTCGGTACGGGGTCCATGCCCAGCCACAAACCCATCCAGATTCCATGTACAACCCATCCTTCCGGTAGGTGACAAAAACCTTCTCCCTCCATCCCCCACACTTCCCCAGATTCCCCTGTCTTCCCCACCCACCCTTCTTCCCCTTTGGGAGAGCTGAAGCCATGGTAGGATGAAGAAGAAGAAGTTTGTTCTCTCTCTCTCTCTCTCTCTCTCTCTGTCTCTCTGTTTGTTTTGTGACGATCCAATCTGACCTTTGTAAGGTATTGTTTACTTTAGGCTAAGTTCGTACAATTTTGTCCTTGCAAGGCACCTCACAAGCTATGGATATGACCCTTTCATAGATAGCCTAAATACTTTTTTCCGTTTTTTAGTACTAGACTAATCTGGTTCATTCCCACCTTATCCATTAAATGTAGTGACAACTCCACACCGTGACAGCTCCACACTGCTTCACTTGCGGATAGCCCTTTCCTACGCATAGAATTTTGGATCGAGTCGGGGGTTCAAATCGGACTCCGGCGATCCTGATCCGATCCGGATTAGATCGACCAAATTGGATCGGCTAAGAATTGGTCGTAATCGGCCGGGATCGGTCGGGACTGGCCGGGGATCTGCCGGAATCGGCCACCAAAAAAAAGGGGGGAAATGCTTGGGATTGACCGGTTCCCCCCATAATCGGATTGACTATAGCGGATCTTGATCTGAATCGGCCGATCTGGATCATGATCGGCTGATTTTGCATTCCATGTTCCCGTGGGTAACCTTTTCCTATGGGTAGTCCTCTCCTCCAACTTGGCTTGTGACTGGGTTACTATAGGTCCACCATCTTCTGTGTGATTAATCTCTGAATGTAGCTTGCATGGGTCTTACTCTGATACCATAATGTAAACGACTCAATCTGATCCTGGTGCGGTATTGTTCGCTTTAGGCCAAGCCTGAATGATTTTGTCCTAAAGGGTGTCTTACTAAGGAAGGCAAGATCGACGCAGATCAGATCAGATTAGTCGATCCGATCGATTTTGACTCGAACCAGTATGTTCCCGATCCCCAATCTATTGGTTTGGGCAAATATTGGTTAGGATTGGCCGGGATTGATCAGGATCATGCATGATCGGTCCAAGATCGGACTGGGATTGGACCGATTTGTTTCTAATTAATTAAAAAATAAATAAAATGGGGAATCGGGCCGGATCAGCTCGGGATTAGTCCAGATTGGATCGGATTGGCCGATCCAATAAGTTTGAATCGGGTCGATCCTTGTCCGATCCTTGATGCTTCCTACCTTGCATCTTATAAGTTATGGACACGGCCCCTTCATGTATAATCCAATAACTTTTTCCTGTTTTTCGATCTGGTTCATTCCCGCCCTAGCTTCCAGATGCAGTGGGAGCGCACAATGGCGGCTCTATAGCATCACTCGCGAGTAGTCTTTTTCTATGGGTAGTCCTTTCCTATGATTAGCCTTCTCCTCTTGTCCGACTCGTGACTGGCTCACTACAAATTGCCTTTCTATTTTCATGAAATCTTTCAAATTCGACTCGCCACAAGTTGTGCCCCTCTTGAAGCCCCATCAACTGCAACAACAAGCTGACCACCTAGGTGTGGACAGTACCATTGCATACATTGTCTTCACCTCTATGTTCTACTTGTCTTGGACCCACAGCTCCAATCCTACCACATCGGACCCCCTCCTCCCCTTGGACATCCCTGCCTCTCCCACTCATGTTGGGACGACCCCCTCTTTCCTCTTCCCATCCTCCAATGCATGGAACGCCATCACTTGGATCCTCGGCAATGCCGGTGGCGACAAGGATGTTCCTATCCTTAATACCCCATACAAGCCCTTCCACCTGTTCCTGGACAGCTATGCCTGGTGGACAGCCGCCCCCCTTTCCTCTCCTCAAAGGGGTCTCGTTGATACCTGTAGAGGATGGGGGGGGGTGGTACTCGACAACCCCCCTGCTGTGACCTTTGACCCCCTGCATGTGGCAGCAAGTAGCAGGGCCCGGACCCAGGGAGGAGGAGATGGAAGTGAGAAGTGGGCCAGCATCGCAGCGAGCAGATGGAGGTGGTCTGATGAGGGCGGACCCCCTTTTATGTCTGGACCCAAAAACTGAGTAAATTTGAGCCTCTTGTTGGATGACATCCAAACCCAGACAGACCGATTTTGATACAGTGAAGAAAAGCCCTAACATACCTGATTTTTGATGACTGATTCAGGTTGGGTCTCCAGTAAATGGCCCCTATCCCTAACTAACATCAAACATGAAATAAGGGTGAATGGAATCATCTTTTGAATTTTCTGATTTTGCACCGTGATCTGGTTGACGGAATTTCATTAGGCCCTCTTTGATAACCAAATAAGCCTAGAATAGGATGGCTTATTTGTATTATTCAGCTTATACCCTTCGTTTCTCAGATGTGTTATTTAGGTGAGCATGGTTTATTCCTGAATAAATTGGAAGAAGAAATTTGACCAAAACTTCAAATTGGTTATTCTAGGTAGAATAGAAGTTAAAATTACCTGCTTTACTTATTCTACCTAATCAATTTTATTTATTCCAAGTACAATTACCAACATGGTTATCAAAGCAAAAAATCACTTTTTCCGGTATAAGCAATTCCTGGCATAAGCAATCTGGTTATCAAAGAGGGCCTTATTAATTTCAGCCCTAATGCCATTCTGGAAAATCTTCTAGTACTATATCTTCATTTTCCCTTTCTCGTTAGTGCATAACAATAATGTTTTATTTGCATTCTGCAATGTTCATCCATAGAAGGCTACCAAAAAGCTTTATCTTCCCACTTTTGTCACTTTCTACCAAGTGTCCTTGGCTAAGTGCTGAATATTGAAATGTGGCATTAGTCCTAGGAAATTCAGGAAGTCTAACTTCTTTCATATTGTGTATCAGATACATGGTTTGTAGTGGAAATCTGACATATTAAAACTCAGAGCATTCTCCTTGTAAATAGATTAGACATGTCGATCATCTTCCCCTTTTCTTATCCTAATGTTTGACTATGCCTTGGAATTTAACATTGTAATCTTGCTTCACATTTCATTACATCCATGACCAGAAGGAATTTTTTTTTTGTTTGAAAATTTTAGCTGAAATCTAGGTAAGATGATGCGGAACGATGAGAGGCGTCTCACCTTGCGATCCTCGAGCGTCTCACCTAGCCTAGTTGTAGGGTTTTTTTGACCCCATCTCAGGATCATCTTCTTCATTACAAAGAGAGGAACTCAAGAAAATTCACTAAATTCGTAGCAATAATCATTCATAACTTAAAAAGAGTATTACATCACTATTTAAAATGAAAACATATCCCGAAGACTCCCTAAGTTTGACTCTAGACCAAAATACTCCTAACTTGAAAAAAAATGTGAAAATTGCATAAATTTTTTTCTGAAAAATAAAAAAATCCACTAAATGGACTCCAAATGGGTCACATAAAGTGTCTATGGATTCAACTAAAAATAAACTACATATCAAGTAAGCTATGAACTGTCTTCAAGCCACAAAGACACGGGTTCGGTCTTCTGATGACAGTGAATGTGCTCCATCATGTGTAACACATCTGTACATTGGTCCTAGATCCCTATCATTCTCTCCCGATTCAAGAAAACTCGTCTTCGAGTTTTGAAATGTGACAATATCCACGAGGAGATGATGAGAGCAGCAAAACAAAGAAGCATGGCTGATGCCACTGAGATCACCATGTAGAGGAGAGCCTTGACTCAATGTAGAAAGTTTGCCTTAATGTCGCTAAATATCTGGTCAAAATCATGGGTTGAAAGTGTCTTGAACAATCTTCAGTTGACCATCTTCTAAAGGGTCTTCGGGGACCAAGTCTAGCCTTGGTTCAGTGATAAGGCATCACCACATGTTTTGAGTATACGAGACTTGACTTGTTCGAAATACTCCTCAGTTAACATTGGATTTGCTTCATCAACTACTTCTTCCATTTCATTGTAATACTTCTGTTTGGACCTAACCTAGATCTCTCCTATCGGATTATTTATTAATCCTATGTTTTGTTTTTTGTTTTATTTGGAGAAATATAAATCAGTTTTATTTATTTTATTTCTTTGATTATGAGAGCTCGGAATTAGCCCTTAGGGAGTCCGAGACTTAGGATTAGGCGAAGATCCGAGTATATGACCTCTCTCCACCGAGGATTGATTCCAAATATTTTAGACCTATAAGGGCATTTTTGTCATTATGCCAAGTTGGAGGGTATAGGGGCATTATGGTCACTTTAATGTGTGAGGTGAGTTTTAATGTTTTAGGAAGGTTTCAAAACCTTAGGAGGTATTTTATAGTTATTTTAAGTATGTTTGGATTATAAGGGTATTTTGATAATTTTACTTCAAATTAGATTTCTAGACTTAAAGTCTATTTTTACATTTTTATGTATTTTCTGAAATTTTCACTTATTTTTATTACAATGAGGGTATTTTGGTAATTTTATCCATCTTTTTAGGGTTTGGAGGGTATTTTGGGCATAGGAGAGGTTTTGATATTTTTAAAGAATTTTCTGTGATTTTTACAGATTTTTATCATGGGTGAGGGTATTTTTATAATTTTATTAAGTTCTGGGGGGCATTTTGGTCATTTCGGAAATTTTATATGTTTTCAGATTTGGTTCTGAGTTTTTACTGAATTTTACTGTTTTTTTTATCAATTTTACTGGTTTTATTAATTAATTGGCATATGAAGAATATTTAAGTCATGTTTTTGGGTTTATGTAATTTTTTAGATTTGGTTTTTTGATTTTTACAGAGTATTACTGGTTTTTACAAAACTTTTCTGATTTTTATATTGATTTTACTGATTTTTATTAATCCCCACAGATTTTATTAATTAATTAAGTATGAGGGGTATTTAAGTCATTTTTTAACTTAAGTATATTATTTTATGTCTCAATGTTTCATTATTGAGTTTTGATTATGAGTCTAGGTTTAGTTATATGTGGGGTGAGGCCAAAGGTATTTTAGAGTATTTAATTATGTACGTATACATTTTAATTAGTTATTAAACTAATTAATAAATTAATTAAACATGTGAAAATATACTAATATAACGTTACTTAAGTAATAGGTTTATGAACACACATGCACACACATATGCTCCAAAGAACAATATTGGTATTTTATTCATCATTTCGGTATAATTCCGTCTTATAGAACGACGATTTTACAACATAAATTCGGCAGAGCTTTCCCTTAGGAAAAAACCTTAGGAAGAGAGCCTTCCGCCTTCCTAGATGAAAAATCTCCTCCAAATGTAGTAAACCCGGACGAGCACCGGATTTGATCTTCAAATGGGCAGAGTTTCCCCTAATAATTTTTAGGCCAAGGAGGCATGCATTCTTCTTACCCCTTGGGAGGCATTTATAGGCCTTGAAAACCTTAACCGGTGGGGGTACCCACCGTCAATTTCTGAGGTGGGGGGTGCCACCGGAAACCCAAGTGAGAGAGAGAGAGTAAGAGAGAGATTAGAGAGGAGGGGGGGGGGGGGGGGGGAACCGGTGGGCACCCTCCACCGGTTCCCAACCGGTGGGCACCCTCCACCGGTTCCCAACCGGTGGGGGGGGGGGTTACAATATGAAGACTATACTGATTCTAACCGAAGCCATTACAAGGTTGGCCATTAATTTCCGGAAATATGAGGTGGTAGGAATTAATTTGGGCTAAGAGAGAGTTCAGGAAATTGCTGAGACATTGACTTGTAAGGTATCCTCCTTCCCAATTTCTTATCTAGGCTTCCCTCTGTCTGATGTTCAATGCAAAGTCAGAGATTGGGATGACCTTATTAGAAAGTTTGAGTTACTGAGATCTCTTCTCTCCGACCCCCGAAGACAAAGCCATGATCTGAGATGGCAAACCTTGCCTACCATGGGTGGGAAGCTTATTTTTTTATCAAGGGAAAAAAGTTTTCTTAGGTCTAGAGATAGGAATATTTATGAGGTAATTTTCAACCTAAGGAGCAATAGTTTTGCATGGCTGTCTATCTGCCTAAACTTTAACCTTCGAGAAAACAAACTTATCCCAGGAAGTAGGCTTTTCCATCCTATTTTCTGGATCCCCTGATCAACTCGCAGAAATTGGATGGCCCAGTTGCACTGGGTCGGCAAAATGGGCGTCATCAGAAAAGATGTCAAAAATCTTTGGCATTACGTTGGTCTACTAAAATGCACCGGAACTGGATCGGAACCGGCTAGAACATGTCCAGTTCCATACGGGGAATAAAAAGCCAAAACTGGTCAGAAGTGGCCACTGACCAAAACCAGCGTCAGGACCAAAATGGAAGTGGAACCAGCGATCTGGTTTGATATTCAGTTTTTAATTCCTTTCGTACATTTCTATACTCATAAATTTTTATAATTAACAGTATTTTTCCCCATATAGTGCTAATAAACATGAATTTTAATGCTCATGCTTTTTCAGTTTTCAGCATTTCTAATGAAAGATTATAATGGTTTACCTTGCCATTTAACCATGACATTTAACTTTTGTGAACCTTGTTTGTTGACCATCATTGCAGTCATGAAGCATCTCCCCAAGGTGTCGGTCCAGTTTCTCGATACTACAATCAGAATGATATTTTGAAGGTCCTAAAGTCACTTTGCGCAACAGAACAATCTTCCACCTTATACGCTGACATTTGCAAAGGAATTGTGAATTATTGGGCGATTCCTGTCGCTGTAAACTACTCAGAACCTGAAAGAACTGATTCTGTCGCTGGCCAGGTGGTCTTGAAGGAAGATTCTCAAGTAGTGAAACCTTTGTGTGCCTCATCTGAAAAAACAGTCATCAATGTGAATGCTGGAGAGAATAATGCAAGTAATTTAACTATAAACACTCAGGAGAACAGGGCACTGTCAAATGTTGAGGGCAATTTTGTGGAGGTTGTGGCAAATGACTCCTTGGACTCAGTAAACCAAACAGATCATCCAAATGCTCAAAAGTTTTCCAGAGCAAGCAATGGAATGTCTGCAAACAAATTGACAGAAAATGCAAATGACGCCTTGACTGTTGTGAAGGGCAATCAGTTTTTTTCCACACAGGCTGATCATTCAGGCCACCACTTTGTGTATGGAAAGTTACCCAACCAGACTGGGAATGAATCTGCAATATCATTCGGGTTGCTTGGTCAGCCAACTAATCCTACTGATTTAAAACAGCAAAGATCTCCTGAGAAGTCTTCAATGCTAGATTTTGGATGTTGTGCTTCACGGATTGGAAATGGTGCCTTCAAGGATGATGCAGATAGTCAAGTCTTAAAAGCAACAGGTTGTGGCAGCATGTCTTGTGAAAGTGCACAGACCAATCATATTCGTGGTGAGAAGGCTACAGAACCAACAAATGGGAGCTTTATTCTGGGAGCTTCGTTCAAGCCTCAAGCTTATGTAAATCAATATGCACTTGGCGATGTTGCTGCATCTGCAGCTGCAAATCTCGCTGTTCTTGCTTCAGAAGAGAGTAAATCTGTCCCAAATGCATCATATAATCACCGGAAAGCTGTGTCCGCCAACATTGCCCTGCAAATGAAAGCCTTCTCTAAAGCAACCATGCATTTTATGTGGCCAAGTTGTGAAAAGAAGAATATGGAGGCTCCACGTGAACGCTGTGGTTGGTGCATTGCTTGCAAGGGTGCAAGTACGAACAAAAAAGGCTGCCTGTTAAATCTAGCTGCTACAAATGCTATAAAAGGTGCTGTCAGAGGCCACGGAGGCCATCGACCATTGAAGATCAGCGAAAGCCATGCTTCTACCATTGCAACCCATATCTTGCATATGGAGGAGAGCTTACGTGGTCTGATTGTTGGGCCATTGGCTGATGCAAGGCATAATAAGCAATGGCGTAAGCTGGTCAAAGAGGCTTCCACTTGCAGGGTCCTGAAGTTTTTCTTACTCGAAGTGAGCTTTCATATGCCAATTTTTGTTCAATGTAGTTTCATCTGGCTAGTCATTCATGCGTGGGTCTATGCATGTACGCATGTTACTTGTATCACTTGGTTATTGCTTATTTTCCTTATGCATCATGCTCAACACGGTGCCATTTTCTACACTTAGAGAAAGCACCATTCAAAGTTATCAATTTCATTTGGTATCTCATCTCTTTCTTCAATTCAAAGCTGCATTTTGTTTGGAACCATGGAATGCAGAATTGGCTGATATTCTAGGGAAATTCGGCCGGAATCGGTGCGGATCACCTGGATTGGGCTGAAATTGGCTGAATCACCCAAATCAGATTGGGATCAGAATCAGCCGATTCTGGACCCAGCCATTTGTTTCTGATTTTCTTCCATTTTTAACCATTTTTTTTGTTTTTTAATTATTCCCTTGGATTGGCCAGGATTGGCTGATCTGGATTGGATCGGGATCAGGACCGGCCAATCCTGGAAGCCGATCTGATTCAGAATTCCATGTTTGGGACTCAATTAGCTATCTGGGGTTGACAACACAAAGTCTATGAACCAGTTTTCAAATCAAGTAGAAACATGTATATCACACATGGTGTACACGGATCATACTATCCAACATGTAGTCGAATGATGACAACAAAGTGTTTGGCTATTTTAAATCAGCTGCGATGTGATAAATGAGATCTGGTCTAAATCAGAGTTTGACTGGTGGTTTTAACTGTTATATTGTCAACAGCGTTGTACACACTGACTGAACTTCCTGAAGTCCATATTCTGTAACAACCAAAATAATCCAAATGATTTTGTTTGTTGTAATAGCTACAAATGGGCATTTCCTACTGGGATTTTAAGTGAGTTTTTCAATCAAATACACATGTTTTTGACCAATAATATGGACTTCAGGAAGTACAGTCAGTGTGTACAATGCTGTTGACAATATAACAGTTAAAGCCACCAGTCAAACTCTGATTTAGACCAGATCTCATTTATCACATTGTAGCTGATTTAAAATAGCCAAACACTTTGTTGTCATCATTCGACTACATGTTGGATAGTATGATCCGTGTACACCATGTGTGATATACATGTTTCTACTTGATTTGAAAACTGGTTCATAGACTTTGTGTTGTCAACCCCAGATAGCTAATTGCGTCCCAAACATGGAATTCTGAATCAAATCGGCTTCCAGGATTGGCCGGTCCTGATCCCGATCCAATCCAGATCAGCCGATCCTGGCCAATCCAAGGGAATAATTAAAAAAAATGGATAAAATGGAAGAAAATCAGAAACAAACGGCTGGATCCAGAATCGGCTGATTCTGATCCCAATCCGATTTGGGTGTTCAGCCAATTTCAGCCCGATCCGGGCAGATTCCGGCCGAATTTCTTTTACCCCCTAGAATATCAGCCGATTCTGCATTCCATGGTTCCAAACAAAATGCAGCTTTGAATTGAAGAAAGAGATGAAATACCAAATGAAACTGATAACTTTGAATGGTGCTTTCTCTAAGTGTAGAAAATGGCACCGTGTTGAGCATGATGCATAAGGAAAATAAGCAATAACCAACTGATACAAGTAACATGTGTACATGCAGTTTTCATGTACGACTAACCCCCCTTAGTGATTTTGGAAGGAAATCAAGGCATTCAAAGCAGTTTTCATGACACTTCCATAACATTTTATTGTTTTGTCAAAATGCTTCCATGCTGATTAAAGGTCACTGGTTTTCCTCTGCATCAAGATCAGAAAGAGGGAACATTACCTGGAGTAAGGATTGCAGAAGTGGAACCAGTGGGGGCTGATTTGGATCCCAGTCCCTTCAAACCATGGTTTGCCATATTGTACTGGATCGTGCCGACTTGTATGAGTTGACTCGTATTAGGCGAGTCCAATCCTCTAGCGTGCACCAAGTCAGACCAGATCGTATGGAGTTGTGCATGCATAATGGGTTGTTTTGATTGAGTTTTCTCAATTTGATAAGAAAAAAAAATCTAACATTACACTTTTAATATCAATTAATAGGGTACATTTCTCTAAAAAATGACTAAAACTCATTACTTTTAATAAATTCATTGGCTTGACTCATGCAAGTCGGACCGAGTCAGCCCAAGTCGGATCAGATCTGACTCGTATCTGGGAAGACATGATCTGATATGAATCCCTGAGTCGGCAAACCTTGCTTCAGACAGGGAACTGGCTAGTTCATTTTTTCTGGGGCCTGTTTCAATCAGCTTCTTAAATACCTATGGGCTATAAATTCATTAGAAAAAATAAAAATGGAAAAGATCTTCTAAAAAAATTCTGAAAACAAGCTGGTCCTTTGGGTGAACCAGATGGAGCTGGCTAGTTTGGTCTGATTTTTCCAAGTTTCATGCCTGCTCTTTCCAGCCGGTACTGACCATGAAACTGCCACTGGATTGGGGAGCACTGGTTCTCATCTTTTGGCTGCTCCAGACCGAACTGGCCAGTTCTACATACCACGGCCTCAAGCAGTATGTTTGAACTTTGAAGATCTATGTTGTAGGACACTTATATAGTCTTATGACAAGGAGACTTTTGAATAAAATCTCTCTGTTCAGGTTAGTGGTGTTTATTGTCAGTCTACTTGCCCAAGAAAGCTTAAATGTGTTGCACCTTGCAAATTGGTTCATTTGCATTTCTCGGAATTTCCGAAGTAGGGTAATTATTTGCCGAGTTGAAATTTGGCCTTCAGTTTAGGTGTTTATGGTACCACTTGATCATTAAAATAAGATACTGGCATGAAAGAATGACAAGATTCAAAATAAATATTTTAGTTGGTTCTAGTATTGGACCTTTAGCTATGTTTCTGTTAATGTTTTCCCTCTGGCACATTAACATCTTGACCCACTAATGGCATGTGCTCTTTTTCTAATCCCTCTCTTTTTTTTCTTTTTTTCTTTTCTTTTTTGTATGTTTGTTGGGGGGGGGGGGGGTAACATGCTTTTCCTCTCATTGATTCATTGGAATAACATTCTACCTTTTTCTGCAGCTTGAAAGGAACATCCGTGGTGTTGCCTTTTCTGGGGACTGGTTTAGGCTGCTGGATGATAGGTTGGTTGAGTTCCCTGCAGCTCAGCTCAGCACATCTGTCATGGCATCCGCACAGAAGCGTGGACCTGGAAGGCGGAGAAAGCAATCTACAACATCTGAAATGATACCTTCATCTGACCATGAAAGCTGGAACCATGTCAATTGGTGGCGAGGGGGAAGAGTTTCAAGGACACTCTTTCAGAGAGGGATATTGCCTGGTCTGCTAGCTAAGAAAGCTGCTCGTCAGGGTACAAGTTCTTTCTTATGTTATGCGATTCTATCTTATTTGAAAATTAACCAGCCAGTCAATCATAAGTCTTTCTCGTCAATGCGTACGTAATAGGATGTCACATAGATCATGTGGAGTTTGACTGAGGTTTAGAAGTTTTAAGGGGTCCCATTAGGGTCATTCAATAGAAGTCAGTCTTTTCCTGTGATTCAATTCAGATACGTTCTTCCCATGTTGTTAGAGGGATGATTTGGTGCAGCTGGAATGGCCAATCCCTGCCTGATGTAGTCTGAGTAAAAACCCAGCAGAAATCATGCCAGGCATTTTTGTAAAAAGTGTGTCCAACTTAATTTTGCTGTTGGTCCGCTATGCCTTGATTTCTGAATAAAGGGTGAACAGAGGTTTCCTGGAATAGCAATCCAATTTGGTTACAGAAGAGTCAGCTATACTCCTGGATGTGAATTCTATTCCACCCTACAAATTCTAATATGACAATTCCACTGAGAGGATGGAATTGCCAGATCCATGAGAAAGAAATTACATGGGGCCTCTCCCAGGATAAGTCCACCTTCATCATGGGAGTTTGGAGACTGCACCCTATGCACAAAAGCGAGTGAAGACATCAGCCTTCTTGATGAGCTTAGTCACCGGGACATCAACAAACATGAACTCCAGGAAGATGCTGGTGAAGGCATCAATCTTCTTGATGAGCTTATCTGCAGGGTGGACTCATCCTTACCCTCGCTGAAGGGGGGCCCATGTTCGATTGGTGGTCAGTTTTGTCTCCACTATGTCATGTCAGATGGGAGGAGCCTCGCGTGCTCCTGAGAGCCCACATACGCCCCCCCCCCCCCCCCCCCCCCCCAATGTCCAGTTGGTGGTCAGTTTCATTCCAGCTTGAGCACCGTTCTGCCTTGCCACCAAGTTTGCAGAGCTTGATGATCTGGTCGGTGTTCGACAAATAGAATGAGTTGGCACATTTGCTGGGCCATTCTTGAGAATAACAAGTGGAAAATCTGAACATAAACTTAGAATAGCAGTTTGACAACCTGAACAAAAACCAGAAGAATTTTGTAGAATACGAAATCTAGTCATAGGTGAATTTGAATTCCAGAATTCCTCTATTCTAAAAACCAAACCAGGCCATAGGGTTTAAGTAACAGCTTACCTATTGCTTTGTCTCAACTAACACCTCCTCACACAACAGCAAATTCTTGGGTCGTGGGAGGTGCTATTGTTAGGATGTGTCTGAACAAATGCTATCAAGTCAGGATTCAGGGATAAAAATTGGACAAAGGAAAAAATCCCAGATAATAAAAAAAAATCTGAAATTTTTGTGAAAAATATTGAATGAATCATTAATATATATAATATTACAGACATGGAAATATATAGCATAAAAGTGAGTTAATTTTTTGAAACTTGTAAAATCTTCTAAAAGAATGTGATTAAATCTAATGGGGACCTTGAGCCGATGAGCTGACATCGCCAATGCTCCACTTACGTCACCAACACGCTACCCTAACGACAACATGTTTTGCGGCTTGGGAATGATCTTTATGTTTAATATTTTTTTTTGTTCTGTATTTTCACTTTAGTTTTGTTCAAATGTGCAGGTCATATTTAGTAGAGTTCATTAGGTGAGGGAGGGTTCATCATTTTCTTGTTGTTATGTGTTTTTCATTTTCTTCTAATTATGGTATTTTAGTCATATTTATTAGGGTTCTTTTGCATGAGAAGAACAATGTCTTTTGTTTTCTGTTTGCCTCCTTATAAAAGGGGTAACATGTGATTTTTTTGGATTGTTGAATACTTTTTACGCCCTGGATTTGAGTTTTTTTTTTTAAACTCATATTCCGACTGTATAATTTCAAAATAAATCACATCATAACAAACATATTAGAGGTAAACGACCACAAGACGATTTAAATAAATATTATAACCATCAATTGATCCAAAATATCTAAATATAGTCAATACCAAAATTCATAAATAACAATATCTATCAATTTGTATATAAATTTTCAATGTCACTAAATAAAGAAAAATACATCAATATCTCATTATCCTTATTACATCAAATCTAAGAAAGCAGTAAATTTAAATCTAAATAACTTCCTGAAGATGTCAACTGCCTCAATCATAAGTCTCCTCAAATCCAGATTTTCTTTATTAGACTCTAAAAATGTTAATAAGGTTTATGAGTACAACTACTCAGTAGACTTCAGATCATCCACATGACTTAACATATAGTAAATTTTACAAATCACATTATACAATTATACTAAACATTATCTTACGTAGTTCTACATATAGTTCAAATAATAACATGATACAAAACATGATCAGATATAAGTTTATCAAATCAAATGTGTTTTTCAATAACGTGAATAGATCGGATAATATATAACGTATATGATATCATTAGATTCTTATCTAATTGAATAAGTCTACTAGTCATGATCTGAACATATCACATAGCAAATTGAATATATAACAAATTTATCATGACATGATAGCTTATCAACTCAGAGTTCATATTGTCAGAATAGTTAATCAGAATGTACATAGATTCTTAATCAAATAGACTGAGATCAAAATAATTGAGTATAGATGTTAAAAGAACAAACTGAGCAGATTATAAGCTGAATCAAATGGATTTCAACTATGGAATGCAGAATCGGCCGATTCGGATCGGCCGATTCGGATCGGATTGGCAGGTCCTAATCGGCCGATTCCGGCCGATCCAATCTCGATTCGGATCGGGATCGGCGGGTCCCGATTCGGGGATCCGATCCTACTTGGAATTCTTTGATTTCAACAGCAAATTATGTTCCAAACAAATCAAATCCAAACATATCCAATAGACATACATGCAACTACCGTATAACAAGCTGAACAAATAAATACCAGAGCATATAGGCAAGTATGCTAAGGTCTTGACACATGCATAGTCGGAGAGTCTATTGTCCCACCTCGGATGACTGCAAACAAACACACGATTATCGAGATTTTTTCGTTGTCTATAGACAAAATTCATTTACGAACACTTATGGGATGAGCCTCAATCTCCTTAAGATGGTAATGTTTTAAACACGTCAAACAAATATGACACATATTTTTCACAGAATTCATAATGATCATACATCTAAAAATTAAATAGATAAATTGTAAAGTGATACATACATATAAGTGTTAAATACAGATTTTCATATACAAAATAGTCACTTATAGAGTAATCATGGTCATATAGATGGATAATCAGAGTAAAGTGATTAGAATAGGTTACTGGATAGAAAAAATAGTTTCGGAATAACAAATATATTTTTCGGTCATTAAAATTAATTTTCAGAGCTGAAAAATCAACAAATAAGTTGAATATTATCAAACAAATTCAAAAAATTGCCAAACTTGACGAACATGCCAATAGATCATATGTAAAGTGTGGACGAAGTTTCATCAATTTTTAGATTGGTTTGATATAATTTTAGACTCCTACTTCGATTCTAAAAATTTGACTTAAATAGAATTTCAGCAAATCAAAACAAATGGCAAAATAAATAGAAAATGGGTTCAGAAAATTCTCAAACTTTGTAAAAAAGTCAATGATAATATAACAAAGGTCTTCACAAAATTTGACATGATTTGGACATGAATCAAGTGAGATATAAGATTCACAAGTTGTGATTTCAAAACTGTCATGACAGATTATATAGTTCTGAGAAGAAAATTGTAAAATTAATATCAAAAGAATTCAAGAAATTATGAAATTTATTAGACATAAAGATAACATGTAAAATAAACTTCTATCAAAATTTCAGCTCAATTGAATGTCGAATAAGGGAGACAAATATCTATAACTCAGATGATTACAGTTGGAAACAAAACAGATTGGATGGACGGATTACATATGCTGAGATAATGATCCCGTAATAAATAGTAAAGAAGATCATAAAAGTATGAAACTTAATCATCATGAAGTAAACATATAGATCAAATTTCTTACCAATTGATTAGATTTTGAAAACTTTAAAATTAATATAATTTTTAATACAAAATAGATCATGATTAAAGTTATCTACCTGCATGTTGAAGAAAAATTGATTCTTAGTTTCTTTATGGCTTCCTTGCTATCTATCTATAATTTCTTCCTCTTTTAAGCTCTTTCCACATTCTCTAAGCTCTTCCTCACATTCTCTAAGTCTCCAATAACATATTAATTATAATCAAATTCTCAAAAGAAATAATCATAAATCAACTCTATTCTCTCGAGAGTACCACATGCACTTACCTTTGGAAGAGAGTTGCATGCAAGAGAGTTTATGCACGACCCAACACTCTGTTTATACTTATTTTTCTTCCTAATATAATTAATAAACCCTCTTTCTTTGTTGGAGTCGAACTCCAACTCTTCATGACTTAATCTCCAAGTCAAATCACTTCATAGTGCAAACCGATCTCTGTTCACGTAACCTGCAGTTTCTTTTTCTAAAAATCTTTAAATTCGACCTTTTAAACGTCCGAATTAGGAAAAATTTTCTTCTACAAAGTTTTAAAATTTTTTATTATCTTTCCAATGCCATTAATATCACTGCTTTTAGACCTTCTGTCCCAAGTGTTGCGTGCCCAGAAATCTGGCAGATTTCTTTCCCGTCCAAAGTTGTCCTGATTTTGACTAGTAAACAACTTATTTTAAACATATGGTCTTCACGAAACTTCTAGAATTTTATGTCATCTTTCTAATGAGAGTTGTCTTAATTTAGAATTTTATACACGAAATTATGTTTAAAATACTTGGACTGTGTTAAGTAAATTTGTGTACAAAATCCTAGTTCAAGTAGGGTTCTAATTATGACTTTCTACCTACTAATTAGAATCTTAACCATACTCAAATTTATTGAGTTCTACTTCTAATTCAAGTCAAATATGTCATACACAACTTTCTAGATCGTAGTTAACTTTAATTATATTTTTGTTTCTTATTTCAAATTTTAGTCCAATTATGACTTATTTTCTATAGGCAGTCCTTTCTGAAATTGGTCATCTATATTTTTGACCTTTAAAACATCTGAATTAGTAAAAATTGTGTTTTACAAAGTTGTCGATCTTTTCATGCTATTTCTAATGATACCAACCATACTTTAATCTGAATTTTCTACAGAAAGTTATCATTATTTTATTATGTTGCTGTGTAATACATTAAACCCAGAATTTTAACTAAATTGGTGGGCTATTCTTAGTAGTATAATTGGCCTAATGAATTTTTATAATTGCGTTAATTGGACTAAATCAAGTTACTTAAAGTTATTAATAGACTCATAATTAGTTAATTGGTCTAACTTAAATTAATTAAATTCATTAATGAATTGTAAAAATGCAGGGTATAACAATACTATGGACAAAGAAATGTGTTCCTTTTGGAGTAACCCTAGTAATCTCGTGAGGAGGACCTTGTGAGAGGGAGATCAAGAGGACTATACAAGCCTTGAGAGATGGTGGGTGAGAGGCCCGACCACTACCTCTTCGTCTTCCTCCTCTGTACCCACTAAGCCTTGCACCGTTCCCTTTGTTCCTTCTTCTCTCCTTGTCCTCTTCTCCACTGTCTCTTCTTCTCTTGTCCTTTTCCCCTCTTCTTAACTAGAAGTCATGTACACAGCCAAACAAAAGGGTCTTCAACGTAATAGAAGCAGTATTGCACCAGCAACAATAGCGCCAAATCAATAATGACAGAACAAGAGGCATTCATCCACCATTCCTATGCAACTCTTTTTGTTCGCATCCGGTTTCGTCATTTTGGATTTTCGAGACGACAACAGTGTTTGCTCCCTTGGGTAGCCGTTGCCTCATCCCATGCCTACTCCACATCAAAACTTCACAATCATGAATAATTTACGATTTTTTTAGTTGTCATGATTTTAAAGGTGCTCATAAAACTATGTTGAGATGCAAGCGCAAATAACTCATTTTTTTTTCCAAGATTGTGCATATTTGTGACACTGTTTGAAATTAGTGGGCTTCTTGGGCCAATTAGAGTCTTAATAGTGGGCTGGTTGTACATCCCCTTCTTTCTTTTCATTAATATACTTGTGGTACCATCCACTTTCAAAAAAAAAAAAAAAAGCACCTTTCCACTTTCCCTGCCTCATCTACATCCATATACCATCTCTCGCCATCTATATGTGTCTAATATACACATCCTGTGTGTATGATCTTCCATTCACCCAGCTGCAACTTTCTCCCCTGCTTCTACTGCCGACCATGTCTCCAATACCTGCCCAATGAACCAATTGCCACTTCCTCTCTTCTCCAGTCTCCGCTCAGTCACGGCCAGCCTGCAGCTCAATCTTGTTCAACAGCTGGCTCATGCATGCTTGTGTTGTCCCACATCCTCGCCCCAATCTCCACCTTTATATCAAGCACCCATCATTCTTTGTGCTCTCCTCTCTCTCTCTCTCTCTCTCTCTCTCTATATATATATATATATATATATATATATATATATATATTCGGATGTTAAAAATAAAATTAGAAGTCTTCAAAAAATTTAAAATATTAAAATAGCTCCCTTGGGTTGATTCCCACCCCTTGGAGTTTAATTTTTACCGTCCGATCGAACAAATCAACCGTAACTATCCAATCAAGTGCATCATTCTTTGAGATCAAAACTAAAACCCCAAGGAATGGAATCAACCCTAATGGTTAATATAACAAATTTCTTATTTTTTGATTATTTTATAAATATTTTTAAACCTTATTTTTTGATGTGCACCTGATCAGATGGCTAGGGTTGATTTTTAAGATCGGATAATGAAGATGAACGCCATGGGGATGCGTTTAACCCTAAGGAGTGTATTTGAATATTTAAAAGTTTCTAATAATTTTTATTTTTTTAACATGGAGATGAGGGGTTTTATTGGGTGGTGGTGGTGGGGTGCATCTAACTTTGATGTGTCCTAGGGTGCGTGCGTTGAATCCTTTCTTTGCATACACACGCGCGCATGCACACATGCTCAGACACACACACACACACACACACATATATATATATATATACATATTATATTATGTTATATTATATTATATGTGTTGTATAATATACATATACATCACATGTAAAACTTTAAAATTAAATATTCATATTTTCCTCTTTTTTAAGATGAGAAGGGAAACTTGGTTTTGCCAGTTCAAACATCCCCCAGGTAGAAATGAACACTAGAAACTCTGGTTTGTTAGCCGGAGCCATCCCAACTGTTCCACCATGGGGATACCCTATATTTGCCCTATTTTGAGAAGTGGATAGTACCACAAATGTATAAATTGAAAAGAAAGGGAAAATACAAGTAAAGGAGATAAAACCCGACAAACATCCCCTTTACAAAAGGATCACACCAAGACAGGGCGATCAATCAACCCCTCCTACCAAAAAGAGACAAAAGAGTGGAATGAGAAGGGTCAACATTAGCAAGAAGCCTCCCCCATTCCCTAATTACATCACAAATAAAAGAAACAACTCTTTCCATAGTCCTGGCCTGGTTCTTGAAAATCCTAGCACTCCTTTACCCCAAATGGTCCAAAAAGTAGCATGAAGGACCAGCCGCCAGACCTTCACATCACTTCTAGAAGACCAACCATGCTGCGACTTCTTCAACAGATCTTGAACAGTCCATGGGAGTGTATGGTTACATCTAGCCTTAGTGAACATATGTTTCTATACTTCTTTCGGGAAGGTGCACTACACAAAAATATGGTCTAAATCCTCATCCAACAGTCCACAAAGGGGACAAGCGGCCTGAATATTTTCCATGAAAGCTGTCAACTTATCTCTGGTGGGTAGTCTTCCTTGGGATATCCTCCAACTCAAGATTTTAACCTTCAGAGGACTGTAAGGTTTCCACACTTGCTTCATAAATGGATACTGCACCCCACCATCACTAAGCATAGAGTAGGTCGACTTAACAGAGTAGGAACCCGTAGGGTCCCACCTCCAACTTATAGAGTCCTTATCTTGGTTGATAATACACCTCTGTAGAGCATCATAGAGGCCCAATAGCTGATAAAATTCCCCATCCGTTAAATCTCTATGAAATGTGGGTGTCCATCCCTCAGAATCCCACACGTCAGCCACCACAGCCGGCAAAGAGCTGGAGACTGAATAAAGCGCAGGGAATCTCTGTCTCAATGAGATATTATCACACATTTATCCTCCTAAAAAAGCCACCGCTGTCCATTGCCCAACTGGTGCTGCAACCCAGATAAAACCAGGTCCTTGGCTTGCAGAATGCCTTTCCACAAATGTGAGACATTATATCTGCTATCCGATTAGATGTCACAGTCTGCTCTGCCTATGATACTTATGTTTCACAATCACCATGCAAATGTTGCCTTCCACTGTAGTCAGCCTCCAAAGCCACTTGCCAATAAGAGCCAAATTGAAGTCTCTGATATCTTTAATTCCCAAGCCCCCCATCCCCTTATCCCTGCAAATCCTTTTCCAACTCACATCATGCCACCCCTTATACTTATCCGAGACCCTATGCCAAAAAAACGTGCAACGAATGGCTTCCAACTTCTTAGCAACCGTCATTGGGATCCAGAATAAGGACAAAAAGTATATGGGAAGACTGTCCATGACCGACCGACACAACACAAGGCGACCACCATAAGATAGAAGCCTTCCTTTCCACCCAGCAAGCCTGGAAGAAAATTTCTGTTGGACTTTGTTCCAATCTGAGCAGCGTATAGCAAAAGGTGACAAGGGGAGACCTAAGTAGGTGACGGGGAAATGGCCAACCGGACAACCCAATAGATCTGCAGCTTTCATCAAGAAGTCTTGTTCTACATGGATACTCACTAATTGGCTCTTCTTAAATTTTACTTTCAGTCCAGATACATCTTCTAGAAATTGCAATAGATGCCTGTTTATGCACAGTTGCTGGAAGGAGGGCTTTACAAACAGTTAGGGCTGGCAATGAGCTGAGCCGCTCGTGAGCTGCTCGAGCTCGGCTCGAGTTGAGCTCGACTAGGCTCGACTCGTTTGTCTAAACGAGCCAAGCTCGAGTCTAAGGCAAAGCTCGTTTCATTAAACGAGCCGAACCCGAGTTCGGCCGAGCTCGATTCGCTGAGCTCACGAGCTGGCTCGTATCAAAATAAATGTTATTACTTGACTTAAGTCTCCTAAAATCACAATCACAATTGAGTCACAACTGAGTTCATGGACTGGAGCAGCAAATGCTTGAACAACTGTCCTATTCTGAAGAATATCATACACTTTTTATGCAGCCGATGTAGGACAAAACGACCTGCACGTGGGTGGGTGGGCTGCTGCTTGACGACGCTTTAGTCCTACATCGCTCAATCTTTTTTCTTTCAACCCCAGATTACACTGTAAATAGAAACCCGCTTCCTGCTTTGTTCTGCGCTTTTGGGGTTATCCCTTAAGGTGTATGGGCCGCATATATAGTTTGGAGCTCATGTAAATGGACTGGCTTTGGGCTGGTTTAATTAAATGGGCTTAACCTAAATGAGCTAGGCTCGGGCTCGGCTCAAGCTCGGCTTATCGTATTCGAGCTCGAGCCTAGGTTTGGGCTTGATTTGAGGCTCCGCTCGAGCTCGAGCTCGAGCTCGATAATTTTTGGCTGAGCCGAGCTCGAGTTTGGCAAAGCTCGGCTCCGCTCAGCTCATTGCCAGCCCTACAAACAGTATAGTGTCATCAGCATATTGTAGATGAGTAATCTGTCTACTGAAAGCATGTACCATGAATCCGGAGATGATTCCCAAATCCTCTGCCCTCATCCATAAAGAACTCACAATTTGAGCTACCAGCACAAATAGAAGAGGAGAAAGGGGATCTCCCTGCCTAATGCCATGTCCAGTATGGAAGGAGGAGGCCTCCCCATTAATAAGGACAACCATCCTAGTAGAGGAAATGCATCAAGAGATCCAGTCAACCCATTTACTATCAAATCCCATCAAAGACAAAACTTGAAATAAACAACCCCAATTCACTCTGTCATAGGCCTTTTCAAAGTCCAGCTTAATGACTAGGCCTTTTCTTCTCTGACTCCTCATAGCATGAATGCATTCATGAGCTGCCAGAAAATTCTCCTGTATAGGTCTTCCCTTAATAGAAGCCCTCTAGTTATCAGAAACCAACTCGTCCACCACTGATTGCAATCTCAGAGCTAGCATCTTAGCAATGATTTTATAGGTCCCATTAATGAGACTAATGGGCTTGTAGTCTTGGAACTGCACTGCACCTTCTTTCTTAAGGATCAAAGCCAGCAGAGATTTGTTAATGCCACCTAGATGAGCCTTCCCCTAAAAAAACTCCAAACAGCCTCACATACATCCTGTTTAATAGTATCCCAACACTCGTTAAAGAAGCACAAAGGCGAAGCATCCGGTCCAGGGGCTTTGTTACTTGCCATCACAAGTACAACCACTCTGATATCCTCCTCAGTAAAAGTTCTAAAGATATGCTTGCTAGCCTCCAAGGATATTTTGGGCAGCAACCCCTCTTGCAGAACTGGGCGGGTCTTATCCTCTGTGAATAGTGAAGCAAAAAACTCACGAGCATGAAATCTGATATCAGCTTCATGGGTAAGAACTCTATCGCCTGTCTTGATAGTCTTGATGGTATTGATCCTCCTCCTAGCTGATGCCACTCTTTGGAAGTAAGTAATATTCTTGTCTCGTTCTTTGATCTATCTGTCCCTGGATCTCTGTTGCCAATAAACCTCCTCTTTCATCAGGATCTCTCCAAATTCTGGTTTTGGCTTATTACGGTTGCGCCTACCATCCTCATCTAGTAACCCCGCCTTCTCCAGGGCATCAAAACTACCAATATGTTGGAGCAATCTCTTGCCACCCTTCCAGGTAATTGTTTGCTGGTGCCCCACTGAGAGAGTTGTACTGAGTATCTGAATTTTCAAAACCAATTTGGCCATCGCTGAACTAGCACTACAAGGGGTCTCCCAAGTTGAAGAAACCACCTAATGGAAGTCCGCCTCCCTCAGCCTGAAAACATCTCAAATCGGAACATATGTCCAGTCCGGCGCCTACTAGTTGACAGTAGAATAGGCTTATGGTCTGACACTAGCCTCTGAAGACATACAATTGCTACGTCAAGAAAGTGATCCTCCCAGTCAGTAGAGACTAAGAACTGGTCCAGATGAGATAAAGATGAAGAATCCCTAAAATCAAGCCATGCGTAAAGGACATTAGAAGTAGGAATATCCACTAGAGCCGCTTCCTGTTTGAACTCCTAGAAATCCTCCATCTCCACAGAATGAGGAATATCCCCTGACCTCTCAGCTATAGATGTCACTGCATTGAAGTCCCCCCGCCTTAAGCACCATGAACGACCTACAAGCTGATGCATAAACTACAATTCCTCCCACAGCTCCTCCTTCTCATGTCTCCCCTGAGGGCCATACACACCTGTATATACCCATTCAAAGCCATCTAACACATTTTTGAAGGTCAGGGAAATAGAATACCTTCCCGCCCTCCTGAGATCCTCCATCTCTATTACCACAAACTCATTCCACATAATCATAATACCACCTGATCTCCCCACAACCAGGGAGTCCACCCCTTTGCCTAGCCTCCTACCTCCAATGTCCTTCATGATGTTGTCTCCACCCTCTTCACACTTTGTCTCCTGGAGACACAAAGTGTCTACCTTACACCTCCTCACACACTCATTCACTACCACCCTCTTCTCTCTCCCTACAATGCCTCTAATGTTCCAAGAGACCATCCTCATGGCAACAAATATGGAGAGCATTTCCTTCCTTAGCCCCCTCATACACCTCTTCCTCTTCCCCTCCTATTTCAGATTTCCCCTCCCCATACACATCCCTTCTAGCTGATTTCTCTTCTTTTGACCATCTAGCAAGCTTTAAGAGCCATCTTTTCTTAATCTTCGAGACACCCTTCCTAACCTCCTTGTTAAGACCATCATAGGAAGCATCCAATCTGTCGGCAAGATCCTTAAAGTGATGTTCTATTATCGACTCCACCGCCTCACACGAATTCCTACTTACCTTCGATCATCAACACAGCCATGTCCTCAGCTCCAAACTCCTCTGCAACCTGCACCAGCTCACACTGTACCTCCTTACCAGGAACTAGGACGAGACCTACACCGGAGTGATTCCTTGGAGGAGCCACCTCCCTCGGGAAAGAATCATTCGACTGCACCTCTCCGGAGATAGGAAGAACATACTTCAAAGGGTTCCAGATTGCCAGACGATCCATCTCTAATACCTACCTATCCTTCCTGTCTGAATAAGAGGCCGGCCGACCCCTCAACTCCATCGTATCACCCTCAACTTGAAGTCCGACCTTATGGAGAGAGTGAACCCCTCCACCCTCTGTAGCTCTTGCACTGTTTTGGCTGGTCGAGGCGAGGCCACCGTCACCTCCCAATGGCAGAGCCAGGTTGTCATGGCCAGTTTCCCGAACTCCCAACCTACCACCACTAGCTGTCAAAGGAAGGCTGATAATTGGCAGCACACTTGGAGAACACCGATCAAAATGCTCCCTACTGGCAGTGGACAAGTCCCCACTCATCTTTTGCCTAGCAGGGGCACACCCTAGAGGCTGACTAGGGGGAGAAGCCCTTCCCCCAAAGCGCAAGGCGTCACCTGAGCACGGGAGCGGGACTGGCCAGAGCATGCCTGGACCTCCCTAGGTTCCCATGTCAATCGGGTGAAGAGGGTGACCAGCGGGCAAACGAACGGTTCCCATCATGACGGCTTTCGGGTAACCAGGTGGACCCCAGATTGCCAACTGGCTCCAAGTCGAAGGACTCGCCCGATTTGGCGGCAGGTAAACCAGAGCGCCCTGGCTCCCGAGTGGGTGATTCGAAATTTAAACCGACCCCTCACTGTCTGCCACAACCCCTCACCCTGATCCAACCTTTGTCTTCCTTAGGACACCTCTCCGAAAACCCTAGAGAAAGCAGTGACCAGGAAAACACCTCTTTTGCACTGTTTGAACCAGCACCGGGAAGATCTTCCCTCCCAGCCAGAGAAGAAGCCCCTCCGGCACATCGTCCGCATTGCAGACCCTCAGGGTACTATCGACCCTTGCTCCCACAGGACAATCTCAGCGAATGACTGGTGCAAACCCTGACCATTACACATAAAAATAGGCACTCCCAGAAGCCTCACCTTCACCGTGGTGTGCCTGGGATCCGGGTAGGACCTTCCCTCAAGTTCCCACCACGTGCCTGGCAAATGCATTCCTCGCCCACCAGCATCCCCTGTTCCGGGAGGAGACGCGCTTCCTGGACAGATGGAGCCACTCCAAGCAGCACCTCCCTTAAGTCCGCAACCTCCCATCTATCGGGCGAGCCTAACTAAGCGCCGATCATCCTCTGAACCTGGAGGGTGCTTAGCTTACCCATAACTGGCCTGAAACGAACGCAATGCTGCAGTCATTCCATCCGCGGCTCAAGTAACTCTTGGGTAGGCAAGGGGTTGGACGAACCTTCGGGGACAGGCGAGCCCCCCTCTGAGAAGGGCTACTAACTCCTCTAGCTCCTGCAACCACCTCTGCGAAGGTAGTTCTCTCCCTCGGGCATGATCGATGGAGATGCCCAAGCCCTCCACAGTGGATGCACCTCACCGAAGAGGAGCAGCCTTGCACCCCATGCTAGCTGAAGTCATCGGGTGCAGAAGAGAGTCTCCGGTGGTCGACCTGGCCGGAGATCACTAGACCGACGGATCCCCCTGCTTCACGGGGAAAACCAGCCCCAAAGACAGGAAGCATGCCTACGACCTCCACTGTGTTGAAATTTTTGTTCGAGATCCCTATATTTGCCCTGTTACTCCTGGATCAGATTGGATCTTTCCCAGATTGGGTTGTTTTAACCTGATGTCAGTCCCTGAGTTAACATTGATCTCTTGCCTTCGCCGTTTGTCTGGGATGCCTTATTGTGTGCCAAATTCCCTGTAAAGCAGGTTTATTGATGGTGTTTGGAGATCTTGTTTGTACTTTGACACTTCCAAACAATTAGTGTTAGTGCCTTGCACAACTGTGTTGAACCCACAAATGTTGGCGAAGCTCACTTTCCCACTTTGAAACCTATGGTTACAAAAAGTAGGGTGTTCACGGTTTTGTTGTGTCTTGGTTTTAGGGGAATTTTATAGGACCCAAACCAAACCAACAAGATCCCAAACTGAACAACGTCAAACCGTACATTTTTGAAACCAAAGCAAACCAAACAGAAATAATTTGGTTTTTGTTTTAACATTCATAATGGGCCCTCAGCCCCCCAAATAAGTCTTCAACAATTTTACACGTATAATGAGTGGAGAATTTATGAATGTAAAAATTAAATGTACTATTTAATGACTATAATGTGCCTTCTGATGGATGGTTTATGAAAATATGAGATAAAAACTTTGTTTTAATGATAAAGATTAATTAAATCATTTTAAAAGGGAGGACCACATTAAGTTAAATCATTTTAAAAGGGAGGACCACATTACAGTTTTTGTTGTGATTTAAATGAAGAGGACTATATTTCATCTTTCATTGAATGGAGGGATGATAAATCGAATGATCTTCTTAAGTTAAATTGGGAAGATCATATTGCCTCCTTATGCTTTAATAATTTACTTAGATATACACACCAGCAATAAAAAAGTTGCACTATACTTATGTCCTTTTATGTAATTCAGGTTTATGAAGAGTGGAAACCAGACTAAATCAAATTTTCTCGATCAGTTTGGTTTCTACCCAAACTAATATTTTTTAGATTTCAAACCAAACTGAATGAGCTGGTTCAATTTGTTTCTTTGATTTGGACCAAATAGTGAACACCCCAAAAAGTAGAAGAAAGACAATCAGCAAATGTGCAATACCCATGGGCATACAATATGCAAACTTACTGGTAGATATTATGTGTGAATTGTATCTCTTCTCTTGTCTTCCAAGTTTTCATTTTACCATTTGTAGGATTGCACCTGCGTTTTGTACTAAGAACTTGTTTGAATCTCAGGTGGTCTGAAATGTGTGTCAGGAGTCACTTATTCTGATAACTTTGAAATTCCGAGAAGGACCCAACAGTTTGCTTGGAGAGCTGTAGTAGAAACAACCAAGAGTGCATCTCAGCTCGCTCTCCAGGTTAATCCTACAACTTTTTCTTTTCAAAGGACCATGTCGCTCTTATTAGGAAAATTGGTGGGTAAATTTAATGTTCTTATATTGCAAATCAGGTTAGATGCCTCGATGCACATATAAGATGGAAAGATCTTGTTCGTCCCGAGCAAATTCCTGTAGAGGGGAAAGCAGCAGAGAATGAAGCTTCTGCTTTCAGAAATGCAGTTATTTGTGAAAAGAGGAATGTGGGAAATAAAACAAGATATGCGCTTGATTTTGGTGATCAGAAGCACCTCCCAGTACGTGTGATGAAAAATGTCTTGGAAGCAGAGGCTAGTCAAGATGGAAAGGAAAAGCTGTGGTTTTCTGAAAATAATGTTCCACTTTACCTGGTAAAAGAATATGAAGAGAAAGCAAAAGATGTTCCCTTGCCACCAAAGGTTCTTTTCCAACGTTTGCCGGCATTTCAGAGAAGGCAGCTCAAATCTTATCGGAGTGATATTTTCTCATATCTCTTGTTTAAGGAGGAGAAGCCAAGAAAATGTTCCTGTGCTTCATGCCCTTCTGATGTTTTGCTGAGGTATATTTCCCGTTTGTTTGATTTGTGAGTATAGTGCTTTGGTCGTGCAAGTTACTAATAGCAAGGTTCTTTTTCATCTGATTTTCTATGGTTTCAGGGATGCTGTCAGGTGCAAAGCTTGTCAAGGTGCGTTCGTCCTTTATGCATCTTCTTGTTCAACTTGGTTTAGACGCATTGTATACTAATAAATTACCAGAAGAGGAGGAAAAATGTTTAATTCTTACTTTGTTTTAGGGTATTGTCACAAGAATTGCCTTGCACCTCCATCTCCTGACATGGAGGTTGACTCAGATTGCGCTCTCATCTGTAAACGCTGCAATATTATCATATGTTCTGCACTCGTTGAGAATCAAGTGGGGAATGTAGCTGGTCAGCTATCATTTCAGCAGGAAAATCGTATTGATAAAAAGGTGGAGCAATCTTGTTATCAGCCAACCCAGCAACCACGGGTCTTTAACATGGACATCCATTCAGATAGGAGACCTGCTTCTGACAATATTTCAGAACAGAAATCTAAGCGAGGAACGTATCTTTATCATGGCCTCATATGGAAGAAGAAGAACAGTAATGCTGAAAGAGGTGAGCAATTTAGGCAGGAGCATATCATCCCTAGAGGGAATGCTGACAGTATTCCTCTGACAAGACCGGTTTGTGTCCTTTGTTCCAAGGATTATAATCCTGATGCAATGTACATCAGCTGTGAGAGATGCTCAAGTAAGGTTATGATGATACTTCTGTTGTTGGTTATTTGTGGAGACTTGCCTTTCTTAACATTTTGGCTGTTTGGTTTGCAGGGTGGGTCCATGCAGATGCTGTTCTGCTTGAGGAAGATCAAGTTTCAGACTTAATTGGTTACAAATGTGGCAAATGCCGTAGGAAAAGCTCACCACCATGCCCCTATGCAGACTCCGACTACAAGAAGCCAGGAAGGAAACCATTGAAAGAATGCCATGCGGAAGAAAGTCAAGGTAGTGTGTTGCAGTCGGTGTCTCAGAACAAATTGAAGCCGTCAAACTCTCCTCCAGTTGCAGAGAGGCATCTTTTGTCCGTCAGAAGTGTTGGCTCTGTTTCACAGCTTCCATTGGAGTACAATTTGTTGACATCAGTCCATAGATCCCTGAGAAGTCCAGATCTTGGAGTGTTTCATGTGAATCCTAGTGATCGTTCACTGCATGGGTCTTGCGGGAAGACTGAAGTGTTACGCCGGGGAGCAACACCAGTTACTCTTACCATGAAACAGGGATCAGAAACACACGGATCCTGTACGACCACCCAAGATGTTAATAAGATGATCTTGGCCCCTGGGCAAGCGTCGTTATCCTCACATGGGAACTGGAATGTTCCTGGTGTGGGTAATCCCAATGAGATAGTTGAAGGCATTGGCACGAGGGATCTGAGGGACAGGCTGCTCGACTCTGAAGTGAACTTCGAAGGCATGGAATCAGAACCTCCACAGACCTACTTCTCATTCACAGAGTTGTTAGCATCTGGGGATGATCAACTGGACCAGCTTTTGGATATGCCTATCGAGGATATGTCAGACCCCTGGGTAGGTGTAGCAACTGCGGGTTTGGGATTGGATGATGCAAGAATGGCGCGTGAGGAGGGCATGATGGTGGCAGCAGAGCCGGCAGCAGAGCCGACTGCTGGAGGGGCCAACAACCAGCTGCCTGCAGTGAGTGGGGCGCCATGCCAGAAGTGCGGAATCAGCATACCTCCAGTGGATCTCACATGCGAAATCTGCGAGTTGAGCATACACCGTGGTTGTTCACTATGGGATGGTGAGGCAGATGTTGCATCATCATCTGATGCAGCCCCTTGGAGATGCGTCAACTGCAGGGAGTGGGAGTGAACAATGGCGGCGATAACATGGCTGACATCGCAGACATGGGATTCAACGGCACATCCGGAGACTCGGGAGGGCCAAACCTGAGTTTTCAAAGACAGGCTAGTGTGGAGGACGTATGCAGTGGTGACAGGAGGGAAAAAGGTGGAAAAGGAACCCAGTTGATGAGGTGGTGCGTGAGGGAAGAGCAGGGTCACCATGCAGTAACATTATGCACCTATCTATCATCATCGGCACGGGGTAGTACTCTCTTTTTTTGGTTAGAGGCTCCCCATGCCTTGTCTCGATTTTGTTCCTGCCGAATCCAGTTTTAGTGTGGATGATGTTGTGTTTTACGGTTACTTCCTCAGTCCCTTAATTGTAGGACAGAGGGGACACAGAGGAAGTCTCTCTCTTATCTTTGCTTTCTTTGGATTGGCTAGTTACCCATCTTGGTTGTAAAGAGAGGATAAAGGTACTACATTCCGATACTAGCTATCGAGCTACAATCATAGAAATGCACATTCGGCTTCACATTTTTAACATCCTGAATCGATCCGTGATCCTCAATTATGCTTTGCAACCGTGGTTCCTTTCAAGGTCTGGTTTAGGTATTGGAGGGCATGGGTTCTGTTCTCTCATGCCATCACTTTTTTTTCCTGTCGAGTATTTACCGAGTCTCCCTGGTGGAGTGAGTGCAAACGTGGGGACTTACGCTAGATTTCCTCGGTAGGAATTTTTATCCCTACGGGGGCAACAGATCTGCCTTCTTGGAGTGTTTGGATATATATCCTCATAAAACCCTGGGTAAGTCTCTCTTGCACAACTGCAAGAGATGAGACTTGAACAATCTAATCTTGTGAAAGAAAAGTCCAATGTCATTAAGTTACAGACTTCTTTGACCACATCAGTTGGAGTATGCCACTTGGACCCTGATAGAGCATGCATCGATGAGGTGAACACGTCCAATTTAACATGGTCCGAACACAGGGAAGTAGAGTTAGGGCTGCAAACAAGTTGAGTTGAGCTGAGTTTTTTCGTGCTCACACCAAGTTTGAGTCAGATCGATTCGGATCTCTTATTATCGGATACAAGTCAAGTCAACTCGTGCCGACTCGGTCAAGTCATATGAAAAAGTTCCTTCAAATCACACATACTCATTGAGTCGCATCAACACAGGTTCGTCTTAATACGGAATGAGTCGTTCAAATCAGCAGAAGTCGATCCGGTACGGCAGGCTTACTCTGCTCAACTTTTCCCCGTTGAGCCCAAGCTAAGCTGAAATTCAAAGGAGCAGGGTGACTCGTTTAAACTCGGCTAGATTAGAAACTCGTCGAGCTCAACCCTAGCTCGTGAGCTAAAGCCCTACAAAACCGAGTGAACTCAGCTTAAAATTTTAACATTTACATTATAAAAAAATAATTATTCCTGGCTGGCAAGCAACGTTCAATGCCATACTCAAACGCCCAGCGAAACCCCCACTCGAGCGGGCCTCAAACGTGGTAGTCAGCGGCCCTTAAAGAAGTTCGCCGTCCATCAAGTTTCTGAAGCATCCGATCTACGATTATTCGAAGCTACACAACCTCTGCAAAGCAACTCAATATCCCACCATTCCTTCCATCTTAACTACTCTCTAAAAGATGATAATTATTATTCTTTAACCATTAACTTCTATAGTTTTTATTTATATCGATTACGTTTCATAAACCTTAATATTTGATAAAATTTCATAAAAGATTAAATACATTAGCAACTAAGCTTATTCATGAATAGAGTAATTAAATAAGTACTTAAATAATTATTTTTATAAAATACTAAATATATTAGCAACTAAGCTTACTTATGAATAGAATACTTAAATGAATACTTAAGTGAGTTTTTAACAAGCACTAATGTATTTAATAATTTAAAAAGTACTTAAAAGAGTCTTAACGAGTTTTTAACGAGCCTTTAATCGAATTCTTAAAGAATATATAAGCAAATTCTTAACGAGACTTAAACAAACTTGTTCACGAGCATAATCGAGTGGAAACCTTTGTTCAAATTTGAGCTCATTTATGAATCGAACTTAATTTTTTTTTTATTTAACTTAATAAACAAGTTGAATCGAGTCATTTTTAAGTGGTCTTACGAGTTATTCATCCAGTGTGTTGATTTGTTTGCAGCAAGATGACATTAAGCATGTGCCCCTTATTTAGCTAACCATTTTTTGTCACTACCTTCCAAGGGAAGTTGGTTGACTAAAAGAGTCACTTCAAGTGTCACATCGGTGACATTTCACGTGCACACACTCGTGTTGCGTGCAGCAGAATTTATCTGTTCCTTTCTTTCTTCCTTCTCCCAGCAACGTGACTAAAACTCTCCCAATTCATCCTCTTGCTTACGTTCCAAGCACACTTAAATGCAGAATTACATATATACACATAGATATGAGTTTTCAAATTAAATTATCGTACACTACATCAAATTGGAATTTTTGCAACAGTTGTTTTATTTGCGTATTATATAAAATTATTTTAATATTTTTGTCTAATACATTATTAATGAATTAAAGGAAGATTTTAATACCTAAATTTCATAGGACATGAGATTATATAATAAAAATGTCACCTTTTTATTGAGAAAAAATCATAATTAGTTAAAAATTACTTATTATATAGCTATATTTTTTATTTTAACTTTTAAAATTATTGATAAAAAATTATATGTATCTTATTGAATCTTCTTTTGTTCCGTTGATTATTTGGCAGAATTTTTTATCATCTCATTTAAAATTTAAATCAAATTATATTCAAATGTATTTGAGCCATATAATACCCATATTATATTTAACTAATTATGGTCTCAAGCTGTGATTTAAATTTTCAAAAGTTGAAGATGCTCTTAAAAGGATGAGAGCGGGTAAGGTCCTTGGATTAGATGGGATACTTATCGAAG
This sequence comes from Zantedeschia hybrid cultivar, assembly GCA_030544215.1. NCBI lineage: Eukaryota > Viridiplantae > Streptophyta > Magnoliopsida > Alismatales > Araceae > Zantedeschia > Zantedeschia hybrid cultivar. The sequence continues at coordinate 53,583,901 of JARZZO010000004.1, forward strand.
TTTGAAAAAGTATAGGTAATATAGGTACTAAGTCGCTAAGTAGACTTTTCGATAAGATTTTAAAAGAAAGGAGAATACTAGATGATTGGAAAAAAAATATTGTGGTTTCTTTCTTTAAAAATAAAGAGAAAATTTAAAATTATAATAATTATCGTAGAATTAAACTTATGAGCCACACTATGAATGTTTAGGAGAGAGTAGTTGTAACGACCAATCACCCTATAATCGGGGATCCGATTACTAAATGGGTACCGAATCATTAAAATTTGGAGTCAAACCAGGATCTTGATAAGTCTGAAAAATAAATGATAAACTAAACTAAACATTTCACGTCGCATCGAATTGTAAAGGAAGTACAAGAATTAAAAATTATTACAATTCGACTTGACTCAACAAATAATTATATATTCTAACTGAAAAGAAGTAATTAAGCGTACATGCCTGAAAGGAAAATAACAACTATATCGGAGCATACCCCGGGACAATAGCTGCTGACGCGCAACCCAAGACAAAACCCTCCACGCTACGCCTGTCTGGAACCCTCACCTGAAAATCGCAGGGGTGAGTCTCATCGAAATAGACTCAGTAAGGATCCTTCGATCCCCACCACCCACTCACGCACCCACAAGTGCAACAACACAAATATAGGCAATTTAAATAAATAAAGTAATAAACACAACTCCCAAAGATTCTCAAATTTCGATATAAAACATATGCATTCATTAATGTATCATGCACAACTCTGAAACCACTCCACGACGGAGTCCACAACCAGCGTCTTGGCTAAACACACAAACCACACGGCCGAACACGGAAAACACCGACCCGCTGGGACCAAACAACAATCCCTCGGATAGCGCGCTGGCTATTTTGGCCTGTCTATCTCTAGGTGGTTCTGCTTCTCTCAGCACGAGTGACACTCCGAATGTACCACTCCCATACCAGTACTAGCTATACTCCGGGGTACACCAGATGATCCTCTCTCTAGGCGGCATCCCACCACTCCCACACCGGGGTCATATCACTCTCACACCGACAAAGGGTGCCTAAGCGCTAACAACTGTCACTCTAGGTCCACGGTCGCACCAAATACAACACAATGCAATCCGATCACGTAGAAATCATCATCCTTAAAGTACATTTTTAAGCATGCATTTAACTAACTATCTAATAATGTAAATAAATGTTAATTGCATGGATTAATGAGGTTTTGTCTTGAATCGCGTCGCCTATGGCTGACGTCATTCAAGACCCCTAAACTGATTCATACGAAAAACTGACATCATAATATGGCTTAAATCATGTCGCCCCTGGCAGCCGCCATTTAAATGGCGTTGCTATCCCTGGACGCTATTTAAAACAGAGACATAGTCCCTTATCTAGGCTAAATCGCGTCTCAGGTGGAAACCGCCATTTAAAATGACGTCACTGTCCCCAGACGCCATTAGCACTCGCAGACAGGTTCCCCTTCTGGCCTCCCACGAGTTACAAAGTAGGATTTCTCCCCCAAATCGCACAAAAACGTCAAAATGGAGAAAGTAGGGGAGAAACCTAATTACTTTCATAAAGAATCCCCTTAGAACATGCTTTCTACCCCAAAAGCACTCACACATATTTCATACTTTCAAAGCGGGAAAATCATAGTTTTAAACAAAACACTGCGATGATCGTCACCCTACCAGTTACTTGAACTCCTCCTAGTTCCTAGCCGCCGAACCACCACGCCACAAGTCGCCACTGGTACCTCCTTGAACGCTGTTACTCCACCGGGACGTCGGCTGCCGTTCGGAGAGAAATGCGCCGCGGAGGAGATGGTGGTGGTAGTGGTGGAAGTTAGGGGGGTCAATGGAGTGGAGGGAGAGGAGAAATGGGGAGAGGAAAGGAAGGAGAAGGGGGAAGGGGATGGGAATGGGTCGGAGAGAGAAGAGGATGAGAGAAATGAGAGAAAGGAGGGAGGGTTCGCGGGGTTAAACCGAAACTAGCTAAAACACGTCGCCCAAGACTGACGCCAATCAAACGACAAGACGGGTTCGTATACTGACATACCAGGGCCGTACTCTGAATGACGTCGACCATGCAAGACGTCATTCAGACGATAAGACCGGGGCCGTACTCTCACGGCCCAAAACCGGCCTACGCGGCGCCCACATGGCACACTCTAAAACGCGTCCCCCTAACCGGACGCCGTTTGAACTGCGTCTCGCAAGCTCGATGCGATAAAGAACTCATGCCCCAGCCCCACAAGGGCCCAAACCAAGGGGTCCGACACCGAAACTGATCCGATAACTGGATCCGAAATCTCAATCCTTACAGTAGTAGAGAAACGTCTCAGGAGTATTACTAACGTTTTAGAAAATTAATTTGGGTTCATATCCAATAGATTTATGACAAAAGTTATTTTCTTGTTCAGACAATTGATGGAGAAATATAAAGAGTTGAGGAAAGATTTATACATAATTTTCATTGATTTAGAAAAAGTTAATGATCGTATATCTAGGAAGCTAATTTGGTAGACTTTAGAGAATAATGAAGTATTGAAAGATTATATCCAAGTGATTAGAGATATATATCAGAGAGTTTATACTAGCGTAAGGTCTATTACAGGAGAGACATATGAGTTCTCTATTATTATTAGACTATATCAAAGGTCAGCTTTAAGTCATTATCTCTTTACTTTAGTTATGGATAAGTTACTAAACACTTACATAATAACATCCCTTAGTATATGTTATTTGTAGATGATATTATTCTGATTGATGAGGATATTAAGAATTTGAATGATAAATTAGAATAATAGTGGCCTGCTTTTAATCCAAAGGCTTTAAGATTAGTCAAACAAAGACATAATATATTAAATGTAACTTCTGTAATAGAAATGTTGATCAAATAGATTTAATCACTATCGAAGGTCAAGTTATTCCTAAAAGTAACAACTTTTGATATTTAGGATCTATTATTCAAAATAATAGAGAGATCCAAGAAGATGTCACTCATAGAGTCAAGACATGTTGGTTGAAGTAAAGAAGTTCATCTGGAGTCCTTTGTGATCGGCAGGTCTCTTTAAAACTCAAAAATAAGTTTTATAAGACTATTGTAAGACCTATTATGTTATATGGTTCCAAGTGTTGGGATGTGAGAAAGGATTATGTGTAAAAGTTATGTGTTGTTGAGATAAGGATGTTAAGGTGGATATGTGGTAAGACTAGAAAAGATAAAGTTAAGAATGAATATATACATAAGGATTTAGGTGTAGCTCCGATTGAAGTTAAACTTAAGGAGAATAGGTTGATGTGGTTTGATCATGTATCATTGTCTAAGTTTAGCACCAGTTAATGTTTGGATCGCTGTGTCGGGATCCGACCGAAAAACGCAGCGGAATAAAATTATTTCGGGATCGGATCCGTCCCGTTTCGATTAACAAAATAAAATCGGAGTAAATCGAATTTACCTTGCGCGGATTCGAATCCGCGTTCGTTTTCCGGTTCCGTCGAAGCGATGCTGCAAGTCGCACAGATGCCCGACCTCTAGCGGTTCTCCTCGCGATGGATCGTCCTCGCTTCCTTGCTTGATTCGACGTTCGTAGATCCCGTCTAGCTTCGCGTAATCCGCCGCGACATGCGGATTCAGAATCTCCCGTCAGACGGAAGGCAGTGCGGTCGGGAATCGAAGCGGAGCCTCCAGAGGGCCGACCTCGTGTCGTGCGTCTGGAAGAGAAGATAGAGATGGAACGACGGCTAGGTTAGGGTTGCTGGCCCAAACGTAGTATCCGTTCTTTTATAATAAGTATGTTTGCAATTTTTCGTAAAAACCCAGACTTATCCGAAATCCTGTCGGATTATCCATCGACTTGAAAACCATTTGCGTGTGACCCTTTAGGCCCAAATACCAGTCCAGTTAATAGCCCATTAAGCCCAATAACCCTTTACTGACTCACTGAATTAATTAATATCCTTATATTCAATCAATCAGCCGAATTTAATGTCCCACAATAAATTCGGACGGACTTCCGATCACGTTGGATGCCAAGCAACATCGCGTGATCCTGGATGGCAGTGGGGTTATCGCAACCCTCTATTGGAACCTTTCCGTCATCGGTTAGTGCGCGGATATAATCCTTCATCCATACAATGTTCCCGAACCGACCTAGGGTATGGTTTACTGTTAAACCCTATTCGGTCGATTCACTTGAATCGAATGTTGCTAATCTGAATCCGATAACTCCTTATCGAACACAGCGCCCTGGCCAGGAACTTTAAGCGCATCATTCCTGGAACATTCTCTCTCAAACTACCGAGAGCAGATGATCCCGTAAACACACAATTACCTTTGAGGGCATTTCCTTAAACCCGATCGCTTGACTTATTGATAGCCCATGGTTAGGGATTCGTTAGTCAAGGTCAAAGTTCAGAAACCTACCAACAAGATATCTTTGGCGTCTTAGGTCCAAAGATCATCCACGCAACCGTGACAAAAGAATCGAGCTGGTTAACAGTGAGGTGTTTACCATCCAGCGATTTATAGTCGGATCAGTTCAGTGAACTCATTCACCAATGAGTACCTACAGGTCCAGCATAGTGTCTCTACACAAGTGACTTATAGGATCAGTCACCCTCATCATATGAACTGAAGTAACCTATACTAGTCTATCCGGATGTTCGATGTCCTATCTCAAACATCCTATGACTAGGAACAATTAAGAACATGTGTTTATAAGTCTTCAGTCCCGTAATTATGATCTCATCATAATCCGAAGACTATTGCACATATTCATGGACTTCATCGTGATACGATAAACATAGATTGAATTAATTACACACAATAAATTATTGCCATTTATTAATAATCTGAATCAGTACATAGTATCGGATTGGCTTTGAGACCATCTAATACTAACAGTTAAGAGGTGTGATAGAATTATAGTGGAGGAGGGCAAAAGACATCGAGGAATATCTAAGATGAGATGATTAGATGTTCTTAAAAAGGACTTGACATTGCTACATGTTACCTAAAGCTTGACATTTCATAAATTAAGATGGCATGATAGGATTCAAGTAGCCGACCCCAAATAGATGGGATAAGGCTTTAATGATGATTATGGTGGTGTGAAACCCATGTGACCCTCTTCAGATATCCATTCGTTCCCCACCCATGCATGGCACCCATCTCTCCCAAATCTGCATGTAGTTGTCTGTTCTTTTGGTTTTCGTGTTGGAGTTTTAAAAAAAAATTAGAGCGCCCGATTAAAAATATGACGGTACATCTAGAAAACTCAGGTTGGCATCAAGCCGGTTGTATTTTTTTTTCAAAAAAAACTTTTGGTACACACCTCCCTTTATGAACTTTCTAGATGTATCGTCAGAGTTTTGATCGGATGCTCCAAAAAATTTAAAAAATCTGATAAGAAAACAAAAAAAGGGCAGCTGCTTACTATATGATCTTGGATCGGACAACACTGCCTGACGTAGTGCAGGCCACGGGTGGTGCAACAAGTATTACTCATCTATTGAACCTCCTCCAACAGTAGACAAGTGCCCCTTGTCTTACTTGGCTGCCCAAGGCTATGTGAACCTCTCCTCTCCAATGCGCCTCCTCATTTCCCTCCATGTGTCTCCACTCCAGCACAAAAAGGGGGATTCAATCTATTGGCTGGGGTTGTAGACTCTTTCAATCTTTGCGATTGGGGTCACAATCTTGCTTGGTGACTTGGTCCACAACACCCCCCACAGTGTGTTGTAGGAATAAGGGAGACATAAAGGGGGAGAGGAGGGAGGAGGCCACTCAAATAGGTTTCATCCACACAGGCCCAGAAGAAAGGTGGAGAAAGAGGGAGGGGGGAGAATGATGAGGAGGGAGAAGGGGGTTGCTAGAGTTGGGAGGCCACCGGGCAAGGGGAAAGAGGAGAGACAAGAGGTAGTGGAAGGTGTACCCATCCCATCAGCACAAGAGAGTGCCTTGCTGCATGGCACCTCCTTGCCACCCCTCTTTTGGTAATAGTGAGGGAGAAGCGACCTATCTTAACTATCTGAACCTTCCCCCATGTTCCTTCTCTTGTGCCAAAGTTGTTGATTAATGGTTATTAACCTATTTATATTTATATGCAAAGGGCTGAGGGTTTGTGAATCTTGGCGTTCATGCCATTCTTCCCATCTTTTTTGAAGCTTGAACAACAAAGAGAATGTGTAAACTCTTTATCAATGTTTGTTCCCAAATGGTGCAATGTCTAAAATCATGCTACACTCTAGCCATGTCGTCATAACTTTAAAGGAAGAATTATATATATCTTCAGAATCTAACATATTCTACAAGTTCTCATATTCCTTTTTTTGACAAGGGACTCAATTAAGTTCAAATTTGAGTAATCACCATTTAATTCTTCTTTTAAAAATATATTTTTCTTTTCCATATAAACTGTAATTATTCCACTATTCAAGCAATAACTCTAGCCTTGGGGGATTTACTAGAGGTGAGCATTCTGGGCATAAGTCACTATGATTTATAACTTAAGTTTTTCTCCCCCACACACTATGAGAGTTGCGAATTAACTCTACGACCTCCCACAAATAGAGAGGCTCTTGTGCTACTAAGCTATTGGCTCGCTTGGCCTCATATACCTTATTGAACAATATTTGTTACACAACATCTAGTGTAATGTATTGTTGTACGACATGCAGTGCAACCAAAAAAGATATTTTTTAATGATATTTTTTAGGGTTGGTCCTCCTATGTCTGACATGTCTATACAACTTGATTTCTGATTGAAAAATTAAAAATTTAATAAATAATTAAAATTGAATCGTAATGAATAGTGAAAAGCGCCCTTAATAGGTCAAGCCTAATAAAATATGTTATATCCTAAATCTTAAACTCATTAATTTGTTAATAGACCAAAGTTAATTAAGCTCAATTAGATTAAAATAAAGTCTAGAAAGTCAATTAATAGGCTAAAATGATTTAAATTTATTTAATATTTATTTAACAGTATAATAATATATCTAGAATGAATAAGTCATTAGTCAAGTCCAATGAGATCCAATAAACTCATTAGTGACTTAATTAGGAACTAACCGGTTTCTAACACTTAGTCAAATTTTGAATTCAGAAAACTATGTGACAGTACTATATTTAAGATGCTATGACTTCGTGCACAAAGCTTCAAAATTTACATAGTAGATATGGTTAGAAAGAAGATACAAATGACTATAAATTTAGGGCTTTTAGTTAATTTAGTTATTAAAGGGATCAAATTCGAGGAGATTTAGTTAAGAAAACTCACTGCGCGCGAAAATCTAAATTCTTAGTTGCAAACGGACTCAATTTACTTGTTGATTAAGACTCCATCTGTTGGAATCCGACCCTACAACAAATTGTGACTTGATTTGGATAGTATTAGGAAGTGAAGTAACCATAAATAAGGCCTGGAGGTTGTGCATAAGCTTTTTCTCTTGCATGCAGCCTCAATTCTAAGGTAAGTAATATGGTGTTCTTCATCAAGAACAAGAAGAGTCTTTGGTTTAATCTTTTGGAAATTAAATCTAATAGAATAATGGTGCTTTTGAATAATTAGAGAGCGTAAGAAAGGCTTTAGAATAAGAAGAGTTTGTGGTTAGAATTTAAAGATTTGATTGGAGAAGATTAGTTTGTTCTTCCTTTAAGAGATAGGTGATGATAACCATTAAGTATTTATTTTGTATTAATATAAAAACTCTGTTTTGATTTTCAAGAGTGGTCTAACATGATACTTAGAACCTTAATCTATAAGTCTATACACCTCCTCCTCAAGGTTTCCATTGAGGAAGGCAGTCTTCACATCCATCTGCCAAATTTCATAATCATGGTAGACAGCAATGGCGAGAAAAATTCTGATAGACTTAATCATAGCAACGGGTGAAAATGTTTCGTCATAGTCAACACCTTGTCTTTAACGATAACCTTTCACCACTAATCTTGCTTTATAAGTCTCAATACGTCCATTTGTACCGATCTTTCTTTTAAAGATCCATTTGCAACCGATAGGTACTCTACCATCGAGTAAATCTTCCAAGTTCCAAACTTGATTGATGTACATGGACTGTATTTCAGAATTCATGGCTTCCCGCCATTTCCCGGCCTCTGGACTTTCAATGGCCTCCTGGTAAGTCTTAGGATCATCATCCTCATTATAGAGTATCCTTGAACCATCCAAATTAATATGTCCTACATATCTTTCTGGTAGTTTAGATACTCTTTCAGACCTACGAGATTCCTGTGTATCATTTTGAACATGTTCAAAAATTGACGGTTCATCTGATGAACCATTATCAGTTTGTGGGTCTAAAATTTCTTTCAGAATTACTTTACTCCCACTGTCCTTGTGGGTCTGGTAAATCTATATTTAACCATATTTTGTATCATGATCTTATTTGAACTATATGTAGAACTGTGAATCATATGCCTATTTGACATCATCACTTCTCAATTATTATATTGTTATCATTTGGAATTTGATTTGCCTACCGAGTAGTTGTCCTCATAAATCTTACTAACATTTTCAAAGACCGAAGATGAAGAGTTAACTGTGGAGGAGGATTTTGCTTAAAGAATTTGACTCAAACTCATCTAGAGGTTATTTATAATTAATTTTACTATTTTTTTAAATTTGATGTAGTAGAAATTTGAGAGAAGATATGTATTTTTATATTTTTTTAGTAAGTTAAGAGATTTTATTATGCTGCATATTTGATGTATTTTGATAATCATGGTTATGACAATATAATGGAATATTTATATTCATTTGATAGTATATAGCATGTTTATTGCTTGATTATTTGTCTCTCATCTTTCATTTCAGATTTGTACGTTATCTGATTTCTATAGTTACGTAACTTGAATCCGAAATGAGTCTGAATGACTGAACTAGATCGAGAGCGTAACAAAATAAGACTTATTTTTTTATTTTTTTAACCATCTAATCATAGATTGTGTTATATAAACATGTCGAGCATGGTGGGATTGAGCTTAAAAAAATTCCAAGTAATTATTTGTTTTCGGCCGCATCCTATGGAATGCAGCAAGTATTGCTCTACCTTTAAGTGTCATGTGTAACATTCTATTAGTCATTAGCTCCACCGTCATGTGCCACTTGTTTCACTTAATGTTAAGTAGGTTATGGATAAAAAAAATAACTTGTTATTACTTAAGCTCCACTCATAATAAGATTGACGACATGTATACTTCTAAAATCTTTCATACTCATTTATATTCATTTACATAATTTTTATACTTTATATCTTACCTACATTTTTAACGCAATGCTCCTTTATTTTAGAGAGGAATACAACTAAAATAATATTACTTATTTTGCGAATACATCAGTATATAAGGAATAAAAGGCTATGTTACTTATTTTGAGGATACATCACAATATAAGAAATATGAAGGTGTATACTGAAATACGAAAAATTTTGGTGACATATATAATTATATCAATTTAAAATGCATCATCATTCAAAACACGAGTGATAAGAATTTCAATTGTAGAAAGGTTATCAAAAGCTAAAACAATCAATGTGCTTGATGCAACATGTTAAATATATAGTTGGTAAAATACCTGGAGAGATAATCATAGGTCACCAAATTAAAAGGTACAGAAATAAAAATAAAAATAGGAACGCAACAATATTATGTCAATTGTATGCACCCACCTTGTCGTACTGATGTTGGTGAAGATTGGGAGGAAATTTTTGGCCTATTCGAGGATGATGAGGATGGAGAGATACAATGGAGCACTCAACATGCTCTTATCAAAATCAGGTGAAAAATCTCATTAAAGAAATAGTTGTTGCAGCACCCCTGTAAAAACTATTATCTCATTATTGTCATCTAAGACTAAAGAAACATCATTGGTTATGATAAAATAACATACCAAAGAAGCAAATTAATAACCTCGTTAAATGAGGAATGTTATTATGCTATTTATGTTTATTATCACATTCTTTGTCACACTTATTAGTCACTTGATCAAAGAACTTTCATTAGATGCATCAATTATTTGTGTTAAAAGTAACTTTAATCAAAATTATTTGGTCAAGCAATCGAATATTCCTGTAACAAAAAAGACTTTAAAATTAATATAATAATATTCTTCTTGTTATATAGAAACTAGTTGCATTAACTAGAGCATGGCCTTTCTTACATCCATCATGTGTCAACACTTAAGGCCATCATAAAAGTCTGCCCTAAGCCGTCTCTATATAGTAATCGCAGATGTGCAAGAACACCCACGTTTCCAACAATGACATTTCAAAAAATATAAGAAGATGATAAAGGAAACGTTGGCTATATATATCTCTAAGCTTTAGTTTAAGAGAATTAATTTAAGTTCGATATCAAAAATCTGAAATTATGTCCAGCCCCTTGTCATCTTTTTACTTAATTAATTACTATCTCATTTGATGGAGAGATATTTATTTTCCATTCTCCCTTAGATAACACATTAACATGTTAACACATCATGTTGAGGTATTAAATGGTTAATGTCTCAACATTTTAACACTTTAATATTTTAACATGCAACATATTAAGATATTAACACGTTATTTAACCTATTTCATACCTTAAGATGTTGAAGTATTGGCATGCTAATGTGCTACAATAATTTCAAAGTGAACAAAAAGGTGGAGAATGAAATTAGAATTTAAGTAAAAAATTCATTGTTGCTAATGGGAAAAAGACCGAAAACAAAATTTTTACTTGAGGGATGGATGAACAGTGAAAAATTGAAAGGAGATGAAAAGTAAAGAGGAAATTCCTAACCAGAGGTACTATTGTTTTTCTTTTTTCGATGGGGGAAACAATGCCACTTCTTCTCAAGGAAACATAACGGAAAAGTCGAAAACCGTCCTACAATCATATTAGCTTGCAGCACCAATCTTTCCTTGCAATGATATGGCGAAGAAGAACTCAACAATAGGGTGCAAACAAGCTAGAGTCAAGTCGAGTTTTGCTCTGTTTAAATTTGGTTCAACTAATTTTAATCGAATTCGAGCCAAATATCTAAGATGGTTATTCAACTTTGGCTCATTTATGTATTACCTTGTAACGAATACCGAGTAGGTCATGAGTCTATGATAAATTTAGTCTTTTTTTTTTTTTTAATTTAAGTTTATAAATATGCCAAACCATGCATGTTAAACATCAATTTGTTGTATGCCTAATTACTTGATAGAAAATTCTATAAGATATTAGATATCTTATTAATGAGGTATACTCATTAGAATAACTAAATAAGTAGTCGAAAGAGGTCTTAATGACAACTTAAATGAGCACTTAGTGAATATGTAAACAAGTTCTTAACAAATATTTGAATAAGCTTGTTCACAAATACAATTGAATTGAACTCGCCTACATGCAAGTTTGACTCATTTAACAAATCAAATTTAATTTTTCTTAAATTTATTTATTCAACTTAATAAATGAGCCAAGTTAAGTTATTATCAAATATCTCATTATCGAATAATCTCAAATATTTTTAATATTTTTACGTATAAATAATTTTGAATTAACATGACAATTCTTTTGAGTCTGAAATCATCAACCTCATTATTTGATGAAAAAGTTTGCATCCAATAATATTCAAACCATACATATCCTCTTCAAATGAGGGGATGAAAAAGCTGCTTCTATAGTCCCTGTCTTGAATCTAGTTAACATATTAGATCCCATCTTGAATTTAGTTAACTGTACCTAAAATAAGAGATTTTTTGCTTTGATGATATTCTATTTAGAATAATGAAAATAAATTAGATACATAATATAAATATAAATATAAGTAAACACAATTAATTTTATTCTAATTAAAATAAATAATTTGAGTATTGATAAATTAGTTTATTCTAATGCATATAAATAAACCACTCTCATCTTGAATGATGAAATAGTAATACTTGCTGAACAGTAACAAGCAGAATGGACCGCTCCATCCTCTTTTACCATTTGGAGACTCCACATGGTCCTTTCCCTCCATTGAATGCACCTCGATATCATCCGTGCATCATTGCACATGAGGAGACGTCGGATTAAAAAATAATAAAAAATTTACTCGTCAGATTACTTTTTGAGAGCATCTTGAAGCGCTAGAATAAATATTGAAGGGCCCGAGCTCATGATGCTTTGAACGTCAGACACTCGAGCGCTTTAGGATACTTTGAGCATCATGCGCTCGAGAGTTTCAAGATGTGCTAGCATGCACTCAAATGCTTCAAGATGCTCTTGAGCACATTTGATGATCTCAAGAACATGTTATTCTTGAATCCTTTGAAAGACCTGAGCACATTTGATGATCTCAAGAACATGTTATTCTCGAATCCTTTGAAAGACCATGCTCTCGAGAGCATGCTAAAATACTTGAGAGCTGCTTCAACATGCACTTGAGATCATCGATTGCTGGACAATTTTTTGTATTATTTTTTAATCCAACGTTCCTATGAGTGCTAACAAGTGGATGAGACATATTTAATGAAGAGACAGGGGCCATGTGGTGTCTCCAAATGGCAAAAAATGGATGAAATGACTCATTCCAACTCAGCTTGCTGCTGTGCAACAAATATTACTCTTGATAAAATCAAGACAACTAAAATAAATAAATATGAATAATTCAACCAATTCTAAGCTTATTTAGTTTGAGTAACCAACCATATTCTCAACCTATTCAATCATCAAAGAAAGATCGTAATGGAGTAATATAACTAGTTGGAGAAGAAGACCACACTTCATAATGTCAGCTCAGAGACCCACATTAAAGAAGAGAGGATGAAACCCCTTGACCATCAAATTATAGAAAAGTAATCTTTACCACCCCTTTTATACAGAGCCAGGCAGCCTTGAATAATAATACTAATAATAATAGAAAAATAAGCAAAACAATAATAACCCAAACAAGACTTAATGTTAAAGTTGCCACAGCACCACTCCAAGACCCGCCGTCCTTGTTGTCCGCCTTGCACTACACTACCCACTCTTTTCTTCGTCTTTACCACCACCACCACCTCCTCGTCGCCACCACCTCACGCGGCCGACATCGACGGCGCCGCATTGGGGCTGGTGCAGTGGTTGTGGAGGAGCTCCATGACGCCGGCAGAGCCATTGCTGTGCTGGGAGGAGAGGTCGAACTCCTTCTGGCGCAGCAGCAGCAGCATGCGCTCGTTCTCCAGGCAGAGCCGCTTGTTCTCCAGCTTGGTCCTCTCCATCTCCCGCTCCTTGTTCCCGCTGAAGCGCAGCCACCTGAACCGCTGCCTCTCCAGCTCCAGCGCCCACCGCCGGTACCCCACCTGCCGCTCCTCTATCTCCAACGACCGCCACCGCAGCCACTGGCGCTGCTGCTCGGGCGTCCCCGCCAGCGCTGCCAAATCCGCCCTCAGCTGCTGCGACGACAACGGCGATAGCGCCACGGGGAAGAGAGGCGACGAGGAGGACGACCTTCTCTGCCTCTTCGCCCCCCTTGCGTGCAGGAAGTGCTTGCTGTCTTCCTCCTCCTCCTCGTCTCCATGCACGCCCGGCCCACGATGGTGCCGGCGGTGATGGTGGTACCCGCCGCCGGCTCCGGCTCTCCCGGTGTGATCATCGTCTTCGTTGGGGTACTCCTCGTCGTCGCCGTAGTCGTCTTCGTCGTCATCATCGTCGTCCTCCTCGTCGTCCTCGTCCGCCCCCATCTCATCTTCCTCTGGCGCCGCGTCTCCTTCACCTCCTCCCATCTTCCCGGGCGCGCCAACCTCCTCCGCCCTTGCCGAGAATGCTGCGGCGCTGCCCACGTCCGGGGGGTGGAAGCAGCGCCGCTGCTGCAGCTGGGAGGGGTCTGCCGCCGACAGCGCCTCGCAGGACTGCAGCTGGTGGGCCTGCAGGGTGGAGGCGGCCTCGGGACCGCCAGCGGAGCTGGCGTTGGCGGCGGCGGTCGCGGCGCAGCTCCTGTGGTAGGCGCACATCTCGCGGAAGAAGAGGTGCTTGGAGTTGAGGAGCTTGCGGACCTCCTCCTTGGCCTTGGGGGAGAGGTGGTCCATTGTTTCGAGCAGCGCCTGGTTCTCCACCACCCGGCACGCCGTGCCCTTGCCGAGGATGTCGTTGACGCGCTTGTAGCGCTTGTTGAGGTCGTTAAACTTGTCCTCGCACTGCTGCGGTGAGACGTAGTGACCCTTCTCCATCATCGCCCGCGACACCGACTTCCACTTGCCCTTCTTCTGTTGCTGCTGCTGCTGTAGCAGCCCCGCACACGGCGCTGCTCCTCCAGACGCCGTGGCGGCGCCCCCCTTCTTGGCCGCCTTGTTGTTGTGGTGGGTGCCACCCGGTTCGGGTCCGCCGTCGTCCCCGACGCAGTAGACCACCATGATGAGGAGCCTCACCATGGTATCCGTCCACTTCATCCTCTGCCACGGCGACGGCGTCGGGGAAACGGTGGAGGAGGCCGCCACCCCCCGCTGCGCCTGCTGCTGCTGCTTCATCCCCAGCTCCATGACGCCGCCGCTGCACTCGTCCCCGAACGCGGAGGAGGGCTCGTCCTCCGAGCTCGGCGCCGGCTTCACCTTCGCGCCACCCCCGAAGGGGTAGACGTGCTTGGACGCGACTGCGGCATTGTGGTCGGCGTCGCCGTGGTGTGCCTGGCTCTGTGTTGGTGGCTGGGACGCGAACAACAAGCGATGCTGCTGGTGCTGCTGCTGCTGCAGCGAGGGATGTGGCGGAGTCTGGTGGTGGGGGTGATGGTGCTGGTGTAGCGGCATCTCCAGGCCCAGCATACCCGGCATCATCCCCCCGGACATGCTGTTGCCCTCCATCCCCCTAGGACCACCTCCTGCTTAGCAACAAGAACTCCCCTTCCTCCTCTTTCCTCTTCTGCACACCTCTTCCTTCTTTTTTTCCTCTTCTCTCTCTCTCTCTCTTTCTTACAACTCCCACTGCAAGACTACAGCTTTTCCCATTCACAACAGCAAAGCCTGCCAGACCCTGGAACACACACACACACAGACTTGATCGCAGAGAAGGGTTACTGCGTGGGGTGTGGGACTAGCTCAGCTTTCCTGGTCCTTCTCTTCTTCTGGCTAGCTACCTCCTTCCTTGTTCCTCTATTTTCTAAGATCTTTCCCTTCACGAGAGAGGTTATAATGGCAGAACAGTTTCATTCCGCGCGAAGAAAGGACACAAAGGGGTCAATTCCGGCGCTGCCGGTTTTAAGCAAAACACGAGCACAAGGCTGAAGCAGGCGAGGCCACTTCCAAGGGGCGCAGAGGGGGGTGGAGGTGCGTAGTGCTGGACTCCAAACAGGGTGGTTTTGCACTGCTTTTTGGTGGTTTTCATGGTTCCGTGGGTCTCTCCGTACCTGGTTCTTACATTTTTTTTTCTTTTTTTTTGGTATCGTAATTTATTTGCTTCAGAATATCTCAACTAATTGTCCCCGTTTTGAGATCGGAATCGAACTGGTGAACTAAGCCAGGTGGAGAGTGGCGATTGGTTCGAGCTGTGAAGACGTTGTTTGGGTAGGGGAAGGAAAGGGAGGGTTCAAAACTTGGGTCGCCCCAGGTTTTTGGTTGGCTGCTCTACCCACGGGATTCTATCTGCTGGTTTCGGACAAGTGGGCGATGCGAAGGAAACTTCGGCTTTGCCCATACTCTACAGTGCTTGCACGGCTATCTTGACGTTGGAGCTATATCCTTTTCCTTAAAAAATATATATATCTTTATTCTTAATATATAATATTATGGTAGGGTGAAAGAAGTTGGTGCGATTTAACTGTACATTTTTTTTTATCAAATTATTTTTTATTGCGGTGCCTTCGGCGTCAAAATTCATGAGAGATGTAAGAATGTGAGGAGAGGAAGAGTGAAAAACTAAAAACATAAAGATTACTGTTCCCGTGCAGAGAACAGTTCCCCGTGGGAACTGTTTCACAGAATATTACTTTTTTTTTTTAGTTCGATTGAAATTCCAGTATCCTTAACTCTCACCCATGACATCCTTAGAAAGGTAGTAGTTATATCTTTTTTGTGAAAATATTGTGAATTCTAAATAATTTTGTCAAACATATTCGGATACTTTTACGTATGTATCCTAAAATTTATCATAATTTGTATGTTCACTTAAATTTGTGAAATCTTTTTTTATACATTTGATTAGAGTTCATGATATTTTGATTACAAAATATGACTGGATAATATTTATGAAGATGTCAAGAGTACTTACTTATAACAACAACATGCGGGAGTTAAGGATACCCATATAAATATGGTAGTTTATAAATCCTCAAATATATAGAGAGAGGGATGCCCAGTGTCCACAAGGATTCCACAGCTATCCTTAACACTGAAATATCCGTATCCTTAAATACTCGTTTACTTCTGCTTTCCCGGTACGTTCCCGACAGTTGAATCCTAACTTGGTCACGCTATTGAAAAAGGAAACGTATATTTAATTTCTTGGTCATTTGAAAGTTGAAAGGGTGGACTCTGGTGGAGTCCGCTGCCGAGGGAAAGAAACTGCGGTTTTTAATCGAGAAGAGATTCTCTGTCACTTTGTTTGCCGGATTAGACGGAATAAGACTCACTTATTCTCGGAATAAGCTTAATACTAATTTGTTACAAGGAATGAGGTATTCGTCTTTATTCTCCAGAATAAGCCGAACTGGGCGAATACGCCATTCTGGCCCAGCCCCTGGAATTGTTAATTCGCCCTACTTTTCTCAGGGGTATGGATACGACAAAACGCCATCGTCGTTCGAGCCATGCGAAAGGTTGGTCCTCCTTCCCTCGCCTGTGTCCTCCGCCCCGACGAAATCCTGTGCCGTGCAATTCCTCGCCCTCCCCTGCGTCGCCTTTACGCACATGGTCGCCGTCTTTCGCCGACTGCACAGACTGGCGTTGACGACGCTGCCCATCATCCACTGGTTTCTATGCAGGTTCATCTCCTGTTGAGCCGATTGTTTATTTGACCGAACAAGTTCCTCCTTCCTTGCCCTACCTCACGATGCCTTCTCCAAGGAGAAGCCTTCCAGCGCCGATTTCACCGTCCTCCCAGTGATGTTTCCCATCCGCCACTAGGGTTTCTCCAGTTTTTCCTCTTCCCAAGACTTCTGCAACCTATCCATCCCCTTTCGCAATGTTCGTTTCCATCCGCCATTGAAGTCTTTTCTATGCTCTTCCTCCCATAAATGGATGGAGGAGGCTGGTAACGAAGGCAGTGATGCTTCCGTTGGTGGGTAGGCGCTCCACTCTGGTGTAGACACGCTAATTTTGACGTCATTTCGAGTAAATTTTATATCATATAATAATGCCTCGAAATGGTCTGATAATTAATCATTGATTAATTTTTATTAATCTTTTTAAGTGTCGGGTTTAACAGATGTGTTTAAGTTAATCAATTAAATTGATTTTAGCTCAAATTTGAGTTAAAATATGAAGAATTCTAAAAGACGTCTACCTATGTGGACGCCATTTAGACTTTATTCATGTTTTAACGATTAAATTTGAATTTTAATTAATTGATTTATTAACTAAAAGGCGTCTGGGAATGTCGACGCTTTTTAGGTTTCCTAAGTGGTTTTAACTTCTCCTCCGGATGTTTATCCTTATCTTAATTAGTAAAAAAGACGTCTACACAAGTAGACGCGTTTTACCTAATAAAGATAAAGATAAGTTTTCCCGGATATTTATCCTTATCTTAATTAATCTGAAAGGCGTCAGCCAAGGTAGACGCGTTTTAGATAATTACAGATAAAGATGAATTAATCAGTATTTATCTGTCGGTTAAGATGGATAAATTCGGAGTTTTCTAATGTTAATCGCGAACGCAAGAAATGCCTATAAATACCCTGCATGTTGAAGAGTTAAAAAAAAAAAAAAAAGAGAACAGAATTGAATTGAGTTGAGGTATAGCGTTATAGCGAGTTGAAGATCGGAGCAACAACGTCGTAACGCCGGAGCGCTGCCATTCCCAGAAGTCGGCGTCCCTTTCAAGATCTTCATCCTTTCAAAGCTTCAATCGATTGGGCATAAGTTTTTCATTACTGCATTCATTTCATTAGTTTTATTCTTCATATTCACTTCATGCAAACACACACCACAGCATAATCTTTCAAAAAAAAAAACCTACTTGATCTAAGGGGTTTCAAAGCCATTCAAAAAAGTGAGTTTGCTGTTTTAAATATGCTTAACATCATGATTAGTTCAGATATTACTTCTATTTAAATTCTCATCATAGTTCTTCTTTATTTTTGTTTCTGTCTCCGCTGCACTCAACAACAAACAAGAGATCAAAAGGGGGAAATCAAGCATAACTTCTGGACGATCCTCAACCTCAAATTCAACAGCAAGAACAAAGAAGTAAAGAAAGGGCTCTCTTTCTTCAGCCGGCTGAGGAAGGGGAACCAAGGACTCAATCTTCCGCGTTTTGAAAGGTAGGCGATCATATCTCTTTTGAAACTTTTTAGTTAAAAGTTTCTGGCGATCACTGCACTTTAGTTGCTGTTTTTAATAGGTTAGTTTACACTAAACAACATAGATATTTCATGTTAATCACACGGTCATTCTAAGCACCTACAGCCTTTTTTGGCGATCACGGTGGGACTTGGTCTCGCCATCTTTTAGTTTCTTTTTGTTCTTGCTATCATCATATCGGGCACCCACGGTGCACCACTTGTGTCTCTGGACACGTCCTCACCAATTGGTGAGTGTTTAGTTTAATTAATTTCCCTCGTGCACCACGTGCACACCCCAGTGGCAAGATCTTGCCCCCCCCCTTGATTAACTCAAAAAGCTGTTTTTGTGATAAAAATGATGTGTGATTGATTGTTTTTCTAGTTGTTAGTTAGTAAATCATCCTGTTTAAAATCTGGAACTAAAAATTTTGCATGAGTCGATTGTTTACTGCTTTTTACCTTGTTTGAGGAGGATTCAACCCAGAAAATCCTCCTGGAAAATTGTTTCTGCGAACTGAAAAGCGTCCAGGATAGCTGACGCGTTTCAAAACCGCGTCAACCTACCTAGACGCCTTTCAGGCTTCACAGTTTCTCTGCTGTCTGCATCTGCTTCTGCGAAAAATTAAGTTCTGTTTTGAATAGCGTCGACTAACATCGACGCGATTCAGACAGTTTCTTAATTTTTTTCAGTTTCCAGATTTCTGTGTTTTGAGTGCTAGCTACCCATTACTTACTAAGCATTAGAGGCCACCCAGGCCACAAGACATACGCATTGAGGCTAACACCCTCCTCTTCTTAGGAACACATTACTCGACGTCAGCAACTCTCTCTGATTGGGTTGGTCCCTTGATCAGACTAGAGAAGTTGACGTTGAGACCTCCATAAGTCCCCAAAATCAAGGTATTCCTCCTTGATCATCGGGCTGGTTGTACTAATTGAAGTCCCGGTTAGATTCTGAAAGCGTTGTGAGAGAAAGCCCTAGAGAATAACGGTGGAAATCGAACTGAAACTAGGATCCTTTCCCTGAGCGAAATTGTGGTTTAATCCAATTCAAATAACTCAACAAGGAATCCTAAAATCACGTTAAGCATCCACTTGTTTGATTAATCTCTGTACAACTTGTTTGATTAAATCTTTGAAAAGGGAATCTAACATCATGTTGCTACGATCAGGTAGGGACTTGAGTGTGGCTCCAGACGCCATGGTTAATTACGAGGGAGATGCTAATGCCCCTCGGGATCCTGAGTACAACTATGAGAGTGGGAGAGATGCTGATGCCTCCCGTAGTTCTATCCCCATTCCGTATCGTCTAGATGGGAATGTTCGGACACCTCTTTTGCCTCCACGTGATCAATATCCTGATCCTCTTCCGCATGAATATGCGATCCCTAATCCTGATCTTGAGGGGGACATGAATCAGAATGATCCCTCATCCTCTGATCCTACGGATCTCATCAATGCTCTGGGAGTTCTTGCCTCCCGACTGGACCCTCAGCAGTTCGAGGCGATCCAATCTATTTTGAAGGGGAAGGCACCTATGCAACCTGCCGAGCCGAACCCTGTGGCTCCTCCTACTGTTCCTCAGCAACCTTCTTTTCCTCCTCCTTATATCCATCAGGCCTTGGAGGGCCTTCATATTACTTCTCGGCCAGCTGGGCCGCAGCTTTCATCATCTAGGCAACCGGCTAGACCGCAAACGCCTACTTATCAAAATGCCCTCGGGCATGGCGGAAGCGCTGCCGGACCTCCCCTCTACTGTCCACCCTGCCCAACGTACTCTAGGCAGCAGGCCTACCAAGTACCTCCTCCTCCTCCTCCTCCTCAAGCAGATCTGACCACACAAACGCTGCTGGCCAAAATGGAGCGTATGGATGAGCAATTTAATAACCTCCAGAAAATGATGGGGGTCAAAGCTGTGCCAGAGATCAGTCTACCGAGTCTGCCAGTATTCCATCTGCCACCCTCTGAAATGCCAGTGTACCGAAAGTACAACGGTACTGGTAACCCTTTCACACATCTGAAGGAGTTCATGTATGAATCCTCTTTCTGGCAGAATGATAAGAGGTCGTTGGCCTTCTTGTTCAGGAGATCTCTAGAGGGACCAGCCCTCGAGTGGTTCTTTTCCCTGGAACCCTCAGAAGTAGAAGATTACGGTATCGTTTCACGCAAATTCATTCAACGATACCAGGACAGAGTTGCACCCTCCTTGTCTATCACGGACCTCATTGCAGAAAAGATGAAACCTGATGAGGAGTTTGTCAGTTTTGCTGACAGGTGGCGGGGTCTGGCTGAAAAAGTGAAGGATCACTTGTCCGAGTCCGAACAAGTGAAAATGTTAATTTCTAATGCCACGCCCCAGTTCAAGCTCGTCCTCTCCTTGAACAATTTGACTAACATGGCAGAGCTCTATGAAAGAGCACGGTACTGCCAGAATGCTTTCAAGGACGCTACATTCTCTAGCGTCTTTGATCCTCATAGACCTAGCAGGCCTCCGCCTCGGAAGCCTGCAGTGCCGAACTCTCCCAGCACAGGTCCGACTACTGAGGGCACGCTCTCTCATGAGCAAGTGAGCACCATGAACAATAACTCGCCCCAGTTCATGAGGAGTCAGCAGCAGTACCAGAGGCCACAGCAGCAAGGGTACAGACAGCAGCAGAACCCCCAGTACCAACAGCAGTATCAGCGGCCCCAGCAGCCGAATCAGAATCAAAACCAGCAACAGCTACAGCAACAGCCGCAACGGCAACAGCAGTACCAGCAACCCCAGCAACAGCAGTATCAGCAACAACAGCCCCAGTACCAGCCGCGCGCACCGCCGGCGTACCACAATGTCCCTCCTCCTGGTGACTACAACCAGCAGAGGAGACCTCCAGGCCCGAAAAGGGCAGAATATCCGGCACTCCCAGAATCCTTGGCCGATATCTTTAGTGCTTTAATGGCAGCCAATGCCTTAGTTTTGCCAAGGGAAAAGGCCGTCTGGCCTCAAAATGCCGATACGTCCAGGTATTGCTACTTCCATGGGCAACCTGGGCATACCATCGACACCTGCTTCCAATTCAGAGATTATATTCATGATCTCAATGAGCAGGGCGGCATAGACTGGGAGGAAATGAAGAAATACATAACAGCCCTGAAGGCGAGGAGACCGCAACAGCAGCAACAGCAGCAGCAAGCAAGACCACCAGCACAAGCAGCAGCACCACCCAACATGGGCACAGTACAGAATCCACTCCCGGAGCACCATAATCAGAACCAGGTTGCTCCCATTCTAACGAACAGCCAGTCCGAGGCTGGTCGTGGGCAACAATGGAGGATAGAGGACTCTTCCTCTCTCTACTCAACGGGTCACGTTCAAAGTACCGCAGAGCGACTACCACGCCGCACCATCCACATACCCAGACCACAACCCGTCACCATCACCCCTCTACCCATACCCACATATCATTCGCCCGCATCCAATAACCCACTACCACTACCCACCTTCCTTAGACCCATTGCGCCCCGCACTCCTGCGCCTCCATCATATACCCCACCGCAAACCAATAACGCACCCCTTTTACCATCTAGGCCACTATTACGCGTACCATTTCCTACTTCACCCATTACCGCTACCACCTACCCAGATATGCCCCAACCATCCAAACCATTACTACGCGTACCATTCCCCACTTCGCCAACCACTTACCCATCTACCATCCAACCATCTAGGCCTTTAATCCGCACCGCGCCATCACCACCTAACCCAACGCCACCACCTACGCATCAACCCTCCGCACCGCTTACGCCACCCAACTCTGCAGTACTCAAGGTGTCACCCGGATCCTCCACGGTCGAGGAACATGCGCTCCGGAGTGGAAGGATTTTCAACAAGGTCTTTCCTCAGTCCACAGTCAGATACGGCCCATCACAGCCGACTGAGGAAGCCCATAATGAAGAGAGTGCACCAGGCACTCAATATGACTTGTTGAAACATCTGGACAGAACACCGGTACGGATCACTGTACTGGAATTGATTAAAAGGTCCAAGATTCACCAAGAAGCTTTAATGGAATACCTACAGAAGGTGATGGTCAATGAAGACGTGCCGGTAGAGAAGATTGCAGCACTACTAGTTCCTCAGGGGGATCAGCCCTCAATTACATTCCACACATCGGAACTAGCACCGCCAGCCGCCAGAAGCATGGCTCTGAGCATCACGGTCAATATCTGCAAAAAGGCCGTGGATGCATGCCTGGTTGATACAGGGGCTTCAATTAATGTTCTACCTCCGAAGACCCTGGAGCTATGCGGTGTGCCCAAGGAGAAATGGCTGCCTAGCCCCATCTCAGTTACGGCATATGACAATTCTACCCGTTCCCCTCTGGGAATGGTTTATTTAAAGGTGGAGTTAGGTCCAGTAAGTCATGCAGAGGTCGAATTTCATATTCTAGAAATCGACCCTTCCATAAATGCTATTCTTGGACGTCCTTATATCAAAACTCTTGAGGCGATTCCTTCTACGAATCACCAATGCCTCAAATTCCCTTATAAAGGACGAATTATTAAAGTGACGAGCATGCCAATCCTTGCTGCTGCTCATACATTGAATATTAAATCTGCTGTTTTACCTGGCCGACAACCTTTTCTGTCGGTATTACAGGTCTACCGTCCAGTGGCTGATCCTTTGAAAGCCGCTACCATTTCTCCATACCCATTAAATGCTATCAAAAGGGGGAAGTGCATGAGTACCCCGGGATGGAGAATCATGATGAAGAACGGGTACAAGCCTGGGAAAGGTCTGGGCACACAATTGCAAGGCAGGACCACTCCTGTTAAAGATCATCGGGCAGTACCTGGAAGCGGTCTGGGCTATAGGCCAATGAAACTGAAGCAAGACAGGGTTCAGCAAGAAGATGGTCAAGAAATCTTGGAAACAATGTCCACACCACTGAAAGAAGGCCGAGATCCCTTAACATGGACTCTATATACACATTTTGTGCAAGGGCCCATACTTAGTCACGACAACATGGTTGTCATTACTTCATGTTTTGACTTCCATGACATATATGGGAGGGATTTGGCCAGACATTGTTCCGAATTACTTACATACCAATCCTTGGAGGCTCTGCGGCCTATGAAGAGGAGGAAATTCCATGACCCTGAATGCGAATGGTACAGATGGTTCGACCTGAGGGACCTATACATAGCACTGAACAGACTATTCCTGGATCCTGCAGAACCCAAGTGGCCACCGCAGATCGACGAGCTAATTGAGAGCCCTGGCGCAATCTTTGACAAGCGGATACTGCTATCTGAACAAACTGATGAAGGGGAGCCAGATGACCCCTATGAAGCTGGTTATACAACAGATCTGCTCTGGAGGGGGACATATCCTTCACATGTCCTAATGCTCCACACTCTTTTTCGTACACTACTCTTGACCCCGACTTGGTCGCGGGTCATAATTGAAGATATTCCACGGGCTCCGCCCGTTATGATAACTCTGTCCCCTCGGGACTTTATTCCACAACCTCCTCTCGACCTAGAGAGGATGTATGATCTGATCTGGGACATATTGCTATATGATCCCCCTAATCCTCTGGCCTTGGTGCCGCTTCCTCCGTCCGATTCTCCTCCCATTTGTATTCACTCCTGCTTCATGTATAATTCCTCGATGGTCCAAAAAAAAACGCCAATTTTACAACGAATTCTTCCCAAATCATTATCGAGGAAACATCTTACTTGTCCGATTACACCCCATCGTGCGGGTCCGTCGGTCAAGATTCTCTCCTAGATCTACTATGTCCCTCCCCACGGGAGGATTCCCCTGTATTTCCACCTGTATCCCAGGATTTTCATCCTGCTTCATCTTTATTAGGTTATGATAGGCAGTTTAGTGAAGTTAGGGAGTCCAGTTTTAGGCAGGTTAGTCAGTTTAGGAGGTCTAGGAAGCCTAAGGGTAGGCAAATTCCAGAAAGATACCTCCAGGATTTGGCTGATAAATGTTCCTTTTGCTCTTTAATCCCTCAGCTTTTAGAAGATCCAATTCAGATGCCATCCCCTGTATTTCCACCTGTATCCCAGGATTTTCATCCTGCTTCATCTTTATTAGGTTATGATAGGCAGTTTAGTGAAGTTAGGGAGTCCAGTTTTAGGCAGGTTAGTCAGTTTAGGAAGTCTAGGAAGCCTAAGGGTAGGCAAATTCCAGAAAGATACCTCCAGGATTTGGCTGATAAATGTTCCTTTTGTTCTTTAATCCCTCAGCTTTTAGAAGATCCAATTCAGATGCCAGAAGATTGTACAGATGATGAGTCAGTCAATGATGGGTACGGGGTATATGAGTTAGTACATGAAAAGGACCCCATTGTTGAAGATGAGGAAGATGATGAGGACGCAACGGAGGCATATGCCAGTGGAGTGAAGAGATTTGATGAACCTTCAGCTGCCGTCGAAGAGCCCACCAAAGAAATAAACTTAGGGACTGAAGACGAACCTAAGGTTGTCCTCGTCAGTAAAAATCTTTCTGCAGAGGATGAAAAGGCAATGGTACAAGTGCTTAAGGATTATAAGGACACTTTCGCCTGGAGTTATGAGGATATGCCGGGGTTAGACTCATCTTTAGTTGAACACAGGTTAACATTAAAAGATGGAGCTAGTCCGGTCAAGCAGAAATTAAGGCGATTTCACCCACAAATGGCTCTAAAGATGAAGGAAGAAGTCGATAAATTACACAAAGCCAAATTCATTAGAGTTGTCCTTTATCCACAATGGGTGGCCAATATAGTCCCGGTTATGAAAAAGGATGGGAAGGTCAGAATTTGCATTGACTTCCGCGATCTAAACCAGGCGTGTCCTAAAGATGATTTTCTATTGCCTCATATTGATGTACTCATCGATAACACTGCTGGCTATGAGACGTTATCGTTTATGGATGGATTTTCAGGATACAACCAGATTAAGCTGGCAGAAGAGGATCAAGAGAAGACTTCATTCACTACACCTTGGGGAACATATTGTTATGTCGTCATGCCATTTGGATTAAAGAACGCTGGAGCCACTTATCAAAGGGCTATGATGGCAATATTTCATGACATGATGCATATAGATTTGGAAGTGTATGTGGATGATTTATTGGTTAAGTCTAAAACGAAGGCTGAGCATGCCAAAGTTTTGGCAAGGGTATTAGAGAGATCGAGAGAATATCAGTTGAAGATGAACCCCAAGAAATGTGTATTCGGGGTATCTTCAGGGAAATTGCTTGGATTCATTGTCAGCAAACGGGGAATTGAGATCGATCCCAATAAGGCGAAGGCTATCAGAGAAATGCCACCTCCCAAAAACTTGAAAGAGTTAAGAGGATTAATCGGGAGGTTACAATTTATTCGCCGCTTTGTCTCCCAGCACTCACAAAGGTGTAAGCCGTTTTACGAGCTTACTAAGCCAGGAGTCAAATTCAATTGGGACGATAAGTGTCAGGAGGCATTTGATGGATTAAAGGACTATTTGGCAAGTCCTCCTGTTTTGAGACCACCATCTCCAGGCAAACCATTGATACTTTATATTTCTGTCCTGGATGATGCAGTGGGGGCTGTTCTAGCACAAGAGGATGAAGAAGGAAAAGAGAGGGCAGCCTACTATCTCTCTAAACTTCTCAATCCCGCTGAACAGAGATATACGGCGATGGAGAAAACATGTGCAGCATTGGTTTGGGTTGTTCAGAAATTGAAGCATTATTTTCTGGCCCATGAAGTCCACCTCATCGCTAGGATGAATCCGATTAAGTTCCTTCTGGAGAAATCTGTTCTTACTGATAGGTTAGCGCGATGGCAAAGCTTTCTATCTCAATTCGATATCATTTATATTCAACAGAAAGCAATCAAGGGCTATGCCATAGCAGAACATCTCGCTCATCATCCCCTTCCTCGATTTGATCCAGTGCGATCAGAGTTTCCGGATGAGGAACTGATGTCCGTAAATCAAATCAGAAATGATATGTGGACTCTGCATTTTGACGGAGCTCTGAATTCTCATGGAAAGGGGATCGGAATCGTTCTGTTATCACCTGAAGGTGTCACCATTCCACAAGCCTTTCAGCTTGACTTTCCAGTCACCAATAACATAGCTGAATACGAGGCACTTCTTGCTGGTCTCGAGGCTGCTCATTTTCATGGTGCAACTAAACTCAGGATTGTAGGTGATAGCCAACTAATTCTTCGCCAAGTGCTGACCAAGTATCGAACTCTTGATCCCAAGCTCAAGCCATATCAAGAACTTACTTCTGCTTACTCGAAGCTTTTCACAAAATTGATCTTTGTCCATGTCCCTAGAAATCAAAACATCTTAGCTGACGCTCTAGCTTCACTTGCATCTTCCCTTGATTTTCCTATCAGCAAGCAATCTGAATCGATCATAGTTCATAGGCGTCTTTCACCCGCCGTGAAAGATCCTTCATTTCTTAGAACTAAGGAGAAGTTGCTGAAGAAATTCAAAGATGGAAGTATTGTGGAGAAAAGAGAAATCATGTTGATGGAGTTGTTAGAAGAGATGGATGATGAACAGAAGCCATGGTATTATGAAATTGCAAAATATTGTGAAGATCAATCGTATCCTGAAGAAGCTACAACTGAGGAGAAAAGAGCTATCAGGAGAGTTGCTCAACGATACACCCTAGTTGGGGGAGCATTATACAAAAGAGGTTTTGATGGAGTTCTTCTGAGATGTTTAGACGAAGATGAGCTTTGGAAGGTTATGGAAGGAGCTCATAGTGGAGTTTGTGGTGGCCATGTCAATGGACAGATGCTAGCAAAGAAGATCCTTAGACAAGGATTTTATTGGCCAACCATGGAAGAAGACTGCGTAGGATATGTCCGTAGGTGTGCCAAGTGTCAACTTCACGCCGACAAAATTCATTCTCCTGCATCTTCACTCCATCCTGTTTCTTCCCCATGGCCTTTCTCCATGTGGGCTTTCGACATTATTGGACCTCTTGGTAACCCAGATTCCGGCATCAAGCAAAAATCTTTCATTCTCACGGCAACGGAATACTTCACCAAGTGGGCAGAAGCTGAAGCATACGTGGAGATCAAAGCATCAACCGTCTGCAAATTCATCATGAAGAACATCATCACAAGATTCGGGATTCCAAGCACCATCGTCACCGACAATGGACCACAGTTCGTGTCACAGGAATTGAAGGACCTCTGCAACAGGTATAAAATTGCATTGCATCATTCATCTCCTTATTATCCGCAAGGCAATGGCCAAGCAGAGGCAACAAATAAGACTTTGATAAAAATTATCAAAAAGACGTGTAAATCTAACAAATTCGCAGATTTGCCAGAAAAATTGGTTGAGGCTCTATGGGCCTACCGAACTTCAATCCGCACGCCTACTGGGCAAACTCCTTATTCCTTAACATTTGGAATGGAGGCGGTAGTTCCATATGAGATCCTTATACCGTCATTAAGGGTACAATTGAACAAGGAATTTTCCATTGATGAACATCGTTCAGCACTTCTTGCTCAATTGGAACTTTTAGACGAGAAAAGATGGTCAGCTGCTAATCATGCAAAAGTTTATCAAAACAGATTAGCACGTTTTTATCAAAAGAAAGTCATTGAACGAAAGTTCAAAGTCGGTGAAATGGTTGTTAAAAGAATTTTTGTAAAACCTGGTGGTCCGCGTTCTAAGCTCCAACCCAACTGGGAAGGACCTTATGTTGTATCGCACGCTTATCCTGGTAATGCTTATCGTTTGGTTAATGCAGAAGGAGAAGAGCTAAATCATCCCTGGAATGGTTTACATCTTAAGAAATACTACCCTTAAGTTAAAGAGTCGACCAGTATGGTACAAAGACCAGTGGAATCAGAAAATTTATAAACTCAAATTTCTTTGTTAGTCTTAATAATTTAACTTCAAACCCATTACTGCACACACTGACACGTTTGATTCGTGAGTAACAAGAGATGCCAAGTCCTTAAGAATATCAAAAGCTTGACTAAAAGTATAAAGTACAAATCATTCCTTTTAAAGTAGAATTCTGTTTTACACTCGGCCCATGATGTCGGAACGAGGCTTAAAATAGACTACCAAGAATACCCGCCATCTTAGTAGGAGGCCGTCATAAAAAAATGGGGGAGATCCGTTCCAAAGCAAAGCAAAGAAAGAAAAGAAAAGCAAAAGCAAGGCAAAAAGCCAAATTCAAAATCAAAAGGCCATTACACTACAAACGTTACATCAAGGCCATGAAATGAAACAAAAGGGAACGCAAGGTCGATAAATACCCCGGAAAGAAAATGACCGAACCCCAACAGATATTAGGGTTGGAAAGGGACACCTTTTTAGGTCTCCGGAACCTTCTCATGGGTTTTCTAAATCTGTTCTTCTTTTCTTTCTAAAGAAGTGTACTTCAAGCTTAAAGGATGGCTTAGATTGACTAAGGGTCAAATCATCAAATGGGATCACGAATGGAAACACAAGTTCAAACACGATGGGTTTTAAGTTAAGTTGTTAAAGAACAATTTGGAAATTAAGTTAATAAATGAATATGATCTTTTGATCTAAGTACCATACTGGTCTTTTAGTCAAAAAAATGTATATGTCAAAATTCAAAAAAAATACATATTTCAAAAATTCAAAAAAAAGGTACATATTTCAAAATTCAAAAAAAAATACATATGTCAAAATTCAAAAAAAAGGTACATATGTCAAAAATTCAAAAAAATACATATGTCAAAATTCAAAAAAAAGGTACATATTTCAAAATTCAAAAAAATACATATGTCAAAATTCAAAAAAAGGGTACATATTTCAAAAATTCAAAAAAAATGTACATATTTCAAAAATTCAAAAAAAAAATACATATTTCAAAACCCCAAACAAAATGAATATTTCAAAACCACAAAAATATTTCAATTAGCATTTGTTTGTGGCATTTAGTGTGTTTCATTCATTTTATTTTCGGTGAGCATATGTTTGCTTGTATGTTGCATTTTGCTTAAGTCTGATTATTCTTATTACCTTTGTTAATAAAGGCTATGCCCCTTGACTATTTATTCAAGGAAAAAATTAATTGACCATTTATTTGGTCAGGCAAGGGGCTAAGCCTAAACAGATACTTAACCTGTTTGTTCAAGTCATATACAGGGAAAAGGGATGTGCATTGATAGAGTTGGAGTTCGAATAGAGAACAACCAGAAATCTGTTTCTGTGAGTAAAAGGCGTCTATGATACATGACGCTTTTCAAACTTAAATGGCGTCTTCTCGACATGACGCGTTTTAGCAATTCTGCTATTTTCCCGAAATTCTGTGGATTTAAATTGAATATTTGTTTGGAATTACTAACGATTTTGGTTGCAGAAAATTCAAGAAAGCCTGAGCAAAGCTGGAAATGTCAAGAAAATCCCATTGTGGAATTCAAGTCCCGACCGTGGCTAAAAAGACGGTTATTTCTATCCTTGTATTATTCCATGTAAATCATTCGCATTACTATATATTAAATATTTATTAGATTATATCAAGGACCTTGTGATTTTGATGAAACTGGAATTTGAGTTCCCCTACAACAAAAACGGTGATAATTCCAGAGAATTCTTAATCGCACGGATAGGCCGTTGGATTGTTAATTAGTGGGGACGATGGTTCCACTTTTGTGAAACGGTGCGTGGATAAACAAGCTTCGGCTTAGCACTGAATTACAAGAATTGGTATCTTGACTCATTAATGACAATTTAACAATATTATTCTTGATTAATTTATATTTCATTTAACTTTATATTTTTCTTTTAACCCAGCATGCATCATGTAGGACTTTGAAATTATTGTAATAAGAATTAATTATTGATTAAGTTTCAGACCATTAATCAAATAATCTCAACATGATATGAAATATTCCATTCCGAATTGAGTATCTTGATTATCTTTGAGGTTCGCTTAAAGATATCCTTGGAATTCTATCCTTGATTGGATTCTTTATCCAATATTCTTGTCTCCTTTTAAGATCCATCATGGCTGTAGCACGTTCACATTGGCTGGCAAACGCTCCCCATGATGAAACCTACAGTGTCTACGACCTGAGGTACTTCCCACTCCGAGGAGGTTGATCGACTTTATTTTATTTCCTTGTCTATTTCATCCAGACAGGATTAATTCCATTGATCTCCTTGAGCTATCTTCATTGATAATTTTGAGAAAAATTCCAGTCATGTGATGTTAAGAGCGTGTCTCATCACACCTTGGCATCACCTTTTCAGTACATTCCATTCCATTTCACTCCCTTGCAAAGACGATGCCAAGGTGAGGCAGCTGTAGACACGCTAATTTTGACGTCATTTCGAGTAAATTTCATATCATATAATAATGCCTCGAAATGGTCTGATAATTAATCATTGATTAATTTTTATTAATCTTTTTAAGTGTCGGGTTTAACAGATGTGTTTAAGTTAATCAATTAAATTGATTTTAGCTCAAATTTGAGTTAAAATATGAAGAATTCTAAAAGACGTCTACCTATGTGGACGCCATTTAGACTTTATTCATGTTTTAACGATTAAATTTGAATTTTAATTAATTGATTTATTAACTAAAAGGCGTCTGGGAATGTCGACGCTTTTTAGGTTTCCTAAGTGGTTTTAACTTCTCCTCCGGATGTTTATCCTTATCTTAATTAGTAAAAAAGACGTCTACACAAGTAGACGCGTTTTACCTAATAAAGATAAAGATAAGTTTTCCCGGATATTTATCCTTATCTTAATTAATCTGAAAGGCGTCAGCCAAGGTGGACGCGTTTTAGATAATTACAGATAAAGATGAATTAATCAGTATTTATCTGTCGGTTAAGATGGATAAATTCGGAGTTTTCTAATGTTAATCGCGAACGCAAGAAATGCCTATAAATACCCTGCATGTTGAAGAGTTAAAAAAAAAAAAAAAAGAGAACAGAATTGAATTGAGTTGAGGCATAGCGTTATAGCGAGTTGAAGATCGGAGCAACAACGTCGTAACGCCGGAGCGCTGCCATTCCCAGAAGTCGGCGTCCCTTTCAAGATCTTCATCCTTTCAAAGCTTCAATCGATTGGGCATAAGTTTTTCATTACTGCATTCATTTCATTAGTTTTATTCTTCATATTCACTTCATGCAAACACACACCACAGCATAATCTTTCAAAAAAAAAAACCTACTTGATCTAAGGGGTTTCAAAGCCATTCAAAAAAGTGAGTTTGCTGTTTTAAATATGCTTAACATCATGATTAGTTCAGATATTACTTCTATTTAAATTCTCATCATAGTTCTTCTTTATTTTTGTTTCTGTCTCCGCTGCACTCAACA
Organism: Zantedeschia hybrid cultivar; assembly: GCA_030544215.1. Classification (NCBI taxonomy): domain Eukaryota; kingdom Viridiplantae; phylum Streptophyta; class Magnoliopsida; order Alismatales; family Araceae; genus Zantedeschia; species Zantedeschia hybrid cultivar. Next base: position 53,615,638 of record JARZZO010000004.1, read on the forward strand.
ACAAACAAGAGATCAAAAGGGGGAAATCAAGCATAACTTCTGGACGATCCTCAACCTCAAATTCAACAGCAAGAACAAAGAAGCAAAGAAAGGGCTCTCTTTCTTCAGCCGGCTGAGGAAGGGGAACCAAGGACTCAATCTTCCGCGTTTTGAAAGGTAGGCGATCATATCTCTTTTGAAACTTTTTAGTTAAAAGTTTCTGGCGATCACTGCACTTTAGTTGCTGTTTTTAATAGGTTAGTTTACACTAAACAACATAGATATTTCATGTTAATCACACGGTCATTCTAAGCACCTACATCTGGAAGGTGCGGAGGAAGATTTTGTGGCCTCTACGATTTCTTCTTCTTCTTCAAACGAGAAGCCTTCACCAGCGGCCATCATCTCTTGGATTCACCGGTTTTCACTTCAATACCTTCCTCTCCTCTTTGTACTGTGCTATTTCTGTTGAACGAATAGAATGTATGTCATCGCTGGCTGCTCCTTTTCTGTTGTTCAGATTATATCACTTGTCTTAGGCATATTCAGGTTGCATTTGGTATAGCGTAAACTCTGTTGCATGCACAAGTTTTCCAGAAAAGTTGATCATGGTGAATGTTTACTAATTCAAAAATTTTAGACAACCAAGAATCACCACTGATTATCTTCAGATCCCTATTTTGGCATCAGTATCTTCGCCTGTAACAATAACTAGAACCAAGCTTACCAAATAATAACTAGAATCACCACTGATGGATGCTAAATCATCAGTATCTTCTGTTGAAAAGAGTACAGTTGGAGAAGCATCATCCATCTTGGAACTTCGCCTTGAAAACGCATCCCAGAACAACCTTCTACTATTCCTTCTTGCCTCATGATTTCCAGTATCCCCAAAATTTCTGGAGAACACATTAGATGAGATACTCACAATGTCAACATGCAGTAAGCTTCCACTTCTCCGTTGTCTTGCCCTAAGAGGGATGAAAAGACCAGGATCAAGTGCAACCACACCTTCATCAGGTTCTTCCTCTGATGAGTGTTGAGTTGCAGATCGATCCGAGAAGAAAGCAGAGCTTGAATCTGCACTTGAACTACGGGCACCCGGTACTACATCTGCCCGATTCCCAATAAGAGTGTTATTTGCAGGCAAATTTCCTACTTCCTGTTGAGGCATATTGCTTGTGCTTGACCTATTTGCATTATTCTGATAGTCATTATCAGTAGAGCGTTCCTCTATGATTGGGGAGAGGATAGCATCTCTACTGGTAGATAATGGTCCACATCGCGCTGGTTTTGCTGAACTGCTGGCTTGCTCAGAAAATCCCCAATTTAGTATTCCCCTCCATTTCTTTCCCCCACTAAACTAGGGGCAAAGCCAGTACAATAATAAAGGATTGAGTGAAGGCTCCTCACCAACACACACTTTTGTGTGGATTGTGTGGCCCAAGCCCATATAAGAGTGCATAAAAATTGAATGATTTTTTCCCCTTTCCATTTGAGTGTGAGAGATTAATGTATTGAGGAGCATGATATGGAGGAAACTGTCCTCTCCCTTGATTATACTCTCTATTGATGGCAATATCACACCACCTTTTATTGAAAAAGGCTGACCAGATTGAAAGATTGGCATTCACTAGATCCCTCATTAGACTCTCATGCACCACATCACATTGTGGACAGTTTCTTACCATGACACCTTTGAATGGAATACAGTTTGTGATTTTCTAGGGGATCATAGCATTTTGCATAGTAAATATCTGATAAACTTCATTCTATTTACCATGGGGACTGGTAAAAGAAAAAACTATGGTAAGAAACTTCAACTTCAGTAATCTTCCTAAATGGTGGATTCCACTCAATATGGATCCTAACTTAAGTGGTATTGGTTTAAGACCAACCAGCTTTAGTGGCAAATCCCAGTCTTAGGTTGATTAAACAATCAAAAAATGTTTGTTGCCGGAAACAGTGAATTGGATGCAGCAGGTCCGGACCACAAGTGCTCATTTCTTTTTCTTTTCGTAAAGTATTATTATGTTCAATATCATGATCTGAATCAAAATTCAAATAGAGAAGTCTATCCCATTATAGAAAAACTAAAATTGAAAATATAATTTCGTAATATTTCAATATCCTAATTCTCACTTTTTTTAATATATATAAATATTTTATAAATAACAATGATAATATATCCACATATTTTCTTGAAAATAATGACAATTGTACATAACCTTAATTTTTTTATACTTTTTCAAAATAATACAATTATTTAAATTTGACTTGTTTTTATTTTTCATTTTATTTTCCTAATCTTAAATAAAATAACTTCATTGGATAAAGGAAGTTCTAAGCAACCTATCTTTTTATTCATTTATTTTTCCTCTTCACATCTCATGGTTCTTTTGCTTGTGTATAAGTAAGAGAGAGAGAGAGAGAGAGAGAGAGAGAGAGAGAGAGAAGCATCTTCACTGTGTAGAGAGATGAGCCATAAAACTCCAGTTGCACAGGATCCACTATTTCTGAGAAATGATATCATCAGCTTCTTTCTTAACATTAGTTTTATAACAATCTGATTATAAAGTGTGATTATGTCATCACAATTTAAATCTTCATTTTAGCCCTCCTTCACAATCTGATTTGGGAACAAATTAAAGAATGTGTCGAAATTTTGATAGGCTGGAGTAACGGAAATGCCCTCATATATATACTATGAGATGCTCTACAATCGTAATATTATGCGAGGGATAAATGAGATAAATTGTTGCGCATTAGATAACCATTTGCATAGACCCTGTTAATATCCTTGTTTTTGGGGAAAATGTAGAATCTATAAATGAGTATTTTGATTTCTCACAGTCTGAAGTGTTTTAATATGCATAGCTAAAGGCCAAGAAAGTACTCTGGAACCTTTAAGAGGATGGCTCCTGATGCTGCACATTACTGTGTCTCTGAGAAAGTACCACTTCCTTGCTTTTCAACAAGTCTTTCCCAGACAAGCTAGTTTCTATATTCCTTAAACTAAAATCTATGGAGGATCCTTTATGATGTCCATTATAACTCTGGTGGGCTGCTTGACCAGACCTAATGCTTTGAAAACAAATGGTAGAGGAGGAACTTTTTGCTGATCTGTGGAGGCCATCATTCATAAGAGAATCACCAATACTCGGTGGACTTTCTAATGTAGTAGAACTGGAATCATCCGATTGATCTTCCAACTGAAAATAACAATGTTAATCAAAATAATTTCCAAAGTTTAGTTTAGAAATTAGACAAAAAATGAACCAAAACTGAAGCCAACAAATGCTTAAAAGAATGAAATGCCACCAACTACATCAGCAATCTAAAATAAGCTGCTTCTTATCAGGCTTGGCATATCTAAAATAAGTTGCTTCAACTAGAACCAAGCTCAGCAAGCTTGTCAAAATCATAGTATCTTTTCTTAGCATCCATTTATTATTTAGTTAGCATTTTTATTTCCACTAACCGGAGCCTATAACAATTTATTTTCAGCTTGCAGTCTTGCAAAAGATGATGTTAACATCCAGTTTCCTTATAATTTTGGTAAATAGTTGTTTTATTTTCCTTTCGTGAGGCCAAGTCATGATGCCGGTTCTTTCTCTATTATGCCATTTATCTTGACAGTTCTTGTTCTTTACACTTTAATATCAATTTAGTGCGCAATTTATTCACTTGTTGTGTTCTTTCTTACCATTAGGAAGTACACAAAGCGCAAACATAAGATGTCCACCTCTGGTAAGTCTATGTTTATTTGTCATTTTATTTTTCTTTTATAATGTTCAATTTCATCTACTTTCCTTTCATTACTTTTGTTATTATATTTTATTCATGATAGTCATTAGTCTAAAATTTTTCCTCCTCCATTGTGATTGAACGCCCTTCTGTATTTAAAGAAAACAAAGGTAAACGTCCAGCCAGAATTGGTGGAACTGGTAGGATCCGTGCCCCAAACTGGACCAACCAACAAGATAAAATCCTCATTCACCTTCTCATGGAACAATATGAGAAGGGAAATCATATTGAGGGTACCTTTAAAACGCAAGTTTGGCACCAGATCGCACCCAGCTTCAATGCTGCAACGCATCTTAATTACAACAAGGATCATTTGCAAAATCGATGGAAAGTCCTAAAAGGGATTTATGTGAAATTTTCAGCGCTATTTAAAAGGACTGGTTGGGGTTGGGATGACGAAGCAAAAATGCCTGTGCCAGGAACAGAATCATGGGAGGAAGCCATTGAAGTAAGATCATCTTAACATTATAACAATTACTTTTTCGTATTGCTATTCAGTAACCGAAAGGTAATGATTACCCTCGATTTTTCAGGCAAATAGTGACTTTCGTATATTAAAAGGCAAAACCTTTGAGTTCCTAAGAGAGATGGATTATATGAGAGCTAGTAGCATGACAAATGGGGAAGATGCAGAAGGGTCTATGAATGCATCTGAATATGTGAATAGACGCCGACGATTGAATCGCAACATTCTGTCACACGCAGTAGACATCCCATCACACCCTCAACCTGTCCCACAACCAATGCAGGTCCCACTACCCTCTGTACAGGTCAATGAAGACTATGTCCAAGGTCATATAGCCATTAGTGATTACGTTAATGCCCTTACGTATGCATCACTACCACCAAATTATGACTTTGACATTGGTTATGACAATGTTGGTTCCATAACAGTGACGATCAAATGTCCATATCACAGCAAGTTCATGTCTCTTCCTACGGTGGATATGAGCAACACTATATTGGCGGTTGTATCGCACCCCAATCTCATTACTCCGCTCAGACTCCTTCCCCTACGCTAGGTTCGCCGGCACGTAAGGTCAATGAAGAGGAGGTGACTTCTCCTCAAAAAAAGGAAGGATCGTCCTCAAAGCGTCGGGGCAAAAGATGCATTGGGGATGAAGCAGTGCTTTCTTTCTCCACGGCATTGCGTAAGCGCACTGAAGTTCTCAGAGAGTTGCATGCGGATCAGGCTTCATCTAGGTGTTCCAGCGGAGGTACCAATGTGTCCGATACACCAACGGCTGTAGAAGAAAGGATCCCAACGGTGAAGGAGTGTATGAACGACCTACGCCGTGTTCCGAACATGCCGCGTAATTTGTATTTCAAGGCCGTGAACCTCTTCGGTACAGCGGCCATTCTGTCGGTTTACATGGCTCTACCGGAGGAGGAGAAGCTGGATTGGGTTATTGCCTGGACTACTTGAGTTGACTTGCTGTCTGTCATCGTAATCTTGTCATCATATTTTATTTTCGTACTTGGGGATTCTACCATGTTATGTCTTCATTCTACTTGTCCCACTTGCACTTGAACTTATGTATTATGTCCTTATCTTCTGTTGATCGTGCTCGTTCACTTTGTGTTTGACTAATTAAGTAATCTATTTTCAACTGAAGTTAAATGAATGTTGTACTCCTTAGTAGTAGAATCATATGTGGTGAATTATGTCGATGGTGCTAGTATAAATTGCAATTTGTATTCGTACATCACATGCAGGTGGATCATTTTAAGTAAGAATGGGACGTTTTAAGTGTTACGTTGTATGGGTTGGTCGTGAGCCTGGTTTGTACCTGACTTGGGAAGAATATTATGCCCAAGTCAATGATTTTCCAGGAGCTCGATACAAAGGGTTCCACTCAATTGAAGAGGGAGAGGCAGCACTGTATGCTGTTGTGGAGCAGCCCATACCGAGACCAAAAATCACCTGCAAAGAATATGCATTGGTCACTCCAAGTTGCGTACGAGCTTTGAGTGCTCCCCCTACATCACGCATGTCAACCGATTTCTCATGGCAATATTGTCTAATGATAATCCTTTTGTTCGTAGTTGTCATCTTACTTTTTTTAATCTTGCTTGGTGTAATTTTGATGTCCTTAAGGGGCCGTTGATGTATTTTAAAGTTCCTTACTGTTAAACTCCTTTGTTTGTTTTTCTAACATATCCTGTCCTTTACTTTCTTGCAACTATGTACCCTATTGAATTGGGATGACAATTAAGGGTGCTTTATGTAGACATGAATGAATTGATAATGGAGTTCATTAATGAGGAGGACGAGATGATTCAAGACATCGAAGAAGTAATACTTGAAGCAATATTAGAACAATATGCTCCGACTGTGTCTAGACGGAAGATGTTTACTTCGGCGCATACTGGTCATGTATGGATACAAGAGGTGCTACAAGGCCATGAACGGAGGGCCTATTGGGCCTTCAGGCTTAGCCCTAGCATGTTCAAGGCACTGAGGGACATGCTAGTGGACATGGGCTTACTATTGGACTCACGACATGTCACTGCCTATGAGCAACTGGCAATATTCTTGCATGCTACTGGCCATGGTGTTGCTACTAGGGCATTGTGTGAATATTTTCAACACTCTTCACAACACAATCAGCCATTATGTAAATAATGTTGCTATGGCATTAGCATCTCTTAAGACATAGTTCATTCAACTTCCTTCTTATATGAGTGAATGCCACCCTCATATCCGAGGGAAGAATTATTTCTATCCTTACTTCAAGGTACTCAATTTTCTTATTGCATTTCTCTTTCATTTGCCAATAAAACACCTTAAGCCTCATCGTATATTCTCATTATACTGTGTAGGATGCAATTGGGGCAATTGACGGGACGCATATAATAGCTCATATCCCACGAAAAGATCATGGTCGGTTTCGTAACCGCAAGGGTTATATAAGCCAAAATGTTATGGGGGTAGTCTCTTTCGACCTCACTTTTCTATATGTTGGTGTTGGTTGGGAAGGCTCTGCAGCTGATATGAGAGTGTTGAAATGGGCATTAGATAATGGCGGTTTTCGAGTCCCTCGTGGCAAATATTATCTTGTCGACTCTGGGTATGCAAACACACGTAGTTTCTTAGCTCCTTATCGTGGACAACGTTACCACATAGGCAGCTTTAGAGGTCGTGCTCGTCAGTATACAAATAAAATGGAAAAGTTCAACCATAGACATACACAACTTCGGAATTGTCTAGAGCGCGTCTTCGGTGCGCTGAAGAATCGTTTTCAGATCTTAAGAGAGGGTTGTATGTACCCATAGGCAACACAAAGAAAGATAGTGTTAGCATGTTGTGTTGTCCATAACTTCATTCGTTGAAGAAAGGGACATGATGTATACTTTAATATGGCAAATGAACGTGGACTTGCAGAAGATGATGGTGATACTAACTAGCCTATTGACATTGGGCCTAGCCAAGCTGAGCTAGCTGTAGGAGACCATGTCAAGGAGGAAATTGCAGACCAACTTTGGGACGAGAATACTTAGATTTGTTGGATGTTTCTTTGCTTGCTCCACCACCAGTTATGTCCGACTTTAATTGTATTGTATTTCTAGTTGTTGGATATTTTTATTGCTACTCTTGAGGTTGATTGTATGGCATGTAACTTAATTCGTATTTGGACTTTGTTTATTTACATTTATGTACTAAAAATTGATGTTGCTTTATATTTTGGGTTAACTACTGAATATATCCTATCATTTCTTTTTATAGGTGGTACACAAACATTTTGGAATGCTTCTTTCTTATACAAACACTCAGATAGTAGGAGGGCATGATTGCAGTTGTATATCGATTGCACGTTTGGGTAGTAGGAAGGCATACGTGCAACCCTACCGAAACATGTATTCGGATATTAGGACGGCATGATTGCAGCCCTTTCTAAGTGTTGTAATGTATGGACAGTGATGAAGAAAGAAGCAGTGAGTCTATTGGTTGGATGGTTTTTAAGCAACCCCAATAGATGATGAAACTCCTTTTTTCTGAGTCCATATTATATTTCGTTTTCACTATATGTGCGTGTAGTTGTGGTAGAGGTTGCATGAGCCTCGTGCGATTTCATGCTATTATGGAGGTTGCATGAGCCTCGTGTGATTTCATGCTATTTTGGAATGCTTATTTCTTACACAGACACTCGGATAGCAGGAGGGCATGATTGCAGTTGTATATCGATTGCATGTTTGGGTAGTAGGAAGGCATACGTGCAACCCTACCGAAACATGTATTCGGATATTAGGACGGCATGATTGCAGCCCTTTCTAAGTGTTGGAATGTATGGACAGTGATGAAGAAAGAAGTAGTGAGTCTATTGGTTGGATGGCTTTTAAGCAACCCCAATAGATGATGAAACTCCTTTTTTCTGAGTCCATGTTATATTTTGTTTTCACTATATGTGCGTGTGGTTGTGGTAGAGGTTGCATGAGCCTCGTGCGATTTCATGCTATTATGGAGGTTGCATGAGCCTCGTGTGATTTCATGCTATTTTGGAATGCTTCTTTCTTACACAGACACTCGGATAGCAGGAGGGCATGATTGCAGTTGTATATCGATTGCACGTTTGGGTAGTAGGAAGGCATACGTGCAACCCTACCGAAACATGTATTCGGATATTAGGATGGCATGATTGCAGCCCTTTCTAAGTGTTGTAATGTATGGACAGTGATGAAGAAAGAAGCAGTGAGTCTATTGGTTGGATGGTTTTTAAGCAAACCCAATAGATGATGAAACTCCTTTTTCTGAGTTCATGTTATATTTCATTTTAAATATATGTGTGTGTGGTTGTGGTGGAGGTTGCATGAGCCTCGTGTGATTTCATGCTATTATGGAGGTTGCATGAGCCTCGTTTGATTTCATGCTATTTTTATTAAGTTATTACGATTTTATGTATGAGCCTCGATTGATTTGATGTCGTATATTATTTTCTTATTCCTGTATCATGGAGGTTGCATGAGCTTCGATTGATTTCATGCTGTATGTGCTTATTTTTCATTCATGGTTGTAGAAGATACACGAGCTTTCCATTTATTGGCCCATGAAGCCTACCATAAATGTTATAATAAGCCATTTCTGAGTCATTTACTGTGTATTTTATATGTTTATTGGAGAGTCTTATATATTTTTGTCCATGTTTTCATACTATGAAGACCTTTCCAAACAGCAAGAGTAGTCTTTTCTGTCATAGTAATATTGTAATTTTTAAGAAAGACTACTTTTGTACGAAAAATAAAATTTTGTAAGTATTTGGTCTTTCATATGGAATAAATGGATACTTTGTATACATTCCAACTCATGTTTGCGTGGTGTGCGTGTATCTAGTTAGTATGAAATTGAAGTTTGTATAATATACGCTTGTATCTAATTTTCTGTATATACGTATTAACAGAGTATATATTGTTGTATATATACGTGTACCGTATATAATAACAAATACATACTTATACATATATATACATATGTATTAAATTCTGTATATTTAAAAATAAACATTAATACTCGCTATAAGTTAATATATATATATATATATATATATATATATATATATACGGAGCATATATTGTTGTATATATACCTATATCATATATAATGACTTATATTTGTATAAACTTTATTTTTAAACGTACAAAATTTAATACCTATATATATATATATGTATCAATGTATATTCGTTATTATATATGGTACACGTACATATAAAAAAACATATGCTCTGTTATTAGGTATTAACTTAATTGACATATATCTACGTATATGTTTATTATTTACATTGTAAAATTGGATTTTCAGTATAGAATATTTCAATGATATAGGAAAACATAAAATATGTTATATTTCATATTATAAAAAGTTACAAACGATTTTATGAATTGATCAACCTTGGTGAAGAAATGAATTAATGAGTCTTGGACTATTACCTCTATCCTTGCAAATTGGTATTAGTGAGTGCTTGAAGAGGAAGGGCAATTTGGTCCTATAAGTACTTTATTCTGAGTCTTATTCTCCTTGGTGGAATCAAAGCAATTGGAATAAGCACTTTATTCTCCCTTGAATAAATATTTGTTGTCAAACCAAAACCTCTCTTATTCTGGAATACGCAATCCGGAATATGTAATTCGGAATAATCTATTCCGTAAACAAAGTGGGGCTTAGTATACGTTTGGATTGGAATCAATAGTATTGAGAGGGGGAGAAGGTTAAATAATATTGCGAAAAACTCTTCCACATGATTCTTAAATTTAGCAAAGATTGAGTCCTCTCCCTCTTAGACTTTGGTTCAAACGTACTAGAAGATCTCTTCTCTTTCTAATCATATGATAGTATTATATGATTATAATATATATTATTTTGATAAATATTATTGCAGTTTTTATGTTCAACAAATTATATAAAAGTAAGTAAAATTTTATTATATTTTAAATTTATAATATATGAATAATATGAGTCTGAAACTTCTTTCATAACTCTTTGTACTGGCTCCCTCAATGCTCATTTCGTAACAAATCCAAAAAATGGCATACATTATATTAAAGTTTCATAACGTAATAATTATAATAATTAAAATAATATCATTTTCGAAATGTTATAAATATGAATTTTTTTCTGCAGCATAACCTTGTTCTAAGTAGGCCGCTTCTTCTAAGAAATTGAAAATATGAGGCGCTATAAATTAAACTTAAGTCCCAACAAATTTATGTTATTTTATTTTATATTTAGCATTCCTCGAAAACTTGCCCCTCTTTAATGTCTTTAAGCTACTGAAGTAGAGGTTTTAAACTGTACTTTTGGTAGCATTATTTTTGGAACTACTGTACTTTTGGAAGTGTTAATGTAGCATTTTATCTCTTAGAATTTATTTCAAAGGAGAAAATGGACCTAATCTTTGTTTGAAACTACTTGTCCTCCTCTTTAGGTCAGATCGTAGTAAACTTCTCCTTGCAAGAAGATGATTCCATCTGTTTGCTGTTGCTGCCCTTAAAATGAAATAACTAATGACTACGATTTTTCTTCCTAAATATAAAGTAAGATTAAAGAATATGCCGCACAATTGAGTATAAACAAGAATCAGAATAAGTCTTTTTTTTTTTAAACTAAAAATAAACAAAATTTGAAGATAATCTGCATGATATATAGTGTATGCCTATAACTTATACATTTAGACGATAAATTAATAAAATTGTCTAAAATATGGTTAATGACTACAGGAAAAAATGGTAAATAAAATTTCGATTATTTTGAGACTATGACTGCTGGAAATCAACGGAGTTAAAAAGATTTCATATGCTCTAGAAGCTTCCTTTAGACGTATGGAGAAGATTGCGTATGGAGAAGATTGTTGACAAGTTGTGAATTCAAGATCTGTCCTTAATAAGAGCAAGTCCATCTCTCTCTTCTTTTAGCTGGGCACAGTAATACACAGACTTCCTATGCCCAACGACTAGTATACATAATTATATGATTGCTGAAGAGGTTGATGGCAGCTGTGAGATCAATTATGATCAGAAGATGCATGAACAGTACCATTCACCATCTTTTATGTAATGAACCCTTGTTAGAAATTCGAACACAAATCTTAAAAATATGTATTGAAATTTACTAGTATTTTAAAATCAGAAACAATTGGTAGTTTAAGTTCATTGCCTAATCTTCATGCATCTTGTCAAAATCCATCAAGAAGTGCACCCTTTTTTCAGGATTAAAGCATACACTTCGAATGAGATTTTGCCACACAGGAACTCTCATTGAAATATGACGCCCTTATGTCTAATAAATAGGTAAGTTTCTAAAAAGAAATAGCCATTTTCTCAATTTGAACAACCAGGCCTGATCTTTCTGACTGTGAAGCGTAGAGGGAAACTAATTATTCGTATGAACAAAAAAGATGTGTTCTGCAAAAAGGCTGTATTAAGGAACTCCTTATCACAGTTATTAAGGATGTCAAGGCACTTTTAGGCCACAAAAGTATCCTTGTGTATTTTCATTCTTGTCGTTCAAATTTATCGGAAACAAATACATGTGGTTTAAGCTTTCAGGTAATGTTATGTAGGCTTCTTGTAGTATGTTGTCTAGAAAAAATAAAAGCAGATAATTTCCAATATAACACATCGAAATATATTTTGTAAACAGAATGAGGAAAAAAGGGTCTTCTCACAGTTTGAAAATGACAGAAGAAAATCCAAATAAAGATCTGATCGTAATTTTACCTATGAAAAGATAGAGGAGTAGAAACAGATGACTAGTCTAAGGGGATGTTTGGTGGATTCGTAGGCGTCATAAAATCCTATAAAATGATATTTTCTTCATGTTTGGAATCACTAAATTATTTGACATTATTTTTCATGTTTGAAATGTCACATACGTCTGAAAATCAAATTTACTCATATGGCGCATGTAGCGGTTAGAAATTGGTCAAGTGACGACGACCGTCTGATCAGAACTTCTGGTTATCCGATAGTAGGGCTGTCAACGATCTGGGTCTAGGTAGACCCATGCCCAAAATGAATGAACCCAGATCCAGTTCAGACCCAATAATTGTCACGGGTAAATGAGTCGAGTCTTGGGCCTACTTCTTATTTATTTGATGTTAAAAGATAAATGGGCCTGATATAGACTTTATTCATCTTAAATCTCTATGTGTCAGATAGTTGGGATTGATTTTAAGTCGAAACTCTAAGAAATCGGCTCACAAATTTTTGCAATCTATGACAATAGAAAACTTAATGGGTAAACGGGTATACCCAGACCCATAACTGACGGGTCCAAATGGGTCAGTTAACAGGTCTGGGCCCATTTTGACAGCCCTATCCGATAGTATTTGTAGAATTGAAATGTTCAAGATAGAGCCTACAAGAAGAAGAAGAAGTGTTAGGGGGCCACTCATCTCCTGTAGAGCAGAACTCTCCGATGCCTAAGTTAAGTCTTAAAAAGAGATAGATTCTCTAAAGTTTTTGGGTCGTGTTCTGCATATCTTTCATCAGAGAAGGTCGGAGAGTTATATAGTCCATATCTTAAGCGGCGTCGTAGGGGCCATTACCTTGAAGAAGTTGATTGGCCTAAGATTCGCTCTCTTTGATTGAGTGGATCATGAGATACTGGATAAGGAGGAATCTTCTCATGATCGGAGGGAGCAGATCGTGCAGACTTATCTTAAGTGGACGGTTATGCCGTTAACCCATAAGGCCTGCCCAGTGGCAGGGAGGAGTTAAGGATCGACCCTAGAGACCTTCAATCTCTCGGACAGTCAGGAGGAAGCGGCCTTTGAGTCTAGGTTCCTGGCCTCCTCTCAGATGAGTCACGGACCTTTAATTATTGAGGGAGTAGACTCTTCTTCACTCTCGGTAGGTATGACCGAACACTGCGGTGTCTCGAAGGTTACCGATTGATGTGTTGATCTTCCACGCCTAATGTTCTCGGGAATTGAGCATATACGTTCCAAGTTCCTACCTTCAGTCTGCCAATCGAGATACCAAGAGAACCTACGTGGTATCCTCGTACAATTTCCTGCTGACTGCAGACCTTTGGCCCCCTTGACTAAATGGGTTTGATTGGGCCGAACCCCAATCATCCCTCATCAGCGCCTTTTTTATGTAATCTTGATTTTTTAATGCAAAATTATTAATAAAACTCAAACCCAAAGATCTTAAAGTGATGATTCTTAGATCGAGAAATTTCACGTTTGTCAACTTTATAATCAAAGATTCCAAAACCGACATTTTACACTTTCGGCAACTCTTTACCTTCTCTTATCTTCATCCATAAAATTTAAAAAGTTGCATTCACTTCGTATAAACTTCGAGACCAGGCAGATTAAGGGGTGCCGTGTATCCTTTAATCGAAATCCTTGTCCGTTAGTCCCGAGCAGCATCTTGCCGGCGGATTGTTGTCTCCCTCCGCCACATGCTGCAAAGCACGATGACACGAGGAAACAAAACAAACGAGACGTGACATGTGTCAGGAGGCCGAACTCCGGGTCCCACAGTGGATTCCCTTCCTGGCCACGTCATGCTGATTCACCAAGCTCAAAACATGAGCTCGTAGCAGTGGACATCATGCACGTCATGAGCTTAGACACACTGCCAGGGTCCAGATCTTCGTAACGTGTCGACGTGAGGGATGGGCTGCCAGGGCCGCATAAAGCTTTGGGTGGGGGTTCTTTTGACCAGACGTGGATCGGTCATCCCTCCCGATGGCGACTTTGCACGTACCAACCAGTAAAGAACAAAGAGGATCTGGCACGTAAGCTGACTAATCCATTTTGGGATTGGATACGCCATTGACTGGTATCTTTAGTATAATCTACACTAGAGTTCGATTAGTCTGCTTCAACCACCTTCCCTTAATAAAAAGGATTTTCTTGGTGTTAAGAAGAAGAAGCCAAAGTAAGGCACAGTTTGGCACCGTTTCTAATAATAACGGTAGATTTTGTAAAAGTAGATTTCGAGAGAGTTGTCATGAGATTTCTCATCATTTTGTCGGAATTAAAATTTCATTTCTGGACTCTTGAACAGAGCCGGCTGATGTTTTCCAGATTTGCCCTCTGCCAACCTACCCCACACAGCACAGACGAACACACGAGTCATGGGATATCTGGTCTTTTTTCCATCCTAAAATCCATGGTGCCTATGCACAAGGAACAAAGACATCGCTTTCTGGCAGGAATTGGATGGTGAGAGACACGAGTCAGTTTCTCCCCTCAGGTCTTTTTAAGTTTAGAATGGCTAAGGAGATTTTAGCAACTCAGAGGCAACAATTATCTGGCTGGGAGATTCTAATCATTATAATATCACCCAATTACGTTTCTAAATGACGCCCAAGCTAATATGGTAAAAGGCAAGACCATGCTCCAAGGGGACGCCGAGCTTAGGCACACAGCACCGAACTCTGCCACGGCAACCATCCCAGAGTCCATAAGCAATGGACATCGCTAGAGGACGACCAACGACACCTCACGGTGAGAAAAGTGCCTAGGGAAGATGTTCTATGTTCTTGCTTCTCGGTACTGGGAAAGGAGATCACAGCAGAAGGTTCACCAAGTTGGTGACATGGAGCAGCTCCATGTCAGACGAGCCCAGAGCTCAGGATGATGCACTGTTGGAGGCCATACTTTGCAGCCGTAGCAGAGCACAGGGAGAATGAGAGGCAGTGGCGGTGCAGCAGTATAGGTTGGCCGATTGCAAGAGCGAATTGGTGAATATTTTTGGAAGAACGATACAGTTTGATATTAACCTACATCCGGAGAACCTTCCACCGTTCTTCAATCCAATTTATCTCTAAACATAAATGACTTCATGTAAAAATCCTCTCCATACGGACTCCTAAACACTCTTCATAATCACCCAGAAGACACAAGGCAAATAACAAGATGAACATCGGCACATCATCAAAAATGATAAATGTTGTACAACGTCAGCAGTACATGGATTCCTGAATAACGTACAACAATGTACAAAAAAACCAAACATATCTACATTTCAGGAACCCAACCCAACCCTGAATAAACAGCCCTTCTGAACAGCGGATGGACACCTTCAAAAACTTCGGCCTCCAGCTTATCGATGTGAATCCAAATCTGCAGAGGTGGGGAATTGATGGGAGCAGATTAGTGACAAAAGTCGCAAAACAAGAAAGTCTTAAAATGTATTACTGACAAAATAAGAATCTAAGAAAAAGATGTTTCATTCGTCTACAGCCTTGGGAGTATGAGCACTGAAAGCAAACAACCAGAAGCAAGTTTTTAATGGGCTGTTACATGAAAAGTCAGTATGTTTACATAGAGTTAGAAGGATGAAAAGATATGTTTTAGACAAAAACAATAGAATTGCTAGAAAGCTAGAGCAACCTCATCAGCATATCGCTGTGAAAGAGCTTTGACATAACCCAAGGTTGACCGGCACCATTGCTCCTGCTCTCCAACATTGTAGCTGTTGATCACGCTTTTGCCATTTACATGGCTGTGTCAGAAATACATCCATAAACAAGCAACGCAATACATATATACACAGAACACATCACAATAAAGTGCTCACCTATTCCTGGCATCCTGGTCAACTTGCATATTTGATGGTCCTCCAGAATCAACAGCTATCTCGTCTACATCACCATTCCTATCATGTACTCTCCCATTACCAAATACTTGTGGCAGGCGCTCCATCAGCACAGTTGCAAAATTTTTATACACTGAATAGAAGAGTACCTGTGCACCATGGTTGGAGCCAACACAAGAGGCACTGAGAGAAAGATATAAAACTTTTGACAGGTAATCATGTTACCAGTCCTCCCTAAAACTAGCAAAATGTCATGAAAAAATGTTTCCAACCGACAGTTACCCTTGGAATCATCCAAGTGTCTTAATGCAACTACAAACCATGCAAGAAGACAACAGTGTATACACAACTCAATTCCAGAACAGAAAAACACAAAACCAATAGGGTGATAAATTCACACAGATGAAAACTTTAACCAAAAAAAAAAAAAAGGTATCCAAACAGATGTTAGATGACCCCTAATAGCGACAACAAGATTGTGACAGTAGACATGCTAGACACTAATACTATAGGTAGAAGCCAAGGTCGGACAATTTTTTATACTCGTTACTCACTATAGTCGGTTGCATCTTTTTCTAATCTAATGGTACACCCATCATTTTCATAGGTGTCAATAATAACTGTGGTACCCTATTATGCACTAGATTAAGAAATAATCAATAATAAACAAAAAAGTATTACCAGCATCATAATACCTTATTTTCTTCAAGTGCTCGGGCAAGAAGAGCCTCTTTAGCCTCTAATGATTCACGCAGAGATGTCAACTCCTCGTTTGCTTTTTCAGCATAGCCTTTCAGACGTTTTAGTCTACCTGGTTTCTCGGCCTGTACAGGTTCACCATTGATAACTTCTAGCTTAGATTCAGCCACCTCAAACTCATTTTTTGCCGTCAGAGCAGATTCCTCAGCAGATATAATGCTATTTTTAAGAGAGAAAATATCTTTCCTTAGATCAGAGATCCGATTATATGTCTTGTTCACTGCATTCGTTAAAATCTGTAAGAAAGGAGGAAACGTGTCATATAGTTGCAAGAAATCTTCTAAAAGAACTCAATGAGAAAAAAAATACAGAACAAGCAAACAGATTTCTTGGCAAACAAAAAGAATAAAAGAATCAGAAATGTACACCATAAGGCAACCCTATGTCCACAAAATAAGGAACCAAGAGCCAAGGAACATAAAGCAAAAATTAGATTGGTTAAAATAGTTTGTTATTTCAAATATATGCTTTATAAATAGATACATACATATACAAACGTAAATACATACATATATATACAAACATATACATACTGTGTGTGTACGTGTGTGCCCACCTTGCAGTGTGATTGGGCTTTGCTGGGTACAAAAAGGGAAAAAAAAAAAAGGGAAATGCACACCATAGGGTAACCCAAACTCCACAAAACTAAGGAACATCAAGCAAAATTAGATTGTTTAAAACAGTTTAAGGTTGTTTTAAATATATGCTTTGCTACACATACACTCACACACAAGTGTGCGTGCATGTGTACGTGCATGTGCATGCCTACTTTGCTGCATGATTGGACTTTGCTAGGTACATAACACAAACACGACTGCAGCCCACATTAGTCTGATCCTTAAAAAATGGAAAATTATTGAAATTTGTATTTGCACATCAAATGAGTGAAGTTTATGAAGTATAATGATTGTGATAGTGTCCACTGGGATTTGTCTAAGGTGGCCTCTTGCTTGGTCATGTTGGGTTGGGCTCAGAAATTATTTAGGCAGATTGGGTTTTGGTTGAGGTGGTTTGTAGGATTTGGGCTGGCATCCTCCGTCAATGGGTTGAACTTGGGCTCAAGCTAACTGGACCGGAGATGCAGCCCTAAAATATTACATAAGCACGTGACAAGATTTCAAAATCATGCTCCTGAGAGGAGACTACCACCAATCAGTTACAAGAATGACTTCGCACCAAATAGATGTCCTTCTGAAGCAGATCTAGAGCTTGCAGATGGTGTCAAATTGCCTTGGACAAAACACCAAGCCCAGCTAAGTCATGGATGCTATTCCCAGCTAAGTGCTAACAATTCCATGGTTCCAAAGCCAGCAAGTCCCCAGTTAGCACGCATGAATGCATGCATCATCATGAACAACAACATCAGAGCCGTGTTCCCACTTATTTTTTGTTGATTACATTAATTCTGTCCCACCACCATTTTGTTCTATCGAGTGTCATATGCCCATTCTTATTCTGTTAAATCATGCAAACCATCTCATTTTAGGCCTTCTCAAGTCCGTCCTCCAACTTTCCCGAGTCCATAGTCTACATTCCACTAATTTTTCTCACAACCATTAGCAGCTTCCTGTTCTGCTTCAAGTGGATTAACATAACATGATGGGCTTCTTCAAGTCTCTCTATCCACACTGAACTGTTCACTTTCGAACAGAGTTACATAAATGATATCACTGGTTAGAGATAAAAGTAAAATCAGTTTATGCATGGTCAAGGCCTGGTATCAACGGTTCATTTGGTTAAACATTCAGTTGCAAAACTTGTTCTGGTGGAACTTGTACAATAATAAACGTAGAAGGCTGTCAAGACTTTCCAATCAACGAAATCATAAAAGTAAATCCTAACAAATGAAGGATTACCAATCTGCTGGGACCTTCTGCAGCAGTACACAGCTTAAAGAGAACTTAACGATGAGAAGTATGCTGTTCAAATTCGTGCTCCTTTGTTTAAGCATGACTGATTTTTCTCCAAAAACAAGTCTTGTGAGAATGATTGCATTTATGTGAGAATGTTCTGTGGATCATAGCAATTACAACCAAGAAAGTACTGACACCTGAATGATTACTTTCCAATGTCTAATGAAATGTCTGTGTATCTATAGAACTAATGATAGCATAGGATTGAATTATAACTATATTTGCAGCACCTAAATAATGCCTTTCAAAGAGTAGATTATAGCTAAAGTGAAGCTAACAAACAAATTTTAATAAAAGAACTCACCTCCCATGGACAATCTGACAGATGGAACTGACCAACATTTGCTGGAGAGAAGACCCAGGTAACAATTGCCAAGTTGGATATAAGACGGTATGCCATCATTCGATCAATGGCCACAGCAGTCATCTGAGTACTGTTCTTCCAGAATAAACTAACTTCATCAATTAACATCACCTGCTTCTCCTGATCTGAGCATAAGCCAGCAATGACCTGACCATATCGCTCTAAAACAGTTGTAAGATGAGTGAAACTTTTTGATCCAATATCAAGAAAAGTCTGGATGACCACTTCTAGTGCAACTCTAGGGCCATGTACTGGAACTATATTCTCCCCTACCCATGAAGAAATATCACGGGCAGTCTTTCTCCCCTTCACCATGTTGCTCAGTTCCAAAGCAAAAGTATTCAGTTCCGTCCCTTCCTTTCCATCCTCAGTGTCATATTTAAAACAAGGGCCACCTCTTGGCGGAAGCAGCTCCTCAAGTGAACTGGCATTATCAATGCTCTACATGAGAAAATGTGAAAAATTAGCAAAATAACCAGAAATTTGATTAGGATTTATGGAATTGTGAATCAAATAGAGAATACTACTGTACACTTTATAATAGCAAGCATATAAGTTCTATAAAGTTTTTTTTTTTAAAAAAGAGATTCTCTCTTGAACAAAAGCACCAGCCTCAATAAGAAATGGAATTTGCATAAGCTTGCTCAAACCAATGGTTGGCCAACCAAACTATATAACAATCAGGGTCACAAAAGCTTTAACACATTAATAAGGTTTTATTTTCAGAAACTGACTAGCAATTGGAGATCTGAAACAAGCATTAAAGGCCTAAATGAGGGCCATTTACAGCCCTCCTGGAATTCTGAACCGTCCTAGCTACTACTAGCCTTTTTTAAAATACCTAGCAATGACCACCCAAACCCAACAGCTAAAAACAAGCCATTTTCTTCTCACCGGGTTGAACAAATAGAAATAGCTAAATTAAAGGACCAATGGCTAGAAACCTAGCAATTTTCTAGCCATTGGACCTAGATCACATGATGTCTGGCCGGACTAGCAGATCCTACTGGTCCAGCCCAAGGATTGATCTCAATAAAGTCAGAGTTAGCGACAACATCCCGAAAACTGTCCCAAATCAGCTGAGCCAACTCAATCTTTATTTAACACCTTGTCATCAGTCCTCACTGATGTGTGCTTCACTTTCATGCATGCTTCACCTCTGACTAAACTTTTGTGCAAATCGTCATCATCATCAAAGCCTTATCCCATCTCTTTGGGGTCAGCTACATGAATCTTGCCCCTCCATCTTGATCTATCCAATGCCATACTTGTGGTAATCCGTAGACTAAAATTTTGTGCAAGTACATTCAGCAAATGAAAACAGCTGGTGTTAAAATAAATATTCTTTAAGGCATGGCAGCTACGAAATACACTGTTGTAATAAACATATGCATTAAAAGGTTTAACGTACAGCAAAATTCGAATTTAATTCCACGGGAACAAGTTGAGAGAAATGTTTTAAGTTTTTTCCCTTATTTCTGTCGATCTATTACAACTAAAAGGCCAATAGGATTTACCCATGAAAGTACCTGTTTGATCCTCTCCCAATATGATAAGCGAACTTCCCTCTCTAAAACTTCTTGAACAAAGACACGTTGTGGTGCCCATTTTGGGAGGTCTATGACATGAGCCCATTCTTCCCATGGCCAAACAAATCGAAAATTTGATCTGAGACACAAAGAAGACAAGTCAAACATTTACATATCTGAAGCTGCTGTCATACCCCCACTTAAGCACAATTAAATATAGGTGTCCTAGTTTCCGTGAGATAGAAACAATGCAAAACAGTCCAAGATAAAAAGGGAAAAAAAAAGTTCGCTGCAGGCCAAGTCAACATTTTCAAATTCTCAGAGAAAAGGGGAAGCCCTGAGGGGTGCACAATATTTTCAAAAAACAAGTCAGTCCGAGGACTCAGACGAGGTGCCAATGTGGGTTGCCAAGACATCAAGGCAAGTAACACAATTTTGGTCTGGTTTTTATTTTTATCCATTCATTTTTAATTTATTACATGAATCTGCACTTCTACAAAGGTCACTATTAAACTGAAAGTGAAACAATTATTCCTGCATCTTAAAGATCATGATACATGGAAAAATGGCAACGGTTGCAGCAAACAAAGTGGTAAGCCAGAAAAGCATCAAGATCAGGTTTGCTGTATCAATCCGACTTGATTCATGTCACACTAGTTGGATAGTTTTTGACGTTTACAAGTCCAAGTTGGATAGGTTTTCGGGTTTACAAGCCCAAGTCACATCACAGTTGGATTGCGTCCAATTGATACTCAGGTCACACAGATGTGACTTTGTTTTTCAAGAACCTGAGTCATATCCATTCTGCCACATCGCCAACCTTCATCACGATATATTTAGCATTACCATGAGAATAGTATAACAAAAATAACAGGAAAGGGGAAAAACAATTGACAGAGGGAAAAAAGAAGCACATTAAACCAAGTAATGACAAGTGGTCATGAGACATTAAGACGCTGATGGCAAAACTGAGTACGTTACTGCCAGAAGAAACACACTGTTGTGTAAAGGCCACAGAACTTCTGCAGGTGTATGAAATTGAAAATAAGTGAAAATCAAGACTAAAACAGCAAGCTGTTCACGGTGATAAAACTGCGCCTCTTGAAAATTCAAGGCCTGGAGCACAAGCAAACCATAAAATTCTTTAGAAGTTCAAACTCACAAGTGATGTGAAAACCAGAGAATAAGCCTTCTACGACACTCCATATTCATGTCTGATATTCTTTCAAACAGTGCACGCACTGCACCAGCTACAACTGCTGGGAAAGCTCCAGGAAGAGCCTAGAATGAACATTAAGAAAATAACCATAAGTTAAATGCACGGTAAGCATACACAACAAACCTTTAACCAAAAGTTTTTAAAAGGAAATCGAAGGGATTTTTGCACAAACAACCACAGTAAAAGTCTCCCTTAAAAATCATAATGCTGTGAACAACCTCAGAGGAAAAGATGTCAAGATTACCCTTTTTGGCATTTCCCAAAAGGCATCTAGGTAAATTATGCTATTAAATATGGGTATTCATGACAACTAAAAAAGACCATGCATAAGATGTCTCTTAAGGAAAATATTCATGACACTATGCTTTTAAGACATCGTTAAGTAGATAAAAATATGAGGGTTATTCATGCAAATGCCTCAAAAACTAAAAAAATCATCATACTAATGAGGTATAGCAAAAAGAATGGATATTAATTAACATGATAGAGTAGGGAAAATTTGGTGCAGTAAATCCATTTAATCTCAGAGGTCAAAGTGGAAGCAGGTTTCTAGGAATGTGACAATTCAACCCAGAAATCAGCCATCTTATAGCAGCTAAAAGATCCCTGGATTGCCTATAAATGAAAGAGAATGTTTCATTGTTCGGCGGCCAGTAGACAATGCATCTGACCAGCAAATAGATGCATAAGAATATTTCAACAAGGAAAGAAAGAATTGCATGTTCCTTCAAGATTAGCAATCTGACTATTGAGTGGGAATGAGCGCCATTTTGTTTCTTTCTGACTATTGAGTGGAAATGAGTGCCATTTTGTTTCTTCACCCCTTCCCCTTGTCTGTTTCTTCATCCACATGGGATTCTCCAATGACAAAGGATTTAAGGGAGTTGTGCAGATATCGGCAGTATTGCCTACCTCTACCAGAGATTACTGAAACCACCATTACCTCCAGTATCATCATTGCTGACGTAGCCACCCACACAAGCTATCATTGTTGTCTACCCATCAGTGCTGCCACTCTCAGCACTATAGTTCTCGGCCACCAGCAGTAGTTGCCAGCACCGCTGATGTCACTGCTTGCTGCCCAAACATATTATCACTACTGTCCAACCACCCATGCTGCCATTTCACCATTTTCAATCACCAGCCCACCAAAGCCTGTGTTCATTGATGCCACATTTAACCCTCAACATATTAAGTATCCAACTCTGCCATAGCTGGTCCCAAGCCCAGATGAGAAAGGAGGATGCACATTAGGTCAACAGCCAGGACTTGATAAAATTCATCACAACCAAATCATTAAACATCAAGCAAATTTTCTTGCTAATACTAGTGTGTCCTAAGAAGCCACAAATTACATTGGCTGCCACATGTATGAACAGGTGAGCAAGGGCTTGCTAGGGTGTCCACTGACAGCAATGTGCCACAATGGTGCCAGATTGTCGTGACAACTAAGGAAGGGTTCTCTTATGTTGGATGAATACAAGTAAGAAGTTAATCTAAAAGAATAAAATTCATTTACCTACATGGGATGTATGAATTTTAGTTGGCAAGAGACCTCAATGGCTAAAAGGTATGATACATAGGCAAAAGCAATAATAGAAGTTATGTAGCTATGATTATAAACAAAAATATAAAAGACAAAGCTGTAGTAGTCAAGAAGGAAAGGGATAGACCTATACTACTAAAACTTTTGTTAGGTGAAGAAATTTTAAATAGTGCTTATGCACCATAAGTATGACCAAAAGATACGAGGAAATTTGGGAGAATTCTGCAATCCAAAATATTCCTAATAGGAAGAGGATTTCCATGGGTGGAGATCTAAACGGTCATGTACCAAAGGACCTATGAGAGGGTTCATGAAGGCTTTGTTTTGATGATAAAAATGGCATAAGTGATGCCATTCTCAAATTTGCTATTGTGTATGATCAAATAATTACATTTATTTTAAAAAGAGAGAAGCACTTAGTAACTTACAAAAGTGGAACATATAATTATTTTAAAAAGAGAGAAGCACTTGGTAACTTACAAAAGTGGAACATATAAACATCAAATAGACTTTCTTTATTGGGAAGGTTGACCAATCATCATGCAAAGATTGTAAAATTGCATCAATGGAAAGTTTAACCCGTCAAAGTAGAACTTTTAGCAATGTATGAACACCCAAAATTGGAAATAAAGGGCATTGTGAAAATTTGCAGTAAACTCTAATGGTGGAGTTTGAATATAGAAATTCAAATGCATATAAAACTTATTTATCAAGGGAAGATATATGAGAATCCGAAAGAAAATAAACACGAAAGAGATTTAGTAGTGGAGTACTGAAATTCAAAATATTATTAAAAGAAAGCACTTTAAAGTGTGGCAAAATGATAAGAATTATCAAACCTTAGAACAATACATATTAGCAAAAACAAATACTAAGAAAATAGTTAATAAAGCTATGAAGACTGGAAGAATTGTATCATAAACTAGGAATTGGAGAGGGTGAAAATATATTTTTAAACTCGCTATACTAAGGGATAGAAAGCATAAGAATTTAAAATTATGTTAGATGCATTAAGAGTAGCAATCAAAGGGTTTTAATTGAAGATTATGAGATTAATGAGAGGTGCTGTACTCAATTTTGAGAAATTATTGAATGAGTACTTTAGAGCCCTATCTTTTACGGGAACCAATATGTCATTAGAAATTCAAGATGCTTTAAGAAGGATGAAAATAGGCAAGGGTCTTGAGCTAGACAGCATACCTATTGAAGCTTGGAAAAGTGTTAGTGATATACATATTAAGTGTCTGACTAGACTTTTTAAGAATATTTTAAAAGAGAGAAGAATGTCAGACAAATGGAGAAGTATTTTAGTTCATTTCTTTTAAAAAAAAGAGAGACAAAACTGCAATAACTATCATGATATTAAACTTATGAGCAATAACAAGAAACTTTTGTAAAGAGTAATAGAGAAGAGACTTAGTCTCATAACTAGTCTTTTTAAAAATCCATTTACATAGATGCCAAGGAGATCTATTACAGATGCTATCTTCTTACTGAAATAATTTATAGAGAAGTAGAGAGAGATGAGGAAAGATTACATATAATTTTCACTGATCTAGGGAAGCCTTATGATCAACTGATTAAGTACCAAGAAAGCTCATTTGGTGGACCTTAGAGAAGAAAGGAATCTCTAAAGGATACAATGGTAGGGTTAAAGATATGTACGAGAAGGGCATAAGCCTTTTACAAGCATGAGAACCATTGCTAGAGATAAATGATATGTTAGAACAGAAAATAAACATCTTTGAAATGTAAAGGATTTAAGATTAGTTGAACTAAATAAGAATATACAAAATGTAATTTCAAATTTTCAATAATATGAGCGTGGACCAAAATATTTGATTACAATTGATGGTCAAGCAAGGATAGCAGTATCAGTATCGGTACCGATATCAGAGGGTACTGATACCGATACCGATACGTATCAGCCGGAACCAGCCAATAAAAAATATTTTTTTTCCTTAATTACAAAGACTGGTACCGATACCCCCCAGTATCGGTACCGAGCAGGGCCGATACCTATGCGTATCGGTATCCGCCGATATTGCCAACCATGTGGTCAAGTTATACGTAAAAGTAGCAACATTGGAAATTCAGTATCTATCATTTAAGGCCCCGTTTGGTATCAGGAAAATTGGGGATAGGGTATGCATATTACCATTCCTCGTTTGGCATTGCAAAAAATCATGGGAATAAGAGGAGTTAACGGGGATAGGGATAAGGGAGCGTAACCCCACTTTTGGGGTTAAACATGGGGATAACTCATTCCACCAAAAAGGTGGAATGACATATCCCCGCCCCTTAACCTCATTCTTACCTGATTTGCCTCTTCCCCTGGTTCATAAAGTAATAATATAATTAACTCTAATAACGGCTTTCTTACTAGCTAATGATGTTAAATATGTCGTTAAATTCAAGATGTTTGGTGTATCATGATATGAGTAATAAAAAATAAAAAATATTTATATTTAATATACTATATATATTAAATATAATTATATAACATAAAATAATATAAGCATACATATTATCTTAGGATTAGAAGGATAGCAATGTCTTTTTCCATAACTTATCCTCAGTACTCTCCTCATTTTCACCAAATAGAGAACCGGGTTAACTTTTTCCTTATCCCCTCAGATACCAAACGCACCATAGAATAGGGATAGGGATAAATTAAATCGGATTGACTTATCCCTATTCCTCCCTATTTCTATCCTGACACCAAACGGTACCTAAAAGAATGGAAATGTCCAAGAGGATGCCGTACATAGAGTCAAAGCAAGTTGGTTGAAATGGAGAAGTGCATCTAGAATCTTCTATGATCAACGTCACCTTAATGCTAAAAGTTTTTTTTCCTATAAAATGGTAGTGGGATTAAGTGTTGAGCTGTGAGAAAATATCATGCACAAAAATAATATTTCAAAGAGAGGATACTAAAATGAATGTACAGGACTAGAGAGGATAAGATTCTGAAATCTGAATGAACATATATGTTCAAACTAGGGCTTGTTGACACAGCTAAGGGAAAATAGGCTCAAATGATTCAACCATGTGCACTATTTCCAAATTCAGCAACAGCAAGAAGGTGCAATGTCCCACAGATCGCCTCTGAATGTCAAAATGCTCATTTGGAGAATACCTAACAAAAGGCTGACCACTGCAGACAGATTGATTCATTTTGTCTGTGATGTGCCCTCTTTGTGCTCTGTACGTGGGGAAGAGGATGAATCACTGGACGATATCTTCGTCAATGCCACTTCACTATTCCAGGTTGGAGAGCCATCCTTGCCAAGGCACCTCAACCCTTCAGGCAAGCAGATATTGTAGCCTCCCTCCTCCAGCAATGGCCTCTTCTCATGGCCCCGAGGGCTGATCGCATCATTTGGTGGCTGATTCTTCGTGGGGGAGACAAATCAGGAGATTTTCAAGAAGGAAGTCTTGGTAGCAGACAGAGTGATTGGGTTTGTGTGTGATAGGATTAGAGAATGGGACATATCTTTTGTACACCACACATCAATACTTCCTTTTATTGATTGCTTAGGGGAAGTATGAGGGGGGAACGATCTTACTGTTTTGTTTGGAGTTTTGTTACCATTTGTATATGGGTTTCTTTTGGTGAGCTGCATTGTGTACTTGTATCCATCTTCTTGTTTATTAATACATATTTGTGGTACCATCCACCTTCCCAAAAAAGAACGAAGGTGCAGCCAACCCCAAATAAAGGACCAATTGTTTTAGGAAGAAACAAAAAGTGCATTTGCTTCAAAATAATGTGACATTTGGAAAGGTTATTGGAATCATCCGACAGGGTGGTCTTTGATTTGCCTTGGATTGGTAACTATCAGATTTTTAACCCCAGGAGAGAGGCAAACACATTAGCACTAGGCAGGACTTTTTCTCCAAAGCCGCGTTTGCTTGAGCTTTTGTGGGGAGGGGGGGATTTTGACTGAAAATCTCTATTATGCCCTTTTACTTTTGAAACCTCCCAAGCAGGTTCCCATGGACTTATGGCTCTTTGGTAATCTGACGAAGTAGGGACGTCCCATCTTCAGATCTTTCTGGCTTTAAAATTTTGAGACACCTTTCTGACACAATCTGTACTAGAAGACAGGTGGCAGAAAATAACTCAGTGAAATCTTCTTTTTTCTTACATGCTATCAATCAAGGTCTAAACCTACTTGTAACCATGGAGTATGCTAGAAACCAAATAAGCACTCCATGAGAACATGATGGCATCACTTACCTTGCATAGGTCAATGATAACCAAGGTGTAGTACAAGGGCTTGAATGGAGCTCGAGGTAGCAACAGCAGCTGCATAGATGCACAAAAAGCAAAGACAGAGAAGTGCATTATATGGATGTAACAATTAACCCAGTTAACATTTTACAGTTATCAGGAGTTAAATGGAGAGATACAAGGATTGAAATAACATGAGCATTAAAAAGTAAGAGGCCTAGATGTCAGGGAGATGCAACACGAACTAAACTTATTTTGGTCCTAACTTCTGTGCTCATAAATAGACATCCCTCAGAATCGTTTCCATCATTTCATAGTAAAAGACCTCAGAATTATTCAGCCTTACTCCTCTGCCAAACTGGCGCTAACAGAACATTCAATCAATAAATGATCAGCATCTTCATACAAATTTGACAGAGCAGTCCAGACAGATTTCATTTGGGCACTCAGTTCTGATGACAATTGTAATGATATGTTACTTAAAAGGAAACCATATATGTGCTTCTACCTTGTGGGGGGACTTGACATTTGAAAGCTTTGTAAAATTTATTCCTTGAACCTTGTATGACATTGTGAAGTGACCACATGGAAAATTGTTAAGTGGTTCTATCCAGATAATTTTACCTATTGTATCAGGGTCTAAATTTTTCTCACTTAACATCTATAATAAATCTATTAGTTATGATTTGGACACCTGTATTGCAGAGAGTTCTGTTAGATACTTGGACACAACACAAAACTTGGACATGCATCTCATACCCTCCATTGGAGCATTCCAAAAACAGAGCACCTAACAATTTTTCACAGTACAAATGGTAAAATTCAATAATAGAATGAATATTTTATTATATTTTATATCTAGACAAGTCATACACAAGTGTGTTTACATCCACGCACTTCTCATTAATCTATCACTGCTTTTTGACATAAGAAAAGTAGACCTCCCCCCATGGATGGCAGTACCGGCCGGTACGTACCGGTATCGGCCGGCACCGGTACCATGGGTACCGACCGGTACCGGACCGGTACGTACTGGTACCGGTACCCACCGATACCGGTACCGGTACCGGTACTGCCATCCTTGCCTCCCCCCAAAAGAAGGGAACTCAACAGCATGTACGCATACTGGGTCCCCGCCATGCTTAACTGTCATCCATGCAGGAGGCAGCCACCTAGAGTTGAGGTTATTTATTGGTACGACTTGCACTAGGTTATAGTGTGACTAATCCAATGGCCAACATCAATAGCTTAACTTGTCTATGGTGTTCTATGTCTACATCCACCCTCTTGAACATCTTTGTTTGAAAGAAACATACAGGGACCTTCTTATGCAAGTCATGGCTGTAATGGCTAGAATATGTAATCTGCCAAATCCAACTGAAAGGTGTATGTATGAACAGATAGTCAGATATGAGACTTCTTTTTTTTTAATGTGGATAGTACCACTTATATTATAAAGAGGAAACAAATGGGAAATTTATTTAGCCCAACTTGACCTCAGCACAGACAAAAGAGAAGATCCTATGTGTGATAACAGCTTCCCATATTCTACTATTATGCTCCGTGCTCCATCAATAATGCCCCGATAGTAGCATGAAGGATCAGCCACCATAGAACAGGATCTTGTTTCTACAGCCAGGGTCTCTCCCACGAGTGAAGAAAGGCTCTACATGAAACGGCTTCAGCCATTGGAGCAAAAGAAGTAACTCCCTCATCTCTTCCTCTATCAAATTCCTCCTAAACAAAGGACTTACAGCTGGTCTAGGATTTGGGCTCCATCAGCTACCTGGAAGACAAATGCCGACAGCTGAAAGAGAGATGTCAAACAAGTGCAGGAAGGTGTAGCACAGAGGCTGAGACACACCACACATCCTCCAAAAAGAAGATGACCCTACCATTCCTAACCATAATGAGCGATCCTGCCTTGAACACATCAACACTAGATAAAATATCCTTCCAGGATGGGGAGACATTCTACACTGCAGGCAGAAGTAAGTCCCACCATGGATTGCGGAATCGGCGGGTTCCGAGCCGAGTTGGGGGGGAAATTACTGTTCCCCCCACCGATTTTTTTTTTTAAAAAAAAAAACGGCAGAAATCGGCCCGAACCGGACCAAATCGGGTCCGGACCGGCCGATCGGCCGGTCCGGACCCGATCTGGTCCGGTTCGGACCGGTCCCGATCTCTCTCTTAAGGTTCGGCCGGTCCGGACCCGATCTGGTCCGGTTCGGACCGGTCCCGATCTCTCTCTTAAGGGGGGATCGGGAACCAGACACCAACAGCGTTTCTACTGTTGGCGCCCGGCCCTTCCCCACTCCCCAGCCCCTCCCCGGCTCGCCGCCGGCCCAGCCGCCGCCGCCGGCCCTCTCTCTCTCTCTCTCTCTTTTTCTCTCTCCTTTTTTTTTTTTTGAGATATCGAGCAAAAGGAGGGGATTTTCATCCCGTCATCGTCGGCCGGTCGTCCGGGAGCCGCCGCCGCCGCTGTGGTCACCGTCGCCGCCGCCCTCGACGTCGGATTTTTTGTTCGCATTCCGATCCGAGTTTAGGTATATTTCGAATTAATTTTTTAAAATTCTAAAAAAAATAGAAATGATGTATGATTGTGATTATGGTGTAGATCTCTTAATATTTAGGTTGAAAAAAATTTTAGCAAGTTGATTAGACAAAATTCTCAAAATTAGCCCTAATTACGAGTTAAAAATTGGGGTTTTTGTATGATTAGTGTGATTAAGGTTCAATTGAATGTGCCAACCACTCAATTGAACTTGTTAGGACATAAATGTGTATTTTTTTGCATTAATTGCATGTTATTAGCGTTAATTAGTTAAAATTAACCCTAATTAGGGGTTAAAAATTGGGGCTTTTATATGATTAGCGTGATTAAGGTTCAATTGAGTGTGCCAACCACTCAATTGAACTTGTTAGGACATAAATGTGTATTTTTTTGCATTAATTGCATGTTATTAGCGTTAATTAGTTAAAATTAATCCTAATTATGGGTTAAAAATTGGGACTTTTATATGATTAACGTGATTAAGGTTCAATTGAGTGTGCCAACCACTCAATTGAACTTGTTAGGACATAAATGTGTATTTTTTTGCATTAATTGTATGTTATTAGCGTTAATTAGTTAAAATTAACCCTAATTAAGTGTTAAAAATTTGGGCTTTTGTATGATTAGTATGATTAAGGTTCAATTCAGTCTGCCAACCACTCAATTGAACTTGTTAGAACCTGATTGCATTTTTGCGTTTTTATGTTATGCAGGAATATGGCAGAACAGGATGTGGAGCAACATGGTGCTGATCCTGGTTGGCAACATTGCACACTAGTGGACAGTGTTAGGATGAGGGTCAAATGCAACTGGTGTGGAAAGGAGATGGGTGGTGGTATCTATCGCCTAAAAAATCATCTTGCTGGCATATCAGGAGATGTCAGTAGATGTGAGTCAGTCCCGCTGGCCTTGAAGAAGGAAATGAGGGCTTATATAATGGGTAAAAAGGCACACAAAGATTTATCATCTCAACAATACATGGATTTGCAAGATGAGATATCAGGGCACCAAAGACGAAGGGATTACAGTCTACCTGTTCAGCGTCCGATCAATTTAGATGATGATGATGAGGAGGAGGATGAGGAGGATCCAGATGACCCTGATGCAGAGTACACCAGAGCTGTTCGTGCCAGTTTGCGGACAAATAGAGAAGATGAGGACCGGCGAAGAGGCATAGGATCATCAGGTGGATCAATGCCTGCTGCTTCTCAGCCTGGGATATTCGTTCCTAGGGGTTCTTCTGGTCGCAGGACTGCTAGTTCTATATTGAGTTGTGGACGGACATCAGATGTGGCACGCGGTCCTATGGACCAATTTTTGTACAGATCAAGGTCTGCCAGACAGCCTGGAATCAAGCAAGCATTAAAAGGAGTCAAGGCATCAGCAAAAAATGCCTTGAAAGGAATTGTGAAATGGTTTTTACATGCAGGTGTGCCAGCACATGCCGCATCTAGTCCATATTTTCAGACGATGGTGGATGCAATTGCAGATGCTGGACCTGGTGTAAAGGCCCCCACAGCTCGCTACATTTATGATGTTGGGCTTGAAGAAGAGTATAATGACTTGAAGGTATGGGTCGACAACTTCAAAAATGTGTGGAGGGAGCGTAGTTGTACCTTCATGTGTGATGGTTGGACAGGGACCACAAGAAGATCTATGATTAATTTTCTTGTGTATTACAACGAGGGCACTTTTTTTTTGAAGTCTGTGGATGTCTCAAACAGAATAAAGAATGTTAATTATTTGTACATGCTAATGGATGACGTGGTAGAGGAAATTGGTGAAGAAAATGTTGTGCAGATAGTCACTGACAACGAAGCAAGCTATAAAGCAGCCGGTAATTTGTTGATGCAGAAGAGACACCATTT
Organism: Zantedeschia hybrid cultivar; assembly: GCA_030544215.1. Taxonomy (NCBI): domain Eukaryota; kingdom Viridiplantae; phylum Streptophyta; class Magnoliopsida; order Alismatales; family Araceae; genus Zantedeschia; species Zantedeschia hybrid cultivar. Next base: position 53,647,464 of record JARZZO010000004.1, read on the forward strand.
GTACTGGGTGCCTTGTGCAGCACATTCTATTGACTTGATGATGGAGGACATAGGTAGAGATCCTTTTGTTGCTGAGGTGGTACAACATGCTCAGATGATCACGGGATTTATTTATAGTCACAACATGATCTTACATATGATGAGAGAACATACAGGTGGACGGGATCTTCTTCGTGCTGACCCTACTAGATTTGCATCCAACTTCATTTCTTTAGAGAGTCTGAGTAAATACAAGCATCAGTTGGCCCAGTTAGTCCACTCTGACGAGTTTCTGGCACATATAGGGACACTGAGAGCCGATGCTAGAGAAGTTGCCTTGGCAATGCAATCACTAGTTGGGGAGAGAAGTTTTTGGGATAAAGTTTCGCGCTATCTGAAAGTGGTTGAGTCTCTGGTACGTGTTCTGAAGTTAGTGGATGATGACAAAAATGACATGGGATATTTGTATGAGGCCATGGATAGAGCAAAGGAGCAATTGAGCGAAAGCCTTCCTACTTCTCATGACAAATGGTGGAGGATCATCGATAATAGATGGGAGTCGACTCTTCATCATGATCTTCATGCTGCTGGTTAATTCTTCATCTATTTAAGTTGATTTTATGTTATTAATTTTGTTCACATTTAATTTTATAACTAATTAAAATTCAATTTATATGCAGGATATTTTTTCAACCCAAGGTATCAGTATAATGAGAGCGTGCATAATGACGGAGAGGTCCTTCGAGGCACAACTAATGTGATTACTAGAATATCAAGGAATACGAATGAAAGGATAGATGCCTTAGCAGAGGTACCGTACAAAGTAGGAGTTTATGAAAATGCATGCGTCTATCATTAACTTATGTTATTTATATTTATTTTGTAGATGAAGAGATTTAAATTGAAGATTGGCATTTATGGAGATGATGACGTCAGGGCTGCAGTAACGAGGACAACTCCAGGTGAATTACATAATAAATAGTCAAATATTAAATTTAATGATTGGCATTTATGATTATTGATATCGTCGTCTTCTTTTTTTTTGAACAGCTGAATGGTGGATCCAGATTAATTACAGACAAGCTGCCACAAATCCTTTGGCGTATGTTGCAGTGCGAGTACTCAGTCAAACCACTTCTTCCAGTCAATGTGAAAAAAACTGGAGTACATTCAGTCTCATTCACACGAAGGTTCGTAACAGATTGGGGGTTTCTAGACTGGAGAAGTTGGTGTACTGTCACTACAACATGCGTCTAAAAATCAGGCAGATTCAGGAAAGATAGAGGCTTGAAAGACAGAGATTCATGGAGTTTGCTGGCAGACCAGTTGATGAGCCTGTACAACATATTGATATTGACGAACTGTTAGATGAAGAACACCCACTGCATTCTTGGGTGGAGAGCAAAGCAGCCAGAGATGCACAGCCTGAGTTTGATCCTCAGGATCGGAGTTGGGCAGAAGGTGAATTAGATGCAGTAGTTGCTCGAGATCCTGAATTTCAGACAACACAAGAAGGAGGTGCACTAGTTCTGCAGAAACGCCGAAAGTCAGCCACACTAGAAGACACTGCTAGAACTTCTGCCTCTCAGCCAGCACTCAGGAGATCAGCTACTCAGGTGGATCCACAAAGAAGAAAGGAGAAAGAGCCAGCGAAACCTTCATTGCAGTCATCGAGCAACAAAAAGAGAAACAATCAAAAGGAAAGTCTAAACAACGAGTGGACCCATCAAAAGGAGAAGAAGGGACAGTTCAGCAGACTAGAGAGACACCTGAGGACACCCCAGCTTTACCACCTCACTTGGCCAGCATGTACGAGGCAGAAAAACAAACCTACAGACGTAGAAGAAGGCGATTGAGGAAAACAAGCCAAGTGCGGAGTGATGACTCCACTGATGATGATGATGATGATGATGATGATGATGATGATGATGATGGAGATGGTGATGGCGCTGCTGCTGCTGGATTATCAGGAGGTTCTGCACTTGGGAGCAGTTACACAGGATACGATGATTACTCCGCACCTCCGAGTCATTCTGAAGGAACTCAAGGTCAGAGACAAGGACAACAAAGGGGATTAGAAGGCCAACAGCGACAGGCAGGATGTGATTGGCCACCATAGGAAGATGCACCTTCTTATCCGCCCATTATTCATCCCCCTACACTGCCATATTCAGACATCAGCAGCACTACTGAAGGGTACTCTGGACCTCCACCTATACAGTACGGCATTTTTGTCCATCCAATACAATCAGGAGAAAGTTCAAGCCAACAAGCTTACACACCTAGAGGTATTCAAAGAGGATTCGAAGACCTCGCTAGTTCCTTGTTTGGCTATGGATATGCACCGGCAGATTATGGCCCGCCTGCTCAAACTTATGAACCGGATGATGAAGGATCACAAATGTGATCTTTCTAAGGTATTTTTCAACAACAATATCTTTTTTAATTAATGCACAACAAAAATTATTAGTTAGTTAGTTGTCTTTAATGTTTATTTTTTATGGATGTACATGAATTGCATTCATTCTTATTGTACATCAATTTAATAATATGTATGTAATTTTTTCTGATTTTTTTTAATTTTTTCTGATTTTTTCCTTATTTTTTTCTATTTTTTTCTATTTTTTCTGATTTTTTTTTTTAAAAAAAAATCCGGCCGAGTCGGACCGGCCGGACTGAGTCTGGATCGGCCGACTCGGCCGACTCGGCCGATCCAGATCGGGTCGGGTCGGGATCGCCGGGTCCCGATTCCCGGTCCCGACCCGAGCCGGAATTCCTTGAGTCCCACACCCTAGAATGAGTATAGTACTCCAATAAAATCACTTGCTGACATCATTAAACTTTAACATTCATTAAACCTAAGCCTCCGTTCTCCTTAGAACTGCACAGTCAGCTCCAGCTGACATCAAAACCATCCCTCTTAGGGTCCCCCCACCCATGCCAAAAGAACCTAGCTCGAATAGACTCTAGTATCTTGGCAACAGCTAAGGGGATTCTGAAGATGGAGAGGTAGTATGTAGGGAGACTATCAAAGACCAACCTACACAAAGTCAGTATACCTTCAAAGGATAGTAGCCTTCCGTTCCACCCTGCCAATCGGTGATCAAACCTCTACACCACCTTCTCCCAATCTCTATGTCGGAGCGCTCATGATGTGAGGTGCATCCCCAAATTGGATATTGGGAATTCACCCTTCCGATAGCCCATAATGAACGTAGCTCTCCTCAACTCCGTATCCTCCATACTGATGCCTATCAACTGGCTCTTGTGGAAATTGACTAAGAGACCTACTACCTCCCTGAGCAACTCCAAAATAAGCCTCGCCACTATTTCGCTCTCCTCAACAGAAAAGAATACGATAGTGTCATCGGCATATTGAAGGTGAGTGATGTAAAGCCCCTGTTGGGTATCCTAAAAGCCTCTAATGAGACCCGCTGAGTATGCTCTGTCCTAAACTCTACTGAGGATGTGCGCCACCAGAATGAAAAGGACGGGCAACATAGGATCCCCTAACGGAGACCTATCTCACTGTGAAAGAAAGGTGTGTGCTGCCCATTAATAAGTACTGCAAATGTGGCTGGGGAGAGTCACAACACACACTCGCTCATCCACATAGTCCACCTATCTCCAAAACTACCTTGGTAAGGACCGCTAATAAACACTCCCAGCTGACCCTGTCATAAGCCTTGTCAAAAATTCAGCTTCAACAAAAAAACCACTCCTATGGTGTAGCTTCATGGAATATAGTGCCTCATGAGCAACAAGAAAGTTGTCTTGAGAAGTTGTCTTGGACGTACCTCCTCTTGATAAAGGCTCCTTGGTTACCACTGATCACCATACTTGCTACCTTCTCCAACCTTAAGGCCAAAGTGCTGGTAATGATCTAATACATAGCGTTCAACAAGTTGATTGGCCTGAAATCTGAAAGGTAATCAGGCCCCTCTTTCTTAGGGGTCAATGCAATGTATGCCCTATTAATACCCTTGAGGTGAGCACGGCCTTCTTGAAAGTCTAATACTGCATGAATAATGTTTGCTTTGACAATGTCCCAACAGAAATGGAAGAAAATAAGGGGAAAACTGGTCTAGGAGCCTTGTCACCAACTAGTGCAAAGGCAGCCCTCCTGATCTCCTCCTCAATAAATGAGCCAGAAATGTCCTCTCTCTCCTTAGAAGAGAGCTAAGGGGAAAAGCCTGGAATAGAAATCAAGTACATTCTGCTTAATATGAGAATCTCTTGAGAAAACAATTTCCACCCCTGAGCGCATCGAGCAGATTCAATCTTCTTCTACCTGAAGCCACCCGCTGATAATAAGCTATGTTCTTATCCCCCTCTTTGATCCACCTATCTCTAGACCTCTACTTCCAAAAGATCTCCTTTTTCAGAAGTATCTCATCGAACTCTGTCGTCGGTCTTTCCCCACTTGCCTAATTATCAGCATCCAATATACCTGCTTCCTCTAGGGCAACAAATTAATGGGGATCCAGATCCAACGCATTTTACACGATGGTTTGAGCACAATCCAGTCCTTAGTAGCAGGATTCAGCCATTTTAGGCACCGCTCCCACTCCCTGGGTGCGAATATGCCCTTTGGGCTCAAGGGAACACGCTCCCCCGATGATCCAGAATGAACCCTCATGCTTAGGGTTCGTTCGGGTGGTGAGGATGCCCGGTAGGGGGAAGAAGAGGAGGAGGAGGAAAGGACAAGGAAAGGGAAAGAAAGGGAGAAAAAAACGTACCTTGAGATGGTGGTGACGGTGGCAGCGGTGGGAGCTGCGGCAGCTTGCAGGTGTGGCGATGGCAACGACGAAGGCACGAGGAGCTGGCGAAGGCAGCAACGTGCCTGAAGCAGAGGCCCAATATCCTCCACCCCGTTGAGGATGGACGAAGGGCGGCAGCCATCACAGGAGCAGGAGACGCAGCGCAGCGGGTGAGGGAGGTTCTTTCCCTCCAATGATCATGTTTGGGTTGGGGAAAGGATAAAAAGGAAGGGAATTTATAAAACAACCCCTCGCAGTATTGTTCTCCATTTTTATATTGTGTAGACACCCTTAATGCATTACAATAGAACTTTATAGTTAATCTTTATTGGCTTGTCGGAAATGCAACGTTGTGTTATAAACTTTTAGACAATTACAAAAAGACCCCTACACTAAAAGTCAGGCATAAAATAACTATACAAAATAGTTATTGTGTAAATGCCCAAACAATATTTTATGAAAATCTTTAAACACAAAAACATAAAAAATTATAAAAACTCAGAAAATTTTTAAAACATACTTATTTTTTTTGTAATAGGAATATTATTGTAAACTATGCTCTACTCATGAAAGTAATTATTTTGAGTTGCTTTTTTATTTTTTTTGGTATACACATACAAATATATAATCATTAAATTGTTCCCTCAACGTTCCTAAAGTAGGGAAAATAAGAAACCTATTGATCCATCAAATCGATCCTGTTCCCGCTCTGTGCTACTAAGATCCAGTTGATCCGACAGCCCCAACTTCGCTGAGGCTCAGACTCACCACAAGGATGACAGTACCGGTATCGGCACCGATATCGAGGGGTGCCGATACTGATACGTATTGATATCGGGAGTATCGGCCAGTACTAGTAAATTTTGGCCCAACAGTACCGGCCAATAAAGTATTTTCTTTTTAAAATACAAATGGACTCTTATCAGGGTTTCACAAATGGACTCTTATCAGGGTTTCACTGGGTATCGTACCGATACCCACCGATATCGATACGTATCGGCCGATATGTATCGGTATCGACCAAAACTGCCAACCATGCACCAAGGCGTGTTTAATACACAGGATTTGAATCACAAGTCCACATATTTTGTTTGGCATGTTTGGGTCCATTTCGGCCTTTTTCTATTTTTTAGATTTTTTATGCGATTTTCAGACTATTTTTATGCGATGTTATGTGATATTTTGTTTGGCATGTTTGGTCCATATACCCATACTCCCTGTGGAATAGACTCTGTAACTACCACACTGGCTGAAACCTAGAAAGCCTATACATAATGGTCCAACCCAGACCAACTCATAGCAACTCAAACCAACTTGCAATGACTCGCATGATTCATAAGGACCCGTAGTAGTCCTCATGAGAGCTTAATAATTAATAACATGTCAAGTAGTCACATATCTTAGCAGCTGAGTCGAGATTTGAAATATCTGAGAACTGATCAGACACGAGCCCAAACGAATCAATCCAAGCCAGCAAACCATCCCACCACTCCCTCCTTCCCCTCCCTCCCCCCCAACAATAAAAAAACTATGACAATATAGAACATCGTGTGATGCACCAGACATGCCAATTTGCGTGCAACGCGAGTGGAGAAAAGGAGCTAAGATATAATAGTATGCCAAAACCAAGTGCTAGTATTGATTCATACCTGTGAAAATATAGTCTCTGCCATCAAATGCTCATATCGAAAAGATACAGGAAGGCCAGCCAAATATGCCGCACATTCTTTACGGCTAGCTTTCCAAATATTACACACACAAAAAAAGCAGAGCACAAAACAATCAGCATAATTCTTTTTTGGAAGGTGAACAAAGGTCACAATTCATTATATGAGAATAAAAGATACAAACAGACCCCAAGTCATAATGCAATTCCCAAAGTTATAAATAACCCCAAACCCCAACAAGCAAATGACTAAAAGGCTATGTTATCCAGAGGATAAAATAGCAGCAGAAAATTTTTACATATGCTGCAAGATGGAATAAAAAAAACACAAAGTAATTCACAAGAAATGAGGCATTAGCAGAAAAACTCTAAATGTCAGAATCTGGTATATAAGGCAAGTTGTTGAGTAGGGTCAACTAGCTGAAAGAAAGCAACTATAACTGCACAACTGCAGATACTCAGGTGAAATCTAGAGGAAAAATATTTCAAGCAAAGGGACTTAATAGTGGAGCAATGGAATTCAAAAGGCTATTAAAGAAAAACAAGAATACTTTAAAGCATGGCGAAAGAATAAAATGACCCCTTAAAAGAATACGAAACTACAAAAATGAATATCAAGAAAAAAAAAGTTAGTAAAGCTAAGTTGAAGGCTTTTGAAGAATCGTCTCATAAACTAGGAACTCGAGAAGGTAAAAAGGATATATTTAAACTTGTTACACTAAGCGACAAAAAGAATAAGGGTTTAGAGCATAGCAGATGTACTAAGAATAATCAAAGAGTTCTAGTTGAAGATTATGAGACTAAGGATACATGGTACACTTATTTTGAGAGATCATCCAATGGGATCACTTTAGAGGCCTTTCTTATTGAACGAACCAATGAGTAACTTAGGCCAAATAATTATCATCATGTTCAAATGATTAGAGTTCAAAAGTTGAATATGCTTTAAGGGGGGCAAAAGCCGGTTAGTCCATTGGACCCAACAACATATCTATTGAAGTTTGAAAAAAGTGTAGGCGTTGTAGGTGTTAAGTAGTCGATTAGACTTTATCATAAGATTTTAAAGGAGCGAAGAGTATCAAATGATTGAAGGAAAAGTAAAACCAAAGGAGACATACACAATTGAAATAGTTATTGTGGTATTAAACTTATGAGCCACAAAATGAAACTTTGGAAGAGAATTATCGGGAAGCACCTTAGGCTTGTGCCTAGCACCACCAGAAATTAGTTTAGGTCAATACCCAGTAGATCTACTCCAGAAGTTACATTCTTACTGCAGCAGTAGATGAAGTAGTATAGAGAGAAAGAAAGATATATATGATTTTCATCGATTTAGAGAAGACCTACGATGGAGCATTAAGTGCTAATTTGGTGGACTTTAGAGAAACAAGACTTTTAAAAGATATGTATTGATGTGGTTAAGGAAATATATGAAAGGGCTTTTTACTAATGTGTGTGAGGACTATTAGTGGAAAGACATGTGAGTTTCTTGTTATTATAAGACCACATCAAGGGTCGGCATTGAATCTATACCTTTTTACATTAATTATAGTTGAAGTGATAAGACACTTACATGATGGTATCGTTGATGTATGTTATTTGTGGATGATATTAGTTTAATCAATGAGAATGTAATGTTGAGGGCATAAATGATGAGTTATATCAATAGAATCTAAATGTTTTAGGATTAGTTGAACTAAGTCAAAATATCTGACATGTAATTTCAGTAACACAAGGATAGACAAAGAGGATTTAGTCATTACCAAAAATAAAGTTATCGATCAAAGTAGTAAAATTCCAATCATTAGGGTCTACCGCTCAAGAAGGGTTAAGGAAGGTTCATAGAAGTAGAGAAGTGCACTGAGTCCTTTGCGATCGACAGGTCCTTTCAAAACTCAGAGAGAAGTTGTACAGAACCGCTATGAGACCTGCTACGTTGTATAGCATGAGTGTTGGACCGTAAGAAAATAGCATATACAACTGCATGTTGCAAAGATGAGGACGTTGAGACTGATGTACGGCAGACTAGAAAGGATAGGATTTGAAATGAACATATATGTTGAGACTTTGGCTTAGCTCCTATTCATGCTAAACTAAGGGAAAAGTAGGCTTAAATGACTCAACCATGTGCACCGTCATTCAAGTTTGGCGCCATTGAGAAGGTACGATCAATTTGAATAGAGGGGGATAGAAGAGCTCAAGGTAAAATGAGGCTGTTGGACATAGTAAGAAAGGACATAGCCTTCCAAAGTTAGTAAGTTTAGCAATAAATATGGCACTGGACGAAGTAAAAAGGTTGGACCAGATTCATGTAGCTGAGCCAAATAAATGGGATAAGACTTTGATCATGATGATGACCCAAAGCAAAATCACTTTAAAGTTCTATGAAGACGCAATGACCAGAGTCATGTACCTTTGAAAAATAAATGCAAAGAAATACTAAAATTAGATAAACAGCTAGCTAATGGATAAGGAGAGAGTACAAACCAGCCATTGAAAAAATATAGAACATCCAGTAAATATTCCTCCACAACAAAGCGATCTATGGGCTGCATACCCTGCCATTCCAATGGTTGATATAACAAGTCATTCTTCCAAAAGGAAAACAAAAAACTCATGAAAAATATAATGAGTGAAGGTCAATGCTCAAAACAAAAAAGAAATATATATACGTATAAGACAAAGTACTGAACAAAGGAAATGCATTAAGGAAGCAACTTTAGTGTGGAATACAAACCATGTAAGGAACCCATGGGTCTCATTCTTGGGACCTAACTTAAAGGCATAACTCATGGATCTCATTCTTGCGACCTGATAGGAGCAATTTCATACACCTCCCGTCTTCCTTTGAAGACATAACTCATGGGTCTGGTTCTTGACTTTGTACACATCCCACGTTCCTTTAAAGGTGTAACCCATCGGTTCATTCTTGCAAAACTGATAGGATTAACTTTATGCATATTCCATTGTCCATGGGTCAACCAATCCACATGCCTAATCCTCTCCTCCCTCCACCCCTTTCTTTGTATCACATCCCACCTTCCTTTAAAAGCATAACTCGTTGTCTTAGAAGTGATTCTACACACATCCCACCTTCCTCAAGGCATAAGTCATGGGTCCTGACCTGACAGGAGGGAGCCTATGTACATCTTCTTTTCCAAGAATCAACCAATCTAGATGCCGAATCTTGTCCCTTCCCCTAACCCCTTTCCATCCTTTCCATTCCCCCCCCCCTCCTACCCCATTATTGTTCATTTCATTTTCCTTTTCTGTTGAAGGCTGAGAAGAGGGAGGAGAGGTACAAATTCAATAAAAAACAGCAGTACATTGGCGTGTCAATGGACTGAAGTATCTGCAAACCTAATGATAGGAATCCAAAACCGACGCTTGAATCCCGCCAATGCATGCTACACGATGGTTCAAGGACGATCTGCCTGCCCCAATAGTCCCAATCTCACTTCAATGTGCAAATGATGCACCTGATGGAAGGAACTTCGTTTAGATGGTCATTTTCTATTTTTATGTGTTTTTCTTATGTTTTTAGGGATAGGCTGGCATTTATTTGAGTATTTTTCAGTAGTAGTGATACTTATGTTATTTTAGAATCGTATAGGGTATGCTAGCAAAGTTACAATTTTTTCCTTTAAAAGAGGGAGCCTATGTACGTTTTGACCTTCTTCTTTTTAAGGCAGCAAAAAGCCACATTCATTCATTGAAATTATCAGAAAAAGAGTACAAGGGTAGAAGAAAGGGAAACATAGTAATTGTCTACCAAGACAGTAGACATTACAAGAACCACATAAAACCCCCTTCCCAAAAAAGAGAACACATCAAAACCCTCAAAGAAAGATAGTTTTCCACTAGACAATTTTTGATAGAATTGCATACTCTGAAATCTTGTCCCCAAATCTTCTAAAAAACCATTCTTGTATGAAGTAACTACAGTTTCCAATAATCCCTGCTGGGCAAGAGAACTGGTTGCTGAAAATTATGAGGTTCCTCTCTCTCCAAATGGCCCATAGCATTGCTGACAGAAGTGATTCCCACAAACATAAATCCTGATGGTAGGGACACATCTGATTCCAATTTGCAAGGCTTCCTACCGAAGTGGAGCAACTTGGAGAACTGCCTAAGATTCTGAAGAAAGCCTTCCAAATTACATCCACTATACCACAATTAATAAAAAGATGGTCCACGGTTTCTTCAAACATCCCACAGAATGAACATATTCTTTTGTCTGGAGTTAAGAACCTGAGCTTGTACCCCGTAGTTATCTATGTACGTTTTGACCTGAAGGATGATTTTTGAAGATGAGGAAAAGCAAAACCCTAGCTGTTTTCTTTCTGATTCTCTAAGACAAAGAAGACAACCTAGCAACGGGTTCTATGCTGCCCTACTACAAGGCCAGGTGAGACACCCAAATATTTTTCCTCTCTCATTCCTCATCAATTTAGTATCAAAGCAAACCTTGATCCACACCATGCCGCACAGCTCCCCTTCCTTCTCTCCTTCTTCCTCTCCCTCTTTCCCCTTTGATACTATTCATGCTTTAGTATCCTGGTGAACAAGACCCTAACCCTTCACCTCCACTGGTTCTCTCTCTCTTTGCCTCTCCTTTCTTTCTGTTTCTCTCCCATGTTTCTCTTTCTCTCTCTCTCTCTCTCTCTCTCTGTCCCTCTACTGTACAACAATAAGGGAGAAAGGGGACAGGCCCCACCGTCACAGCCAGCCATGCAAGGATGGTAGTGCCAATATTGGGGGTTCCAATACCGATATGTGCTGGTATTGGTATTGGGCATATCAACTGGTAGTCTGGTATCGGTCGGTACCGGGTCCATTTTAGCCAAGTACCAGCCAATTAAAAAAAATTACTTTTTTTTAATACAAATGACTGGTATCGAGGTTTCCCTTAGTATTGTATGGGTACCCACTGATACCGATACGTATCGGTATCGGCCAATACTGCCAACCAGGTAGCCATGGCCAGCATGGAGTCTGCGTGCTCCCGCACATGAAGACGTGCCACACATGTGCAGCAGCCAGATTCGTGGGCCTTGTATGACATTCCTGGCCTACCATATGTCCTCTTCCGCTTGCGTCTAACGTGATTTTGATATGATGTGTTCATTCATAGTTCAAACATATGTGTTCGTTCATAGTTCAAACACAAGTTTTATTTACTAAATGGGAAGCTCGTCACTTTAGGCTTTGACCCTCTTCGGTCATGCAATTATATCTCTTACAAGAGAAATGATCATCACCCCAAATGATGTTTTTATGGAATTTCACAGGAACCGTAAGGACCGCAAATACTTGGGCATGGCTATGTAGATGGAGCCTGGGCCTAGGTTTACCCATCGACAAAGTTCTACATCATTGTAGGACAAGAGTGGATGGAAGACAAAGATGGCAGTACCGGTACCGGTATCGGTGGGTACCGGTACCGGATACCGGTACCGGTACCGGTACATACCGGTCCGGTACCGGCCGGTATCGGCCCGGTACTGGTCGGTACCGGCCCAAAACTAGTCCGGTACGGTACCGGCCCAAAACTAGTCCGGTACCGGCCCGGTACCGGTCGGCACCCATGGTACCGGTGCCGGCCGATACCGGTACGTACCGGTATCGACCGGTACTGCCATCCATGATGGAAGAGCACCATGCCACTTTTGATTCTAAGCAAACTAGTTGCACTCTTCAGCCGGCACATCTAAACGGTAAATTTCATTTCACTGGATCATATTCTATTCCTACTAGTGCATGTGTCAAGCCAGCAGCCCTACCTCAGTCAACAACTGATGACGAGCCATTAAAGGTGGCAACACTTGTGATACATGCCGAGCTAGTGGCCAAGGACACTTGGGATGCCGTGTTATTTGTCGAGTCGGTGGTTCATTTGGTGGCCAATGATGTGTCCAAGAGTGTTTCTATTGGTCGTAACTGGTGACTTGTTTGGCATTACTGCATATGGGATGCTTGTAGTCGATGCGGCTTTTGCTGTGAATTAGGGTAATTTTGACATGATATTGGTGCAATATTGAGACACTTTCGACGTCGATGAGAGATTCTCCTCCACATGGTGATCCCTATGGCATCAATAATGTATATTGGATTTGTTGCTCTCATATCTACCCTGCGGATATTGGCATGTTACAAAACTCGATGACAAGTTCTTTTCCAGATGGGGGAGAATGATGGGCATCTAAAACTGAAACTTGAATCTCACCAACGCATGCTACATTGTAGTTCGAGGACAATCCACCTGCTCTGACAGTCCGGTCTCACTTCGGCTTGTAGATGACGCACCCGATGAATGGAACCTCATTCTGAGGGCCATTTTCTAGTTTTGATATATTTTTTCTTTATTGTTTAGGGATAGATTGGCATTTATTTGCTTATTTTGATTGGGATTTTTTTGAGTATTTTCCCGTAGTAGAGACATCTATGTTCTATTAGACTCTCATGGGGCATGGTTGCAAAGTTACAACTTTCCCTTTAAAAAAGGGAACCTATATACATTTTGACCTAATGGATGATTTTTAAAGATGAAGAAAAGCAAAACCCTAGCCTTTTTATCAAATGAAGAAAGGCAAGTTTTATCAAATGAAGAAAGCCAAGAGCTTGATGGATTAAAGAAAGAATATAATGGGTGGCTACTTAAAGAAGAGATCAAATGGAAACAACGGGCTAAGGAGCTGTGGCTGAAAGAAGGAGATAACAATACCAGATTTTCTCATGCTGTTGTAGGGTCGAAGAAGAGGAATCTCAAGATTGAGCGAATTATAGTGGATAATCAGCCTATTGATGAAGAGGAGATTAAAAAAAAAGTGTCTATCTCCCATTTTAAAGAGTTTTTTCAGAAAATGAACAACGGAGACCTCATTTGTAGGAGGGGGTTATCCCTAAGATTGATGAATCTCAAGCACAGGATCTTTGTTCTCCTTTTCTTGAAGAGGAGGTGAAGGAGGCCGTTTTCAGTATGGATGCTAACAAATCCCTAGGACCGGATGGTTTCTCCATGGGCTTCTATCAATTCTTTTCGGAAGTGATAAAGGAGCATCTAATGAAGGTTATCGACGAATTTCAGCAAAGACCTATGTTTATTAGAGTTTTTAACTCTACACATATAGTTGCTGAAAAAGTTTCAGATTATAGGTCAATCAGTCTTCTCAATGGGCACTACAAAATCATTACTAAGATCTTGGCAAATAGAATGAGGAAAGGTTTGGTAGATGTTATTAGCAAAAACCAGTCAGCCTTCCTGAAGGGAAGATATATTCTGGATAATTTTCTTGCAGCCCACGAAGCCATCCATTCGCAGAAGACTAGTAGAAAGGAAGGCGTGCTATTGAAGTTGGATTTTGAGAAGGCATATGATAGAGTTAGCTGGACTTGCATTCAAAAGACGTTCATGTTAATGGGGTTCAAATCAAAGTGGATTCATTGGGTTATGAGCTGTTTACTCTAGGTTTTCTATTCTTTTGAATGGGGAACCTTGCGGGTTTTTTGAGAGATCTAGAGGCCTAAGGAAGGGGGACCCAATATCCCCACTAATCTTCACCATGATCAGCCAGATTTTCTGTTCTCTGTGGGAGAAAGCAGCTGCACTTGATCTGGTTGATGGATTTTGTATTGGCAGGAATGGGTTGCAGCTGTCCCATCTACAATTTGCAGATGATACCCTCTTGTTTTATTCAAACTAATGAATCTATGCTATTCAACAGTAAGAGAATCTACTCATAGTTGAGGCAATCACAAGTCTTTCTATTAATTTTGACAAAACAGAGGTTGTTGGAATTAATCTTCAGGAAGACAGAATAGAAGACATTGCAGCTGATTGAGATTGTAAACAAGGCAGGTTTCCTATTAAGTATTTGGGTTTGTCCTTTCTAATGTGCAGAGTAGAGTAAGGGAATGGGATGCTCTAATCAACAAATTTACTAAAACATTAAAAGGATGGAAAGCCAAATTTCTTTCAGCAGGTTGTAAATGGATCCTATACAAAACTGTCCTTTCTTCGCTGGCTACATACTATTTATCCATCCTTAAAATCCCAAAAGCTATGGAGAAAATTATTGAAGCATTTAGGTGCAACTTCTTTTGGTCAGGAGGGAAGAGGGAGAAGGGACGCCTTCATTTAGTGTCTTGGGACAAAGCCTGTAGAAGCAAAGAACAAGGAGGGCTGGGGCTGGTCAGAATTGGAGTTTTCAATAAAGCTCTTCTTGCCAAATTGTTATGGAGGATGGGGGAATCAGAAAATGCTTTATGGGTACAGATCATCAGGTCCAAATACTATTTTAATGCTTCCAAGTGGTCTTTGTCACGAACTGGGAATACTTGATTGTCTCCTACATGGAGAAATATCAATAGACTAGCTGATATCTATGTAGTCAAAGGCGAGAGGCGAGCAAGGTGAACAAGGGTTCGCCTCAGCCTCAAATGCCTAGATGATTGCCTAGGCGCTTGAGACGATGTCTTCTCCCACAAATCATCATGAAGGAAGGAAATGACAATGAAAGGAGAACAAAGAAAACAGCAAACATAATCATATGTAAGACTTTAAGAAGCAGTGATCATGTCTAACATGTAATGCCCAATTTGTATAAAGCACTCAACATAAGTAGTGGATGGTCTTAGGAATCATAAAAGATAAGAATAAATGTGACAGTATGTAAGAGGAAAAAGGTATTGGACATTGTTAAAAGAGGCGCTAGCTACTTTGGGATAATTAAGAATAAGAAAAATCATCACCACATAATTTTTTTTTTTTAAAAAAAAAGAAGAATAATTTGGCAAAGATATCATAGGCAAGTGCCTAGATGAGTGAGGTGAACATGAGGCGAGGTGAAGCAATTTTGCTTGTCTCAACCTACTTTATTGCCTAAGCGAACGAGGCGATCGCCTTTGATAACATAGGCTGATATTGTCAGTCTTACTATTACATTTTCCGTGGGTAATAGGAACATGATCAAGTTTTGGGAGGACAGCTACTGCACTTAACTTTGATGCTTTATATGCCATAGCAGCGGATAGAGGGAAGTCCATCAGACAGGTCTATTCACCAGATTCTAACAGTCATTGGATGATTGGAATATTATTCTTAAAAGGGAGTGGGTAGGGAGCTGGACCAACTGCTCGAAGTACACAGTATTATTTGTCCTATCATCCTGAGTAGTCAGCAAGAAGTTACTAGAAGCTGGGTACAGAACAGCAGGATGTTGGTTTGATGGTTTCTTGGAACCATATAGTCTGGTCCAATCTTCTTCCAACCAAAATAAGAATCTTTTTGTGGAAGATGGCTTTGGGAAGACTTCCGACCATGGATTTTCACATCTAGCATTCTAAATGCATCTTTTGTGGAGTGAAGAATGAGGATGCTGAACATTTATTCATTCATTGTGGCATTATCAATGTACAATGGGTAAACTTGGGGAAAGTTTTTCACTTCCAATGGAAGGAGTTTAA
Source organism: Zantedeschia hybrid cultivar (assembly GCA_030544215.1). NCBI lineage: Eukaryota > Viridiplantae > Streptophyta > Magnoliopsida > Alismatales > Araceae > Zantedeschia > Zantedeschia hybrid cultivar. Next base: position 53,663,334 of record JARZZO010000004.1, read on the forward strand.
TACAGTGATTTAGTTGCTTGAAGGGTTGGGAGACATCTGTCCATATCCACTAGACATGAAGATTTGGTCTTTTGCTAGCACCAATAATGTTGTGGGCTATTTGGCTTGAGAGGAATTCTAGAAGATTTAGTCAGAATTTTAATCGGGTGTCACAGATCTACAACAAAGCTATCACATGGGTGTTTCATTGGGGAAAATTTGTCGGTCTGTTGTCCACAGTGGAGGATTCACCAGTCCTTGTGGATGCAATGGGATGGAAGCTGCAGCTGCTCTGAGTCATTTTGAGCCTATATTGTTGTCTTTATGTTCTTGGTTTTATTTTATCTGCTGGATAAAATAGAATGTATTTTACTTTGGGATGTTTAATTTAGAGTGGATTAGGTGTGGGAACATTTGTAATAGAAGGGAGGTGTAAGACCCCACAAAAAAAAAATCAGGGCATATCTGTAAATCCCTAAAAAGTATAAACACAATTAGTTTTAGGATTTATAATGTCGAGGACTAACTTTATAGAGTCTTAAATGAAATTATATGAGGTCTATCGTTAAAAAGTTGAAAAAGACCTATCGTCGATTATTTATTAAAGAAATAAGGACACATGTACAATTAATAAAAGACAAGGGACTTAAATGTAAAATTATTTATTTAAAAATTAATAAGTTATTGGGCCTAAATGGACCCTATTTAATGGGCCTAATGAACCCTAAAGTAAAGGGATTAATGAGCTCTAATTATAGGCCTTAATGGGCTATATTTAAGGGGCCCAAATAGGCTGAAATAAAAGTCCAGCAAGGGGCTGTTAGCAAGGCCCAGTGAGCCTGCTAAATGGGCCAGCAGTGGCCCATTAAGGGCCACCGCCCTCATTAAGAGGGGGGAGACCCCTCCACCGCCCTTCCCCCTCTATAAATAGGGGGGAAGGGGGCTGCCATTGGGGAGCAGCAGGGAGAGAGAGAGAGAGAGAGAGAGAGAGAGAGAGAGAGAGAGAAGGAAGAAGGAAGGAGGAGAAGGGGAGGCGGTTCAGCGGCAACCGGTGGCGGTCGGCAGCGGCCTTCTTGATAAAAGGTAGGGTGATACTCCCTACTAAATATCTCTTTTAATTTTAAACTTTTATTCCCTATAAAATTATTGGAAAATTTAGTTATTGTGAAATTTAGTTAAATAAAAAGATAACAATAAACATTTGTGGTTATTAATTTCAAAAAATAAGGAGAAAATCATATTTTCTTGACTTTGTTTTAAGCTGTGAAAAAAAGTTAAGCAATATTAAAGAGCATACATTGTCTACATAAATTTATATAATGGATGTCCGGTTTTCCGCGTGCTTTCTAATGTTTTCTATGATGGTTTGTTAATGACACATGTTATTAAATTATAAAATGAAAGAATTAGCATGTAGAGACTCCATGATGCATGATGGTTATGATGACCCCAAGAAAGGGAAGACAAATAGGAGGCACACTCTAGTGCATTTCCTAAGAAAGAAGAAACCTATGAAAGAAAACTAGAAAGTTAGGAAGCCTTCCATGATGATCACCCCTTTGTGTTAATAATAAATAATGGCTCCAGAAAGATCCCTGAAGAAAAGACTTGACATTTGTGTTAAATTATATTGTACCATGGACACACACGCATATAATATATATATATATATGGCAATAATTTCATGGCTATAATGACTCCAATAACAGAAATAAAAATTATGAAAAGAAACGAAGCATGGAAGCCTCTATAACGATAAAAATGAAACACAATTGTGATGATGAATATGAAATTGAGACGTAGAAACTTTTGTAATGAAAATGAGTTTTTTATGACCGGCAGTCTCTCTAATGATTTGATTTTCTTTCTAAAAAAAAAAAAGAAAAGTGACATCATGGTTAGGGGACGACGATACGCCTCCAGGGGATAAGGTGGCGTACGGGAAGCTCTCTAACGATGTGGTATCGAGGCACGGAGCATCCCTACTGTGTTGACAGTCCATAGTCCAAGTTTGGGACCTCAGTTGGACAAAAGAGGAGTTCCTTCTTGAGTGCACTCGTAGACTGGGACGTAGACGCTGCAGTGAGGAAGTGTGGGTACACTGCAGACCCAACTTAACCCTTTCTAGTCTCCTCAATAGATTTCCGAAGACCTACTGGACTAGGTAGGCTAAAGGGTGGTAGGTGTGTCGGAGGAACGGCCTACTCACTGTTACGACTGTTAGTTCATAGTTGTCCCTGTCACTCTGATGAAAATGATGAGTCACCCTACTAACTTACGATTTATAAACGATTCATAAATTTTACGATTGATCGTGCAAATGAATATGAGAAAACGACCGTTCAGATGAATGAATAATGAACGAACGACTCAATCCTTAAACCTTACGTAAATAATGAACATAAGATACTTTTATATTTTATACAACTATAAAGTACCATTAAAAGGAAGAAAGATATAAAAAGTATGACAATTGTAAATCTGTTAAACGTTTTCCATTCCAGATTTACGATGTTTTGCGATACATGCATTTCATTACATCATTTAATTATGATTTCATGCATTTAGGAACATATTATTGGGTAAATTCTGAAGATTAATTATAGAAGAGTGAAATCTATAAATTGTTATAGATTAACTTGGTAAATTTAACCCTGAAATGTTATCACATATATTAATTGATACTTGTAATTGCTAACCAAATAAGCAAACTGTTTATTTTGTATAAGTTAAGAAAGAAAGAAATAAAATTAATATGAATATGTGTTTATAAGTAGGATATCAATAGGGATGTAAATAATCCCTACTGAGAACTCAATTTATGAATTCTCACAAGAGTTATTTAACACATTTTTCAGATACCCGCAACGGATGAGAGAGAAGAGGAAGATATCTCTAGTTATAAGAAAGAAAAAATTTTCAGGTATGGCCACTTTTTATAATCAATTGGGATATGTTGTTCATTTCACTTATATTTCTATTATATGATGGACATAATCTACTTGTTCCTTCTAGTTATGCTTCTTATTATTTTGTTTTCTTCTTATTATTTTGTTTTTACTCTTGTGTACCTACCAGAGATCTGAAAAAGTTGGGACGTCACAGGAGGATTGCTTAAGGGAGGGTCTATTAACCTTCTTTTATATTTTTTTTCTTCTTTATCAATGAATTGTGACCTTCAATCACCTTAAAAAAAAAACTAGCCATTTTCTTTGTGATTCTTTGAGACGGAAAAGACGACCTTGTGACGGGGTCTGTTCTGCCTTGTGGTGGGTCAGGTGAGACGCCCAAATAGTATCCCTCGATCGTTCCTCATCACCTAGCAGCCCAGCCAGTTTAAACAAGGATCTGAGCTAAAAAAATAAGAGTAACCAAGGAGTACATTGGGTAGATGATAAAGATATAAAAGTGATGTAAAAAAATGAAAAACAAAAGCATAAAAGTAAGTCCACAAACTTACATAAGCACTACATTTCATGCTCAAACAATGATGAAAGTGAGAGTGAGAGAAGTTCCATAAACCTATGTAGCATTTCTCTTTCCCATATTGCACATTTAAACACAATAAATTAACTAGTTGTTGCCTAAGAGAAGTGACAAAAACTTATGTTAGCATTTCTTGAATTGCACATTCAGACACAATAAAGTAATTAACTGTTGACCTTGCAGAACTTAACTATGTTAGCATTTCTCTTTCCCAGGTTGCGCATCATAAACACATTTTACAGTGACTTTTATTAGATACGAGCATTTCACTCTCCAAGAGTAACCTTTCTAAGAAAAACCAAAGGTAGTAACCACCTTTAAGAAAAAAACTGAATTCTGAACATGAAACAGGAAATTCTTTCTGTTTTTGGTATATTAACCATGAGTTTACCTCAACTTTGCTTGCAGGAAATATATTAAGTCTACAAAGCCTTCGAGGGTACTTCAAGTCAGCAGCATGCTTTTCTTTCCCAAAGGAGACGGTGGAAGATGGAGGATGGGGAAGTTGCTCAGGGCAGCAGACTGGAGCAAAATCATGGGATTTTCCAACTACCAATTGTGCTTCAAATTGCAGGTGAGGTCTGGGAACTGAATTGTAGACCAAAACTTAAAAACCAAACAAACCAAAACAATAATAGTTCTAGGAAAAGCACAGATATGACAGTTCAAAGTTTAAAAGAAAACATTAAAACAAACACTGACAACCGTCAAAAGATTTAATGGCATGTATGTGCCTATAACACAACAAAGGAAACAACAATTGTCACATGATATTCCAAGTAGTCATATATTTTAATAATATAGTTAAAAGGCTACATTTGACACAAGACCGTGTCTAGCACCCATTACCATGCTGACAAGTCAGGTACATAAACACCAATTTTTAGACAATTTTTGAATGAGGATAAAAGGACAGCCCAATGCCACGAGGCTCCTGTCATTGCAGGGTCTGAAAAAGATCAATTGTACACAGCCTTCCCCTTGCTTTTTGCACAAAGGCTATTTCCAGACAACTTTTTTAATGTGGATTACAAGTTCATTAATAACAAAGAAATGGGGATGCAAGTATATTACAGTATGTTCTAAAAAATCTCTATATAGCCTGCATCAAGGTAGTGGGCAGCTCTAACAAGCCAAACAACTCTATTGAAGTTATGGGTCATCCAACTCAAAACCTTAAGGCATTGAGTGGAGTAGGCACCATCTATATTAAGTATTATTTCTTTTGTCCCTTTTCAGATGTGGGATTATTCTAACACGCCCTCATACGTGCAGGCCGATTTTAAGCTATGTCACGTGGACCACAAAGACAAGGTGCGCGGCCCGGTTCGTAACCATGGGCTCTAATACCATGTAGAAAAACATGGGAGAGGAAATAGAAGACAGATGGGGCAGAATAGGAGACTGCGGCAACAACCAAAACAGGCCGCACCTCTCTCTCTCTCTCTTTTATATCATGGGTTATGAGGTTACATAATAATGAAGAAGGGCAAACATATTCCTTTTTTGGAAGGTGACCAATAGGTCACAATTTAATTAAAAGATAAATACAATATGTACAACAGAGAGCAAGACAACTCTCAAAAAAACACCCACAGACCCATTACAATGTTAAATCCCCTTCTCCAAAGAACCCTCCCCCCATTGTATCTTATCAAAAGGATAAGATATAACATACAAAAGGCAACAAAGTTACAGACTCAGCCATACAATCTCAACCACTGCTGCAAGTCAGACATAAGAGGAGAGAGCTTTGGGTCCACCACTAATCTTGCAGCTTTTCCCCAATCAGAAACCCATTTAACAATCCTGTCCATGATGTTGTAAAAACTAACAAACTCATTCCTGAATCTTCTGAAGTTCCTTTCAGTCCACACTCCCCACAAAAATGCTGGAAGGATGATTGACCATAGGTCCCTCTCAACTGTGTAAGGGCACAGCTTGGCCCACCCGTCCAGCATATGAAGAATTGAGAGAGGTTCCTCCTAGGTGACATTGAGACATCTACAACAAGACAACCACCAAGTATAGACAATTCCACAGTGACAAAACATATGATCAGCCTCAATAAATCTTCCACAATAAATACAGTTGAGTTTCTGCACTTGCCAGAATCTTCTGAGTCTGTCCATCGTGGGTAACCTTCCCAAAGCCATCTCCCAATAAACACATAATAATCCCCATAAACCCACACATAAAGAAGAAAAAGAGAGAATAAAAAATAACTTAACCAACTAGACAAAATTACCCTTGACTACACTTCCCCCTCAGCCTGAGCATATATGTCAAAAGTGCACAGTTTGGACAAAAGAGAGACAAAAACTTCCTTAAATAGTCCTTTAGTGAAAACATCAGACAGTTGATCAGCTGAGCGAACACAAGAGAGACATATCTCCCTATTATCCAACTTCTCGCGAATGAAATGATGGTCAATATCAATATGTTTGGTGCGATCATGCTGAACCGGATTATTAGCAATGTCCATGGCAGTTTTGTTGTCACAATACAAGACACATGGGTGTGCGAACTTGAACACCAAGATTTTGAAGAAAGAGCTTAAGCCACAAGATCTCTGTAACACCATGTGTCATAGCCCGATATTCAACTTCTGCACTGGAACGAGCACAATCAGTTTGTTTCTTGTTGCGCCAAGTAACAAGGTTTCCACCCAAAAACAGACAATAACCAGTGGTTGACCTCCTATCATCACGAGAACCTGTCCAGTCTGTATCAATATAAGCATTAATGTCCACATGTGGAGTCTGAATGTACAAGCCTATACTTGGACAAGACTTGATGTAACGCAGAATTCTCTACATAGCTCGCATACATGGAGATCGAGGGGCATGCATAAACTGACCGACAATGCTAACAGCATAGGCAATGTCTGGTCGGGTGCGAGATATATACAAGAGTTTCTCGACAAGGCATCAGTAGGAACCTTTATCCGACTCAGACAGGAGTTCCTCTATTGACTTAGACAATCTATGATTAATCTCTGGGAGTATGGGCTGGTTTACACCCTAGCTTCTCAGTTTCTTGAAGCAGATCAAGAGCATATTTTCGTTGACAAACATAGAAGCCTTGTTGAGACATGGACACCTCAATACCAAGAAAATACTTCAGCTTCCTAAGATCCTTAATGTCAAACTCATGTGTCAGGCTGTCTTTAAACTTTTGTATCCTTGTAGTATGATCTCCAGTAATAATCATATCATCCACATACATAAGAAGTACTATCACACGGCCATCCACCCATTTGGTAAAGAGAGTATGATCAGAGTTGCCCTGTTGGTAGCCAAGCTGAACCATGGCAGATTGAACCTGTCAAACCAAGTCCTTGGGGACTATTTTAACCCATACAGTACCTTCTTGAGCCGACATGTTCTCCCCCTGGCATCCAGTCCAAGAGGAGGCTGCATATACACTTCCTCTTACAGATCACCATTAAGAAAGTTTCCAAGAAAACTAGACAACGAGAGAACAAAACTCTAATAGATTTCAGCTTGGCCACAGGGGCGAATGTCTTCAGATAATCCACACCAAAAATCTGAGTAAAGTCCTTGACAACAAGTCTAACCTTATACTTTGAACGGTACCATCAGAATGATACTTAATAGTGTACACCCATCTGGACCCAATCAAACTCTTCCCTAGAGGCAAAGCCACCAACTCCCAAATGTTATTTTTTTCAAGAACTTGCATCTCTTCCTCCATAGCTTGCACCTACTTTGAATTCTTAACAACTTCTACAAAGGAGTTAAGAACACAATAGGTGGAAATAGTAGACAAAAAAGAACAATAGGATGATAAGAGACGAAAATAGAAAATGTAGTGAGAGGCTTGGTACATGTTCTCGTCCCTTTCTGGACATCAACAAGTAAGTCCAAATCTGCAGGAGCTGTAAGTGAGGGAGTCAAAAAATGACCTAAAATTTCAGTAATTTCTTTAGATTGTAGATCTGTGGGAGACTTATGCTTGTGTCATGTATAGCTGGGGTAAGTGAGAATATCCAATAGGGACTTTGTCACGCTATCCAGATGCAGCACTAGTCATGTCGGTAACGAGAGGTAGAAGAGGAACCAACTCAAGAGAAGGATCACAATAAGAATTAAGAGCATCCTCCCCTTTACCAAAGGTCTGAGGGGCAAAAAAAGACTCTGACTCAAAAAGGGTGACATATTTGAGGACACACTTTTTCCCTCTTTTAGGTTAAAACATTTGTACCATTTATGAGTGGGAAAGTAATCCAAAAAGATATCATGGATAGCATGATGATCCAGTTTTGTAGAACCTGCAGTCAAATAGTGAATAAAGCACACACAGCCAAAGACCCAAGGCTCCAGAACAAACAGGAGATGGTCAGGAGACTCAGGACATAATGCCCAGATAAGGCACATGAAGTCGTGTTCGAGAAGACATACGGTTGATAACATATGAGACAGTTAGGACAGCTTTTGCTCAGAATTTATTAAACTGACGTTGCAATAGGAGAGCTCGAGAGGTCTCAAGTAAATGTCTATTTTTCCTTTCAGTCACCCCATTTTGTTGGGGTGAATAAGCACAAGAGGATTCATGAATGATACCCTTATTTTTCATAAAGATTTTGAGAGTCCTCTCGAAGTACTCTTTTGTATTGTCAAATATGAACACCTTAACCCGCCTTTTAAATTAGTTCTCAACCATTTTGCAGAACACCTAAATAATTTGGAATACTTCTTCACAGGATTTCATGAGATATATCTAACAACAATGAGAAAAATCATCAATAAAACTAATGAAGTAATGGTGACCATCCATAGAGGGAGCAGGAGATGGGACCTAAACATCAGAGTGAATAACTTGGAAGGGAAAAACACTCCTACTTATAGAGATTTGAAAATCAGTTCTACAATATTTGACAAGTTGACATACTTGACACTGAAGAATGTCAACTTTTATTGACTTAAAAAATGAAGGAAACAAGACCTTTAGAGACTTAAAAGACAAGTGTCATAAACGACTGTGCCACAAATAGATCACTTCATGTTTCTTTTTCATGCCACCACCAATTCTAGATTGAAATGCAGCTCTACCACCATGTTCCAAATGATATAGGCCTCCCACTTCACGACCAGTCCCAATTGTCTGCTTGTGTTTCAGGTCCTGAAAAACACAATCTGTGAGAAAAAAAGGTTATTGAACATTGAAGTGATTTAATAAAACTGACAAATAAAAGATTAATGGGTAGGACAGGAACATGAAGCACAGAGGACAGAGGCAGATCATCACTGAGACTTATAGAACCTTTACCCGTCACTATGGCACAGGTTTCATCTGCAACGGTGACCTTCTCCTGTCCACAACTCAAGGAATATGAAGTAAAGAGAGAAGAGGTATCAGTCATGTGATCTGTAGCATCTGAGTCAATGACCTAAGGACTATTGGGGGAAGCAAAGTGAGTCACACTCAAGACTACTCCAGCAGTACCAGATGTAGAGGTAGTGGATGAAGACATGCCAAGTTGAGTAAGGATCCACTGAAGGTGCAGAATGTCACCAGAGGAGATAGCAGACACCTGAAGAGTAGTGAACTCACCATCCAGAGAGGGTATAGAAGGGTCATCTGGACCTTGATTGAAAGATACATTACTCTTTGGCTGCCATCCACTCTTTGAATTTCTGAATGTCAGGAACTTCTTATCAGAATAAAGGTCCCAACACTTGTCTACATTGTGGTTGTCCTTCCCACAGTGTGAGTAGTGTCTCCCTTTCTTTCCTTTCTCCTTTCCCTGACCACTATCACTCTTTACAGGCTAGGAATATGTACTAGTTAGTGCTGACGACTCCACTATATCTCAGTTATCGACTGTAACAGTACCTCCACTCATTGTCTTCTTTCGCCCCTCCTCTCGCAGCACCTAGTGATATACTTATTTAAGGGATGGCAAAGGGTCAATACTGAATATGTGAGCTCTTAAGCTCTCATATACTGAGGTGAGACCACCAAGAAACTTGAAGATGCAATTCCGCTCCATATGTTACAAATAGACCCTCTGATCTTCAGTACAAATCCAATTGTACACAGAGTAGTAGCACAACTCCTCCTACTTACTTTTTAGCAGCTCAAAGTAAGTGGTAACACCAGCACTATCCTGTTTCAACTCCTGTATATCAGTTGTCAACTGATATATGCAAGAGACATCTTACTTTTGGCCATATATCAAATTCAGAATATCCCACATCTCCCTTGTTGTCATCTTCATCATAATTAGTTGCTGGATCTCTGGACTTACAGACTTGAGAATCCACCCCATAACTAAGTTGTTTTCCTACTCCCACCGGGCATAGGTGGGATCATCATGTGTCGGTTCCTTAGTTTTGCCATTAATATAACATGTTTTTCCTCGTCCTCCAAGAAAAATACAGGCAAAGACAGACCATAGTTGGTAATTGGTCTACGTAAGTTTCACTGTAATCATTTGCATGGTGAGCAGGTGGTGCTCAATAAATGAAGAACCAGTAGGAAGCATCAGGGAGGAATTAACTTCCTGATGCTCAGCATCGTTTGTCGTAGAGGACTCCATGACAGCCGCACACAACATATATAGAGGTGTAGGTGACTCCCAAACACCTAGCAAGATCTCCACCAAGGCATCGGCCTGCTCCTAAGGCAAAATAGAAGCACAATGCACTGTGGAAGGGTGCGTCAGGCCCCCACATCAGAAACAAGAGCCCACCCGACCCAGCCCCTATATGTACAGGGTGGACCGGACCAGCTGTAGGAAGGGGACAGCCCCTTCTCAGGCTCCAAGCACAGCACCTGGGGAGAAAACAGAGCACCGGCTCTGCTCCTATCTGCACAGGGTGAACCGGACCAACTGTAGAAGGGGGACGGCCCCTTTTAAAGCTCCAAACGGGGCACCCGAGGAGAAAAACAAAGCATCGGCCTGGTCTGGGAAGCCCTAGAACCACTGGATAGGACAGGAAAGGGGACCGGCCTACTCTTATAAGCCCTAGATCCACTGGATAGGGTAGAGGAGAGGACCGACCAGATCTTGGATGCCCTAGGATCACCAAAGAGGGCAGAGGAGCAGACCGACCTGAGCTTGGGTGCCCTAGGATCACTAGACAGGGCAGGGAAGGGGACCGGCCTGCTCTTAGAATCCCTAGATCCATCGGACAAAGCAGAGGAGAGGTTGGCCTGCTCTGATACCATGTAGAAGTTATTGGGGAATCCAACTCAAAACCTTAAGGCATTGAGTGGAGTAGACACCATCTATATTAAGTATTGTTTCTCTTGTCCCTTTTCAGATGTGGGATTATTCTAACAAACTCAAAAGGGAAAAATGACCCTTCTCTCCATGCAATCATATCCTCACTCACAAATGAAGACAATATGTTCTGCCTATTCTTCCCAAACAGCCCAAAGGGATGAATGCCCTATGTTAGAGGATGGCACCATATTCCATGGTATGCAAAACCTGCAGCCATCTTTTATCATATGCAAAACCTGCAGCCATCTCTCTTAGGGGAAGGGACATCTACATCTTTCTGGACATACACCTCCGTAAGTCCTGCCTCTCGGCCATGGGCACCTATCCTCAGGCAGATAGACATTTTTTTTCCTTTGAAAGTGGGTAGTTCCGCAAGTATATGTTAAAACAAAAAGGAAATGTACAAGAGAGTATATGCTCTATACAAAGCACCAAGATGGTGACTCAGTCCCCCAGTCCCCCCCCCCCCCCCCCCCCCCCCCCCGCAAAAAAAAAAAAAAAAAAAAAAAAGAGTAAAAGACATCTTTGTTGCATGATCTCCTCATCCCGCGGGTTCCTCCTATGGACAAAGAGAAAGCCACTCCCAAAAGTCCATAACCACACCATCTGTCTTTCCAGGATCGAATCCCCTCCCTATCTCAAAGATTTGACCTAGATGCCACATCACCGGCTTGAATCACACTCCAAAAGAGGATATATCACTCAATATGCAAGGCTGAATGTGCCACTTTCTGGAATTCTTGTGGTCTTTCTGACAATTAACTTCTAAACACAGCATCTCACTCTCTGTGCCTAGTTTCCCCAGCTCCTTACCCAAAAATGCCATATAGGAATCCCTTAGATTTTTTAATTCCTAGGAGACCATTTTCCTTGCTGCAAACCCTCTCCTAATTCACGCCATATCATCCTCTGCATCCACCCCTAATGCCGCACCAAAAGAATCTACACCCTTCATCAACTCCCAACTTCTAGCCACTGGTTCTGCAGTTCTAAACAAGGAGAAGAAATTGCTTAGCATCATAGATGGCAGTACCGGTACCGGTATCGGTGGGTATTGGTACCGGTACGTACCGGCCGGTACCGGCCGATACCGGTACGTACCGGCCAATACGTACCAGGATCGGCCGGTACTGCCAACCATGCTTAGCATGCTAGGTAACAAAGATTTGAAGAGAACCAACTTCTCTCATATGGTAGAAGCGTTCCTTTTCACCATGTGCATCCAGCATCAAACTTATGCACTATCCTCCCCAAAACCCCTTTTTTTGGGGAATGTGGCCTCAGCCACCATTCATTCAAAAGAAAGAAAAAGGGTACACAATCTCTGAGTACATAGAAAGTTGTGAGGACAAAAGGCCTTCCCCACAAACAAAAAGATTCACAACCCATACACCCTATTTTTATCAAGAGAATAAAAGGAGGGAACCCATACAAAGAGGGACAACACAAAACTCTAACAGAATAAAAACCTTCAACAAGCTACAGCTACTAAAGGATCAACCTCCCCCATGGGTATGTTAGAAGCTCTTCCCCAATCAGCCATCAAATAGATGGCACTTCTAAAATATCAGATATACTGTTGAACTGATTAGAAAACCTGCTTCGATTTCTCTCTTGCCAAACGGCCCACAGCATAGGCAGAAGAAGAATGGACCACAATTGTTTATATAGATAAACAGACCCTGCCTGGTTCCATTGTTTCATCATATCATGAACAGGGGAAGGCACCATCCATGATGTATGTAGAATTCTGCCAATAGGGAGCCATAGTACATTGACAATTCCACACTGACAACAGACATGATCTATGCTTTCCTCATAAACACCACAGAAGAAGCACTTAGAATTCTGTATGGGAAAGAATCTACTCAGTCTGTCAGTTGTCAGAAGCCTCCTCCAGGCCCCCCAGACTTATGCACTATCTAGCATCAAACTTATGCAACCATTGCCAGAGGCGGCCACAAGTGCGATAGAGGAAACTCCCCCCTCACACACAGAAGAGAGACAGCCTTCCTAACCTTCCCTATCTCCATAGTCACAGCCTCAGTTGTACTCTTCTTAAAACTCATCTTCAGCCCACTGACTTCCTCCAAGTATTCAAGCATCTTTTGAATTATGAACAGCAGCTCATCCTGGATGACAGAATGGAGTCATCTGCATATGAAAGTTTTACATAAAAGAACTGAATAATTTTTGAAACATGAAGATGTGATCAAATTGCATTTCGGCTATTTGTACTCAAAAGACATTGATTTTACTCGAACAAAGAAAGATATAGGTTTATGTAAATAATTTGATGTGAACAAAGTTAAATAACAGGTCACATCAAGTTCCTGAAGTTCGGCTTTGACACACGAGAATGCCACTGAGACAGAAAACAATAAGAACAAGATATCATAGCAGCATGCATTAAATGTTTCCTGGGACACAGTATCAAAAAGAGGCCAAAACTTATGTGATAACAAAACTGACTTAATATACTTTCAGCAGCAGGTCCACAAACTCTCTATACTCTTCAGCAGAAGATCTAGCACAGTTTATGCTCCATCAATAAAAAACAAATTATGGACCACAAAGAAAGGCATTCTAAGAAACTCAAGGAGGGGTTCCAGCTGCTCTGTGATTTTAGAATTGTATGAACATCACTATAGCATATTGTTCATCTTTCACATTTGCGTTAGATTTTGGAAGAATTAGTAAAAAGGGCAATAAAAGTTTTAAAATTTCTAATAGGGGCACTCTTAAGTTTAAAAGAACCAAAAAGGGCACTCCTGAATTTCATATCCAAAAGGGAAAATAACCTTACCCGAAAATATTCTCTTACAACAAATCACATGTGATATGTCCTTTACATCATACATTATGTCTAAAAGAAACCTTTAGATTTTACTACACAGGGCATTAATATCTCAAATAGAAGGTCACCTCTTTAAAATTGGATATCTAAAAATAAAATTATTTCTTTAATTACAAGATGCTAATATATCTAAATACCTAAGCAAGGTCGGTAATTTATAATTTCATTCAAAAAGGGGCAAAATTCAATATCTATACCTCTCTAAAGAATTTTTGAATAAAAATAAAAGAAGACTGTTATACCATGATATCTAGAAGATCTTTTAATATCATAGACGAAGACTAAAATTATATGTTAGGCGCTCCAATGGGTTAAATAAAATTGAATTCCTATCTTGAGCTCATAATCAAAACTCAATTTATGAATGTTTATTAGTACGATCATACGTTAACCCTATGCATTCTTACTAGGTGAAATGTTGATCAATATTTAGTTTTTTTTTTTTTTTTTGAACGTGGCCAAAGGGCCACAATTTCATTGATAAGGAAAATAGGAAAAACATTAGATGAATACAATACAAAACAGAAGCAGCAAACCCTCAAACCATATGAGAGCAGTGCAAAGAAACCCAAGCCATAAGCCTTATTTTATCAAGACAATAAAATAAGGAACCCCAAACCCACAATCACATAAACAAGTTGATCCAAGCAAGGTTCAAAAACTCGGCTCAGATCGGCACGGATCGGCCGATTCGGACTGGTTTTGGGCCGTTCGTGCCAATCCCGGGTTTCCTGGCTGAGTCCAGGACTCGGATCGGCCGATCCGAGCCGGATCGGGCCGGGTCGGCTCGGATCCGCCCGACCTGGCCCCCAACGGCTAGTTTGACTAGCCGCAAACTAGCCGTTGGGGGTCAACCTAGCCGTTGTTGGCCGTTCCCAAACGGCCAGCAACGGCTAGTTTGGGCCTTGGGGGTCTATTTAAACCCCTCCAAGGCCCTCCTAAGGCTCCACAAATGCCATTTGAGCCTCCTAACATTCCTGCTCTCTCTCCCACTCTCTTGATCATAGAATTCTCTCTCCGTCTCTCCCACGAGGTCACTACTAGTCTACTACAAGCTCCGCGATCTCTCCTCTTCTTGTGCTGTGAAGGAATGGCATCTCAAGGTGCTATTGAGCGGTCATCTGGGAATCCTCCTAGCGCTGATCATGCTTGGAGTCATTGCACACCGGTGGACATGGGCTAGAAAAAGGTACAATGCAAATATTGCAACCGGGTCGTCTCTGGCGGGGTCTACCGATTCAAACAACATCTTGTTGGAATAAAAAGTGAAGTTGCAGCATATACTCGAGTTCCTTCAGAGGTTAAGATTCAATTTCGAACTTATATAAAGGAAAAGGAATCAAGCAAAGCAAGTACTGCCAGAAGAAGACAGGAAATTCGAGAGAAGTTGTCTGAACCAGTGCGAAGGTCTGATGCTGGAGTCTGGCTTGGTGGAAGTAATCAACGTATAAATGTTGATGATTGGGATACAAGTAAGTTTCTTATTTAACTTATTTTCATGTTCTTAATTTAACGTTTTCAGACAAATAGTTATAGTAGATTAAATTTTTTTCTTTTACATTTAAAGTTGAATTGCGATGTGCAATGGAAGCAAGCCGGCGGTCCTTTGCAGATGAGGACTTATTTCGGCAAACTAGAAGATATGGAGGACAAGGAAGTAGCTCCACACCTTCTGCACAAGGGAGCACTAGCGCCGGCATGAGCACTAATGTATGCGAGGAGCTGCCTCAGGAGTTCACTAGAGCTGGAGATCATAGAGTAGGTCCAATAGATCCCTTCCTCACTAAGAAGAGGGATAAACAACCTTCTATTAGTGCTGCATTCAAGAACTTAAAGCTTTGTAAGGATAAGATAGGGAGAACTACTGCTAGGTGATTTTTCTATAACAGTATCCCTACTAATGCTGTCAAGGGGCCATATTATGAGTCCATGATCGAGACCATACAAGAAGTTGGCAAAGGGGTTGAGAGACCTTCCCCATATGAGATATACAACAAGTACTTGGATATGGAAGTTGACGACATCCGAACATACATTACATCATTTGAAAGGATATGGGATGAGTATGCATGCACTTTAATGTGCAATGGATGGACAGGTACATAAATCTTATCTTCATTTTTTTATATTATCTTCATTTTTTCTTAAATCAGAATGGGTCTCTTTCTGATTTTTTATCACGTTTGGAACTTTACAGGGATAACAAGAAAAAATATGATCAACTTCTTAATTTACTGCAAAGCCGGAACCGTATTTTGGAAGTCTATCGATGCATCTGGAAAAATAAAGAATGCCCAGTACCTATATGAATTAATGGATCAAATGGTGGAAGAAGTGGGCGAAAAAAGGATTGTCCAAGTGGTTACGGACAATGCAGTAGCGTTCAAGTTAGCTGGACAAATGTTGATGCAGAAGAGACAACATCTATACTAGATTCCATGTTCTGCTCATTGTATTGACTTGATGTTGCAAGACATTTGCTTTGATTCGATGATAGATGGAGTGGTCAAGAGTGGTCAATTTATCACCACATTCATCTACAACTACAACAACACTCTGGATATCCGCACACATACCCATGGAAGAGAGTTGCTTCCTCCGGGAGTCACCAGGTTTGCATCTAAATATATCTCTTTAGATAGTTCAAGTCAACAAAAGAACAATTTGATTAAGATAGTGGCATCGGAAGATTGAGAGAATCACATATTGCGGCATGTACTAACTAAGGTCAGAGAGAAAGGTAAGAAAGTAGCTGATCTAATTCAGTCTAGGCCCTTCTGGAGGGGGGTGCAAGCAGTGTTAAATATTGTAGAACCGTTTGTCCGTGTCTTGCGATCTTGTGATGGAAAAAGAAGATCGGATATGGGATATTTATATGAAACTATGGACAGAGCCAAGGAGCTCATTCAACTTAACAATCTAACAACCTATGTAAAGTGGTGGGACATAATAGACAGACGTTAGGAACACACTTTATATCACGATCTTCATGCAACTGATAAGCTACTAACTTTCTATATGTATTATTTGTATACACATTTCTCTTAAGTAATAACTAACTTCGACTTATTTATTTATGTTATTTTTTCAACCCTCAGTACATGTTTAGAACTGATGGAAAGAAGGATAACTATGATAGTTGCTCGGAAGTGTTAATGGGGGCTAAGTCTGTTATTAAGCGCATACTTGCAGATGAGGACAGAGCAATAATAGCATGCAAGCAAATGCATGATTTCATAATGATGTTATACCACTTTGGGACAAGTACTGCTCAAAGAGCTGCCAAAATTTTGAGTCCACGTTTGAAAATTATTAACCAGATGTTCTACTTAATTTTTAATTATAACTTGCACATTGTTGACATGGCCAATTTTCTATTTACAGCTGACTGGTAGCTAGATCATAGAAAAACATATGGGTATGAAGAGAGAATTTCCGGACAAGCCACGGAGACGACACATGCATAAGAACCCATAGACTTGAATGAGCTGTTCGAGGAGCAACATCCACTAAATGCATGGGTTGATGCAAGCACCTTAAATGAGCCTAAATTCAACCCAAATGATCGGGAATGAGCGGAAGGTGAGTTAGATAATGTTCTACTACTTACTGATTTTCAATCTCCTCCTCCAAAACGTCAGAAGAAGAGCAAAAAACAAGCACCAAGCAAAAGGAAGAGTGGTACTTGAATTGAGATTGTTGATCTGGAGACTATCGAGGAAGATGATGAAATGTCAGAACCAAGTGATGAGGTACAATATCAAACCTCAAATGACTCGACATCAAAAACGAGCTCCGACAGTTCTGAGGATGGCGGAGATGCTACCAGTGCCTCAGCCCTACCTCCACCAATTCAATTCACTGGAGAAGAAGAATACACACATGCTACTCAAGATGAACATCATGGTAGCAGAGCAGGACGTGAAGAATCTTTCATTCAAACATTCAGCAGATCGAGGAAGGACAAAGGTAAATCTCCTCAGTGTGCAGAGGCCAAAGAAGAACTTAGGAGGGAGAGAGAATATCAGGAGCAACTATTAGATACATCATCATATTCTCCATACGAAGGGTATAGTCAACCTACTGGATATGTAGTTTACCCTCCTCAACATTCTGATACATCCGACTATTCAGGAGGTTGTCTAGAATATCCACAATTGTCAATCATTTATACCAATACGGATGACTATAGCCAGTATGTGATGCAATATGAATAATACTACCAGAGCTATATGTCATGGTCTGAGTATGTAAACCATATGTTCATTCAATATAATGTACGTTTTGAATAAATGTAAGTCCATAATCATATTTGTAAGTTTATTCAAGGTTTTTTTATCCAACAACATCTTATGTACTTCAAATCAATGTATTTCAACACAATTACGCATTAGACTTGTGTTTTATATTTTTTTCATATTTTTTCATATTTTTTTCCATTTTTTTCTGCTATCCGAACCAGCCGAGCCTGACTCAGCCAAGATCGGGCTGACTCGGATCGGAGTCGGCCGATTCGATCGGTTTTGGACCGGCTGATCCGATCGGTTTTGGACACGATCCCGGGTTTCTTAACCTTGGATCCAAGTAAGAAGACTTGTAATAACAAAAGAGCTTTGTTCCTCAGACGAGATCTCCACAGCCCTGCCCTAGTCAATCACCCATTTTATTGAGTTCCTCATTATGCCATAGTGACATTCTTCTGTGATTCCTCTCATTCCATATTCCCCACAGTACGGCCGGCAGAATCAGTGACCAAATATGCTTCTTGGATTCTCTGGGACATATGGTACCCCACTACTGCATGAAATCAAGCACATGAAAAGGTTCCTTCCATAGTATGAGAAAAATGTTATATATAGACCTCTAAAGGATATTGATAATCCCAGTGGCAGAACAGGTGATCAGATGTCTGTCACGATCGAAATCGTGACTTTGGCTTTTTTCTAAGCCTTGACCACTCGAGGGTACCAGGAGGGATGGCATGGTTGGTGAAATCTCTAAGATGCGGATGATTGATGTAGCCGGACTATGTCAAGAGGGCGGTAGCTTGTGGCCTCGCTCGACCGGACCCCCTCAGCCACACTTCGGTTGTATGGCCGCCGCGTTTAGATGTGACCTAGCGTGCCGACGAGTTACTCTAAGGAAGGAGCCGAGCTTAGCAATGGCAGAGGGCCATGCTAGGTGCGAGGGGATTCTCGGAGGAGGCTGCCCCCTATGGTCCGCTTGACGTATGCTACGCCGCGCCGACTAGCAGAAGGCAAGTCCCGCAAGTGGCCGCCTTCTCCCCTGGTATGCGCAGGGTT
Source organism: Zantedeschia hybrid cultivar (assembly GCA_030544215.1). NCBI lineage: Eukaryota > Viridiplantae > Streptophyta > Magnoliopsida > Alismatales > Araceae > Zantedeschia > Zantedeschia hybrid cultivar. The sequence continues at coordinate 53,682,214 of JARZZO010000004.1, forward strand.
GGGCGCATGCCTTGTATGCTTCAACGAAGGCTGGAAATTAGTGTTACTTGTCCGTGCACGTCTCCCACAAGGTAACGGTGGCTTTGAAGACCGTTTGGTCCATACAGCAAGCTGTGTATTGAGAGAGACCCGTTCGTACGAAGCTAAGTCCCGTAAGGCGGCGGATGCCGTGAACTCCGGAGCAACCGCTGAAACAGGAGCCGTGCAAAGGCGATGGACCCAGCATGCAAGTTTGTAGGTGAAGGGCGGCGATGGCATAGCGCCCCGACGCAATCCCGCTAAGGCGGCAATGTTTGGCAGTTAAGTGTTAGTCAAGTTAAAGGCCTTTAAGTATAACCAGCTGGGCGGATCTTGTGCTATGTTGTTCACCCTCCTGCAAGGCCAGAGGGCCGACTAACCTAGGATAGACCTAAGTGAGGGTGCCTAGGCGAAGGTGCGAGGCACAAAACCGGCAAGCCCTGAGCTCAAGTCCGCACGGCGGTAGCGGAGTGCCTAGGTGAGGCGTTATGTGCGTAGCCGATAGGCCTAAGCGAAGGCCCGTCTGACCGAGCGAAGGTGCCTAGATAAGGCGCGATGCCCGTAGTCGGCAGGCCCCAAGAGAAGGTCTGCTCGACCAACGCACGAGAGCCTAAGCAAAGTGTATGGGCGCGAAGCCAATGGCTAGTACGGAGGTCTTGGTCGTAAGGCGAGGGCACTAAGGACAATGTGTATGGGCGCAGATGCCGGCAAGACCCGAGCGACGACTATCCCGCGTATGCACAACCTACGCAAGTACCCGGGGTTTGGCGTGGCAAACCTCCCAGGAAAGATTTGTGCGAAGCCTGCGGGCTGAGCACTTGAGCGTTGTAGAACTCTGATCAAGGCGAAAAATTTGTAGGCTGGTCTCGATGTGTGCTTCTGCCACTGGAGCGCCACATGACATCGCTGGTAACTTGAGTTTTTCTAAGTTATATCGTAACTGTTGGTATCAGAGCACTCTCACTTGGTGTTCGTTCGGATAAAGTGGGGTGTGCCGGTACTGTTGGTGATGATTGAACCAATATTGTCCGTATTGAAGACCGACTTGGACTTGGCGAGTCCTTGTTTGGCATGTGAAGTATGGCTAGATCAACAATCAGAGAGACTTATTCACTTAAGCTTGCAAGACAAGAAGACACTCAGGGGAGGCACATATGGCCATTTGGCAGAGGGTCTGACCACCTCGACCTTGGCGATGGATGCATAACCTCCCAAGGTGTGTTGATGGGCAGCCAGTGTGTTCGAAGATGCTGAACTTGGTGCACAAAATTGTTCAAGTTACCAAAAGTGCAGTTCCCTTCATGTTCTAGTTGGCGTATGCAGTGCACTTGGCTAAGTCCATATAAACAAGTATTGTTGCAATACTCAAAGCCTTAAGGCATTTATGGGTTGAAGTTTGGGAAAAACTGAACCTGAGGACCAAAAGTTGTTGCACGATGTTCCTTCCCAATAGCTGTATGGGTCAGCAAAAGACATGGGCTTGAAGATGGTCGACAGTGGAACCAGAAAGTTGGCTCGTGCAAAGGTCACTGTGCTTAGTAAGCCGCATGTCGGCATGCTCGTAAAGATTGTAGCGCGTCAAGAAGCCAAGGGCAAGAGACCGCCAACTGAAATAGTGCCAAAATGTGTATTCACCTCTACTTGTTGTGGCCGTGTTGGCTGAAAGCTTGGGCATTAAAGCCAATGACAGTAACCCCAGTTGTCTTGTGGGAAGACTAAAGATGGCCAAGTTCACCAAGTCTTGTGACACTAAGATAGCTACGAGTAAAGCACAATAGCCATATAGAAGACCCCAAGCAAGTTGTGTTCGTGCATGTTGCATAGGCAAGGCACTCATCACCAAATTCGGCAGATTCAGAAAGGGCCTATGTTTGCGATGGAGACTTATGCATACCGAGCAAGTCTTAGAACTCCGAAGCATGTTGCCCAAGATCCTCCCCCGCATTGAAGCTGCAAGTGCAAAATGAAAAGTCAGCAAGGAATGGTCTCAACTAGTCAAGCTACATAGTTGTGCTATGTTTTCTATCGTGTTCGCAACTTACCGTAAGTCATGCAGTGGTACGGTAACCCCCTTCTCCGTACTAACACATTCATCTTATTGTTCGCAGCCCTGTTGGTAACGCGGCTAAAGAAATAAGGGTTTGGTGAAAATATCATGTGCGGCGAGTGGCAAGGCCAGGAGCACAAGTGTGCAGGCTGAAAGTTTGTCACTATCCAGCTATCCACTCAGCCGAATAAAGGAGCAGTTCATTGGCAGACAAGGCATGCAAAATGTCCGGGGCACGCGATGCAAGGCATGTTGCCCGTCTGTTGGGATTGTCGGAGCGCCATACTCCGAGGAGATGGCGGTGCTTGTCTAGGAGCAATGCAAAGAGGTGGAAGTGTGGAGGTACTGATGAAGTCGGCGTATGGAAGCTTTGTAACTGTGTGGGAGATCTCGAACCCGGCCGCAACTAGGTAGACTTAGGCAGAGCTAGACCGCCAAGTCTTTTGAAGCCGAAGCAGGAGCCTAATGTACAGTAGAGTCCAAACTGTTCTCCATGCAGAAGTTGCGAAGGAGGAATGTCGGATAGGCAGCCTTGAAGGAGTTCAGGGTCGGCATGTTAGAGCGAAGCTTGCAATGGGTAGATAGGTCCTGGCGGAGGCAAAATGACTGAAGATTGAAGCGTAGCCGGAGCTAGGCTGAGGTACTAGTGGGAGTGGTACTTACAGCAGCGAAGGTTGGCAAAAGTCAGAGGTCGACGAGGATATCGACGGCTTAGCTGGGGAAGCCTGTCACAACCAAAATCGTGACTTAGGCTTTTTCTTAAGCTGTGATCACTCGAGGGTGCCAGGAGGAGCGGGATGGTTGGTGAAATATGTATGTTGCGGATGATTGATGTAGTCGGACTATGTCTAGAGGGCAGTAGGTTGCAGCCTCGTCCGACCGGACTCCCTCAGCCACACTTCGGTTGTGTGGCCGCCGCGTTTAGGTGTGACCTAGCGTGCCAACGAGTTCCTCTAAGCAAGGAGCCGGGCTTACTAATGGCGGAGAGCCATGCTAGGTGCGAGGGGATTCTCGGAGGAAGTTGCCCCCTAGGGTCCGCTTGCCGTACGCTATGCCGCGTCGACTAGCCAAAGGCAAGTCCTGCAGGTGGTCGTCTTTTCTACTGGTATGTGCAGGACTGGGCGCACGCCTTGTATACTTCAACAAAGGCAGAAAATTGGTGTTGCTTGTACCTGCGCATCTCCCGCAAGGCGATGGTGGCCTTAAACACCATTTGGCCCATGAAGCAAGTTGCGCATCGAGAAAGACCCGTTCGTGCATAACTAAGTCCCATAAGGCAACGGAGGTAGTAAACTCCGGAGCACATGTTGAAGCAAGACCCGTGCAAAGGCAATGGACACAGCGTGCAACTTCGTACGAAAAGGGCAACAGTGGCATGGTGCCCCGACGCAATCCCGCTGAGGCGGTGATGTTTGGTGACTAAGTGTTAGCCAAGTTGAAGGCCTTTAAGTGTAACTAACTGGGCGGATCTCGGACTATGCCGTTTACCCTCCTATAAGGCCAGAGGGACAAGGGCCAACTAACCTATGATAGACCTAAGCGAGGGAGCCTAAGTAAAGGCAAGATGTGTGTAACTGGCAGGCTCCGAGCAAAGGTGCGTTACAGTAGCGAGGGTGCCTGGGTGAAGCCGCGAGGCACGGAACTGGCAGGCCTCGAGCTCAAGTCCGTACGGTTGTAGCGGGGTGCTTAGGTGAGGCGTTATGCGCATAGCCGACAAACCCAAGTGAAGGCCCGCCCGACCGAGCGAGGGTGCCTAGAAAAGGCGTAGTATGTGTAGTCGGCAGGCCCCGAGCAAAGGTCCGCTCGACCAACGCACAAGCGCCTAGACAAAGTGTATGGGCTCAGAGCCAATGGCTAGTATGGAGGTCTCGGTCGTAGGGCGAGAGCGCCAAAGGCAATGTGTATAAAGCACAGATGCCGGCCGAACCTGAGCGACGACCATCGTGTGTATGTACAACCTACACAGTTGCCCGAGGTTTGGCATGGCAAACCTCCTCGAAAAGATTTGTGCGAAGCCTACCGACTTAGCACTTGCGCGCTGCGGAACTCTGATGCGAGGTGAAAAATTTATAGGCTAGTCTTGGTGTGTGCTTCTACCACTGGGGCGCCATACAACATCGCCGGTAACTTGGGCTTTTCTAAGTTATGCCGTGACATGTCTTATGAAACATTCCACAGAAAATACAAGAAGTTTTCTGAGCATGCAAAATGATAGACAATCTATCCATAGTCGGCAATCTTCCCAAAGCTGATTTCCATAAGAAAATTATGATCTTATTTGGTAATATCTTGGACCACACTAAGTGGTCCTAAGACACTAGTGCCACCATCTATTAGCACTTTAGTAAGAGCATTCACTGAGAAAGAACCTTTAGTGCACCACGTCCAGACCCTTCTATCCTCCCTGCCATAAATAGGACGGATCCCATCAATTCTTCCCAGAAGTGATACCAATTGATTTAATTCCACAACAGTAGGATTTCTTCTTAGTTTAATATTCCAAGAAGTGTCCTCTTCAGCCTATAGAATGGCAACTGGCTTCTCCTTATCCTCCGCAATTTGGTAGAGATGCTGAAAATCCAAAGAGAAGGGTGTCTCAGAACAGCCTGATGATATTTCTCGAAATAGGAGACAAGTTTTGTTGAGAATCAGGAGTGATAGTCCATCTTGTAGCCTGACCATAATATCTTTCTTTGAGGATCCTAGCCCAAAGGCCATCACTCTTCTCCCAATTTCCATATCCATTTAGTGAGTAAGGCTTTGTTGAGAACGTTTACAAGAATCAAACCAACTCCTCCTTGGTCCTATAGACTTTCTCCCAATCCACAAGGTGAAGACCACTTCGATTTCTCTTGCCCCCTTTCCAAAAGAAAGAGCTTCTTTTGATCAATATTTAGTTGGATAACTATATAAGTCGCATTGTGTGTTTTTCTTTCATTTATACAATTTAGTAGAAACATCCACTTTTAAAAACTAGTCGCCGTGTGTGATATATAAGTTACCATTGTACATTGGAATGCCTTATATTATGCATATTGAAAGTTCCATCTCTCTTTTTTTAAGGTGGATAGAATCACAAATTCATCAAATGAAAAAAGAAGTGTAAATTATAGAAGCAAAAGAATCCTCCCTAAGAACCTCTACCTATACAAAAGACAACAAGGTGTACCCTCACAATCCCCTCAAGAGAACCAAAAAGAAGGATTTACAAGTATGCTTGTTACACAAAATAGAAGTCTACTCTCTCACTCTTTCCCTAACGAAAGAGGCAACCCTATCAGGAATCAAGGCTCCTTTCTAGAAGATTCTTCTAACCCCACATGAAGGATCAACCACCAGAGGTGAATGCCATATCCTATGAACCTTGCTCAAAGATCATTTGCCAAAAAGCTCCTCTACTGAATGTGCCTGTAGCATCCCCTGGTCAATCGAGGCGAAAATCAGCTGCCACACCTCCAAAGCGTAGGAGCACCTCACAAAAAGATGATCAGTAGTCTTGTCTGCTCACCACAGAGACGGTACAAAGTAGGAATATCATCTATGAATCTGGCCAACCTATCAACAATGATTAGTCTACCAATGAAGATCCTCCACGTGAGCACCTGAACCTTTAGGGGGCTCTTAGTATCCCATAGAAGCTTGGCGAATGGGAAACGGATCCCCCCATCGACGATGACCAAGTAAACTGATTTCACTGAAAACTAGCCTGAGGCCTACCATCTCGCAGTCCATCTGCCTTGCTTAACAGAGTAATGATCCGATCCAACCCTTGAAAGGTATTGTCCGCTTTAGGCTAAGCCCATGTAGTTTTGTACCCAAAAGGGACCTCACAAGTTACGGATAGAAATCCCACAGATATAGCCAAGTAACTTTCTTCCCTTTTTCGATACAAGACTAATCCGGTTCATTCCCGCCCCAATCCTAAACACAGTGGTGACTGTACACCATGGTAGCTCCACACCGCTTCACTTGTGGGTAACCCTTTCCTACATGTAGCCCTTTCCTCCTACCTAGCTCATGATTAGGTCATTACAGACCCACCAGCTTCCGCATGGTTCATCCCTAAACTAGCCCATATCATATTGTGCGGGTCCTGTTCTAGTACCATTCTGTAACAGCCCAATCCAACCCTTGTGAGGTATTGTCAGTTTTGGGCCAAGCCCGCATTATTTTGTCCCGCAAAAGTACCTCACAAGTTTTAGATGCAAATCCCACATATATAGCATAATAACTTTTTTCTGTTTTCCGATACAAGAATAATCCGATTCATTCCCACTCCAGCCCTCAGACAAAGTGGTAGCTCCACACTATGGCGACTCCACACCGCTGCGGCTCCACACCGTTTCACTTATAAGTAGCCCTTTCCTACGGGTAGCCTTACCTATGAGTAACCCTCTCCTCTTGTTCGGCTTATGACTATCATTACAGGCCCACCAACTTTCGATGGTTCGTCCTCGAACCACCCCGTATCGTACTGCAAGGGTCTTACTCTAATACCATTATGTAACAGTCCGATCAACCTATGAGAGATATTGTCTGCTTTAGGTTAAACCCGTACGATTTTGTCTCCAAAAAGTACCTCACAAGTTCTGGATACAAATCCCACATATATAGCTCAATAACTTTTTTTCATTTTCCAATACAGAACTAATCCAGTTCATTTCCGTCCCAGCCCCCAGACAAAGTAGTAACTCCATACGACGACAACTCTACACCATAGCGGCTCCACACCGCTTCACTTGTGGATAACCCTTTCCTACTGCATGGCTCGTAACTAGGTTGAGTACAAACGGGGTCCAAATTGACATCGTGAAGGATAAGTAGAAGATCATATAAATCCCCTATCTCCTCATCATGGAGAGACCTCCTAAAGTCAGGACACCAACCTCCCACATTCTGAACCACATTATAATCTTGAACCACCATCGCCTCTGGATTAGTGGTTACAGTAAAGTGCCTAGGAAAGAAGGCTATAGAGAGACACCCATGTACACCACCGATCCATCAAAAAGAAACAACTATGTCCATCTCCAAGAGCTAACTGATTCACTGCCTGAGAATTGAAGAATACTCGTCTATACATTGTAAGACTCCATTAGAGGAACTGGGTGCCAATTCCCATGTTCTGGAGCCCCTATAATATTCTTGCCTTATTATTTCCTTTCATAAGCATGCATTACAGTTTCCCAACTTCCATAACCATTCGAAAAGGAGCGCAATGTTGAATGTAGTAATATGCTTGATGCTAAGTCCATCATTCTCCTTGCCCCTGCAGATCCTTACCCAGCTAATAGTAAAGCCTCCTTTATTAGGTTCCCCACACCCATACCAGAAGAACTGGTGCCTGATGGAGTCCAACCTCTTCGCTACCTTCATGGGCACTTTGAAAATGGACAAACAGTAGATAGGGAGGCTATCGAAAATTAATTGGCATAAGACCAACCTACCCCCATAAGAGAGCAGCCTACCTTCCAACCCGCCTGTAATGACCCAGTCATGAGCCAGGCAAGAGGAGAGGGCTACCCATAGGAAAGGGCTACCCACAAGTGAAGCGCCATGGTGTAGAGCTACCAATGCGACTGGGGACTGAGGTGGAAATAAATCGAATTAGTCATATATCAAAAAACAAAAAAATATTATTGGGCTATATATGTGGGATTTGTATCCATAACTTGTTAGGGGTCTTTTTGAGACAAAACTGTACAGACTTGTCCCAAAGCGGACAATACCTCACAAGGGTTGGATCGGGTTGTTACAGAATGTGTGGAGCTACCACCGCGACTAACGGTTGGGGTGCAAATGAACCGAATTAGTCATGTATTAGAAAATGGAAAAAAATTATTGGGTTATATATGTAAGATTTGTATCCATAACTTGTAAGGCGCCTTTTGGGGACAAAACTGTACGGACTTGACCAATAACAGACAATACCTCACAAGGGTTGGATTAGGTCTTTACAAAATGGTATTAGAGCAGGACCCATGCAGTACAATACAGGTTGGTTTGGAGACAAACCATGTGGAAACTGGTGGGCCTATAATTATCCAGTCATGAGTTAGACAGGAAGAGAGGACTACCCATAAGAAAGGACTACCCGTAGTAAAAGGCTACCCGTAAGTGAAGCGGTGTGGAGCCGCCATGGTATAAAGCTACCACTATAATTGGGGACTAAGGTAGGACCATGAGAATGAACCAAATTGGTCATGTATCAAAAACGAAAAAAAAATTACTTGGCTATATATGCGGGATTTGTATCCATAACTTGTGAGGCGTCTTTTAGGGATAAAACCGTTCGGACATGACCCATAGTAGACAATACCTCACAACGGTTGGATCGGATTGTTACACAGCAACCTAGATTGGAAGTTGTTAATCACCAATCCTTGCATCTCAAACCCCCTAGTGAGAGTTGAAGGCCCAAATAAGTAACAGGAAAGTCTCCAATTTGGCATCCTAAGATCAAAGCCACCCTCCTCAAAGCCTCAGGACCCATGTGAATCCCTGTAGAATTGCTCTTATGAAAGTTGACCCTAAACCCACTGGCCTGATTTAATAGCTCTAGTATGAGTCTAGCCACAAAAAGCTACTCCTCACACTCCCAACAAAGAATGAAATAGTATTGTCTACATATTGAAGATGAGTGATAGAAATCCCACCAAACCTACTGACCTTGAAGCCAATCAACAATCCTGCCGTAGCAGCCTTGTCCTACATTATGCTCAGTAGGTGAGCAACCATGACAAAGTAGGTAAGCAACCATGACAAAGAGCAATGGGGACAAGGGATCCCCTTAACAAAGACCTCTCCTACTATAAACGTAAGCCGACAACTGCCCATTGATGAGGATAGAGAAAGTAGCTGCAGTCAAGCAAGCTCAGGTCCAACCCACCTATCTCTCTTCAAAGCCCATCTTTAAAAGTACTCGAAACAAGCACTCCTGGTTGACTGTGTAATAGCCCTTCTCAAAATCTAATTTTCAAGACAAAACCCCTCTTCTTTAACTTCTTCATTCCGAACATACACTCATGAGCCACCAGGAAATTCTCTTGAATCTATCTACCCTAATGAAAGCTCCCAGGTTCCAACTTATTAAGTCTGTTCACAATCCTTTTAAACCTAGAAGTCAACATCTTGGTAATAATATTGTATATGTCACTTAAGAGACCGATAAGTCTATAATCAGAAAGGCAGCCTCCTCCTTCATTCTTAGAGATAAGCACCATGAATGTCTTATTGATGCCTCCAAGATGAGCCCTCCCCTCTTGAAATTCAAAAGTTGTCGATGTGAGATTTGTTTTAATAATCCCCCAGCAGTGTTGGAAAAACAAGAGAGGGAAACCATCACTCTCGGGGCCTTAACCCCTGCTAGAGTAAAAATTGCCCTCCTTACTTCCTGCTCAGAAAAGGGAATAGTGGGACACCAGCGGTCCTCCTCTACATGAAGCCTCGAATAGAAGCCTTGAACATGCGTTTAGATAGTAATATTAAACTTTCTTTAAAAAAAAATCTTTTTAGTAATTATGAAGATTGATTTGCCTCTTTCAGACAGTACGTCAGATCAACAAGGCCAATCCGATCAGCTTCGGACCAATCCAACCGATCCGATCGATTTTGGGCCGGTTCGATCCAATCCCATGCCCCAATCCTTTAGTCCTGGGACAGGATAGGAAGGACTGGGTGGGATCGGCGCGGATCACCAGATCACCCAACAAATACCTTCAAACTAGTCGTGGCCAATGGCTAATTTAAAAGCTAGCCGTTGGGAGTGTTCCCAACATCTAGTTTAGGCCTTGGGGCGTCTATATAAATCCTCCTAGGCCACTCTCCATCCCATCCACCCAAGTTCCCTCCTCTCGCTCTTTCTTCTTTCTGTAAGTTTTTTCTCCCTCTTTGACTAAGTTTTTTCTATCCAATTTTTATTAATAACTTAATATTCTCTCCCTCTTTTCTTAAGTTTTTTCCTCTCTTTAATATTTCTCCCTCTCTCTAAGTCTTTTCTATCTCTTTAATATTTCTCTCCCTCTTTCTCTAAGTTTTTCCATCCAATTAACGTTTCTCCCTCTCTCTCTAAATTTTTTCAATCCCTTTAATATTTCTCTCCCTCTCTCTCTAAGTTTTCTCTCTCTAAAGTCTAAACTCTCTTTTCTACTCACTTGGCTATGGAAAATGGCACTCTACTATGATCGGGTGGACTTTTCAAAGCACTTTTTTTAGTAAGTTGTCTTTTTATAACACACATTCTCTCTTCTAACAATCTTTAAAATTTTCTCTTTCTAGTTCTTTTTTATCTTCCCTTAAATACATTAGTAAACATTCTTCAATAGTAAATAAAATCTATAAGTTTACTAAGTTGTGCTTTGAAAGAAAATTGAGAAATATACACCATTCTTTTTTTCAATTGAGGATTATATGATTCTAGATACAAGTGATAGTAAGGGTATTGAAATCTATTGAAATTTTTTGTCAATGACACGAATTCATACCCCCTTGGGGACCAATACCATATAATCATAGTATAATATTGTATTTAAATTTTTATCAATTTATGATCTTGTACTATGAGAATGTGATATTGACGCCAAAGAGAGCATATATTCCAATCATTGATTAAAAAAACTTAACTAAATATTTAGTACCTTTATTGTCGTTTGTGTCCAAAATCGAGTAATTTTCAACAACAAAAAAGAGTGGTGGATATTTCTTAATTTTCTTCATAAACACAACATGGTAAACTTATTTATTTTATTTACTATTGAGAACCATTAATCATAATATAGATAAGACAAGGAAAGAAGAAAGAGTAAGAGAAAGAAAACTTTAAAGATAAAAGATAGAGAACGCGTGTTATAGTGAGATCAATTACTTAGGAAATAAGATAGAGTTAGAATTAGAAAAACAACCTCAAGTAAAGAAATCAAGGTTCAAACAAAGATAATCATTTGTACATTTTTTAATTTTTTTCTGATCCCTTGTAATGTAAGGGAGAAGGGGATTGGATCGGATCAGTCCGGGATCAGATCCGATTGTCTGGATCGAGCTGATCCGTGCCTGATCGCCAATCCTTCCTTCCTTACTTTTAGATAACAAAATTCAATGAAGTAACATTTTATAATGTTGTGAGATGTTAGTGCCCCTTTTAGTAATTATAAAAACTTAAATCCCTTTTAGATATTCAATAACCAAGGATATAAAAAAATCATCTCACAGATGATTTAGCATAAGACAACATTTTTGCAAAATGTATAGGGGTATTTTTGGATAGTATACTAGGAAAATTGTGATTTTTTTCCCTTTTGGATATGAAATTTAGGAGGACCACCCTTTTTGGTTATTTTGAACTTAAAGTGCCCTGATTAGAAATTCCAAAAGTTTTACTCTTTTTTAGTAATTTTCCCGAAAATTTTCCAGTGTAAATTTGAACCTAAGAATTAGAATTATTTGTCACTTTCCCTAATTCAGTAACCTTTGTTTGATCACTTGCACATACTAAGTTCACCTTTCCCTCAAATCCTTACTATAACGCATTTAGCAATGCCACTCACCAACAGCACCACCACACCTTTTCCCTCAAATCCTTCCTATAATGCATTCAATAATTTTTTTGACAGTTGATAGTACCACAATATCATTAAATGAAAAACAGTGTAGAAGTGTGAAAAACAAAAACCTCCAAAAATCCTCCACCACAATATCATTAAATGAAAAAAGGTATACAAGTGTGAAAAGCAAAAACCTCCAAAATCCTCCAGTACAAAAAATTAATATCTCACAAACCCCTCAACAAAGCAAAAAGGGGAGGATTTACAAGATTACTCATGACAAAAATTAGAAGCCCACTCCTTCACTTTTTTCCCAACAAAAGAAGCAATCTTGTCCTCTATCAAAACTTCCTTCCGAAAAATCCTTCTATTCCTTTCACCACAAATAGCCCAGAAAATGGCATGAAGGATCAACCACCACAGCTGACTACCATCCTTACGCACTTTATGGCAAGACCACTTGCAGAAGAATTCCTCTACCATAGTGGCATGCACCATCTGTTGGCCAATTCTATCGAAGATCGTCTGCACACCACCATAGTAAAGGAGCAGAGCACAAAAATATGATCCGATGTTTCCTTTTCAGCTCCACAAAGACAACACATTGTCGAGATATCAGTCATGAATCTAACCAGCCGATCAGCAGTAGGTAGCGGGTAGCCTATTGAAGGAGACCCTCCACATCAGCAACTTAACTTTCAGAGTGCTTTTAGTGGACCACACAAGTCTAGAAAATGGATACCTGAGACCCCCATCAGCAATAACAGAGTAAATAGCCTTCACAGAAAACAAACCCTTCGACCCCCACTTCCAAGACAAACCATCCTACCTTCCTGGATCCAAACAAACATCCTGCAAAATATGAAGAAGGGCACAGAGCTCCTCTATCTCCTCATCATGAAGTGAGTGCCTGAAAGATGGATACCCCCCCCCCCAACAACATCATGAACTTGTGCCACCACAGTGGACGGGTCTGAAGCAATACCATAAAGTGCGGGAAACCTCACTGAAAAGGACACCATGCCACACCAATGATCTGTCCAGAAGGAGCATGTGTGGCCATCACCAATAGAGATATGACACCCAGTTGAATCACATCTGAGGACTGAAGGATACCCCTCCACACATGCGAGGTGCTAACAAAAGAACCAACTGCCAAATCCCATCTTCTAGAGTTTCTATAGTATATGTAAGAGATGATATCCTTCCACATCCCTGTATCCGAAATTCTCAACTTCCATAACCATTTGGACGGTAGAGCAATATTGAAGGCATTAATATCTTTCAAACCAACTCCCCCATTATGTTTACTCCTGCAAAGCCTTCCCCAGCTGATAGCAAATCCCCCTTTCTTAGGGTCACCACATCCATGCCAGAAAAACTGTCGTTGGATGGAATCCAATCTCCCAACAACCTTCTTGAGAATTCTGAATATAGATAGGAAATATATTGGGGTACCATCAAACACAGACTGGCACAAAACGAACTTCCCACCATAGGAGCCTTCCCTTCCATCCTGCCAATCTAGACTGAAATTTGTTAATCACCTTATTCCAATCCTAACAGCGGAGGGCCCGTGGAGAAAGAGGGAGACCCAAGTAAGAAATTGAAAAATCTCCAATTCAACAGCCCAGAATCAAAGCTGCTCTCCTCAAAGCCTCAGGCCTGACATGTATCCCAATAATAATGCTCTTGTGAAAATTAACTCTGAGTCCACTGACCTCATCTAGCAATTCTAGGATGAGCCTGGCCACAAATAACTGATCCTCATCTTCCCCATCAAAGAAAATAATTGTGTCATCAGCATACTGGAGATAGGAAATACGTATCCCATCCCTACCAATACTGCATCCGGATATCAAACCACACAGAGCTGCCCTATCCCACATTCTACTCGGTAAATTTGCCACCAAACAAACAACAAAGGAGAATGAGGGTCTCCCTGATGAAGACCTCTACCACTGTGGAAACCAGGAGATGGGTCTCCATTCAGGAGCACAGCAAATGTGGCGAAGGTTAAACAAGACCTGATCCATCCAACCCAAATCTCACCAAATCCCATCTTCCTGAGAATCTGAAACAAGCACTCCCAGTTAACTCTATCATAAGCCTTCTCATAGCCAAGCTTCAAGACAAAACATTTCTTCTTTAGCTGCTTCCTACCATAAATACATTCCTGGGCAACCAGAAAATTCTCCTGAATATGTCTACCCCTAATGAAGGCTCCTTGGTTCCAGCTGATAACAGTATCCACCAATGTCTCAAGCCTGACTGTGAATAACTTGGTAATGATTTTATACATACCATTCAACAGACCAATAGGCCTGTAGTCAGCTAAGCAATCGGCTCCTACCTTCTCAGGGATAAGCACTAAGAAGGTCTTGTTGACGCCGCCCAAATGAGCCTTCCCCTCTTGGAATTCCAACACTACTGCACTGAGGTTGTGCTTTACCACCTCCCAACAATGTTGGTAAAACATCATAGGGAAACCATCCGGCCCACCAACAGCACCACCAAGACGTTCATGCCTAGTTGACAATCATTTTGACGACTTGCTAAACTCTTTGGCTCCACAAAAAGATTCGTCAAAGAGCACCAGGTCAATGGTGCAACATATATATTATATATTTATAATTATCCCACACCCTTTGCCCCTGCAATAGGTTCCCAATGTTGACCTAAGATTAACTGTTTTTTTTTTTTTTGAAAACTGGTTGATACCACAATTATATTAAAGAAGGTATACAAAGGGACAGAGTAAGAAAGAAAAATCCTCAAAAAATCCCCATATGCAAAAAGTGCTCCAGAAGAGGAGACGTTGAAACCCACCCGAGAGGCCAAAAAAGGATGAATTAATCACATCCTCATTAAAAAGGACTTTTGCACACTCTCTAATTAGAAGAAACAAAAAAGGCATCTATGTTAAGGTTCAAAGCTTCCTTCTTGAACATATGTTTGTTCCCTCCCCCCCCCCCCCCCCCCCCCCACAAATTGCCTAAAGGCGGCATGGAGAATAGCCACCAGACTTCGTAATCATTGTTGTTAAGCGAGGCTTTGTTCCATGCATCCAAGAGGCTCTCAACTGAATAAAAGTTCGGGCAGCGGCTCAAAAGTCTGTCAAAAAGCAATTGCCACACTTCTTGGGAATAACAGTGGTGCACAAACACACGTTCCAGGGACTCCTCTTGATCCCCACACAAGAAGCACAAGGAGGGGAGACCGATTAACTGGATGAAGCTTGATAACAATTAAGAAAAATTCTTTGTGCCTTGGATATGAGGTTAACTTGAAAAACCAAAAGTTGACCTATTATAAATTGTAAAGAAATCACTTTAACAACAGACCATGTCATCAAAAACTACTAAAGAGTAATATAGCTTGACAAGAGCCGTTTAGTCAGCAAACACAGAACAATTGTCATGCATTTAGCACGGGTTCCATCTAGAGCTTCAAACCACAGTAGTCAATCCCACCACATCTCTGCCAGAACTGGCTGGGACATCCCATCCCAGTGGACAGGTGACAACTATGCTTTAAACTAGAGATAAATGCAAACAATATTCTTTGCTAAAAGGGCAAACGTACGGTGAAATGACGACCTTCTAAATGCACAACCGCACTTTCACCTTACATCGTGCCAGCTACTGGATAACCATGTTGTTTGGCATTGGCAGCCCACCTCCCATCACCTCTCTTTAAGACATCCCTTGCCCTTCTCAAAATTTGAAATGACCAAGACTTGCTGGTTTCCTATGAGAGAGGAGATTCTCAATATACATAGAATATCCCCAATTGAAAAGAAACCGAATATGATTCAGCAATCCAATTGCTGACATGAGAAGTGGCAAAATATTTGCACTTTAATATCTCCTAAACTAGTATATCAAAGATTGCCTAAGCTAGTGTCCAGTCACTATGACTCTGTAAAACGCAAGAGAGGAAAAGATGATTTCTCATGCTCAAGAAATATTAAATAACTTTGTTACGTTAACATAGAAATCAAGCATACCACTGTCAACTTTCCAACCGTTATTTGTCAAGTCCTGGATATGATCCCATAGATCCTCTAGGAAGTCCTGCAAATGGATTAACCACCGAACCAGGTAAGCTTCTTTCTAGTAAGTGGATGTAACCACCTAGCACGGAAAGATAAAAATAAAAAAAGCTACCATAAACAACAAAACATTCATTCATGGAAAGATAAAATGTCAAAAGCTATCATAATCCACAATACGTTCTTTCTATAATGTGTAAAAATAATAAATGAAAAAAAGGATCTGCTGGAAAAGCACTAGACAAGCTCAGGAAAAAAAATACAGCTATTTATACTTCAAACAGGACTTCAACTCAAGTGCCACAAAACCTCAGCTACATAAAAAGAAACTCGACATTCCATCAGCAGGAGAGAAGATGGACAAAACTGAAAACTGCCCTGATTCGGGAGAACACAAAGAGCTGTCATCAAAACCAGATGTCTTACTTGGTGTGCATAAGGGATATAATTAAACTTGGAAAAGACAGTCAACCAGATAATCCCTTAACTGTTACAGAGCTTGAACATTTTGTAAATAACAGCTGTTGAGTTGAAGGTCCAGTCACATTCTTTATTAGATTAACAATCTTACCAAAAGTGGTTGAGACTCTGTTTCTAGAATGGGCTAAGAGAATTACAAAATCACACTGACCTACGTAAATACATTGTTAGCAGCTATATTGATAAGCTCAACAATAGCGACTATAGGACAGTGCTGTTTAACAAACAATAGAGCAAGAAGTGTTAGGAAGAACCACGCCCAAACATAATATATGCACGACCTATACACCCTATACACCAAATGTACAACACTCTAACAACCCCTCAATCTCACAGGGATTTTGCACCAAGAATTTGCTAGACAATTCCTTGAAGCATGTAACCTGCGTCTTGGTAAGGAGGACAACAATTTGACCAACAGACGAGATATGAGAGAGAGTAAGACTGAAAAAGAGAGTGTTGATCAATGAAATGGCAAATCATTTTTAGTTTTCTTTATCCAATCATGGAAAACCAGATTACCTGAGATCTACCAAGCACCCTGGTTATCACATTATAACAATGTCAGGGGATCAAGAAACATAGAACACTATAGAGCCAGACAATCTCAGCGAAAGTATCAGCCATAGCACAGTACTCAACCCTGACACTGGATCAAGAGACAATGGCCTACTTCATACTACACCAAGAAAAAAAGATAAGTACCCAAAAATATGTAAACGTCGTGGTACAAGATCTCTCAAATATCTCTCTCACTAATGGTGATAAGTACCCAAGAGACAATGGCCTACTTCACCGACCATGGTTTGCCTTCTCTTACAATATCTCAAAGATCTCTCAAAAATCTCTCTCTCTCTCTCTCTCTCTCTCTCTCTCTCTCTCTCTCTAATGGTCTCAAACTATTGAGATCAAGAAAAACATGGAGTTAGGGAAGTATGAGAAATGAATAGAATTAAGGAGAAGGAGAAGGAAGAAGAGGTATTGGAGATCAGAATGCTAATAGAGGAGAAGATGAGGATGATGATAGAGGACGAGAAGCTCTCCAATGCATAGAAATGGCATTGAGATCAATGAAAACAATCCTTTTTTTTTTAAGGTGACAAGAGTCACAATTCCATAGATATATGTGAAAGAGGTACAGGAAAGCCCATGAGAGCACATTCTTGGATAGGACAGTCCCCCATCCAAGTCCCAAAGATTTAAAAGATTCTAACAAAACAAAACCAAAAAGTTGTTTTATCAAGAAGATAAAACAGGGATACAAAGAAGATTAACTAAGCGATCAGCTGCCTCCACAGTCTGGTTTTGTCAGAAATAACAGAGCTGCCATCATTCAGGATACCAGCTGCACGTCCCCACTCTTCCACCCATCTAAATGTCTTCTTTAAGAGTTCATTCGCACTGCTAAAATGGTCACTAAATTTCCTTCTATTTCTTTCACACCATATAGTCCACAACATGGCCGGGCAAAATAGAAACCATACATGTGTGAGATCCTTTGATGGAGAAGCAGCAGTCCACCATTTCAGCAGATTCAACACAGAAGTGTGCTCCACCCAACCAATTCCAAGTACCCTACACATACTCTTCCATTGGATGGAAATAATGCCACATTTGCAGAATAAATGGAGTTGGTCTTCCTCAAAGTGTGCACAGAACATACATAAAGAGCTTCCGGGAAGTTTAAGTCTCTTCGCCCTCATTCCCGTGAGACTTCTATTCCAGGCAATCTTCCATAGAAACACCCTTATTTTATTGGGAAGGTGGTTAGACCAAATAAGATCCTTCCACCAAACCCTAGTACCACCATCATTCAACAGCTGAACTAAGGATTTAACCGAAAAGAGCCCATTATTGGTCCATCTCCAAACTCTCTTATCTTGTACCTCACTGCAGATCCTAACACCATTGATTAAGTTAAACAAGACTATCAGTTCCTCTGTTTCCACATCAGTAGGATTTCTTCTAAGCATTAGGTTAACCTGGCCTGTACTGCTGTGAGACAGAACCTCTTCAACCGAAGCATCCTTGTTCTGGGCAATGCTGAAAAGATTGCTGAAAACCACAGTCAAATCCAGATTGGAGCACCATTTGTCCTTCCAAAATCGTATGTCCCTGCCATTACCCACTTGGATTTCGCTAGAGGTGACCATAAAATCAGCACATTTAAGAATGTTCCTCCATATGGGAGATAAATTATATCTGGCAGAATGAGAGAAACTCCATTTGCTCTCGCCATGAAAGTACAAGTCATTGACAATTACAGCCCAAGGAGTATCCGGGTACTCTCCTCTTCTCCACAACCATTTGGCTAACGAGGCTTTGTTGAAGATGGCAATCCCACAAAGGCCAATGCCTCCTTGTTCCTTGCTTTTGCACACATTCTTCCAAGCAATCAAATGCATTCCTCTCTTTTCCCTTTTCCCTCCTGCCCAAAAAAAGGAACTCCTAAGAGATTCAATGATTTTTTCCACGGTTCTAGGGATCTTCATAACAGAAGCGTAGTATAAAGCCAATGAAGAAAGAACCGACTTAGATAGGATCAATCTTCCTCCTCCAGACAGAAAGCTGCTCTTCCATCCTTCCAGCCTGTTCTCAAATTTCTTTATGAGACCATCCCAATCCCTGATCCTACCGACACTATTCGAGAGGGGCAGCCCCAAATATTTGATAGGGAAGTTGCTTACCCTGCACTCTAGGGAATTTGCAATATCCTGTACCCTTTGCTGAGTCATGTTCAGCCCAACAATTTCAGATTTCTCATAATTGATTCTCAACCCCGTGATGACTTCCACCAAAATTAGCAACCTCTTTATATTCTGGATTTCCTCAATACTTCCAGGTGTAAACAGGAGAGTGTCATCTGCAAACTGAAGGTGAGATAATTGGATATGGCTTCTACCAATCCTGAACCCTTCCACCAAGCCCTGTTGAGCTGCACTATCCCAAAGGGTGCTCAAAATCTGTCCAATGAGCAGAAAAAGAAGGGGAGAGAGAGGATCTCCCTGTCTTAATCCTCTTGAGTTGTTAAAAAAACCACATGGTTCTCTATTGATCAGCACCGAGAATCTGGAGGAGGAAATACAACACCTTACCCATCTTATCCATTTAGCATTGAATCCCATGATCTCCATAGTTTTGAGTAGACAATTCCAATTGATTGTATCATAGGCCTTCTCAAAATCAAGTTTTACCAACACACCTTGCTTATGCCTAATCTTGTAGTGGTGAATGGCTTCATGAGCAGCCATAAAATTGTCCAGGATGAATCTTCCCTGCACAAAGGCTGACTGGTTGAACCCTACTAGCTTATGGATGACCCTCTTGAGCCGGGTTGTTAGGATCTTGGTCGTGATTTTATAACATCCATTGAGAAGGCTAATGGGTCTAAAATCAACCATTCTATCAGCTCCCTCTGATTTCGGGATCAGGACAATGTGTGTGGAGTTGACAAGTTTAATCCCTTCCGGCCTATCATAGAACTCTTGGGCAAAGTTTACCACATCTGTCTTGATAAAATCCCAACAAAATTGGTAGAATCCTAGGGAGAAGCCGTCAGGACCTGGGGCTTTGTTGGGGTCCATGCTAAAAATTGCCAATTTGACTTCTTCTTCTGAAAAAGGTTCACACAGCTGTTCAGCATCAGCATCTTCTAACACAGGTAGCAACCCTTCTTGTAGATGGGGCCTGAGTGGGTGGTCTTCTGAGAAAAGGTTCTTATAAAAGGCAACAAACCTGGTCTTGATTTCCTCAGGTTCCTCAATGACTGCTCCATTTTCCTTGATATGCTCAATGGTCATAAATCTCTTCTTGGCACTTGCCACTGCATGGAAGAAAGAGGTGTTTTTATCCCCTTCCTTAAGCCAGTGTTCCTTTGCCCTCTGCTTCCATCTAATTTCCTCTTTCAAAAGCTCTTCATTGTAAGCCTTCTTGAGATCCTTCAAAGATTGCACTTCTTGTGTAGATAAATCTCCAGACTCACTTTTCAGCTCCAGCTCTTCAATTTTACTTATCATAGTCTGCCTTTCTGCTGAAACCCTTCCAAATTAATTTTTTGCCCATTGTTTCATACATCTCCTAGTCCATTTAAGTTTCCCCTGGAGATTCTGAATTGCAGAAACTGCCTTTGGTGCTTGATTCCACCAATCCCTCACCAAATCTCTGAATTCAGCTTCCTTCTGCCACTTCAGCTCGTATCTGAAAATTCTGAACCCTGCCTTCTTATCCTCCTTTCTGAGATGCAGAGGGATGTGATCTGAAACCGATCTACAGAGCCCCTTAACATTTGTCAATGGGAATTTCCTGAACCATTCTGCAGAAATTAGAACTCTATCAAGTCTTGATTGTGTGCTGACTTGTTGTAGATTAGACCATGTAAATTTCCTGTTCGGTATTTCCATATCCATTAGCTTGACCTCTCTAATCCATTGGTTGAAGGATTCCATGTCCTTACTCCATTTCTGTCTCCCTGACCTTTCCCAAGGGTACCTAACACAGTTGAAATCCCCCAAGATGCACCAGGCTTCAGAAAACAAGGACTGCAATCTATACAATTCTTCAAAAAAGGACTTCCTCTGGTGTTCAGTATGAGGCCCGTACACTGAAGTAATGACCCAGCTGTCATTATTTGAATTTCTGTTCTTGCATGAAAAAGAAACCGAGATGCTGTAAGTGCCCATATCACATATTTTTCCTTCAAATTTATCCCCATTCCATAATATCACCTGGCCTCCTTTAGCTCCATCTGCAGGGAGGACAGCAACCTCATTCAGATTCGTCCCATTCAACCTGTCTGAGATGTCTTTGTCCAAGCTAGGCATTTTAGTCTCTTGTAGGCAGATGCAGTCCAGCTGGAGAGATTGCACCAGGTCCCTTACTGCTCTCACCTTGCTCTTCCCATTGAGACCTCTGACATTCCACGAAACCAGGTTCATGGTAAAATAGTGATCCTCCCCTCCTCCTTGAGCTTCTTCCCTCTTAGAGTATCCACAATTTCATTGTTCTTCACGAAGTTGGCTTCTCTCTTTCCTATTTTAATTCCTCCACCCGTTCCCTTCCTCTTAATTGAATGATGTAGAGCATCATACCTTCTCAGTTTCTTCAGAAAGCTTAAGACCATAGCCTCCCTACCAACAAAGGACACACCAATGCGTTGGCCCAGCAAAATAATTTCATTGATCCAAGCATCTTCGTCAGTAGCCTTCTGTACTGCCAGCGGCTCCTGACTCGCAATGTAAGGTACAATCTGGGTACTCAGCGTTGCTTCCTGCATTTTCCCTGTGTTCCTCACAGCATTCAAACATTCTTCTTCCATGCCATCCTGTCTGCCAATTGAAGCAAATGACTCCTCATTGATCTGTCTGGCTTCCTCCGAGTTGTCACTAACCCATGCTTCCCCTACAGGAATATTACATGATACCGGTTGGCCAATACTCAACTCTCCACCCTCTGCCTGGTCAATCCCCACTGAAGACTTAAAACAAACCAGGGCCTTTGAGGGAGAAATTCTCGCTCCGTGGCTCAGAGGAACCTCCCTTCCGATGCTCTGTTTTCCTCTTTGAGTTCCGCTTACAGACGCTCGGGGAAGACGACGACGGCTCAGGGTCGAGTTAACAGCAGACACCCGGACCGGTCCAGAGCAAGCCCGGTTCGCAGGTAAGTCAGGATCCAAACGGAACAGGTCATAATGGGCCCCGTCTGAACCCGGATCCAGAATCCGACCCCGAACCTGTTCATCTTCTTCGCCCGTCACCCCACAGCCTTCACACCCTTGGATGGACTTCGTCAACATCATCTCAGGACCACCGTATTGGGCTTCCTCCAATCCTTTTAAGAGACTTGCACCATCTCCAAGAGCAGAAATCTGTTCAGTTCTGCCGCTCGAGGAATCTGGGCCCTTCCCAAGAACTCCTTTACCTTCGTGGGGCCTAGGATCTCTGCCGCCATGAATGCTCAATTTGAATTCTTCCTGACTCTTCGCTTCCACTTGACTCGGTTCAACTGAGTTCGTCACCTTGGGAGCAATCTCAGACTCAGTCTCAGCTTCCTCAAGAACAGGAGGATAGTCGCAGCCCGGCTCCCCTGTTCCAGCACTTCCATCCCTTCTCTGTCTATATCTTCTGTACTCGCACACCACGTCTGCCCAGGACCAGTCTCGCTCAGGCTGTTTGGTCAAAACAGAGGTTTCCTTCTCAACACGTACCCAGAATGCTACACCCATCGCTGAGATCTTGATCTTATCCGGGATACCTTCAGTCTGATCAACGGAGACTTTAACCCGAGCAAATGAAAGATTATCCCCTCTGAGCCACTTGCCATCTACTTCTCTGAGTCTCCCAAACTTGGAGCAAATAGCATTGAACGAATTAACATTCCAGAGGTGAAGGGGCACTCCAAAGAGTTTACACCACACTTCGATACCGTCCTCTGCTGGGTCAGTGCCAACCTCGACCTTCCACGGTGAAACGAAAGCGGAGACACCTTCCTTCAACTCGAGCCTCCCAGTGGAGCAAACAGAGCTTCTCCACGACTCTGAGTCAGTTCTTACGAGGAAAGAGCCAATATCGATTCTACAAATGCACCAAAGATTGACATCCGGCCATAATTCCTGCAGCCTCTTCCTCACTTCCTCCTTGTCTACAGCTTCCTCCTTACTGTTCTTCCGGAATGAGATAACGACACAGCTTTCCAGCATTCTCTTAGCTGGTTCAACCTCGGCTGACCACGGGATTTCCACCACGCCAGGAAGGATTTTCATGCCGTTTGCTCCACCAGAAGCAGCAATCTGGCCACCAGTCAATTGATCCTGTATGAGACTCCCTTCTGGTTTACTGGAAGGCTGTCGAAGAAGAGGACAGTGTCTCCTTCTATGGCCTGCTTCCCTGCAATGGAGGCATCGGACAGGCTCTCTACACACAACCGCATGGTGACCCTTCCCCAAGCACCGAATGCAGACGTCTCTGTCTACCGGAAGCCCACCTTCAGCCTTATGCCTCCGAAGAGCAGAGTTGCGCCGGCTCTTGCTCTGTACTACCATCCATCCTCCCCTTGTCCCTGTAGAGTCTTCCCCGGAGTTCCCTCCCCTGTTCCCTCCCCCGGGGTTCCCTCTCCTGCTGACTTCGCTCATGACTTCGCTATCATCTGACAAAGTGTGCTGTTCTTCAATGAAAACAATCCTTGTATGTGTGTTATACATACATACATACATATATATAAACGCATTTTTGCATTGTTCCTATTATAACATGATAATTTAATCAACCTTTTTAAAAAAAAACAGGATAAAACACACGGGAAATCCCAACAGAGGTTGGGGGCAACTCCTAAGCCAAACACCCATGTATACCCCACAGAGTGTGTCAGAGGATGACGGCAGCTCCCGAGCCAGACACCCAAGTATATTTGGCAAACCACCAAGCACCCAATGGGGGTTCAACGTGCAGGGAAACTGCACAAGGACTTGAACCCACAACTAGCCTGAATTTAACCCACCAAAGGTCAGGGCCTATCCACTACGCTATTCATCTTCCCCTTAATCATATTAAATAATTGAATAGATGAACACATAAAATTTAATTTGTTTTCTAAATGTATAAGATTGTTATGATCTTGTCACTCAATGTTCTTTTGCACAGAAGAAAGCCATGAAAGTAAGGCAACATTGAGACCTGAGACCTTCATATCAAACTGGTGTTAAACATACTACTTCAAAGAAACAAAAGCAATGGCCTCATCTATGGTGATAATCATGTCATCCAAAAAGAATAGAAGGATGGCAGCACTGTTCGAGAGGTACAAACAAAAATCATATAAACATGCTGCCAATGAAGTCAACATCAAGGGTCACAGCAAAATCATTCGAACCAATGTCCACAGTGACTGTTTGAACTCATAAAGAGCCTAAAGAAGACAACAAATGTGTTAAGGTGGAATAGAGAGGCCAGGAGGAGATTGTCCATAAACCTCCCCAAAGACATCAGCATAAAGAAAGGCATTCTTTAAATTGAACTAATAAAAAATCAATACAATGAACAGTAGTCAGAAATGAGTGTATTAAGGCCATTGTGGCCGCTACAGTAATGCTCTCTTAATAATCAATGTTATACTCCTGAGTGAACTCACGAGCTACTAGTCAGCCAGCCTTCCCTCCTTTCTTAGAGATAGAGGGACAGCTAGAGAGTGAGTCCAAGGGATAGATAGGAGAGAGAGGGATTGGGCACTTAACCCCTTTATGCTACGTCAGCTTAGGACTCAAACTAGTCCTATTTTGTAAGGACTATAGCCCGGACCTTCGACGGTTGTCTGATCATTAAGACAGTGGGAGCTTAATCACTTGGGTGCACGTGTACTCGGGTCCTAAGACGATACGACTATGGAGAGTTGTGCAGCTCAAGCAATTCTATTCCCCTCCACCCTTTTCAAGTACTGATTCTCTAGTTTAAGAGTTGGGGTGGATTCCACACAAGAATGGTATGTAAGATTAGGTGAATCAGATCTGGATTGGAATCGGGTATGCCCGATCTGATTCTAAGGGTGAAGCGATCCCAATTTGGTTATTCTACCCAACCTTGCAGAACCTAAAAAATTGGTCCATAGTATAGGCTTCACGAATGTGTCCTCCTATGAAGATATGATGTTTCTTGAAGAAATTCTAAATTTTTATAATTTTTTATGAGTTTTCTTAATTTTTAAAATAATGTTTAATATCATTAAGCCAATTCTGGTCCCATTCCAACCCAATCCCAAATCCAATCCAGATCGGGATCGGCCCTTAACTGATCAAGACAGCAAATCCGACTCTACCTTCCTTAATTATTAGATGGTTAGTCTACCACTCCATTTAGACTTATTCCATTTTGTTCTATCGTACTTTCCTAGGGCGGTTGGTGACCCCTTCACATTTGAGTGCACAAACCAAACTACCTCAAATCTAAGGGGTGATAAATCTACATAAGAAAAAGAACCCAAAAAGTCTAGAAACTAGAGCAAGGGGCCTAGTTGGTAGGAATGATGAGCGCCAATCATGGTTTGCCATCTCTTCCGTTCTCTCTTAGATCTTTCGGAAATGTGTCTTCTAAGGGTCCCGAGATGAAATCTCTACCGAAATCAAGAATTAGATGACCAAACTGAGGGACATAGCAACAATAGAGGTGTTATCTAGCTAACAAACAATAGTAACTGATGGTGGTGATGATGGTCTTCAAATGGCAGCAACGGCCACTGCCATATGATGATATGAGAGGGAACTTGTCGCAGTGATGGAATATGGAATCAGTCACAGCAGGCAGAATAATGGTGGTACAGTGAAGAAATTGAAGACCGGAGAAGAAGCTTTGTCGTAGTGATGGAAAATGGACTCAGTCACAGCAGGCAGAATAGTGGTGGTACAGTGAAGAAAATTGAAGACCGGAGAAGAAGCCGCCAAAAAAGAATAGAGCAACAGCCTGGGACGAAGAAGCATGATGCAGCAATGCCAGAAGTCACAGCACGCCACAAGATATCTGACAACCTTCAGATATAGCAGAGGCAAAACCAATAGAGACAGCAGCAACAGGTCCTACGTTAACCAGAGATGCAAGATCGCACATCAATGACGGGCTGCGACCATCATCGTCATCATCAAAGCCTTATCCCATCTGTTTGGGGTCAGCAACATGAATCCTATCTCACCATCTTAATCTATCCAATACCATACATGTGGTAATACATAGCAACATTGTCCTTTCTAACTAACATCTAGCCCATCATTTTAGTCTTCCCCAATGTCCCTCTTCCACTCTCATTTTATCACACCTCTTCATCGACGTTGAACTTGGACAACGATGTACATGACCAAACAATCACATCATATTCTCCCTAAGCTTACTGTCAATGGTAACTACACTTAAATCCTCACATAGTTTGCAATTTTATCTTTTCTAGTCTTATCGCGCATCCACCTCAACATCCTCATCTCAACAATACAGTTCTTTTACATGATCCTTTCTTGCAGCACACACTCGAAACCATATAACATAGCACTCGCCAGCTTTCCCTCCTTGGCACACCTTCCACTGCGGCTTTACAGCTTATTACTGTCTGGGAGCTTGAGCATGATTTGGTTGAGAGCGAACCTGTGTTTCTTTTAGCGGTTAGAGAGGTTACTACCGAGACCCCGAGTGAGCACCCCATCGAGGTCACCTCTCTTCTTCAAAAATTTCAGGATATCTTTCCTGAAGATATTCCGGAAGGTTTACCACTTATACGTGATATCCAACACACCATTGATCTGATTCCGAGATCCACTTTGCCCAACATGCCGCACTATCGCATGAATCCCACTGAGCATTCTGAGCTCAGGGCAGGTTGAGGAACTCCTGACGAGGGACTCCATTCGTGAGAGCATGAGCTCATGCGCTGTTCCCGCACTCCTAACTCCAAAGAAAAATGGCACTTGGAAGATGTGTGTGGATAGCCGCGCAATCAACCGCATGCATCACTGTGAGATATCGCTTCCCCATTCCCCGCCTTGATGATATGCTTGATATGATGACGGGAGCCACTGTGTTTTCAAAGATCGATTTAAAGAATGGTTATCACTATGTGCAGATCAGACCTGTGGATGAATGAAAGACGGCTTTCAAGACAAAGGATGGGCTATATGAGTGGTGGGCCATGCCCTATGGCCTGTTCAACGCCCCTAGCACCTTTATGTGGCTGATGACCCAAGTACTACGACCTTTTATTGGTACATTTTTTATCGTGTACTTTGACGATATCCTCATCTACAGCCATTCCATGGAGGATCATCTAGAGCACCTTCGGCAGGTGTGCATCATCCTTCGTCGCGAGAGTCTATACAAGAACCTTAAGAAGTGTGCTTTCATGACTGATTGAGTGATCTTCTTAGGGTTTATCATTTCCTCTTAAGAGCGTTTCTGCTGATCCCGATAAAGTCAGAGCGATGGTAGAGTGACCTGAGCCGCAATCTATCCATGATGTGGAGTTTTCACGGCTTAGCGACGTTCTACCGTCGATTTATCCGTGGATTCAGCTCCATTACGGCTCCGATCACTGACTGCATTCGGAATGGAGCCTTTTAGTGGACGAAGGCTGTTGCTTCGGCCTTTCGTGACATTAAGGAACGTATGACCCAAGCACCTGTCCTTCGCCTGCCTAATTTTTCGAGGGTGTTTAAGGTCTCATGTGATGCCTCTGGTGTCAGCATAGGTGGGGTTTTGAGCCAGGAGGGTCATCCCATTGCATACTTCAGCGAGAAACTGAACGATGCTAAGCTGAAGTACTCCACCTATGATAAGGAGTTTTATGTGGTAGTGCAGGCGTTGAGATATTGAAGATATTATATGCTGCCGCAGGAGTTCATACTATACTCTGATCATGAGGCCCTTCGGTTTCTCCACGCCCAAAAGAAGCTGAACCCGAGACACAATAGATGGATCTAGTTTCTTCAGGCCTACACATTCGTCCTAAAGTACAAGGCGGGTGTGGAGAACCGTGTGGCTGACGCGCTGAGCCGTCGATCATCTCTTCTATCTGTTGTCAGCGCGAAGGTCACGGGATTTAAGCGGCTCCGGGACGAGTATCCTAACTGTCCCAACTTTGGCCCTATCCACTCGGTCCTTCAGTCTTGACCCTTTAAAGAGTACAGCGAGTACATCCTTCAGGAGGGCTATCTTTTTTGTGGATCCAGGTTGTGCAATCCCCGGACTTCGGTCCGTGACTTCTTGACGTGAGAGATTCATGTTGGGTGTAGCCTGTCACTTTG
This sequence comes from Zantedeschia hybrid cultivar, assembly GCA_030544215.1. NCBI lineage: Eukaryota > Viridiplantae > Streptophyta > Magnoliopsida > Alismatales > Araceae > Zantedeschia > Zantedeschia hybrid cultivar. The sequence goes on from JARZZO010000004.1 coordinate 53,710,116, forward strand.
GCCGGAAAACGACCATTGAGCTTATAGAGTATAGATTCTTCTGGCCGAGCCTGAAGAGCAACATTGCTCGTATAGTTGCTCAGTGCCGCATTTGCGCTACGGCGAAGCAGAAGAAGCAAAACAGTGGTCTGTACACCCCTCTTCCCGTTCTGGATTTTCCGTGGCAGGACGTTAGTATGGATTTTGTCTTAGGCCTACCTCGAACAATCCGAAAGCACGATTCTATCTTCGTCATTGTGGAAAGATTTTCCAAAATGGCACATTTTATTCCCTGCTTGAAGACTGTGGATGCATCTCGAGTAGCCCATTTATTCTATGAGAGTGTGGTTCGTCTGCATGGGCTACCCAAGACCATCGTCTCGGATAGGGATGTCCGCTTTGTCAGTTTTTTTTAAAAAACCTTATGGCATTTGATAGGCACCAAGCTCAAATTCTCCACCGCTTATCATTCTCAGACCGATGGGCAGACCGAGGTCATCAATCGGAGTCTGGGAGACTTGTTGCGTTGCCTTGTGAGAGAACGTGCGCGTGGTTGGGATCAAGTGCTATAGAAGGCCCAATTTGCATACAATAGCTTCGTCAATAGGTCTACAGGAATGTGTCCGTTCGAGATTGTTACTTGTTATAGGCCTAGGGGACCCATAGAGTCCTGCACGTCCGAGTATGCACAATCATTAGCTGACCACATTAGGAGTTTGCATGAGGATGTCCGTCGTCACATCGAGATCAGCAATGAGCACTACAAGCAAATGGCAGATGCACATCGGCGATCTCAGGAGTTCCATGAGGACGATTATGTGATGATCAGGATTCGACTTGAACAATTTCCCTCATGAACCGTCAAGAAGCTGCAAGCTCGAGGAGCCGGCCCCTTCAGAGTACTAAAACGGATTGAACCAAGCGCGTACGTGATAGATTTACCCTCGGATTATGGCATCAACAACACGTTCAATATCTCAGATTTGGTGGCCTACCGGGACCCGACAGTGATACCTAGTGACCCGTTTGAGCCTTCTACTTCCCTTGCGAGCGACCCTACCCCTGAGTGTCCACTTCCAACCTACCTACCAGCACGACGAGAGCATATTGATCATATACTGGACGAGCATGTTGTCACTTCTAAGGATGGCGCCTATCAGGTTATCTGCTCCACTGGAGAGGACGGCTGCCTATTGAGGACACATCGATTACGCGCGAAGAACTACAGCAGATCGACCCGAACCTTCTAGAGCGATATCCGAGTGGACGAGACCCATACTCGACATGGTCGAGTTCCTCCCAGCCGGGGAGGATTGGTGACGACACCCGCGTACGGATCCGGTTCAACCCGACCGACGTCTACAGACGGAGGAAGACGTCAACGGCGATTCCGGCATCTTTATAGCTTAACGATGGCGTATTTGAGGACTGACTCGTGTTTACATGGTTGAGGAGCATATGGAACCTGTGTACAGCCCATTATAAGGCCCAATTATCATTTTTTTATTTTTCCTGGAATTTTTTGCACGAATTCTTTTGTATTTATCTAGATTAAGGGTCATCGTGATCATTTGCTTCATTAGGACATCATTAGGATTTTGTGTACTCTATTTAAGGCATTGTAATCCTCATTGAGGGGCATGGATTGATTGAATGAAGAAGAAAAAGTCCGCAGCTGCCTAAATGTGTGTGAATGCGTTTGGGGTGTGAATTCCCTGTGCCCGTTGTCCTCTTCTTCTTCCTCCTGCTCGCTATCTCTCTCCGTACGCCGTTACTTCTCTCCCCTTTCTTTCCCTTCCTTTGTCGTTTCTTTCTTCCCCCCCCCAGCCGCCGCGTTCGAGGCAGCCAAAGAAGGCCTCGAACTCCCGCACGCCCAGGCCACGTACCTGACGGCCCCCACCTCGCCGAACCCGCCTACGGACGCCTACGCAGCGCGTCCATGAACGACACCGGGCCTGGCCTCGTCGCTCGAGCCTGGAACGGGAAACGCCCGCCATCCGCACCATGCGGCGCCCTGCGAAGCCAACGCCGCCAGGCTACGCCCCGAGCTTGGCCACGCGGCACGCTCGCGGCTCCCCCGTGCCGCCCCCATCGTCGCCCGCACCCTCACGGGCTGGGCGTGTCCCCACACGCTCGCCAAGCCGCCGCCTACGCGTTGACCCCGTCCTACAACACCACGCCGCAGGCTTACGCGTGCCCCACCGCCTCCCCAGCGCCACGCAGCGCTCCCAAACGCTACACCGCACTAGGACGTCGTCTCTCGAGCCCCTTGGCACGAGGAAGCACCCGTCCCGCTGCCAACCGCGCCTAACCCGGTTCGCCAGGCCTCGCAGCACCACCCTTGGGTCACACCGCCCTCTTCGTCGCCTGTGAAGCCTTTCGGCGCACAACACCTGCACGCTCCTCTCCCGGTTCTCGCCGTCGTAGGCCGACCCTCTGTGACAAGGACGTTCGCGGACTTTTCTCCCATCGGCGTGACCCCACTTGACAGTGGGATGGTTAGTGGCAATTTAAACTCCATCCCCGAACATTTGCTCTTCATTATATGATTAAATTGGCTCCCGTGCGAGAGAGTTAGGACATCTAGCTACTTATCTATCTATCGTTGCCGGACTGTAAGTGCGAGGACCCATTTCGGTGGTCCCATTTGTGGACGTTGAAGTGTTATTTCTGTCCTAGCTCTTCGGTTGTCCCCACTACTGACGATCCTATTTGTTTTTACATTGGCGAGAGGACGACTCCCGAGTTTATTCGCACTTGAGTTACGTAGTTGTTTTCATAGAAGCGTGAGATATTTTGGTGGTTAGTTGTCGTTCATTTATGGCCCTCATGTTGATTTCGGATCCGTACATTAGTCCGAGTCTGTATCGGTAGTCATTCCGCATCATCCAGTGGTGCACTAGTTTGATTCCTCTACCCTCTCAGGATGGTCTAGGTTCGGGGAAGGACGAAGAATGGATGATTGTGCAAGGTAAGAGGTCTCACTCTCCTCCTACCAGCAAGGTCCATACTTCATTTACACTTCTGATAGAGAAGGATGTCTGCATTCGGTGCTTGAAGAGAGGTCATCGAGCAGTCGTTTGCAGAGATCCAGTACGTTGTCTTCTTTGTAGAAAAGTTGGGCATAAGAGAAGGGATTGTCGTAGGTTTACAGGGGTAGTTGGGGGTTTGAAAGAGCCTATAGCAATTGTAGAGCCTGCAAAGGAGGTAGAGGTTCATGGAGTTTCAACAAACAAAGTTCCCCCTGGACTAGAGGAAATCCCATGGTCGCCTTAGATTGAAGCAACCAAAGATAGTCTGAACTAGTGTGCAGTTGCTGCCATCGCTAAGCCTTCAGGGGACCCTCAGTCATTAGTTGCAAATAGCAATTGTATTCCCTCCTACAGAGCCTTTGGCTGAAGGAAAAGTTCTAGTGGATTAGAAATCTCAAGAATAATTCCTTTTTTATCATAGCTTCCTCAAGCAGTTGGAAGACTCAAGCTTGCCCCAGAGGACCAATGGTGTGGAACAATATCACAGTGTCCTTTACTCCATGGAAGATGGAAGTGGGCACAACAGGTTCTAGTGCAAATTCTATGGGATACCTCTTCACCTATGGAATATCTCCACCTTCCATGTGATTACCTCTAGATTGGGATTCCTTAAGCAAGTGGATGCTAATGTCCTAAAGGGTGATAACTTGGAATATGCAAGAGCTCTAGTTGAAATGGATCATGCTGAAGACATTTCAAGTTAGGATTGTCATAGGAGGCAAATGATTCTAGGTTCGGATCAGTATTGAAGCCAAGGAAGATGATAAGATTGTCATCAAGAGAATAGGGATTTTGAGAAGAAAACAGGGGGACCAGAAAGCTTCTCCATGGAGGTGAATGATGGTTCAGCTGTACTCGCCGAGTCACCACACCTTTCGGTTCAATCGGGCAAAGCGAGTCTGGAGAAGATGAACTGTCTTTCCTTTGCGACCAGAGATTCTGACGCTTTCCTTGCAACGACATCTCCAGAAGATGGAGGTATCTCGGGTGCTGCTCAAGATGATCTTGGTGGGCGTGCTGCGTCGTCGAGCCACCTGGACGTTGTTGTCTTCGAGGCTAGCATGATGGTGAATCCATGTAGTTAGAGGCGAGAGGCGATTGACGCGACCAAGGGTTCGCCTCAGCCTCAAATGCCTAGGCGATCACCTAGGCATTTGAGGCGATGTGTTATCTCATAAATCATTATGTAAGAAGAAAATAACAATACAAGGAAAATAAAAGATTATGTAAGACTCTGAAAAGCATTGATCATGTCCAATGTAATGTCCTAAGACCATCCACTACTCATACACATAGTGGATGGCCTTAGGAATCATCAAAAATAAGAAACAATGTGACATCATGGAAAAGAAAGGGTGTCAAACATTGTTAAAAGAGGTATTAGGCCCTTTGGAATAAATAAGAATAAGAAAAAGCAGTACCACATAACTAAAAACCAAGCAAACATATGGCATAGATATCATAGACAAGCGTCTAGGTGAATGAGACGAACATTAGGCGAGGCGATGCGTTTTCGCTTGCCTCAATCTATTTTATCACCTAGGCGAGCGAGGCGATCGCCTTTGATAACATAGTGGTGAATATTTTTGTTCGTCCCAAGGCATATACGGAAGTGATTCGAGAACAGCTTTTAGAAGGCGAGGCATCGGGCAAAGAAGATGTACAGTGGCAGGGTCCTTCTCACTTATCGGTTCTAGATTCTGGTGATCCGATCAGTTTGTATTGTGACCTAAAAGTGAACCGGGGTCTGCAAACCGGTCCCCCTTCACTTATCAGTTCACAGTTCGCTCTTCCTCGTGAACCGTCGTCTTCCTCGCTTCGACATTGACCCTGTCCTATTCCCCAACAAACAGAGTACCAGTATTGAAGCCACAGGGCCCTTGAAGTCTTCGGAAGATCCTCCTCTCCCCGTCGTTCCTTCCCGACTCTTCCCGTCCTCCTCTAATCCTTGCCTTCCACCTCCTATATCTGGGTCAATAAGCAATTCAGGACCCTTCTATGTCCACAGGAGGCAGGTTCTTCAGAGTTAGTTAACCAAGATACATATCCGAAGACAACTTTTCCAATAGAGATTGTTCCTTACGTGTCAAAGTAGGATCCACTAAGGGTGATGTATGCAGTTGATGAGGATGGTTGGTCAGGAAAGATTGTTAGATTCTTGTTAGATTCGGGAAGAACATCGAGGTCTCTTTCCAAGGTAGGGAGAACATGGTCGTCAGTGTTCTGAAGAAGCTTAGACGCAGTGATGCTTTACAAAGTCAGTAAAGAGGAAATGAGTAGGGGGAGGTATTAAAATTGATAAGAGGGAGATGACTTTCTTAAGGCTAATGAAGTTTGTAATACTTTAAGAGGAAAAAAAGGGAAGATGGTAGCGGATTGCTCTGGTTCCCGATGAAGCTCTTGACATGGAACATAAGGGGTCTTAACAGTGATCTCAAGATGAGGATTGCTAAAGACCATATCATGACTATGCACCTAGATTGTATTTGCCTTCAAGAAACAAAAATGAAGGACATAGATGACAGAACTCTGAAGCGAGTGGGAGGTTCAGTTTCAACTGGTTTTGCAGTTTCCCAGTTGAGGGTTTGAAAGGAGGACAGTGGATATTGTGGAATGAGAGTGTAAGCTCAAGGAATCGATCATTGATGTTGGGTTGTTTAATATCCCAGTGTGTTTCTCTAGTACCAATCTGAGTTCAACTTGGGTTCTTTCTTCAATATACGGTCCTCATTCTGAACAACAGAGGGAGCTATTCTTTCAAGAACTTTATAGACTGCAAGGTATCTTTTCTGAGGCCAGGTGTACAGTGGGGGCCTTCAACTGTGTTAGGTATCCTTAGGAGAGAACTGATAGGCAGAAATGGAGTAAAGAGATGGAGGGTTTGAATCAGTGTATAAGGAATTGTGGCTTGATCGAGAATTGACAGAGCCCTCATATCCACTGAGTGGCAGAAGGTCTTCCACACACTCATGTCAAAGGGCTTAACAGGTTAGTTTCTGATCATATACCTATTCTACTGCAGACAGGAGATAAAGAGAAGAGAATAAGACTCTTCAAAATATGAACTAGCATAGCAAAAGCAGGAAGGGTTCAAGGAATTGGTCAGCGATTGGTGGACAGAGGCCCGTCTAATGGTTATGTTTTTTCCACATTCTCAATAAAAATTAAATGGGTCAGAGATATGAAGCAGTGGGTTAAAAAAACCTTTCGTAAATTTTCAAAGGCAGGAGCTCATGCAATCAATTGATGGATTAGAAAGTAGCAGTGAGTTTAATCCATTAAGTGCAGATAAAGAGCAGAATCTGAAGAAGTTTAAAAAATTGTACAATGATTTGCTTCTTCAAGCAGAGATTAAATGGAAGAAACAAGCAAAAGAGCTTTGGTTAAAAGGAGATAATAATACAGCCTTCTTTCATGCTGTAGCAACTGCGAAGAAGAGGCCCTTGAAGATAAACCATTTGAAGGAGAATGAGATGGTTATTGATAAGAAGGAAGAGATCACCAGCACAATTATCAAATTTTATGAGAATCTTTTCAAGGAAAACTGTGATTGAAGGCCTCATTTGGAGGATGGAATGCTGCCAATCCAGGCAGCAGCTTTGTGTCATCCCTTTCAAGAACAAGAAGTTTAAAAAGCAGTCTTTAGCATGAATCCAAACAAATCACCTGGCCCCGATGGATTTTCCATAGGCTTTTATCAGTTTTGTTGGGACTTGATTAAGAAGGATCTGATGAAGGTGATGATGGTTCCTATGTCACATGTTTCAATTCTACTCACCAGTTCTTATCCCCAAAAAGGAAGGTGCAGAGAGAGTAATTGAATTTAGACGAATCACTCTGTTAAATGGGTGCTATAAAATAATCACTAAAGTCCTGGCTTCTAGATTGAAAGAGAGGTTATATTACAGCTTGTAGGTAAGAATCAGTTGGCCTTCATGAAAGGGAGATTTATTTTGGATAACTATATGGCAGCATATGAAGCAATTCATCATCATAAGAGCAGAAATAAAAGAGGGGTCCTATTGATGCTTAACTTTGAAAAACCGTATGATAGAGTTAGTTGGCACTGCATTAAGAGAACCTTTGAGCTTACAGGGTTTTCTCAAAAATGGACTGGGTAGATTATGAGCTGCATCTTCTCTCCTAGATTCTCTACTCTGTTTTATGGGCAGCCCTGTGGGTAGTTTAGTAACACTAGAGGTCTTAGACTGGGAGATCCAATTTCTCCTCTTATTTTCTTACTTGTTGGGCAGATTTTGAGTTCCTTGTGGGACAACGCTTCTGGATTGGGGTTTATTGATGGTTTTTACATCGGAAGGAACAATGTTTAGCTTACACATCTCTAATTTGCAGATGACACACTCTTGTTCACTTCTGGGAGTGAGGAACTCATTCCTAATATTAGGAATATGCTTCTTCTTGTGGAATTGATCACTGGCCTCAAGATTAATTTTGAGAAATCTGAAGTGGTAGGAATTAATATGCCAGCTTCTACTTTGGTAAACATTGCAAATAACATGGCATGATCTCCTTCTAAATTTCCGATCGAGTATTTAGGTCTGCCGTTGACTGATGGTGCAATTAGAGTAAGAGACTAGGATCCTTCTAGTTAAGAAGTTTGAAAATAGTTTGAAAATAACATGGAAAGGGAAGCTTCTCTCTGCAGGAGGAAGATGGATACTTTCAAGAACAGTACTCTCTTCATTGGCAGTGTACTATGCTTCAATTTTTAAGATTCTAAAAACTGTGGAGAGAGTTATAGAAGCAGCAAGATGTTCCTTTTTGGTCAAAAGGGAAGAGAGAAAAGAAGGCACTCCACTTCATTAAATGGGCCAACTTGTGCAGAAGCAAGGAGCAAGGGGGGAGTGGGTCTTACAAAACTAGAGACTTTCAATATGGCTTCACTAGCAAAGTGGTTATGGAGACTTGGGGAGGATCAGGAGTCCTTGTGGGTGACAATTGTTAGGGCAAGTACTTTTCTCATTCTAGTAGATGGATCCTCCATCCTACTAGAAATTACTACTTGTCACCTATATGGAAACAGATAGCTAAGGCTGCAGACTTGATAGATATTTCCTGTGTAATTCTTTTCGGAAATGGTCAACAGATTCGGTTCTGGAAGGATAAGTGGTGCTCTGAATCATCATTGGCAGTACAGTTCAGTAATTTGTTTCGGATTGTGATTAACACCGAAGATTCAGTGGCTGAAGTTCTGTCAAGACATAGCAGTGGAGAGTGAATTATTCTTTTAAGAAGGAATCCAACTGAAGAAATTGGAGAATTTGTTTTTTTTTGGAAGGTGACCAATTAGATCACAGATTCATGGATAATTAAATACAAAGAGTACACCAGAGAGCAGAGCAGCTCTCAAAACACACAGAAACCCCTTACAAAGTAAGAAAAAGAAATCCCCTCTCCAAAGAAAACTTTCCCCAATATATCTTATCAAAAAGATAAGATATTAACATAAAGAATCACAAGATTACAATATCAGCCAAACAACCTCGACCACTGCAGCAAATCAGACAGGATTGGAGATGATTTTGGATCCACCACTACCCTTGCAGCTTTACCCCATTCAGAAACCCATCTAATAACCCTGCGCATGATGTTGTAGAAGCTATCAAACTCATTCCTGAACCTTCTATAATTTCTTTCAGTCCATATTCCCCACAAAAATGCTGGGAGTATTAAAGACCATATCTCCCTCTCAGATGGAGGACATAGCTTAGCCCATCCATCCAACATATGAAGCACAGAGGAGGGTTCCTCCCAACTGATAGTAAGGAACCTGCAGCATGACAGCCACCACGCATGAACAATACCACAATGGCAAAACATATGATCCGCTTCCTCAATAAATCTGCCACAGAAATAACAACTGAGCTTCTGCGAAGGAAGAAACCTACTCAGTCTAGCCATGGTTGGTAGCGAAATTGGAGAATTTGTTGCATTACTGAACATTGTTAATCAGCTTCATTTAACTACTGATCAACAGGACAGAAGAGTGTGGAGGTGGAACAGCAAAGGGAATGATTTAGTGATCTCTCGGGTGCAGTGTGTGGATGATGGAAGATGTAAAGTGTGGTGGAAGGATCTGGTCTGGTCTAAAGTGTTGCCGAACAAAATTAAAGTTTTTCTTTGGAAAATTACATGGAACAGATTGCCCACCAATCAAAGAATTAAAAATTTGTTCAACATCCAGAGCTCATACTGTATATTCTGTGCCAGGTTTGAAGAAGACCAGGATCATCTATTTTTTGTATGTGGGATTGTTTCTACAGTATGGGAAATCATGTGCAGATCATTGGAAATCAAGTGGGTGGGCCATTCTTCTGTTATGGGATTACTACAGTGGTGGAACCTTGTTTGTCCTCGTTCTATTCAGAAAGAGGTTTGGTACTTGATAGCCCCAGCTATGCTTCAGGCCATTTGGTAGGAAAGAAATTAAGAGGAGGTTTAAGGAGGATTTTGGCACTGTTTTTGATATCTTGACAAGAGCCATCATGTGGACAGAGGAATAGGGAAGGGCAGCAGGGATTTCTCAGAAATACAGACATGATATTCTGAATAGGACAGAACTATGGAAGAATTTTGTACTTTAACTTTCTGCTGCTGCATCTGCTTGATAAATCAGCTTTTTCCATTTTTCTTGTCATCGTATCTGTAAGTGGTTCTTTCCTTCATCCAAGGCTTATGCCCTTGTTGTATTGGGGGCGACTTGGCCGCTTGTGTACTAATCTACCTTTTGTAATGAATTGTGACTTAATGTCACCTTCCAAAGAAAATAGGAAAACAGTTTCTGTACTAGATCTACTAGGCATGAACCCAAGTTGATTTTTTCAGACATTAGTTACATGATAAGATGCTTCTCTACCACTCTCTCCTAGAATTTTATAGTGTAGCTCATAAGTTTAATTCCACAATAGTGATTACAATTTTGAATATCCCCTTTATTTTTAAAGAAGGAAACCCCAATACTTGTCCTCTAATCATTCAGCAACCTACTCTCTTTTAAAATCTTATTAAAACGTCTAGTGAACGACTTGGTAAATACATTACTTACATCTCGCCAAGCTTCAATAGGTATCCCATTTGGTCTAAGGGCCTTATCCACTGTCATCCTTTTTAGACCAGCTTCAACTTTTGAAGCTCTAATCCATCAAATGTAATGATAATGAATTTGCCCACTAGACTCATCAGTTCCTTCACATCAGTAGCCTCTCAATTGATCTCCATTTAACAATTTCTTAAAATAGGTATCCATCTATCCTTAATCTCACAATCCTTCACTAGGATCCTTCCATCCTCGCTCTTAATATAGCTAATACGATCTAAAGTCTTACGCTTTCTATCCCTTAGTTTAGCAAGTTTAAATATGCCTATGATACCTTTTTTTGAGAAGTGAATGGTACCACTAGTAGATGAAAGAAAAGAAGATGTACAAGTGTATAAGGAAGAACAAACTCCCAAAAAGGGCCTACGCAAAAGACACCAAGAAGGTGTGGACCCACTAACTCTCCCAAATAGACAAAAATATGCAAAGAATGAGTGCTACATTGCCTAAAAGCTTGCCCCATTCAACAATGTTGTTACAAATGAAAAGAAAAGGCCTATCCAAGGACCTAAACTCCTTGAAAATCCTGGCATTGTGTTCTCCCCAAATGGACCAGATAGTGGCATGAAATATCAGCCACCATATTTTGCAGTCAATCTTGGCCTTCCACACCTTGCTCCAAGTAAATAGAAGATCTTCACTAGATCCCGAGATAGCATACACACAGCCCACTTTATCAAAGAGCTTTCTCCAAATCCCATCTGAAGATGGGGAACAAAGGAAGAGATGCTCAATGGATTCAACAACTAGACCGCATAGAGAGCAAGTAGAGCAGATACCTATCATGTGGGCGGCAAGCTTATCACATGGAATCTACCAAGTGAAGCTCTCCAAATCAACAATTGTACTTTGGTGGGGATGCTGGTCTTCCAAGCTTCTTTGAAGAAAGGATATAGGACTCCAATCTCATGACTGTGAGTGTAGGCAGACCTCACGGAGTAACTCTTCGAATTATCCCAACTCCATAAGCAGAAATCCTCTGTATTCGGTTGAATTAGATGTAACTAGAGCAAAAGAAGTAGGTCAGCTAGCTGATCAATCTCCTCATTTTTGAGGTTTCTCCGAAAGTTGATCCTCCACCCTTCAGTATGCCAAAATCTGCAACCAAGTCTGTTCAAAACAAGTAAGTGGTGTGCGGGAATTTATCATTAAGGGCTAGCCCCTCATACCACTCATCTGTCCAAAACAGCCAACTCTGCCTTTCTTTTTTTTTGGAAGGTGACATGAAGTCACATTTCATTGAAGATAAGCAAAATACAGAATACAAAAAGACCAATGGCCAAGGCCAATACCCAACATCAAGGCAAAAGCCAGCCGGAAAAAAAACCTAAGACTTCTATTTTAATAAGGAGATAAAATAGAAGTAACAAGAGTATCTCAAGAGGATCAAAATAAAAAGTCTTGATACATAGAAGCCCTAGAAATGAGATCTCCATCTGAAGCTATCCAGATTTCAGCAGATCTTCCCCAATCAATCACCCAATTGAGCGCTCTTCGGAGGATAGTGGAAGGTGGAGAGAATTCCAGGTTGAATTTCCTATTGTTTCTGCCCAACCAGATAGACCACAACATTGCTGGAAGAAACAGAGACCAAATCATATTGTCAGACTGGTTGGGGCAGAAAAGGGGCCACATTTGCATGAGATGAAGGCAATCTATCGGTTCCATCCACTGAATCTTCAAGGCCTTAAATAGGGTTCTCCACTAGAAATTGATGATCCCGCAATGACAAAAGAGATGATTCTGATCTTCTTCAAATGATCCACAAAAAACACATGAGGTGTTTATGAGGTTGAAGATTTTCTCAGTCTACGGGAGGTTGGAAGTCTGTTCAAGGCCACCTTCCAAAGGAAGATCCTGATTTTAATTGGAATAAGATTGGACCACACCAAGGATTTCCACCACACTCTGATGCCACCGTCTTGAATAATACGAATTAGAATCCTAAAAGAGAAGGTTCCTTTACTGTTCCATATCCATACTCTTTTGTCTGCCTGGTCCATATTAATTTGGGTATCTGAAAATAGATTAAGAATTCTGATAAGTTCCCCTATTTCAGTTTCTGTAAGATTTCTTCTGAAGTTGAGGTTCCAATGAGAGCCATTTCGTCTGGAGAGAGCTTGTGCCACTGTTGCATCCTTGGAAGCTGAAATCTGATAGAGATTAGGAGCAATATCCATGAGGGGAATACTAGAAAGCCAAGAATCCTTCAAGAAGCTAATGATTTCTCCATTGCCCAATTGAAAGTTAATTGCTGGTAAGATCAGAAAATTCAATTGAGTGATATTCCTCCAGATTTGGGACAGCTTGTAGGAGTTGGAAGACTTCATAACCCATTTGGAGCAATTATGATAGTGCTTATCTCTGACTATCCTTACCCAGAGATGGTCTTCTTCTTCTCCAAGTATCCACAACCATTTGGCAAGCAATGCTTTATTAAAGTGACTAATTAAAACCAGTCCAGTCCCTCCTTGGTCTTTACTTCTGCAAACCTTGTCCCAAGCTATGAGATGAAGGCCTTTCCCTTCTCTTTTACCACCTCCCCAGAAAAAAGATCTTCTCCTTGTCTCAATCATATTTTCCACATATCGTGGGATTTTGAGAATGGAGAGATGATAAGTGGCTAAAGAGGAGAGAATTGAGGTTGAGAGAATCCATCGTCCACCGTTAGAGAGAAATCTAGCTTTCCATCCTTCTAGCCTTTGATCAAACTTCTTAATAACCACATCCCAATCTCTAAGAGATAAAGGGCCACTGGATAGAGGCATACCCAAATATTTAATTGGAAAGTGAGAAGCTCTGCAATTAAAAAGATCAGCCATAGAATCCAACTTGGTCCTGTCCAAGTTAATTCCAACAACTTCTGATTCCTGGAAGTTGATACTAAGACCAGTAATAGCTTCTGTCAAAACCAGCAATATCTTCAAGTTTTTCAACATTCCCATATTACCAGACGAGAACAGCAAGGTATCATCTGCTAAATCCGTCAATCAGTCCTAGAGCAGCAGCCTTATCCCAAAGAGAACTCAATATCTGGCCTATCACAAGAAAGAGAATGGGAGATATTGGGTCACCTTGTCTCAAACCCCTGGAGCTATTGAAGAAACCACAAGGTTGTCCATTGAGCAAGATGGAAAATCTTGATGTTGAGATGCAGCTCATAATCCAATTGATCCATTTGTGTTTGAAACCCATAAGACCCAATGCTTTGTGGAGGCATTGCCAATTGACAGTATCAAATGCTTTCTCGAAATCCAACTTGATCGCAAGTCCTTCCTTCTTAGTGATTTTCTGGTTATGGATTGTTTCACTAGCAGTCAGAAAATTATCTAGGATGAATCTACCTTCTAGAAAAGCTGATTGATTTTTATTGATAACACTCTCCAATGTTGTCTTCATTCTGTTGGCTAAGATCTTGGTAATGATCTTATAGTAGCCATTCAAGAGGCTAATGGGTCTGAAATCCGAGACTCTTTCAGCACCTTCAATCTTTCGGATTAGCACAATATGAGTTGAGTTCAGACCCCTAATGCATAGAGGCCTATCTTGGAATTCCTTCACCACAGCCATGAAATCCTCCTTGATATCCTCCCAAAAGAACTGATAGAAACCTAATGAGAAGCCATCCGGCCCAAGAGATTTGTTTACATTCATGCTGAAAATAACTTTCTTCACCTCATCTTCAGAAATTGGTAGGCAAAGATCCTCAGCCAGGTGTTCATCAATCTTAGGAAGGATATTATCCTGCAAATGAGGTCTCCATAGATGATTTTCTTTGAATAAATTCTTGAAGAATGATATGAAAGTATCTTGAATTTCTTCCTTGGAATCAATTAGAAGGTCATCCACCTTGATATGATCAATCTTTAAGGATCTTTTTTTAGAACTAGCCACTGCATGAAAAAACTTAGTATTCTTATCAGCCTCCTTTAACCATTGTTCTTTGGCCCTTTGTTTCCATTTAATTTCTTCCCTGGTGACCAACTCATTATACTCCTTTTTGAACCCTCTGAGAGCCTGAGATTCTTCCGCAGAGAGGGCTTGATCTTCCGCCTTGACTTCTAATACATCAATATTGAGCAAAAGTTGTTGTCGAGTGCTATTGATGTTACCAAAGGTTTGGGAAGACCAAACCTTAATTTTATTTCTGACCCATTTCAGCTTTTTGACAAAGGATTGGGCTGCAAAGTCTGTCACTAAGGCCTCCTTCCACCAATTTTTGACTAAGTCTTTGAAATGCTCATGCATGTGCCATGCCAATTCATACCTGAATAATCTATGGGATTGTTTTTTATTCCCAGTGGACAATAGGATAGGAATGTGATCAGAAATAGTTCTACAGTTGCCTTTCAAGTGTGATAAAGGAAATTGTAAAAGCCATTTGGGGGATACAAAGACTCTATCAATTCTGGATTGAACATTGGCACTGCCTAGTTGGAGGTTAGACCAGGTAAACTCTCTGTTAGGAATGTCCAAATCCAGCATACCACAGTCTCTGATCCAGGAGCCAAGTCTGCCATTGCCAAGGCTTTGTAAGGTCCTCGCATACACAAAATCAGCTGTGTGGAGAATGCCCTTCCACAGTGGAGACATGCCATTAGACGATGCAGGGAGTAAGTCCCAAGGTCTCCTATTTCTGTAGTATTTCACCACTATCACTTCCCTCCCTAAGGAATTGCCACCAGCCATCCAGAACCACAGTCATTTGCCTAGCGAGGCCAACTTGAAGTCCCTGAGGTGTTTGAAGCCCAGACCACCCCTTTTCTTATCCATACAAATCTTCAACCAGCAAATATCATGCCAACCCTTAGATTTGTCCTTATTGTCATGCCAAAAGAAGCTGCACCTAGTGGAGGCCAATTTCTTTGCCACCGAACTAGGAATCCAAAAGAGAGATAAGTAGTAAATAGGTAGACTATCCAGCACAGATTGGCAAAGAACCCACCTGGCTCCATATGAAAGTAGCCTCCCTTTCTAGTCAGAATGCCTTGATTCAAAAAGACCAATGACCTTTTGCCAATGAGAGCACCAAGTGGTCGAAGGTAATAAGACCAAGATAAGTAATAAGAAACTGGCCAACCTTACACCCCAAGAGAGAGGATGCACTTTGCAGATGTCCTTGGTTCACACTGATACCCAACAGTCGGCTCTTATCAAAGTTGACCCTCAAGCCCCTAACATCATCCAAGATTGCAACAATAGTCTAATGGCAACAAGCTGTTGAATAGACTGTGGGATGAACAAGATGGTATCGTATGCATACTCTAGGTGGGAGATCTGACTGCTGGCTGAATGCACGGTAATACCGGAAATGATTCCAGACTGTTCATCTTTCATCCACAGGTTGCTCAAGATTTGAGCCACCAAGTGGGGACATAGGATCCCTCTATCTAAGACCACGGATGCTGTGAAAATAGAAGGAAGGCACCCCATTAACCAGCACAATAAAAGAAGCTGAGGAAATGCAAGAGGAGATTCACCTAGTCCACTTCTCTCCAAAGCCCATAAGGGATAATATATGCAAGATACAGTTCCAACTGACTCGATCATAGGCTTTAAGGAAGTATGTTTAAGAATCAAACCTTTCTTTCTCTTAGATTTCAGGGCATGCAAACACTCATGTGCTACCAAAAAATTATCCTGTATATGCTTGCCTTTGATGAAAGCCCCTTGGTAAGTTCCAATAGACCATCCACCATTTTATCTAATCTCAAAGCCAACAATTTCGTGATGATCTTATGTAGCCCATTAAGAAGACTAATGGTCCTATAATCCTGGATCCTGTCAGCCCCTACTTTCTTTGGGATCGGGACTAGGGAAAGTCTTGTCAATACCTTTTAGGTGAGCTTTCCCCTCTTGGAATTCCTCAATCGCCTATAAGATGTCCGCCTCGATGATGTCCCAACAATACTGATAAAAGAACATGGGAAATCCATCAGCTCCCAGGGCTTTGTTCCCAGTAAGGGAGAAAACTGCCCCCTTAACCTCCTCCTCTATTAAAGGCCTAGTGAGGGCACAAACCTCCTCATGAGAAAGCCCAGGGAAGAAATCTTCTGACAAAGAGGTCTAATGGTGTTCTCTTCATAGAAAAGATCAACATAGAAGTTCTTAGAATACTGAAGGATGTCCTGCTGAGAAGTCAAAATTCTGTCACCACCCTTAATGCTGCGTAGAAAAATCATTTTTCTTCTCCAGAGGCACCCTTCTGAAAGTAGGAAGTTTTTCTATCCCCTTCCTTGATCCATTTCTCTCTAGCCCTTGGCTTCCAATAAATTTCCTCTTTCATGAGTAGTTCACGATATTCTGCCTTCAAAGAATTTCTGACCCTTCTTTGCTCCACATCAAGGAGGCCCTGCTCCTCAAGCACATCTAAGCCTTCAATCTGCAACAGGATGTTCTCCATTGCCGCCTTACCAGGCAGGGTTTTCTTAGCTCCCCACTCGTAGAGTCCAGCAGCCAAAAGCTTCAACTTCTTAATCACCCTGGCCATAGAAGAATACCCTGTATAGGGTACATCCCAAACCTCGGACACCAACTGTAAAAAGTCTACTTCGTGGAGCAAAAATCTCTCCAACCTAAAGGGGCGCTTGGAATTCTATCTCTTGCACGTTCGAAGAAGAATGGGTTTACGGTCTGACACTAGCCTAGAAAGACAGAGCTTCAAGGGAAGCATAGTGATCTTCCCAGTTAATCGAGACCAAAAGTCTGTCCAAAGGGTTGGAGTCTCCCTAAAATTGGACCAAGTGAAGTTAGCATTCAGAGTACATACATCCACGAGAGCCGCAGTATGAATGAACTCCAAAAAATCCTTTGTGTCAGGAGATGAGAAGATCTATCCACCATAGAGGTAATGGCATTGAAGTCTTCACCTAAGCACCATGGCCTCCCCGACCTCCCCTGAATGTCAAGCAGATTTGTCCAAAGCTCCTACTTCCCTGCGCTATCCTAGGGACCATACACCCCTGTGAAGTCCCAAGTAAAGCCATCCTCTAGATTACTGAATGTAAGAGTAATGGCAAATCTACCGACACTCCTAAACTGCTCAATCTCTTCCACTACATAATAGTTCCAGAGAACCATTATACCCCCTGATCTTCCATGGGAAGGAGAGGCAACCCCTTTGTGGTATCTGCTCCCGCCAATCTCCTGCATAATATCACCACCATCATAATCACACATTGTTTCCCGGATACATAGAATATCCATCCTACACCACCTAACAAACTCCTTCATAACACACCTTTTCTCCGTCGTCACGATTCCTCTTATGTTCCACAGGACCAACGACATTGGGATGAAATGAGACCCTCACCTCCCCTCTCACCATATAGATCTTCCTCTGACTCCCCCTCACTCACTTTCCTCCCTCTCTCTCCTTCATATGAGGACCTCTCACTCCTTGACCATCTTACTAATTTGGCCAACCACCTCTCCTTAATTTTGGAGATCCCCTTCCGAACTTCCTTCTCAATACCCTCATAAGAGACCCCCAGTTTCAGAGCCAAGTCCTGAAAATTAACCTCTATCAGGCTCACCACAGCAGCACAGAACTCTTTCACCCCCTCCTTACTCATCTTGCCTTCAATGCCCTCAGCATCTGAGACTCCCTCATCCACATCCTGTTCCTCTGGATCCTCATCAGCAAGTGAATCCAACACCACAAAAATGTCCAGCCCCTCTCGTTCAGGTCCAAGGAGAAAAGGTTCCATGTTCTGAACCTGAGGTTCTCCCTAAAGACGGGGCACCCTCTCTAGTATGGCAGGAACAGGGGAAGCAATGACAAGCCTACTGTCCCGACGGTTCAAAATTATCTCACCACCTGTATGTGAGCTAGGACCGGAGCCAATCGGGAGGACCCCTGGATTGGGAAGAACCCCTCCGGAGGGGCCAATCTCCAGTCAGACCAGCACCAGCTACCAGGACCCCCTGTGAGACCTCCTCTCCTGCAACAGACTAACAGCGAACCAGTGCTGTTGCGGTGCCGTGCTTTCCAAACAGCTCCGGGCTCAGGGAAACGACGCCCCCAGAAGTTGCTCGGAAACCTCTTGTGTCCAACTGGAGAGGTGGAGCAGCCGTGCTCGGAGGGGGCAGTCACCACAGTCCTGGACAAGCAGAGAGGATGAAGGAACAGCGCCCATGACGATCAGGAGAAGGAGATGATCAAGCTCGGGTCTTTGAATGGGTCTCAATGAGCAATCAAACGCGGGTAAGTTACGGGTAGGAGATGCAGGCGGGGATCGGGTGTGAATAGAGCTGGTCACCAGTTCTGGGACGACGGGGTCGCCCAGTTCAGTAGTGGCTGATCAACGCTCACTTGCATACACAGCAGGCCGTTTAAAATTCAAATCGGCCACGTTCACCCGACCATCTTCCTCACAAGGACCCCTGCAAAACCTTAGCATCCCTTCCTTACCGGCGGCAACTCTTGCATAAGCTAAACATAGATTGGGAAGAGCCTCCCCCCTAAAGGAATCAGGAGCCCGTCCGGGATGCCCACTTTGCTATATGTCTTTACGGTACCCTCCGCACACAGGAGACCTCCCCTGCTATGAACTCTAAGGCTCCCTGCTTCCCAAACTCCAGCGTCACGAAACACCATCTGCATCCCTACTTCATCATAGAGAACGAGAGGGATTCCCAACAGACGGACGGAATCCCTGAAGATAGGGCTATCAACGGAGCGAATACGGAGCGCATATCACAGTATCCAACTCCGCTCCGTTTACTATCATCTGAATATCCTACTCCGGATACTATCCAACAGATATTTTTCTATCCGAATTCGACTCCGCCAGATAATATCCGAATTCGGATAATTATTTGAATACTTAAATATTTCAACTTTGTCTTGTAACTTAATCACTTGTAAATTTTATTCTTTGTATAGTCCATGAATATCATAGATTTAAATTAATAAATATTCAAGTTATAAATATCTAGATAAATTTTAAATAATTTGAATGGTTTATTAAATATACCTTAGATAATAACAAATGACTTAAATAATTTATCTAAATTAATAAAACCACTAAAAATGAAAAAATCATAATAATCTTCATTATTATCACTCAACACATATTAAGCATACTTCAAAAATTGAATTACCGTTTATTTAAACATATAAAAATCATTAGAATTAGAAGAACTTATCAAAATATATAATCAGTCGGATAATAATCGGAACGGATATCTATTTTTCGTTTTCGCTTCAAATGTTAATCGGATAATTAAACGGATATTCGGATATGTCCGCCGGATGTCTTAATCAGATAAATATCCGGCTAACCGGATGCGGATATGAATCGGAGTCGAATATTATCCGGATCCGTTGACAGCCCTACATGAAGAACCTAGGATCTGGAAAGGACCCTTGCGAAAGGCTCCACCTAGACACTTGGATCGCATAGCCATCACCGGCTAACACACCTTGCTCCGCCAGGTGGTTAGCTTCCTGATCCGAAGGCGCCACTCCCAATAAGCACTCGCACTCCTCCAAGTCAATGACTTCCCATTGCTCCTTAGAACCTCCAGCTTTGATGATCAGATTCAGAACCAACGAGCAGTCAGGCCAACCGACCACTAGAAGCAGCCTCAAGCATCTCCTAAATCTCTGCCATCGCAGGACCAAAGACTCCCGAGAGTGTCCAAGGATGCAGGAGACTCGACCTCTGCCAACCCAAGATGGAGACAGCTCCACTAGCAATGACCTCAGTGAAGGATCTCCTACACCTCTCACAGGAGCATTGAATGTGGCCGAGACCTTCACGTCGTCTGCACCTCACCGGAGGTGAGCAGTCCTTAGCAAAGTGGCCATCACAGAGGCAACAGAAACAAAGATTAGGAGGACTAATTCCCAGAGGGAATCGGGTAAAATGCCAGATCTGGATCCCAAGGGCACTCTGTTCGCCCCTAAGGCCACTGGAGGCGACATTCTCCCCTTTCTATCTTCTCAATAATATGCCTATGATACAATTCCTCTTAAACATTTCACTAACTATTTTCTTTGTGTTTATTTTTGCAATTTTATAATCTTTGAAAGTTTGATACGTTCTACTCGAGTAATGCTTGATGCAATGCTTGCATTGCAGCAAGCTGAGTCATCTTGCAATGCAAGATGCCATTGGTCCACATAGGCAAGTGTCACATGGGTTGGACAGCATTTTTACACAAGTGGCCTGACAAGCATTAAATGTGGGTGCAGAGCTCTAGGCGTGACAAATGTTTCGTAGGCGTGACATTTGTCATGCCTACGAAACATTTGTCATGCTTAAAAATTATTTGTCATGCATACAAATCTATACACACGTGTAGGGATGACAAATACTTTTAGACTTGACAAATGTTTCGTAGGCGTGACAAATACTATTTGTCATGCCCGCGACGTATTTGTCATGATATTTATCACACCCAAAAATCCATACACAAATACACAGAGATGACAAATATTTTATAGAGATGACAAATATTTTATAGGCATGACAAACACTTTATAGGCATGACAGATAATATTTGTCACGCCTATGAAACATTTGTCATGCCTACGTACATTTGTCACTCCCAGAATTATGCACATGTATTTAATGCTTGTCAGGCCACTTGTGGAGAAAGTTGCCTAGCCCATGTGCCACCTACCTATCTAGACCAATAACATCTTGCATTACAAGATGACTCAACTTGCATTATTCTTTTTACTCATTTACCATGCTTTAAAGCATTCCTGCTATTTATTAATAAACTTTTGAATGTCAATAGTCCATCAGTAAGAAACCTTCTACTTTTATATTCACCTAAGATTTTTTTTTCTACTCTTTTTATACAATTAGCCATTCTATTTCATATTATGTTAATTTCTCCTGCAAAATCTCATATATTTTCTTTTAATATATACTTTTTAACGCATCTAAATTTTTTCTCTCATGTTCCAACATTTAATTTTAAGGTAGCTATTCTTTACACCCTTTCTCTTCTACTTTTAGATGTAAACATCTATTACAAAAATCTTTTGTTGAGGGGCTAGACTCTCCCTAAGTATGACATCATACAATGATTCCATTGACCTTTTCAATAAGAAAATAGTCTATTTAACTTTTATGTGTTCCACTTTTGTAAATTATCAAATGTTCATCTCTCTTGTTAAAATGAGTATTTGCAATTATTAGATCAAATGAAATAGTGAAGTCAAGAATCGCATCATTGATGCCATTTCTATCCCCAAAGCCAAAGCCAAAGCCTTTGTGCACCCTCTCATAGCTATTATATCCTTTCCTACAAGGCCATTTAAATCTTCCACGATAAAAGTCCTTTCACTATTGGGCATATCTTGGATTATCTTATCAAATTCTCTCAAACTTCTTTCCTAACACTCTCTTCTAGTCCTACTTGAGGTGCATAAATGCTAATTATATTTCAAATTTCTTTGCCTACTACAAGTTTAACTAGTGTGACTCTATCTCCCTCCCTCCTGACTTCTACAACTTTGTCTTTTCACTTTTTATCCATGATAATAGCTACACCATTTCATTATTACTCTAACCTAATAGTTTGAAACCTTCAATTAAACAATATAGATAGGCTGCGGTGAGATGTGAAAATCATGAAATATAAAATGGGCGTCTTTAGAAATCATGCTATCTTAAATAGATCAATCCCAATCTAGATAGACTTCAACTGAACCTTTTTAATTCACAAAGGGTAAAGCACAAAAAATCATTGTTGCATAATCCCCAAGTAACAGAAGCAGAGCAGCAACAAGAAAAGTAGTAGGAAGGGACTTCAACAGTAGCTCCATTTAAATTCATGAAAACAATGAACTGTATGTTTTATTTTGACGTGCTCTCATCGCAATCGTAAGTCCAAGCTTCACCACACAACCAACCTAAGAGTGGCAGCTAATCAATGAAATTCATGTTTGCCATACATGGGTAAAACTTCCATCATCATGTATGTTACATCACTTAACGTGATAGGAACCACACAGCTATACAACAACTGACTCGTTTAGCAAGGGAATTTCTGAGAATAGTGCAAAAGGTTTCTCCCAACGCAATCCACCAACAAAGTAAAATTCAGTACCAAGAGTATTGTGAAAATGGAAATACCTTTTATTTGTGATTACGTGGATACAAATCAACCTAGAGGAGGCTCAAACAAAACTCCACATACATGCCAAAGCCATCGAACCATTTGAAATTGCATAGCATGATCCAAGGATTTTGTTACCTCTTAGCCAAATGAATGCAAAGCCAGAGCAGATATAGTACCTTCTCATTAATAACTTTGCCTTCAACTGATTCAAATACTTGAAATCCAATATCAGGAGTACGCTTTCTGATGCTAAAATAAGATTGAACACCAGCCATGACTCTATCAATCTCATCTGGAACTTGCTGCAATCCAAACCAGAACCAAAACAATGAAGGAAACAAAATCATGCACATGTAAAGCAGATTTGCAGTTTGTTGTTACAAAGAACGCAAGGACAACATAGCATATGAAGAATGCATAAACTGAACAAAGAAATAGCTTTTGCAGGCAACAAGTGCCCAACCAACTTGCAGTTGCCGAACTGCAAACAGAAACTCATGTACAATGTTTGAAGTATAGTAGGGGAGGCATAATAAGTGAAACTACATGGATGAGCAGAGAAACAACATTCACAATCAATGAAGCAATAGATGCTTGAAGGGTATGAGTTTCCCAAGAGACCCAGAGAAATTTTCATCTGCAATAATAAGAAATAAAAGAAGACAGAACACAGAAGGCATATCTTAGGTCCTGAACTGCATAAACTAGTATGAACATTAATGTTATCTTAAAACTCCCTCCAGATGGAAGGGTAATACAGCAGTTATAATAACAAACCATCTTTAACAGCTAAGATCTAATAGATAGATTAGGCACTCGTAACCACCAAACACTTACTATTATGCTATTCATGTTTTGCACCAATTGCAATGGAGAAAGATGGAGAAAAAGAATAAGAATATTTGTTACCAACAAGCTAACCATTCATTTGCTCCATGAGAAGAAAGACAACACATGACGGACATTGATAAAGTACACCAAAATATAATAAAATCTATCACCGTAAATTCACAATGAGTTAATTGATTACAGAGATTCTTATTCAACTTGGTAGTTCAGACCAATTAACAAGTTACACATTTGCTGTAGTGTCCACACACCGAGAAACATTTGACTGGTTTACATCATCCCACAGTCTCAGCAAGCAAAAGGAAATATATTCAAAAAAATATGCTATTGTTGCTGGAATGAAGATCCAAATACAAAGGAAACC
Organism: Zantedeschia hybrid cultivar; assembly: GCA_030544215.1. NCBI lineage: Eukaryota > Viridiplantae > Streptophyta > Magnoliopsida > Alismatales > Araceae > Zantedeschia > Zantedeschia hybrid cultivar. The sequence continues at coordinate 53,733,541 of JARZZO010000004.1, forward strand.
AGGAAAGAAATGAAAGCTCCAGCATAACAAATACATACTGATATATTACCTCAGATAGCTCAGCACCACACCAAGGTAGGCACGACAAAATGCAAGTGACGTAAAAATCAGCACGCGATTGCCAGGCTGGATTGCCTACCTCTTCATCTACTGTCGTTGCAGCCGATGATAACAGTGTCTCAAAGGCCTCAATGACAGATCCTGGAAGGATGACCTTGCTGCACATCTACAACAATAACAACATAATTTTCACAAGGTACACCAAAAATAAGGCTGAGAAAGAACATATCATCTAGCAGAGATGTCGATGAAAAACAATAATCCTAAGCATTGTCAAATCTCAAAGTTACAGCTAGGAATTGGTCCACTGAACATTGATAATTCCACAATTATAGAACAAATGGACTTGGTCTTCCTCAAACATTGCACAGAATGAACATTTTGAGTCTTTAAGTTGAAGCATCTTCTTAAGTCTTTGTCCTGTAGGCAATCTGTTCCATGCTATTTTCCATAGAAACACGTTGATTTTATTAGGAAGATACTTGAACCAAACAAGATCCTTCCACCACACTGTGCATCCTCCATCTTCAATAAACCTCACAGGAGAATTAACCGAAAACTGTCCATCTTTGCTCCATCTCCACATTCTTCAATCATCTTGGTCAACAGATAATGTCATCTGAGAAACTTTATTGAGGAGAGAAATAAGTTCTTCAAGTTCAACGTCTGTGGGATCCCTCCCCAACAAATTGTTCCACTGACCAGTATTGATACTTGAGACTATTTGAATCACTGAAGCTTCAGGATCATGAACAATATTGAACAGATTGGTAAAAAGATTTTGCAACCTCATTTCAGAGCACTACCTATCCTTCCAAAACTTAATATCCTGTCCATTTCCTAGTTTAAGGGCAAAGGAAATAGCAAGGACATCAGCAGACTTCATAATGTGCTTCCAGATGAAGGACAGGCTGTAGCTTCTGGCAGGATATATTTCCCATCTGTTGGCATTTTGGAAATATTTCTCCCTGACCCCAGCTGCCCACAATGTATGGGTTCTTTCCCCAAGCCTCCATAACCACTTAGCCAACAAGGCCTTGTTAAAAGTCCGGATGCTAGTTAAACCAACACCCCCTTGATCTTTGCTTTTACACACACTTCCCCACCTAATCAAGTTCATAGCTTTCTTCCCCCTTTTCCCTCCTGAACAAAAGAAGAAAGTTCTAGCCCTCTCATTAATCCCTTCAACAGTTCTGGGGACTTTGAAGATAGACATATGATAAGCACCCAAAGAAGAAAGCACTGTTTTAGAGAGAATCCACCTTCCACCAGCTGAAAGAAATTTCCCTTTCCATCCTTCCAGAGAATGGTCAAATTCCCTCACTGAAGGATCCCAATCCCTTACTTTTGTGACTCCCTCAGTCAATGGGAGCCCTAAGTATTTGATGGGAAATTTAGCACAAGAAGAGTCCATAAACGCAGCACTATCCTTCAGACTTTCCTCAGACATGTTAATGCCAACCACTTCAGACTTGTCATAGTTGATTTTGAAACCTGTTATAAGCTCAACCAGAACAATAGCAAAGCATCAATAAACATGTTGATGAGAAGTGTATGGTAGAAGAAGGAGAAGGAGAAGCGGCCGGCAACGGCCGGCGGCAGTCCGGTGACGGCGGTCGAGGCGGCCTTCTTGGTAAGAGAACACAAATGGATGTTCCGGAGTGTGTTCCAGAGAAGGAAGGCTGTTCAGGAGTCCATCATCCTGGTAAGGGGGAAGGGTGGAGTACGGTGCAGAGGAAGGTGTCTCGCAGAGTTGGTCACCGGAGGACAGTGGCTGCGGAAGCTCTGCCTGTGGGACGCGATGTCTGCATTCGCTGCTTGGGCAAGGGTCATCATGCAGCCAGGTGCAGAGAAGCAGTCCGGTGCCTCCACTGCTATGGAGCTGGACACAGAAGAAGGCTTTGTCCTTCTCTCCGATATATTGACAGTAAAACAGAGGTGAGTAGTAGGAGGATGAACTCTAGTGTAGATCCTAAAGTGGACAGCAAGCCTGCCCCGAAGGTCTTTCATGGAGTGGTGGACATAGCATGGTCACCAGAGGTTGCTGCAGCTAAGCGTTCATTGGAAAACTGCATTGTAGTTTCATTCCGGAAGGAAAGCAATGGAATCGCAATGGACTGTGGGGAGGTTAGAGCCATTCTGCTGAAGTTTTGGCCGGAAGTTAAAGGATGGAGCATTCGAAGATTGGTATCCCATTCCTTCCTAGTAAGCTCAGAAACTCAATCGTGGAAGGGTCTTGCATGCTCCATTGGAAGGATAGAGGTGAAGAAGGATCTTTTTGTGGAGTTTTCTCAGTGGAAGACAGAAGTGGGAACTTTCCCTGCAGAGGAGGGAATCGAGTTGTGGTGTAGGTTCCAGGGGGTGCCTCTTCACCTTTGGAACATCAACACATTCCAGTCAATCTGCTCTAGGTTTGGGAGGCTTAGAGAAGTGGATAGCAAGGGACTCAGGGGGGACAATTTGTCCTTTGTGCGGGTTAAAATTTCTGTTGAGCGAAAGTCAGATATTCCCGAAAGGATTAAGATCATGGTAGGAGGAAGGATCTTCTGGGTCCACATCACAATGGAAGAAGTTGGTAAGGATATAGGAGTTGAACAGGACTGGCGGTGGGCTGATGTGGTGGCGGAGTATAGAAGATACAAGACAAACAGAGACGGCGGGGCTGAAACAGGGCAGCCGGAACTCGGTGTTCACCCAGGTTTGATTGAGTCCGGTACTGAGTCAAGAAAGGTCTTTAATCAGTCGCACTCAGGTGCGACGAGTCAGAAGGAGATGAAGAGGCTGGTAGGTGCAGATAGGGGAATTCAAGACTGCGGGGTTCCAAAGCTAGTTGACAGTAAAGGAATAAGGGGGGTTCTCCCAAATCCCTCGAGAGGCCCGCTTGAGCAGCAAACAGTTCAGGGGAAGAGTGCCAATTATTTTAATAAGCGGGGGTGTGGTTCCGAGGCGGAGGTTGAGCAGGGCATTGAAGGGAGCTCGGGTGTGGGGTTTCCGGGCGAGGAAGATGAACAGGCGCGGGGAGCTCCGGATTTGATAGGAGATCCGATACGTAAGGAATCTATCATATCGGATCCTGACTTAACCTTGAACCGGGTATCGTTTCGTCCGGTTCAGTCGTCTGAACCTAATCCGCCCCCGAACCGTCGTCTTCCCCGAGCTCTCATCGCTTTTCACGAAGAACAGAGTACCGGAAGGGAGATTGCTCCGGCCAGAGGAGAGAGATTTTCTGCAGTGTGGGTACAGCAAGACGATGCATCTTACTCGAGGTGTGGACAGGGTGACATAGATCCTATCTGGACTGATGGAAGGGGGATGGGGAATAATATTGGCCTTCCGGAGGTCCAACTTCTTAAGCTTTCAGGGAAGGGATGGAACAGTGTCAGAAAGGAGGGGTCGTCTCAGGAAGAGTTAGAAGCGATTGTTAACTACAGTTTGCCAGATAAACTGGAAGAAGAAGGATCGGAAAAGGTTAAAAGAGACAGGGAGTTGCAGGAAGAGACTCAGACCAAACAGATTACGACATATGAAGGCAGTGAGGTTCCGTTGGCAGTAAATTTGTGTGATGAGGAAGAAGTCTGGAGGAATGAAATTGTGCAATTTGGACAGCATATAGGGGTGTCATTTGAAGGCAGGGAAGATATGGTCCTGAACTTTCTTAAGAAATTGAGAAGGAATGCTATCTTACAGCAATTAGCTAAGAGGAAAGGTACGGGAGGTGGAATGAAGATTGGAAAAAGAGAAGCAAGCTTTGTGAGTAACAATGAAGTCCTGGACAGCTTGAGAGGGAAGAAAACCAAGGATAAAGGGAAACAGGTTGTTACACTATGAATTTGATCTCATGGAATATTAGGGGCCTCAATGGGGACTTCAAGAGGAGAGCTATAAAAGATTTGGTGTATTCTCAGCATCTGGACTGCATCTGTTTACAGGAAACCAAGATGGCCAATATTGATAAATCTGTCTTAAGTAGAATATGTGGGTCCAAGTTAAATGAGGTGGCAGTTTTTCCTGCAGAAGGAAGTAAAGGAGGGCAATTAGTGATTTGGGATGGAAACAGGTTCGAGGGTAATGTCTGTGATTTAGGCAAATTCAGCATTTCGGTTGCCTTTAAACACAAGAATAGAATCTCTAATAATGACTGTTGGGTCATTACTTCTGTGTATGGACCCCACACCGATCAACAGAGGGAGGAATTTGTACAAGAACTATACAGGTTGCATAGTCTTTTCCCGAAAACCTGGTGTATCTTGGGAGATTTTAATTGTGTAAGGTTTCCATGGGAAAGGACTGGTAGGCAGAGATGGAGCAATAGTATAGATAATTTTAATCAGTGGATCAGAGATGTTCAATTAATAGAGGTGGATGACCCAAACAGAAATTATACCTGGTCTAATTTACAGCAGGATAGCATCCAGTCTAAGATTGACAGAGTTTTGATCTCTCCAGATTGGTTCAAAAAATTTCCCCTGTCACATGTGAAAGGGTTGTTCAGGTCTGTCTCTGATCATATACCCTTGCTCATTATGATGGAGGATAAGAGGAGGAGCTTCAGAATTTTTAGATATGAATTGAAATGGCAAAGGGAAGTTGGATTCAAGGAAATGGTTGGTAATTGGTGGCAGCAAGCACCAAAGGCAAATTCTGCAGTGCTTAACTTCATGGGCAAGCTGAAATGGATAAGGAATTGTTTGAGGCAATGGTCTAACCAGAATTTTGGAAAGGAAAAGGAAAAAAGGCAGAAATTGATGGGTAGCATTGAAGAATTAGAATTGAAAAGTGAGGTTGCTGATCTTTCCAATAAAGAACTTCAATCTTTAAAGGAGTTCCGGAAGAATTACAATGAAGAACTTTTGAAAGAAGAAATTGGTTGGAAACAAAGAGCTAAGGAGCATTGGCTAAAGGAAGGTGATAAAAACTCTTCTTTCTTCCATGCCATGGCTAGTACTAAAAGAAGATACCTGTCTATTGATCATGTCAAAGAAGAAGATAGTGTCATTGAAGATCCCGAGGAGATCAAAAACAGATTTGTGGATTTCTTCAGAAATCTTTTCTCAGAAGATTTTCTGATGAGACCCCACATACAAGATGGATTACTTCCCAAGTTAGTTGATTCAGAAGCTATTAAGTTGAGTGAGCCCTTTGTGGAGGAGGAAGTTAGAATGGCTGTTTTCAGTATGGATCCTAATAAAGCTCCGGGTCCTGACGGATTTTCGCTGGGGTTCTATCAATTCTTTTGGGATGTTATTAAAGATGATTTGGTTAACCTTGTGCAGGAGTTTTATGACAGGCCGGAAAGGATTAGAGCGGTTAATGCTACATATGTTGTTCTTATTCCTAAGTCAGAAGGAGCGGATAGAGTGACAGATTTTCGGCCCATTAGCTTACTCAATGGATGCTATAAGGTTATTGCCAAGATCCTAGCAACCCGATTTAAGAAGGTGATACATAAACTTGTGGGCATTAATCAATCAGCATTTATGCAAGGCAGATTTATACTGGATAACTTTATGACAGCTTATGAGGTAATACATCATTACAAGATCAGAAATAAGCAAGGAGTGTTATTAAAACTTGACTTTGAGAAGGCTTATGATAGAATCAACTGGAATTGTCTCAAAAAAACAATGATCCTCATGGGTTTCAATGAAAGATGGGTTAGATGGATAATGAGCTGTATTTCATCCTCTAAGTTTTCTGTGTTGATCAATAGAGAACCGTGTGGATATTTCAGCAGTTCAAGAGGTCTTAGGCAGGGAGATCCACTGTCTCCGTTTCTGTTTTTGCTTATTGGACAGATTTTTAGCTCTCTTTGGGATAATGCTGTTCAACTTGGCCTTATTGAGGGATTCAGAATAGGCAGGAGCAACATTCACCTATCTCATCTTCAGTTTGCAGATGATACACTATTGTTTTCTCCATGAAGCAAGGAGGATATCCAGAATATCAAAAGTTTGCTTATTTTGATAGAACTTATCACAGGACTGAGGATCAATTATGAGAAATCAGAAATAGTGGGTTTGAATGTGCCGCAGCCTAGTCTTTTGGAGATTGTAAATTCCTTAAAGTGCAGAGTGAAGATGTTCCCTATTAAATATTTGGGTCTGCCCTTATCAGATGGAAACTTAAGGGTGAGAGATTGGGATGGTTTAATTAAGAAATTTGAGAGTAGATTGGAAGGGTGGAAAGGCAACTTTCTTTCAGGAGGAGGGAAAATGATATTGTCAAAATCGGTTCTTTCGTCTTTGGCAATTTACCATGCTTCTATATTTAAGATACCTCGAGCAGTGGAAAAAATCATTGAAGCAATTCGAAGTTCCTTTTTTTGGTCAGGAGGGAAAAGGGATAAGAAAGGTATACATTTGATCAAATGGAGCAATGTTTACAAAAGCAAGGAGCAAGGAGGAATTGGCCTCTGCGGTGTGGCTACTTTCAACAAAGCAATGCTAGCTAAATGGTTGTGGAGAAGGGGAGAACATCCGAATGCACTTTGGGCTGTGATTGTGAAGGATCTTTATTTTCAAGGTGAAAACAAATGGAATTTTTATCCTTCAACTAGCTACAATATGTCTTCAATCTGGAAGAATATTGTTAGATGTGCTGAATTCATGGATATTTCGAGTACTATTCAGGTGGGAAATGGGAGGGATACACAGTTTTGGAGAGATAAATGGTGTTCCAATATGACCCTTTCTAAGCTTTTCAGCAATATCTTCAATATAACCCTTCACCAAGAAGCTACAGTTGAGGAAGTGTTATGCAATATAGATGCAGGGCAGATCAGCTTGCCTTTGAGAAGGAATCCCACGGATGAGGAAGCAGAAGAACTAGTATTGCTAATCAACACCATCAGTGAAGCCAGAATTTTTGGTGAGGTGCAAGACAAAAGAAATTGGAGATGGACCAACAATGGACAGTTCTCGGTCAATTCCATGGCTCAAATGTTGAATGATGGTGGAATTAGGGTGTGGTGGAAAGAGTTAGTTTGGTCTAATCACCTTCCTAATAAGATCAAAATTTTCCTGTGGAAGCTTGCTTGGTGCAGAATTCTTACGGGAAAGAGGGCCAAGAAACTACACATCTCTGGAGCTTCTCGTGTGTTTATTGTGCTCTTTTTGAGGAGGATCAAAAGCATCTATTCTGTGGCTGTGGTATTATTATCATACAGTGGAAGATTATGTGTAGATTATTTGGAATCAATTGGGTAGAGCAATCTTCTGTGTTGGATCTCCTCCAATGGTGGAGCATTAATTGTCCATACAAAGATCTCAAACAATTGTGGTTCTTGATTTGCCCGGCCCTTTTGTGGGCCATCTGGTGTGAAAGAAACAGAAGGAAATTCAATGATCAGTGTAGAAGCTCTAATGATCTGCTGAGGAGTACATTTAGATGGGTGGAAGATTAGGGACGGGCTGCTGGTATTCTCAAGGAGGGGAGTTCTGATTTTTTTGAAAAGGCAAGTGGAAGGATATGATATCCTGATAGGCAGCTCTTAGTGTGTTTTTGTTTTATTGGCTTGATAAAACATCATTGTAAATTTCAGCTTTTCTTAGGTAGTTGGGGTTCAGGACGGGGATTGTCCGATCCTGAAGGTGTTGGCCCTAGGGCTATTCATTCTCCTTGTAATCCTCTTTTTTACTCTATGAAATTGTGACTTAATGTCACCTTCAAAAAAAAAGCTCAACCAGAACAAGCAACTTACTAATATTTTGCATGAATTCCTGTCTATCAGAAGTGAATATGAGAGTATCACCCGCAAATTGCAGATGAGTCAAATGAGCAGTACTCCTTCCAAAGTTGAATACATCTACTAATCCCATCTGAGCTGCTTTGTCCCATAGAAAACTGAAAATCTGTCCAACAAGAATGAAAATAAATGGAGAAAGAGGGTCAACCTGTCTCAAACCCCTTGTACTACTAAAGTAACCACAAGATTCACCATTAATCAGAAGAGAGAATCTAGACGAACAGATGCAGTTCATGACCCAATCAATCCATTTTTGCTTGAAACCCATTAACTCCAAGGTTTTTCTAATGCATTGCCAGCTAACTCTGTCATACGCTTTTTCATAATCAAGCTTCAAAAGTACCCCCTTCTTGTTTCTGCTCTTCTGATAGTGAATGACTCCAAAGGCTGCCATGTAATTATCCAGAATATAACTTCCTTCCATAAATGCAGACTGATTTTTTCCCATCAAAATTTCCATGACCATTTTTATTCTAGAAGCCATAATCTTTGTGATGATCTTATAGCACCCATTTAACAAACTAATTGGTCAGAATTCAGTCAACTTTTCTGCACCCTCTACTTTCGGAATGAGGACAACGCGTGTAGAATTGAAGCATTTGATACTAGAAGGATTCTCCTGAAATTCCCACACTACTTTCAACAAATTATCTTTGATGAGATCCCAAAAGAATTGATAAAAGCCCAGAGAAAAACCATCTGGACCCGGAGATTTATTGGAGTTCATTCTAAAAACTGCTTCTTTAACTTCCTTCTCTTGGAATGGAAGACAAAAGTCATTAGCTGCACTACCATCCAGCTTTGGAAGAATCCCCTCTATCCTCCGTAAATAGTTGCTCATAGAACTGAACAAAATGATCCATGATCTCCTTTTTCCTATCTACAACAACTTCATTACCTATAATGTGATCAATCTTTAATGTCCTCTTCTTTACACTAGCCACAGCGTGGAAGAAAGAAGTATTTTTATCACCTTCCTTTAACTAATGTTCCTTTGCTCTTTGTTTCCATCTAATCTCTTCCTGAGCCAGCCATTCATTATACTGCCTCTTGTATCCTCTCAAAGCTTGTTCCTCTTCACTTGACAAGTAACCGTGTTCATCTTTAACTTCTAGTTCCTCAATCAGCTGCAAAAGTTCTTGTCTTCTCTCATTAGCTTTCCCATAGGTCTGTTTTGCCCAATGTTTAATACAATTCCTTACCCACTTGAGCTTTTTCACAAATGTATTTGGAGCAAAATTAGTTATAGGAGCTTCTGTCCACCACTTTATTACTAACTCTTTGAAACCTTCCTACCTGTGCCAAGCTAATTCATACCTGAAAACCTTAGATTTTTTACCCTCTTCTCCTGACAAAAGCTGCGAAGGGATGTGATCAGAAACCATTCTATTGAATCCCTAAATGTGAATGTTTGGGAACATATTCAACCACTCCGTGGAGATGAGAACCTGTCTATTCTGGATTGACTTCTGTTGATCTGAAAGTTAGATCGTAACTCTTCTATTTGGGATTTCCAAATCGATCATTTTAGTCTCCCTTATCCACTGGTTGAGACATTCCATTTCTCCACTCCACCTCTGATTTCCAGTCCTCTCCCAAGGAAACTTCACACAATTAAAATCACCCATGATGCACCAAGCTTCTAGAAACAAACCTCACAGCCTCTTCAGTTCCTGTATAAAACAATTCCCCTGTTGATCATTATGAGGCCCATAAACTGAAAGTTACCACCCAGCTTTTATTGCCACAGCTGTCAACGAAGCTCACAGATACAGTAAACTACCCCACATCCTTACAAGACCTGTAAGTTTCCTGTTGTTCCACAGAATTAGTTGACCCCCTTGAACCCCCTCCGCAGGACAAATTGCATAGCTCGTCATGATAGAACCCCCCAGCATTCTCAACATAGAATCACCCATACTCCTCAATTTGGTCTCTTGAATGAAAATGCAGTCTGCTTGAATAGAATTTATGTAGTCCTTAACAGCCATCTTTTTACAGTCACTGTTGAGTCCTCGAATGTTCCATGGCAAAAGCTTCATGGTTGTTCAGTAACATTCACCACCGTCTTCCCTTTTTTGCATCTAAGACTGTCAACAACTTCATTGTTTTTAACAAAATCAACTTCTCGCTTACCAATCTTGATTCCTCCTCCTAGCCCTTTCCTTTTCACAGAATTCTGAAGAGCTTCAGTTCTCTTTAATTTCTTCAAGAAACTAACAACGCTGTCCTCCTGACCCTGGAATGAGAGCCCTATCCTTCTCCCAAAATGTAAGATTTCCTCTATCCAATCCTTTTCCGGAGCTATATACACCATTGCTAAGGGATTGATGTCTGTCACAATCGGAATGAGCTCTCCTTGAATCATCTCGCTGAACTGCTCCGAACTACTGGACTCATCAGATCGCTGGACTCAACTTTCTCACCAATCTCCTTCCGACCCCAAACTCATCTGGTATACCAGAATCAATAAAAGGCTCGTGCATCTCCATGTTAAGCACCCGAAGGCTCCCATCAGCAACATCAAGATTCCAGTTCTGACCCTTCTGTTTCAACTCCTCATCGACCATCCTGTGTGCCAGGTACCTCTCCAAGGAGACTGATTCACTGTGATCAACTTGGGCCTCTGAGAGAGGACGAAAGACTGAGGAAAACTTCACCACAGCTTTCGAGCCGATACTATGTTTCCGTATCGGACGAACAGTAACAGCTTCAAGAGGAGGAAGACGACGATTCACGCAGAACCAGTTCAAGCTAAGTGCCGGCTTAACTCGACCCCTCAAACCATCAACACAGGCCGATCCAGATTTAAGTTAAGATACGAAACCATTGGATTGAAACCATTAACTGGAACCTGCTTGCGAAGCAAGAGACCAAGAACAGCCCGTGACTGTTCATCTTCCCCACCTGAACAGGCGACCTTTATTTGCATCCCCTCCCCCATTACACACTTTCCCATGGTATCTGACGCAACCATCCCTGCCACCTTTGTTTCAAGAATGGCCACATCCTCAGACCACCCAACCAATTGAATGCCTTCAAGACCAGCCTCTGTACCTGTACCCAATATCCCATCCACGACCCTTCCTTGAGCCAGACAGATCATCATAGCTTGACCTTCCCACAGTGTGCCGATTCCCCTTCTCCTGACTCAGTTGATCATGCTGCAAAGCACTCATACAATTGCCTGACTCAACTCCTCAAACAGTTAGCCTGAGTAACTTCACCCCACTTCACCAGCTCGCCTGTTCTACCTTCAGTTTGTTCTTCCGATAGTTTCTATACTCTGCTACAACCTCAGCCCAGATCCAATGTGGCAACTCCTTCGCACTTGAGTACACAGACTGATCACCATCTTCCACAGAAATGAAAACCCAGAAAACTGCACCACCTACCAAGATCTTTTACCCTATCAGAATCAGCGGCATCCTCAATTTCCACCAGGACTCAAGCAAAATGGAGAGAATATCCTTTCAACACGCTACCGTCCACACTCCTAAGAAAACCAAACGTGGACAGTATCACCTGGAAGGTATCCACATTCCATGTAGAATGGAATCCCCTTCAGACAACACCATTTACTGATACCCCCACTTGTCGGATAAGCTCCCACATCTGGTTTCCAAGGAGAGAATATAAGTGAGCAGTTCTCAACCTTAAAGTCCCAATGGAGCAGACATCAGACTTCCACCGTGCATCTTCGGCTTTAACCAGGAAAGCAGAGACTCCGAACTCTCTTAAGCTCCAGCCTGAGACCTTCGACCACTGTTTCTGAAGAATAGAGAGCAAGGAGTTCGAAGTGGCCTTCTCCGGCAACTTGATGGCTGAAACCACAACTGAATCCTCCAGTTTCTCCTTAGCTGCTCTAATTTCCGGCAACCACGGCACCTCAATGATTGGAGTACTTCAAAGACCTGGATTCCTTATCTAATTCATCTTCCTTTCCCCTTCAAGACGCTCCCATGTGACCTCCTTCACTTGCTCCCTATTGAGAGGACAAGTCCACCTTGTGTCCCACTCCACTACACTGAAGGCAATGAATGGCTTCCCCACAGACATTAGCTCTGTGACCCTTCCCTCAACAACGCAAGCAGAAAGTGCTTGCAGGATCCCTCCGAAATCCCTCCTCCTCTTTCCTCTTCACAACTTGCCAATTCTGAGGCGCATAATGAGGAGGAATATAATAGGAAGGAAGGTTTATTTCCTAAAGAAGAATGGAAGGGATCCATGCCACTTACTGTTTTAGGAAATATGACAGATCAAGATCTAATGGCCAAGACGGAGGTTTTGGGAATAGTAAAGGGAAAAACAGGACAATTTAGGAAGAAGTGGGCAAACAGTGCAGCCACTAAGAGCGACGTAATTTCAAAGCCTAAAGGGTCAAGGGAATTGAGCAGTCTCCTTAAGTCTGTGGAAGGTGTCGGTGATTTTTCAGCAAACATTTCACAAATGCAGAGAAGGGGTGTCCGTGGTCATGTATGAAGTTTATGAGTTGGAATGTCAGGGGCTTGAACAGTAAACTTAAGATAACAGCAGTTAGGGACTCAGTCAGGCAATGGATTGGAGACACAGTTTGCATAAAGGAAACTAAGATAGAAGCTTTTGATTTGAGACAACTTCAGCTGATTACTGGCTTCTTTTTACCAGTATTTGTGTTCCGCAGAGAAGACGGCCATTCTGGTGGAATCCTTATAGCTTGGGAGTTTAACAATTTGAAGGGCACTATTGCAGAGGTGCGAGAACACAGTGTGAGTGTAGTTCCAAAATATTTGCCTAATGGAAGGGAATGGCTTTTGTCAGGTGCTTATAGTTCAAAAAGATCTCTGGGAAGGAAATTACTGTACGAAGAATGAAATTATATGATGTTAGAATGCGAAGCCTGGTTATGTGTCTGATTACTGTGTTATATAGGTGGAAAGCATTCAGAATATCTCAAGGAAGCGGTCGTTTTTTACACTGGAAAAAGTTGGATGAAGGTTGACGCATTCAGGTTGAATGCCTAGTATTTAAAGTGAGAAACATGAAGGCAGTTATTAAAGGGGAGTGGATACATTTTAGGGCATTTCTTGTGATTGTTGGAATAGGGCTATATGCCATATGTAATAGTTTTTCTTTTTCTTTTCTGTTTTTGGTCAGAGGAACCTCTCCTCTAGACTCTCTTTGGATGTACTTCCTCTATTTATCTTAATAAAATTGGTAGTACACCTGATTTCTTTCAAAAAAAAACAACGCAAGCAGACATGTGCCTCCATAGGAATTCTCGCTGGCCCTACTCTCCAAAGGGAAGAAGAAGATCTACGTGATCTCCTCCCCTCCACTTAGACCCAGCCTTCCAAGTTCCACTCCTACCTTTCTACCCTCACCTCGCTCTCCTATCTCTCCTACCATCTCTACCCTCACTGTTGAGCAAGAGATATACTTGAACGGTTGAAGCCAAATGATACAAACATCTTTCTTCACCCTTTTTCTGAAAGTGATAGTACCACAAATTTCATTAAATAAAAGAGAATCAATATCAATTTTGATTTTGCTATTAATAGTGGTGTTTGGTTACACTATCAAATTTGAAATTCATATAATGATAAAACGTATTGCCATAAGAAATTCAATACAGGTCCGAAGCTGAATTAAAAACATTAGAGTTTAGTCTTTGGGAGTCTAAGGACCTCCTCTCCTCTGCCTTTCCCACCTCTAACTCTCTTTCCCCTTCAGATGTCCTCATCCATGTTCTGCCATATATCAATTTCAATAGTAACATTGTAGAGCTCAAAAATAAATATTGGTATCAAGATTAATATGATATCAAAACTAATGCATTAGCATTCATTAAGTTGCATTCTATAATTCGACGCTAAAGAAATATAGACAATCATCATTCAATTTGCTGTAGAAGTGCAAGACAAACTGACAAAAGCAATAATGTAACATGCTCATACAATCACTTACCAGCACTGTAACAAACCTCATTAAAATGCGAATCCTGTTGCAGTCTCCAGAAAACAATGCATCCTGACAAATCACAACATGAACCTACCGTGAGCCAGAGACCAGTAAATATACCAATGCATTGAATGTATATGAGCAAATGACAATGGGCATAGGATTATTCCTGAGTTGGTAACAGAAAAGATGGGCAAAATCTAGCAGCATGACCTGGAAGTCATGGATTCAAAATTGGAAAGAGCCTCTCTGTAAGAAGTGGGGAGAGGCTGCATATATCTAACCCTTCCACACCCACATTGGCAGAAGCCTAGTGGCACACGGCTGCCTTTTATTAAAGAAAGTTGTGAATAAGCTTAAGGGTGCTTCTCAAAGGTAAGTGCTTGAAGGGAACTTTTAAAAGGACAAGAAAAAGAACCAGCAAAACAATATCAAATGATGCTAGCCAGTCATGTCAACTCACTTGCAGGTTTTTTTGAGTTACGTTGACCACTTTTCCTGCAAAATCCTCATTTTCTAAATTTATCAAGCCAACCTGAACAAAAGAAAAGCAAGCACACACAATATGAGTGCAGGTATTCATACATCCAACAAATTCAGTTCAGTGATCAGTCAGATGAATAGCCTTCTGCTTTTACAAAAGCATGAGGTAGAAAAAGATTAAGCAAGCTATCCAAAGCATTACGTCAATGAATAATTATGAACTTTTACATTACTTATATATAGCAGCCTCTTCTACATGTAAATAGATCTATGAGTCATTCAGCAAACAAGTTTTACAAGAAAAGAACCAAATCCTTGGACAAAGGCCATTTCCATAGCATCTATATCACTCGGATGGAAATTTTCCCCAGGTACATTAATTGCACTTTGATCCTTGTAAGAATGCCCATACCATGCCTAACCACCTGGACCATCCACAATGCCTTTTTCAGTTTATATTTGAAAGGAGCAGCATAAATTGCAGAAATTAGTGCACTGTGCATAGCTTGGACACTAAGGCCCGGTTTGTTTAGTGGATCCCTTATAATGAATTTCTTCTTCCCGAATTTCTTGTTCCTAGAACAATGATCATTCACTATGATGCACTTTTGTTTTATTCTACGAACAAGATGGAATAAGTAATTCAACCTTTTTAGATGGAACAGCTTATTACACTTTTTCTAGGAACAAGACATCCAAGCTCCGAATAGCACATCCGCGCTATCAAACTGGAACAACCAGAATAAGTGGAATACGACATCCTGTTTGAGCCTTATCCGCCAATCAAACCAGGCCTAAGTCCCTGCAACTCCATTCATGTCACTTTCCTTGCATAACAAATGCAAAAGTCAAGCAGGTAACTTTGCATTACCAATTTCATATACTTCTAGACATCAAGATTGGAGAGCTCAACATTATTGATACTTTGTTGATTTTCATAGACTGTTTTGGCGATTTGAGCAGCAAATATATACTGCTGTCAGAGACTCAGATAAGATCAGGATTAGTTGAACCAGTGTGGAGACCTGTGGTTGCAACCAATCTTCTTGTCCAGTAAAATAAATAAAAGAATTACTACAATTAGAAATAAAACTAGGGTTTAAATATAAAATTCTCCCTAGGGCTATTGGGCTTACTTAACAGGTTCTTATTGGGCTTAAAGGCTAAGAACTTTGATAAGTTTTAATAGGCCTTTAATGGCCTTTAATAGGTGGTTAATGGGTTGTTTATAATGGACCTATAAGTTGAGAATTGGGCATGGTTAATAGGTCCTTAAGGCGCAGTAATGGGCTGTTATTGGGCTTTAATAATGGATTTTATTTGATCTTTAGTGGGCTGTTAATGGACCCTTATTAGGCCGTAGTTGATGGACCTAATGGGCTAGGAATTATTAGACCTTTATTGGGCCCTTATTGGGTTGCTTATTGGACCTGGTTAGTATGACCATTAGAAGGGCGGTTAGTAGTTCAACCGGGACAATTAAGTAGGGGTGGCACTGAGCCGAGCCGAGCTTCGGCAAGCTTGAGCTCGGCTCAATACCAAATTTTCGAGCTCGAGCCGAGCTCGAGCTTAAATTCGAGCCTAGAGCCAAGCTTGAGCTCGGGCTCGAGGAAGAAGAACCGAGCTCGAGCCGAGCCCGAGCCCAGCTCAGTAGGTTGAGTCCATCCAGCCCACCAATCAGCCCATTCATTTTTATAGGTCCAAATCCTTCCTAAAATTCATAGACCCAAGCCCAGATAGCACACCAATCAGCCCATTCATTTTATAGGTCCAAGCCCTTCCTAAAATTCATAGGCCCAGGCCCAGGCCCAGATGGGAGCTAAGCTAGGTTACGTCCAGCCCACTAAGTTGTTTTGACCCGCAGCATTGTGAGCTTGGCCCAAAGATGCGTTGTCAAGTGCAGGAAGGCTGCTGGGTTGGGGTTCTATTTATAGAAGGTTGGGCAAAATGGAAAACTTGCAATAGCCGATACAGGACTAAATTGTCCCAAAGCAGCAGCTCGCTCCCCACGGGCGGGCGGGCAGGTGGATTGCTAAACTTTAGTCCTACATCAGCTATGTTAGAAAGTGTGCAGCCCTCATATACTTCCCGTTAGCAGAAGCCTACGTGCGCTTGAGTGAGTGGTCCAACAAGTTTGAATTGTCTGTGGGTTTGACGTGATTTTGAATTTAAATGTGGGTTATGTCAAATTTAGAAATTAGAAATAATATATATGTCTTATTTTTTGAGCCGGCTCGCAAGCCGATCGAGCCGAGCTCCACTAAGCTCAAGCTCGGCTCATTTACTGAAACGAGCTTAAAAGGAGACTCGAGCTCGGCTCGTTTGGGTGTCTGAGTTGAGCCGAGTCGAGCCAAACTCGAGCCGGCTCATTGCCAACCCTACAGTTAAGTCCAACATCAGATAATTAAAAAGTCAAGCAACTCCCTACTTCTATAAATAGGACCTTACCCCCACCTTCTTAAGTGACCTTAAGAGCTCTTCATGTTCAAGCCTTACAATAAAAAGGCTTGCCTCTGCCTGCTGTCCAATGAAGGAGGCAAGGCAAGAGGAGTTAGCTACTGCAACCAGTCCTCTTCAGCAGGAGGATTCTCTATGGGGCTCGTCTTCTAAAGGTAGGGTGATACTCCTACTTGTCCATCCCTTTTATTTTGGTTTTGGGTGTTTTAGGGAGTATATATGCATGATTATATAAGGGGAGGTTCTGTCAGTTTAATTTCTGATTTAGTGTTTTGTTAAAAAGGTCTAAGTATTATAAGAACATGATCTCATATGCCCATGTGTTTATTTCAGCATGTTTTCATGTAACATTAAACGCTATTTTTTATAGAAAGCATGTTAGGAAATAATGGGCGCAGCATGATGAAAGAACATGACGGTTTATTATGAATCTCACATGAAGCATATAATGAATTGTTCTACAACTCGAAGAACCAACACCTTTTTTTTTAATGATAATCCGATGTACTGCCAATTTTATTGAAATACATAGAGGGGATACATCCAAACACAATCTAGAGGAGAGGTTCCTCTGACCGAAGAACAGAAGAAAAAAAAATGAAAATTACAATTGACTTGTTACTCTATTCCAACTGTCACTTGATATGCCCAAGATATGCCAACTCCAATGGTACCACAAAGACACCGCTTGCAAGCAAATATTTTCAATGTAACCTTTCTCTCCATTTAATTTCCTCATGTATCCTCCATTCATTCATTCGGGTTCTGAGCACGGTCAACTTTGCTTTTTCTTGATCATTAAGTGTCCGAGCTTCTTCTAAAAATTCCAATTCATTAATATCTCTAATGAATGCAGAAAATTTCTCAGTTTTTTGTTTCTTCCATTGCTGAGCCCATACCTTAATTGCCACCTTTAATGTCTTCAGTTTAAATGCCAGAACTTTTACCCCTTGAAAATCATTTTGCTCCTTATTCCAATTGTATTCCACCATTTTCCTAAATTCTTCTTCTTTCATCCAACTCTTTTCCATCTAAACTGCCAATTCCTTTGATTGTTAAGCCTGCACTCAACCATTAGAACACAGTGATCAGATACAATTCTAGGCTTCGCTGTCAACAAGGCATGAGGGAACAAAAATTCCCATCTGACATCAATAAAAACTCTATCTATTCTTGACATTGAAGGGTTGTTCCTAGAGTTGCTCCAAGTAAACCTTCCACAATTTAGTGACAATTCGATCAATTCCTTAGAATTAAATCCAATTATTGAATTCTTTCATTCCTCTTGTAAATCTTCCCCCTGAACTCTTTATGTAGGATCTCTCACCTCATTGAAATCCCCTGCTACGCACCAAGGAAGGTAAAAATCTTCCCCCTGACAATTTTTCATATACTAAACTTCTGGCCATATATCTATTAGGGCTGTATACACCAGAGAATAACCATTTAGGACCATTAGGTACTGACTGTAACACTATAGACACTGAATGCTCTCCCACATCAGCAAGTGTTCCTGACCAGTTCTTAGATTCCCATGCAATTAGAATTCCTCCAGATTGCCCTTCTGCTCCACGGAACACAAATTCTGGTATGCTCAACCCAGTAATCCTTTTAATCTGGCTCGAGTCAAAAATTGTCATCTTAGTTTCAACAATGCAAATAATCTCCACATTCCACCTCCTGATATAATCCCTAACCGTTATCTGCTTGTTCCTCCCATTAAGGCCTTTGATATTCCAGCTAATAATCTTCATTTCTGCTGTCAAACACCCCTTTTTTTTTTCCTGTAAAAAAATTGCTGCGCTATCACAGTCTTCTTCCACTGATCTCAGCAAACTACAAAGTTCCCTTGATCCTTTTGGCTTGGAGACAGAATTACCTTTGATGGTAATACTATTTTCCCATAGCTTCCTATATTGCCCTGTCTTCTTTTTTAAGTCTAAACCCAAAACCTCCGCCTTGTCTACTAGCTCTTGATCAGTCATTTCTCCTAACAAAGCCACCTGTTTGGACCCTTGCCATTCTTTGTTTTCCCTTCCCCCCTTTGGGCAGTATCCTTTTTAGCATGTTGGGAACAGGAAAGAGGAAGCGGGATATCGGGGGGACCTGCATGCAGAGAATTTGTGTACCCGGAATTTCGGAGATTCCCCGATCCAAATCCCCCGCAGGAACGGCATCACAATCACTCCTACAACTGCTCTGCAACTAGTGTTGCTTTCTCCCCAACGATGCTATTGAGATGAACACTCCGCCGAAGAAGGAGGACCTTCCATTCACATAAGAGGACGATGTTGCCGACTTTCTATCTTTTCAACCTTCTTCATCTCGTAGTCCCTACGACACCGGAAAACCCTAACAGCTCTTCCTCGCACTCTCCTTAAGCCCCGCTGCACTCCTCGGATCACCTTCATTCCCAAATGATGTACAGCCCCTTGCCAAACCTGGTCGGCCCTGTTATAATGTGAGCCGAAGGTTAATTGACCCGGTCCGTGAGATATTAAGTTCCGATCCGGCCCGATGGGAACAGACTCGTTATTTAAGTTGTCACCCGAGCCGGCCCGGTTCACCTCTTGAACCATCGTCTTCAACCTCTCGCCATCTTCCTCCTTGCTCTGTTTCATTTCAACATATGCCGGTTCTTTGAGCCCTTTGAACACCTTGTACGCTTGAACAACCTCACTATATGTCTAGTCTACTTGCCAGGGATCGTTAATTGGGGGATTATCTTCTACCAACTTAATATATAAAATCTGCTCTCGCCACCGTAACTTCATGAATTGCGGAAGAATAACACCATGTTCAACATTAATACAGAGTTTGGCAAATTTCAGATTTTCCCATTGAACTGTCTCCCTGTGCACCCTCTTCAAAGCACCTACCTTGTTTGCAATAGCTTTAAAAACCTCTACATCCCATAATTCTAGTGGAATCCCATAGACCCTGCACCAGACAAACCTGCTTCCCTCGTACTTCACTGTGAGAAAATCTGACTTCCACCTCCGCCAAGAACACTCCACTCCTTCTATCCTTGAGACTTTATTATCAAGCAACCTTTTAAAAAGAATTGGTTCGGAACAATGAACTAAGAAAAGACCCTCTTTAATATTCCATATCCTCCATGCCTTCCTTACATAGCCTAAACTCTGTAAGTAGCATTCCAAGGTTTCGAACAGAGGACCAACACTTAAGGAATCTAATTTGCATGTTTAGAACTCAAGATTAGTATGAAAGATATATGATACTTTCCGTTCCTTGAATGGAATGAATTTGAGGGATCAAGTCCATCTGAGGCTCACATGAGCTTGCTAAAATGCTATGAAATTGAAGACGTGGAGTCATCGACTCCGTATATTATTTAGAAAGTATATTATTATTATTTTTCCATAAAATATAAAAGAAATCACGACAACGATGACTCCAAGAAGGGGGGCAAAAGAATAAGAACAAGAACACTAGGAGGCAAACTCTAGTGCACTCCTTATGAAGAATAGAACCATGAAAGAACTCATGAAATGAGTTCAAGACAAGAAAGCCTTTTATGAACGAAGAGTCCTACGGTGATTTGTTTTATTTTAAGTAAGGAAGTGACGTTATTCGCTAGCGGGACGAACACACAAGATCAGTCTCCTGGAGATAAGGAGACGTCCGCTCACTAACGATGTGTGGCGTCGAGGCACGGAGCATCCCTTCTTTTGATTACAGTTCCAGAGTCCATGTTCGGGACTTCAACTTAGGCAGAGAATGATAGTCCTACTTGAGTGCACTCATAGACTGGTGTCTATACACTGCAGCAGTACCTAAAGAGTAAAATGCAGACCCAGCTTAATCTATATTTCTCGCCTCACCCAGTAAGCTTTCGGAAACCTACTGAGGTTGATAGGTAGAGGTGGGAGCTAAGTCGGGAGACGGCCTGCTCACCACTACGATTGTTAATAAGTGATTATCCCCGGCACTTCGGGTCAAAAAGGGTGAGTCGTCCCGTCCGCAAAGTAGCTACCTACGAACCCAAAACTTGTGAAAGATTCAAATTAAAGAACGACTCGACCTTGAGACCTAATAATAATGACTTACAGTAAATATCTTTACATTTTCTATATTAGTACGAATTACCACTAAGTTAAAAGAAAGAGAACACAGAAGACCTAAGTATATGAATTGTTTAGAAGGTATATATATATATATACACACTTATTACCATCTTGTTAATAGTTTCATTTCAATTTTATGTTGTTTTTAGAACGAATGTATTCCATGTTAGTTTAAAGACCACTTCATCAATGTCATGTAGAGAATAAGTGTATTGCATGAAAGTTAGGAATAAATGAAATTATTTCTTTTAAGAAGATGAGCGAATCGGATGGTAAATGAGGGATATAGTAGGGATGTAAATAATCTCTACTGAGATCTCTTCATGATTTCTCATAAAAGATATAAAACATGTTTTTCACAGGGACAAAAGAATGGACCCAATGTATACTAGACACATTTTGGACTGCATAAGCAAACTGAAATAAAATTCAGGTAAGGTCAATTTGTTTAAATTCTTTAGATATGTATTTTATTCAGCTCGTCCTTTTGTTATATAATGGACATGACGTCATTATTGTTTTTATACATTTTATGCTTCTTAATATTTTATTTTAGAATTGTGCACCTATCAAAGGTCTATAAGTGGGATCGTTACACTCACACATACAAGAGCAAGTATCGAACTCACAAAGTTACACTCACCCTTCCCTCTTGAAACAAATTAACAATGGAATGTCCATCCTATGTCCCAAACATACAAATCTCCATGGTTACAAGTTACAACTAATAACATGCACATATACCAATGTTCACAAACGAAGCAACTGGAAGGGAATTCAATGTCATAAGAAAGATCCAAATGTACCTCAAGCATTAATCCTTGTCATTCTGGTCCCTACAAATCTTAATGTCTAATTAACTCACAGTCGTAAAAATGGCAGTCCTATTTGCTCAACAAGGTGTGGATCATGGATTTTGTGGGTGTTCTCCATTGCATAACTATAAGACCCTACAAACTTTCTATAAGAATCTCCAAGAAACAGAGTCAAGAAGTCAGTAAAAATCTCTGTCAAAATCCCTTAAGAAAATCATTTTATATTCCAGCAGAAATAAATAAGGGTATATAATTAAATCTTGATAAAGTAGTTACACAATTATGAAAATTTTAGGATATAAAAATAATTAACAGAAACTTTAGGACCTGTTTGAAATTTTGTACCTCAAAAGGGACATAAAAGTTTTAAAAAAAAAGTATAATGCTAAATATGATAGCTTTGGAGTTAAATTACAAGACCGACATTATAGAGGGGTTTAAATATCATGTTAATAGATGAGTTTAAAGAGGAGGGAGAGATTAATTAAAACTCCAAAAGGGCTATGCGGTCAGGGGCAGAGAGAAAGAGAGTTTGAGAGAGAGAGAGAGGGAGAGAGAAAGACGGGGTTCTGCTGCAGGAGGTACTCCTGCTGATTTTGCTGATGTGTAGGTGTTTCTTTTCCGTGCCCTAGAAGCTGCAAGAAGTGTTCGAGAAGATCTGGAAAGACATCATAGGTTGCAACAGCTAGCCTAAGAAATCGTTTGGTCTTCCAAGGAAGGTAGGAGACTTAATCCCTCCTTCTCTCTATGTGCCTCTGCTAATTTACGTTGTTCTCCTTGCATTCTACCCCACTTTTAAGTGGAATTCATGCACCTAAACAGGGGACATGCTGCTGGATTTTTTTTTTAGTTGAGAAGGACGACTAATTAAAATAATAGCATGAGAAAGATAGACGCCTTAATGTTAGTTTCTTGTATCCAAACATGTCACTAGTCTTTAGGCCATCTATTTTATAATTATTTAGATTATGGCAAGGGAATAATGCATGAAAGGAGACTGTTTTGAATTTAAGTTCATAATTGAAAACATGTTACGTTATGCTTTTTACTAAACCACACTGTAGTAGGGTTTAATGCAAAGCTCTTGCATCAGTTACATCATTAAGCAACCATTTTTTAAAGTTGATCTTTCAGGAGGTCATATGGACTGTTTTTACATTGTGCAAGGTATTTTTAAACCTGTAACCAGGTCTTAGGTTAGTGATTATGTTAGTATATACTCGGCAGAGATAAGCATCTTCATAGGCATTCATGTGTGCAATTAAACCCCTATAACTTTGTGGCATCTAATCCTTGTGCAGAAGACAGTACTGTTTAGTAACTTAGTAGCCATGTCTCATTTTAAATATGCTTATTATGTGATTATAACATTAACCAAACAATTAAAGGGTCTAAGGACTTTGTCAATCATATTTAATTGTATCATATTTTTACTGAAACAATCACAAAGAACAACATATAAATCTGAATTCTAGTCTTATTAATGAGTTTTGCATAACACAAAACTGTGATTTATGTGATGGGCTATGTTTAGAGAGACTTTATACTAGTATAGAACTACCCATGAGTAAGCATGTGGGTTATGAGAGTTTATTTGTGTACATATGCATATATGGTATGTAGGTTGGGACAGTTGGAAGAGGGATAAGGAGGCACAGCCCCCCATACCTCCATTGGATGCATCCGGGAGGTGGAGGGGGGGCCGCAGCTCCCCTCCCACCTGTCCGGTGGAGTTTGAGTCCCACCTCAAGTGGGATTCCTCCACCGGACAGGCTCCCTACCTCCACGGGTAGCTTCCCCCACCCGGTGGAGATAGAGAGTCCCACCACCCGTGAGATTCTTCCCACCGGTGGTGGGAACAGGCCCCCACCCTCACCGGGGGGGCTTTCCCAACCCGATGAGGGTATGGAGTCCACCAGGGGTGGGATTGTTTCCCCACCCCCCCCCCACCCCCAAGTTTGAGTCAAGGGAGACCAGAGGTCTCTCCCCCACCTTTATCTCTTCCTTTTTATTGTTTTACAAATGCGTAGGAGGGGCGGACCCTCTCCTCTCTTTGTTCCTACTGCTGCCGCGTGCTGCTGTGGGTGTTTTGTTGCTTGCCACAGCTGCTTCTTGCTCCTGGTGGATCCCTTCATCTTCTTTCTCTCTCTCTCTCTCTCTCTCTCTCTCTCTCTCTCTCTCTCTCTCTCTCTCTCTCTCTGGGTTTCAACACCGGAGCATTTATGTAAAAATCCCTGAAACCATGGAATTCTGGATCGGGTCGGGAGTCCGGATCGGACCCCAGCAATCTCGATCCAATCTGCATCGGATCGGCCAAATCGGATCGACTGGGATCGACTAGAGAACGGCTGGAATCGGCCACTAAAAAAAAGGGTAATGCCCGGGATCGGCCGATTCCCACCCAGAATCGGATCAGCTATGGTCGATCACAATCTGAACCAGCCGATCTGGATCAAGATCGGCCGATTTTGCATTCCATGCCTGAAATGCTAACCCAAATACCAGATTTTAAGATTCAAACAAGTTCACTTTATTTTATTTTTATTTATTTATTTATTTTATTTTATTTTATTTTATTTTATTTTTATTTTTTATTTTATTTTTTTTTTGGGGGGGGGGGGGGGGGGGGGGGGGGTTGGTACCACAAAATGTGTTAAAGCAAAAGGGAATTTACACATATATGAGGTGTAAGCTCTCAAAAATCCCCTGTACAAAACACACCAAAGAGGTGTACCCAACCACATCCCTTTCAACAAAAGCAAAAGAGAGGTCTGTGAGGGATTAACTTTTCACAAAAGTATCCTCACCTCCATCTTACATTACTCAGGAAATAAAAGAAACTTGACCTTATCAATCTTGGAATCCTTCTTGAAGATCCGGCCATTGTTAGAAGTGTAATCGAGTGATGATACTATCATTCAACATACACCTAAAGAGTACACTAGAATGGCTGCATAAGCATCATTCACTCCAATACATCACAATGATTGTTAGAACATTTCGTGTCATACTATGATTTGATGGACAGTTCTGACATGCTTGGCTAGACTCTTGGACATAACATGACATGGCACCTAGACATGCTTGTCGACACTTCGTTGTCTGATTCCACTAGAATGGCTAGATAAAAAACATTCAGAGGAATACATCACAATGATTGCTCGCACATTCCGTGTCGTACTTATGATTTAATGGACACTTCTAAAAGCTTGTCTAGACTCTTGGCTATGACATGACATGGCACCTAAACATGCTTGCTGACACTTTATTGTCTGATTCCAAAATGAACACTTATTCTTCCTACCAAAGACCCCTAAGAAACTTCCCCTTCAATTTATATCGCTATATTGAGCATATGAAGTTACAAGCATGCCAAAACACTGATGTTTATGTGGGAGACGTGAGGGACATAAAAACCTTTGCACTGTGATTCTTTTTATTTGGTTTTGGATTAGACTTTGAGAACTTGGAATGAGCCCTCAAGGAGTCTAGCACTTTGGATCATGTGTGTAGATCCATTAATATGACCTCTCCCTACTAACCTTGGTCAGTATTAATTACATCGATGAAATGATCGACAATCCTTGATTGTCACAAGGTGATGCCCTTTAAATGAAATTATGCACTAATGTAACACAAATAACGATTTGGATCAATAATTTGGATCGTTATTTATTATGAAAAGGAACTAACACAGTGTTCACTTGTATCCCTTTTAGGTGGTCTTTATACCTTTAGAGGATACACATTAAGTTCTTTTAAAAATCGTTAAAGGATAGAGTGATTATGACCCATATCCAATAAGTATCCTTTAGAGCATGACCCTTAACTGCTCTTAATGAACCATGTTAATACCCCATCAAGTATTCTTTTACTTAAAGGGTATTAGTAGGCCTTCTTAGGAGTCATTAAGGACCCCCTAAATCCGAAAAATATTCATTAAGAGGATGCCCTTTAATAGTCATAATGAACTATACCAATAACTTTTAAGTATCCTTAACCTAAAGGCTATTGATAGGTTCAATTAAGATCCATTAAGGACGATGTGACCCTTTAGCTATCCTTTAGTATGACTCTTTAATGGTTTTAAGTGAAACGTATTAATGACCCATTGAACATCCTTTAGTCTAATGGGTCTTTAGTAGGTTTCACTTTAGACCATTCAAGGATACTTTAGATGATCCAATAAAATCTCTTATTCAAGATCTTATAAGATTCATACAATGATTCATTAACAAGGGTCCAATTAAATGACAATGATCAATTATGATTTAAAAACTTCATTGAATCCACAAAGTCTTAATTGGACAAAATTTAGACAATGATCAATTATCATTTAAAAAATTCAGTAAAGTCCATCATAGAATTTGATTAGTGGAACATAGTTACCACTTAATCAGAATTACAATATGAATGACTCAAGAAAGCATGAGTCATCATGTAAAATGCAAGATCCAAGAAAACATAGACTTGCACAAAGTACAAAACCCATGAAAGCATGGGCATGCACCAACCCTAGATTTAAAAAAATCTTCAAGTTCAAGAAAACATGAACTTGCCTTGGTCTTGCCTCGAATTCTTGAGTGGGGCAGCACGTAGTGATCTCTAAGAGCTTCTCTCCAAAACTCTTCTGCAGCATCCCCCTATGAGGGGTATTTGTAGGGTCTCGAGGGAGCCAACCTGTGTGTGAGAAGGGGAGGGGTTGATGGCACTCCCCCACCCCCAACTGGGGGGTTGACTGGTGGGACCCCCACCAGTCCCCCCTTCTCTCTTCCTCCTTTTCCTTCCTTCCTTTTTGTTTTCTTCCTCTTCTTCTTTTTTTTATGTCCTTTTTTTGTTTTGGAGACAACCCCCCCCCCCCCCCGGTGGGGGATTGCTGGACCCCCACCGGTGCCCTCTTCTCTCTTTCTTTGTTCTATCTCTCTTTATTCCCTCTTTTCTATTTTTTTCTTTCAATAGCATTTTTTCTCTCTCCCCTGCTAGCTTCTCTTACTTTCTCCAGCCACTGCCTCCTCTTTCTCTGATAATTCCCCCGTTCAAGGCAGAGCAGGGGACCATGGGTCCCTTTTGGACCTACTGTTGCCGCCAGTGCTGCTGTTGGATGCTATCGTTGCTTTTGGGTTGTTTGGCTGCTGCCGCTGCTTACTTCTTGCCAGGGTGTGGCAGATTGGCCGGAATCGGATCGGATCGGCAAATCCAATCAGAAATCAGCTAGACAAATCCGATCCCGATCCCCGACCCAACGTGTTGGGACGAGGATCAACCGGATCGGATCGGCCGGGATCGACCGATCCAGGCTCCCAACGGCTAGTTAAGAACTAGCCATTGGGAACCCATTCACCCCCCCCCCTTCTCTCTCTCATTCACACACAAACTCTCATTTCTCTCTCTCTCTTTCTAAGCTCTCATACATACTCTCAAACTCAAAGCTCTCTTGCTCTCCAAAACTCTCTAAGGGACGGACGGACAGACATACTACATCGGCTTTTTGTTTTCATCATTTTTCTCTCTAATATTCTCTCTCTTTATTATTTCCCCTCTCTCTAAGATTTTAATCTGTTTTTTAACATATCTCTCTCTACTTTTTGTCTCTCTATCATTCTTTCTTATTCTCTCTAACATATTTCTCCCTAAAAAAATTTCATCTATAAATTTCTCTCTCTAACCTTTTTCTCTCTACCTATTCTTTTCTCTCCAAATTTCTTTTCCACTCTAAATTTCTTTGTGTTTACTTTTTTCTTTACTATCATGTAATCCTTAGGGGTAAGGTTTTATCCCCCCCCCCCCCATGTATTCAAGCTTTTTTCAAAGTTAATAAAATTCCAAGGGCTTATGCGAGATCCTAGATAAGTTTCGGATAAATATATTTTTTTATTTTTTTCTGATTTGTTAGACCTTTTTTCTATTTTTCTTCTATGTTTTCTCTTTGTTAATTGGCTCGGCCAGACCGGCCCGCATCGGTCTGGGATAGGATCGGATCGGCCAATCCGCTCGGTGGGGACCGGACCGATCCAAGTCAGATCCCCATGTTGGCCTTCCTTGCTTCTTGCTCTTATCGTTGTTGTTGGCGATGCTGCTGCTGCACGTGTAGTTGTTGAAGTTGTTGCAGCTCCTGCTCTTGTTCATTGTTGTTGATGGTTTGGGGAGAAGCAAATGGGGTCTTCTTCGACCTTGGGGGAAAGCCCACAAGGTAAACCCTAAGTCTATCTTTGTCTCTTTCATGCCCATCATGCATGCTTCCATGACTTCCCTGTTTTTTGCCAAAAGTAAACCCTAGGGTTTGTATACTTTTTTATTCTACCTTGTATTCAATCGTATATATATATGGGCCAAGCTTTGTTTCTTTTTGAAACATGTCAAACAGTTTAATGTAAAATTTATTAGACCATTCATCAATATGTGCAGGACATAATGAGGAGGAGTGTTATCCACTTGATTTTTCAGCAAATTTAGATTAAACCACAGGCATATCAACATAGAACAGCCAAAAGAAGTCAGTCATGGTAGATGTGCATCAGTTTATTTTCCGTCAATGAAGTATGTAGTATATAACAGCAATATGGTGATTAAAGATAACAAATTAACATGGAAAAACAAAGTAATGAAACAATGTACAACTACTATAAAATAGAAGCAGATATGCCCAAAGGAGGAAGAACAAGAGAATAGACAGCAGCTTTCTATTAATCACATCTATCATAAAAGTAGATAAATGGATGAGATTAGTCCTACCAATACTCCATAAAAGGGGATCTTGTGTGGCAACTGTTCGGCGCACTGAAGAAGGAACTGCAAGACCATGTAAATCAAATTACAATTAAATTTCTGCAATAACCAAAGGAAGATGACTATCAACCATACTTTAAATGATATGACCAAAAAGATCCAATAAGCACATTTACTGAGACAGAAATGCAGATGTCATGGAAACTCAAAATCGTTCATGTCTTCATTTTGAAATTTTCAAACATCTAAATTTTTTTTCAATCATTC
The DNA here is from genome assembly GCA_030544215.1 of Zantedeschia hybrid cultivar. NCBI lineage: Eukaryota > Viridiplantae > Streptophyta > Magnoliopsida > Alismatales > Araceae > Zantedeschia > Zantedeschia hybrid cultivar. The sequence continues at coordinate 53,762,121 of JARZZO010000004.1, forward strand.
ACATTCTGTATCATAAACATGGAGACATAATTCTCCAGAATACATAACTGGAGAAGACACATTTTGCCACAGGGTTCGTGGGGCAAGAGTGACTCAATTTGGAGGGCATGTTCTACGACCTACAGGGAAACACCATTAACATTGTAAGGGGCAACTTACTTTGTGCATGGAATTTATTTTAGCAAACTGTGGCCACATGAGCAAATTCCAAGATAAGTGAGAAAAACATAGAAGCTAAGTTCTTCCCATTGACATTTTTTAAAAGGGCGGTGCATTGTATCGCTGATGTATTACATAATAATGGAGATTACACAACCAAATAAATGAGGCAAACACATTGTTGACACAAACCAAAATGCTTATTCAAATGCAACCACGCCGCACTAATTAAAGTTTTGTACAACTCATATGGCTGCTATTAAAAATTTGACATCACCTGTACAGAATCCAAATCTAAATTGCATTCCACCTACATAGTTGGTGATCAAATGCAATGTTGCAGACAACACTCCTAATCAATTGTTTCAGCTCCTCAGGTGCCTTCTATTAAAACTTCATGTCATTAAGGCAACTCCTAATTAAACTCCATGCCAAGCAATCTCCAGTTAAACTGCATGTATCCTATGCAACATTGGAACACACACCTGATGGCTCAAATAATGAGGATTGTCTAAGGTCAATACTTCACATGCACATTCTAAAAACTTGCACGTTTAACAAGCTGCACCAAATGAGTGCAGGAGCTGAGTTGCAACTAAACTTATGTGTTTTTAGCTGGTGTATCAGCAGATTGAGTCAGTTGTGCTTCCTTGTTCATGCCGACTTAGATTTGTGGAGGAACCTGGCTTGCTCTAGGGGCAGTGCAGTGATTAAGGAGGATGTTGTTATTCATTTTTCACCATGGAGGATAGAGGTTGGGACTAATCCGGTGAAGGATGAGATTGAAGTTTGGTGTTCCCTGAGGGGGATCCGTCTCCACGTATGGAATGTGACAGTCTTTCAAGCCATTTGTTCTAGGTTTGGGAGACTCAGAGAGGTGGATGGCAAAGGGATCAGAGGATTTGACATCTCTTCTGCCCGTATTAAAACAGCCATTGACAAGGTGGAAGAAATTCCGGACAAGTTGAAAAATTCTACGAGAGGGGGTGTTTTTTGGGTCTCAATCATTCTGGAAGAAGCTGTTAAGAAGGTTCCTTCTCGGCAGGATTGGTCGTGGGCTGAAGTTGCCGAGTACAAGAAGCTCAAGGAATACAAAGCAAAGGGCCCTGAAACAGGGGTGCCGGAAGATTCCATTATGTCTGTGCAGGGTGAGTCTGGTTCGAGAACAATATCCTTCTTGACAGTCTAAGAGGAAAGAAGATTAAGGAGGGGGGGATTCATATCATCTCTTAATGAATCTGTTGTCATGGAATATTACGGGACTTAATGGTACTGTTAAAGTAAGAGCGGTGAAAGATCTTGTTACTTCCCTTCATCTTGACTACATATGCCTTCAAGAGACTAAGATGTCCAGCTTTGATAATTTTTCCTTACAAAGATTGGGTGGGAATTTGCTAGATAAAATTGCAGTTTTTCCGGCTGATGGCTTCAAAGGTGGACAACTGATTATGTGGAATGGTAATAAGTTTGATGGAGATGTGTGTGATGTGGGCAGATTCAATATATCGGTTGCTTTCAAATGGAGGTGCAAAAGATCTACCAGCATCAATTGGGTCATCTCATCAGTGTATGGGCCGCATAATGATCAACAAAGAGACTTGTTCTTTCAAGAGCTCTATAGGTTGCATTTTCTTTTTTCGGAGGCATGCTGTATTGTGGGGGATTTTAACTGTGTTAGATTCCCATGGGAAAGGTCTGGTGCTCAGAGATGGAGTAAAGAGATGGTCATCCTTAATCAATGGATTAGCTAGGCTAATCTTATGGATTTGGCCATTCCTAATAGGAAGTTTACTTGGTCTAATCTTCAACAAGATAGTATTCAGTCAAGGATTGACAGAGTGCTGATTTCTATAGGTTGGTTTAACAATTTTCCATTGTCACATATTAAAGGTTTGAGCAGCGTTATTTCGGACCATATTCCATTGCATCTTTTGATGGAGGACAAGAAAAAGAATTCCAGAATCTTCATATATGAGTTGAAATGGTAGAGGAAAGAAGGCTTCAAAGAAATGATTAATGGTTGGTGGCTGGTGGCTGGAAAATACTGGGATTGATTCAGCTATATTCAATTTTCAGTGTAAAATGAAAAGGATCAGAATAGGTTTGAAGCAATGGGCAAAGCAAAAATATGGAAGGGCAGCTGAGGAGAGGCAGTCTTTGAAGGATAAGATTGAAGCTTTGGAACTAAAAAGTGAGAGTATGGATCTTTCCTTTATTGAAATGCAGTCACTCAAAGAACTAAAGAAGATGTTGAATGATGAGCTGCTGAAGGAGGAAATTAGATGGAGACAGAGAACCAAGGAACATTGGCTTAAGGAAGGCAACAAAAATACTTCCTTTTTTCATGCGGTGGCTAGTGCTAAGAAGAGATTTTTATCCATTGATCATATTAAGGATCATGAGGTTGTGATTGAAGAACCTAATGATATCAAAAAAAGGTTTGTTGATTTTTTTCATAATCTTTTCTTAGAAGATTTTCCATTGAGACCTCATTTGGAGGATGGACTGCTTCCTAAGTTGAATGCTTGTGATGTTGAAGAGTTGTTTGTGCCCTTTTCAAAAAATGAAATCAAAGAAGCAGTTTTTAGTATGGATTCAAATAAGGCTCCGGGTCCCGATGGGATGTCTATGGGTTTTTATCAATTCTCTTGGGAAATCATTAAAGAAGATTTGCTCAATTTCATCCAAGAATTCTATCATAACCCAGATATGATTAAAGTGTTCAATTCAACTCTTATTGTCCCCATTCCCAAGATAGAAGGTGCTGAAAGATTGACTGATTTCCGCCCAATTAGTTTACTGAATGGGTGTTACAAAATTATTACTAAGATTCTGGCTACCCGGCTAAAGAGAGTTATAGCTAAAATTGTGGGATTTAACCAATCAGCTTTTTTACAGGGGAGATTCATTCTGGATAATTATATGGCAGCATATGAAGCTATTCATCATTACAAGAACAGGAGAAAGAAAGGTGGTATTCTAAAGCTTGATTTTGAGAAGGCCTATGACATAATTAGTTGAAGCTGTCTTCATAAAACTATGGAGCTTATGGGCTTTAATGATAGATGGATAAGGTGGGTGATGAGTTGCATTTCCTTAGCTACCTTTTCTGTTTTGGTGAATGGAGAACCATGCGGATATTTTAAGAGCTCCAGAGGTTTAAGACAGGGGGATCCTATGTCGCCACTTCTTTTTCTGCTAATTGGTCAGATTTTGAGTACACTTTGGGACAGGGCAGTCCAACAGGGGTTGATTGAAGGTTTTTCTATTGGTAGAAGTAACATCCTATTATCGCACCTCCAGTTTGCAGATGATACCATTCTGTTTACACCAGGAAGCAGTAAGGATATCCTGAACATTAAGAGGTTGTTGGTCCTAGTGGAGGTTATAATTGGCTTGAGAATCAACTATGAGAAGTCTGAAATTGTTGGTGTAAATATGGATCAAAACAGTTTACAGGATATGGCTTATTCATTGCAATGCAGAGTTAACTCTTTTCCAATTAAATATCTCGGACTACTATTATCAGATGGAGTCATTAGGGTCAGGGATTGGAATAATTTGATCAAGAAGTTTGAAGATAGGCTGGAAAGATGGAAGAGCATATTTCTTTCTGATGGAGGGAGGTTGATTTTGTCCAAAACGGTTCTCTCTTCATTGGCCATTTACTATATTTCTATCTTCAAAGTCCCAAGAACTGTAAAGAAGATTATTGAATCTGCTAGGAGTTCTTCTTTTTTTGTCAGGAGGTAAAAGGGGTAAGCGAGGACTTCATCTAATCAATTGGAATAATGTGTGCAAAAGTAAGGAACAAGGAGGTATTGGACTATGTGGTGTAGCTACTTTCAACAAAGTCTTGTTAATGAAATGGTTGTGAAGAAGGGGTGAGTGTTCAGAAGCACTTTGAGTTGTTATTATCAAGGATTTATATTATTCAGCTGCTAACAAATGGTGTCTTGCTCCGTCTACTGCATACAATCTGTCACCTATTTGGAGGAACATTGTGAAGAATGCTGAATTTATGGCTTTATCCTATGAATTCAAGATTGGTAATGGCTGTGACATACTTTTTTGGAAGGATAAATGGTGTTTTGGGTTGACTTTCTCCTCTCTTTTCAGCAATCTTTTTAACATTACCCAGTATCAAGAGGCTTCGGTGGCAGAAGTATTGGCTGAAAATGATTCAGGTATCATAAATCTGTATCTGAGAAGGGATCTCACTAAAGTGGAAATAGAGGAGTTCTTGAGAATGCTAAATCTTATCACCAATGTCAGGTTATGTGATGAGATTCTTGATATCAGAGGTTGGAAATGGAGTAATAATGGGAAGTTTTCAGTTAAATCTGTTGTCCACATTCTAAACGATGGTGGTTGTAGGGTTTGGTGGAAGGATCTAGATTGGTCCAACTACCTGCCTAATAAAATAGAGGTTTTTCTTTGGAAGATTGCACGGTCTAGACTTCTTACAGGCAGAAGGGCCAAATTACTTCATAACCCAGGGAAATATTCATGTGTCCTCTGTGCCTTGTTTGAAGAAGATCAGGAACATCTATTTTTGGGCTGTGGAGTTATTATTATTCTATGGAAGATCTTGTGCAAATTATTTGGAATTGAGTGGGTGGATCCTTCCTTTGTTCTGGACCTTTTAAACTGGTGGTCCAGAGTCTGTCCTTTTCCAAACCAGAAATCTCTGTGGTTCATCATATGTCCAGCCTTGTTGTGGACTATTTGGTGTGAGAGAAATAAGAGAAAATTCAATGATCAGTTCAGCAGTGTTACTGAGTTATTGAAGAACACTTTTAAATGGGTGAAAGAGTGGGGATATGTTGCAGTAATCCTGAAAGATGGGGAGTCTGTTATTCTGCAGAAGGCTGAGTTATGGAGGGGTCACTTCAACTAATGCTTCTCACTTTGTATTTCTGTTTTATTTTCTTGATAAAACAGTTTTTTTGTAATTTCTGTTCTGTTTAGAGTTCGACTTGGTTGGGGGTATGTCCCGCCAAACTCATTGGATGTTTTGGGGTCTCCTTTGGATCTCACATTCTCTTTATCAATAGAATTGTGACTTTCAGTCACCTTCTAAAAAAAACTTATGAGTGTTTTGAATTTATGGGGATCCATTACTAGGCAGGAAATGAAAGGTAATCTCACACCAATGAGATGCCATTAACGCTGACTTGTGAGTACTACAGGAAGAGAACAAACACACAAAATTGGATGTCACCCTTTCACAAGCAAGAAAACTAGAAACACAACTCGATTTTGCGTTCCAACTCAAAATACCCAATATCAACAAACCAACAAACAGTAAATAAGAAAAGTAAAATGCAAAAATATAAAAACCTATAAAAAGGAGAAAAATGCTTCCAATAGAATTACACATGATAAATTAATAGCTTCAGACTTGCAAATCAAAGATACGGGTAGTCATGTTGAACCAAGAAACTGTCCAACACTCGGATCTCTTGTGACCTTCTCCAAACAAACCCTGCATTTTAAAGGTCAAGCAACAACACTAATCTGAGTTGACAATGAATTTCTTACCTTTTCATCTCCACAAGCCTTCACATAAGGTTTAGCCTCACATCCAGAAGGAGGTCCGTCCTTGCTGTCCGCTAGCTTCTTAAAAGGAGCTTCATTCTTCATTTCATCTGGACATTTGCAGGTTACGATCCTACTTCTCTCTTCATTGTGATCCAGGGGGACCCACAGGTTGCAAAGATAATACATCCTTCTTTCTACAATGCTCCACTTTCCTCATCTGCAATCCACTTCTTTCCTCATCTTGAGCCCGCTTCTTTATTTTCGGGAGCACTCTAAGTTTCCTTCTCCTCAGGGTGGCTTCATTTTGGAGGATCAATGATTCAATCAATTTCATGCTTCATGGTTTATCAACCCATTGTCATGTCTTTAGCTAATGTCAATTAAACAGGACTGCAACCCTCTGTCCTTTGATGTTAGGAAGAAACTTCGGAAAAAATGGCAAGTTCTATCCACCAAAGACACATCTGGATCTGTAATACCCTAGGTTTGGTGCCCTTCACCCAAAGAACTAACCTAAAAACCACTTAAAAGGTGCCTTTAAAACCCCTTAACAAAGCTCATTTAAAGCCTTAATTATCCTACAAGGATTTTTTTTAAAGAAAATCAGATCGCATTACTAATTTTATTGAAGAGTATATAGAAGCAATACAATCAAGTCATGATAGGAGAGATTCATATCATAGACACAGAAAATTTTAAAAAAAAAACAGACTAATACAAAACTACTCAGAACCAAATAAACAAACAACCAACCACTAAACAGACAATCAAGGAAAACCCTCCCCAAAAAAACGCAGTACAACTCCAATGAGACACCCCTCAATAAAAGATTGTTTTCCACTATACAATTTTAGAGAGAACGGTAGACTCAGAAATCTTGTTCCCAGATCTACGAAGATTCCATTCTTGGAGGAAGTGAATACAATTCCCAATGATCCCAGCTGGACAAGTGAATTGGTTGTTGAAGATTCTCAAGTTCCTCTCCCTCCAAATGGCCCATAGCATACCAGACAGCAGAGATTCCCACATGTATATTTCCTGATGGTGAGGACACATCTGATTCCAAGTTGTAAAAAGGCTGCCTACCGAATTGAAACATCCTGGAATTATGCCTAAAATTCTGAAAAATGTCTTTCATATAGCATCCACAATACCACAGTTAATAAATAGATGATCCACAGTCTCTACAAACATCCCACAGAAAGTACACTTTCTTTTGTTTGGAGTTAAAAACCTGAGCTTATCCCCCGTAGGTAATCTGCCCTAGGCCACTTTCCACATAAAAATTATAATCTTGATAGGAAGGGATATGTTCCAAACCTGAGAAGCCTAGCCGACCTTTACCCCTCCTGAGTAAAGAACCTTAGTTCCAGAACTAATAGAGAACTTTCCTCCTGGATCCCATCTCTAGCTTTTGACATATTTCCCTTCATTCAGCCCTTGGAAATCTTGAAGCAGCAAGTTGAGCTGAAGAAATTCCATCTCTTCTTCATAAAGGAAATTTCTACAGAATCTTAAGTCCCAAACACAAGCTGGATCTTTTAACTGGGATTCCATGAAGCAGCTTCTCTTGTCATGGGACAGGAATTGGCCTACGTAGGAAGACCACTTATTATGGTGGCCGATCTTGCATGCCACTGTGTGGGCTATCTGGACAGAACAAAACAGCAGAATTTTTTTTGCGGGAGGCGAACACCCACATAGGGTTTTCTCTTTTGTGTGTGAGAAGGACAAGGAATGGGCAAGGCTCATGTGCAGGGTGGAGGATTGTAACACTTCCCTTTTCTGCTTGAATGGGGAAGGTGGTTAAAGTTTCACACCTTCTCGGTGTTTTTTGCATAGGGGGGCTTTTGTTGCTGCCCTCTTTTTACTTGTACATGTTATCTTTCTTTTTTAAAATACAAGTGGAACCATCCATTCCAAAAAAAAAAAAGATTCAATTTGACAATCACCCCTTAGGATGAAGACCAAAAAATTCAAGAAAGAAATGCCTCTCCCATCCTACACCCCACAGTCTACCTGGCTGTCCATAACAGAAATCCAACAAAAAATTGCATCCATAAAACCATTCAATGAGAATAAAACTGTAAAGAACATATTACTTACTTCTAATATGTCATCTTTAGAGTGATCCAATTCTCTTGAAAGATGTCCATAACATGCATCCTGTACCATAAGAGGCTTTGCTTAGATGATTGTGTCATGGAATAAATAAACTAATAAAAGTCCAATGCGTGTCATAGAAACAGACAAAAAATCTCATGTGGTGACTGATGAGGTGAAGTGATTGACAGAAAAGGAAGTAGCAAAGAGTAACTCTGGACCACAATAGAATGGTGAAGTCAAGTTTACGTGAAAAGCTTAAGAACGAGGTTGGTACCTAATTATCCATAAAGAAACGTGCTAAAATGGCATGGAAAAAATAAAACAAAAAAAATACACTGCCCTGTCTAAATAAACTATTGCGAAACTCACTATTTGTGCATCGATGTTCCATTATGCTGCCGTTTGGTAAAATGGCAGTAACACAATTTATTAATAAACAGGGCAAACGTGAAAGGACATGCAAGCAAGCATTTTTATGCACTAATAGCCTCAAATGGCACATTTATCCCCTCAACCTTCTGTAGTTCCAGGAAGACCAAGTGGCCAACAAAGTCATCCATGGTATAATGCTCCAGGTCATTGGTTAATTTTCATCTAATTACCTCAGGTCCCAACTCCTCCCCCACACAAGAGTACAAAATTAATACCAAATCTGATTTTCGTAATAGACTGACCACAGATTACCAAAAGTAAAATGTTTTCCACAGAAATAATAAGACTGTTATAATAGGAACATTGTATCAATGTGAAAGTCTTATCAAAATAAGACAGGTGTTCCCTATGAAATAGGGGGTAAGTTTGAGAGGCAGTTAAGACATTCTGTCCAACAAAACAGGCAGAATAGTTTATTTTTCTTATGAACATACTCCTGGTGCTCTTCAAAAACATTTTCACCTGCACACTTCCTTGCGCTTCTTTCCAATTTAGTCACCCATTGAATATCGAGACATGCTAATCGTTTATTTATTCTGTTTGTTTCTGCCATGTCAAGATAAGCTCTCCAAATGAATATTAACGCTCCTATCAACAGTCTGATCCAAGCTGCCTAGCTATTTGGTAAGAGTAAAATAAGCCCTGAACAGCAGTTACAATGTCAACAACAGCACACAGACTCCGTAAAGCTTCTTTTTCAATATTGGAGTAGGAAATGGACACTAAAAGGGTATCGCAAGGTGTGGTGGTTGATCCTGCATGCCAATATTTGGGCTATTTGGTTTGAAAGGAACAAGCTGTTTCTTTTTTTACTTTTTTACTTTTTTTTCGTTGGAAGGGGGGGAGGGGCACGCTGGAGGGGAAGGGGGGACAGTGACCAAAGTCATATTTCATTGAAAAATAGCCAAAAGAACAGATAAGAGAAGGACCCTTAAAGAAAAGGAAAAAAAATCAAGCCACAAAGATGATTTATCCAGAGGATAAAAGAAGCCATACAAAAGAAAACTAAAAATCTGAAAAAACAAAACTCAGCAACGAAACTTCTTCCAATGACTAGCCTTGGAGATTAAAGAACACTCCCCATTGGTCAACATCCTTGCTGCTTTTCCCCATTCCATGATTCCATCACCCAATTGACAGTTCTTCTAATAATATCAAAGGTACTGTAGAAATGTAGACAAAATCTCCTTCTATATCTCCCATACCACGCTGCCCATAACATAGCTGGAACAAATGTTAGACCAGACCTCTCTTTGGGAAGTATCCAGACACATATCATTCCACCACTTCATCAGTTCTAACACATGTTAAGGCTGTTTCCATTGAATTTCCAATCTTCTGCATAAGGTCTGCGATAGAAAGGAACAAGCAGAGAGGTTGTCTTGGTCATTTCTGATAAAGTGATAGAGTAGGCCTTTTGATTTTTTTAGGAGGGAGTCTTGGTCTTCAGAGAGGTTGTCTTGTTCATTTCTGATAAAGTGATAGAGTAGGCCTTTTGATTTTTTTGAGAGGGGGGTTGTGTCCAACTTCATACCGCCTTGGTGTTTTTTGTTACAAAGGGATTTTTGGGAGCTTTTTCTTCCTATACTTGTGTATCCCCTTTTTTTGCCATTAATGACATTGTATTACTATCCACTTCCAAAAATAAAAAATAAAAATAAGCCCTGAAAAGATGGCAGCCATTATACAGCAGGTGATGGTCCCACCATTTTTCATGTTCATAACAATTATTTTTCAGTTTATTCAGCATCTCATAACTACTCCAATTAGCATTTTCCCCATTAACTCCTGAAAAAAAAAAAAACTTAGAATTTAAGTCTGAATTTAAAATTTGGAGTACCTATCAATAATTATGGTCCCCAACCAAAGTGTTCCCCATGTGAAACTAGAACCTCACCTGCTAACCCATCGGACACTTTACCAGCAAATTCTGGCAATCTTTGCTCCCTCATCATTGTCATCAGTCACTTTTGGTGCCAAGATAACATTGTCGTTGAGTCAACACCTGATCAACCATAATTCCTCAGTTCCCAATACCTCCTCCCCCTGCTATGTACGCTGAGCTCAACACACTCTCCCCACACCAAACAGGAACACAACCATCTATCTCCAATGATAGGCATCATCATATAAAGAATTTCCAGGCCAAAATTAAGAGCAATAACACTTGCAGCCTCCACCTCTCCCATCTTCGCCAGGCTAGCAAACAATGCCATCAATCATCCTAGGCCCTTCTTCCACATGTAATGCCAGGCACTATAAATCAATAGCAAACCATTCGCTAAGGGGTTTACATCGCAGGCCACAGATCTCATCTCGCCACCCTCAGTTCGAACTTCAAACCCCTCAAACTCACGGGAAAACAAAACACGGAAAACCATGTTTTTTCTCCAACACTACTAACTGGATCCCTTCCATTAAAATTATCAGGTGAGTAACACTATGGACTCATCGGGCATGCAACACAAAGGTTTTCAACCAAACACCCATTTTAGCAGCTTAAGAAGTTACAATGCTTCAAATTTCCAGAAAAAAAGGACTTCTGGACCAACAGGGGTTCGAAAAAAGAAAGGTTGTACAAACAGCGGCCATAAACACGAATGCGTGGGGTGGCAGAGACGGATACTAACAATTTGTTCCTTGAAGTCGGTGACGCCTCCGTACTCCGGGCACTTGTCACCGATCCGGAGAAGAAGCGACCGCCAGCTGCTGACGGCACTGTTCATCGTTGTCCCGATCTTTTATAGGGATCTACGCAAGCACCAGGAGGAGGAGAAGGGGAAGAAATGCCTGGAGGAGAAGGGAAGGGAGTCCAGAAATCTCCAAAAGGCAGATGGGTTGAGGAGAAGCCAAAGATAAAAATCAGGGCTCTTGGAGGGTTTTGACAGGAAGAGAAGACGCGCCGCGTCGACCCGGTCCGGCCGTAACCCAACCGCGGCATATCGAGCCGCTCGCGAAGTGTCCCCGGACCCGGGTTTAATACAGCAGATTACGTGGAAATTAAGGACGTGCGATTTAGGAGTCGTTTACGTTAAAAAAAAAATGTAAAGCACCGTAATTTTTTCCCGCCGTCTTAACTTGATTATTATTGAATAATGTATAACAGTTTTAAAAAAAAGTGCATGGACCAAAAATACGTTTGTCTTTTTAAAGAATCTAGTCATAAAAATACTTTCATGAGAATTATAATTAATATCATTTGTAAATATATAGGATTAATTTCAACAATATACTTATCATATTCTAAATTTCAAATATATATATAATATCCTACGTGACCTTGCAATTGCAAATGTTATACTTGTCACGTACGTCTATACAACATTCATAAATATGAAATATGTTGTCACCGTGATAATTTCGAATCATTAAACATATTAAGAGGGAATGTAAGAATATATATATAGGAAACGTGCTACTTTTTAATTTTAAAATATAGGCATAGTTTCTTGGAAATTAACCCTAAAATATATTTATTATTAATAATGTTTCTAATACGGCCATGCTTAGCTCAAGATTTAAGGATAGATTCTAATAATTTTATTATGAGATATTCATATAGACGGATAGGGTTGTCAATATTTTGGAAATAAAATGATTTAACTAGACTTCTTCACCTCATTGTATTTCTATGAATGAAATGTAATTTATTGAACTAAACTTTAAAGTTTGCATAAATCAAAAGGTCGTCATTTAATTGTTACTTTGTCGACAAAACCATTTAGGTTAAAAGAAATTACTTATGTACTTGTTTCAAAATTTACAGCATATTTTGAAACTTACCCATCATTTCTTACATGCATAGAAAACTAGGGCTATAATTCACGTTGGATTAGGTCAGATTTGAGTCAATCATAATCTAACTCATGCAGGACTGTCAGTTTTGATTATCCACTCCGTTTCTATTTTTATCAATGTATACGGATCTCCATTAAGGACCACCCGTAAAGTTATAGGAAATTGAAATAGATCTCCGATAATTATAAGAGTCGGAAACGGGAACACTCATTTCCTCATTTGTTAATCCGTTTTCGTTTTCGAATGATCATGTATATAACACATGTTTAAATATATTCATATGTAAAATTATATCGATAGATAAAGTAGATTTCAAATTTCAAAATTCATAGATTGTTAATTTTTACGTATATTAAATCTTTGTAGGTTAAAATTTTTTAATTACTAGAAAAAAAAAATCAAAAAGTAAATACTAACAATAATTTTAAATAATTTCTTAATATAGCCATGATGATAGTGGAAACTTCTGTTTAGTTCCACTTTCGTTTCTGATTTTTGATTTAAAAGCATAAATAGATGCAGAAGCGAAAATATTCACTTTCATCTCTGTTTTCATCTCCGATAAACATTATAAGAAACGGAAACGGAAGATGCCATTTTCGTTTCCGTCTCCGACCTGTTGACAATCCTAAACTCATGTCAAGAGCCCCTCAACCCCAATCCAACCCATGTAATCTAACCCTCATGGAGTTGGATCATTTTGAGTCTAATTATATCATTAATAGTCTACATTCTAAACTTTTCTTTTTTACTACGGAAATTCCATATATAAAAAAATGAATGAATTTATCTTATATGTTAACAAAGTAACTTAAAAAAATATATATACAAGCATAATTGTCTGGTTGTACTTGAGAACATCATTGATCATCATGTAATCTATTTTTTTGTTTAAGAATATAGAATTTAATAAAATATATTCGAGTGATCTAAATTACCATAGATATATTAATGTCATGTTCGAGTTAGGTCGGATTGGCAAACCTTCAACTCAACCCAACCCATTCAATATCAGGTTAAAAGATCCCTCCAACCCTAATCCAGTGCAACCCCACCTTGGTTAGGTTCAACCTGAATCAAGTACCACCGTCATTCGACAAATAGCAACAAAAGAAACAACCCTAGGGTTAAGGTAAAAATGTAAAAGTCCTTGTGTCATATAAATTTGAGAATTTTTAAAAATTTTGTGATTTAATAACGCATCTCAACACATTTATCAAAAATGAATCATGGTTTATTGAAAAGACTCTTTTAGGTCTTCATATGGAAAAGGCACGATCAAATTACATATTTTTCGAACCGATCATATTTTAAATATTTACTTTTACATTACATTTTAAATTTATTATTGTATCTTAAAATTATTTTATATAAAAAAAATACTTATTTCACGATTTTCTCACAAAAGTTTCAAATTTCTTGTCAAATTGAGTTTTCTTTTAAGATTTATCTGTTTCCAACCCCTGACCTGGTAACATTGAGCTTACGTACGATAGTATTAACTGAGCTCCACTTTGTTTGCAAATAAGTTATTATGTGGGACTCACTGTCGGAATAATGACGGAATAACGTATGCTAGAATAAGAGACATTTCAATTTGATAATTTTGTGAGATCCACTGATAGAATAAGAAGAATAAACAATTCTTAAGTTTAAAATGAGATGGCTTATTCTCCTTATTTCCCGTATATGTTATTCTACACCGGTATAAACTATTATGCTTGTCAAAACAAAATTAAGTTTATTCTCCCTTTATTCACCCTCATTCTTCTCCTATTATCCAATCAAAGTGGCACTGAAGGAAAAACTTCTGCTCATGATTTGCATCCAATTACCAACTTTGGCATTTTCTGTGGAGAAAACCTCTTATTAACACACAAGCGACCATGCCCACAACTAATAAAATGTGGAAATTCCAAACTTTCTTTGTACTCACTCTTTTCCGATGTTACAGGCTTACATAAGAAACCGGGATAATGATAACCTGGGTTTCGTGGGAACATGTGAGAAAAAAAAAGTCACAAAAAATCAAATATCCCAAAAGAAAAGGAATGACCGTACACACTCTCATCTAGTCGATCATAAAAAACTGAGAGAAATCCACATGCACCACCAGACCATCACATTTTTTTAGCACTCAAAAAATGCAGAATAAATAATTCAGACACATCAAATGATCAATATACTAGTCCGACCAAAAGCTAAATCCCCTTCATGTCCTGGTCTTACAAAAGTAACTCCTTCACGCCTCCCCGCGTCTCTACCGAAACAACCAATCACAGACCACGGCGAATGCCACACTTCCATAAAATTAACAGAGCCACTACACCACTTTTATTTATGGGGAGTTTTGGTTCGGGGAAGCGGAACAGATATAGACGACAACCCAACGTTCAAAACTAACAGCCGAACGGAACAGCTGATCATGGTCGCCGTAAATCCGCATTGTTCTTTTTTTTTTTAACCCCCCGCATGGGCACGGCTCATCTAATGGGTCAGACTTTGTTTTGATCAGTGCCACTCTCAGACTTTCCATCAAAGTTGTCTTCTTGCATCTGGGTATCTTTGTCTGCGTTAGCGTCGTCAGCATCTGCTTCAGCCATTTGCTCGTCTCTATCACCAACATCAGAATTTTCAACTCCGCCAGGAACTGGATAGGAAGGTTCTTGGATCTGTTTGTTTTCCATCCCAGCGTCAAGCAGTTCCCTTGTCCTTGGTATTGGATATGGATCAGTGCTCTTTGTGAGGGTAGACGTGACCAGCAGGTTCTGCAATCAAAATAGGCAGATATTTTTCGATGAGAACAGTCTATGAAATAACCACCAAAGCATTAACGTCCAATTTCACCTGGTTTCATTGTCAAGCTCGGTATGGAGCGCAAGGACAGGCATATCTAACGAAAATAATAAAAAATCTAAGGAACAAAACGACGAGCTTATCTGATGAGAATAATTTGAAAAATCTATGAAAAAGAAGCTATCCAAACGTCCAGCTTCAACTGGCTTATAAATGGTAGGATCCCAGGATAATGTAAGAAGCGCAGAGGATAATGTTCCCCATTAATACCAGAAAAGTGTAACATTGCAACAAAAAGATGAACATAAGCTAATGCAATTTTAGAGAATCAGGAAATTGCCTCTTCTCAACAGAATTCTTGCTAGGTCCCAGTTCAACAGATAATGTGATATGTATGGAAGATTGAGTGGGAACGTACTAGAAAATGCAGCCTTGCGATAAGAAGGTAACAATAAGCTAATGCAGTTTTTTCCCCAGAATAGTTCCAAGTTTCTAGGATTTGAAGTAGATCGTGCCTTCTCAAAAAGCTTATTGCTAGAGGCCCAGTCTAGCAGAGTGTGATATGCAAGGGTGACAACGTATTGCAATAAAAAGTTATCGATAAGTTAATGCAGTTTTTTTCCACAGAATAGTTCCAAGCTTCTAGGATTTGAATTAGACCGTGCCTTCTCAAAAAACTTATTGCTAGAGTCCCAGTCTAGCAGAGTGTGATATGCAAGGGTGAAAACGTGGGTCCGTTCTAGACAATGCAACATTGCAACAATAACCTGGCGCAATTTTCTTGAAATGGGTTTCAAGTCTCTAGGATCTGAATTAATTGCCTCTTCTCAATAGACCTACCTTCAAATGGACAAAGGAAAATCAAACAACAAGCAAAGAATATACCAAGAAACGTGTATCACTACAATCATTCATACTTGTTTATTTCCCAGTTTAAAGCTCCTTTTCTCCTGAACCATCCTATTCAACTTGACTTGCAGAGCTCGATCATCATCTCCAATAGTCAATGCAATACGTATCTCTAGTTTGGGACATGCCTCATACAATGGGAAATAACTTAAGGAAACCATATGCATCACATTTACTTAAAAAAACAAACACATGCATGTGTGCACATACACGCACAACCAACCAACATATGAGCACTCCACCCTGATCATCAGCTGCAAATGGACAAAGTAAAATAGACAGGGCCGTGGGACCTTTTTGGTCTGATTACCACCCTGACACGGATCATTTAAGTGGACATAATCTAAGTCAAACACTATAGCTCCTCTTGATTATTGAGCAGACACTGTGGGACCCTTCCACTTTGATTCTCTCTCTTGACACACGGTATGTGACATCGTTTGAAAGATGACAATCCAACTAGTATACAAGGTCAAACCAGTCTAGCTCCTCTTGATTATTGGACAGGCTGATATGATTCATCTCCCTGAAAAACAATGATGCAGAGCTCAAGAGATGTTAAAAGAGCAACTCATTCATTGGACTCATTTTATATTCTTTGGAATATCTGACGACAGATCCGATTAGCTGACATGGTTTTTGTTTCATTTGCCAATCTTGCTTATGTTGTCACATCAAAGATGACTCTCAGCATTCTTCCTTGCTTCATCATATTCTAAAAACAAGTCTAGCACTTCAAAGATAAAAAAAGAAAATTTTATCAATATAAAAATGCCCAGATACAAGTTAATAATCTCGAAACAATATAAAGTCAGTAGCAAAAAGAAGATAGGCATGGAGTGATAGCATGAAGTGATGAAATTGGAGATTGAACGGCAATAAAACCTTTTCCAACGCAAGAGCAAGCTTCGAAAGTTTTGGATAAATACTTTTCGGAGCCAAAAGGATCTGTTGAATACCAAAAGAAATAATGTCATACATCACAGAACAGGATCGATCACATGTAGTAGAAGATAAGGATTCAAGAAAGTTTTAAAAATGCATCATTATTGTCTTCTGCAACCCAGCTCGAGAAAGACAAAGGAAACTTGATTGCATAAATATGAAAGTTTATAAATCATTTCTTTTTTAAAATTCTTTTAATGTATTAAAAGCAACACAGACATCAAACTTTAAAAAGTTTATCTGCCTGAAAAATGTAATATGGCACAAAAATACCTCACAAAGCCTCTGCAAGGTGAAGGGAGGACCCCCTGTGAAGCTTAATAGGGCTGCCCAAAAAATAAGATTGGTGCTGGGTAAATGTGAAAAGTTCATAGAAGTGATCATCATCGTCATTATATAAAGATACATGGCCTGCTTGCCAAATGTAATGTAAAAGTACAAGAGAATGAATAGAAAGGGAATACAGTAGGGAGACAAATGTAGCATGAATTCAGGAAACTTCAGACAAAAATGTGGTTATTTTTCTTACTGCCTAAGGATACACAAATTTAAGAAATTCTCTATGAGAAATTAGAACTAAACGCTTGATCAGGTAACTCAAATCTACTAGCATAAAGAAAAGAGAGCATTGACTCTGTGTGGGTGGGTGGTTTTTTTTTTTTTTTGGGTGGGGGGGGGGGGGGGGTTGGGGGGGTGCTTAGGGGGCATAGACACTAACACCAATTCCACTTGCTTCCCACAAAGATAAGACAAATTCAACACCCATGAAAATTATCTCAAAACCTAGTAATAAGGCATTTTATAGTCCACCTAGCACCCACCAAGATAAATATCCTAACATCATAATCACATTATCTGATTATCATCATCCTCATTCCACCAATCCATCGGCAAAAATCTACCAACTAGCTGCTTTTCCGAATCAACCACTAAAACATGGCACCAAGCACCAATGCATGACAACTTTTGATAAGAAAATATATCGAAACAAATTGTACCAATCCGATCCAACTTTTGTGAGATACTATCCGCTTTGGGTCAAGACCGCACACTTTTGTCCCCAAAAGGGAGTTATGGATCTGAGAGTCCCATATGTAGCCCAAGGATTCTTTTCTGCTTCCCAATAGGAGACTAATCTTATTTATTCTGCCTGCCTGACAGTGGGGGCTCCACATTGCTTTAGTTCATGGTAGCCCTCTCCTAAGAATAACCCTTTCCTACCACCCGGCTCATGACGAGTCCCCCCCCCGCCCCCCAAGCCCACCGGCTTCCGCATGGTTCGTCCCCAAATCAATACATATCACATTGTGTGCATCTTATTCTAATACCATTATATAATGACTCAAATCCAACCCTTGTGCAGTATTATCTGCTTTTGAACCAATCTCGCCCAATTTTATCCCCAATAAGTACCTCACAAGTTATAGATCTGAGCCTCCCATGTGTGACCCAATAACTTTTTCCCACTTCTGATATGGAACAAATCTGGTTTATTTCTGGCACTTCTGCCTGAACCCCCTAAACACATCGGTGGCTCCACGCCATGAAGGCTCTGCACCACTTTGCCCCATGTGTGTCCCTCTCCTACAGGTGGGCCTTTTCTACTGCCTGACTCATGTCTGGGACCCTACACCAACCAATCCACTTTCAACTAAGACCCATGAGACCAAGTTTCCTGTTTAAACAGTCCCAACTTATCCTGTCATAGTCATTCTCAAAATCCAACTTCACCATTAGACATTTCCTCTCTCTGGCCTTCTGATAATGATAGCTTCACAGGCAGACATATACTTATCTAAAATTGACCTCTTGTTCATGAAAGTAGTCTCACTCCTAGTTATAATCTGATCGATCGCTTTCTATCCTAAAGTCAGCATCTTTGTAGCACTTTCATAGCAACCATTCAGCAAGCTAATAGGCCTGTAATCAGAAACTTCCTCTGTCCCTTCTTTCTTGGGAATGAGCACAATATGAGTAACATTGAAATACTTTATTCAAGGGCCTCTCTTCAAATTTTTCGACCATGCCCATTGCATCATCTCTAACAACCTCCTAAGAATATTGATAGAAGCCTATAGAGAAACCATCTGGAAGTGGAGATCCATTAGGATCCATGCTAAAAATAGCTTATCTAATTTCTTCCTCGTGGAAAGATTCAATCAATTTGTCACCTTCAGCAACTCCTATTCAAAGAAAAATCCCTTTCACGATCCCCCTTCTCCAAAATTCTGCTTATTGGGAAGATTTTCAATGCGGTCAAGAAAAGCCTTCATGATTTCAGACTTATCCTCAATCACCCTGCTATCAGCTTTTACATGCTCACTTCTTTATTATCTTCTAGAACAAGCACCTACAAGAAAATTGTATTTTGTCACCCTCTTTCAACCACTGTTCTTTGGACCTTTGTCACCAACCAACATTTATTTTCATCTTTAAGACCTCTTCTTGATATTCTTTTTTCAATTTACGAAGCATAGTGCCGCCCTCTGCTGAAGGAGTTCCTTGTTCAACCCTGATATCCAGATCACTTATTTTTTGCAAGGATTCTTGTCTAATTTCTGCACTTTTTGCCAAAGATCTGAGTACTCCATTTCTTCATACAATGCCTGACCCATTTGAGCTTAATTCAAGATCATTGAACAAGTAAAATCTTCACATGGAAACTCTTGACCAGTTGCAAACATGGCAAAGGAATATCATGAAAAATCAGAGATTTCGTAGCTAAGGGATATCATCAAAACATCAGAACTTCTAGTTGCTGCTATGCAAAATTATGAGATCTTGTGAGAATTTTTATTGTTAATATAAGTTTAAAACCCCTAAAAAGGCATTGTAAATTGAATGGTTAATCTTAAATAGAAAGAAATGAGTCTTGGGGAACATTACCTTCATCTAATCTCTTTACTAGATCTGAATATGTCTCCCCTGCCAAGGAACTTTGTTGTGATCCTATGCCACCGTCCATCTGAGATTCAGGATATTCTGCCAATGCCTTCATTATTTTCATTTGACATGAGAATCAGGATGATTTACTTGAATCTTAGAATTCGAGCCAAATAGGAACATGCAATGAACCTAAAGGTACATATTAGTGCTTCAACTATGAGAACAATCTAAATGTCATCATATAATATTTGGAGAGAACATGTTAATATACCTGCCCATACCTGCTTCAGCTGAAATGATAGCAAGCTCTTCAACATGTCCCAGTCATGCCTAGAGTGCATGGGAAATATCAGTTATCTCCAAAATGTTAAAAGATACCAACAATTTTGCTGGATCATTTTCATTTCAAATTTCTTCCAAAGAAAGGGATAATCAGAAAGGGCAAGCTAATTAGACTTGTTAACAAAAACAACGTAGTATCTCTGTTCAGAAGTGTATGGTTAAAAAAACTCTCACTGCTAAATTGAAAAGCCAAGAAACCCCGTTTACCATCAAATATAAGGGTAAAATGTAAAAAGGACAATTATGCTGCTTAAAACCAACTTGAATGAGAAAACAAAAGAACTTTGTCAACAGTCAATAGAATACTCATAAACACAAATGCTTGTAGATACCCTGCAAGAGCCAATTGATGATGTAACATTATAGAAAAGAAGGTTGAATAGTAAACGGTACAAAGAGGAACAGCTTTCATCATCATCATCATAACCTTGTCCCACTTGTTTGGGATTGGTTACATGAATCATGTACCATTACTTTACATAAACCTAGGCAAGCAATAATTGCATATTTGATGCAAAGACCAGAGCCAAAACTAACAATATTTGAAATTTGATAAAAGAAGTAAGCACTAAATGGTAATATGCAGGGTTTTCACATGGATACCCTTGTTAAACTTTTATTTACATGAAAAATACTGCCACCATCATTAATATCCATTACTCGACTCTAGTAAAGTCTCAACAACCTGGAGTAGCTGCTCACCCAGCTTGTGAAAACAATGAATATATCCCTCTCAAAAATATTACTGTTAGAAAGACAATGGGAGAGAAGGTCTTTTGTAGCTTATCTTTATACAAACAGTACTTTTTTGAAATATTCCACGTGCATACTTATAGGTAATGTTATGTTTGCTAAAGGAGGGCATTCATGATATTGTCATTTGAAGGTCCTTTATAAAAGTAAATGTTTAACAGAGGTATTCATGTAAAATTCCTAGTATAACTGTACATCACAGATAGATGCATTTACATGTCAAATCATGATATTCTATCTAGAAATATTATGGTCCTTCCTCAGGATGTTAACCAGTTCATTTCTCTGCGTTAATTCAGCTATAGTTCCTAATTTATGAAGCCTAATATGCAAAAAAAAAATGGTTGACAGCATATATCGACATACCAGAACTTTCCTGTAGCAGCAATGAGCTCCATTATTCCTCTGATCTCTTCACCATTCATATTTAAGTTGGACTCCTCCTCCTTGCAACTGCATAAGCAATTCTTTAATTCAAAAATTTACCGAGGCAAACAAAGTGCTGCTTAGCCGAAATATGTTCACAGCATGAACAAAAGTGGTAAGTGTGCAAAAATATTAGTTGAAGACATTTAGATAGGCATGTGATGCTTCCACTAAAGGATAAAATAATTAAGGTGAGCGTTCATGAGCTATATCGAGCAAAAGCCAGCTTCCAAGAATTGGTCGATTCAGAACAGGTTTCACACTTATCCAAAATTCTGGGCATATCCCTGATTGTAGCCGAGTCAAACCAAGAATCAATTATGATGCCGCCATGAAAATAAAGTTGGGGAAGGAGGAGAAAAAAAATAAGCAGCATTCAGCCAGATTCATCTGACATGGATCAATTGGAGCTGAGATCAGCCTATGACTCCTGTTCGTAGAAACATGTGCAAGGATATGATAGGGCCATGCCAGCCTAATGGGCCTTCGGGCTTAGCCCAATGTGTGTACGGCCTACTTGCAGCTGGGAAGAGTTATCTTGGTCTAAAAGCGTGGTCTAATCCAGCCAAATTAGCCAGACCCAATTCTTACAGATTGAGCTTAACAGGCATGACAGGCCCAAGCTAAACTTCAAGTTGAGACTGCCAAGCCCAGATGGGCCCGACCTACAGTAAAGAGGGGATAATAGATGGCCATGCCAGCCTGACAGGCCTTCAGCTTAGCCTAATTTTGGTTCAGTCCACCATCTCACTTTCAGCCAGAGGAATTATATAGGTCTAAAAGTAAGGCATCTGTGTTAGAGACAGGTCGGACTCAAGTCTTAGAACTTGAGGCTGCAGGTCAAAGTGGCCCAGCCTAACATAAAGAAGGGGAGGGGATGGGGCATCCTTTATGGGACATGTCCCCCCTCCCCTCACACCACTCCCTTCATCTGACACACATGAGTCAAATTAAACAATTCATTGCCAGTGTGGGAGGGAAGGGTATATAAAGGCCACCCAGGAGCACATCCTCCCAGTCATCATGGGGAGGGTCCTTCAGCTCTCTGATGGGCCTTGTTCGGTAGCCCATTTCATTTGTTCCTCTAAGCTCATTTTAACTTCAAGTGTAGTTTAAAAAAATTATGGCCATTCTTCTGCATATTCTTTCAGAATGGACTTTGTTTGGCCTTTTGCAATTTTTATGTTCATCAGGCTTGGCCTGGCCCGATACTTAGGCTTTGGCATTGGCCAGACTCAGACTTCAAGACTTCAGTGTTGGGAACAGACTGGCTTCGATTGGACAGGTACATTGATAGGGGCATGCTTAGTGGCATGATTTACCATGAAATCCACTCCCATTTCCTTTCCTCCCCTGGTCCAAGAGAAAAAAAATGAATTGTAAACTGGAAGACACTCCCCCTCACACCCCCCTATCTCAATTCCATTACTGTTCCACTTCCCGCTCTGTGCTTCTAAAGGCCTGCCTAGCAGCCATGCTCTTGTTATTAATGACAAAAGTAGATAAAATGCATTGTTCAACGGTTAATAACATGATGTTTGCCACTTACCATACATACAACCCAAGATTGAAGCCCACTAAGTAGCCCCAGACTGCTGAACGTGCAGGCAGACAAAATTTAGACAAACTCCAATAACCTTTTGATATCTTCCAGGTCTGCAACATTCTGATGTCATCCACAACTGGCAGAAACACATATATTAGGATTTTCATACTTGAGCTCACTCCACCTGTACAAGCCTTAAAATGGCATGCATGCTTTTTAAGGCTGAAATGCACCATAAAGAACTGCACTGACTTACTGAAGAGTGAGGACCAAGTGTAGACTTGCAATAGATCCAAAGACATTAGTATGACTCAAAGATGAGGCACAGATCAAAGTCATAGGCTTTTGTAGAAAATCCATCCACATAAATTGATAAAATCATCTTTCCTTAGTTCAAAGGCTAAAGTGTGAATACATTTTATCATTCATTTTCTACATCTACCATCTATTAAGTTTTCTTGACTGTGTAACCTAGGACGCCCAAATGGCAGCTCCGTCCACAATCGTCAATTCCTCCCCAAACTCGAACAACTTCAGTTTTGTTCAAAAAGCACAAAGAACACCACTGTATCCCCATTCTCTCACATGTCACATTATCATTCTACCGAATACAGATGGTCATGTCATATAAGTCCAGTCACTCTATTAAAAGCTAATCTGTTTAAGCTTAAAGCAGGATTCCACAAGTGAGCCACAAGTAGTTTTTTTGTCAGGTTCGGTCAAGCTTGATCTGTTCCCATTTGCATTTGCAAGCAGGGAAGACAAACTAGAAGAAAGAAAGATACACCATAGGGACACAAGGTGCACTTAGTAGCCCCAAAGATACACCATAGGGACACAAGGTGCACTTAGTAGCCCTTGAGGGGAAAATACATTACAACAACATCCTCTCATGCAAAAAAGAAATAAAACAGCACATAGAAGACAGCGCTGAAGTCTCTTAGCAGCATTCTCTCATGCAAAAAAGAAATAGAACAGCAACGAGAAGACATCACCAGAGCCTGTCCCATCCCTGGGCTCAGTGCCAATGATCACAACCCATCAAATTGGTAACTGGGAATAGCATTGCCCATCCATTAACAACTTAAGGTGGCTCAGATAAGTTGAGGGTACTAGGAGAAATAGGAGTCAGAGAAAAAAAAAATTAGTTGTAGTAGTTAAGTCTGATATGCAAATACTGAATTTACCACATGATGATAGCCTAAACTAAGAAAAGCTAAAGACTAAGATCAGAGTAGTTACCCCTATAAATTTAAATTAGACAACTTTGTCTGCCATGATTCTCCCATTTTTATTTTTCTTCCCTTTCTTTTTCTTAAATTCTTTCATGCTATTTTTATGACAGTGTTATTTTTGCATTCCTTTTCTTTTAGATGTGTCTAGGGCTTCTTCTTCTCTGATTCAATATTCTTTCTGGCATGCATACAATAAACTCATTTGTTAGCCTTATCATTCACTCTGATGTAGGGATGTTCACTATTTAATTTGAACCAAGAAACTCAGTCTGTTTCAGTTTGAAATTTTGCTCTGTTTGACTCAGTTTCACACTACTTGGTTTGAACCATGGATGGCAGTTTCGGCCGGTACCAGTACGTACCGGCCGGTACGTACCGGTACCGGCCCGGACCGGTACCGGTACCCCCATTTTGGGCCGGTACCGTAAAAAAAAAAAAAAGAAAAAGAAAAAAATGACTGTACCGGGCCGGTACGCCCGTGAAACACCCCTTCCCCTCTCACAGAAACAGATCTGTGAGAGGGGATTCGGGTTTTTTGCAGTGGGAGGGGAAGGGAAGGAGGGAAAGGAGGAGGAGGAGGGGAAAGAACCGCCGCCGCCACCCGCCGCTGCCGCCGCCGCCCGCCACCGCCGCCGGAGACGTTTTCATCCTTTTCCGGAGACATTTTCACTGTTTTAGGTGGAAGAAAAAAAGAAGATATGATTTATATTTTAATGTAGTGATTATTTTTTAGTTTGTTACATATTTCTTAGATGATTTACGTTCATTTTCTTGATAAAATAGACAACCCCCAATTTTGGCCCTAATTAGCGGTTAAAAATTGGGACTTTTGTCTAATTACTTAAATTAAACATCAATTGGAGCCTAATTAAGCTTCATGACATGTTTTAAACTAGGAGTGTGCTGTTAATTACGTTGATCGACGGTTAATTAGGGGAAATCCCCAATTTTGGCCCTAATTAGCGGTTAAAATTTGGGCTTTTGTCTAATTACTTAAATTAAACATCAATTGGAGCCTAATTAAGCTTCATGACATGTTTTAAACTAGGAGTGTGCTGTTAATTACGTTGATCGACGGTTAATTAGGGGAAATCCCCAATTTTGGTCCTAATTAGCGGTTAAAAATTGGGACTTTTGTCTAATTACTTAAATTAAACATCAATTGGAGCCTAATTAAGCTTCATGACATGTTTTAAACTAGGAGTGTACTGTTAATTACGTTGATCGACGGTTAATTAGGGGAAATCCCCAATTTTGGCCCTAATTAGCGGTTAAAATTTGGGCTTTTGTCTAATTACTTAAATTAAACATCAATTGGAGCCTAATTAAGCTTCATGACATGTTTTAAACTAGGAGTGTGCTGTTAATTACGTTGATCGACGGTTAATTTGGGGAAATCCCCAATTTTGGCCCTAATTAGCAGTTAAAATTTGAGACTTTTGTCTAATTACTTAAATTAAACATCAATTGGAGCCTAATTAAACTTCATGACATGTTTTAAACTAGGAGTGTGCTGTCAATTACGTTGATCGACGGTGAATTAGGAGAAATCCCCAATTTTGGCCATAATCAGCGGTTAAAAATTGGGGCTTTTGTCTAATTGTTAAATTAAACATCAATTGGAGCCTAATTAACATCCAATTTTACATGTTTTAAATTAGGAGCATAATGTCAAATGTTCTTATATTTGTTTCTATTTTTTTTTTTATGTGTTGTAGGAACATGGCTGAACAGCAAGAGCAAGACCCAGGGTGGGCCCATATCACCTTAATTAATACTGCAAAGAGGAGAGTGAAATGCAAATATTGTGGCAAAGAGATGGGTGGTGGAATCACCCGAGGGAAAGAACATTTAGCAGGGAAGACAGGACAAGTGACAAGGTGTACTGTCTGTCCCCGACAAGTTGCCAACGAGATGCGTGAATTGTTGCGTGGCCGAAAAGCACAAAAAGAACAAAAGAATGAAGATGAGGTTGAACTCCAAGGGGAAATTTCAGGTAGACATAATACAAAAGGCAAAGGGATGTATACTGCGGCCAGTGGCATTTCTATACATGAGAGGCAAAGGGCTGAACAAAATGTAGATTCCAGTGATGATGATGATGATGATGATCCTGACATGGCTGCAGCTAGAAGAGAGAGTTTGTGGCATCAACAAGAAGATGAAGCCCGAAGGAGAGGTGATGGACCATCAATAAGAGGCACAAGTCAACCTACAGGCTAAGTGGGTCCTATGGACAGTTATCTTTTTAGAAGACAGACTTCTACTCAGCCAAAAATCAAGCAAGCAATGAGAGGAGTAAAAAAGTCAGCTGAAGCGGCAGGACATACTTTTAAAAGCATATGCAAATGGTTTTTGCATGCAGGTGTTCCCTCACATGCTGCTCAGTCTCCTTATTTTCAGCCTATGATTGATGCGATAGCATATCATGGTCGTGGGTTTAAAGCCCCCACACGTCGAGACATATATGGACGGGGGCTTGATGGAGAATACGAGGAACTTCAACAGTGGGTTGAAAGTTTTAAGGCAGTATGGAAGGAGAGAGGATGCACAATTATGTGCGATGGCTGGACTGGTACCACGAAGAAGTCTATGATTAATTTTCTTGTTTATTGCACAGAATGGACAGTTTTTATGAAATCTGTTGATGCATCAAACTATTCAAAGAATGCAAAATATTTATTTGGTTTGATGGATCAGATGGTGCAGGAAATTGGAGAGAAAAATGTTGTCCAGGTGGTCACCGATAATGAACCAAGTTATAAAGCTGCAGGGAAGAAGTTAATGGACAAGCGCAAACACCTTTATTGGGTCCCATGTGCAGCGCATAGTCTGGACTTGATGCTTGAAGACATTGGTAAGGATCCAACTATCAGCAAGACTGTAAAGAGAGTCCAAAGAATTACCCAATTTATTTATGGTCATCCCAGGATCTTGAATATGTTCAGAGAAAAAGCATCTGGAGGTCGAGATCTTATCCGTGCAGGGCCTATACGATTTGCATCTAATTTTATTTCTTTAGAATCTTTGCACAAATTTAAGAATGAGATAAGGGGTTTTATGTTTAATAAGGAGTTCTTGGAGTATATGCGGACCACTTCCAATGAATCTAAATCTGAACATTTGGAAGTGAGAAAAATCATAGAGAATAAAAAATTTTGGAGTAATATGGAGACTTATCTGAAGTTGGTGGAACCTCTCGTACAGGTGTCAAAATTGGTGGATGGGGATGATAAGAATTACATGGGATATTTGTACGAGGCAATTGACATTGCTAAGGTCCACATCAAGAACGCATTTCCCAACACTTATATGAAGTGGTGGGACCTTATTGATATCAGATGGGAAAGCACATTACACCACGACTTGCATGTAGCTGGTAAGTGAAGTCTTATACTATTACATGGGAGATTATTTATTAAATTGACATTAGTAATTTTTCACCTAAATACAGGTTATTATTTAAATCCTCGAGTAATGTACAGTCGTCAAGTGCATATTGATGGAGAGGTGATTCAAGGCACATTAAATGTGATTGCACGTTTGTCGAGGACAATAGAAGATAGGATTGAGGCAGAGAGACAGGTATACTTAGTGAAGATCTGACTTTAAGATTTATCTAATTACTTGTAATTTGAAGAGCCTATGAATTCTATTAATTGTTAATTCCATCTTTGTAGATGGAGGCTTATAGGCTAAGGCTGGAGACATATAATGAAGACTCTGTGCAAATTGCTGTAGAGAAAGTGAGCCCAGGTATACTTAGTCATTGCATTGTTGTCAAATGTGCATAAGAAACGAGAACATACATTGATTAATTTTTTTTTTGGTTTCTTTTAATGATGGCACAGCTGAGTGGTGGATAATGGTGTACAACAGAGATAGGTGCTATAATCCATTGGCTTCCGTTGCAGTGAGGGTTTTGAGTCAGACGACGTCGGCAAGCCAATGTGAAAGAAACTGGAGCACGTTCAGCCTTATACACTCAAAAATTCGTAACCGGTTAAAGGCTAAACGATTGGACAAATTGGTGTACTGCCATTACAATATGAGATTGAGGATCAAAAACATCCGGTTGAGACAACAATTGAGGGAGAAACGAGTTACAGGGCACGCAGAAGATATGGTTGGCCAAATTGATGTGGAAGAGTTATTTGATGATGATAATCCCTTGCAGACTTGGGTTGAGACACGAGCAACTGTCGATGAGCCAGTTTTTGATCCTGATGATACAGAATGGGCAGAAGGCATACTAGATGGAGCTGTTGCTAGAGATCCAGAATTAAGAAGCTCGAAAAGGCAAAAAGAAAATTCACCTCCTCCTTCACATGAGTATCAGAGTCAGATTGAGCATGTGCCTTTATTTGCACCTGATACTGAGCTTGAGCCTGCTAGACACTCAGAATCAGATAGTAGGCCAGTCACTCCTAGAATGGTTGGGCCACCATCATTCTTGAAAAGGAGTACATCTACATTGGAGAGGACTAATCTGGCTGCCAGAGACGATCCTGCCATTGATGAGCTGAAGCAAATTTATGTGAGGCATACACCACGAGGAAAAGGAGTATTGAATCGATTGAACTTGCAAAAGGATCTAGCAAAAAAAGAAAGCCAGCAAAAACAGGCATCACAAAAGAAAAAATCAAGTACTGTTAAAAGAAAGTTAATTGTTGATTATGATCAAGATGATGGGACAGAGTCTCCTAGTGATGATGCTGGTGCAGCTGCAGGTGCTACTACCGGGGGCGGAGTGTATGCACCTTCTTTCTCCTTACATGTTGACACACGAAGAGGACAACATGAAAGTCAAGGAGATTATGATTTACAAAGCCAGCATGGACAGCAGTCAGGTTATGGAGATGGCCAACAAGAAGCAGGCATGTATAGCTGGGGAGATCAAGTAGAGTATGAAGGCTTTCAATTCCATCCACCGATTCCACCCAGTAGCAGTTATGGGTCAGGGTCTTCTTCTTATCCTCATGCTACTTCTTTGCACCATGATTCTGGCATTTCATCAAGTCAACAACCATATACTCCAAGAGGGATTCAAAGAGGGATGCACGACTTGGCTGCATCATTGTTTAGTTATGGTGAATATAGGGAACATATGCAACCTTATTATGGATACCGGCAACAGCAACCAGATGATGAATCAGAAGGATCTACGGGTTATTATCCATATTAAGGGACTCACTTATGTTTTTCATAGGTAAGGATCGTTTGATTTCGTTCATATTTTGCATTGTTGTAAATATTTAGTACATTAACATAATATTTTTCATGTTTAATCTCTATGAAAATTGTCATTTTGTATGTGTTATGTGTACTTCTTTGTCTTAACCCATTTTTATCACACCCAACACATAGCTAATTAATTGTTTACATTTTTTCTGATTTTTTCTGATTTTTTTTCTTTTTTTTCTGATTTTTTTGGGCCCTTTTAAGCCCGTACCGGTCGTACCGGCCGGTACCGGTACGTACCGGTACCGGCCTGCACTGGTACCGGTACTGCCATCCATGGTTTGAACTGAGAAATATAGTCCGTTTCAATTTGAAATTTTGCGCTGTTTGACTCAGTTTCAATGCCTTCAACCCAGGAAAGCAAACCAAATAAAAAAAAATGAAATATTTATATAAATTTAAATTATTTTATAAATTTTTCTTTTAAAATTTCCAGCCCACAATTCAATGTCACGTGCAAGTGAACAACTAGGTTGCCTTTTCATAGATTGTAGGAGAAACAAAGTTTTAAAAGTCCCGATGTGGGACAAAAGGTGCTGCATGTGACTGCATAAGCACAGTGCTTCTTTGGCTTGTGCATGCAGAACTTTTAGTCCCATATCATAAATTGAAGCTTTCATTCCTAGGAAAACTCTATATGTATGCAGGGCAAGCAAAATACTAGATAGCTTGAGCTAAGGCACATAGGTGGCTGGCCCAATTAACCCTGCTGAGAGTGGGTGCGCCCAAGTCTGTTCAAACCAAACCAAATTAAACCAAGTTTTCTCGGTTTGTTTGCTTCATAAGAAGTCACTTCAGTTTTGCTTGGTTTGAATTTTTTCTTATAAACCAAACCAAACCAACCCGTGAATGCCCCTACTCTGATGTTAAGAATAGATCCTAAAGAAGTCACCATTAGAAACTTCTTCAATGGATAGTTTTTACATTAAATACAAGGTTACATACACTTTGATTGGAGTATTTGTTTTGATTATAGTAAGCTTTCTAACACTGATGTGTTTGGGTTTACAATATTAACTGTAATATTGATGTTGGAAGAACATAGAGGAGGGGGGCTAAAGGGGAAAGAAAGAGTTTGTGGGAAAGGGAGACAAGGACTCTCGAAGATTAAAGTCAGCATTTTCAATACAGGTCCAGATTCATATTAAATTTTGATGACAATACACAACAATAATGTATGAATATCATAATTCATAGAGCATAATAAAACCCCACTATTGATAGCACTATCAAAATTGATATTTACAGAGTTATTTAATACAACAATCAAACACCCAAATAACAAATAAATGATCTTTTTGTTATTTGAATATAATCCAGAGAGGGCAGGCCACCTTTGACCCACACCTCATCATTGAGCTTGTTTGAAAACAAAATCTACGATCTAACAGGGACATTGTGGACAAATGAGATTGGGAAGTGAGTAAATGAATGAAGGTAGTAAAATATCTGCCCCAAAGAAACCAAGGCTCTCCTCTGAGGCCATAATCAACTATAATGCTCATCCCTTCTGACCAAAAATAACTGCGAGCAACTAGCTAAATCCCAAAGCTTAAAACCTGGATTTTGAAAGCATGCACTTCTAGTGAGCTAAATAAATCATTATCACAATAGGAAGTGAGATGATGCATATCAGGAATATTCGTATTGTCATACAAAATGATCAATACCATAGAAGAGAAAAAACTGCTGGCCTTGGTAGAAATGACGGCATTGTCATGAAAACATCATAACGAGTCATGGAGATTAAGGCCCTATCTGGATGCAACTTAAGAAAACGCGAATAGGCTTATGGTAAACGTGTTTATCATAAAGCCATTTATCATAAACGTGCCTTTTTAACTCACGTTTATTTGTTTTGCATAAACTTAAAGAAAGTTTATGGTAAATCTGAGAGAGGCTCCAGCATAAATGCGCTTATGGGGCTGTTTTGAGTTTATGATAAAATCAAGTGAGTTTATGATAAACCTATTTTTGTACGATCCAAACTGAGGTTATGATAGAAAACGTGTTTATCATAAATGTAAACGCGTTTATGCTTGCATCCAAACAGGGCCTAAGACTTATGCAAACGATAAGGTATCATTTTAACTTTTAAACCAAAAGAACCACACATACATTCGCAAAAAATGGATACTAAACAACATAGTTCACCATATCAAATTAAAATGACTCGAAATTACAACAGAAGACGAAAAGCAAGTGTGAAATTCACAACTTACTCATTGTTTGCATGGTCGAGGACAGTATTTTCTGTCGGATGGTCTCCAACATCAGGAGGAGACCCATGGGATTGAGAATTTTCGGCAGAAGTAGCCTCCATCGAAAAGCTTGTATCTTTCCTACACCAACTACAGCAAACTTATTAAAATGGCGGCACTTGTCAACCACACCCCATGGTACTAGGGATTGTGGGAACCGTTTGTGCCAATGACCGCCAACACTTCAAGTTATGCATTAAACAAACAAGAAAAAAATATCTTCAAACAGAATCCAGCCAGACGAGCGGTGTTTGGAATGGGAATCGAAACAAAAAAGGGAAGGGAATTCTTGGATCGATTCATGCATGCATCAAGATCGAGGGAAGGGAGAGGGTAGGAATCTGGCCGGGCGTGAAGCGAAAACAAACGGGGCAAAGGGATTGGGAAACGAAGTTGCATCCACTTCTGCGGATGAGGCATCGGTGACTAAACTTCAAAGTCGACGGGAACAGATAGATGAAGAACAAAAGAAAAAGGAAGGAAAAAATGTTATTACCCTGCCCTCCTTTGATAGGTATTTGGCTTGCGGCTCGCACGCACCCGTCGGACCGTGCACCGGGTGGGAAGAGGGGGAGAGAGACGCCGGAGGCGGAGGGGAGAAGAAACCCCCGCTTGAGTACGAGCCGAGAGCGAGAGGGCGAGAAAGAGAGAAGGCGGCGGGGCATCTCCTGGTTATTAATTATTATTATTGTTATTACATTTTATATTTGATTATTTATTTATTTTAACCCTGATGAGTTGCAACTTTGTGTCTGTTTGGATGCAATACATACATGTTACACGTTTTTCGTGATAATTTCAGTTTGGAGGTAAAATCATTAGGTTTATCGCAAGTTCAAATTCTTTTATAAATAGGTTTTTTTCAACCATATGTAGACAAAACAATCAAATAATCCCTGCTCCTCTGTGGGGACCGGGGAGGACATGAGAGAAGGCTCCTGGTAATGATATTTTGTTTTTCAATTAACATATTTAAAAAATAGCATATTTTTAAAATTTATTAAAAATACGGCACCATTTAACATTTGACTAGACAAACAATGTCATGTAGGTTCTTTCTCTTTTTTTTTCATTTTCATCTAGAAATCGGGTTCTTTGGACAATCATTGAAATCGGGCCGACATAGCCCCATTTAGGACCGACTTGAAACCGCATCCGGTACTCCTTCGGAAAACCACCTCGTACTACCGCTATTTCCTTTTTTTTTTTCTTTTTGTGTGTCAAAGCCGTCCTGATGCTCCTAATCCGAAAAAACTGATGTTGTTACTGCCCCATAAACATGATGCTGCTAACCATGTTCTCTTTCTTCTCAGTTAATTCCATAAGTAACTAAATACAATACAGATATTATACATCCGACATAAGTTGGGATATGATTCAATTAAATTTTGAATATAATAGTAAAAAATTCAGTCAAATAATTTAAAAAATATTTGGTGAGATATATATATTCTTTATCCAGATTTTTAAAAAATTAAAATTACGACTATAACCATATAATAAATACTTAATAATAGTTTTAGTCAATAAAAAGTGATTTTTTTATAACTTAGTCACATGTTCTATGATATGTTTTAATTGAATAATATAGTGTATTAAACAGAAAGTATTAAACGTTTTTGTGAAATGGTTGACATCAAGAAAATAAGTATTTTTTGTGAAATGATTCTTTCTGGCAAATGTTGATGTTGGAGTTACTTTGTAGCATTTAAAATCATATCTTAAATAAGCGAAATGTCCATTACAAAAGTAATAAACGTTAAGTTGAAATGAAAGAGATGAATACAAATTTAAATAGACATTAGTTTAAATGTTGAAAATTACTTTTTGTGAAATGGTTCTTTCCGGCAAATGTTGATGTTGGAGTTGCTTTGTGGCATTTAAAATCCTATCTTATATAAAACAATTGTCCATTACAACAGTAATAAGATAAGTTGAAATGAAAGAGATTAATACAAATTTAAACGGACATTAGTTTTAAATGTTGAAAATTATACAATTTTTTCATACACTCCTGAAGACGCACTCATTGCTTCCTCAAAATCATTATCGCTACCATCATCACTATCTAAAACATCTAAGAAAGATTGTGCTATGATATATGTGTTCTTTATAAGAATTTTTTAACATTTCACTTTTTTCCCAGACGAGTAACTTTTTTATCTACATATGTAATTTGCTCCTCTTTTTCGGGACAACAATTTGATAGAGAAGTCATAAATTATTGAAACTCATTGCACCACATGAAAAATGTACATATCTCTCTCTCTTCATAAAATGAAAGAAAAAATTAATTAGATCGAATTAATATATATATATAATCTCATATAAATCAAAAAATCATGTCCACCTGAGCATCTCATAAATGGGATAGAACGACTCGACATATCGGTATGATGAATAATTATAATTAATTAATTAAACACAACCTTGTCTCTCTTGTCCATGCATGTTGGGGTGAGGGAGCAAATGTTTGATCACGTACAAAATTATCATATGATATAAAATAATTTCAATAAATATGTTAATAAATAACAAATATTTTTTAAAAATTAAATATAAATTAAATTAAAGATTAGTATCATCTCTCTCTCTCTCTTGTCTATACATGTTGGGGGCGCCGGGACAAAGATTTGATAAGAAAGAGTTACGTTCGCATACAAAACTATCATACGATATAAAAGAGTTCTAAATATTTTAATACAACAAGAAACATAATTTGATAAAACTAAAGACAAATCAATGAGTCCCTCGCCTCCTTGACCTTCTCCCTGGTCTATATTCCAAAGGTTGCTTCTCTTACTGTGCCTCTTCCTCCTCCTCATGAGGAATATGTAAGCTCGTTGGATTAACAATATCTTAATATTGTCTCCATGTGTGTGACGATGATAAAGGCACCCATGAAGTATATCTTAGAATCTGAAATCCAAGCACCCATTGACTTGGGACCTGCGACGATGATCCATGTGCATGTGAACTAGGAGTGGACATCTAAGAACCAGATGGTGGCATCGATGTATTTGGATTCATAGGTGCATGTGTAGGAGGCACAAGGAATTCAAGTACATCAATGTGAAGATTGTACAGCACATCCTCTTGCAATTATAAGATCCTTATTCTTGTGGATAAGAGATGATAATCAAGTTCCTTTTATAACAATTCCCTCACACCATATGTCATCTTCACCTATGTATAACATATTATAGTTAAGTTACTTCCATGCATGATGATTTATTAGTGGAAAGATACTTACTAATTTCTGCTCAACTGATCCTCAAGGATAATAAATCATAGGCGGTTCTTCTAAAAGCCGAATGAGAAATTGTATACTAGGTTTTGTATACCAATCTTGGTAAGCATTACGGTCTTCCTCCAAATTTTCAAATGGGCCAATAATGTGTTCCACACGATGAACCCATCACCACAAATAGCCAATGTAATATTGGCCCCAATTCACATTAGCTCGACCACGTCCATTTATGCGCTTGTACTCCTTTATACTTGGCGGTAGAGTTTACTGAACTAGGTCAAATTGACGAAATACCCTATGCAGTATATGAATTTTCATGAAAGATATGCATAGTAAAAATACATGAGCTCGTCATAATGCAAGACTCTCCAAACAAATTGTCGGAAGATAAGCCACAACATCTTGAGTATAAGACTCTAGGATAACTTACAATACAATAATTTACTGTTAATAAATGAAAAATAATTACAATACTTGTCATATATTGTTTAAAATAAATTACTTGTGACTCTTCTTGCACATCATGCTCATCCCTATTGAATTGAACAATTTCCGTCGCATATTCTTTTTTCCAAAATTAGTTTTATATATTATAAAATAACTTCAATTATATATAGATAAGTGTATAATCTCTTAAAATAACTTGAATTATTTTATACTATATTACCTGCATCCTAATGGCCCAGAGTGTTGTGGACCGAGCTCTGATATTTGACATGGTCGCCCAATATGGAACCTCTCCTACGACCATAGCTACAAATAGAATGAAATAAAAATTGTTAAATTTTATTATAAATAGAAATAAATAAAGTTACATATGTTAATACATCACTACCCCAAGCGATTCTACTACAGTTTTGAAAATTTCATAGGTATGAAAGGTACTGCAAGTGCACCTCATCAGCTTCCGTATGCAGTAATAATAGTGATTCGATCAAACATAAAATGAGAGCACAAGTGTAATAAATGACATCCTAGTCATTAAAGTTAGATATTTGTTGGGCTGTGAATTCTCCAAATCGCTCTGGTAGCTAGCGTAGTGGGATCTATCATACCTCCCTAAGTATTTTGAAGAATCTACAAGTAACTCGTCACATAAAGCTCTCCACGTGGGCTATCTCTCATAAGGTATAAGACATCCACCACAAACTATGCAACCACCTATATGTATGCCAAGAATAGTAGAGACGTTTTATAAGGTTATCATCATCTCTCCTCGTCTCGAACTAAATGTAGCGCGTTCTAGTCCTCACTCTTCCATCACTGCCGTGATCGATCTAGATCTAGTTGGACCCAACTAATAGATAAAATTTGATGAAATCCAGCAGCCTATAAATACGCCCTTTGTTCATTTTTTCTCCACCTAAGCATCATCCCAAAATGACTAACCATGCTTAATCGAGTTGCAAGCTGAAAGGAAAAATAATAGTATCTGATGCGGCAGAATCCGATTCGGCCCATTGAAGCAGGCCCAAACCCCATTCAGCCCAACAGTAGCAGTATTAGGCCCTCCGGCGGCTTTCGGCCCGTTAGCGGCCCAGCAGCCCTCGGCCCATAAGCAGCCCCGTCGCTCCCGGCCCAGCAGGCTTCAGCCCGTCAGCGGCCCATCAGCCTACGGCCCGGGAACAGCACGGCGGCCCAGGGCCCAGCAGGCTTCGGCCCGTCAGCGGCCCAACCCCCTTCGGCCCGGTAGCCGAATCCGGCCCACTCCGGTGGCGGATCAGACGCTATGGCGGTTTGTCAGTAAGCCTCCTTTTAGTCCTATATCGGCTGCCACCGTTAACCATCCGCTACCCTCCGCTATAAGTATCCTGCTATTTGTGGCCAAGGGGGTGGTGGGAAAAACGGATGCCCCCCCTAAGCTTCCGAAACCCCTTAAAGGACTACTGTCCGAATAGTGTTCTAGCTATTTCTTCTTGCTTCCTGAATCGAATTTTCTTCAGAAGCTAACTTGACCGTCGGAGGGGGTTCCCCAGGGCTGACGCCCGGGACTCCTGCTGACTGGTTCTTCTTCTTCTTTCCCTCCTGCAGGGGCTCGGTTCGAATCATCGCCGACCTCCCCGAGTCGGTCTCGGCCGCCGACCTCGGACTCCTCTCCCCGGTCTCGACGCCGAACGCCGGCTGCACCGCGCCAGGAGACTCGGTCTCACGCTGAAGTAGCCTTCGGACTCGCCGTCCGAGGGCAATCCCGTCGGTCGCCCCGCGCCAGGAGGCTCGGCCTCGCGCTGAAGGTGCCTTCGGACCCCCTCGTCGGAGAGCGAGCCATCCCCCCGTCCGATCTCGGACTTTCCGGCTTCTGCTCCGACGCTCGTCTACCGCTCCGCCGACAGGAGCTCCTGCTCGCGCCGCGCCTTCGTCCGACCGAAGGAGCAGCGGCTCACTATCCAAGAGCAGCTCCGGCGGCAGATCGCGCCCCCCGCGGGCGGATCCTCTTCATTCCGAAATAGCCTCGGCTTCGCCCTGTTGTGGATCCCCGTCGGGTCCCCTCGTCACCGTTCGATCCGGACCGGCTCCGGATCCTCCTTGTTTCGGATCCCCGTTTGCGGGATCCGGTCGTGATAGATCCAGTCTACATCACGTGGCGCCGTCTGTGGGAACCAAACAAACAAGTCATGTCTCGACAACCTGTCACCCGGCGATCCGGACAAAGCGAAACAGAGGCACGGGAAGTCTCAGCGCGGCTACCACCCTCCGAAGGCACCCCGTCCGTCCCTTCGAGTGCGGTTTGGCTAGTTGCGCCAGGGTCCACAGCTGAAGACAACCGGATAAAGGAACTTCAGCAACAAATGACCGCACTGACTGCCACGGTCGCATCTTTAGCGGACATGGTATCCGCCATGGCCCAGTATCTTGGGATACTGAGCCAACTCCCTGGTCAAGCACCTCCCTTTTTCCCTATACAGATCGAGGAGCCTCGGCCGGCGCCTCCGCAAGTCTTTGCTGACGAGGCCGTTTCGGCAAACGAGCCCTCAGCACCACTAGCCCCTCCCGCGGCTCATCCTCAACCTACAGATCAAGAACCTTCACATGGGCGGTATCGAAAGGAATGGGGCCGAGGCAAGCGACAGGGTCTGCAGCCACGACACCTACCGCTGATTGCGCCCCCTTCCCGAATGCTTACGGAGATAAAGTCAATGCTCCGGCCGCCACCGCGTATGAAAACTGATCATCGCCGAAGGGACCCTAGCAAGTATTGCGAATATCACTGCGCGATCGGCCATACGACTAACGAATGCCGGTACCTTCGGGAGGAGATAGATCGCCTCGTCAGAGAAGGCCAACTGCCACAATACCAGTAGGAATGGCCTCGACAGAGGCGCAACTCGATGACCTCACAGCGGCGAGGCAACATCCAAGAAGATCCTCTTCTCCGAGGTTGTGTCCCTAAAACAGCTGAAGTGTTTGTAAACAAAAGCAACCGGGGGGCTCACGGAGTCGGGACCCTTTCGGACACGCATCCTCCGTTGTATTTGAAAATACGGAGTACCTTCGCCACCTTATGTAATTAGACCCGGGGTTTATGAATGAAGTCTCTTTTGAAAAGACTATGTCCGACAACAGACTTCTCCAAAGTCTGCGGCGAACCCGATCCGAGGGCGGCTCTGGCCATTAGTATCGGATCGGAGCGGCATTATTCAAAGACCGCGTCAACCCGATCCGAGGGCGGCTCTGGCCATTAGTATCGGATCGGAGCGGCATTATTCAAAGACCGCGTCAACCCGATCCGAGGGCGGCTCTGGCCATTAGTATCGGATCGGAGCGGCATTATTCAAAGACCGCGTCAACCCGATCCGAGGGCGGCTCTGGCCATTAGTATCGGATCGGAGCGGCATCATTCAAAGACCGCGTCAACCAGATCCGAGGGCGGCTCTGGCCATTAGTATCGGATCGGAGCGGCATTATTCAAAGACCGCGTCAACCCGATCCGAGGGCGGCTCTGGCCATTAGTATCGGATCGGAGCGGCATTATTCAAAGACCGCGTCAACCCGATCCGAGGGCGGCTCCGGCCATTTAGTACCGGATCGGCAGGATATTTTCTAAGCCCGCAAATAACCGTACCAATCGGGAAGCGGCAAGGCTCTTTCTAAAGTCCGTGTAAACCGTACCGGGAGTGGCTTCGGCCATGCAAACCGTATCGGGAGCGGCATGGTATTCTCTCTAAGTCCGTGTAAACCGTACCGGGAGTGGCTTCGGCCATGCAAACCGTATCGGGAGCGGCATGGTTCTCTCTAAGTCCGTGTAAACCGTACCGGGAGTGGCTTCGGCCATGCAAACCGTATCGGGAGCGGCATGGTTTCCTTCTAAGTCCGTGTAAACCGTACCGGGAGTGGCTTCGGCCATGCAAACCGTATCGGGAGCGGCATGGTTTTCTCTAAGTCCGTGTAAACCGTACCGGGAGTGGCTTCGACCAAGCAAACCGTATCGGGAGCGGCATGGTGTTCTCTCTAAGTCCGTGTAAACCGTACCGGGAGTGGCTTCGGCCATGCAAACCGTATCGGGAGCGGCATGGTATTTTCTCTAAGTCCGTGTAAACCGTACCGGGAGTGGCTTCGGCCATGCAAACCGTATCGGGAGCGGCATGGTATTCCTTCTAAGTCCGTGTAAACCGTACCGGGAGTGGCTTCGGCCATGCAAACCGTATCGGGAGCGGCATGGTATTCTCTAAGTCCGTGTAAACCGTACCGGGAGTGGCTTCGGCCATGCAAACCGTATCGGGAGCGGCATGGTTCTCTCTAAGTCCGTGTAAACCGTACCGGGAGTGGCTTCGGCCATGCAAACCGTATCGGGAGCGGCATGGTTCTCTCTAAGTCCGTGTAAACCGTACCGGGAGTGGCTTCGGCCATGCAAACCGTATCGGGAGCGGCATGGTATTCCTTCTAAGTCCGTGTAAACCGTAGCGGGAGTGGCTTCGGCCATGCAAACCGTATCGGGAGCGGCATGGTTTTCTCTAAGTCCGTGTAAACCGTACCGGGAGTGGCTTCGGCCATGCAAACCGTATCGGGAGCGGCATGGTATTCTCTCTAAGTCCGTGTAAACCGTACCGGGAGTGGCTTCGGCCATGCAAACCGTATCGGGAGCGGCATGGTATTCTCTCTAAGTCCGTGTAAACCGTATCGGGAGCGGCATGGTTTTCTCTAAGTCCGTGTAAACCGTACCGGGAGTGGCTTCGGCCATGCAAACCGTATCGGGAGCGGCATGGTATTCCTTCTAAGTCCGTGTAAACCGTACCGGGAGTGGCTTCGGCCATGCAAACCGTATCGGGAGCGGCATGGTTTTCTCTAAGTCCGTGTAAACCGTACCGGGAGTGGCTTCGGCCATGCAAACCGTATCGGGAGCGGCATGGTGTTCTCTCTAAGTCCGTGTAAACCGTACCGGGAGTGGCTTCGGCCATGCAAACCGTATCGGGAGCGGCATGGTTTTCTCTAAGTCCGTGTAAACCGTACCGGGAGTGGCTTCGGCCATGCAAACCGTATCGGGAGCGGCATGGTATTCCTTCTAAGTCCGTGTAAACCGTACCGGGAGTGGCTTCGGCCATGCAAACCGTATCGGGAGCGGCATGGTTTTCTCTAAGTCCGTGTAAACCGTACCGGGAGTGGCTTCGGCCATGCAAACCGTATCGGGAGCGGCATGGTGTTCTCTCTAAGTCCGTGTAAACCGTACCGGGAGTGGCTTCGGCCATGCAAACCGTATCGGGAGCGGCATGGTATTCTCTCTAAGTCCGTGTAAACCGTATCGGGAGTGGCTTCGGCCATGCAAACCGTACCGGGAGCGGCATGATTCTCTTGAAGCCCGTAAGCCCTTTTTGATCCGACGAATGGCTTCGGCCATGCAATCCGGATCAAGGCGCAGCATATTATTCTCCAGGCGATATTCTACCAACGGCCTGTCCAAACCTACGACGGATCTCGGCTTCGCGGAATATGGCCAAAAACAGGAGACAGATCTACCCAAGTCAAACAGGGGACAGCCAGGTAAAGCCAAAAACCTTCCTTCCATTTTCTAAAGCAAAAGGAGGTACAAAGCTCAGCCGTACGCCTGGCCAAGAGCTTACAAAAGTAAGTAAAACAAAAAGAAAACCGAGGGGAACCCTCGTATCAGTCCTCGACAACCCCCTCCTCCTCCACCTCGACGACGTTTCGGTCAGGAGAAGGAGAGGGAGAGTCGACGACCTGCACCGCTTCAGAAGCGGCGCCTTCAGCAAGGGCATCTTCAGCAGCAGCCTCTTCGGCATTGGCCTCTTCAGCATCGGCCTCTTCGGTCTCGGCCTCCTCGGCACCGGCCTCCTCGGCATCAGCTGGAGGCGGGGCCCTCTCCGCCACGAGCTCCTCCCACCAGGATAAAAGCTCCCGGGCTTCCTCGCCCTTTGGCATGGCTTCCCCGGTCAGATCGACGCTCGGGCAGGCCCTCTGGGCGACTGCTAGTCCGAGGTCAAAAACCGCGGAAGAAGCCTGCAGCTGGGCTTGGAGGATCTCCTGGGCATAGTCGTTCCCGGCCTTGTAGTTAGCCACGGCCGACTCCGCTGCCTTTCCCAGTTCCCGCTTCAAGGTCGACACCTCCTCGATGAGGCGGCGCTTCTCCGAAGCTCGCCGAGCCTCCCTGTCCTGGGTCTGGGCTTTGAAAGTCCGGAATTCGGACTCGACCGCCGCAAGATCGCTCTCGGCCTTCTTCTTGGCCTCGGCGGCGGCACGGGCCTCTGCTGCCCTCTCCTCCAGCTGCTTCCGCGCTCGGGCACTCGCAGTCACGAGCTCCTCAACTAGGGGCTCGATGCGAGGAGCCGCCGAAGTGCCTTCCCCCGAACCAACCGGATCCACCTCGGCTTCCAGAAGCTTACGCTGGAGCAGCTCCTGACGATGCATCAGGACACGGCTCGTCATCGAAGCCTGCGGATCGAGGGCAGATGAGGGCCAGTAGAATCAGAAGAAGTAGCTGAAGATGAGCTGAAAC
This sequence comes from Zantedeschia hybrid cultivar, assembly GCA_030544215.1. Classification (NCBI taxonomy): domain Eukaryota; kingdom Viridiplantae; phylum Streptophyta; class Magnoliopsida; order Alismatales; family Araceae; genus Zantedeschia; species Zantedeschia hybrid cultivar. Next base: position 53,803,696 of record JARZZO010000004.1, read on the forward strand.
ACTTTCGGGGTACTCACCTGAACCGACAAACGGGCACTCATCTCCGTCAGATCGGTGATGGAGTGGGCCTTCAGCTCCTCGAAGATTGAAGGGAGAGTGAGGCTGTTGAGCAGACGAAGGCACGTCTGCGGGTCCTCCATGCTCTCCCCCGATGCGGGGTGCCGCCGCTCGAGCTGCGCCCGCGGTTCGGCATCTCCTCCATCGGCTCCTGCCGATACGGCCGGAGGGGAGTCACCCCTCGGCATCTCAGGAGACGCCAACCTTGCAGCCCTTCGGGCCCCGGCGCTCCTCCTGATTAGCTGAGCTTCCACCTCTCCCTCGGCCTCCTCTACCCGGGGGCGCTTCGACGCTCGGCCGCCTCCCCGAGAGGCAAACTTAGTCTTCTGCTCCCTCTCAAGAGCAGCGGCGACTGCACGACCCTCGGCGGAGGCCGCAGTCCCGAGGCCCCCGCCTCTTGTCCTCGGACCCCCGGTACCTCGGACAGGCCTGCTCACCGCCTGCGGGGCCGGCGCCCGGCGCGAAGCGCGCTGATCCGATAGCTGATCGAGGAGGGCATCGAGCTGAGCCATTGCTGCAAAGCAAGAAAGGGATATCAGAAGCCAAAAACAACGATCGAGTAATAGACTCAGAGCCGACTTACCCTCGGCCGAAACTTCGTCAGCCTCCAAAGCCGGAAGAGCTTCGGCCGGAGGAGCGGCAGTCCTTCCCCCGCGGACCCGCGGAGTCTCCCCGGGAGGTAGGTACGGAAAGACCCGCTCCGGATCACGCTTAGGGTCCGGCCAAACCCCGGCACCTATCAACCGCTCCGCGTCGGAAAGAAGCACCGAGACGTCGTAAGGGGCCTTCACCTGAACGTGACCCACGATAGTACTCTGAACGGGAGACAGAACAGGAGGTCCCGAGAGTCCTTCGGCCAACGGCACCCATTCGGTGGGGAAGGGCCACACACCCTTCTCCTTCTCCGGCAGAGAGACGAAGATAAACTTCCTCTTCCAGCCATGGATAGACGAAGGCTTCCCTGAGAAAATCCTCCGGCCAGCCCGGGGGACAAAGCAGTACCATTCCGACTTCCCCTGCGTCTGGATCTTGAAGAGATAGCGAAAGACATTGAGGGAGGGGCGGATTTTCACATGAGCGAAGACGCTCAGGAATCCGTACACAGTGCGCCAAGAGTTGGGGAAGAGCTGAGAAGGGGCCAGCCCGTAGAAGCTAAGAAGATTGACGACGAAGGTGGGGAGAGGGAGACGGAATCCCGCCTCAAAGCTATCGACGTAAATAGAAAAAGACCCCGGGCGAACGGTATTTGCCCTAGTGGCGGAATCGGGCCGATGGGGGGTCGTCCAAGAGGGAAGCTGAAAGTAAGAAACTAAGTTCCTTACCTCTACATCCGAAAGGGCACAGCTTGCCCCCAAAGCAACATCCGGGAGGCGGCGTTCCGAGGTGGAAGCCTGGCCCGAGTCCCGAACTTCTTGGAAAGCCTCGCCCCCGGAAGCCTCGGCCTCGGGAGCCTCGGTCTCAGAAGCCTCGGTCCCAGAAGCCTCGGTCCCAGAAGCCTCGGCTCCAGAAACCTCAGTCCCGGAAGTTTCGGACCCGGAGCTTTCGGACTCCCCGGACATCGCGGAAGTAAGAGATCCCGAGGCAAGAGGGTCCAACAGGGAAGACTTGGGAGAATTGGGGGGAGTGTACTCCTCGTCCGAAGGGGTAATCTCACTAGAAGAGCTCCGGACCATAAAGCCGCGGAGGGAGGGAAGAAGACTGAGGCTTACTCGCAGAAAGAAGGAGAGGATCTCTCCTGAACCAGGCGTCGCCTCAAGCCTCCAGACTACCACAGGCAATGCACTCTGAGGGACGAAGAGCCTCCCCCGGTAGCCGACGAAGCTCGGCTGAAGCCTTCAGGAAACTGGCCTCTCGCAGGAGAAGGAAGAAGAGCTCGGGCAGTTGCGGGGGGGAACGTAAGCGCGGCAGCAAGAAGAAGAACAGTGCCCCGCAGAGGGCCTGTATTTATAGAGCCCGGTCGATACGCCTCCCGCCGAAGCCTGCGGCCGAGATCGTCCCGCTCGTCCCGTCGCTCCTTCCGGATGCCCGCCACGTGTGCCGTCCTTCGGCAATGATGGCGGACCGACTCCGGGCTTGAGGCAAGAGCGATCAGCGGCTGACAGCACTCCGACCCTTCGGCTCACCACTCGGATGCCCGCCACGCGTCCCGATCCGCAGGAGACAAAGGGAGCGGCGGCAATCCGAGCGGAGCCTCGGGCAGAGAGCCGGGGCGATCCGCGACCCACGGGCGGTCGGGATCCGTTTGTGTTTTCTCCAGAGCGGCTGGATGCGCGACGCGTGTCCCGTGCTTCCTCGCGAGGCGACGCGCCGTCCCGTCCATTTAATGAGTCCTGACACGGGTCAGAGGTACCGACCCTTCGGCTTCTCAGCCCTCAGCCTTCGCCGACCCTCTGAGCAAGGACAAAGCGACCGCACGGCCCTCGGCCGACCGAGGGCCTCCTCTTCCAGAAGAAGGGGGAATACGACTCCCAGGAAGACGCCTGCTGTGATTTTCTTTCTTTTCTGGCAGTTTCAGGCTATACTCTTGCCATCTCAGAACTGAGGAAGACAAGAGTGGGGGGCTATGTGATGCGGCAGAATCCGATTCGGCCCATTGAAGCAGGCCCAAACCCCATTCAGCCCAACAGTAGCAGTATTAGGCCCTCCGGCGGCCTTCGGCCCGTTAGCGGCCCAGCAGCCCTCGGCCCATAAGCAGCCCCGTCGCTCCCGGCCCAGCAGGCTTCAGCCCGTCAGCGGCCCATCAGCCTACGGCCCGGGAACAGCACGGCGGCCCAGGGCCCAGCAGGCTTCGGCCCGTCAGCGGCCCAACCCCCTTCGGCCCGATAGCCGAATCCGGCCCACTCCGGTGGCGGATCAGACGCTATGGCGGTTTGTCAGTAAGCCTCCTTTTAGTCCTATATCGGCTGCCACCGTTAACCATCCGCTACCCTCCGCTATAAGTATCCTGCTATTTGTGGCCAAGGGGGTGGTGGGAAAAACGGATGCCCCCCCTAAGCTTCCGAAACCCCTTAAAGGACTACTGTCCGAATAGTGTTCTAGCTATTTCTTCTTGCTTCCTGAATCGAATTTTCTTCAGAAGCTAACTTGACCGTCGGAGGGGGTTCCCCAGGGCTGACGCCCGGGACTCCTGCTGACTGGTTCTTCTTCTTCTTTCCCTCCTGCAGGGGCTCGGTTCGAATCATCGCCGACCTCCCCGAGTCGGTCTCGGCCGCCGACCTCGGACTCCTCTCCCCGGTCTCGACGCCGAACGCCGGCTGCACCGCGCCAGGAGACTCGGTCTCACGCTGAAGTAGCCTTCGGACTCGCCGTCCGAGGGCAATCCCGTCGGTCGCCCCGCGCCAGGAGGCTCGGCCTCGCGCTGAAGGTGCCTTCGGACCCCCTCGTCGGAGAGCGAGCCGTCCCCCCGTCCGATCTCGGACTTTCCGGCTTCTGCTCCGACGCTCGTCTACCGCTCCGCCGACAGGAGCTCCTGCTCGCGCCGCGCCTTCGTCCGACCGAAGGAACAGCGGCTCACTATCCAAGAGCAGCTCCGGCGGCAGATCGCGCCCCCCGCGGGCGGATCCTCTTCATTCCGAAATAGCCTCGGCTTCGCCCTGTTGTGGATCCCCGTCGGGTCCCCTCGTCACCGTTCGATCCGGACCGGCTCCGGATCCTCCTTGTTTCGGATCCCCGTTTGCGGGATCCGGTCGTGATAGATCCAGTCTACATCAGTATCTATGCAAATGTATTGAAAAGATATTATAAGATAATGTTAATTATCTTATATAGTACATAAAAAGTACTTCTAATTTCCAGAATGATGTACCTGTTGTTCATATAGGAGACTGAGATCTGGTGGGCCAAATTCGATTATTCCTACAATTAAAATGTTATTATAAAATAATATCAATTTGTTATTTGTAAAATAAATGCAACGAGTTATATATATATGATTTAACATGATATTATTATAGGATCTTTGTTTATAATTTCGTATATTGAGATATACACAAGCCCGTAAAAGAAAAAAAATTGGTACATTAAAGATAAGAATATTCCTACACAAATAACTAAAGTTAAAAGTATGAATATAATAAAATTAAAATACAATTAAAGATAAATGTATAAATAACATCAAAATAAAAGTTACATTAATTGTCATCAAGTACAATAGACAACATACAAGATTAAATATCATAAATAAAAATTACATAATAACAAGCAACATAGACAGACTGAAAAGTCCTTCAAGAAACTCTAAACCTCTAGTAAACTCAGTGTTGCTTGCAACATAAAATTTACGATTTGGATTAAAAAGCACGTGAGTATATTTCATTCTAAAGTCCACGTTTCCTTCATTTTTAAGAAAAATATTCTTCATGAGAAATGTAATTAATTGAAATATTTAACTAATAGTTTGGATTTCATTCAAATCCGAGTTCGCTAACTTCCGCCTTTCAAAATGTTATATCCTATTTCAGCCCAAAAATTAATTAATTTTTCTTCTTGAGTTTTCTAACCCATCGAGGGTTAGGCCTAATTGTTTGAGCCTACTAGACTAATCGTAGTAAGCATTATGTGTACACAGAGTAGATAAATTTGTAGGTTCTAACATAGTAGCTATGCAAAGCAATTGGATGTGACATTTGGATGGATGAGAATATTATTATGCATGTTTTCTAGGCAAGTGGCGAATAGTGGTCATTATTTTTTATTTTTAGATCATCTGGATGGTGGTTGGGATTCAACAAGTTTCTTGAATAAAGTTGCAAATCATGTTTGATTCATCTTTATATGTTTTGCATAAGTGAAAGGTGTAAACTATTTGTTGTCTCTAGATGGATGGTGAATATTTATACTTCGACCCAATATTAAAATAAGTTTTTTCTTGATTAGCAGAAGTTAAAATATATATACAATAGTAGATATTAAAAGCATAGTTTTCTTGTTATTAGATGTTATTTTTAGGATTTTCAAGTATTTTTTAGTTAAGTGGGGCCAACTAGGTCTGAATCAGGCAAACCTAATATTGGATTGGGTGGGGCTTTGGTTGGGTAGGCCCAAGCAAAGGGTAGTAGCCCTCTATTTTTATTAATTACTATGAAAAAATATAATTATTAAAAAAAATCTGCATTGAGACCTAAGTTTAGGTCCATTTATCAAATGAAAGGCAATTTGAACTCTTAATTATTTTTAGCACTTTTTTCCATGAGATAAGGCATTTGATATAAAAAAAATATATATATACTTACGTGTTAAACGCCACCTTAGTATCATAACTTTTCCAATACTGTCTGACATAGGAATGTTGCATCTGATAAAAGCACCTGTAACTTCAATGTGTCCTTCCTCCCTTGAGCTTCAGATCTTGATTTTATGTAATTTCTAATTGGAACAATCAGGAGTCATTATGTTACTCAGTAGAGAAATTTTCCTTACAGTTAGTAGCCTCACTTGATTACTTGGCATCATAATTCTCCAAATATTGTTTATTCATTTGATAAAAGCATCTGTAACCTATAACATCAACGTGTGCTTCCTGCTTTGAGCTTGGGATCTTGATTTTATTAATCAATAAACTGATTAGACTAGTCAAGAAAAAATAACATGTCAAGTAAGTCAACTAATCTTCCTACGTATATGACTTATTGTTATAATATATGCTATAATTCAAATAGAAGTAAAAGTAAAGAAATTCATTTGATAAGATAATAATATATCATTATGTAGCGACTACTTAAGTCAAATTGTCAACATGATAATATAAAATAGTATAATGTTTATGTTAAGTATATATATATATATATATATATATATATATATATATGCATGCTTGAAAAATAAAAATATAATATGCTAGTAGGTAAGCGTGGAACAACAAGGGCGCTTTTATAATTTTTTAACCGTTTAACCCGCTTTTGATTATGGCATGCCAATCAACTTAAGGGATCGGCTCGAAGCGAAATTGACCGATTCGTCAAAGACAATCTGGATCGAGGACGAGCGAGTTGTCGCACCCCGCACATGTGACGGAGACATCATCGGGGAGCCCGGGGTTCATTTTCTGGACGCCCCTTCGACGTTCAAGTTAAAATGGGCCAAATGGCAGTCAAAGAGTCGAGGAAATATGAGAGTGAATGTCAACATAGCATATTTTTTTATTGGATAGGGGTCCCCTATTTATAGACGTGGTAGGTGAAATCTTTATGACTTATCCGATGTGAGACTAGGTACGTGGAATGGTTCCCCTCCTCTTTTACTGCTCTAGAGCCTCCCTCCGAACCGATTAGGCGGACTCTTCCTTGGGCTCTCGGCTGACCTGGGTCCTTTCAAGGCGAACTTCCCCGCCAGCACCTTAAGTTGGGCAGAACCAGACCGTAGGGGGAATTGCCTCCATCATGCTGCTTTCAACTCTTTTTAATTTCAGAGTTAACCTAAAATAATCTAATTTATCCAAAAGAGTTAAATATATACCTATCAAAACAAGAGGAAGGTTAATCCGAAAAAATCTATCCCTGGGGGTTGATTTCTCTTTATTCTATCCCCTCAATCGAAGGGGACTAATAGATGGAGAGGGGAGAAGAAGGTGAGAAGTTATATTAAAATTAAAATAAAAATATATATTTAAAATCATTATAAAAAATGATATACTTTGATCAAAATGACACACTTTATTACAAGAGTTTTTTTATTCCAAATGCAATCAAGGAGTTTTTTATTAAATCATAATAATATGTAAATGAGCCACCACTCCGACCCACTAGATTACATATCTTGTCAATAATGGTGTCAAGATGATAAGGCCGATTGCACTTTGTAGCTATACAGTTGCAGTTGTAGTCGAGGAAGAGAGGAGTTGGGGGAATTGTTGAGGAGCAAAAGAGGTTAGTCGAAGGTAGCACTAAACTGTCATTTTTGGGAAGGTTGAGTTTCAACAAAACATGAGGGGGACCCAGCTTAGACGGCATGGCATGACAAAGTTGGGGAGAGGAGAGAATGGCGGGGCTGTCAGACCAGCGAGGTACTGCAGTGCCGAGCTATTGGACTGATGGCGACAGGGACTCTTAGTGTGTGACAATTCGGGTCGATTTTCGTGGGTCCCCATGTCCATTGTTGAGTTGAGCTTCAACTGGGACTGGGGTCCTGTAGGTCATCTGAAAATCTAATGAGGTCGCTGTATGTCTAAATTTGAAGCTTTTCTTATTAGATTAGGACTTTTATAATATAATTTCAATTTTTCAATGGGTCACAAGATCCAACTGAATATAAGTTGGGGCCACCATTGATCAGGGGACACCTGCTGTTGTTGTTGCTATGGCCTTTGGGTTGCTCGAAAGTAGGGCTGCAACTTAGGTCGGGTTAGCTCGGGTTTGGGTCAACCGGTCCAACCCTAACCCAACTCATGTCAGAGACTCGTCAACCCTAATCCGACCCAACCCACCATCCAACCCAACCTCTTCGACCCTAATCCAACCTGTCGAAAAAATGCCCAAACCCAACTCAACCCATGTAACCCAAGCTTCATCGGGTTGGGTCGGATTTAGTCGAGTTATATTCTTAATGACCTATATTTTTAACTTTTTTTTCTTACTACCAAAATTTCATGTATAAAAGTACGAGTAAATTTATGTATCTATCTTAACGAAGTAATAAAAAAGAAGGTAGATACATAGTTACATGGTTACTATTTGAGAACATTATTGTTCATATTATAAATTATATTTATATTCAATGATATAAAATTAAATAAAATATATTCTAATTATCTATGTTATCATTTATATATATAACATCGGGTTCGAGTTAGGTCGGGTTGGCCGAACTTCAACCCAATCCAACTCATGTAAGGTCGAGTTGAAAGAATTCTTAATCTTAATCCAACTCAATCCTAACTTGATCGGGTTCAACCCGACCTAACCATCAGGTTGACCCGTTCGAGTTCGGGTTGACCCACCCAAAATTGCAACCCTACTCGAAAGTGAGGGAAGAGAAGGGCAGGGAGGCAGCGACGGGAACTTGGCCTTCCTGCCACCATGCACAGCATGGGTGGTCCTCGCGATAGTCAGAACAAGCCGCAGCTAGGCATAGGCGTGGCTCCGGGGAGGCAGCGTTGCAGTGTTGCTGCGATGCTGCAGGTGCGACCACTCGATGAGCACAACGTCTTCAGGATGCTAGGGTACGGGGTGCTGGCTTTACCAACGTGAGCCACCAACATCGACACGTTGAAGCCGAGAAGAAGTCGATGCCACAAAGTGGGTGGAGGGGGTGGGTGGCTTCCCAGAGACGGGTGATGGGGCGGTGGGCAGGATTTTAGAAGATGGAGGCGCAAGGGCTCTCTCAAAATTAAAAGAAGATAATTTTTTTTTGTGTGTTTTTCGGAGAGTTTTATGAAGGATTAAACTATTTCCTAAAACATAGGAGAGAACACACCAAAAGGGGGTCTAGGGACTCAAGTCTCCATTCTTTCTTTAAAATAAAATTTGAGAGAGAAAGTGTTCAAATATTCGACTTCCTACTCGCTCACCCGTATTTTTCTATTCTTTTTTTTTCTTTTCAACTTTTCAAATAGTTTACTTTTTGCCCTTTTTCTTGTTCTATGTCAATTAATAAATGATGATTATTTTTTTGACTTATTATTACAAATAGAAATAAATGAGCTGAAGCACCGAAATAGACATCCAAATGGCAAAACTACTAAAGATGCATAAGATGTTCACCATGCTCTGTGGACTAGCCTTTATAATGACACGGTGCAGAAACTATACGAACAATTAGGCTAGTAATACTATGAACCAACCGTGTAAAGCGGTTGGTTACATCACTTGATTTCTCTTTGGGAGATATCGATTTTAAGCCAATTGAGAGATTAAAAATTCTGTTTATTGTTCGGCCTTGATGTGCCACAGAAATTTTTTTCTTTGTCTATAAGATTACTTTTTTAGAGATTGACTTGGACTTGAAATATTTATCTTATTAGATAGAATTATCAAATTTGAGTGAAGTATTCTCTATTTGGGAGGAAATATTAAACTTTGTTTTGACTTAAATTGTGATCTCCTATTTATCTATGTGCATATCTAACCAACTGAGTCACTTTTTCAAAAAAATTAGACTAATACGGGAAATCTAACTCTAGCAAACTTCCAAGTAGGCCAGCAAGATCAATATTTACTCCATCACGTCACCAGCTGTTCTAGGAATCGGACAGAGTTCGGGTATAACATGATGCACTCGGTTTCCCAGAAGAAGTGAAGCCGGGGGCCAAATAAATGGCATCTGTTCGGTTGGCTCGCGTGCGCTGGGAGGCAGCGGTTGGTGCGCTCACCGCGACACCTGACAGACAAAAGCAGACAACGATGAGATGCAATAGTATAATTGATGTCCAACTAAACAAGTCGTCTTTCACACCTCTATATGGGATTAGAGTCGGTAGATCTGTCAATATATACATCTAGAAAATGAGATCCTTTAATCTAATGCAAGAACCCAAAATTTTCACAAAAATGGTCCTTTACAATGTGTTGAAATTTTTACATGTATGTCTCTAAAAACATCATATTTGTATCTGTATCCAACTCCCGTAGATTGTTATCAATGTCTTGGAAATAATAAAAAAAAGTTATAATTATATCTTTCTGTCAAATAATGAGAATTCCAACTATATATGTCAAAAAAAATATGTAAAATTTGATAATGTCTAAAGTACGTATATAAAATTTTAATAATACGTATATAAAATTTTAATAAGTTAAGGGTATATATTAAAAATATTAGTAAATATAAGAACTGATGTAAAATCTTTTAATTTGATTTAATTATATCTTGATGAAAGGATATGGCTGCAATCTTTCTTAAGATTTTAGGGATACTTATAGTAATATGTGAGAGTTAGGGATAATTTACATAATATATATGTACACAAAAATCCCTACTCTGTTTAGTCTAGAGAAAATTTTAATTTTTTAGGCGTCTGGATCTTAAATAAATGCTTAGGACTTTGGTCCACCTGAGAAGGATAAAATTATTAACGAATTAGTCCTCCATTTTGGTTCCGTTGCCCCCTTCCGTTTGGCTGTAGACCTGTCAATCGTCTTCTTAGGCATTTTTTTAAGGTCGTTTCGCTTGGTGACGTCACCGATGCGGTAAGCTCACAGATCAGTGACGGTAGCGGGGCGGTTCCTCCCCTTCCATTTCGCATTCCTCTTCTTTCGGTGGTAAAGGCTGGCGGGCGCTTCCTTCTCTCTCTTCTTCTCCTCTCTCTCTCTCTCTCTCATAGTCGTGCTGGAGAAGAGAAGAAAGCGGCGGAGGAGGAGAGAGAAGGGGGCGCTGGTTCTGGTTCTAGAGAGAGAAACTAGAGAGAGAAAGCCTGCGTTGTAGAGAGAGGAGGGGGCGGGGGCGTAGAGGGAGAGCGGTAGAAGCGGCGGGGGAGGCGGCGGAAGGGGCCGACGCTGCCGGTGCAGCAGCCAAGCCCTGCCGCGCGGGTTGCGGAGACATGGCGACGATGCAGAGCTGGAGGAAGGCCGTGGGCGCCATCAAGGACTCCACCAAAGTCGGCCTCGCTAACCTCAACAGTGACTTCAAGGTCTCCCCCCCTTTCTCTCTCTTCCCCTCCACCTCTCGCCCCATATATATATGTGCACATCTTCCTCTCTCTCTCTCTCTCTCTCTCTCTCTCTCTCTGTGGACGCCACTCGCGGGCACGATCGCTCGTTTGTTCATCGTGGTGGTCGTGATGGTGGTGATGATCGGTGTGGTCTTGCGCGCAGGACCTGGATGTGGCGATCGTAAAGGCGACGAACCACGTGGAGCGCCCGCCCAAGGAGCGCCAACTCAGGAGTAATCATCTGCGGACACCCTCACTTCTCTTTTTGTGTTTGTTCTCGATTTGAGTTTCTATAGTCCAATCGGTTCCGGTGTTCTTGGAACAAATATAATGTATGAACCGCCTAGGGAGATCGTTCTATTGAAGGAAATTGAGTTGGGTGTCGCTTTGGGCACCTGATATATTCTTTTTCTGTTACGGGGGCAATCCCTACCTGCAATATTCTAATGTTTGAAGTGGAGGCGGCGTGGAGATATAAGTAAAATTGGAAGGGGTTGCGGGGAGGTGGGGGGATATCCTCCCTCCATGCTGATTACTATATGTCAATTAAGAGGGGAAATCGTTTGGATTTAGAAAGATGAAAGAATCCTGGTGAATTTTTTTTGTTCTCTGAAATTTTGTTTTTGGGTTGCAGAGATACTGGCAGCGACGTCGATAACCCGGCCACGTGCAGATGTCGCATACTGCATACATGCGCTGGCCAGGAGGTTGGCCAAGACACACAATTGGACGGTAAGGGTTTTGGTGATTCGTCATATCTGTTTGCTCTTTCTGTGCTTTGGCATCCTGGGGACTGGTTTTACTGAGTAATTGCCATGAGTAAAACACGATGTAGAAAGTTCACTTTTAGTCCTTTATGCTTCTGAGAATATAAACTGCCTGGTGCTGCAGGTTTTGTTTCTCTACCCATTACAACCACCATTTCTTTAGCTACTTTGGCTTTGCTGCTGTTTTTTTTCTCTATCCATCACAGCCACCATTTCTTTAGTTAGTTTGGCTTTTTCATTTTATCTTTGCTTTCTTGCTTTTCCGTATCTGGATGGGCTAATAGATGGTAGAAAATGTCACATGAGAGAAGCAGTGGAACAAGCTTGGCATTTTCATTGGTTGGATGTCTATGTAGTATTCATATAATTAGCTCAATACAATTATACAAACAATTTGACCCACTTAGGATGTGGTCCTTCCAGATTTTGCTGGATAGAGCCCTCGAGGATAGCATGCTAATATCGACTAGAGCATTCATTTATGATGAGATATTTTCTTCTTATATTTAAACAACATTTATCGAGGACTCAAAGAATGATAACATGAGCAGGAGCATCATGAGTGGAAGAAGCTGCTTCTAAGATATTGTGTGTAGTTCCTTGAAGACCTTGAAATTTCTTGTTTTCCAAACAATTGAGTTGCTAGTTCCTACCATGCAGGCCTTCAGAGTCCAATCTATCACACCACTCTAAAGAATGCCATTGGTTCTTGATAGAAGTGGGAAAAACATGTTGGAAGGTTGGCAGGTTGGAAGGGTAGGCTCCTCTCCTATGGGGGCATGCTGGTGTATGTATGTCTTTGCTAGATAGTCTTCCTATTTATTATCTCTCCATATTCCGAATTCTCATATTTGTGGCCAAGCAGTTGGAGGCTATCAGGTGTTGTTTCTTTTAGAAGGGGAACGGGGAGCAAAGTAGGAAGGGTGGTCATGATGTGGCTTGGGAAGAGTGTGTCAGAGCAAGGAGAATGGAGGGCTGGGCACCAAGGGCCTTTGGGACTTCAAACTTGCTCTTCTTTCCAAATGGTTATGGAAATTGAGACTTCACATTCTAGGTTGTGGCGGGAGGTAGTTCGTCTCAAGTATTATTCCAGCTCTAGAATGTGGGACATTATTCCCTCTTCCATGTATAGAGTTTCCCACGTGTGGAGAGGTGTTGAGTGCTGATGTGATTAAAGCTGACACTTATATTTCTCTTGGGAATGGATGTGCTGCCTTTTCTGGCTTGATAATTGGTGTGGTGGTGCCTCTCTATCCATCCATTTCCCATCCTTATTTGCTATTGCATCTCAGCCTCAAGCAATGGTGAGTCAAGTTTTTGATGCCTTTATTAGTGGGGAAGCGTAGATGCCTTCCAACATGTTCATTCTACAATGAAGATGAAATTGTGGACTTTGGAACCTTCTACAGTGCATTCACCCATTCAAAATGGACCCTTGCAACCAAGACTTATAGCGATGGAGGTGGGATACCTCTATTTCCTTCTCAACTAGGTTTTCCTACAGGATCATTGCAGATGGAGGGGCTCGCCACCCTTTCTTTTCAAACAAGTTTAGGACATGGTTGGCTGTATCAGCCGATACTGATATGCATTAGCATCGATTGGTACCGATACCGGGGGGGGGGGGGGGCGAGTTTACCCTGATGTAAGTCATTTGTTTTTTTCTTTTTTTTTTTAAAGTTTGTATTGGGCCAAAATGGAACCTATACTACACCAATACGCCTGATACCGATACCGACATATATCGGTATTGGTACCCACTGGTACCAATACTGGTAATGTCATCCTTGGTTTTGGGTCCGAGGTGACTCAAGGTCAAAGTGCTTTTATGGAGGATCTTCCTTCATCGACTCTCGAGTTGTGATCGTCTATCCCGCTTTATTCATGGTGTATCCACTGTTCGTGACATGCTCTTATGGTTCTGAGGTGTAGCACATCCTCTTCCTGAAGCTTAATCCTTTAAGAGGGCCTTTTGCTATATGTGGTTCGGTGGACAAGCTACTGTTATTCTGTGGATCGCTGCACAATTTCAAGGACGACGATCAACTATGGTAGCTGGTTCTCCATGCGACCCTATGGGCTGTTGGGGGGAGAGAAATCGTAGGATTTTCAGACATGAAGCTCTGGCTCCTGAGAGAATTGTAAATTTTGTTTGTTCAAGAGTGTTCGCGAGGGTCTTTCCTAGACCTTCGTCGGGGGGACCCGACCTAGACGCGTCTCTCCTATCGTCGGATTATTCGGAAATCCATTTTTTTGTTTATCTAGAGAATTATAGGTCGGTTTTATATTTTATTGGACTATGAGAGCTTGGGATTAGCCCTCAGGGAATCCGGGACTTCGAATCAAGCGAAGATTCGAGTATATGACCTCTCTACACTGACCTTGGTCAGTGTTAATTACACTGAGCAACTGCTCGGCAACCCTTGATTAACCGTCCGTATGATGCCCTTAATCATGCAAAACTACTACTATAGACAGCGCATGCATATGCATATGGAGACGTATTTTGAGTTGGATCCTTAACCTCACCCCTAGTTCGGAGGTAATTTATTATATGGTTTAGGATTGGCTCATGGTTATTAGGATTGATTCCGAGTTAGGTGGATTAATTCCAAATTATGTGGATTAATTCCCAATTTTTAATCCCACAGGAGTTTTTCTGCAATTATCCACTTTCAGGGGTTTTTATGCAATTATGGGGGTTTTATGAGAGTATAGCAGCTTATAAACATATAGAAGTGAGTTTTAGAGGTTTTCAAATTTTATGGGAGTTAGGGAGTTGATTTTTAAATGTATGAGGGTTTTTTGGTAATTTTACCTTAAGACCAGATTTTTAAGTCTTAGGGTTCATATTTAAGGATTTTCAGATCATATAGGAAGATATTCTGCTTATGATATGAATTTTAATGTTTTCGGGGTTATATGTGCAAATATTACTCACAAGGGTATTTTCGTAATTTTATATTTATATATTATGTTCATTATTAATGGTTTATATTCTTTCAGATTTTTAATTCTCTGATTTCTTACTGATTTTTATTGATTTTATTCATTTCATTTTCATTTTTTTATGGTTGATTTGATCGATTTAATTAATTAATCAATTGATTATTCATATGAAATTATTTAGGTTCATTATAATTTTTCACAGATTTTACTGTTTTCTTACAGGTTTTCCTGATTTTTTACTAATTTTTTCTGATTTTTAATTGATTTTTCGGATTTTTATTAATTAATTAATTATTATTTATAAATTATCTTTCGGGTTTAGTTATAATTTTTTTATGTAGTTTTCTGAACTCATATTTTATTTGTTTAGGGGGTGAGGCTAGGAGTTAGGTTGAGGGTGCTATCAATTTTATTTAGTTTTGAAAAAAAAGAACTATATACATACACGTATTTATTATTGAAATATGATAATTATAAAATTTAAATGACACACACATGAGCACATAAATTTCTAATAGTATTTCGGCAGCATTTCGTCTTATAATAAGACTGTTTTACAAAGAAAATTCGGCAGAGCTTCCCCTTAGGATTGAACCTTAGGAGAGAGCCCTCCGGGACGAAAGAACTCCCAAATTCGCAGCAAATCCGGGTTTTAAAAACCCGAATTTGGTCTTCAATTGGCAGCACTCCCCTCACAATTTCACCACAATCTCCCCCTCATATGTGGGCAGCACTACAAGCTTGTGGTAGTGTGCACTTGTGTTGTGCTTGATCCCCTTGAATTGGAGCCTTGGGGTCCTATTTATAGGCCCAATTTTAGGTCCGGTGGGGGGTGCCACCGGATGGAGCAAGGTGGGGGGGAGCCACTGGTTGGGGTCTCTTTCCTCCCCCATTTATTTATTTATTTTTTTATCAGCCAATGGGGTGGCCAGGGGGGGGTAAGAGTGAGAGTAAATAAAGGAGAGAGGGGGAGGCCTCGGTGGGCACCCCCACCGGTTCCAACCGGTGGAGGGGGGGTGCCACCGGTTGGCCCCCCACCGGTTGGGAACCGGTGGGGGTCTCCCCCATCGGTTTTGGAAACCGGTGGGGGGGGGGGTTCTCCCCTCCCCATGCTCTCTTTCTTACCCACTTTTTGGCTCTTAATGAGCCTTGACCCCCTTATTTTCAGATTTCGAAGTGTGAAAGGGGTCTTTGCCCATTAAATTCAGACTTGGGTTAAGTGTGAAAAGGGGTTTTAGGATGGGGTTTAAGAGGGTTCTTGCATGGGATTCTTAACCCATGTGAATGGGGTTAAGATCCCCCATTAACTCCTCCTTTTCCCTTTAATTTAATCCCCCACCCCCCTTCTTTTTTTGAATTTTTAAAGAAGAAGAGAGGGAGGGAAAGCCTCCCCCCCCCCCCCCCCCCCCCCACCGGTTTCCCTCTTGGAACCGGTGGGGGGGGGTTCCCAACCGGTGGGGGCTCCCCCCACCGGTTCCCCCTCTCTCTCTCCTCCCTCCTCTTTGCCTATTTAAATAAAGGGGAGTGAGAGAGAGGGGTCCACCTTCTTCTCTTGCCATTTTGGGAATCCTGGAGATTTCTTCCCCCTTTTGGCAGATTTAGGCCCTCTTTGTGAGCTGGTTTTGGGCCCACTTGAGCTCCCTATTGGGCCTCCTTATTGGGCCACCCATTGGGCCTGCCTCCCTTGCTATTGGGCCCCTATTGAAGGTCATTTTGAGCAAGTTTGGAGAGCATTTTAGCCCCATTCCGGGACTGACTTGGGCCTGCTAGGGGTGCCTCTTGGGCTTCTTTTTGGGCTCCCCCATTGGGCCATTTATTGGGCCTAACTTTCCCGATATTGGGCCTCCGTTTCGGGGCTGATCTAGGTAATTTCCGGAACTGGTTTTACCTTATTTCGGGACAGATTCCAGCCCACTTTTGGGACTGATTTTGACCCTTGTTTTGCAGCGTTCGGGGTCCCATTTATCGCTGCATTTGGAGTCTCCCATCGGGTTCCATTATCGAGCATTGCAAGGGCGGTTCGAGAGCTGATTTCGGGAGCCGAAGCAAGCAACTTGGGGCTGCCTCAGGCTCCTAAAAAAAATCTGATTAAGGCCTTCGTGGCCTAGGTATGTCTTCTACTCCGCTGCCCTCGCAATACGAGCCCGTGGTTCCTTATGGATTTCTAGTATTCACCTATATCATAGGCGTGCACTTTATTTTGCATGACATGGTCCTTCATGAACATGTTGTCATGCCTATGTATGTGTATTCTCCCATGGGGAATTTCACCTCGACGCGAGCATGCGTCATATATGCATACTCACACAATGCAAATCTGCATATAGGTATATGAGATTTTTTTTTTTTTTTTTGGGTTCAACAAATGCCCCCCACGGGATGCTCGCCGGAGACGGAGTCAAAGGCGAGTGTCCCGTGCATCATTCCATATACATGTCTATTCATGGACATGGGCATATATGAACATATATATGTATGTATATTTTTTCCTTTTGTATATGTCCCGAGGGATTCTTTTCATGTCATGCCCTGACGATATTTTGCCAATCTCCCTATCTTGCTCGATATGGTTCGAGTATATGCAGATCTTTGGGAGAGTAGCAATGTCGTCCCATATTCTTCGTGCACCCAATTGCACGATTTGCCATTTGTGGGTTCGGATACTCTATGTACTTTGGTACTCGAGTGGTCCAACGTTACCCCAGAAGCCTTGTCTTTATGACTTTGCAACCTTCTGGGGACGTTCGGAACTATGAAATTTCCTTTATATTCGGATCCTCTTGGCCTTTGTGACTTGGAGGGTCCTCATAAGAGTGACATCATCGGATTGTTCGGCACGTTGCTCGGTCCCGAATATCTCTTGGCCTTTGTGACTTGGAGATCGGTTGGGAACATGGAGCGGGTCACTCAATCCTGATAATGTCATTCCTATTTAAAGGATATAAGTACCTTACTTTGGCATTTTCGGGAGTCTTGTGCAAGACATTCCGGATTGGCCAAGTATCCGCCATTGAGGCACATATATGGGGGTATGACATGGGTGTTGTGCTAATATCAGCACTTCATCTTTTTCATAGCTTGGGCATTTCCAGGAGCTCTACATGAGACGTTCTGGATTAGCCGCGCCATTGGTTGGCGATATATGGGTGTTACTATATCACCCTGACTTTCTGTCGGACTTTAGTCGTATCGTTTGCTTTGTGCATTGTCTTGATGTGTATGTGTATGTCTTTGTCTTTTCGCAGGCTACTATTCCTGCCTCATTACTATGGCCGCACTCGGCGATTTCTCCCACGAGGGTCCTCAGGAGGAGGAGATTGCTTATTCAGATGCAGGGTTCCGCTGGGTAGCTCAGCCACACTTGCGGATCACCATTGAAGATGCTGTCTCCATTTGCCACGAGAGCATATATAGAGACGGGGAATTCTTCTATTTCTTGCGGGACGAGACCGCCCGGCATCTTCCCTCAGATCTTTCCATCTACGAGCTGCTCCGATCATTTATTTATGTTGAAGATGGGGTCGAAAGACCGCTATCTCCTGTGGAGCGCCGTGACTTGGAGCGTGCCATTCTATTGGACCGGGACAATATGGAGGGGCTGCTCCCCTTTTCATACCCGGCCTTCCCTCTTGCCGTTGACCGATTGTGGGAGTTTCCTACTCCCGAACAAATGGGGCCCATCCGGGCTATTCTTCGGGTCCACGACATCAGTCGGACCTACTCACCAGCTATGTGGACGAGAGCAGGAAGTCGTCCTCTTGAGGCCGTCCGACACCCTCAGGGGGTGTTTCTGACCGAGGCGGAGGAAGGTTCCATACATGACTCGTCCGATTTCAGCATACTATTATCGGACATATGTCGGGGCGTTCGCCCCGCATGGGACGCCCGTCTCCAGATCAGGAGTTCCCACGTCTTCCGTCTGGGGGCTACAGAATGGCTTTTGCATATATTGAAGCATCACCGGCCGATTCTCGACAGAGCCGGTATATACGAGGCTGTTTCAGCGGCTCAGTATGATTATCCCTGCCATCATGGCTTTATCCAGGCGATCGCCGAGCGATATATTCGCGATACTAATACTATCGCGACTGTTGAAGGCGAGACCGCGATCGACCTTTGGGCCTTACATCGGATTTCAGCTTTGCCGATTGTGGGGGAGCCCTATGAAGAAGGAGTGTTGGATGAATTTCATCGCAGCACCACCGACGGCGCAGGGAGCTATACCACCCCCTATTGTTATAGATATTTGCTGAAGGTATGGCGGGACTTGTCCAAGGCCAAGCGCGCCGCATCGTCCTCCACTGGGGGGAGTTCTTCTGGCCCGAGGAAGGTATCACCAGCTGCCTGGGTCAGATTCTTCTTTGGAGGGCCATTCCGCTATCACCGAGGCTTCGCCAGCATCTTTGATGAACGGGTCCCTTCCATTTTGTCACATAGGGACATATCTCGGAGAGGCATCATCATTGCGCCGGAGCATGAATCCGAGAACCCCTGGGGTCTGGATGATATCACTTATGTGGCGGCTTATCTAGCATATTGGCTAGTTACTTTTGCTGTCCCGTACGGGGACGAGGGGGCTTTACGGCCCGAGGTTTTACTAGCGGCCTCCCGACTTGCGGCGGGGACCCGCCTTGCTATCGCGCCGGCGGCACTTGCCAGTATATATCACTCTTTTGGGGCCCTTTGCAGCTCGGCTACCCCAAATTCATGTTCAGTGGTGATGGCCACTCATTATGTCAGCGCCTGGGCGGGGCTTCTGCTTCCAGGTTATTCTCCCCTTGGCAGGGAAATGGACCTTTCACTGCCTATGGTGCTTCGACCGGCAAGCCAGCCTGCCAGCCAAGGGACGGGTCAGCTTTCTTATGCCCGTGCAGCTTTGAGTTTTATACCCTTCGGCTCTCCCCGGAAGCTGGATTTTGACTATTCCTCGCGGAACTTCCGGCCATATCTCGACAGAGGAGGGGCCGCCGACCGAGCTTGGTTTGACCCATGGACGGGCCGTATGGGCCATAATGGCGCTGCATTAGATGGGTGGACTCTGAGCACTCGTCCATCCCTGCTTATATTGAAGAAGGGGCGAGATGTCATCCTGGAACCTTATTATCCGAACCGCTTTGCGCGGAATTTTGGATATGACCAGATGATTCCTTCCAATCTTGCCTTTGCCGAGCTACCCCGGGTGTATCAAAAGCGGAAGAGCCATCTTGTTGCCCGACTGTGGTGGAATTATTTTCAGCACCAAAATTCATTTGGTCCAGTGGCAGTGCCTCCCCCCACTCATGAAGGGGGTATGACCGTTTCCTTTGCTGCTTGGTGGCACAAAAACCAAGGGGAGTTACGGCTCCGACCCGATCCAGAGCAGACGAGGAGTTCCCCTCAGGCTAAGTCCACCAAAGGGCTTGGCCGACATACATATAAGGGCCGGAGTGGCCCATCAGCGTCGAAGGCGAAGAAAAAGAAGGGCGGCGAGGATGATGGCTTCTATGAACTTGCCGCTCCAGGGTATATATGGACTCATCAGTTCCTGGCGGACTGCAAAATCCCCAGAAGATTCGAGCACAGTACCCGGTTGCCCGTAGGCAGTTTCAATGGGGATCCCGCCAGAGATTGGCTAAGTTATCTCAGCCACATGCTTGCTTGCTTTGGCCCTCGCCGCGAAGCTTTCCTGATATTGCGGGCCGAGACCATCGGCGATGTATGGCGGGTAATGGGGCAGGCGGCGACCCATCTAGGGATGCCTTTTGATTCCTTCATACCCGAACCGCCGGGGTCTTTTGCCGCAGCAGGTATTCCATTTTTATATTCTTTCATCGTTTCTCTTTATTGTGGATATGCATCACATTTACCTTACTCTCTTTATTTTATAGGAGATGTTGTCTCTCCTTTGCCCGCGGCTCCTGGAGGATCTCCCGCACATCAGGCGCCTGAGGGAGAGCCTCACATCCCTGTTGAGGAGGTGGCTGCGCCCTCTGCCAGCGTTGGCCCTACATCGGAGATGCAACTCCTAGTGGCCGCCGCGAAACAGGCAGCTCGGAGGAAGCGAGCGGCCGAAGGTGAGACGGGGGGTCGATCGGTTCGGCCCCGACTGTCTCCTGTCCCTCCACCGGCTCCGGTACCTATCGAGAGGTCACCTTCGCCTATCGGTAAGAAGCTTGCCAGCTTCTTTTGTTTTGAGGATTAATCCCCCTTTCAAATATGGCTTCTTATGTTGTACATATTTTCCCCTTCCCATCAGAGGAAGGTGAATTTATTGGTGAGAACGAGTCTCAGGCGGCTATGGAGCCTGCTGCCGGCGGGGTCCAGCTTACAACAGGTGAGGCTGACCGGCCACTTTATCTTTGTATGCTTGTATTTCCATTCTTGCCATATTCAGAAGGTTCTTACCTTCCATTATCTCTGTTTTTCAGGGGCCTATGTTCCCGAGCCTCCCGCTCAGGATCCCGTTCAGATAGCTTCGCCGGCTATCGCCGAGGTATGCGGACATATATATATATATACATATATATTTTATTGCAAGCCCGTTTTTATCCCTTGCTGGGAGTGATTGCGGTTTCGATTATTCTCCTTTTTTTTGCTTCCTGCAGGAGAATATGGCCACAGTTACAAATGTTGTCCTGGGCAATGACGAGGATTTGGGGGACCTCAATTGGGCCGACTACGAGCCCTATAGGTCGGATGTCCCTCTGGTCGACTAGCTGTACCATGAATTATTGGACGACCAGGGCCGTTTTGGTAATATACAGCTTTTTTTGCCGACATATCGCAGCCCCTGTGGCTTTTTGCCTTGTACGGGATCTGATTTTTTTTTTTTGATCTCTTCTCTATGCAGATTTTACTTTTGAGGAGTTGATGCGCTCGGCTTCCAGCCATTCGGGCTCTTCATTCATGAGGGGCCTGGTAGGGGACTCGTCCGCTCCTCCCGCAGTGGACAGTCCTCTATTCGAGGGTGAGTTATTTTTGGCATCTCTAACCACCTTACCCTCCTTTAGCAGTTAACATCAATTTTTTTTTTTTTTTTTTTTTTTTTTTTTTTTTGGTTACAGAAGTTATTGAAACTATGCCGACCACAGCTGCCTCTCCTTCCGTTGCTCCTCCTTTGGAGGATGATACGGCTGTCCCTCTTGCGATTTCCTCGGCAGGAGGGGAGCCCACGGAGATTGAGGTTGTACAGGAAGAACCTGCGGCCTCACCGCCAGGTAGCCCTATTTTCTTTGCCTCGTGCTCAGAGTGGCACGTATTACGTGTTCATATATATATATTTTTTTGACTGTGCCTCTTTTGTTTGTCTTCATCTCTTGGCATAGACGCCCTCCTTGTGTCCACCCAAAGGTGGGAACGCCGGGACAGGGTCAGATCAGCCTCTGAGCTTCTTTTGGGAGGCATTGAGGGACTAGCAGCCTCGGCGACACGTGCCAGAGCTAGGTCCGTCCCGATTTGCTTCAACCAAGTCCCAGCCGTCGAGGACATTGCTACCTTAGCAGGTATGAAGCTTCTTATCCCCTATCGCTTCTTTATCAAATATTATCGGGTATTGACCCTATTTCTATTATGCAGCTTGGAGGGCTTCACTGCCCGATTCTCCGGCCCGTTCAGGGGACACCGCCCCTCTTTCTTGCTCGGGGAGAACTCCGTGGACCCCTCGGGTTGGGGAATCGGCATATACTTCGACCGAACTGCTCGATTATTCTGGAGATGAGGGCGAGCCCGAGGTTGCTTACCCATTCGCCTTTGACCGGAGGGTTGATTCCCCGACATGGAGTGGCTCTACGGCCAAGCTATCGCCGTCGTGTCACTCGGGGGATACCGAGTCCCTTTTTGCCTCTCCCGTGAAAGATGGGAAAGTGGGTTCTCCCTACCCTGAGGAGGCAGCGGAGTCAGGTAGCATCCATTTTTTCCTTCATTTCATTGCCGGTATCATTCGTCGACATTATCATTTCAACCTCGGTCTTATAATATCCTCTTTCTTTTTGTCTTATCAGGTGGGGAAGGCCCTGATGACTCTGCCGCACATGCTGTCCAACGGGCTCAACTGCGGGCTGAGCTGGAGTCCGCCCTCGAGGATGTGGCCGCTCGAACTGCAGAAGTTTCCGAACTCCGAGCCGATAGGGAGACACTGGATTCCAACATTGCTGAAGCGAGGTCCCAAGTCTCCGCTCTCCGTCTTCAGTTAGAAGAATTGGAGAGGGGCCTGGAAGAGGGTGTCGAGCAAGTGGCGACCCTTGACCGCCGTCTGGACGAACTTACCCGAGAGCGAGACGCGTCGGTGGACAGGGTTGAGGCTCTCCGTCTTTTGTTGGATGCCTCGCAGGTTTTAGTGGTGCGGGAGCCGACTCCGACTTGGGACTAGTTATCGGGGTTCCCTCTCCCTCTTTTTGACCTTGGCATTGTTTCATTTTGAAACGCATATTTGAGTTACCCCGAGGGCTTGTCTCGGGCTTCCATCTCGCGGTCATTTATATGAAGAGTTTTTTTAGTTGGACATGGTATTCATCTTCTTCTTCTTCTTTCTCTCTTTTTTTTTTTTTCAAACCAATGCCAGTGCCCTTTCGGGTTTTCACCGACACTGACCCCCTCTTACTTTTGCCTGCACGCCCCTGCGGGTTTTCATGCAGCGGGGTTACCCGATTTTGCCTAAGGCGCCCTTCCGGATTTTCACCTTAGCTGGGTATGAGACCTTTTTACCTTTAGCCGATCCCGATATGGATGAGATCGGTTAAGTCCGTCGGGGCACCTCGCTTTTTAAGTCCCCCCTTTTTTTTTTTTTTAGAAAATTCTAACTACTATTAAATATAGGACTATTGTTAAGTATAAATATAAATATATAGCATAACTGACCCAACAGTTATTGGGGGAGTATACAATACGAGAACTTGATATAATATGGGTATATGGATAGGGTTATCTATGGTTTAATGCTCCTCGTGAGTGAAACATGAATTTCAGGATTTAATGCCTCCCGCCGGCGAGTATGAATTTCAGGATATAAAACCTCCTGTAGGTGAATAGGGATTATGAATCTCCAGGACATCGAGCCTCCTGTAGGCGAATATGAAATATGAATTTTCAGGATATAAAGCCTCCCGTAGGCGAATATGAAATATGAATTTCCAGGATATGAAGCCTCCTGTAGGCGAATATGAAATATGAATTTCCAGGATATAAAGCCTCCTGTAGGCGGATATGAAATATGAATTTCCAGGATATAAAGTCTCCTGTAGGCGAATATGAAATATGAATTTTCAGGATATAAAGCCTCCTGTGGCCGAATATGAAATATGAATTTTCAGGATATAAAGCTTCCTATAGGCGGATATGAAATATGAATTTCCAGGATATAAAGCCTCCTGTAGGCGAATATGAAATATGAATTTTCAGGATACAAAGCCTCCCGTAGGCGAATATGGAATATGAATTTTCGGGATATAAAGCCTCCCGTAGGCGAATATGAAATATGAATTTCCAGGATATAAAGCCTCCCGTAGGCGAATATGAAATATGAATTTCCCGGATATAAAGCCTCCCGTAGGCGAATATGGAATATGAATTTCCGGGATATAAAGCCTCCCGTAAGCGAATATGAATTTCCGGGATATAAAGCCTCCCGTAGGCGAATATGAAATATGAAATATGAATTTCCAGGATATAAAACCTCCTGTAGGCGAATATGAAATATGAAATATGAATTTCCAGGATATAAAGCCTCCTGTAGGCGAATTATGAAATATAAATTTCCCGACCATTGAGGTACACCGGTGGGACTGGCGTGTATCAGGGTCGATTTCAGGATATAACGTCCCTTTGGGGCGAATTCGACCGTTTACGGCACATCGATGGGACTATATCGTATGGGACTATAGCATATGGGTATGCCGATGGGATTATGACTTGCGAGGGGAATTTTGGGGTATAACATTTCCAGGGAGGCGAACGAGAAAATCTTTACCCTTCGTGACATGCCAGTGGGACTAGAGTATGTGAAGGGAAAAATTCAGGATATAACGCCTCCTCGGGGCGGCAGTGAGAAATTTCAGGCTACCATGCCTTCTCGGGGCAAAGGAATCTCCTCAATCCCCTTTATGGTATGTCGGTGGGACTAAATTATGGCAAGGGGGATCCAGGATATATTACCTCCTTGGGGCAGTAGGGAAATTCTCGACCCTTTTATGATATGCCAGTGGGACTGGTGTGTGCCCAGGGGGGGCTTGGCGCATAATGCCTCATTGGGACATAATTCTGGGGTTTAACGCCTTTTGTAGGCGAATGTCGGACTTTAACGCCTTCCGCGGGCGAAGTATGGATTTTCGGAATTTAACGCCTTCCGTAGGCGAATATGAAATTCGGGATTTAAAGCCTCCCGTGGGCAAGTTTCGGAGTTTAACGCCTTCCGTGGGCGAATATATGGGTTTCTGGGATTTAATGCCTCCCGTAGGCAAATTCCGGAGTTTAACGCCTTCCGTGGGCGAAGTATGAATTATTCATCGCATGATATTCCTGAAAGGAAAATATTTTCTTATAAAGTGAATCGCTCATGATGATATGACGTCCTTCGGGCATATGCGTGTGTATTTACATCGTGTATAACAGGGACGGGGATTGTTCCCTCCGACTGCATCGAGCAGAAGAGCAAATTTTCCCACTTCCTTATCAAGTCGGGAGGTCATCGTTATCATCGCCTCGGTCGTAGCCCTTGATGGGACATTATTGTACCACCAGTGTGGTACCAAGGGTTTATTCGTCATTGGCGACTCCGATATCCTCCCTGTGTAAGGATGTGGGAAAACTCAATCTCTGCCCTTAGCAGGCCGAGAGAGTTCTCCCCCCGCCGGGGAACAAGTATGCGGCTTTATGGGCCTATGTGCTCGCGCACGAGCATTATTGGCTTTCCTCAGCGCAGATGGCTTTCGCGCGGTATTCCCCGACGAGTTGCCGGATTATTTTGTCTTTCGAGACATATATTGGGTTTCACGGCACCGGGTTACGTTGTTGTCGTCGCTCGGGTTGATCATGTATCGGAGCGTAATACAACTTCATATGTCGGCCGTTCAATGGTGGGAAGGCCAGATTCCCTTTTTCATCTACCAGCCTATAAGCACCGCCTTCGTAGACTCTGCTTACTATGAAGGGTCCAACCCAGTTTGGCTTGAACTTATTTTTGGGCCAAGAGGCCATAACATCTTTATGCTTGACCATTACAAGGTCCCCCTTTTTGAAGGTTCTTTCTTTCACCAATTTATCGAATGCGCGAGACACTCGGGCCGGATATGTTTGCAGACGTTGATATGCTTGCAACCTTTCGCCTTCGAGGTCCGACAGTTCCTCATAGCGTCTTTGAGTTTCGCTCATGTCGTCTTCCAGCACCCTATAATGCAGGGCGACCCTATAAGACGCGAGCTCTATCTCTATCGGGATTATGGCTTCTGCTCCATAGACTAAAGAGTATGGGGAGCATCCCGTTGGGGTTTTGTAGACAGTGCGGTAGGCCCATAATGCTTCATGCATCTTCTCGTCCCAATCTCGCTTTCGCCCCCCACTGATCTTCACCAGAAGTTTACACAGGGTTTTATTGAAGGCTTCTGCCATCCCATTGGCTTGGGGGTAATATACTGAAGACGCATTCCAGTCTATATGGAATTTGGCTGCCATCTTATATATTGTTTGATTTTTGAATGGCGTGCCATTATCTGATGTGATCCGGCTAGGAGTTCCGAATCGGTATATGATATTATGTCTGACGAAGCGTGATACTGTTTCGCCAGTCACTTCTTTCAAAGGAATGGCTTCTGCCCAACGAGTAAAATATTCCGTTGCGGCAAGAATGTATTTACATCCCCGGGATGACGTCGTCAATGGTCCCACGACGTCCATTCCCCAATGGGCAAAAGGCCATGTTGGGGTTGTCGGATGCAAGTAATTGGGAGGTCGCCTAGGAATAGGTCCATAGGCTTGGCATTGGGGGCAGCTTCTCGCCATTTTCTCGCAGTCTGCGAACATGGTTGGTCAATAGAAGCCTTTATTTTTAATGTTGATCTTCATTTTCGCGCCTGACTGATGAGCTCCGCACATCCCGGCATGAACTAACTTCATTATTTTGCGGGACTCCATTGGGGAAAGACACCGGAGTAGAACTGCATTTTTGTCTTGAGGAACAAGGCGATATAACACGCCATCTATCAGCTGATACGAAGTTGCTCTTCGAAGCAGCTGGATTCTTTCGGCTTTGCTATCGGGGAGCCAGCCATTCTTTATTTTGATGATAGGGACACGCCAATCATCACCCTCTTGGGTATTATGGTCTTCCAGTGTATTGATCTCAAATACTGTTGGACCATCTCCTTCATTTAATGAGGTAGGGAAGAGTCTTCTGTCCCTCACAACTATTTCAGCTTCACCTTCAGGAGGCAGTTTCAGCGCTGCAGCCAATTTAGCTAATGCATCGGCCTGAGCATTTTGACCTCTTCTGATATGTTCTATGACGAAGGTATAGAATCTTTCGCTCAGCCGAACGGCCACCGCATGGTAAGCTATTAATTCGGTCTTTCTGACCTCGAATATGCCGAGAATCTGTCGGATGACCAACAGGGAGTCCCCGTATACTTGGATACATCTGACGCCTATTTCCAAGGCAATTTCTAGCCCTACTATTAGAGCTTCATATTCTGCCTCATTATTGGTCAGGGATTCCATTAAGGCACATGAGTGGTGCAATATCCCACCTTCCGGGGTGACTAGGACCAAGCCAGCTCCCGCCTTTGTGGTGGATGTGCCATCCGGCTTTATAATGGTTCTCGAAGCCCCATCGAAGTATAGCTGCCATGACTTTACTTCTGCCTGCTGCACTTCCAATATTTTCTGTGCAGGCAAGACTTCTTCATCCGGCAATTCATTATTCAGAGGGGAAGTTTCAGGAATTGGGTGTGCTGCCAAGAATTCGGCCATACCCTGCCCTTTTATTGCACTCTAGGGGACAAAGGTAATATCAAACTCCATGAGGAGTAAGGCCCATTTTCCTAGCCTCCCAGACAACACAGGTTGGCGAAGCAGGAATTTTAGCGGATCAAACCGTGATATGAGTTTGACTTTATGTGCCAGCAAATAATGCCTCAGCTTCTTTGTGGCGAATATAAGTGCCAAGCACATCTTCTCTGTTGGAGTATATCGGTGTTCAGGACCCACCACATCCTGCTGAGGTAATAGAGCGGCTGCTCTTTTCCATCCTCATTTTCTTGCGCCAATAAAGCTCCCAAAGAAGCATCCAAGGCCGCAATATAGAGTATGAGTGGTTTACCCTTTATGGGTGCCCCCAGCACTGGCGGCTTGAGGAGATATTCTTTTATATCGTCAAGTGCCTTTTGGCATTCTTTGTCCCAAATAAATGGGGCTCCTTTCTTCGTTAATTTTGAGAAGGGCCTGCACCTTCCGGATAGATTGGAGATAAATCTCCTGATATAGGCCAGTCTGCCTTGCAAGGATCTAAGCTCAGTTAGAGTCCTGAGAGGGGGCAATTCCCTGATTGCCTTGATTTTATCGGGGTCGATCTCGATTCCCCTATATCGGACTATGAAGCCCAAAAACTTCCCGCTGGAGACATCGAAGGCGCACTTCATGGGGTTCATTTTAAGCTGATATTGGCGAAGCCTTTCGAAGACCTTTCGTAAGTCCCCGAGATGATCGTCTTTCTTTGTAGATTTCATGACGAGGTCATCAACATAGCATTCAACCAAATTATGCAACATTTCATCAAATATTTTGGTCATGGCCCTTTGGTATGTGGCACCAGCATTCTTCAGACCGAAGGGCATTCTTTTATAATTGAATATTCCTTTCGGAGTGCGAAAGGCCGTATGATTTTTATCTTTGAGGGCCATTCTAATCTGATTATAGCCCGATGACCCGTCCATGAAAGACAAGGTTTCATATCCTGTGGTGACATCCACCATAGTTTCGGTTATTGGCAATGGGAAGTCATCCTTCGGACATGCCTTATTCAAGTCATGAAAGTCAATGCAGACTCGGACATGGCCATTCTTTTTCTTCACCGGCACAATATTTGCCAGCCATATTGGGTATATGCATTCTTCAATGAAGTCGACTTCTCGCATCTTGTCAACTTCGGCATTCACCATGATTTCTAATTCAGGGCGCATCCGCCTCTGCGTTTGCTTTATCGGCTTGACTTCTGGGAGAATTGATAATTCATGCTCCGCCACTGAAGGGTCCAGGCCAGACATTTCTTTATAATTCCAGACGAAACAATCTTTGAATTCTATTAAGAGCTTGGTGTATGCCTGTCTTTCTTTATCGCTCAGGAGGGCGCTGAGGAAAACCGGCCGAGGGTCTTCTGGTTTGCCGAGATCGATCTCCACCAGTTCGTCAACCGTGGCTTGTCCTCCATCCTCTATCTCACGAGGAGCTGGCTGAAGGTCGATGAAGTCCTCATCTTCATTTATATCGGTCGAATAGGTTTCGTGCCATTTGTCTGTATTTTCATGTGGGCCTTGGGAGACTGCATCGGCGGCTTCCGAAGATCCTTTTTGCCTTTCCATATTGATATCATGGCCTTCATTGGTGTGTTGGGAAGGCTCTGCCGGACATTGCTCCCCTTTATAAACGGCATGCATTCCGGTTGAGACTGCTTCAACAGATAGGGGGATTTCTTCATTTCCATCTCCCGAACTGTTAAGCCCAATATAGCCGCTCGGTTCCTCTACTCCCGATAGTAGGCTCACCATATGGATTGTATATGGGGTGGAAGACCCATGGCGCGGCCTGTGCCCAAGGCCTCTTCTATCTTGGTTGGATGATTGCCCCCTGGCTTGTGCAGAATGCCATAATTCTCGAAAGAATTTATTCCTGGCTGCACTTTGCCTTTCTGGGATGCTTTGGCGTTTGCACATTTGTCTTATATATTGGGGCATATCGTCCATTTCTTGGACCACTTCTTCGACTTCCGGTCGGACATTTTCATGTCCGAAACCGTCTTCGGGAGGACACTCTGGCGCGAAATCTCCCTTATAAAATATGATACGCCGCCCGTCTTTGTGACGGACTGTGAAGGTCTTCAATTCTTCCACAGTGTAGACTTCTCTGGAGAATATGGGCTTTGTAAGGCCGGGAGGTATGCATATGCCGGCCTCTATATCTTTGCTAATGGTATTAGCTTCTAAATTGATGGCCGGCCTACCAAATTTAACCGACTTTCGTTGAGACTGGCCGGGCTTCATTCCTTGTCGGAACCTAGCAGCCTTATCTTCGTTAATTGTAATTCTGCCCTCCTCATCGGAAGACTTATCGGCTATCTTCTTCCCCTTATGACGGCTTTCGCCAGTCGTGGGGTCTGAAGCTTTATCAAAGTATAATTGTGCGTCTGCCAGATGGCAGTCATATGCTTTGAATGGCTCCAAATCGGCAAATATCCGGTGTTGCTCACCATCTTTTGTATATTTGAGGCATTGATGGAGAGTCGAAGGCACCACCCAATTCCTATGTAACCAAGGCCTACCGAGTAGCGCTTTGAAGGAAGTATTGGAGTCGACTATGAGAAAGGACACTCGGGTCACCCAATCGTCCAGGCATAGCTCCACATCAACTCGACCGAGGGCCTCTTCCGCCTCTTGGTTGAATCCCGATATCGTTATGCCTTGCACCTTTTTCATATATGGGGTGAGGTATAACGCCTGAAATGTTTTGAGGGGTAGTATATTTACGGCAGAGCCTGAGTCTACCAATATTCTATCGACCTCCCGGCCATTGATTTTGCCCCGCATGTATAGCGGTCTATTGTGGCATGGCGATGATAATAGCATATCATCATCGGTAAAAGCTACCGTGGCCTCATATGTTTCATATGCCTGAGCTCTTATTTCAGCCATATGGACCTCATATGCTTCAGGATTTTGCAAGGCAGTAATCAACGCCTCCCTCAATTCTTTGCTCAAGGCTATTGCTTCCCATATGCTGAGGGATGCTGGCATTCTTTTCATATTCTGCAACACCTTTCGATCCGCCCTGGCTCGGGCTTGTTCGATAGGAGGCATTATCTCCGCCATGCTGTGAAGGGTCTCCTTCAAGGCCTGTGACTGCTTCCCAGAAGTCGGGGATTCTTCTGCCTGCATTTCCCCTTCGTAGGATCAATTTGTGTTTCTTCGGCGAATAATTCTGCCAAAGTCTCGACTCCCTCTGCGGGGTTTGGCTGGACCAAAGGGTTTATCTCTCCCGGCTCCTTGATGGATTGAGCATTTTCTGCTTGCGGAGAACATTCTTCTTCATCAGAAGAAGGGCAGAAGCGGACATTACCCCGGATTTCTGGCCTCGGAATTGGCCCTGGGTTTTCTCCCCTGAAGTAGATGATTTTATCTTGATCGGGTTGGCTTTTACCCAGACCGTTATTGTGGTCTCGACCTCGCCCTCGGCCTCGGCCTTTATTCTGATTTCTCCGGCTCCCCTTCCTTTGATAGGTAGCCAAAGGGGTTCCGGTTTTTGGTGGAGCGTGGCTCGCTTCGCCGCTGGGAATATCTTGCAGTTGAGCCGACACCACATGACAGGCTCGATATTGTTGCTCTATCTTTTCCATGGTTAGCCCGTCTTCCCAGAATAAGCTAACATTGTCCGGAATGGAGAGTCCGTCCTCACTAGGCTTTCGCATGCGGCCATGGAGGTCCAACAGCCACGCTCTGAGGCAAGCTCGTCGGTCGAACTCTTCCCATGGAATATATTGATCCAGAGGGACATCCTCTGTGGGTCGACTTGGTTGATATTCTTCCAATTCGTCGATAATTTTCTGCAACCTTCGAAGCGGAGAGTTCTTGTCTTCAGACAGATTTATGGCATTAGCAAGCATTTCTTGCTTCTTTAGCCTTCTCTTCTCACTTCTTTTTCTATTCTTTTCTTGTTTCTTTCTCCTTGCTGCTTCTTGAATGAAGCTGGGTTGGACTGACATTTCTGGAAGTGGGTCGAAATGAACCACAGCTTTCCCTTTTGCCGTACGTGTTTGCAAGGATTTAGTCATTTTAGGCTTCTTTTTCTTCTTTGTCTTAGTCCATGGACTTTTTGGCTGATCGTGGTCAAGAGTAACTTTAACGACCCGCTCGACCATCGAATCTGGCAACATTTGATATTCGCCAAATATTTCCTTTACAGACTTTTTGGAGGGACCTACCCCCGGATCTTCTTGTTGACATTCTATGTCCAACATTCGTATTCTCGTGGCTATTGCTGCCACAGTATCAATGGCGCGAAGGGTGGGCGGCCCATCGGGTGCCATTCCCTTATGTGTGCTATCTGTGACGTCCTTCATATTGGAGGAGAATTTATGGATCATATTCACAGAATAGTTAGCCACATGAGGTTGTGGGGGATCCACCAGGTACTTCCCCATATTTATTTGTCCTTCTTGGATTAACTTTTCTATCTCATCCTTGAGGACGAAGCAATGTTCTGTTCGGTGCCCGAGGGCACGATGGTATTGACAGAAATTAGGATCATCTGTCATATGCATCTCTTCCTCCCTTCTTGGCTTTGGAAGAACGATGGCTTTCTTTTTCATACAAAGTCGGAAAAGTTCACGAACTTTGTCTTTGGGGAATGAGTAGGGCTTTGCGCGCTTTTCCCTCAAAGTCAATGAATTTCTGAAGCGTATTCCAGCCTCTTTATCAACCATTCGCCTGGCTTGACGCCCTCTTTCGACTATTCTTACGCTTTCATGGCTCCTTCTATAGGAAGTGGTTTCTTCTTGGCGGTATATTTCCGAGTCTTCCCTAGGAAACATAGCCTGTTTGCCTCTTTTCCTTGAGGGACGATCGGGCTCCGATTCCATCCCTTCGGAAGAGAAGAATCTGTCAACTTTGTTGAATGACAGAGTTTCTGAAAATTGCCTGGAGAGCCCCTCCATCATCTGGGTAAGCTCTTCTTGTTGACATGAAAGTCTTGTCAGGCTGGTCTGGATTCCTTCCAATGCCATCATGATCGAGTCCCCAGGGGGGGGGAGTTGCTGGGGTATATATTGGGGTTGCCTCGCGCTCCGGCGAAGGTCTCACCGCTTCTTCTTCGGGATGATACCCAGATGAGCTCTCGCTCATATAGATGACATTGACAGCAAATGCCTGTTTGTTTCTCTGGTGAGGCTGGGGAGGGCTTACCAAGTGTTTACCCATCTCCACTGCGCCTTCACGGATGAGTTTTTCTATTTCATCCTTACAGACATAACAGTCTTCTATGATATGCCCCAACATTCGATGATATGGGCAATAATTTGGCTCATTAACCCTGCCTGCTTCAGCTGGCTTTTTGGGCTTGGGGAGCAGCAGGAGTTTCGCCCGCATACATGTTTCAAACAATTTTTTTGTATGCTCGCGGGCGAAAGAGTATGGCTTTTTCATCCTTTCAGCAAGAGAAGAAACATGCGCCTTCCCTTCCCCCTTTTTATTGGCTGCCGGGACACTGGGACCTCCCCTAGCCTCGCTCCTTTCTGGAGCTGGAGAAAAGTCGACTGCATTCACTTCTTTAGCTGCAGCGCCCCGCTCCCTAGGAGCTTTCCCCTTATTTGGAAGTATAGTGGGGTAGTCGGCGAAGAACATTTCGATCTCCGTCACGATATTATTGAGTTGGTCGAAGTTTCTGACATTAGCTCCGATCAATTTCTCATTTATTTCGGGTTTCAAACCCCTTTTGCACAATCTCACCGCATCCTCGTGGACGGGCGGATTGTCGCACCTCATGCTGAGGTTCCGCCATTTCTTAATATAATCCACGGCGGATTCATTCTTCCCTTGTTTGAGCGTCACTAACTCAGTGATAGTGACCTTCCGCTCCGATACTTTGAAGCGATCAATGAATTTTTTCTGCATTTCTTCCCAGCTGCTTATAGAGTTGGGCTTCAGCTTGGCATACCACTGGAATGCCGTGCCAGTAAGAGAAGTTGAGAAGAACCTTAAGAGGTATGCCTTCTCAGTCGCCAATTCTCCCAGATCACTCATATAGTGGGCTATATGCTTTTGGGCTGAGCCCTCCCCGTCGTATCTTGTGACTTTGGGGCGTTTATTGTGATCTGCTGGAAGCTTTTTGAACATATGACGAACCGGGAATGGTACCTTATATAAGTCAAATGTGCTTATTCCCTCGTCTTGTTCGGCCATCTTGGCCTCAACAATTTGCTCAATCAGGTGCTTTTGTGATGCTGTCGCATCTTCTGTTGATGCGCGCGGTTGATGAGCATTATAGTTGGGCTCTTCAGCCCTATCTTCCTGAATCTTCTCAGGACTAAAAT
Organism: Zantedeschia hybrid cultivar; assembly: GCA_030544215.1. Taxonomy (NCBI): domain Eukaryota; kingdom Viridiplantae; phylum Streptophyta; class Magnoliopsida; order Alismatales; family Araceae; genus Zantedeschia; species Zantedeschia hybrid cultivar. The sequence continues at coordinate 53,837,312 of JARZZO010000004.1, forward strand.
TGACTTCAACAACCGGGGGTCCTGCAGGTGCAGGAATGGCCCTAGGTGGAGGTAGATTTATTGGAGGAGCCGGGGCAACCCTTTGCTGTTCCTCCATCTTCTGTATTAGGCCATACAGCAAGGCCTTTAATTGCTGATTTTCCTGCCGGATTTCCTCCAGAGTCTGAGGTTGCGGTTGTTCTTGCGGCAGTTGCGCGACTTCTGGCTCCAGTGCGTCGGCCGCACCGTCATTGGCTCGAGATGGCTCTGCCCCCTGGCCCACTTGGCCTAGCAGGCGCATGGCTTGCTCCATTTGGCGGGTAACTGGCCCACCTCTTTGCATTATCCCAGCGGCATTACTCGGTTCCTCCGAAGGCTGCCGGTTTGCGCTGGAAGTATAACATGTATATATCCGGATGCCATCATCCGTCATTCGGGCGGTCCTTCTTTTCCTCTGTGTCGGCCGCACCAGGGCTCCAAGTCTTTCGAAGACCGAAGCCCGCTTTTGAGCAGGCTCTTGCGCCTCGCGGATATCCTTCTTTCCCCGGCTTCGCTTATGATGAAGCTGAGTTGATGGATGATTTGCCTCCCTGACCGGCTCTGCAGGCCTGGGAGGTTGCTGCTCGGCCAAGGCAGACCGAGCCTTGCGAATTTCGCGGGCTTCCTTTTTGGTCACCCATATTTTCTTCAGGCGGGGGGTATGCCCCTCCTGACGTCTGCCCCCATTTTGGGGAATAGTATCATCTTGTGCTCGGGATATAGTATTGCCCCCTGCACGTTGGGACGTAGTATACGCAGGCCGCTGAACCACGGCTTTTTGCGTTCTCTTTTTCTTTTTGAATGTTGCCACCTCCTGGCAGACCTTCGGCAGGATCCCAAAACGGTTGTGAACCGGGACTGTCGGGACATGCTGAGTTTTTGGAATGATTGGTTCCCCGCCATCCAAGCGAATGCGCAGGTCCCCAACCAATATGGTTTTTCCGGTCCGGGAGGGACTCGGGGAAGTATTCTTTTTCTCCCGCCTCCGACTGGACGAGGAAGCACGGGATGCAGTAACGACATTGGCGGTGTAGACGACTCGTCGCCTCCCACCTTTATTAGCCTCCTTTGCGCGGGAGGCGCGCTTCTTTGCTTCTGCCAGAATCGATTCCGGCGTTGGGACTACCCCCAGGAAGTACGGAGATCCCACAACCGCGGGGAAGCTGCCGAAGCTGGTCGGCACAGTAAGGTACCCACATTGGACGTGGGCTGCCACTGCGAGGGTCCATATGTGACCCTTGCTGCCATTGTTGCCTGGTCGGGCGGAGGTCCTAACCACCTGTATAAGACATGGCAAAGTTAGTAGTAGAGTTATGGTGAGGGCATCACCGGACGGAGAAATGAAGGGAAAGAGAGGTCCCACCGGGCGTGCCATCTCTGTTCGCGAGGGTCTTTCCTAGACCTTCGTCGGGGGGACCCGACCTAGACGCGTCTCTCCTATCGTCGGATTATTCGGAAATCCATTTTTTTGTTTATCTAGAGAATTATAGGTCGGTTTTATATTTTATTGGACTATGAGAGCTTGGGATTAGCCCTCAGGGAATCCGGGACTTCGAATCAAGCGAAGATTCGAGTATATGACCTCTCTACACTGACCTTGGTCAGTGTTAATTACACTGAGCAACTGCTCGGCAACCCTTGATTAACCGTCCGTATGATGCCCTTAATCATGCAAAACTACTACTATAGACAGCGCATGCATATGCATATGGAGACGTATTTTGAGTTGGATCCTTAACCTCACCCTTAGTTCGGAGGTAATTTATTATATGGTTTAGGATTGGCTCATGGTTATTAGGATTGATTCCGAGTTAGGTGGATTAATTCCAAATTATGTGGATTAATTCCCAATTTTTAATCCCACAGGGGTTTTTCTGCAATTATCCACTTTCAGGGGTTTTTATGCAATTATGGGGGTTTTATGAAAGTATAGCAGCTTATAAACATATAGAAGTGAGTTTTAGAGGTTTTCAAATTTTATGGGAGTTAGGGGGTTGATTTTTAAATGTATGAGGGTTTTTTGGTAATTTTACCTTAAGACCAGATTTTTAAGTTTTAGGGTTCATATTTAAGGATTTTCAGATCATATAGGAAGATATTCTGCTTATGATATGAATTTTAATGTTTTCGGGGTTATATGTGCAAATATTACTCACAAGGGTATTTTCGTAATTTTATATTTATATATTATGTTCATTATTAATAGTTTATATTCTTTCAGATTTTTAATTCTCTGATTTCTTACTGATTTTTATTGATTTTATTCATTTCATTTTCATTTTTTTATGGTTGATTTGATCGATTTAATTAATTAATCAATTGATTATTCATATGAAATTATTTAGGTTCATTATAATTTTCCACAGATTTTACTGTTTTCTTACAGGTTTTCCTGATTTTTTACTAATTTTTCCTGATTTTTAATTGATTTTTCGGATTTTTATTAATTAATTAATTATTATTTATAAATTATCTTTCGGGTTTAGTTATAATTTTTTTATGTAGTTTTCTGAACTCATATTTTATTTGTTTAGGGGGTGAGGCTAGGAGTTAGGTTGAGGGTGCTCTCAATTTTATTTAGTTTTGAAAAAAAAGAACTATATACATACACGTATTTATTATTGAAATATGATAATTATAAAATTTAAATGATACACACATGAGCACATAAATTTCTAATAGTATTTCGGCAGCATTTCGTCTTATAATAAGACTGTTTTACAAAGAAAATTCGGCAGAGCTTCCCCTTAGGATTGAACCTTAGGAGAGAGCCCTCCGGGACGAAAGAACTCCCAAATTCGCAGCAAATCCGGGTTTTAAAAACCCGAATTTGGTCTTCAATTGGCAGCACTCCCCTTACAATTTCACCACAATCTCCCCCTCGTATGTGGGCAGCACTACAAGCTTGTGGTAGTGTGCACTTGTGTTGTGCTTGATCCCCTTGAATTGGAGCCTTGGGGTCCTATTTATAGGCCCAATTTTAGGTCCGGTGGGGGGTGCCACATATGGAGCAAGGTGGGGGGGAGCCACCGGTTGGGGTCTCTTTCCTCCCCCATTTTTTTATTTATTTTTTTATCAGCCAATGGGGTGGCCAGGGGGGGTAAGAGTGAGAGTAAATAAAGGAGAGAGGGGGAGGCCTCGGTGGGCACCCCCACCGGTTCCAACCGGTGGAGGGGGGGTGCCACCGGTTGGCCCCCCACCGGTTGGGAACCGGTGGGGGTCTCCCCCATCGGTTTTGGAAACCGGTGGGGGGGGGGGGGGTTCTCCCCTCCCCATGCTCTCTTTCTTACCCACTTTTTGGCTCTTAATGAGCCTTGACCTCCTTATTTTCAGATTTCCAAGTGTGAAAGGGGTCTTTGCCCATTAAATTCAGACTTGGGTTAAGTGTGAAAAGGGGTTTTAGGATGGGGTTTAAGAGGGTTTTTGCATGGGATTCTTAACCCTTGTGAATGGGGTTAAGATCCCCCATTAACTTCTCCTTTTCCCTTTAATTTAATCCCCCACCCCCCTTCTTTTTTTGAATTTTTAAAGAAGAAGAGAGGGAGGGAAAGCCTTCCCCCCCCCCCACCGGTTTCCCTCTTGGAACCGGTGGGGGGGGGGGTTCCCAACCGGTGGGGGGAGCCCCACCGGTTCCCCCTCTCTCTCTCCTCCCTCCTCTTTGCCTATTTAAATAAAAGGGAGTGAGAGAGAGGGGTCCACCTTCTTCTCTTGCCATTTTGGGAATCCTGGAGATTTCTTCCCCCTTTTGGCAGATTTAGGCCCTCTTTGTGAGCTGGTTTTGGGCCCACTTGAGCTCCCTATTGGGCCTCCTTATTGGGCCACCCATTGGGCCTGCCTCCCTTGCTATTGGGCCCCTATTGAAGGTCATTTTGAGCAAGTTTGGAGAGCATTTTAGCCCCATTCCGGGACTGACTTGGGCCTGCTAGGGGTGCCTCTTGGGCTTCTTTTTGGGCTCCCCCATTGGGCCATTTATTGGGCCTAACTTTCCCGATATTGGGCCTCCGTTTCGGGGCTGATCTAGGTAATTTCCGGAACTGGTTTTACCTTATTTCGGGACAGATTCCAGCCCACTTTTGGGACTGATTTTGACCCTTGTTTTGTAGCGTTCGGGGTCCCATTTATCGCTGCATTTGGGGTCTCCCATCGGGTTCCATTATCGAGCATTGCAAGGGTGGTTCGAGAGCTGATTTCGGGAGCCGAAGCAAGCAACTTGGGGCTGCCTCAGGCTCCTAAAAAAAATCTGATTAAGGCCTTCGTGGCCTAGGTATGTCTTCTACTCCGCTGCCCTCGCAATACGAGCCCGTGGTTCCTTATGGATTTCTAGTATTCACCTATATCATAGGCGTGCACTTTATTTTGCATGACATGGTCCTTCATGAACATGTTGTCATGCCTATGTATGTGTATTCTCCCATGGGGAATTTCACCTCGACGCGAGCATGCGTCATATATGCATACTCACACAATGCAAATCTGCATATAGGTATATGAGATTTTTTTTTTTTTTTTTTGGTTCAACAAAGAGTTAAGGAACAGGCTGCTGCTTTTGGTAATCTGCACTTTTCCCCTCTTTTTGATCTGTTGCAGTGAGTGAGTGACATATGTAATTAATAAACTAAAGTAATTTAGTTATAATTACTTAACCATATATTTTTGATATAGAAGTTTGTCGTAGCACAATTGTAACTAAGTCTAATATGAGAATTTTTCACAGGTACATACACAACTTGCTCAACACTTAGGCATATACATAATTGTAACTAAGTCTAATCTGAGAAATTTCACATTTAGGCACATACACAACCTGCTCCAAACTTAGGTATATACACAACCTGCTCCATACTTGGTCACATACACAACCTGTTTGTGCAAATAAAATAACATTCTATATTTAGGCACATATACAACCTGTTACACACTTAGGTACACACACAACCTATTTCACACTTAGTCACAAACACAACCTATTCCACAATTAGATACATACACAACCTATTTTACAATTAGACACATACACAACATGTTCTACAGTTAGGCACATACACAACATATTCCATGCTTAGTCACATACACAAATAATACAACTTGTTTCACACTTAGTCACATACACAATATGTTCTACACTTAGTCACCTACACAAATAATAGAACATGTTTCACACCTATTCTCAAACATAACATGTTTCGCAATTAGGTACATATACAACTTGTTCCACATTTAAGCACATACGCAATGCGTTCCACACTTAGACATATACACAACCTGTTCCACACTTAGTCACATACACAACATGTTCCACACTTAGTCACATACACAATATGTTCCACATTTAGTCACATACACAACATGTTCCACACTTAGTTACATACACAACCTGTTCCATATTTAGTCACATATATTAATAATACAAACTGTTTTACACTTTTGTCACAAATACAACATGTTTCACACTTAGTCACATGCATAAATAATACAACCTGTTTTACACTTTTGTTACAAATACAATATGTTCCACACTTAGGCACATACACAACTTGTTCTACACTTGGTCACATACACCAAACAATTTATATCTCCTACTTTCCAACTAATATCTTCCTCCTATTTGTCTAATCTAAAATAACATGATTCGCTTCAGAAATGTCGGTTACTTGACAGTATCTTCCACCTTCTCCCTAATTATTATCCTCATAATCTTACCATCTATAAAGGGGAGCCTTGGGCAACAGTAAAGTTGCTCCATTGTCACCCTAGAGGTCACGGGCTCAAAACCAAAACAGCCTCCTTGCAAAAAGCAAGGGGTGCCCCACTGTGGTGAGAACCTCAGAGCACTGGAATACCCTTTATAACCTTATAATATATATTAAAGCTTCAACACTTTGAATTTTAAAACTTAAATAATGGTGTCTGTGGTGTTGACAGAGCCACTTGAATGGGAATTAAAGCATGTACCCAGTGGCCAAGAGACAAAAATAAGGGACAAGAGGAAAGGTTGAGATGAGATCAAGCAGAAATAGTGTTGACAGCTTGGTGTATTTCCACTGGGAACTTATAAGGTTGAGGGGCTAGTTTAACAATCAGAGGGGTGACACTTGTAATGTTAAGGAGCTTGTTTGATCAATTGGACAGACAACCAAGAGGAGATTTGACCAAGAAAAATCAATGATCTCATGCAAATAGTTAGAGACTTAGATGCGAAAGATGCAATAATATGTTAAGACATGCAATCAGCTAAGCTAAGCTACTAAATGTAACATGACAGACCCCAATAAAAGATCCAGTCCTATCAGAAGAATGTATGATAGATTGAAACATGTCTTGGATGGGAAATGCCCAAACAAAGAAGTCCTGATCAGATGCAGTGGATGGATTGATTGATCAAGTTGGGTGGCGAACAAACTCCATATCTAGCACTCCCACCATATGTTGGCAAATTCAGAGGGAGTTGGACACCATAGGCTTTAGCACCACACAGACCAAGCCAACATGAGGCCTTTTTTCTGTCACCCAACTCGCTCTCCAAACGAGGGTGATTTTTTTTTCACACTAGATGTATTCTACAATTCACTCCCTCCCCCAACTATTCTATGATAGGCACAATGGGATGAGGTTATTGGGTGTAAGAATGATATGGCATTATGGGCATCTTACCATCATTTATTTTCCCATTTTAGATGCTAACATTCATCTCCAAGGCTATGAGGATCCCTCAAGCCCATAACCAATCAGAAGGTGTAACAACAAATTCACTTATAACATTACATACCCTCTAGTCCTCTGTCTACTCTTGGGGGAGGTTGAATTTTGATTTTTTTTTAAGGAAATGAAAAATCATGAGATAGAGCTTGCAAGAAAGTGGGGAATCCCTGAAAATAGTTTAGAGGGAAGGGAAAATGCACAGCTGCAGGTTTCATAGGAAAATAGTTGGGATTCCAATGCAAGAAAGAGAACGTGGGTGAAAATTTTCTCCAGTTTTATTTGCTACTTGATTTTTTTGGGGGGTGGGGGGTGGCCAGCATAGATCACAGAAGAAAGAGGAATATCATGAATATGTGAAAAGTAGCTTCCGACCATGCAAAATTTGTGAAATTTGATTAGATAATCAAGACCAAACGGAAATTTGGAGTTTAAAAGCCCGAGCCCAGAATTCTGGAATTTAAATCAATATTATGTCTCTATCAGCAATAAGGCATGGCAGCTGATCAAAATTGTTAGACTCTGAGGCATCCAAAGCAGTCGCTAGCTAGAGACCACTTCTTGTAAAAACTGTCACAAAGAGCAAAAAGAGGGGAAGAAGGGAATTCAACATAACAATGCAAACTTCAAACACGAACCCAACTGCAGGACCACCAATGTGATCAATGCCTTAACATCACCTTAAAAACTAATGCCTCAGCATCACAAAGAACAAAAAGAAAACAATCATATAACACCGTTTGCGACCTGAACATGAAGAACCAACACCTCCAACAGCCATAATGATAGCATACATGAAAGAAACATCATGGCAGTCGAATTAAATAAATGGTATACCTCAAATTGATAGGTTCCCTCCTGGGTTTTCCATATAATTGGATGCCCAACAAATAAGGCACATAATACTGCATAACAGAACCCGTGTCATCCATAACCAGAGGAACACCAGCCCCATACGTGCTCCACTCCTTTAAGAACTCTCGCAAGTCCCCCAGCACAAAGTATGGCCGGTATTCCACATCGCAGGTCCTCCAACCCCTCATCGTCGTCTGCCAGAGACACCAAAAAATGGGAGCAAGATTGCCCATTTAGAACCACCAAAGATGGCAACTTTCTATGCCTAACATGGAGAATTTCTAAGCAATTGAGAAAGAAGAGCTTGCAAACCTTGGGCAAATACTGCACTGGCACTGTCGGCGTTGTCAACTCGAGTGGCTCCCCTGCGGCCTCGCCGTCGACAACTGCTCCTCCGCGGTGCTGGTGGTGGCCGTGGCACCTCCGCGGCCTCGCTGGGGAGAACTACTACTCGCCGCGCCAGCTGCATGCTTGTCCCCAACATTTCCACACCCCATGGGGGAATCGGAAAAAAAAAATGTCCCCTTTGGAGGCCGTGGCGCCGGATAGCTACAACCTAGATCGGAAAACGGGTCGGCGCCCACGATTCCGGCTAGATTTTCTGGTCTGAAGCCGGCGTGATCAGACAGAAAGCGAGGACCCCCTGCCCACCGCCTGCGCAGAAGCCCAGGAGGCCGAGGAGGAGGAAGAAGAAACCGGTAGAACACAAAGAAGAGGAGAGGAAGGGGAGAAGAGGGAGGTGAGAGGAGATGGTGCAATGGATCCGAGGATGGGGATGACGCAGAAGGGGAATGGGTGGAGGCGTCTTCTGCAGGAGAGATGGGGGAAGACGACCGCTGCGAAGAGGAAAGGGGGAAGACGAAGGGAAATGTTGCTGAAGCCCACATGAAACTTGTACCGTCGCCTGGCATAAACGGACGTGCGGATTGAGGTGGGATGGGGTTAATCCACCTATGGAGGTGAAATTCGGAACTCCGGGTTAATCTGGGGTTAACACCATCGTGTCCTGGGTTATCCTGGATTTTGAAATCTTGTTTGCCAAAGCAAAAAATGGGATAGATCAGGGATATCCCATGGTCCAAAATGGAATATCCTCCAATAGAAGTGGGGCTTATGTGTGCATTCTTGTACATGTGGCTTTCCTACTTTATATATGTATATATACACACACATTCTCTTGTTATCATAGTCTAAAAAGACTTGAGGCAGTCATGCAGCACGTTGCAAAAGCCTTACGAGGCGTAAGCCTTGACGTACAATAGAATAAAATTGGTGGTACAATCCACGTTTTTCTCTAAAAAAAAGCCTTGACGCACAATAAGGCATAAGCCTCACTAGTTTAGGGAAGGAATATTAAAGCCATAAAAAAAAACTAAGAGGGTATTGATTTTCCATGTGTTAATTCTATTTCAACTCTATGATAGTGCTAATGGAAGTGGGGTGGAAGTCATGGACTACTAGTTTTTTTTTTTTTTTTTTGGAAGGTGACCGAAGGCCAGAGTTCATTAGTGAATGATGGGAACAAAAGTACAATGTAGACAGGCTACAGAAACCACCCGAAAGATAGGTAAACCTCCCTACAACAAACCCATCGGAAGAAAAGAAAAAAAACCCTATTTTATCCAGTGGATAAAATCAAAGTGCAAGAAAACAGAAAATACATAGGACAGAACAATTCAAAGGAATCGAGTCCTCCACCCCCCTGCATCAGAGAGCAATGAAGACTCCTCCAATGTCGAGATAATACCAGCAGCTTTCCCCCATTCAAACATCCATTTAATAGCTCTGCTGAAGATATCAAAAGCTCGATTGAATTGTTGACTGAACCTTTGAGAATTCTTTCAAGCCAGATAGCCCACAACATGGCTGGTAGGATCAGTGTCCAGATGTGGATCTCAGAAGGATAAGGAAGATATCCTCCCTCCCTTCAAGCAGCTGGATGATATTCTGAAAATTCTGCTCTTGGACCTGAATTTTTTTACCCAAAGTTCTCCATTGCACATCAACGATGCCACAGTGTAGGAATAGATGATCAAGAACTTCCTCCATGATTCCACAAAAAATACATGTGGAGTGATTTATATGAAGAATAAACTTTAGTCTAGCCATGGTAGGAAGTCTTCCCAAAGCCATCTTCCATAGGAAACTCTTATCTTGGTTGGAAGAGCCATGGACTACTAGTTGGCATTGAAGCAGTAAGTGCCACAGTTACTACCCTCTCTTTTGGCATTAGAGGTAGAAGAATTTGGTTTAATTCAAGTCCTTTTATTTTGTTTATCCAATAGAATTGCCATAAGTGAATCATATTTTAATGACAACAAAAGAGGGGTAAGCTTTGTTCTACTCCTAAACATCTCATTGTCTCACTGCCTCAAAGCAGATGGCCTAAGGTGCATGCCTCAACTAATAAAAGGTGTAAGCCTCGGATATGTAAACAGCTTGAGGTGCATGCCTCAAGGTGATTTTTCTAGTGCCTTGCTTTCTTGCCTTGAGGCACTGCCTTTTTAAACAATGCTTGTTATATTTGTATATATAGAAAATGCTAGCATATGGCTAGGGCAGTTGGTACCTTAGTCATCTGCCCTTGTTGTATCCATACATCTCACTGTTGGACTCTAATCCAATACTTAACACACTAAAAATGCCCCTCCACCAAAGACGCACATAATGGGGGGAATGTTTTTTCTCTTTTGTTTTTCTTTCTTTACAGGCATTGGATTACAATCCAACAATTTGATACTCAGACACGATCGGGACATACAAGTGTCCCTATAGTGCCGTATCCTAGTACTACTCTCTCTATCTGTAGTGATCCAGTTACAAGTTGGGTAGGAGGAGGTGGTTACTTGTAGGAAAGGGCTACCCGTAAGGTGAAGCAGCGTGAAGCCGCCACAGCGTGAAGCGGCCGGCAACGATGTGAAGCTATCATTGTGTCTGGGGGTTGAGTCAGGGATGAATTGGATTAAATCCCATATCAGAAAACGGGAAAAAGCTATTGGGATATATATATGGGAGGCGACCCCTCTCTAGCAAAGTCACGCAACAGGAGAATTTTTTTTTTCCTCCTTTTGTTTTTTTCCTTTTATAAGGCATTGGATTACAGTCCAACAATTCGATACTCGGACACGATTACCAACTATCAGGAAATCCAACAATTACTACTTTTTTCTCCCTTTATAGGCATTGGATTGCAGTCCAACAATTTGATACTTGGACACGATCAGGAAGTACTTGAGCTGGACAAGAAGAGAGGATAACTTGTAGGAAAGGATTACACATGAGATGAAGCAGTGTGGAGCTGCCATAGCGTAAAACTGTCATGGTGTGGAGCTGCCACTGTCTAGAGGTTGAGACAGACCTCTTCAGCATTAAATTTCTCACAGGTTGGCAGGCATGCCTGTTAATTGGCACATGGCAGTGGACTGTTAATGAATTCCTATGTAAGAAACAACTCTGTGTTACCGGTTAACAGGTTGTCTCCTGTCACTAATTTTACTAGAAGTGTAGGATTTGTTCTGATGACCTCAGATTCTCGGGACGAGTAGGTACATGCAGAACTACACATGGGATTCTTGAGGCAAGCAGGTGTCCTGGAATGAGTAGGTATATGGCAGAAGTTACTCCACATGGGGTTCACGTGGAGAACAGGTGCATGCAGAAGTGGCTCTGTGTGTCGTGAATCCTGTCTGTGTAGGACTTCTGACCAGTGTGGGTGAGACATGCGTGGTGCAGGAACTGCACGGCGCATGGAATTCTGTCGTGCTGCGCTCTCCCACCCGGTGCGATGAGTTTAGATTTGGATTCCCATGGTGGATATCTTCTCTCTCCTCCCTTGTCGCCACCAACCACCCTGCGAATGTAGCACCACAGGTGTGCAACACACAACATTCATTTTATTTTTAAATGTTTTTGACCAGTTGATTGTGTCTTTCTGTGGTCAAACTGTTAAAAATGTGGCAACCGGAAAGTTTCCTGTTACTTGCTAAGAGGATAGTTGTTCTGTCTGTGTGAGCATGCGCATGTGGGAGTGTGGGACAAAATCCCATCTTATCTTAAAGAGATGCACGCCTTATTTCTAGAAATGGAGCTCATTGTTTATAATCTGAAGAGATATGGCTTTCTAAGTATTCTTCAACTTTCTGCTTTATAGGTGGCACTGAAGACACTGATTGTCATCCATAGGACTCTTAGAGAGGGTGATCCTACATTCCGCGAGGAGCTACTCAATTTTTCACAGAGGGGGCGCATTCTCCAGTTATCCAATTTTAAAGATGATTCTAGCCCCATTGGTATTTTCATTCATATGATGTCCGATGTCCAGACACTGCCATTTTGGAATCACATTATGCGTTTTCTCTGAGCATGAAGTAATGCTATCATTTTGCACTTCTTAGGCTTTTTTTTGCTCATTGATAATATATGTTTTCTTGCAGCTTGGGATTGTTCTGCATGGGTTCGGACTTATGCTTTGTTCCTGGAGGAAAGGTTGGAATGCTTCAGGATCTTGAAGTATGATGTTGAAGCAGAACGTGTGGCAAAACCTTCTCAAGAGTCCAATAAGGTAATAATGTTATTCACTGAATGCATACTATTTTGCTTGAGTTTTTTGCTCTACATGTGTATTGTCATGGTTTTATCTCATTGTCAGGCCCGAAGTAGAACAAGCACCTTGAATGTAGAAGATCTGTTGGAGCAGTTGCCTGCATTACAGCAGCTGTTGTACCGTCTTATTGGATGTCGGGTAAGTTTATGCAAATTATCACAATTTACATTTTGACCAGAGTAGTAGGTAACATGTTTAGCACTTAAAGGAAATAGAGATACGGGATTATTGGAAGGCTGGAATTAGAGATGTCCCGGGCAGAAGGTAACAAATGCTGGTTTGTCATTCAAACTGCAGTCTGCTGGCTATTCTATGGGGTGGGAAGAACAGGATTTTCAGGGAAGATCGGCACAGAAATTTTGATACCATGAGGAGAGCTGGTACGCTTGCAGAAGTTTGTCACTATAAAAAAAAAGCTTGCAGAAGTTTGGTTAGTGACGATCGGAGGGAGAAGGAAATACAGAGGAGCCTGAGAGAATGCAGAATTTCACGAAGCGGAAGAGCTTTGCCATATAGAGTCATTTAATCATTTCATATGAGGAACTACTGATGTTTGACTGCGTCTAACGTCTTTATAGGCCATTCATATGAGGAACTACTGATGTTTGACTGCGTCTAACGTCTTTATAGGCCATACATTGATTATCAGGCTGTTTGGAGTTTACCCCGGATGAAGTATCCTTTGCTATAATTTTATTTTTAAATGTGGTTTTACAACCTTCCAAAAAAAGGAAAAAAGAAAGGGAAATCTGCATGTGTGTTCTATAGCTCTGGCGGCTTTATTGCCTCAGAGGCTTCTAAAATGGAGATTCCAATGTTGTCCTTTATCTTCTAGGAGCTGCTGAATAGGTTTGCGGTTGCCTATGGTCAATCCATATATAAGAGATTAAATCAATTATATAGGAAGTAACAGCATGTCAGCAATCTAGCCAGGACCAAATATATCTAAGACTGAGTGAATGATACGAGGGCTCTGGTTCACACTTGGAGGTCTTGTGTTGAAACTAGCTGGGACATCCAACATTGCAGCCTGCATGAGCTTTATGTGGTGTAGGAATTTTCCTGCACACCCATGGACTTCGTCCTGCACCAGACTGGTGATGGTCAAGAGGGTTTTTTAAAGCTCGCCCTTGGACAGTTGTGATCTGTTGCAGTCTCCTTAGGAAAAGGGTAACCTGGGTGTCTCCTGTGTGGTGCAAGAGGAGTTTTTCCCCTCATCTAGATATCCTTGAAAAAAGAACCAAATATATTTACCATTTCCTGGCTGAGTGCTCACAGAAACTTAGTGTCACAAGGTTCCTCCACATGATAGGGAGAAAAGAATAGCAGAGTGGGTTAGCATGCCATCAACCCTTTAATTACCTTGATCTATATGAGGGCTTCTCTTTCCCCAACCTCCCTGACAATCTAGGGTGAGTGGTTCTGTTTGAAGTATCAAAATCTCATTAGTCTGGTACCACTGTCTTCTATACTTCTAATCTTCTACAAACACTTTCATCTGACAAAGTGCAGCATATTACTTCCCTTAGCTTCTTTCAGAAGATTGAGGTTGTAATGGCTTTAATCTTTTTTCAACTGTTCTTGGAATTCTGAAGCTTGATGAATAATGGCCAGGCTGGGGAGGAGCCTTTATGGGGATTCATCTTCCTCCAGCTGAAAGACTTTTTGCCTTCCCTCCCTCAAGATTTTGATAGATATATTTTTTTAAAATGCCATTCAAATCATTCAGTCTAATGGGTCCATTTGAAAGAGGGAAAGCAAAACATATTTGATAGAAATCCTGAAACACTTGCAACCCTGGATATTGGGTGGTGCTTTAATGTGGTCTGCAAGGTTCCAAGTACCAACAGTAGCTAATTGCTACCTTTTTATATAAAAAAAATATTGCATCCTTTTTGCCATCTTCCAATTCTTATGGATGATAATGAACTGATTTTCATCCTTTACAGCCTGAAGGAGCTGCTGTCAGCAATTTTTTGATACAGTATGCCCTTGCTCTGGTAAGCTATCTTTTTTTTTTTTGTTTTGTTTAAATGTTCTTTTGCAATGTTTAAGTAGTAGCTTCACTCTCCCAAAAAAAAGAGTATAAGTAGTAGCTTATGCATAATAGGCTAATAGCAGCTTTCCCATCTGAAAGTAGTTGCTATCATGTACATTTTGTATTCAAAGTACTTTAAGACAAACAGTAGATTTTGCTACTGCTCAACCCTCCTTCCACAAAGAGCAGAGTATCATCTGCAAACTGCAGATGAGATATTGTCAGAAGAGTATTAAGAACCTTTACCCTCTGACTCTGTTTGTTCGGGACCTGACCTAGATGTCTCTCCTATCGGATTATTCGAAAATCCATATCATTTTGTTTTTGTTTATCTAGAGAAATATAGGTCGGTTTTATATTTTTTATTGGACTATGAGAGCTTGGGATTAGCCCTCAGGGAATCCGGGACTTCGGATCAGGCGAAGATCCGAGTATATGACTTCTCTCTACTGACCTCGGTCAATGTTAATTACGTCGAGTAACTGTTCGACAACCCTTGATTATCCGTCCGTATGATGCCCTTATAACATGCAACACTACTACTACAGGTAGCACATGCATATGAAGATATATTTTAGGTTAAGCCCTTGGCCTCACCCAAGTTTGAGATAGGTTTTATATGGTTTTGGATTGATTCCAAGGTATTTGGATTGATTCCAAGGTATTTGGATTAATTCCAAGTTATCTGGATGGATTCCAAGTGTTTTAAAGGGTATTTTTGTAATATGCAAGTTATAAGGTATAGGGATATTATGGGTTTTAGTGTATGAAATGAGTTTTAATAGTTTAAGAAGGTTTCAAAACCTTATGAGGTTTATGGAGTTGTTTTAAGTGTGTGTAGGGGTATTTTGGTAATTTTACCTTAAGTCGGGTTTATTAGACTTGGGGTCTATTTATGTATTTTGTTTGAGATTTTTATTGATTTTTATCATATTGAGGGTATTTTAGTAATTTTACTCATCTTATTGAGGTTTGGAGGGTATTTTGGGCATGAAAGAGATTTTGGTATTTTTTAAGGATTTTCTGTGATTTTTACAGATTTTTATTATAGATGAGGGTATTTTGGTAATTTTATTAAGTTCAAAGGGCATTTTAATTATTTCGGAAATTTTATATATTTTCAGATTTGGTTCTCTGTTTTTTACTAATTTTTACTGATTGTTATTGATTTTTTTATTAATTTTACTGATTTTTATTAATTAATTAAATATGTGAAGGGTATTTAAGTTATATTTAGTTCAATATGATTTTTAAATTATGTTTCTGATTTTTACTTATTTTTGCGGGCATTTCCTGATATTTTATATTTATTTTATCAATTTTAAATATTTTTCTAAGTTTTATTAATTAATTAATTGTGAGGGGTATATAGGTCATTTTTAATTTAAGTATGTTATTATTATTTTTATTATTAATTTCTGAACCCAAGTTTATTTATATGTGGGGTGAGGTCAAGGTTAAGTTAAGGGTGTACACAGATTTTTAAGTTATAAAATTAAGTATATATATATTAAAGTATTAAAATATGGTGTTAATTATTTAATTTGATGACACACAAACACACAATTTGACATGAAGAAAGGTTGACTTTATTTCTGCAGAGCTTCGCCTTATGAAGAAAGTATTTACAAAATTATTCGGCAGAGCTTCCCCTTAGGAATGAACCTTAGGAAGAAAACTCCCCGGAATGAAAAGATTCTCCCTAAACGCAGCAAACTTGGGTTAAAAATATCGAGTTTGGTCTTGAATGCAGCAGAACCTTCCCCTTGAAAATTCCACACTCTTTGAGCCCTTGTATGTGGGTTCTTGTGTGTGTTGCTGTGTATTGGTGTGTATGTGTGGTGTGTTTTGCATTGGGGACCATGGGGTCCTATTTATAGGCCCCAGATTGGGCCCGGTGGGGGGTGCCACCGGATGAGCCCACGGTGGGGGGTGCCACCGTTCACACTCTCTTTCTTTCTCTTTTTTCATTTTTTTTATTCAAATAGGTGAGAGAAGGGAGCGAGAGAGGCATTGAGAGGAGAGGGGGGGATCCGGTGGACACCCCCACCGGTTCCAACCGGTGGGGGTGGCCAACGGCCTTGGACCCCCCACCGGTTTTGGGAAACCGGTGGGGGGGTGCTCCCCTCCCCCTCTTCTTTTACTTTTTCACTTTTTTTTTTGGCTCTTAATGAGCCATTGCCTATTGATTTCAGATTTAGCCAAGTATGAAAGGGGTTTAGGATGGGGGGCTTTAAATGAGGGTTTGCATGGAGTTCTTAACCAAGTATGAATGGGATTAAGAACTCCATTAACTCCCCCTCTCTTTAATTAATTCCCCCCCCCCATTTGAATTTCAAAAGAGAAAGAGAAAGGAGGGAGGGAGATCCTCCTCCCCCCCACCGGTTTCTCCTCTCTCTCCTCCCCCCTTCTTGCCTATATATATAAAAAAAAGGGGAGTGGGAGAGGGGGTCCACTTTCTACTTTGGGTAATTTTTCCTCTTTGGGAGTTTTCATATTTTCCCTCTTCCTGGGCTGCAGGTTTTGGTGCCCTTGGAGACTGGTTTTTTGGCCCATTTGGTGTCCCTATTGGGTCTTCTTATTGGGCCACCTATTGGGCCTATCTCTCTTGCTATTGAGCCTTCATTTGGAGCCATTTTGGGCAAGTTTGGAGACTGTTTTGGGCCTATTCCGAGACTGATTTGGGTCCATTTCGGGACTGATTTAGGCCCTTATTTCGCAGCGTTTGGATCATCTTTATTGCTGCATTTTAGGGTCCTCCTTTGGGCCTCACCATCAAGGGTCATCAAGGAGATTTAGGAGCTGATCTCGAAAGCATACAGGGGCGATTGGGGGCTGTTTTAGACCTTCGTAAGAACCTCGATCAATGCTTCTTGGCCTATGTATGCTTCTTGTTCCATTACCCTTCTAATATGTGCATATAGTTTTATGTTTTCCTAGTACATGAGAGGGTCTCCATTTGATATTAACCCTCACATCATAAGCATATGTTTATTTATTTTTGTTTTACATAACATAGTCTCACATGAACATGTGCTATGCGTATTTTCCCATATCATGAGCTCACATTAATGTGAGCATATGCCATGTAGTATTTTCTACATAATCATGTGCATATGCATGCTCAAATGGCATTATCTCGCATGAAAATTTTTGGGTTCAACAAATGCCCCCCACGGGATGCGCGCCGGAGACACAGTCGAAGGTGGGTGTCCCGTGCATCATTTCATATATATGCATATATTTATGGCCATGGGTATATATATATATATATATATATATATATATATATATATATATTATTATTATTATTATTATTTTTGTATATGTCTCGAGAGATTCTTTTCATGCCATATCTTGATGCTATCTTGCTAATCTCCCCATCCTGCTCAATATGGTTTGAGCATATGTGGATTTTTAGGAAATTAACAATACTGCCCCATATTCTTTTTGCAATCAATTGCACGATTTGCCCTATATATATTTGCTCCTACGGAGCTTGTGGGTTCGGACACCCTTCATTTTTTCGATACTTGAATATTCCAGAATCGCTCCAGCAAACCTTGTCTTCATGTCTTTGCGGTTTTCTAGGGGCATTTGGAGTTACTCAATTCCCTTTATATCTGGATCCTCTTGGCCTTCGTGACTTGGAGGGTCCTATAAGATTGGTGCCATCTGTATTGTTCGACACATTGCTCGGTCCCGGGTATCTCTTGGCCTTCGCGACTTGGAGATTAGTTGGGAACATAGAGTGGGTCACTCAATTCTGATGGCGTCATTCCTATTCAAGGGATATTAGTACCTTATTTTGGCATTTTTGGGAGCTCAATGCGAGACATTCCGGATTGACCAAGTGTCCGCCACTAAGGCAATATATACGTATATAAGGGCATGATATGGATATTGTGCAAGCATTAGCACTTCATTCTTGTTTAGGCATTTCCAGAAGCTCGATATGAGACATTCTGGGTTGGCCATGTTTTCACCATATATAGGCGATATTCAAGTATCTTTGCATCATCCCGACTTCCTGTTGGGACTTGGCTATATTGTTGCTTTGTGCATCATTTTGATATGTGTTTTTTTTTTGTTGATGTTCTCTTTGCAGGTTGATATTCTTGATTTACACCATTATGACGGCTCTTAGCGATATTCCCGTCGAAGGATTTCAAGAGGAGATTGCTGCGTACCCGGATGCGAGATTTCGCTGGGTGGCTCAGTCACATTTGCGGATCACTATCGAGGATGTTGTCCCTATCTGCCGGGAGAGCATTTATAGAGATGGAGAATTCTTCTATTTCTTGCGAGGCGAGACAGCTCGGCACCTTCCTTCAGACGCCTCTATATATGAGCTGCTCCAGTCATATATTCATATTGAAGATGGGGTCGAAAGACCATTATCTCCTTTGGAGCGTCGCGATCTGGAGTGCGCCATTTTACTGGATCGCGACAATATGGAGGGACTTCTCCCTTTCTCGTACCCGGCTTTCCCTTTTTCCGTTGACCGGTTGTGGGAATTTCCTACTCCTGAGTAGGTGGGGCCCATTCGGACTATACTTCGGGTCCATGACATCAGTAGGACCTATCAGCCAGCTATGTGGACGCGAGCAGGGAGTCGTCCTTATGAGGCCACACGGCATCCGCAGGGGCTATTTCTGACTGAGGCAGAAGAAGGCTCAATCCATGATTCTTCTGACTTCAGTATATTGCTATCAGACATATGTCGGGGCGTTCGCCCTGCCTGGGATGCTCGTCTTCAAGTCAGTAGCTCGCATGTTTTCCGCCTGAGGGCTACAAAATGGCTCCTGCATATTTTGAAGAACTACCGGCCAATTCTTGATAGGGTCGGTATTTATGAGGCCGTTGCAGCGGCCCAATATGACTATTCTTGCCATCACGACTTCATTCAGGCAATTGCCGAACGCTACATTCGCGACACCAACACTATCGCGACTTCAGAGGGCGAGACTGTTATTGACCTTTGGTCTCTGCACCGGATTTCAGGTCTACCAATTGTGGGAGAACCTTATGAAGAAGGTGTGTTAGATGAATTCCATCGCAGCACCACTGACGGCGCGGGGAGTTACACCACCCCTTATTGCTACAGATACTTGTTGAAGATATGACGGGATTTATCCAAGGCGAAGTGTGCTGCCTCCTCTTCCAATGGGGGGAGTTCTTCGGGCCCGGGTAAAGTATCGCCAACAGTTTGTGTCAGATTCTTCTTTGGAGGGCCCTTCCGTTATCACCGAGGTTTTGCCAGCATGTTTGATGAACGGGTCCCTTCAATATTGTCATATAGAGATATTTCTCGTCGAGGTATCATTATCGCGCCGGAGCATCAGTCTGAAAACCCTTGGGGCCTTGATGATACGACATATGTAGCTGCTTATCTAGTCTATTGGCTAGTGACTTTTGCTGTCCCATATGGAGATGAGGGGGTTTTGCGGCCCGAAGTTTTGTTGGCGGCCTCGAGATTTGCAGTGGGGACGCGCCTTGCTATTGCGCCAGCGGCATTTGCTAGTATATATCATTCTTTTGGGGCCCTTTGCAGTTCGGGTACCCCGAATACTTGTTCGGTGGTTATGGCCACCCATTATGTCAGTGCCTGGGCGGGACTCCTTCTTCCAGGTTATTCTCCCCTCGACAGAGAAATGGCTTCATCATTGCCCACTATTCTTCGACTGGCGAGTCAGCCAGCCAGCCAGGGGACGGGTCAGCTCTCTTACGCCCGTTCCGCTCTGAGTTTCATTCCTTTCTGCTCTTGCGGGAAGTTGGATTTTGACCACTCCTCGCGGAATTCTCGGCCATATTTTGACGGAGGAGGAGCTGCTGATCGTGCCTGGTTTGACCCATGGACAGGTTGTATGGGTTATAACGGCGTTGTATTAGATGGGTGGACTTTGAGTACTCGCCCATGCTTGCTTATATTGAAGAAAGGCAGGGATGCTATCTTGGAACCCTATTATCCAAACCGCTTTGCGCGGAATTTTGGGTATGATCAGATGATCCCTTCTAGCTTTACTTTTATCGAGCTGCCTCGGGTATATCAGAAGTGAAAGAGCCACCTCGTTGCTCGATTATGGTGGAACTATTTTCAGCATCATAACACATTTGGCCAAATGGCAGTGCCTCTCCCTACTCATAAAGGGGGCATGACCGTTTCCTTTGCTGCTTGGTGGCATAAGAACCAAAGAGAGTTGCGGCTTACACCAGATCCTAAGCAGACACGGGGTTCCTCCCAGGCTAAGTCTGCTAAAGGGTTTGGCCGACACACATATAAGGGCCGAGCTGGCCCGCCGGTGCTAAAGGCGAAGAAGAAGAAAGGCAGCGAAGATGATGGTTTCTATGGGCTTGCCGCCTCCGGATATATACGGACACATCATTTCTTGGCAGATTGCAAGCTTCCGAAGAAGTTTGAGCATAATGCCCGGCTGCCTATTGGTAGTTTCAACGGGGACCCCGCCAGGGATTGGCTACGCTATCTCAGCCATATGTTTTTTTGTTTCGGCCCTCGCCGAGAAGCCTTTTTGATATTGAGAGCCGAGACCGTCGGCGACGTATGGCGGGTGATGGGACAGGCGGCGACCCAATTAGGGATGTCTTTTGACTCCCTTATCCCTGAACCGCCGAGGTCTTTTGCTGAGAAGGTCTCCATATTTTCATCTCTTATTATATTTATGTATCAACATTTGCCTTAATTCGGCTCTCTCTCTTAATTTGTAGGAGATGTTGTCTCCCCATTGCCCGTGGCTCCTTGGGGACCTTCTATGCGCCATATTTCTGAGGGGGAGCCTCATATTTCTGCCACAACGGCCACAGTGCCTTCTGTCAGCACTGGCCCACCTTCAGAGATGCAATTCCTAGTGGCTGCAGCAAAGCAAGTGGCTCGAAAGAAGCGGACAGCTGAAGGGGAGGCGGGACGTCGATCAGTTCGACCCTGACTGGCTCTTCCCCCTTCACCGGATCCGGCACTCATTCAGAGACCACCTTCGCCTATGGGTAACAACTTTGTTAGTTTTCTTTGTTGAGGATTAATTCATCTTTGGAATATGGCTCTTTATTGTTCTTGCTTCTTTCTAGCAGAGGAAGGCGAGCTTATCCGCGAAGGCATGTCTCAGACCGCTATCGAGCCCGCTGTTAGTGAACTCTCCCTCATGACAGGTGGGACGGACTAACTTCATCTCCTTTCTATGTCTCTGTCTCTTTTTTTTGCTATATTCATGAGGTTATCACCTTTCATTATTCTCACTTTTTAGGGGCTTATGTTCCCGAACCTCCTGCTTTAGACCCCATTCAGGTGGTATTGCCGGCCGTTGTTGAGGTATATAGATTTCTTTGGCATATTTTTCTTTATCCCTTGCTGGGAGTGATTGCGATTTCAATCATTCTTCTTTGCTTCCTGCAGGAGAATGTGGACGCCACTACTAATGTTGCCTTAGGCAACAAAGAAGAGCTTGGAGATCTTAATTGGGCTGACTATGAGCCGTATTGTTCGGACGTCCTTTTGGTCGATCAATTATATTACGAACTTTTAGACGACTAGGGCCGTTTTGGTAATATATATATTTTTTACTGGCATCTTGCAGCTCTTTTATTTCTTTCCTTGCATAGGATCTGACCCTCTATTCCTTTTCTTGTATAGATTTCACTTTTGAGGAACTGATGCGGTCAACATCCAGTCATTCAGGCTCCTTATTCATGAAGGGCCTTGTAGGGGATTCGACAGTTGCCCCTGCAGTGGATAGTCCTCCAGCTGAGGGTAAGTCGTGCCTACTTTAGTTCTTGTGACCTTTCTTTTCAACTACCATGTCTCCTTTGGTAGTTAATATCAAGCTTTTTGCAGAAATTGTTGAAGCGACGCCGGCGGCGGCTGCCTCCCCTTCCGTTGTCATTCCTTTGGAGGACAACTTGGCTATTCCTCCCACAGCCACCTTGGTAGATGGAGAGCCTAGAGAAATTGAGGTCGTCCAGGAAAAGCATGTCGCTTTGACACCGGGTAGACTTATTTTCTTTTTCCTTATACTCGGGACTGCACATTTTATTCTCATGTCTTCTGACTACGTCTTATGCTTTTTTTTTTTTTTTGCTGCCCTCCTTTATTTCTCGACTAGACGTCGTTTCCATGTCCACTCAAAGGTGGGAACGCCGGGAGGGGGTCCAGTCAGCTCCTGGGATCCTCCTGGGGAGGATTGAAAGATTAGTGGCTTTAGCGGCATGCGCCAGGATAATGTCGGCTCCCATCCGCTTTAGCCAAATTTCTGCTCCCGAAAGCATTGATATATTGGCAGGTATGAGGCTTCTTCTTCCTCGTTTTCTTTTGTCAATTGTTATTGAATGTTGACCCCATTTTTTTGTATTTTGCAGCTCGGAGGAACTTGTGTCCCGATTCCCCAGCTCATTCAGGGGATACCGTCTTCCTTTCTTATTCGGGAGAGACTCCCAAAACGCCTAAAATTGAGGAGCCGGCTTATTCCCCTACTGAGCTATTAGCCTTCTCCGAGGATGAGGGTGAGCATGAAGTTACTTGCCCACTCGCTTCTTATCGCAGGGCAGATTCGCCGACCTAGAGTGGCTCCACTATCAAGCTACCGCCTTCTCCCTTTTCCTGTCACTCAGGAGATACGGAACCTCTTCCTCCTTCCCCCAGAGAGGATGGAAAAGTAGGTTCTCCCGACTCAGGAAAAATTGCGGAGCTAAGTAATATTCTTGCTTTATCTCATTCATTCATCTCATCGTCATCATTTTTGCCAACATTATCATTTTCACTTTCGGTCTTATAGTTCTCCTCTCTTTTTTTTGTTTACCAGAGGGAGAAGACCAGGATGACTCGCTGCCTTTGCTGCCCAGCAAGCTTTGTTGCGGACTGAGTTGGAGTCCGCTCTTAGGGACGTCGCGGCACGGACCGCAGAAGTCTCTGAACTTCTGGCGGACAGGGAAATAATGAACTCGAGCATCGCCGAAGCGAGGTCGCAAGTCTCTGCCCTCCGTTTACAGTTGGAAGAATTGGAAAGGGACTTTGAGGAAGGCGTCGAGCAAGTGGCGACCCTTGACCGTCGTCTGGACGAGCTTACCCGAGAGCGAGACGAGTCGGTCGACAAAGTTGAGGCCCTCCGCCTGCTGTTAGATGCTTCACAGGCTTTGGTAGTTCGGGAGCCGGATCCCGCTCGAGATTAGCTTTCGGGAATCCCTCCCTTCTTTTTGATCTTGATATTACTTCACTTTGAAGCCTATTTTTTAGTCACCCCGAGGACTTGTGTCGGGCTCCTTCTTTGCGACTATTTATATAAAAAGAGCTTTGATCAAATAGTGTTTATTCTCTTTCTTTCTTTCTCTTTTTTTTTTTTTTATTATAAACTAATGTTAGCGCCCTCTCGGATTTTCACCAACATTAGCCTCCTCTTACTATTGTCTGCACGCGCTTGCGGGTTTTCATGCAGCGGGATTACCCGATTTTACCTAAGGCGCCATTTCGAGTTTTCACCTTAGCTGGGTATAAGACTTTTTTACCCTTAACCGATCTCTTTAAGGATGAGGTCGATTAAGTCCGTCGGGGAACTTCGCTTTTTAAGCCCAATTTTTCTTCTGTTTCTGTGTGTGTGTGTGTGTGTGTGTTTTTTTTTTTTTTTTTTTTAAATACAAGAAGATAACTCTAACTGCCGTTAAATATACTCTACGACCGGACTAATAAATATTGGGGGAATATGAAATATGAAAATTTGATTTGATATGAGTGTATGAAAGGATTTTTTTTTTTTCGGGATTTAATGCCTCTCGTGGGCGAAATATGAATTTCAGGATTTAATGCCTCCCGTGGGCGAAATATGAATTTCAGGATTTAACGCCTCCCGTGGGCAAAATATGAATTTCAGGATTTAAAGCTTCCCGTGGGCGAAATATGAATTTCAAGATTTAAAGCCTCCCGTGGGCGAAATATGAATTTCAGGATTTAAAGCCTCCCGTGGGCGAAATATGAATTTCAGGATTTAACGCCTCCCGTGGGCGAATATGAATTTCAAGATTTAAACCCTTCCGTGGGCGGAATATGGATTTCAAGATTTAACGCCTCCCGTGGGCGAATATGAATTTTAGGATTTAAAGCCTCCCGTGGGCGGAATATGGATTTCAGGATTTAAAGCTTCCCGTGGGCGGATATGAATTTCAGGATTTAAAGTCTCCCGTGGGCGAAATATAAATTTCAGGATTTAATGCCTCCCGTGGGCGAAATATGAATTTCAGGATTTAATGCCTCCTATGGGCGAATATGAATTTTAGGATTTAGAGCCTCCCGTGGGCGAAATATGCATTTCAGGATTTAAAGCCTCTCGTGGGCGAATATGAATTTCAAGATTTAATGCCTCCCGTGGGCGAAATATGAATTTCAGGATTTAAAGCCTCCCGTGGGGCGAATTCCGGAGTTTAACGCCTTCCATAGGCGAAATATGAATTTCAGCCCACCACGGCACACCAGTGAGACCAGTGTATACCAGGGGCGATTTTAGGATACAATGCCTCCTCGGGGCGGATTCAATCCGTTATAGCACGCTGATGGGACTATAATATATGGGCGCGCCGATGGGACTATGATATATGAGGAGAATTTTAGGATATAACGTTCTCAAAGACGCAAGTAGGCTTTTCATATCGCCCCCCAGGGGGAATAGGAAAGTTTTAAGATGCAATGCCTCCTCGGGGCGATAGGGAAATTTTCAACCCTTCGTGGCATGCCAGTGGGACTGGTGTTTGCCAAAGGAAAATTTAGGATACACCTCCTCCTCGGGGCGAAATATAAAGATTTTGGGAATACAATGCCTCCCTGGGGTGGAATATGAAAATTTCAGGATACAACGCCTCCTCGGGGCGGAATATGAGAATTTTCAGGAGACAACGCCTCCCTGGGGTGGAGTATGGAGTTTTAGGATACAACGCCTCCTCGGGGCGAAGTATGAGAATTTTCAGGATACAACGCCTCATCGGGGCAAAATATGAAGATTTCAGGATACAACGCCTCCTCGGGGCGAAAAAAAATAGATTTTTAGGATACAACGCCTCCCTGGGGCGGAATATGGAGATTTCAGGATACAACTCCTCCCTGGGCGGAATATGAGAATTTTCAGTATACAATGCCTCCTCGGGGCGGAATATGAGAATTTTCAGTATACAATGCCTCCTCGGGGCGGAATATGAGAATTTTCAGGATACAACGCCTCCCTGGGGCGGAAATATGGATTTTTAGGATACAACGCCTCCTTGGGGCGGAATATGAGAATTTTCAGGATACAACGCCTCCTCGGGGCAAAATATGAAGATTTCAGGATACAACGCCTCCTCGGGGCGAAAAAATGGATTTTTAGGATACAACGCCTCCCTGGGGCAGAGTATGAGAATTTTAGGATACAACGCCTCATTGGGGCGAAATATGGATTTTTAGGATACAACGCCTCCCTGGGGCGGAGAATGAGGATTTTAGGATACAACGCCTCCTTAGGGCGAAATATGGATTTCTAGGATATAACGCCTCCCTGGGGCGGAGTATGAGGATTTTAGGGTACAACGCCTCCTTGGGGCAAAATATGAATTTCTAGGATACAACGCCTCCCTAGGGCGGAATATGGAGATTTAGGATACAACGCCTCCTTGGGGCGGAATATGGATTTTTCTTTCTATGATATTCCTGGCAGAATCTTTTTCTTTTTGAGGTGAATCTCTCCCGATCCTATGACATCTTTCAAGAATATGTCTATGTATTTACATTTGGTATGGTAGGAATATGGATTACTCCCTCATACTGCGTTGAGCAGAAGAGCAAGTTTTTTCACTTCCTTACCGAGTCGGGAGGACATCGTCATCATCGCCTCGGTCGTAGCCCTTGATGGGACATTATTGTACCACTAGTGTGGTACCAATGGTTTATTCGTCATTGGCGACTCTGATATCCTCCCTAGGTAAAGATGTGGGAAAACTCAATCTATGCCTTTAGCAGGCCGAGGGAGTCCTCCCCCGTCGGGGAACAAATATGTGGCTTTATGAGCCTATGCGCTCGCGCACGAGCGTTATTGACTTTTCTTGGCGCAAATGGTTTTCGCGCGTTATCCCCCGACGGGTTGTCGGATCATCTTTGTCTTCAAGATATATATTGGGCTTCACGGCACTGGTTTGTGTTGCTACTGTCGCTCGGGCTGATTATGTATCGGAGCGTAGTACAACTTCATATGTCGGCCGTTCAGTGGTGGGAAGGCTAGATTCCCTTTTTCATCCACCAGCCTATAAGCACCGCCCTCGTAGACTCTGCTTACTATGAATGGTCCAACCTAGTTTGGCTTGAATTTATTTTTAGGCCGAGAGGCCATGACATCTTTATGCCTGACCATTACTAGATCTCCCTTTTTGAAGGTTCTTTCTTTCACCAATTTGTCGAATGCACGAGACATCTGGACTTGGTATATTTGCAGGCGTTGATATGCTTGTAGTCTTTCGCCTTCGAGGTATGATAATTCCTCATAGCGCCTTTGAATTTCCCTCATGGCGCCTTCATGCACTCCATAATGCAAAGCTATCCTATAGGATGCGAGTTCTACCTCTATTGGGATTACGGCTTCCTCTCCATAAACTAAAGAGTATGGGGAGCATCCCGTTGGGGTTTTATAGACGGTGCGGTAGGCCCATAATGCTTTGTGCATCTTTTCATCCCAATCCCGCTTTCGTCCTCCACTGATCTTCACCAGGAGTTTGCACAGGATTTTATTGAAAGCTTCTGCCATCCCATTGGCTTGGGGATAATATACTGAAGACGCATGCCAATTTATATGAAATTTAGCCATCATCTTGTATATCGTCTGATTTTTAAATGGCGTGCCATTATCTGATGTGATCCGGCTAGGAGTCCCGAACCGGTATATGATATTATGCCTGACGAAGCGTGATACCGTCTCGCCGGTCACTTCTTTTAAAGGAATGGTTTCTGCCTAACGAGTAAAGTATTCTGTTGCGGCTATAATATATTTACACCCTCGAGATGACGGTGTTAATGGACCCACAACGTCCATTCTCCATTGGGTGAAAGGCCATGTCGGGGTTGTTGGGTGTAAATGATTGGGAGGTCGCCTAGGAATGGGTCCATAGGCTTGGCATTGGGGACAACTTTTTGCCATTTTCTCGCAATCCACAAATATAGTTGGCTAATAAAAGCCTTTAGTTTTGATGTTGATTTTCATTTTTGTGTCGGATTGATGAGCTCCACACATCCCGGCATGAATTTCTTTCATTATTTTGCGGGACTCTTTCGGAGAAAGACACCGGAGCAGGACCGTATTTTCGTCTTGAGGGACTAGGCGATACAATACGCCATCTATCAGCTGGTATGAAGTTGTCCTTCGCAGCAATTGGATTCTTTCGGCCTTGTTATTAGGGAGTCAACCATTCTTTATCTTGATGATAGGAACACGCCAATCATCTTCTTCTTGGATATTGTGGTCTTATGGCTTATTGATTTCAAACACTGTCAGACCATCTTCTCCATTTACAGAGGTGGGGAAGAGTCTCCTATCCCTCACAATTATTTCTGCTTCTCCTTCAGGAGGCAATTTCAGAGCTGCAACTAATTTAGCTAATGCATCGGTCTGAGCATTATGGCCTCTTCTAATATGTTCTATTGTGAAGATATAAAACTTTTCACTTAGCCGGACAGCCGCTGCGTGATAAGCTATTAATTCGGTCTTTCTGACCTCGAATACGCCGAGAATTTGTCGGACGACCAACAGGGAATCCCCATATACCTGGATGCATCTGACACCTATTTCCAAGGCAATTTCCAGCCTTACAATCAGAGCTTCATATTTCGCCTCATTATTCGTTAGGGATTCTAGCAGGGCACACGAGTGATGCAATATCCCTCCTTCTGGAGTGACTAGGACCAAGCCAACTCCTGCTTTTGTGGTTGATGTGCCATTCGACTTTATAATGGTTCTCGAGGTCCCATCGAAATATAGCTGCCACGTTTTTACTTTTGCCTGCTGCACTTCCAATATTTTCTGTGCAGACAAGACCTCTTCATCAGCCAATTCATTATTTAGAAGGGAAGTTTCAGGAATCGGGTGTGCCGCCAGAAATTCGGCCATACCCTGTCCTTTTATTGCCTTATGAGGGACAAAAGTAATATCAAACTTCATGAGGAGATATCCTTTTATGTCATCAAGAGCCTTTTGGCACTCCTCGTCCCAAATAAATGGGACTCCTTTCTTTGTCAATTTTGAGAAGGGCCTGCACCTTCCAGATAGATTGGAGATAAATCTCCTAATATAGGCTAGTCTGTCTTACAAGGATCTAAGCTCAGTTAGAGTCCTGGGAGGAGGCAACTCCCTGATTGCCTTGATTTTGTCGGGGTCAATCTCAATTCCCCTGTATCTGACTATGAAGCCCAAAAATTTCCCGCTAGAGACGCCAAAAGCGCACTTCATGGGATTCATTTTGAGTTGATATTGACGAAGTCTTTCGAAGACTTTACTTCTGCTTGTTGTACATTCAATATTTTCTGTGCAGGCAAGACTTCTTCATCAGGCAATTCATTATTCAGAGGGGAAGTTTTAGGAATCGGGTGTGCTGCCAGAAATTCGGCCATACCCTGTCCTTTTATTGCCCTTTGAGGGACAAAAGTAATATCAAACTCCATGAGGAGTAATGCCCATTTTCCTAGCCTCCCAGACAACACAAGTTGGCGAAGCAGGAATTTTAGCGAATTAAACCGCGATATTAATTTGATTTCGTGTGCCAACAAATAATGCCTCAGCTTCTTCGTAGCGAATATAAGTGCTAAGCACATCTTCTCTGTTGGAGTGTATCGGTGTTCAGGACCCACCAACATCCAGCTGAGGTAATAGAGCGGCTGCTCTTTTCCATCCTCATTTTCTTGCGCCAATAAAGCTCCCAAAGATGCATCTAAGGCTGCAATATAGAGGATGAGTGGTTTACCCTTTATGGGTGCCCCCAGTACTGGTAGTCTGAGGAGATATTCTTTTATATCATCGAGAGCCTTTTGGCATTCTGCATCCCAAATAAATGGGACTCCTTTCTTTGTCAATTTTGAGAAGGGCCTGCACCTTCCAGATAGATTGGAGATAAATCTCCTGATATAGGCTAGTCTGCCTTGCAAGGATCTAAGCTCAGTTAGAGTCCTGGGAGGAGGCAACTCCCTGATTGCCTTGATTTTGTCGGGGTCAATCTCAATTCCCCTGTATCTGACTATGAAGCCCAAACATTTCCCGCTAGAGACGCCAAAAGCGCACTTCATGGGATTCATTTTGAGTTGATATTGACGAAGCCTTTCGAAGACTTTGCGTAAGTCCCTGAGATGGTCGTCTTTCTTTATAGATTTTACGACGAGGTCATCAACATAGCATTCGACCAAATTATGCAGCATTTCATCAAATATTTTGGTCATGGCCCTTTGGTAGGTAGCACCGACATTTTTCAGACCGAAGGACATCCTTTTGTAATTGAATATCCCTTTCGGAGTACGAAAGACTGTATGATTTTTATCTTTGAGGGCCATCCTAATCTGATTATAGCCCGATGACCCGTCCATGAAAGACAAGGCTTCATATCCTGTGGTGACATCCACCATAGTCTCGGTTATCGGCAACGGAAAGTCATCTTTCGGACATGCCTTATTTAGGTCGCGAAAGTCAATGCAGACTCGGACCTGACCATTCTTTTTCTTTACTGGCACAATATTTGCCAGCCATATTGGGTATATACATTCTTCGATAAAGTCAACTTCTCTTATTTTGTCAACTTCAGCATTCACCATGATTTCCAATTCAGGGCGCATTCGCCTCTGAGTTTGCTTTATTGGCTTGACTTCAGGGAGAATTGATAATTCATGCTCTGCCACCGAAGGATCCAGACCAGGCATTTCTTTATAATTCCAGGCGAAACAATCTTTGAACTATATCAAGAGTTCGGTGTACGCCTGCCTTTCCTTATTGCTCAGGAGGGCACTGAGGAAAATCAGACGAGGGTCTTCTGGTCTGCCGAGATTAATCTCTATCAGTTCATCGACCGTGGCTTGTCCTCCATTCTCTATCTCGCGAGGAGCTGGCTGAAAATCGATGAAGTCCTCATCTTCGTCTATATTGGTTGAGTAAGCTTTATGCCATTCGTTTGCATTTTCATGCGGGTCTTAGGAGGTTGCATCAGCAGCTCTCGAAGGTCCTTTTTGCTTTTCCATATTGATGTCATGACTTTTCCTTGTGTTTTGGGTGGGTCTTGTTGGACATTGTTCCCGTTCACAAATAGAGTTTGTTTCAGTCGAGGCTATCTCGATAGATGGAGGGATTTCTTCATTTCCATCTCCTAAACTGTCAAATCTGATATGACCAGTTAGTTCCTCTACCCCTGATGGTAGACTCACCATATGGACTGTATATAGGGTGAGAGACCCATGTGATCTCCTATATCCGAGGTCTCTTCTATCTTGATTGGATGATGATTGCCTCTTGGCTTCTACAGGATACCATCATTCTCGAAAGAATTTATTTCTGGCTGCACTTTGCCTTTTTGGGATGTTTTGATGTTTGCACATCTGTTTTATGTATTGGGACATATCGTCCATTTCCTGGACGACTACTTCAACTTCCGGTCGAACATTTTCATGCCCAAAACCGTCTTCGGGAGGACTTTCTGGTACGAGATCTCTCTTATAAAATGTGATGCACCGCCCATCTTTGTGACGGACTGTCAGGATTTTTAATTCTTCCACTGTGTGGACTTCCCTTGGGAATATAGTCTTTATAAGGCCGGGAGGTAGGCATATACTAGCCTCTATTTCTTTGCTAATAGTATTAGCTTCTAAATTGATGGCTGGCCTACCAAATTTAGCCGATTTTCGATGAGACTGGCCGGGTCTCATTCCTTGCCGGAATCTAGCAGCTTTGACTTCATTAATTGTAATTTCGCTTTCCTCATCGGAAGACTTATCGGTTATTTTCTTTCCCTTACGACGGCTTTCGTCAGTCGTTGGGTTTGAGGCCTTATCAAAGTATAACTGGGCATCCGCCAGATGACAATCATATGCTTTAAACAGCTCCAAATAAGCAAATATTCGATGTTGCTCACCGTCTTTTGTATATTTAAGGCACTGGTGGAGAGTCGAAGGCACCACCCAATTTCTATGTATCCAAGGCCTACCTAGTAATGCCTTGAAGGAGGTATTGGAGTCGACTATGAGAAAAGACACTTGGGTCACCCAGTCGTCCAAACATAACTCCACATCAACTCGCCCAAAGGCTTCTTCTGCCTCTTGGTTGAATCCTGATATTGTTATGCCTTGCACCCTCTTCATATATGGGGTGAGGTACAACGCTTGAAATGTTTTGAGGGGCAATATGTTTACTGCAGATCCTGAATCTACCAGTATTCGATCGACCTCTCGGCCATTGATTTTGCCCCGCATATATAGCGGTCTATTGTGGCATGGCGACGATAGCAGCATATCATCATCGGTAAAAGCCACCGTGGCCTCATATGCCTGAGCTCTTATTTCAGCCATATTGACCTCATATGTTTCAGGATCTTGGAGGGCAGCAATCAAGGCCTCCCTCAGTTCTTTGCTCAAGGCTATTGCTTCCCATATGCTGAGGGATGCCGGCATTCTTTTCATATTTTGTAGCACCTTTCGATCCGCCCTGGCTCGGGCTTGCTCAATAAGAGGCATTATTTCTGCCATACTATGAAGGGTCTCCTTCAAGGCTTTTGATTGCTCCCCAGAAGTCGGGGATTCTCCTGTTTGCATTTGCCCTTCTGCGGGATTAATTTGTGCCTCTTCAGCAAATAATTCCGCCAATGCCTCGACTCCTTCTGCAGGATCAGGTTGAGTCGAAGGGTTTATCTCTTTTTGCTCTTTGGTGAGTTGAGCATTTTCTGTTTGCTGAGAATATTCCTCTTCGTCAGAAGGACATAAGCGAATATTACCCCGGATTTCTAGCTCCGGAATTGGTCTTGGGGTTTCTCCCATGAAGTAGATGATTTTGTTTTGATTTGCCTGACTTTTGCTTTGACCATTATCGCGGTCTCGACCTCGGCCTCTATTTTGATTCCTCCAGTTCCCCTTTCTTTGGTAAGTAGCCAAAGGAGTCCCGGTTTCTGGTGAAGTGTGTCTCACTCCGCCATCCGAAATATCTTGAAGTTGAGCCGACACTACATGACATGCTCGATATTGCTGTTCCACTTTTTCCATTGTTAAACCATCATCCCAGAATATACTAACATTGTCTAGGATGGAGAGCTCATCCTCACTAGCTTTCCGTATGCGACCGCGGAGGTCTAACAGCCATGCTCTGAGGCGAGCTCGATGATTGAGCTCTTCCCATATAATATATTGACCCAGAGGGACATCCTCTGTTGGCCAATTTTGTCGATATTCTTCCAATTCATCAATGATTTTCTGCAGCCTCTGAAGTGACGAGATTTTGTCCTCAGACATATTTATGGCATTAGCGAGCATTTCTTGCTTCTTTAGCCTTTTCTTCTCATTTCTTTTTCTATTCTTTTCTTGTTTCTTTTTCCTTGCTGCTTCTTGAATGAAGCTGGGCTGGGCCGGCATTTATGAAAACGGGTCGAAATGGACCACAACTTTTCGTTTTGCCGTATGTGTTTGCAAGGATTTAGCCGGTTTAGGCTTCTTTTTCTTCTTTGCCTTAGTCTACGAACTTTTTGGCTGATCGCGGTCAAGAGTGGCTTTAACAGCTTGCTCGACCACTGAATCTGGCAACATTTGATGTTCGCCGAATATTTTCTTCTCGGACTTTTTGGAGGAACCCACCTCTAGATTTTCTTGTCGCCATTTTATGCCAAACATTTGCATCTTTCTGCCTACTACTGTCACAGTATCAATGGCGGCTTTAGCGTAAGAAGTGGGCGGCCTATCAAATGCCATTCCCCCATATTGATATAGGGGCCCTTCTTGCGGCGTATCATATAAATATGCTTCTGTAGTTTCTATGACGTCCTCCTGATTGAAGGAGGACTTATAGACCATATTCACAGAATAGTTAGTCACATGAGGCTGTGGGGGATCAATCAGATATTTTCCCATATTTATTTGTCCTTCTTGGATTAATTTTTCTATTTTATCTTTGAGGACGAAGCAGTGCTCCGTTCGGTGCCCAAAAGCACGATGGTAGTGATAGAAGTTAGGGTCATCTGTCATATATATCTCTTCCTCCCTTCTCGGCTTTGGAAGAGCGATGACTTTCTTTTTCATACAAAGTCGGAAGAGTTCCCGAACTTTGTCTTTGGGGAATGAATAAGGCCTTGCGTGCATTTCCCTCAAAGTCAAGGTATTTCTAAAGCGTATGCCAGCCTCTTTATCGGCCATTCGCCTAACCTGATGCCCTTTTTCAGCTATTTTTACGCTTTCATGACTCCTTCTATAAGTGGTTGTCTCTTCTTGTCGATATGTTTCTATATCCTCTCTAGGAAACATAATTTGCTTGCCTCTTTTTCTCGAAGGGCGATCGGGATCTGATTCTAACCCTTCAGAAGAGAAAAACCTGTCGACCTTGTTGAACGACAGAGTTTCTGAAAGCTGCCTGAGAGTCCCTCCATCATCTGGGTGAGCTCTTCCTGTTGACATGAAAGTCGTGTCAGGCTCATCTGGATTTCTTCCAATGCCACCATAACTGAGTCCCCAGGGGGAGGAGTTACTGGAGTATATATTGGTGTTGCCTCACGTTCTGGAGAGGCCTCCACCACTTCTTCAGGGTGATACCCAGATGAGCTCTCACTCATATAAATGACATTAACAACAAATGTTTGCTTATTTCTTTGATGAGGTTGAGGAGGGCTTATCAAATGTTTGCCCATCTCCACAGCACCTTCACGGATGAGCTTTTCTATTTTATCCTTGCAGACATAGCAGTCTTCTATTACATGCCCCAACATGCGATGATATGGGCAATAATTTGGCTCATTAACCCTGCCTGCCTCAGTCGGCTTTTTGGGCTCAGGGAGCGATAGAAGTTTTGCTCGCATACATGTTTCGAACAATTTTTTCGTATGCTCACGGGTAAAAGAGTACGGCTTTTTCATTCTTTCTGCAAGAGAAGAGATTGGCGCTTTTCCTTCTCCTTTTTTATTAGCCACTGGAGTGTTGGGGCCTCCCCTGGCATTATTCTTTTCCACAGCTAGAGAGAAGTCAACTGTATTTACTTCTTTAACTGAAGCGCCTCGCTCCCTTAGGGCTTTTCCTTTATTTGGGAGTGCAGCGGGATAGTCGGCGAAGAACATTTCGATCTCCGTCACGATATTATTGAGTTGATTGAAGTTTCTGACATTGGCTCCGATCAATTTCTCGTTTATTTCGGATTTCAAACTCCTTTTGCACAATCTCACTGTGTCCTTATGGACCGGAGGATTGTCGCATCTCATGCTGAGGTTTCGTCATTTCTTAATATAATCCACGGCAGACTCATTCTTTCCTTGTTTAAGTGTCACTAATTCAGTAATAGTAACATTTCGCTATGATACTTTGAAGCGATCAAGAAACTTTTTCTGCATTTCTTCACAGCTACCTATAGAGTTGGGCTTCAGCTTGGCATACCACTGGAACGCCGTGCCGGTGAGGGAAGTTGAGAAGAACCTTAAAAGGTATGCCTCCTCCGTTGCCAGCTCTCCCAGGTCACTCATATAATGAGCTATATGTTCTTGGGCGGAGCCTTCCCCGTCATATCTCGTGACTTTAGGGCGCTTATTATGATCCGCTGGCAGCTTGTTGAACATGTGACGAACCGGAAACGACATTTTATATAAGTCAAATGTGCTTATTCCTTCGTCTTGTTCGGCCATCTTGGCCTCGACGATTTGCTCAATCAAGTGCTTTTGCGACGCTGTCGCATCATTTGCTGATGCACGTGATTGTTGAGCATTATAATTTGGTTCCTCAACCCTGTCTTCCTGAATCTCTTCAGGACTGAAATTGACCTCGACAACTGGAGGTCCTGTTGGGGCAGGGATAACTCTAGGCGGAGGTAAATTTATTGGAGGAGCGGGGGCCACCCTTTACTGCTCTTCCATTTTCTGGATCAGGCCATATAGTAAGGTCCTTAATTGTTGATTTTCCTGCATGATCTCCTCAATAGTCTGAGGTTGTGGTTCTTGTGGAAGCTGTGCAACTCTAGGCTCTCGGGCATTAGTCGCACCTTCATCGGTTCGAGGTGGCTCTGCCCCCTGGCCCACTTTGCCCAACAGGCGCATAGCTTACTCCATTTGGCGGGTAATTGGCCCACCCCTTTGCGTCATTCCAGTGACATTGCTCGGCTCTTCAGACTGAGAAGGTTGCTGATTTGTTGTGCTAGAAGTATAGCAAGTATATATCCGGATGCCATCATCTGTCATCCGTGTGGCCCTTTTCTTTCTCTGCGCTGGTCGTACCAAGGCGCCGAGTCTTTCAAAGACAGAAACCCGCTTTTGGGCAGGTTCTTGCGCCTTGCAGACATTCTTCTTTCGTTGGCTCCGCTTAGGATGAAGCCAAGTTGTTGGATGGATTATTTCCCTCACCGGCTCTGCAGGCTTAGGAGGTTGTTGCTCTGCTAGGGTGGCCCTAGCCTTGCGTATTTCGCGGGCTTCTTTTTTGGTCACCCACATTTTCTTAAGGCGGAGAGCATCCCTTCCTTGTACTTGCCCCCATTTTGGGGAATAGTATCGTCCCGTACTCAGGATGTAGTATTGCCCCCAGCATGTTGGGGTGCAGCAGGCGCATGCCAATGAACAACGGCTTTTTGCGTTCTTCTTTTCTTCTTAAAGGTTGCCACATCTTGGCAAACCTTGGGCAGGATCCTAAACTGATTGTGGACTGGGATCGTCGGGACATGCCGAGTTTTGAGAATAATCGGTTTCCTGCCATTTAGGCGGATGCGCATATCCCCGACCAATATTGTCTTCCCGGTCTGGGACGGACTTGGTGGAGTACTCCTCCGCTTCTGCCTCTTGCTGGATGAGGAAGCGGGGGATGTGCTGATAGTATTGGTGGTGTAGACTATCTGTCGTCGCCCACCTTTGTTGACTTCCTTTGCACGGGAGGCGCGCTTCTTCTCTTGTATCGGAACAAGTTCCGGTACTGGGATTACTCCCAAGAAGTATGGTGATCCCACAACTGCGCGGAAGTCGCCAAAACAAGTCGGAGTAGTGAGATACCCACATCGAGCGTGGGTTGCCACTGCAAGCGGGCCGTATGTAACCTTTGCCGTCATTGATGCCTATCTAGCAGAAGACTCGATCACCTGCAAAAGACATGGCAAAGTTAGTAGTAGAGTTATGGTTAGGGCATCACCGGACAGAGAGATGAAGGGAAAGAGAGGTTCCACCGGATGTGCCATCTCTGTTTGTTCGGGACCTGACCTAGATGTCTCTCCTATCGGATTATTCGAAAATCCATATCATTTTGTTTTTGTTTATCTAGAGAAATATAGGTCGGTTTTATATTTTTTATTGGACTATGAGAGCTTGGGATTAGCCCTCAGGGAATCCGGGACTTCGGATCAGGCGAAGATCCGAGTATATGACCTCTCTCCACTGACCTCGGTCAGTGTTAATTACGTCGAGCAACTACTCGACAACCCTTGATTAACCGTCCGTATGATGTCCTTATAACATGCAACACTACTACTACAGGCAGCACATGCATATGAAGATATATTTTAGGTTAAGCCCTTGGCCTCATCCAAGTTTGAGATAGATTTTATATGGTTTTAGATTGATTCCAAGGTATTTGGATTGATTCCAAGTTATCTGGATTAATTCCAAGTTATTTGGATGGATTCCAAGTGTTTTAAACCCATTTGGGTATTTTTGTAATTATGTCAGTTATAAGGTATAGGGGTATTATGGGTTTTAGTGTATGAAATGAGTTTTAATAGTTTAAGAAGGTTTCAAAACCTTATGAGGTTTATGGAGTTATTTTAAGTGTGTGTAGGGGTATTTTGGTAATTTTACCTTAAGTCGGGTTTATTAGACTTGGGGTCTATTTATGTATATTTTTTTAGATTTCTATCATATTGAGGATATTTTAGTAATTTTACTCATCTTATTGAGGTTTGGAGGGTATTTTAGGCATGAAAGAGATTTTGGTATTTTTTAAGGATTTTCTATGATTTTTACAGATATTTATTATAGATGAGGGTATTTTGATAATTTTGTTAAGTTCAAAGGGCATTTTAATTATTTCGAAAATTTTATATGTTTTCAGATTTGGTTCTCTGTTTTTTACTAATTTTTACTGATTTTTATTTATTTTTTTTATTAATTTTACTGATTTTTGTTAATTAATTAAATATGTGAAGGGTATTTAAGTTATATTTGATTCAATATGATTTTTAAATTATGTTTTTGATTTTTACTGATTTTTGCGGGCATTTCCTGATATTTTATATTTATTTTATCAATTTTAAATATTTTTCTAAGTTTTATTAATTAATTAATTGTGAGGGGTATATAGGTCATTTTTAATTTAAGTATGTTATTATTATTTTTATTATTAATTTTTGAACCCAAGTTTATTTATATGTGGGGTGAGGCCAATGTTAAGTTAAGGGTGTACACAAATTTTTAAGTTATAAAATTAAGTATATATATATATATTAAAGTATTAAAATATGGTGTTAATTATTTAATTTGATGACACACAAACACACAATTTGACATGAAGAAAGGTCGACTTTATTTCGGCAGAGCTTCGCCTTATGAAGAAAGTATTTACAAAATTATTCGGCAGAGCTTCCCCTTAGGAATGAACCTTAGGAAGAAGACTCCCCAGAATGAAAAGATTCTCCCAAAACGTAGCAAATTTGGGTTAAAAACATCGAGTTTGGTCTTGAATGCAGCAGAACCTTCCTCTTGAAAATTCCACACTCTTTGAGCCCTTGTATGTGGGTTCTTGTGTGTGTTGCTGTGTATTGGTGTGTATGTGTGGTGTGTTTTGCATTGGGGACCATGGGGTCCTATTTATAGGCCCCATATTGGGCCCGGTGGGGGGTGCCACCGTTCACACTCTCTTTCCTTCTCTTTTTTCATTTTTTTATTCAAATACGTGAGAGAAAGGAGTGAGAGAGAGAGGGGGGCATCCGGTGGACACCCCCACCGGAGTGAGAGAGAGGCATTGAAAGAAGAGGGGGTGGCCACCGGCCTTGGACCCCCCACCGGTTTTGGGAAACCGGTGGGGGGGTGCTCCCCTCCCCCTCTTCTTTTACTTTTTCACTTTTTTTTTTGCTCTTAATGACATGGAATGCAGAATCGGCCGATCCCGATCCGGATCGGCCGATTCGGATCGGGATCGATAGGTCCCGATCCCGGCCGATTCCGGCCGATCCGATCCCGATTCGGATCAGGATCTGTGGGTCCCGATCCAATCCGGAATTCCTTGCTTAATGCGTCCTTGCTTATTGATTTCAGATTTAGCCAAGTATGGAAGGGGTTTAGGATGGGGGGCTTTAAATGAGGGTTTGCGTGGAGTTCTTAACCAAGTATGAATGGGGTTAAGAACTCTATTAACTCCCCCTCTTTTTAATTAATTCCCCCCCCCATTTGAATTTCAAAAGAGAAAGGAGGGAGGGAGATCCTCCTCCCCCCCACCGGTTTCTCTCTTTGAACCGGTGGGGGGTCCCCCCACCGGTTTCTCCTCTCTCTCCTCCCCCCTTCTTGCCTATATATATAAAAAAAAGGGGAGTGGGAGAGGGGGTCCACTTTCTACTTTGGGTAATTTTTCCTCTTTGGGAGTTTTCAGATTTTCCCTCTTCCTGGGCTGCAGGTTTTGGTGCCCTTGGATACTGGTTTTTTGGCCCATTTGGTGTCCCTATTGGGTCTTCTTATTGGGCCACCTATTGGGCCTATCTCTCTTGCTATTGGGCCTTCATTTGGAGCCATTTTGGGCAAGTTTGGAGACTGTTTTGGGCCTATTCCGAGACTGATTTGGGCCCATTTCGGGACTGATTTAGGCCCTTATTTCGCAGCGTTTGGATCATTTTTATTGCCGCATTTTAGGGTCCTCCTTTGGGCCTCACCATCAAGGGTCATCAAGGAGATTTAGGAGCTGATCTTGGAAGCATACAAGGGCGATTGGGGGCTGTTTTAGACCTTCGTAAGAACCTCGATCAAGGCTTCTTGGCCTAGGTATGCTTCTTGCTCCATTACCCTTCTAATATGTGTATATATTTTTATGTTTTCCCATGTACATGAGAGGGTCTCCATTTGATATTAACCCTCACATCATAAGCATATGTTTATTTATTTTTGTTTTACATAACATAGTCTTACATGAACATGTGCTATGCGTGTTTTCCCATATTATGAGCTCACATTAATGTGAGCATATGCCATGTAGTATTTTCTACATAATCATGTGCATATGCATGCTCAAATGGCATTATCTTGCATGAAAATTTTCGGGTTCAACAGACTCCAACCTGCCTCTTCAGCCCTGTGACATAATTTGCTGAGAACAATTGCCACCAATATGAAAAGATAAGGAGACAAAGAATCCCCTTGTCTCAACCCTCTTGAGCTTAACCAAAAAGAAAAGAAAAGAAAAAACTTCCACATTACCGTTAATGATCATGGAAAAAGTTGCTGTAGAGAGACAATTCTTTAAAATTGCTACCCACTGATCTGGGAATTCATGAAGTTTCATTACATTCCACAAGCACTGCCAAGAGACCCTATCATATGCCTTGATTTAATAAGCATTCCTTGATTCTTTTCTTTCCACACTTCATAGAGAACAGAATTTCATGTGCAATGATGAACACATCAAATAACTTCCTTCCAGGCACGAAGGCATGCTGTTGCTCATGGATAAGCTTTCCTATGATCTTCCCCATGTAAGTCGCTAAAACTTTGGTAAAAATTTTATAGGATCCACTCAATGAACTGATGGGATGGAAATCCTTTAATTCCACAGCATTTTCTTTCTCGGGAAGTAGAACAATGAAAGTTTGATTGACATATTCACCTCCTTTGTGTTAGAAAACCATTCCTGGACAGCCTGAATAACATCCTTCTTCTTGAGTAACTCCCAAAATGAGAAAAGAACATTTGAATCCCATCTGGACCTGGGGCCCTATCACTCCCCAATTCAAAAACTGCCTGTTTAATTTCTTCCTCTAAAATTTGTGACCTTAACATCTCCTTCTCTGCATTTAACTTAGTAGCCTCTGCATCTTGCCATTCCGGATACCACCTCTGTTCCACAGCAAACAAATTTTGATAAAAACATATAATCTCACATGCAATGACCCTTTCATCATCAGCCCACACCCCATTAACTAAAAGAGATGAAATGGCATTCCTTCTTTTCCTCCCATTTGCTATAACCACTGAATTCTTGACCGTTGCTTCCATCTAACTTCCTATTCCAACTTCCACTCAATGAGTTGCATCTTGAGAGTAGATAATTTGGCTTTTTCCTGTGATGTGGCAATCTTCTTTCTTCTTGCAATTCCAAAATATTGATGTCCCTGATAAGACTTATAATAACTTTATTTTTCTCTCTTTTCCATTCCGCATCCCATTCCTTGATTGCAGTCCTCAACATCTAATTTAACTGACAGAGCTTTCATCCCATGCAGGTCTAGTCTGACATTATTCCACCTGCTGTGTATCGTCTCTCTGTTTTATCCACCCTTATGAAGGTTCACGTTTGAAGTCATTTTCTTGATCATCCATTTCTTTGATAATTTAGTCTTATAAGCATTTCATATTTGTTTTATTCCTTCCCTTTTCTAACCTGCTTTTTAGCATGCATGCTACATGCTTGTATATTATTGCGAAGAATGTCTTTCAGTCTGTGGTTGCTTGGACTGGACCCAGCATTATATGAGACAAAGTAGGTGTCCTGTTGAAAACTAATGTTCATTTGGGATAAGCTGCCTTTTTACTGTGTAGAACCTCTTAAAGACTCAAGCCAGCTGACATGTTTGATCTGCTTATTTACTTGGGCTTGATGTTTTTTTGTGATCCTATTGTATGCCAATTTCTAATCCTTTGTGGAATAAACACATGGGGGTTTCGTGGGGTTGTAAGACTATTTTATGTTTTGAACTATAACATGCTTTCCACTATCTAAATAAAGTAAAACTCAATTCACATACTGACTACAAACTTACTGTTCATCTGTTTGTTAATTTGTTTATTATGTTAAGAATGTTAAAAAGTGTTTTTGGATGCCAAACCTGGAGAAAGCAGGACACCTGCAACTCAATCCTCACCATTTTAGCCCAGGGTTGTTTGGACACGCAACCTCCAGCTTTGAGGTGGCCCTGTGGACAACCAAGCCGCAGCAACATGGGCTAATGCTGAAAACCTGTTATAGCTAAATAATGGAAGGATAACAGCCATATTAACCATGGTTCTATTTTTAGTTAAGAAAATCTTCTCCTGTCTTATTTCTGGTGTTCTATCTATTTTGACATTGCACAGGTACTGAAAGAGAGTTTTAAAATTTATTGTGCTATTAATGATGGCATCATCAACCTCGTGGATAAGGTCTGTTTTGTTGTTTTCTTCATGCAGTTCTATCTGCACATTACTTTTTCCCCAGGTAGAACACATTTGGCACAGCTACATTAATTTCTATTTCATGTGATTCAGGTTTTTGACATGCCAAGGCATGAAGCTATCATAGCCCTTGAAATCTACAAAAGGGCTGCTCAACAGGTGGAATATCTGAACACTTACTATGAAATATTTGAAGCCATTTGACCTGTATTTTCAGTCCTCTTTGCTTAAGAATTGATTCTTATTGGTGGACATGCACATGTAGCCCCTGTTGAGCATAACTTGGTTGCATATGCTGCAGAATACCTGTTAAATGTTTTGACATATATTTGCAGACTGGGAGCCTTTCTGATTTCTATGAAGTTTGTCGGGGATTGGAACTTGCCCGTAATTTTCAGTTTCCTGATCTAAAAGATGTAAGTGTTCCATTACTATAGTGGTTCATCAGTTTCTTTTCTTAGATTGCGTCAACAATCAGTGACTTGTAATTCACGTTTGACCATTTTCAGCTTCCATTGACATTTGTTGCAACAGTTGATGAGTACATAAGGGAGGCTCCCCGTGCAGTTTCTATTTCAAGAGAACCGGTGGTTGGTGCTTTTTTTTTATTACCTCATTTAAACTATTTCATTAATTAATGATTACAATTTCTATTATTTGATTGTGTCAAATGATCCTTCTAATAACTTCTTGAAATGTGCTTGTTCTGTATGTTGGATACTTTGTTCTGTGTGGTGTATGTATTATATCACATGCATGGTTCACCGTATCACTGATTCGTACCAGATCATATCTTCCTAGGTATGAGCTGGTATTGATCTGACTTGGTCTGACTCGCACGAGTCGCATGAGATGGGCCAGTTGAAGACAATGAGTTTATTAATGGCAATGGATTTAAGCAATACCTAGGAGAAATGTACTGTTGATCCAAAATATTTCAATGCATGATAAAAATAATATCTATCATACGTGTGCATGTTGTCATGCAATACAAAAAGAAATACATGCATGCATACAATCGTGTGGGATGTGTGCGCATGCATGAGGAGGAGAGATGAGAATTATACCTCGATATGGAGGCTCTTTCGAAGCCTTAATATGCTGTCCAAAAAGACACGACATCCCGAGGGGAGGTCCAATTTGCAGTCCAATAACCCACAAGATGGGCCCAAATGAAGGGCAAGATAATCGGTCCAGGCTGCAGCCCAATAGGCCTCTGGTACGGGCCTGGTTGACACCCCAAAA
The DNA here is from genome assembly GCA_030544215.1 of Zantedeschia hybrid cultivar. Classification (NCBI taxonomy): domain Eukaryota; kingdom Viridiplantae; phylum Streptophyta; class Magnoliopsida; order Alismatales; family Araceae; genus Zantedeschia; species Zantedeschia hybrid cultivar. The sequence continues at coordinate 53,880,307 of JARZZO010000004.1, forward strand.
TGTCTCCAATATGGGCCTGATATGCAGCCCGATGTGCCCTCAATAGATGCTTAAGGGCAGCTCAACAAAGTGTACAATAACCAGTCCAAGTGGACCCCCAAGTGTGCAACCTAAGTGGGCCCAAGTTCACAGCCCAAAACCAGTCCAAAAGGAGCCCAATGTGCAATCCTAAGGCTCTAAATGTCAAGAAGAAGAATGCCCGACAGCAGCAAAAAGGGGAGGAAAAAATGGCCAAGTGGTCCCCCCCCTCTTTCTCTCTTTAAATAATAGAAGAAGAGGAGGAGGGGACCGGTGGGGGTCCCCACCGGTTCCCTCTAAAGAGGGAAACCGTTTTTTTTTTTTTTTTTTGGGGGGGGGGGGGTCCCTCCTCCCCCCTCTCTCCATTTAAAATTCAAAAATGGAGAGAGGGGGAGTTAATAGGCCTTTTAAGGTCTTTGTTTACGAGTTTTTAATTCCCATTTGGGCTCCCCATGATAGTGGATTCTCCACTGATAAAGTATTTAATGACCAATCAATTGGCCTAATCATTGGGAACCCCTTTTCCCACATGATTCTCCTCATTTAATGCAACCAGAAAAAAGGAGGGAGAGAAAAAGAAGAGGGGGGAATGGGTGGCCACCGGTTGGGAGAACCGGTGGCACCCCACCCAACCCCGCGGCTCCTTGGCCAGTTGGGGGGGGGGGGGGGGTGGCGGTGGCACCCCTACCGGACCCTCCCACCTCTCTCTCCACTTTCTTTCACACTCTCTCTCCCCCATGTAAATGGTGGCACTTGCCACCGCTTTGGGCTCAAAATGCCCTATAAATACTCATGAAGGGGAAGACGAAAGGGCATGCCCATTTGGCCTATAATTCCCAAGGGAAAATGTTGCCGATTTGAAGACTAAAACTTGGTGCTCTGCACAAGTTTAGCGCGTGGAGGATCTACATGAGGCTTTTTTGTGTTTCCTTTTTAAGATTTTATTGAGGGAAAATTATGTAGAAATTCTGTTCTAAATCCAACTATATACAAGCCTATATTTTGTCTAAATTTTAATAAAATAAGCATGGTGTTATCCAATGCTTGATGTGTGATGTGTGATGCATGCATGTTCATGTGTGCATATGCTTAAGCATACACTTAGTTAATCATGCATCTAATTAAACCTATACTTAATAATCATCTAGTTAATTATACTATCATGCATCCAATTAATCATACACTTAATGACATAAATGCTTTTGGCTTTCTCCTAAATCTAACTAAGTCTTAAAACATACCCAAAGCATAAAACATGAACCCACTCACATAAACCCTAACTTACGTAACACATACTTTCTGTAAAGCATATAAAAACATCATTATAATCTTTAAATAGCTTATCTAATTATGAAGTTAATCCTAAATGACTAAAATATCCATCCACTCATAAAAAGCAGTAAAAAAATCACTAAAAATCAGAAAAATCCCAAAATATGTAAAAAACCCCCAACATACCTCAAATACCATCAAAACCCTAATTAAAAGTCAAAATTACTAAAATACTCATAATGCACTAAAAATCATTAAAAATCACAGAAAAATCATTAAAAAATTAAATCAGTTAAAATATGTTAATTATCCATAAAACCTACATTAACCTAAAATTATCAAAGTATCCCTGCAATCCAAACACACTTAAAATAACTCTAAAATACTTCCTAAGGTTTTGAAACCTTCCTAAATCATTAAAACTCATTTCAAATACTAAAATGACCATAATACCCTTATACCCTCCAACTTAATATAATTACGAAAATACCCTTATAGGTTTAAAATATTCAGAATGAATCTAGATAATTCAGAATCATTCCAAAACTTTTTAAAAGTCTCCCAACCCATCATAAAGCCCTAACAAGCTTGGGTATGGCCAATGACTTAACCTAAAACATATCTTCATATGCATGCGCCATATTTAGTACTATATGTTAAAGGGCAATATACGGACAATTAATCAATGGTTGTCGAGCGGTTGCTCGACGTAATTAACACTGATTGAGGTCAGTGGAGAGTGGTCATATACTCGAATCTTCGCATGATCTGAAGTCTCAGACTCCCTGAGGGCTTATCTCAAGCTCTCATAGTCCAAGAAATAAAATAAATAAAACTGACCCATATTTCTTTAAATAAAACACCAAACGAAATAAAACATTATAGGAGAGATCTAGGTGCAGGTCCAAACATGTACCCAATTAATCGATAGAAAAGTGTAAATTTACTTACTAAATGAGAAAAACTCAATCTAAAACAACTCGTTGTGCATGTATTAGTTGGCATGGTACAGTCTGAGTCGATGTGTGCGACTGACAAAGAGTCACCCACATATGGGTTGACTTGTACAAGTCAACACGATCCGGTATGATACAACAAACCACAATCAAGCTTTGCCATATTGTTGATCCATGATGGATTGTATTTTCCAAGTTATAGTACGATATCGATCTAACTAGGTCTGAATCGCACGAGTTGCACAAGTCATGCTAATGAGTTTGTAACGGTAATGAGTTTAAGCCATATTTTAGAGAAATGTAACTTATTAACTCATATAAAGTGTAATTTTCTTATCAAATGAGAAAAACTCAATCTAAAACAACTTATTATGCGTGTATGAGTTGGCACGACCGTGTTTGACTCGATGTGTGCCAGTGGATCGGACTTGTCCATATACAAGTCGACTCCTACGAGTCAGCACGATCTGGTACGATATGACAAACCATGCTTTCTACAAGCCATTTTCCAGATGTCTACTTAATGGGCGTATTCTTACCATGATCAGAGGGGGATCTTGTGAGGCCAAGCTTGCCAGAATGACTTGCAAAAAGAAAAAAAAGGACAGTGGAGATGATAACAAAGAAAGTGAATGAGACTTTACCAGGTGGCCAAAACCAGTGGAAGTGAGAAGAAAGAAAGTGAAGGGAACATTATCAGGTGGGCAAGGGACTGCAGGACATCCTCTGTCACGAGCATGGCCATAGGAGTTCCTCCTGTCTTCTTTGGCACCGTAAAGCCTCAGCTTCTTCTCTAGTGGCACCTAAGCTGGCGCAGGGTAGGATTGTGGTTCCTTGGTTGCCAGTTGTTGCAGGAGCACGTTCGTGGATGGAGGATTGTCTGGTTGTCTCTGTCATGACTGAGCATTCTAAGCTTAGTTCTACGGAGGCACATAAGGCACTTCTGGAGGCTCTTCTTCATTTCTGGCCGGAGGTGGATAATTGGTAGATTAGGGAGCTGGACCAGGGATCCTTCCTAGTTAAGAGCCCTCGTCCGGATTGGATGTCCCTTGGTATCAGACTTCTCAGTGGTCGGCGTAGCAATGTGATCTTTAGGTGCTTGCCTTGGTTAGCCTCGGTCTCAACCTTCCCGGTTCCCCTAGGCATTAAATCGTGGCTCTGGTTATTCGGCATTCCGCTTAATGTGTGGAATGGTGAAACTTTCTAAGCTATTATTTCCAGCTTTGGATTGCTAAAGTGGATTCACGTTCTCTGGATGGCTCTATGTTATTATATACTCGTGTTCAGTTGGAGGTGAGCTCTTTGGAAGATATTCCTGACAAAGTTATGATTCATCTAGCCGGGAGATATCTCTTGGTGAAGCTGGTGAAGGAGAAGCCGTCGGCTTCCATGTCTGATAACAGTGCTGCTCAGGACTGGTCATGGGTAGAGGTGGTAGCTGAATATAGAAAGTACCAGGTGAAGAGTTCGGGCTCTATTCTTGCTCCGACTGGGGCTTTTCCTGCTGCTAGTCCTGAGTTGATTGAGTCCCCCCCTTGTGACTCAACAGGAGGTAGCAGAAGAGATGACTCAGCAGAAGGTGGCTATAGGGTCACGTTTGTTTTCCAAGATGTCTGTTCATATTCCTTCTTGGGCCCTTCAGAATCATGAACGAGCCAATAGGTGTTGGATGGTCTGTCAGAGTCTTGTTGGGATGTTGCATTGTATGAGGCGAGGGCGGCGGGATGGTTTTCATCGAGTCCCGAGGTTCCGGTAGTTGGGACCGAGCAAGACCAACCGCCGGGCTTAACGGGCGGGGAAGATGTACAGTATCGGGTTGTTGGCTTGAATCCGGACCCGGGTGAACGGCTCCAGGCTGGGGGAGAGTCGGATCTTGACTTACTTTCAGACCGGCCAGTTCATCTCAAGTCAGCCACCCGGTCTGATCCTCTTATAGCCTGTACTCTTAATAGTCCCGTGAACTGGAGCCGCATTGTTCAGTCGGATCGAGATGGAGGCACTGTTCATCTTCCTCCTCCTGTAGCTGACCAGGCTCTATTGAAGGTTCACGACGGTGATCAAGGTGTTTCTTCTTCGCAGGAGGGTCTCGACAAGGGTTCTCGGGGTGGAACCGTGGCTTATGGCTCCTTGGTTCTTCTTGATGAGGAACAGAGAAGGAGTGTTAGGTCTCCGATGGTTCTTAGAGCATCCATGGTTGACCATCTGGAATTAAAGGACTCTTCAATGGGGGAGGTTGTGACCTTGGAGAGGCCTCCTTAGCCAGCATAAGGAGGTTAGGAGGGCTTGGACTTCGCCCTGGGAACTGAGGCACTGGTTGTCCAATTGCCTGGGAATGTAGCTGTTCGTCTTCACGGGAGCTTTGGAGAGGGTGATTCCACAACCATTGTTTCTTACTCCCCTCCCTCCTTGGTATCCCCTTTCGGCTCTTCTGTGGGGTACGAACACTGGGTAGAGGATATTTTGGAGTTTGGAAGGAAGATCGGTGTCCCCTTTCAAGGCAAAGAAGACTTTGTCTTTAGCTTCATTAAAAGACTTAGAAGAACAGAGGCTCTGCTGTGTTCCTTAAAGAGAAAAGGGGTTGGAGGGGGTGTGAAGATAGGTAAGAGGGAAATCAATTTCATTAACCAAAATGAGATCGTTGACTCCCTAAGACCTAAGAAGTGGGGGGGTATGAAATCATCATAATGCTTTTGTGCTCTTGGAATATTAGATGACTTAACGGGGATATGAAGAGAAGGGTGGTGAGTGATTTGGTCAGGAATCTTAATCTGGATTGTGTCTGTTTGCAAGAGACCAAAATGTAAGCTGTGGATGGGCAGATTATTAAACAAGTTGGAGGTACTATGTTAACTGAATGGGCTAGCTTTCCTGCACAAGAGCTAGTGGGGGACAACTTATCCTTTGGAATGGCAATAGGTTTAAAGGGAGGATTTGTGATATGGGCACTTTCAATATATCAATGAGCTTCTCTGCAGTGGCTAGTACATAGTCTTGGGTAGTCACCTCAGTTTATGGTCCTCACACTCAACAGACAAGGACATAATTCTGGCAAGAGTTGGATAGGTTAGCTTTGTTATTTCAAAGAGAGTGGTGTATACTTGGAGATTTTAATTGTGTTAGATATCCATGGGAGAGAACCGGCTGTCAGAAATGGAATACATATATGGATAGATTTGGCGCTTGGATATTTGATTGTGGAATGGTGGACCTAGAAATTCCGAATAGGAAATCTATTTGGTCTAATCTGCAACTGAATGGTACCCAATCAAGGCTGGATAGGGTGCTGGTTTCATCCAGTTGGATCAATAAGTTTCCTATTTCTCATGTTATAGGCTTGAACATGACGTCGCACATCATATTCCACTATTATTGAGGACCAGGGAAGAGAAAAGGAAGTTTAGATTGTTCATGTATGAGTTGGCATGGCATACACATGAGGAATTTAAGGAGCTGGTTAGTCGATGGTGGAAGGAGGAATCCTTTAATCAAGCGGCTGTTTCCTTCTCCAACAAGCTCAAAAGGGTGAAGCAAGGCATTAAGATATGGAGTGCAATGACCTTCAGGGAAGCTTCTTCCACTAGGCAACAACTTATCCAGAAAATAGATGGGTTGGAAGTGAGAGCTGATACGTTTGGTTTGTTTGAAGAGGAGAACAAGGAGCTGGCTAAACAGAAAAAGGAGTACAATATGTGGCTGCTAAGAGAAGAGATTAAATGGAAGCAGAGGGCGAAAGAGCTTTGGCTGAGAGAGGGGGACAAGAATACAAGATTTTTCCATGCAACTGGAAGTGCTAAGAGGAGATCAATGATGATTGATTAAGTAAAAGTTGATAACCATGTTGTGGAGTCAGAGGAAGAGATCAAGAAAGCCTTTGTTTCCTTTTATGAGAGATTGTTCAAGGAAGATGAATGGTTGAGACCTCATCTTCAAGATGGGGTATTACCAAAAATTAAAGTAAGTTAGGCAAAAGAGCTTTGTGATCTCTTCACATAAGAGGAAGTCAAAACAGCAATTTTTAGTATAGACGCTAACAAATCACCGGGTCCGGACAGATTTTCTATGGGATTTATCAATATTTATGGGACATCATTAAAATAGATCTTATGAAGGTGATGAGAGAGTTCCAAGAAAGGCCGCTGAGCATCAAAAGTTTTAGTTCTACACTCATTGTTCTAATTCCTAAGCGGGAAGGGGTTGATACTGTGTCTGATTTTAGGCCTATTAGCCTTTTGAATGGCTGCTATAAGATAATTACCAAGGTTTTGGCTAATCGGCTGAAGAATGTGCTGAAGGAGGTTATTAGTACAAATCAGGCAGCATTTCTAAGGGGGAGATATATTTTGGACAATTTTTTGTCAGCCCATGAAGCTATAGTCTCTTAGAAAAATAATAGAAAGGAGGGAGTGTTAGTTAAATTGGACTTTGAGAAAGCTTACGATCAAGTGAGCTGGTTGTGTAATCAAAATACTCTTGGAGCTTTGGGGTTCAATCATAAATGGATTGGTTGGATCATGAATTGCATCTCTACTGCTACATTTTTTACTTTACTGAATGGTGAACCCTGTGGATATTTTAAAAGTTCGAGGGGGCTGAGGCAAGGAGATCCTATGTCTCCTTTGATTTTTATTCTAGTTGGACAGGTTTTGAGTACCCTATGGGATAGAGCTGCAGCACAAGGGTTGGTGGATGGATTTTATGTTGGAAGAGATGGGTTTTTGCTGTCACATCTACAGTTTGCAGATGATACGCTGCTGTTTTCTTCTGTAAATGATGCAATGCTTAGTAATATGAAGATGTTACTGACCTTAATAGAAGCCATTACAGGATTGGTCATCAATTTCCGGAAATCTAAGGTGGTAGGAATTAATTTGGGTCAGGAGAGAGTTCAGAAAATAGCTGAAACTTTTACGTGTGTGGTATCCTCTTTTCCAATTACTTATCTGCGACTTCTTCTTTCTGATGTTCAATGTAAAGTCAGAGATTGGGATGAGCTCATTAGAAGGTTGAACAGAGGTTGGAAGGATGGAAAACAAGATTCTTATCAGCTGGAGGTAGATGGGTGTTATCTAAAACAGTCCTTTCGTCGTTGGCAACATATTATCTTTCAATCTTCAACATTCCAAAAAAGTGGAAAGAATAATTGAATCTAAGAGAAGTCTATTTTTCTGGGAAGGTGGAAAGAGGAATACAAGAGCTTTGCACCTAATAGCATGGGATAAGGTTTGCAGGAAGGAGGTGCTGGTCTGATGAAAGTAGGTATTCTTAATCAGGCTTTACTATCCAAGTGGATTTGGAGAATGGGAGAGGAGGAAGAAGCTTTGTGGATCAAAATTGTTAGGGAGAAATATTATCATGGTACATCTAGATGGGGTTTGCATCCTACTTCTTCATCTAATATGTCCCCAATTTGGAGGAATATTAATAAGATGGTTGACTTGATCAGTCCTCCAATTTCTTTTCAAGTGGGTAATGGATGTTCAGTCAAATTTTGGGAAGATAGGTGGGTAATGGAGTTCACACAATTGTATCAAATTTCAGAAGACAAAAGGAAATATGTGGCTCAGTTGTACTCATATGGGCAGTCTAATCCATGGAACTTGACATTTAGAAGAGACCTTACAGTTAAGGAACTTCAACAGTTGGTGGCAGTTCTGAACATTATACAGAAAATTGGGCTGCAGAGTAATTGTGATGACAAGAGGCTATGGGTTTGGAATTCTAAAGGTAATTTTTCTGTTAGTGCTATGTTAAGAGTGATTAATGATAGTGGAACCAGAGTGCCCTGGGAGCCTACAGTATGGTCTAAGCTATTACCTTGCAAGATCAACCTATTTCTTTGGAAGATGGTTTTGGGGAGGCTACCAACGGTGGACAAACTCAGAGTTTTTTTTTTCCTGTGCAGAAGCTTACCTGTATTTTCTGTGGAAGATCTGATGAGGAAGTTGATCATCTGTTTTGCCACTGGAATTGTCAATGCTTGGTGGCTGTCCTGCTGCAGGCACTTAAATATCACTTGGGAGGAGCCTCCTTCAGTGTACCATATGTTGGATGGGTGGGGTTAGATGAATGGCTGATTTTGTAAATTTCTTAGCTTCTTTGTACGTATATCTTATCACCTTGATAAGATATCTTGGGGGAGTATCTTTGGAGTGGGGGATTTTTTATGATTGTAAGGGGTTTGTGTGTGATGAGAGCTTTGTATCGCTCTCTGTTGTACTGTTTGCATTTATTTTCAATGAATCTGTGGCCTATTTGGTCACCTTCCAAAAAAAAAAAAAAAACTAAAAAGCGAAGGTGGAACAGGCACCGGGCAGGCCACTGTAGATCCTAGTAGGTCCAACGGTGATGAGAATGAAGATGAGTTCTTGTGGGATGTGGAGACAACAGAAGAAGATAGAGGACACATGTTATACAGGAGAGTCAAAGTTACCACAAAAAGTGCCTGTCATGATGAAGAATTAGGTTCCCCCCCCCCCCCCCCCCCTCCCAGAGAAAGGTGCAAGGAGACACATGCAGTAGGAGCTGTTAGGAAGAGTTCATCTGTGATCCAGTGGAAGTTGAGCTTTTTCTCAGAACAATCAGCATTCACATCTCCAGAGGCGGGAATTTGTTTTCTGATTTTCTGTGTCATTTTCTGGCCCTCGGAACAAAAGTATCTCTGTAGCGAGCTGATAGCTATCTTGTTTCTCAATATTGTACCTTTTTTCTTCGAACAGCTTCTAGTTTAGTTGTATATAATTAATTAATTAATGATGTTAACAGTTCATATCCATATTTGTGTCCAAAAATTGACCTGAATATTTGTTCTGAAACAGGAATTCCCGGAGAGGCTTCTTCTAACATACAAACCAGAAGAAGTTCTCCCACCACTTGAGGATACAAAACCACCCACTGATGAACTAAAACCAGTGATTGCCGAGAGTGAAGTTGAAGTTACTATGCCGCCAAAGACAGATACTGGAGATCTGTTGGTAAGTCCTAGAACATTAATGATGTCTAATATTTTCCAACGTGCCTATACTTTTCAATGTGCCTAGTAGTTTCCCATGTGCCTTGTGTTATGTATTTGGGTGGATCATTCAATTGGTTTTTACTCCTTGTATTTTTCTTACTGCACAGGGATTAAATGGGTTCCATCCAGATGCTTCCTCAATAGAGGAAAACAATGCACTTGCTCTAGCAATAGTTACATCTGGTAGTTGAGTGCTGAGCCCTCCCACCCCCGCCCCCTCTACTCAACACATTTATCCTTTTTGTATTTCCTTGACGGTGTTCTTCTTTAAATGTTGATAGGTACTACCAGCTCCAGTGATCCTGGTCTGCCGCAAGAGAAAGGGCTGGATCCTACAGGGTGGGAGTTAGCCTTGGTTACCACATCCACTAGCAATAGCTCATCAGTCGTTGAAAGCCAATTGGTTAGTTTTCTTACTAGTACCTTTATTTTCTTTCTTAGTTTCTTTTTTTCTCATTATTTTTTAATATGGATGGTACCACCTGTATTAAATATAAAAAGGAACAAAATATTTACAAGTAAGAAGGGAAAAGAACAAAATTCCTCCTGTACAAAGGCCCAAAAAGTGTAACCCACAATCAACTCTCCTCCAGACCACAAAACAAGGAGTTACGAGAATCCCAATTCCAATAGACTTTGGCCCACCCTATGACCTTGTGACAAACAAGAGAGAATCCTGAGCGGGGTCTTGGCTTCCTTCCTAAAAATCCTACTATTCCACTCCATCCATAAGGCACAAAGAGTAGCATGAAGGATCAGCCACCACAACTTTTGATCTTGCTTTGTCCAATTCCTTCCCCAAGAATGGAGCAGGCTATCCATGGAGGAAGGGGTCGCACAGTCCACCTTGAGATGCTGTCCTAGACTGTGCCACACTTCTAAAGCAAAAGAACAAGATGTAAATAGATGATCCAGCGACAACTCCTCAGCACATAGACAACATCCGGAAGGAATATCGGTATGAATCTAGCCAGCCTATCACGAGTTGGGAGCATATTTAGGGGAGCCCTTCACACCAGGAACTGCATTTTTGGAGGGGTTTAGCTTCTTTTCTTCTCATTACATGATCGCTGCTTATATATTTTTGTTTTTTTAGTTTTTAGTCCCCCTAAGCTATCGAATCTAGAAAAAATCTCCTTGTATCTTGTGTATTTACCCTTGGCTTTATTGAACTTAGTTTTAATAATTTTTGAGTCCTCCTTGTCTATTCTCATCTTTCAAACAACTGTTAACTAGAATAACTTCGTCCTAAGGAATAGTTGTAAGGGGTAAGGCAAACAAGGATCGCAATTTCGGTACTGGTCTCGGTACCGGAGTGTATCCATATCGGTTGATACGCATTCAGATGCATTTAAGAACAAATAAAAAAAATCATAAACAACTGGAAAAAAAATATCAGATGCATTTTGAAGATTCAGAAAAATAAAAAAAATCATAAAAATAAGAAAAAAAATAAGAGAATAATTTAAAAAGTTTCGAGGGTGAAAAAGGTTGAATAATATCAGAGGTATAATTACTCTATGGTTTTGATATCAGTGCAGGCCGATATGTGCGAGTATTGGCCGATACGACCAACTTGGAAGCATGCATATTAAATTATTAATTGCTACATATTAAACATGGAAATGATACAAGTGTAATAATCATTAATAAATAATAATGCTTGGCAAAAGAAGATGATTCTTATTCATAAGAGAATTGATTAGACTAATATGGATAATGGGATGAAGAGCCATATTTCTGCTTGTTACCGCATGTACATACTCCACTCTATACAATGAAGCTCAATTAAGCTTTAGTCGGAGTTTGCTTATGGTAATTGGAAAGTCCCAAATTTTAAACCGTAATTCGGATGAAATTTAGGAGCTTTTGTCGAATTTACCTACAATTGATGCAATTGGCAGCATGCACATACTCCACTTTATGCAATATAGCTCAATTAACCTTCAATTGAAGTTTAGTTAGGGTAATTAGACAAAAACGCAGGGGGGCGGGGGTAGCGGAATGGTAACCCAGGGATTTGGTTGGTAGCCCTCCCAACAGCTCGTGGGTTCGATCCTCACCACCCTCGCATGGTGTGAACCAGGAAGCCGTGCCCCACCCCCCGCACGGTAGCTTCCCCGGGGTTTACCGGGCAACCGGGGATGAAAATTAATTCATCAAAGAATCTCAGTAAATAAAACAAATAAGTTTACCATGTTGTGTCTTAGAGAAAAATTAAGACATGTCACCATAAAAAGGTATTTTTCCAGCTGTTCTGGCACAATATCATTTCAGTTTGACATGAGGTCGGTCATTTGGGAAACACCGGAATTTTGAGTTCTTTCTAGATAGCTGGTCTCTGGTTGACAGGGTGAGGCTGATGATAATTATTTGGGAAAACTATTTATGATTATAGACATTCATACTTAGTTTTAAAGAATAACTTGTCATGGCTTTGCACAAATATTTGGAATTGTTTAATCTTGTTTATGAATTTGTTTTGACATGGAAATATAGACATCCTCCGTTCTATTCAATTTAGAAGCATGCTTTGTGGATAAATTGTGAACTCTGACTTCCCCTCTTCATTCTTTGCATGGCAGGGCGGTGGATTGGACAAACTTACACTAGATAGTTTATATGATAATGGAGCATATGTGCCACAGCAGCCTGTCTATGGCCCACCACCTTCAAATCCTTTCATGACAGCAGACCCATTTGCTGTGTCCAATCAAGTACCTGCCCCACCCACTGTTCAAATGGCACTGATGGCTCAGCAGCAGCAGCAGCAGATGTCAATGGTGCGATCAAATCCCTTCCTTCAGCCCATGCATCAGCAGCAGGTGAATTACGGGGATGCATCGAATCCTTTTGGTGACACAGGATTTGGAGGTGTGAACCCTCGTCATCAGACTAATCCTTTTGGAAGTGCTGGCCTTATCTAGATGTGAATTATTGTATTTGCCTACTTGTTATATATATAGAGAGCTCTGTTTAGTGCAGTGTGTGATCAAATTTTCTAGTAAATGCAACATTATGTCATTTGCATGGTGTTTTGCCACTTACTGGCAAATTATTCTTTTGGACTTCTACAAACGCCTAAACATGTGCATCTGCAGTAAAATATGATACTATAGCATGTATATGATTCCCTGGTTTTGTACCTGGACAAAATCTGATAAGGAAAAAAGCTTTGGTTGGGAAGAGCTGGTACTCGACAGAGTCGGATATTCGTTGCCTAGTCGGAATCTCTGTGTCGGAGAAACTTGAATGGAGAGCATAGCTTGAACTGTAGTTGGTTTATGCGAGGTTCTAACTAATCCAACTTTTAAGTATGCGAACTGGAAACTGCAAAGCAGATGGATTTGCTTGATAGCTTGTTTTGTTCTATGTTTGCAGAGGGTGTACCCAGATTGCAAGTAATGGTTGGTGTGATCTGGGGATTTATGCATGCTGGGCGTGAACTTAAACTTATAAGTGCTAAGACCGAATGCTTTCAGAAGCGGTTTGCAAAAATTTTATCAAGACTACGTTTCTGGCAGAACATTAGGGTCTGGTCTTTAGCCCACTACGTGTAAATGTTGGGTGTCTTGAAACGAGACTTTCCATCCGGGGAAGTCTAATATGCCACTCTCGTAAACAAGACATGAATTTCATTTCCTTATAATCTTAAATATAATTTCTTAATTATGCAAGTCAAAGACAAGTAGATGATAGGTAGCGGATGTTACAATCTTCGATGCATTCTTACACACCCTGTACTGAGATTCTTTAATCCACTTTTTACTCCACTTGATCTTATTGGTTCAGTTATTATGATGGGAGAAGCATGTGACCTAAAAAAGAGAAAAATTGTCTATTTTTTAAAGATTCTAAACCAATCAGAATGAACGAAATACAAGTGATATAAAAAAATGAAGTAGACAAGTTGCAATCCCCTTCGGACGCATACGCCTTCTCACAGTGTCTGGTCCATCTTTGGTCTGCAACATACACCATTTCCCTTTTAGATGTCCTAGTGTCTGTTCCAGGACGTTGCTCTATATGTTTACGTGCAAAGGAAAAAAAATTTCCATAGAAAAATATACAGTTGGCTTAGAACCGACTCGAACTTCCAGATGTACCATTGGATTTTTTATTGCACGCTTAAAAAAAAAAAAAAAAAACTGACAAGAGAAAAAAAAAATGGACAGCTGCATGCCGTCCAATTTTAACACAGTGCAGGTCACGTGGCTTACACTGCATCAGGCAGTGCAGCAAGTGTTACTCTCATAAAATATTATATACATTTGGATTAAGGGTTGTTTGGATTGATGTAAAATATTAAAAATTTGAATTTTTAAATCAAAAAGATTCCCGATTTTAGTTTACAATTGTTTAAATGAAAAACATGTCCATGGATTGCTGTGCGTAAAGATTGAACCGCTCTTGCGAGCCTCTTCTTGAGTTTCACTCTGTTTAGGCAATTCAAACGAAGGAACCAGAGATTTCAATGTTTTACATCAATCTTAAAAGAAGGAATCTAGAAGTATCTCTCGAGAAATATTTTACGTCAATCCATGTGAGCCGTTGGATGTTACCCTTTTCGGCATGTCCTTAACCGTTAAAAAAGGAGAACGAGAGGCCGCGTTTACCAACTGCAGTATCTCTCGAGAAATATTTGCGACACTGCCATTACGGTGTTGTGGTGGTCCACCAATTGGCAGGAGCGTATAGCGCATGAATGCTGCATCTCTGCAGGGTTGTAGGGGGAGGCTTTTACTCTATCCATTCCACGCCATTCAATCTGTTCATCCGATGGGGCCTGCGAGTGGGTGCATCGTACAGCCAGTTGCTTTCTCCACTGTGTGTTGACTTTTCTCTGTCCATTATGAAGAATTTTTCTCTTTTTTAGGGTTTGTTTGGTTGCCGAGAAAAACTCCTTCCAGATGAGTTTTTCAGGAAAAGCTTATCATGCACGTTTATTTGATAACGTGTAAAACTAAAAAGTGAACGTAAAGTTGACTCATTGTAACATGACAAATATTGATTTTGGCATCTTCGAACTGTCTTCTTAAACTATTTTTCTAGTTAACAATCGTACATAAACTTCTTCTTATTTGACATAGAGTGTGACTTGCTGCACCCAAGCATAGATGTTAGCAATTTTTTTAAAAAATATTATGATGGACCGCATCACGTACGACATATCTATACAAGTCGATCTTTTGATCGGATGACTAAAAAAATCTTTTAAAAAAAACATCACTATTCATTGACTCGATTTTTAATTTTTTATATTTTTTTAGATTATCTGATCAAAGATCGGATTGTACAAGCATGTTGGACATGATGGGGCCTACCATAATATTTTTTAAAAAAAATAAAAAGATAAAAAATTTGAACTGCACCCCATAAAGTGCAACCGATATAAATGATTATGCATATGTTCTCTTTTTATTTTAAGAAGAGAATAACTTGCTGCATAATAACAGCAAAAAAAAAAGAAAAAAAAGATTTTTTAAATTTATTTTTGAAGGCCCCCAACATTGCCTTCATCCTCGTGCAATTAGATTTTTCACAAGGCAACTCAAAAAAACATGAAAATTCAAAAATCTTAGCTCTACGAATAGTACATTATTGTTCAGTGTGGTTATGTTTTTAAATTTTCATTTTTTTTTTAGATGTTCGATCTAAAACCGAATTAGATAGACATGTAGGACATGTTAGAGACTTTCACAAAAAAATCAAAAAATATGAAAAAATAAAAATTCGGACCCCAATGAATAGTATACTATTGTTCATTGGAGCTCTTTTTTTTTTTTTGAGATGTCTGATAAAAAATCGAATTATATGAGTATGTAGGTCATGTTAGAAGTTTTCAAAAAAAAATTATGAAAATTAAAAAACCAATCTCCAATGAATAGTACATTATTGTTCATGAAGCCTTGGTTTTTGAATTTTTATTATTTTTTAAAATATCCAATAGAAAATCCAATTATATGGGCATGTAAAACATGTTGGGGGCTTCCAAAAAATTTCAAAAAAGTTTTTTTGTTAGTTTGACTGTACAATCAAGCGACGTAGTAACCCCTATGAGTGCAGTAAATTATTCTCTCTTTAGAATTATTTATATTTATACTCTTAAAAATTATAGTTTTACATAAAATCAGACCAAACATACCTTAAACTGAAAATTAAAAAGAAAGAAAAAAAAACCCTTTAATATTACGGTTCGTATTTTGATCATATGAAGATATAACCTTTTTATTTAAATTGTCCAATCAAATGTCGAATTAGAGTATTCTCTCAGTTCAAAAAAAATATAAAAAAATCCTTCAACTCTGTCATATCTATGTTAAAAAATTTGTAATGCAAAAATTATTTTATAAACAAATAAATGTATAAAATCATTTTCAAGAAAAAAATTTACACGTAAACAAACAAATGAAAAGATTTTCAAGAAAAGATTTTCAGAAATGCCAAATAGTCGAATACGTTTTCATTTTCTTCGTAAATTGATTTTTTTAGAAAACCTTTTACATCCGATTATGTTTTACGTGCAATCAAACGGACCCTCAGTGAGTGTTTTATTGACCTCTGATGGAAAAGACTTGCCTCCGATGAGAAGAACTGGAAAATAAAATAAGTATTCAGGATGATGGATTAATTTTACACTCGTAGGCAACCCATTCAACACTATCTACAGTATACAATTACTTCATGTTATGCCATGCAATTCTCTCCAGTGGATAACTTGACTACTAAACAAAATGTACAAGCATGGTGGGACATGTGCCCTATCATTCCTCCCTAGGAATCCACCTACTCCACCACACGTTCTTCCTTTGCGTGTTCAGCTCGTCCATGCTTTCGTTGATTGTTCTCACAATCTTCCTCTGAAGACGAAGAGCAGAAGCTAGTGCGTTCCTTTGGGCAGTGCCTTTCCTCGGTGCAATTTCCTACAAGAGAATCAAGAATTACAAAACAGCTGATACACATTGGAAACTTTATTTTCTTCCATAATTTACATTCAAATTTCTAAGCTAAAATGGCCATTGCCGAACTTTATATATATATATAAAATATGTAGGCATGCCATAATAACTTTGAAACAGCAAGTACAAGACCCCATACTACACAGCTGAAAGGCTTAAGCTCAGAATAGCTGTCGGCATGCCGGAACAGAACATTATTGATCATCAAGATTCTGGCTGCTCATTACATGCTTCCACCGAACATCCTTTATGGCTGACAGAAATATTTGAAATTTTGGTGTCTCGCAGGTAAAGTGCATTTTGTGTGCAGGTTATGATAAAGATAACTTGGATGGGCCATTTAATTGAAAATATTAGTTCAGATGCATACTCTGAGCTCTTGTAGCTGTGCTTCAGTGAAGCCACCACCTTTTTCTGTTCCAGACTTTGCCATCAACCCAATGACCCATTTTGCAGCCTCACTGTAATCTTTCTGTGTGGCACGAAATAGCTGTAGCCTTAAATTTTGCATGAAAGAGAGACCCAGTAAGCCTTCCCTCTTGAAGTACGGATGTGCCAGTGCACCCTTGGCACTTGTTCTTTGACGTGCTTTGTAACGAACCATTGATATTAGGAGTTCCCAACCGATTCCCCCATCTAAATCCAATAACTCAAAGCCCTTACGAAGTTCGGAGCTGGCACGTGGTTCAACTGTTTTTCTCCAGACATTTAGGTCATAGTCACACCTCTTCAGCTGACGATTAAATTGTATGAGGGCAGTGTCAGAACGTAACGATGGAAAAGCCTGCAAGAAACCGTTTTTCACTGTTAGGGATCCTTGGTTGGTAAAAGGACTTGATTTTACAAAATAACTTTTTATATACGATGTGGGCTAAAATAGTATTTTCCTCTTCATGTGCGACGGACACTACTTGGAAGTATAAAACAAAAATCCAAATAAAATGGCAAGGAGAAGTTGTGGAAGATGGTCCAATCATAATCAGGTAGCTGAAGACATCAGCATCAAATAATCATCTAGATTCCAAAACATTGTCACATGTGACCATTTTATGCTTCAGACTTTTAAGGATGAAAGAATCAATGCGGGAAGGGAATCAATATCAGATGCACACCGCTTACCATTTGAAGGAATATAAGCCCGAGACTGTAGATGTCAAATCTGTCAGGCAAATTCATCTGTTCAGACATCAAAACCACATCAGAAGGAAACATATAGACTTAACACTGAAATATCAAGTGTAAGAGGAAGTTAGCCATCTCCCATTTAATGACTGACCTGCCATAGAACAGGGGATAAGGCAGTCGCCACTGGAGCAGAAGGAGCCGATGGGGTTTGGGTACTCATGATGTACTGCTCTGGGGCTGCATACCTAAAAAGCAGGGAAAGGAAGGAGAGAAGAAACATAAGTCATAGAGTCTCAGTATTCACAATGTAAAGTACTGCTCCAGTGCCGATAACTAAAAGGATAGGGAAATATAAGAGAAGAAGCATCTTTCAGTTTTCTAGAGCTGTCAAAGTGTTCTTTGGATAGCGAATATATCTTAACCAGAATGCAAACTCAATACGGAACTTTCCATCATGCTGAAACTAGTGAAGGCACTAGCTTCCCACAGTTGCTTTCTTTTAGAGAATTAGCAGGCATTTATATTTGCATATGCAAGACGTAGGGCAGTGGAAGTGTGGAACTAACCAAAAGTGCATTTCTTATAGGGGTCCATAATGGAGCTCACACTTGAGTATCTTTGAGCCATGGCTTAGTTGCAATAGATACTAACACTGACATGATGATTCTGCGAAGGGAGTTTTCTCTATACACCCTTACAATCTTCGTAATTTATCTAAACCCTTCCAATACCCCTAAATTTCACCAAAATGTTGCATGTGTGTCCCCACTATCACCACCACTAATCAAGATACAGCTAGAGGATACAAATGACTAATTTTCCCTCGGGTTAGTCGTTGTTAGTCATTTTGGGATATAGGAATGTGAGTGTTGTCTTGTCATAAGAACATGCGATCGAGGATAATTCAGATATTTTGACCAGATGTTATAATCCTAACATTTTGATGAAATTTAAGGCAATGGAGACAATACAGTTTTTATAAGGCTATATGATGCGGGACAGGAGGGGGGGTAGATCGGAAGTAGAGAGAAGAGAGGGGGGTTGGAGGAGAAGAAGACTAGGGTTCCCGTCCCGTCTCGGGAGAAAACACACAACGGCGGCTCATCATTTCATTCAAATTCTTCAATGCTTTCCCACGAGGGGATACATGACAATATATAGACTCTTCAAAAAACCCTAATAGAAAAATTACTAAACTACCCCTAGAACTCCGAAAATAACTAAAAACATGTGAAAATTGCAGATAAATTAAAAGACTCCCAATGGGCCCCTAATGGGCCAAATGAGCTGCACATTGGACCTTAGACTCCATTCCAGCTGCTCCTGGATCCCCATCATTCTCCCCTGGTTTGAAAAAATTCGTCCTCGAATTTTAAAATGAGTCAATATCCATGGGGGAACGATGGTAGCATGCTCGGAAAACAACACCGATGACCCATGAATCATCGCGCACATGAATGCTCCAACCTAAGGAGAAAATTGTGCCTTGACGTCACTCCATATGTGGTCAAAATCATGCAAACTGATGACATCTTTAACGACCTTCGGCTGATCGACTACATCTTCCAGTAGCGGTTCTGTCTTCGGCTCATTCCCTTTAGTGGGGAAGAAGTCATTATCGGTTATAGGCGTCACTGATTCGACCTCCCCCAAATATTCATCTTCTAGGGCTGGATCGGCCACATAGTGCACCTCCTTCATTTGATTTTCATACTCCTCGCTTATCGTTGGGTCGGCCTCATAGATAACATCTTTTGGCTTGGTCAGCTTAGCAAGCATGGCAGAAATCTTCTGAAGTTCACTCCTCATCTGGGACTTCTCACGCTCCCAATCATCTGCTTGTTGAAACCTCTCTCGATCCTGATAAGTGGCATTGAGAATAAGAAAGGGAGCCTGGTATTCCTCAGGTTGTATTAGACAATCTCGTCCAGTATGATCTATCACAACTTGCCGCTCGTCTATCCATTCTCTACCCAAACCGATATACGAGCCATTGGGTATAATCTTGCACCATGCATCATCATAATACCTGACGGCTCGGGAAGTACTGCTACTCCTTAAGAGATGGAAAAATGGCACATAGACTCGATTTTCAGAGACCCTTACGTAGTCCGTGTGGGAGATAGAATCCACAATAGATTGTGAAATGACGTTGCCGAACGACGTTGCCTCAAGATACACTCGAGTTTTCACGGAATTGGGTAGCTCTACCTCAAAACTAAAATCCATGATGATAAAAGGTACCACTGGCCAAAGAAATGATGGACGAGGTCCGCCTCACTGCAAGGATGCCAACGATACGATCGGCACAAGAATCGGAGCTCAAATCATCATCCTCGATATGCGTGCAAAAAGTGACACGCAAAACGAGGTAAGCGGGCACTAGTTGCTGCAAAATCTGTGCGCTAGGATGCTGACACGCAAATCGAGGCGACTTGGGTTGGCCTCGGGATGCACGATCGGGGTCCTCGGTATGCGTGCAGAAGTGGCACGCAAAACGAGGCCAATCTGGGAACAGCACACTGGATCCGAGTTGGCCTCGTTGAGACGGATCCGACGGCGCGAACGGTGCACAAATCGGAGTCCAGAAAGACCTCGAACGGCGCGCCCGAGTGTCCTCGTAAAGCGTGCAAGTGCGGCACACAAAACGAGACGCTGCTGTCAGGCGGAACGTGCAGCGAGGTCGGCCTCGCCGATACGAACCCAACGGCGTTGGCGGCTCGCAAATTGGAGCACTGACGAGTTCTCGGCGATGGCGGTGCGATAAGAACCCCTAGTGCACCTCATGTACACTGTAGCGGACCTGGGTGTGGGCCGGACCACCTATGGGTCTGGGCTGGACCTGCAGGCGCACCTGGCTCGGACCACGTGGCTAAGGGCCCGGACCAGCTTGAGTGGGGCTCGAACCGGACCAGTCGGGCCGGACCGGACTAATGAATGGGCTTGAGCCCCCCCCTTTTAAGTGAACCGGTCGAACCGGTTGGGCCCGGTTGACTTAAAGAGGGTTCGGGCCCCTCGACTCCTTCCTCCTCTAACCCTAACGCACCAGAAGGCGGGAGAGAGAGGGAGAAGACAGGGCGATCGGCGGCGCAGGCGACGACGGCAATAGGCGGCGGCGGAGCGACCGGCGGGAGGCGGCGGCGGCTCGTGGAGGAGGGGGCCACAACGGCGGCGCCGGCGTAAGCCAACAACGCTGGTGGCGACGGCCTCGACGGCGATGGTGGTGAGGCCCGACGACGGCGCTGGCGGTAGAAGCCGGCGACGGCAGCAACGGCTGTGGCGGCGGCGGGAGCATGCAGGTGCTCCGACGATTCTTCTCTCCTCTCTTCCAGAAGCCCGCGTAATCTCCTCACACGCCCGAATCTCTCATCACCATGGTTGTCGTCAGAACTCGGCGCCGATGAACACCCACGCGCGACGGCGGGAAGCCCGCAGGGGAGGGCTCTTCGGAGCCGGCGGTGGCGGGGAGGACCGGCGGGGTGCGGGAGTAGCCGTCCTCTGCGCGAGAAGTGGGAGGAAGAGAACTCGCGGCGGTGGGGAAAACTCACGGTGAAGAACCACCCTCTGGACCGCAGGGAGACGTGGGAACTCGCCGGAGCGCCGACTGGCCGCGTGGACAGGGTTCGTTGCCGGCGGTACTACGCAGCGTAGAGAGAAGGTGGAGGAAGGCAGAGAAAAAGAGAAGGCAGTGGAGGCACGATGGGGATCGGAGTTGGGCTCTGATACCAAGTTGATGCGGGACAGGAGGGGGGGTAGATCGGAAGTAGAGAGAAGAGAGGGGGGTTGGAGGAGAAGAAGACTAGGGTTCCCGTCCCGTCTCGGGAGAAAACACGCAACGGTGGCTCATCATTTCATTCAAATTCTTCAATGCTTTCCCACGAGGGGATACAGGACAATATATAGACTCTTCAAAAAACCCTAATAGAAAAATTACTAAACTACCCCTAGAACTCCGAAAATAACTAAAAACATGTGAAAATTGCAGATAAATTAAAAGACTCCCAATGGGCCCCTAATGGGCCAAATGAGCTGCACATTGGACCTTAGACTCCATTCCAGCTGCTCCTGGATCCCCATCACTATAGGCACCATTAGGAAAGATTTTAGTCATGTATGTACAAATTCCCTTCGGGAAAATATATCAGATGACCAAGAACTAACCCTGCTGAAGGTTTTAGCAATCATCACCGGGAGATAAGACATCAGATTGACAATGAGCTGTTTGCTCAAATCTCCCTGATCTGAACAAGATTCACAAGTTGTATGACAAAAAACAACAATGACAATGTTGACAATGATGTCAATCTTCTCTATTAATCTTGAATATGTAAAACATTTAACAGAGAAAACTATTTTTGGAGGCACAAAATTGTTAATAGCATCTCAATCAGTTGCTCTGGCAGGCAGGGAAAACTATTCAGAAATCAGAATCATGTAGCATAGATATGGTAGCAGGATGAACATGACGGTTTACTGGAGATATATCTGTGAGCCTGTGACAGATTAAATTGCACATTTTCTATTGCAAAAAAGCATTTGCATGAATACCCTTGTTGCACGACAGTATGTGTAAATATGCCATCACATTGAACCACTTGAGGAAACAAATTGACCTTTTTGATAAAATGTACTTTGGTTAGTGATCACAACTGTTCAGGGGGAATATTGTGAGTATATTTGTACAATGATCAATGAGCATTCAGCTCAAATGAATTTCTTTCAGTCAACTTCTATAACCAAGTAATTGCTGTCATGCAATACACACTGGAAGACAAATGAACAGTGCACATAGACCTCAATTCTTCCATGGTATAAGATTTCAACAATATCTCTATTCTCCTCCATATGCAAATGAAGTTAACATCACAGAAAGCTCGAAATCTTTCTCTAGGAGACAGGATCACCTTGTTGAATTCCATTTTATCTTCAGTTCCTCAACACTTCATGTCCATTTTTTTACTATGCTTCAGTCAATCATATAAAAATGGATATTATTAGGAGGAAATTCTTATGGGGAGGCATGAATAATCAATCAAAGGGGATACTTCTGGTGAAATGGGAGAAAGTAGGCAGTCCTATCAGAAAATGTGGATTAGGGGGGTCAAAAATCTGCAGCCATGAACTTGGCATCGATTGGTAAATGTTATAGGAGCTTTGTTCTCAGGAAAGGGCTTTATGGAAACAAATAATTCTCTCAAAGCATTATCCTTCAGTTCAGAAATTCTTTCTGGATGCTGAAAATATGAGCTACACGTCACCTTTGTGGAGAGAGATTTTTTAGACTTACCAAATGGGTTGAACAAGCAATTTTCTCAGCCACTGGCAATCGTGAGAGTACTTTGTTCTGGTGGAGAAATGGGCAGGGAAATTTTATTTAAAGGATAAATTTTTCTCGAATATTCAGATCGGTGAATAAAAAAGGGCAAAAAGTTACTGACCATCACACTTGGTCTAAAGGGAATACTAACTGGAACATTGGGCTTTGAAGTGCCCTTAAGGATGATGAAGCTCAAGATTACGTTTTATTACTTAATTTGCTACACACGGTGAAAACTCACCCAGATAAAACAGATCAACTGACTTAGAAGCTCAGTTGTGGACAATTCTCAGTTAAATCTTTATACAGGCTCATGGATGGGGGGAGACCAGATTTTGATCAATTTGGTGTCATTGGAAGGTTAAAGCTCCCATTGAAATCAAAGCTTTCATGCGGCTTTTGACTCAGAAGTGGATGGTAATTGGTAACAAAGCGTTTTGGGCAAGATGGAACAAAAGACAATGGCGTTGTCTGCACTTTTTGTAGGCAGAACAGGGAGGATGCTGATCATTTGTTCTTTAAGTGTTCTTTTGGTAGACAGGTGTGGGAGGTTTTTGGCACTTTGACAGGTCATAATCTTAATTTTGACCAACACACAGCATGTGGAGCACCTTCAAAAGCAGTAGACCTGCTTTTGAACAAAGCTGGATGGCAGTAGCAGCTGAAAGATTTTCTCACTTCTACCTTATGCCATTTGTTGGAGCCTGAAGGAGAAAAATGAAGCTGTCTTCAAAGTAAGTAGAGTTTATAGGGAGAATGTTTGTCTTCATGCATTATATTTTCTTGGAGCAGGTATATTCTTAACACGTCGGTAGATTCTTGCAAAAGGTCCTTTAAGGCATAGTAATAAACCTCTCATGTAAGAGTCGTTTCTTTTTATTTTAGTGATGGAGGAACCTCTCCTCCGACACTTTTGGTCTATTACCCTCTTCATTTTCTAATAAGGTTGGTGGTACATCCAGATTTTTCCTCGAAGAAAGGGCATTAATGACACATACTTTTATGAATTTTATTTTTTATTTATTTTGCTTAATTTAGTTTCTTATTCCAGGTAGAATACCACTACACTTACCAAAGGAAAACATCTCTTGTACCAGTCTAAGCAATCCAGATTGCTTACACCAGAATAAGCAGTTCAGACTATCCAGTTATCAAAGAGGGCCTAAGATTTACCTATCTTTATGATTTTCTCTTGTTAGAGAACAGTAACAAGTATATTTTGGTAGAAACGTTTATAAATTTCTGTGTATTTTATAAGAGACCTTGAGATAGGAGAATAGATGACATTTTGCAGTTCCTAGTTTCGGATACTAAACCATGGATCTTTAGTATTTTATGAGGAAATTTAGACACTGCACATGATCAAGCTTACCTTATATTTCATAAGTTTCCCCACCAACCAGCACTTTGACTCGTTGGCTAGATACTATGTAGGTTAGTATGCAATCATTGTGCTGCATTTTTGACTAGGTCTACTCCAACTAAACTTAGCCCATCGCTCTGATTCTCATGAAAGATCTCTATGACATTGATTGGTGTAATAAGAGGCAATTTTTTTTTTTGAAGTTGCCAAAGTCACAATTCATTGATATAAAAAGATGGTTACATCAAGTGGCAAAGGCCAGTAGACCACACAACACAGAACCCGTTACAACCTTAAAGAAGGCAAGCAAAACCAAGAGACTATTTATCCACAGAATAAAATAGCAAGTTAAGAAAACAAGAATTTCACAGCCTACCCAACTCAAAGAAACAAGTTTCTCCATTGAGGCTTTTTCCAACAAGATATGAGCAAAGGTAGAGAGCAGTAAAACTTGTATATCAGAACTGGTCTTCTTTCCTCTTCCCAGCTTGTTACTAGCTCAAGGAATTTCCATGGGCTTAACAAAAGTAGATTTACAAGATGATAATTTGCTCCTACGGAATTATCAGTTTAGATCAATTTCCTACACAGCTCCCTGAATGACTGATTTAGAACTACTTACAAGATGCCAAACTTGTTCTTAAAGGAGCAACCAGATTAGGCCCATTTCCTATACGGTTCCCCTGATGAATGACTTGGAACTACTTCCAAAATGCTTAATGTTAGGCAATACATCAAAAGAACTGGTTAACCTTTGGGTACAAAACCAGATGCATAATGGGAATATCTCCTTACATATGTAATAGCTACAAAGTTAATGAAAAAAAGGATGCAGTAGAAAGGAGACCTACATTTCTCTTGCAAATTGAAAAGTGGACAACAGAAGGAAATGCTTCTGGCTAACATAGATCACAACATCATATAAAGTTTTATGGCAACTAAATTCCATATGAAAGAGAATGTGACCATGTTTAGATACCTAGGATCCAAAAGGAACTCTTTTGGAATATAATTAATGCCGACTCGCAAATCTGTCGCGGCACCAAGGTCAATAATCTTGAAAGTACGTGTCCCTGCAATAGTTTAGACTGATCAAGAAATGTTTATTATTCTAAGTTCCAAACTAGAAGAAATTTAAGAATAAAAGCATCTCTACTTATTTCTGGTTCTCTTACCTTCAGAAAAGATAACATTTTGGGGCTTAATGTCTCTATGCACTATTCCTGTTGAGTGAAGTCCATCCAGGGCAAATAAAAGTTGTCTCATGATTGTCTGAATGATTTTGTTTTCCCTCTCTAAGCCCTTTGGCAAGTCCTGAACCTTGCCAAGTATCATAGTCTCCACCTAAATTATTGTATAATTATAACTGTTAGAAGGGCAGACAAATATGCCTAAACATGCCTTATTCATCTTCATGGAATATGTATTATTATATGAATAAATGTTGACAGTGTCCTTGCAAGATGAGGTACAATGCAGAGTCCAATTATAGCAATAACATTAACTTAAATGCTCAGTTTCTATATCCTATATCCATCTCCATGATGTGTGTTCCCCCCCATGCTTATTATTATTATTATAGAGAGAGAGAGAGAGAGAGAGAGAGAGAGAGAGAGAGAGAGAAAAAGGAATGCTGTGGTGCAACGTACTATAGCAATGTGCAACCGGGTTGCACGCATTGTTTTCGACCCCTTCCCCATATTAAAAAATAAAATAAAATTCATCATAAATTTTTAAATATTCAATAACTCTCTTAGGGTTGTTTCCATCTCATAGGACTTTATTTTTACCGTCCAATCGTGGTTCGATCTTAAAACTCAATCTTAGCCGTCCATCGGATACATGCAAATCTCGATTTCTAAAAATCATGAAAAAAAATAAAAAATTGGTCAGATTGCCCTTAGTCTGGTTCCCATCCCATGGGGTTATAGTTTTCATCACCAACTAACTCCACAAGATTGGATGGCAATAATCAATTTGGATACCATCTAACGGCGAAATTTAAGTTCCAAGGGATGAAAATTACCTTATGGGGGTAATTGAATATTTAAAATTTTATGATGATTTTTATTTATTTTTTCAACATGAGAGTGGAGCCAAATGTACTGTGAAACCAGTATATATATATATATATATATATATATATATATACTGATATTTACATGACAGTGGTTTGGGTAAACATGTGCTGATTTAGCTTACCACTTGAATCTAGTAAGCAGAAAGGCATATTCAGTAAATGAGGATTCTCCCTTCAAAGATATGCAGTAAATAAGGGATGTCTTGTCCATTGTTTTGAGCAGTCTAAGTTTTGAAAGAAAGCCTAATATATGAGTAAACCACATGTCAGAACCTGTAGAAATTAAACTACGGCCATAACCAACAGGCTTTTGCCATAACAACTCCAGATTTGGACAAATTGGTTAATTGCAGGTAAATTTGAATACAGACTGCAGTGAAGTTAGCCGACCCTGAGAAGGTCTGAGTAAGTGCTGGACATTTCCAGACCATGGTTGCAAAAAGATCTCAGCAGATGCATGCCTTGGATGTCACTACAG
Source organism: Zantedeschia hybrid cultivar (assembly GCA_030544215.1). Classification (NCBI taxonomy): domain Eukaryota; kingdom Viridiplantae; phylum Streptophyta; class Magnoliopsida; order Alismatales; family Araceae; genus Zantedeschia; species Zantedeschia hybrid cultivar. Next base: position 53,906,887 of record JARZZO010000004.1, read on the forward strand.
TGTTTTGAGGCCTGGTCAAAGAGAACTAAACCATGACCTTGCCTGACAGACATTAGATTTATGTTTAATTTTTGCCACCTGGCACTGGCCTACATTGTGTACCCCATAACAATGCCACAACATAAACAAATTTTAGCTTGTGTGGATTGAGAAATCCATCTTAGTTTGAAGAGGTGGAACTGTGGAAAAGAGAGGACGAGGCTAGTGATAAGTCAAGAAGACTCCGTTTGCCTCCTAAAAAAGTGTGGCATTCAAAGACATCTGCAAGGAATTTCACCCCAGGCAAGAGAAATAGTCAAATGAGGAGAAGTATTCCAGTAAAGGTCTTTGAATGTTTGACCAGAGAGCATGGCACTTTCAGAGGTTCACACTGGCAATTGTATCTTGGTTTGAAATAAGAGGACCATAATTGTTTTAAGGGCCGATTTTCTCTTAATCAAACAGCAAGAATATTGTTAAAAGACAAGAAAAATGGCTGACGGATAATACAGGATACTGACATTGTAGGGAAAATCTTTGTTAAGCAAGAGATCTGTGAGGGTTGCCTCCCCTTCATAACGCCAAATAAGCCAATATTCACCACCACCTTTTCCTTTGGATCTCTAGAAGACAATGATATCAATCCAGTCAGTACCTTACAAACAAACAACATAAACAGGATAAGTCTCCTTCTATCAGCCCCGATAAGAACCACATGCACACATGAAAACAACTACTCTAGTTGTCTCATCAACAAGATACAGCAACAGTCAAAGAGAGCAACACCTCAAGAAAGCCATACACAAAATCTGCACAACTGCTGGAGCAGGCCCTCCTCACACGCTCGTTCATCCAGATCTCCACTGCCCCATACTCGGTGGCCTTCTTCAAGACTAAGTTACTTTGCTTCAATAACAAAAATGAATGAGGACAAGTGCATAGCCAAATGTCAGAAGAAAGTAATTCACCTACACCATGCTGCTATAGAGGCTGATGGTAAATGAAAACTGATTTTGTGTTTGTTCAATATTAATAAACAAAATGCCAGAGCTCATAAGACACACACACACACAAAGAGCATACTTATAAAAGGTTACTGGAAAGGTTAAAACAATGAACTACTACCCTCCTTAGCCTGTGCACACAATTTTAGTTTAATTAATGTTCTAGTAAGCTCAAAAGTAGAAACCGCCTAAAGTTTCCAAAAATCCAATTTTGGAACAACCACTGTACTTACTACTCTCTGTGCAAGGAAAACATCTTGCAATTAAAGTCCAAACTGAGTACCATTGCGGAGGCCTTGCTGGGTTTAGCCAAGGAGACCTTGTAGACGACCCCAAACGCCCCCTCGCCCAGCTTCTTCCCCAGTACGAGATCCTCCTGACAGACCCAGAAACAAAACACACGCAACAATGAGAAGGGGAACAACGAGGGTTCCGCGTCCATTCCCCAAGCGGAATCCCCCACAAGAACGCCAAAGGATGCGCCTTTGTCAGACCTTGCGGAAGGTAGGGCGGAAGAGGCGCTCCAGGAAGGCGAGCACGAACATGTCGAAGAAGCCGGGGGCGACCCCCGGGGTGGCCCAGAGGTAGGAGGCGGTGGCTAGGGCAAGGGCCACTCCGGGAGCGGTGATGATGAGCCCACTCTGCCGGGGGAGGCTGCTGCGGTAGATGATGTCCCCGCACTCCATCACCGTGCAGGGCAGTCCCACGCCCACCCCCAGGAACAGCTGCTCCCCCTGCTGCCGCAGTTGGTGGAGGATCTCCTGGTGGTGATCCAAGAACCCAGCAGCCATTCCCGCCCATTCGCCCAGAAGGGAGGCCCTTGGGGCCGTGGTGGCCTTGTTCTTCCTATTCTTGGCAGCTGCAGCTGCTGGTGCCAGGTGCTGTCTAAGCTCAAAGGCGGCGCCTCGGCGGCCGCCCCCGACAAGGAAGGGGGAGTTGAGGAGGCTCGCAGCGGCTACGCTGTCTCTTCCCCCACCGCCGCCGCCGCACACTGGCACAGCAGCCATCGCCGCCGCCATTGCCCAGTGCCGTGGTGGTGGCCGCGTGCGCGTTCGTTAGTTCTCGTTGCTCCTCTTCTTGTCCTCTATTTTTTTCTATTTTTTTCTTCGCCCTTTTTTATGGCTGCTCACCCGCTGCTGGTTGATATTTTGTAGCCTGGTACTTATTATGAGAAGAGGTTTTAAGCTAATATTTTTCTAACATTTATTTTTAATTAATTAATTTTTGAAAACATGTGTGGCTGAGGGTGGATGGTGGGGGGCAGACGCCACAAGGTACACGTGGCAGGGAAGGTGGGAATACAAAAGCCCCCTTCCCACCACAAGTTCTGGATGTATATAAGCAGGAACCTGGACCCTGGTGAAAGCCATGGGCTGTTTGGATAGAAGTCAAACCAGATTATTTGAGGATTGCTGCGTTACATTGCTTGGGAGTGTGAAGTCATACTGTTTGGGCATGGGATTTTGGGAATCCCTTTTTTTCCTTTATTTTTGGCATGAGCAATACTTGGGAAATTCGATTATGGTGGGACTCAGAAATAAGATTGTGTTGGAAGTCTCTTTAAATGAAAAAAAGTCATAAATCTTTTTTTCTTCTTTTTTCCATTCTTCGTCACATTCCATTTGACGATCTATCTATGACACAGTGACAAATGTTTAAATGGTAGTAAGTCATGTTGCTCTGTGTGCGTCTGTGAGTGGAATGGGCTTCCCACAACTTTCTCAACCTGGCTCAAGAAATTCTCTCCTATGACAATGGCTAAATAGTAAAATGGGGTTTTGCAAATGATTTTATATTTCTATATAACCTCTGCAAAATTAAAATTTGCATATAACCTGCTTAACTTGATAGTGTTTGCACTTAACCTCCTTTACCACGTTGTTTGCTTTGAATTTTATTTGAGTTAAAATATTTTTATTCTATATAAAAATAAAAATATTTTTTTCGATGCTAAATATATTGTTTATGCGATTTTTTGGGTGAGATGTTTATATTTTAATCTAGGATCTCATTTACTAGTTTTACATAAAGTAATAATATTTTGATTTAGATGAAGCTTGAAGTGAACTCACGTAGTTAAAGTGGTCTTTTGCAAATATGAATTATATAAGGAGTCATTTAAAAATATTGAATTTTTTAAAAAGTTATGTGCAAAAATGTCTAGTAAATTTATGTCAATGCGAGGGTAAAAACGGACATTTTCCCATTAAATACCGTTGCGACTGTCGTTGAATTAAATAGTCGAATTACATAGACATACATTGATGGTGAGGGCGTGAAAGATAATATATAATATTTATAAGATTATATAATTCTTTTCATGACTCAATTGGTTGGGCACATATTCTCCTACCCCATAAACTAGGTATAAAGACCACCGGATAGAGAGGATATGTCTAAAGGACTTGTTAGGTTGCGGCTCAAATCTAAAGGGCATCTCAATTAGCAGCAACAGTTGGAGTAGGTTATGTCACATGGTGTGGAAGTTCTCCCGGTATGCCTTTGAGTCTAAGATATGTAGATCTAATTTGACGTGGTCCGACATAAAAGTATTTTGAGACTTTTGTTTCAGGAGACTTGTATAAATTATAATTTTGGAAAAACTTGTCTTAAGATTGAAAAATAACATAAGGCGGCTGGCGATTCTTTCTAGAGAAGTTGGATTTCGTGAACGTAAACATTTTGCCAAACCAGATAAATCCCTTTATGTTGTCTCTCTCTCCCTCTCCTCTTCTCTCTCTTATTTGTTTGTTCTTGAATACGTTTGTTTAATCCAATTGATGAGGTGAGCGAGATCGAATCCCCGCAACCGGACTGATGAGCATAATTTTCGCCCACAATGAGAAATCCTAAGCTGCAATCTCCTGACGCTCAACAGTGAGGGCCGTCCACCGGGCGATGGACGAGATGCAGGAATCAAACGGTTCATCAGCGCTGCACTATAAGTACAGCTTATGAATTAATATCTTAATTTAACAAAAAGGTTGAAGAATATTCTAAGATTTTATTTTATCTTAACTATTGATAAGCCACAAAACAACATTTACACCATGTTTGAATGTAACTTAACAAAACACGAATAAGTTTACGAGTGTTTTTTCTAAACTCATGTTTAGTTGTGTTGCAAAATTTTAAGTGAATTAATGATAAACTTGAGAGAGATATCAATGTAAACCAGCTCTTAATAGGTTTATGAAAAAGATGTTTATGAGACTGTTTTGAGTTTATGACACAAGTGAATTTATGATAAATTTATTTTTGTACCATTTAAATAAAGGTTATGAAGAATTTTTCTCTAAAATATTCCTCACCACTAGTTGCGATCCCGTGCGACGTATGCTCAGTTAACATATTTGAATAAAAAAATATAATTAATATAAATGAAGTTATTTTTTTATATATTTGTAATAAATAAATAAAATAATTATATAATAATATATATTTAAAATATTAATATTTTTTCTATGAATATTAGATTAGTTGTTTGGTAAACATTACAAATTCAAAATCATTGTATTCAATTGAAACATAGATTGAGAGATAAAACTAAAATGTAAATTGAAGGTTATTATTATTATAGTATGAGATTATGTTAATAAATGTTGTGTTGAAATATAGATTGGAAAAAAAATGAGAAGAGACTGGTCTCGTTAATAATGAAATTAGTTATTATTATTCCATGAGACTATCCTAATAATGATAATAAATATCAAAATCTATTATTATCTCAAATGATTGTCCCAATATTAATAATAATAATAATAACAATAACAACAACAACGACGACAACAACAACAACAATAATAATATGAGTGAGAAAAGTGAGAGAGAAAATGGTCTCATTAATAATAATAATAACAATAATAATATATTTTTTAAATAATAATATAAAAAATTATTATTATTATCTCATGAGACTACCATAATAATAATAATAATGATGATGATGAATGTGAAAATTAGTTATTATTATCTCAAGAGATTGCAACAACAACAACAATAATAATAGGAGATAGAAATATTAATAGGGAGAGAGAAAAATGTGAAAGAGGAGAAAGAGAGATAAATAATAACAACAATAATAATAATATCAAATGTAGTCATTATTCTATGAGATTATCATTTTAATATTAAATTTTAATAATAATAATATCAAAATTAATTATTATTATCCCATATTATAATAATAATTTAAAATTACTTATTATTATCTCAAGAGATTGCAACAACAACAAAATTAATAATAATAGGGGAAAAGAAAGAGATAGAAATATTAATTGGGAGAGAGAAAATGTGAAAGAGGATAATAATAATAATAATAATAATGCTTAGACAAAGAGAGAGAGAAGAGAGGGAGAGAATTAATAGGAGAGAAGAAAGAGAGAGGGAGAGAGAGAGAATTAACGAGACAGAAGAGGAGAGAGAAAATTAATAAGATGCATATTCATTAATAAAAATCGGAGAGAAATAGAGAATTTTTTTAAAAAATATAAAATTTTAGTCTAAAGAATTCTGTTTTATATAGATAATATATATAGATTCTAACGTACGTAAAGCATGATGCTTTGGGTGGCAAAGCGAGGCGTCGAACGAGGCGGGGACGGGGGCGGGCGGAACAGCCCAACACACGCCCGCTGTAGAGACGCGCTTCCATGCGCCCACGCAAGGTAGCCGTCCTCGTGTTACCAGCGCCAGCCGCACGTTTGCCCTCGCACCGTCTCACATCCGACATCTTTCTACTGAAACTACCGTCCCTAGTCCCTAGTTGTGGCAGCTTTCCATGGCCTGCGCCTCTGCTGCTGCTGTTGCCGCCGCCGCTTCTGCTTTCCTTCCCCGTGTTACCCACAACAGGGTTTCCCTCCGTCTCTCTTCCTTCAGGCTTCCACCTGCGCTCTCTGCACCTCTCCTCACGGGGGCGCCCTTTGCCCCTCGCCCACTAACTTCATCAGCCTCCTCTATTTCTGCTGCCGCCGCTTCCAAGGTAGTAACTTGATGTTGGTAGAGTGGTGCAGGCAGCTGATGGACTGTCGGGTAGTCTTATTTTTGCTAAATCTCTCCGGACCCATCCTTTGCTTACCCTGGTTGTTTAAATCTTCTTCTGTAGATGGAGGCCCGGGGAGAGATCACAGAACAGGGGGAGATAGCCCGGGCGGAGGAAGGGGGGAGCACTAGAAGGTACAAGAAGATCTTTGTGGCCGGCGCCACTGGGAGGACGGGGAAGCGCATTGTGGAGTTGCTGGTGGCAAATGGGTTCGAGGTCCGGGCTGGCGCCGTCGACCTGGAGCGGGCACGGGGCAGCCTTCCCTCGGAAGCCACTGTTCAGATTGTGAGTCTGAAATTTACGGAATTGTTGTTTTCCTGTTTGTTTTTGGTTGTGGGTTCAGTATTTTTGATGGAAAGCTCGGTTCTTGCTTGGCATAGGTGAGGGCAGATGTCACTGAGGGTGCGGAGAAGCTGGTGGAAGCCATCGGCGATGCGGATGCTGTATTATGTGCAACGGGCTTTCGGTATTCCTGGGATGTCTTTGCCCCATGGAAGGTCAGTGTTCGCTTGATTACAAGGGCGTCGTACTATGGGGTTCCTCTTTGTGGAAGCTAGGTGCCTGTATGAGTGGAGATATTGATTACTGGTTTTTTCTGTGTTTTGAGTTGCCATTCCTTTTCACATGAGCTATGATTTGTGGAACGCATACATAGGGGTCAATTGCTGACATATACACTCAAACGTGGTATAATCTTAGAAACGAGACACGAGTACCTGAGATGTATATAGATGTTGGCATATTCATGGCTGACATGAAATTTGTCTGAATATGAGAAAGATGAGTTGAACATTAATAAAGTTATTGAATCATATCATTCAAACAAGTAAGTTAAAGAATTGTTGAAATGTTCATCTTAAATTCCTAAAATGGAGTGCCCATGTGCGTCCAAGTATTGTGTCATGCGCAAATGGGGTGCCATAGTTCTTTTAGTTCTTTTATGCAAATAGAAGCATCCATCAAATCATAGCACACAAAATTGCTTTCTGTAGGCAAACATATTGATGCTTCTCTTTTGTATGAAGAAGATAAATGAAAAAAGACGTGTTAATTTTGTACGCAACTTATATGTTTTCATTTGCTCTTTATATGCTAAAAAAGTTCTATGGTGTGCTTTTGTCATTGTAGCAAAGCATATCTTGTCATAAGCCCAGAAATATGGGCAAATTGGTTACAAAGGTATGCATGACATCAGATTTCATGTTATAATGCTAGCTGTCCATATTTAATAGGCTGGAAGTTTTTCTGATTTTGCTGGGTTAATAAACAAAGGACAGCATAGGGTATTCAAGAAGCACCATTGAAATAGGCCTTTTTATAATTGACAAGTGCAGATTTTATTGAGATTTGATGAGGATCAAATTTGCCTATGAGTTCTAAAAGGCATGCATGTTGAGATTGAAATCATTAAGATAATTCCTCATCAACTATGACGTAAGGCAAGTTGTGTTTGAAAAAATCTGACTCGACTCTTCAAATGGGTCTATGAAATTCTGTTTATATTTCCAATTCTATGTTACCACTTCTTGATTCATGTGAATGAGACATAGCAAAAATTTTTGTAACTGGGAGCCTTCCTGATGCCAACCCTTCTCCTTTACTCAGGCTTGGGACTAGGGCTGGCAATGAGCCGAGCCACTCGTGAGCCGCTCGCGCTCGGCTCGATTTCGGCTCGGTTTGGCTTGGCTCGAAATCTCAAACGAGCCAAACTCAAGCTTAGATTAAAGCTCGAATAGCTTAATGAACCGAGCTCAAGCTTATTGTGGCTCGGCTCGTGAGCTGGCTCGATATATTTAGTATATTTTTTTAATTTCTCTAACTTAGGTCAAGTAGGTATATTTACTAAAAGATCTTGATTCCAATTGTGCATCAAATGACTAAACTAAATAAAATATGCCCAAATTTGTGTGATTCGAGCTCGAGCCTGATAAAAATGGGACGAACCGAGCTCGAGCCCATATTTGAAGCTCGAACTGAGCTCGAACTCGAGCCAAGCCTCTTTGATCCGAGCCGAGCCGAGCCCGAGCCATCCAAAGCTCGGCTCGGCTCGGCTCATTGCCAGCCCTACTTGGGACTGATTGATGAGTGATGTCACATTCCGGTAGAATTATTATTCCCGTTCCTAGTATATGAACCTAGATTACCAGGCTGAAAGCCAGATATCTTAACTGGACTAAATGACATAGCATGGGGGTACATAGGTTTGGATGATAGGCAAAATTTTTAGATAATAGCAAGGTTCGCTGACTCGACGAGTCGGGCCGACTCGGATCTCCCATGATCTGGTACGAGTCGGGTTGACTCGTGCCGACTCGTACGAGTCACATGGTCATATCGTACAGACTCGATCGAGTCGCACCGACTCGGGTTCGCCTTGATACGGTACGAGTCGCCCGAGTCGGCACGTGTCGAGCCGGTATGGCAAACCCTGGATAATAGGTAATAGCTGTCTAGGGGAGGAAGGAAAGCAGAACTGGGGAGCAATTTTCCTTTCACAGCTTGTGATATCAGGATGCTTAGGGGAAAGAGATGGAGTTAGCATTCACTTTAAGAAGATAGAGCGAATGTGGCATGCTTTAAAGTCAAAGGTGTTAGGGAAAGGCTAGGTCGAGTGCACATGGATATGACCTTTTTATACATTAAGCACATAAGCTAGTGGAAATGAACTTGATATAGTAGACTATAGAAACCTGATTGTGCTAGCTGTAGGTGTAGAAAGTCTAGGCGATAGGCTAAATGGCTATGAGCTCGGTATTTATAGAAAACTTACTTCATGCAGTTAGTGCCTATGCAGTGCAAATTGGATTGTCAGAGGTATTAAGTGGCAACGTTGGGAGTAGATGATTGAGTTAATAAAGTTAAATCCAAACTGGTAAGAAAGTGTTAGTTGATGGTGAATTTAATATGAATGCAAGTTCAGATGATAAGGAATTTGGACTAATTACATGGTGGGTATGACTGTGGTGAGAGGAATAAATCTGGAGATGCAACCCTCAAGTTTACATAGGCATAGAAAATACCTTTCAAGATCTACCTTGGCATGCAACGTTGGTGTTGCAAATACCCCGAGAGAGAACATTGGTAACTTTTGAGTGTGGGTCAAATCAGAGCCAAAGTGTTCTTCCCCTCGTGAAGAAGAATGATGGACCCATTTACAGAGATTGTAAGGATAGTCCTCATGAACATATTTTGATTCACTGTAGGATGGTTGAGTTAGATGCCCATATTAAGGCATTGAAGATGCATAAAACCAATAGGGAAGAAGTTTAGGTGATGACGGTGTAAATTTGAGGTAGCAGGTGAAGGTACTCGAGCAGAAGTTAGTGGAGGATATTGATAGGAAACTCAATGCAGAGAAAATGGAGGTGTGTAATGGTATGACAAATTGTATCAGATGAGAAGGGAAAAACCAAGCAGACTAGACAAGCACAAGAAGAGACTTTTGGTGAAAGAAAGTGATGTGGGACAGCAAGGGAGGGAGACCGGATGAAGGAAGAAGAGAGGGGGTTGGGGAAGGAGAAGGCTAGGGCTTCACGCCGTCACACGGGTTCCTGTCCCGTCTCGGGAGAAAAACGCAGCGGCTGCTCTTTCATTTCAAAATCTTCTTCAATGCCCTCCTTGAGGGTTACAATGCTTTAAATAGAAAAAAAAGTAAACCTAGTGAAGCCCTAATGAAACTAATGACGGAATTAACCTTGAGTCTAGATAAATGCAAGGAAATTCGTGCAGAAAAGTTGAGAAAAATAAAAAACTGATAATTGGGCCTCATAATGGGCCAAACAAAATACAAATTAAGTCTTGGGCTCTGTTTCTCCACTTCTTGGATTCCCATCACCTTTTTACTTCCTACAAGGAGGAACATGAAGGAAATTCTAAGAATGAATGCTAAAGCCAAAATACTTGAAGTGGTAGCTTTGAGAAGACCCCTAACCATGTGTGGGATGCTTTTTTTCCTTTTCTCACAAAAATTACACCTTATAAGATGTTCTCCAAAGTCATCTACTCTGTCCTCTGTCATATCCAATAGAACCACATCACCTAAAAATAACATACAACCAAGGACATCCTCTTGAATGTCATAGTCAATTAGACCATAGTAAGGGTCATCAAAAGATATGGATACTCTGTGCCATCTAACTACAATTCAGAAGTCATTTCCTTTCCACCAACTGTCCTCACATCAATCGTTGCTCCTCCATGTGTATCCATCATGATACCTATATAACTTCTCTTGGAACAACTTTGTTTCTAAGCATCCCCCCAATAATATACATGCCTTGTCATACGTTTTCTCCAGATGAATAAAACTATGAAAGACCCCTTTTCTTTTTGGGGCACTGTTCCATCCACTGCCTGCAGGAATATTGGTTCAACAGTCAATCTTCTTGGCATAAAACCAAACTGATTCTCTGACACCCTTGCTATTTTCTTTAATCTTTTATGTATTGCTCTTTCCCATAGCTTTATGGTATGACCCACCATGCAATTCAAACAACTCTAGATATCCACCTTGTTTTTATAAAATGGTGTTGTTATGCTTCTCCTCTGCCCAGTAGGCATCTTTCTTGACTTCACAACCAATTGAAAAATATAGTCAACCAAGACACAACCCCCCTTATATCGTTCCTTACCACAATAGACTCACCATCCATTCCAGATTACCTTTTTCCTTTCTTGTTTTTGTTCAAAAGAACAGTCCAGTTACTTTTTGATTCTTCATTCTTGCCAATGCTTCTTGATCCTCCTACTGGTTTTCTGACAATAGAGGGCCCGAGATCATTGACACCATCCAAGTTAAAAATCCCAGGGCCATCATGCTTAATACCTTCCAAAATGCTCCTTCAACTCCCTAGCTGCCTTACTTTTACCAAGAGTTTATCTTCACTCGGTGCAATGGATACTTCCAACATTTTAACTTATCATTCCAACCTACATAAGCTTTGAATTTAGCTTCACCAACTGCGCTCCTAGCATCCTTTTCGGTCTCCTTGTGCTTCTGTAAGTCTTCTAAATATCCACATCTTTGCCAAGGTTTGCAGATAATGTTTTTTTTTTCTTTTTCACAATTTCCTGAACACTTTCTGATGGGAATCCAAGAAGTGGAGAAACAGAGCCCAAGACTTAATTTGTATTTTGTTTGGCCCATTATGAGGCCCAATTATCAGTTTTTTATTTTTCTCAACTTTTCTACACGAATTTCCTTGCATATGTCTAGACTCAGGGTTAATTCCGTCATTAGTTTCATTAGGGCTTCACTAGGTTTACTTTTTTTTTTTCTATTTAAAGCATTGTGACCCTCAAGGAGGGCATTGAAGAAGATTTTGAAATGAAAGAGCAGCCGCTGCGTTTTTCTCCCGAGACGGGACAGGAACCCGTGTGAGGGCGTGAAGCCCTAGCCTTCTTCTTCCCCAACCCCCTCTCTTCTTCTTCCTTCATCCGGTCTCCCTCCCTTGTTGTCCCGCATCAAAAGGCATTCTCCATTCCCCATTCTCAGTATGAGAATGCTATTTAGCTATCATTTTCAACTTATGCAAGAATGCCTTTTTTAGGGTAGTGTTAGCTCTGAAAAGAGTAATGTTTTTTTTAAGGGAAGGCCTTCTAAATATGAGGAGGAGGCTTCAAGACATTCTCATTCTCTCTCGAACGACCCATTCTTTCTTAGAATGTTTTCCTAAAACGGTTATCAAAGACATTTAATTGGACTCATTCCATATTTTAAGTGAGAATGAGTTTCCATAAATAGATGCCAAAGACTACCTTAGTGTTTGAAATTGATGGATATATTAATAGGTGTTGTCGGCAAGTGTCATGGTTCCCATAAATAGATCTCTAGGAGTGCATAATTCTAGAACAAAAAGATAAAGTATTAACAATAAAATTTAAGAGGCTAATCATGTCCATCATACAACAATGAAGTGAAGATAAATAAATCCATATCCTAAGAAAAAATAAAATTACTAGCCATATTTGAGAGATTTGGGTCAATTCAATTTCTTGCTGCTTTTCCTAATTTTTTTTTACAATCTTCATGAGTCCTAGTAATTGAGATCTCAGTAGGAATCATTTACATCCCTACTATCTTTCTTCGCTCAACACCCTAGGTCTCTCATCTTTTCAAAAAGAGAATATTTCTTTTAATTGCCATGATGTAATGCATGATCTTTTTCTTTCTTTTAATGCATCTAAATAACACATGTTATTTAAAAATATATTCTAGTTATGATAAGATCTGGAAAACAAAAATGTTAACGAAATTTTAACTTATATTATCTAATTTGTCAGATTTCTGATCAATTTTGTATTTATTTAGTTTCTTGAACTTTCTATTCTTCTTATTTTTTCTTTAATTAATGATAAATGTAACTTTTTTTTTTGAGTGGAGGTAGTACTCGCAGGGAAACCCCAGGTGGGGTTTGGGGCAGCTCCCAAGCCAGACACCCAAGCCATACCGTGCAGCTGCTGGGGTTTGGGGCAGTTTCCATACCAAACACCCAAGCCATGCTGGGTTAACCGCCCTAGCATGTGAGGGGGTACCGTGCTAGGCAACTACTTCGGGGGAGACTCGGATTTGAACCTGCGATCTGCAGGAATTTAACCTGCGGAAGGCGGGGGCCTATCCACTACATCACTCACCCCGCCCCAACGATAAATATAACTTAGTTGTAGTGATTACTAATAACACTTTAAAAATATATAAAAATAATTTAGTTGGATTCATAGTTCTTAGGGTCTCAGGAGTGAGTTTTATATTTTTCCTTTATATGACTAATGAACAAGGTTTTCTTACTTTAGTGCATTAGGGTATCTTGTTCTTCTAAATGATTTATCTTATCAAGATCTTAATTTGGAACTTTCTAAATGATTTATCTTATCAAGATCTTAATTTGGAACTTAAACTGCCATGGTTCCCTTACCAGTCTTCTCCAATTATTCCTTAATCTAAGAGAAAACCATTTATTGTCTTCAGTCTTAATGCTGTTCAGGCATTCTTATTGTAGTGTCACCAGCATTCTTAACCTAAACTGCTTTATCTATTTTACAAGTTAATGGCCGGTCGGTGTATGCAACTGTCACACTCAGCACAGAAGTTAATATTCTTATCTTTTTGTTTTGGAATTGTACACTACTGGAGATCTGTAAGTAAGGACTGTTGCAGCAAGATACAATTGCTCGTCTAAATGGAAAGTAACTTCTGGAGTTCATTGCGATCATCTTATTCCAAGTAGATTGAAGGAGAAGTTGATATTATTGATTAGTCAGGACTTAATGCTGTCATTCTGTTCTGTACACTACATAAAACAACTTGTGCTCTTATATTGTCATCATTGATAATGATGATGTGTCCTGAAGTGTTTTTCTTTTGCAGGTTGACAATTTTGGAACAGTAAACCTTGTGGAAGCGTGTCGGAAAGCTGGAGTGAATAGATTCATTCTTATCAGCTCACTATTGGTCAATGGAGCTGCAATGGGCCAGATTTTTAACCCAGCTTACATAATCCTAAATGTGTTTGGACTTACTTTGATAGCGAAACTTCAGGCAGAGAAATATATCAGAAGATCCGGTATAAACTACACCATTATCAGGCCTGGTGGTTTAAGAAATGATCCACCAAGTGGAAACATAGTCATGGAGCCTGAGGTAACAATGTTCATTGCTTTGTATTGGCTTTGGATTCTGCCGGAGGAGGTGTTTAAGTCTCAGAGTATTGTTGTTCTTGCCTTTTGTCCCTGGCATGCTTTTGCAGGATACCCTTTATGAGGGTTCTATATCTAGGGATCAGGTGGCAGAAGTTGCCGTGGAAGCTCTCTTCTGTCCTGAGTCTTCTTACAAGGTGGTTGAAATAGTTGCTCGCACCGAAGCACCTAAACGTTCAGTTGCAGATCTTTTTAGTGTGATTAAGCAAAGATGAATCTGCACACTGGTATGGTATGTGAGGTTGTCTTATGATTCTGATTCTGTATCCTTTAGCAATTATTTAAGTCACGCTAATATAATTACTTGTTATCTCATTGCCTTTCATGGTCTTGTTTTAGAGATCACTTAAATTGCTTTTTCCCTATAACTTAAGTTGCTTCACTCCTCCCCGCCGCCCCCCCCCCCCCCCCCCCCCTTAATATTTGGCTTCTACGAGTCTCTTTTTTGTTTCTGTTCACTAGTGACTGTTGGGATCGCTGTGTCGGGATCCGATCCTAAAACGCAGCGGAATAAAGAAGTTCGGGATCGGATCTGTCCCGTTTCGGTCGTTAAAACTAAAACCGATGTAGATCGATTTACCTTGCGCGGATTCGAATCCGCGTCCGTTTTCCGGTTCCGTCGGAGCGATGCCGCAAGTTGCGCAGATGCCCGACCTCTAGCAGTATCCACGCGGTTCTCCTCGCGATGGATCGTCCTCGCTCGCTGCGGCGTTCGAAGATCCCGTCTGACTGCGCGTAATCCGCCGCGACATGCGGATTCAGAATCCCCGTCGAACGGGAGGTGGAGCAGTTGGGAACCGCACGCCCAGAGGAGAGAGAAAGTGGGGAAGAACGAATGACTGTTAGGTCAGGGTTGCTGGCCCCGTACGTAGAATCCGTTCTTTTATAAAAAGTCAGTTTGCGGTTTTTCACAAAAACCCAGACTTATCTGAAATCCTGTTGGATTATCCATCGACTTGAAAACCATTTGCGTGTGACCCTCTAGGCCCAATTACCAGTCCAGTTAATAGTCCATTAAGTCCAGTAACCCTTTACTGACCCACTGAATTAATTAATATCCTTATATTCAATTAATCAGCCGAATTTAATGTCCCACAATAAATTCGGACGGACTGCCGATCACGTTGGATGCCAAGCAACATCGCGTGATCCTGGATGGCACTGGAGTTATCGCAACCCTCTATTGGAACCTTTCTGTCATCGGTTAGCGCGCGGATATAATCCTTCATCTGTACAATGTTCCCGAATCGACCTAGGGCATGGTTTACTGTTAAATCCTATTTAGTCGATTCACTTGAATCAGATGCTGCTAATCTGAATCCGATAACTCCTTATCGATTATAGAGTCCGCCCTGGCCAGGGACTTTAAGCGCATCATTCCCGGAACATTCTCTCTCAAACAACCGAGAGCGGATGATCCCGTATTGAACACACAATTACCTTCGAGGGCATTTCCCTGAACCCGATCGCTTGACTTATTGATATCCCATGGTTAGAGATTCGTTCGTCAAGGTCAAAGTTCAGAAACCTACCAACAAGGTATCCTTGGAGTCTCAGGTCCAAGGATCATCCATGCAACCGTGGCAATTAAATCGAGCTGGTTAACAGTGAGGTGATTACCATCCAGCGATTCATAGTCGGATCAGTTCAGTGAACTCATTCACCAATGAGCACCTATAGGTTCAGCATAGTGTCTCCACACAAGTGACTTATGAGATCAGTCACCCTCATCATATGAGCTGAAGTAACCTATACTAGTCTATCCGGATGTTTGATGTCCTATCTCAAACATCCTATGACTAGGAACAATTAAGAATATGTTTATAAGTCTTCGGTCCCGTAATTATGATCTCATCATAATCCGAAGATTAGTCCACATGTTCATGGACTTCATCGTGATACGATAAACACAGATCGAATTAATTACACACAATGAATTATTGCCATTTATTAATAATCTGAATATGTACACAGTATCGGATTGGCTTTGAGACCATATAATACTAACAATCTCCCACTTGGACTAAAGCCAATCACTTTTATACAGAATACCCATATTTTCTAAGTGACGCTCAAAAACATTTTGAGACAAAGGCTTTGTAAGTGGATCTGCTATGTTGTCGGCTGAGGGAACTCTTTCCACCACGACATCTCCTCGAGCTATAATCTCTCTGATCAGATGAAAGCGCCGGAGAATGTGCTTCGACTTCTGATGAGACATCGGCTCTTTCGCTTGAGCAATCGCCCCATTGTTGTCACACAGCAGTGGGACGGGACCAGATATGCTTTCCACCACACCAAGATCGCCGATGAATTTCTTCATCCACACAGCTTCCTTGGCGGTTTCAGCAGCAGCAATATACTCGGCTTCCGTTGTTGAATCAGCATTGGTTTCTTGCTTGGAACTTTTCCAGCTCATTGCTCCCCCGTTAAGTGTGAAAATAAAACCTGATGTTGACTTGCTGTCGTCAGGATCAGACTGAAAACTCGAGTCAGTATATCCTTGCAGCTTTAAGTCTCCTCCTCCATAGACTAGAAGTAGATCCTTAGTCCTTCTCAAGTACTTAAGGATGCATTTCACAGCCTTCCAGTGTTCATCACCTGGATCTGCCTGATGTCTGCTCGTAACACTTAGAGCATATGCTACATCAGGTCTGGTACATAGCATCGCATACATGATGGACCCTATGGCAGAAGTATAGGGGACTTTATCCATCACTGCCCTCTCTTCAGGTGTCTTGGGAGACTAACCTTTAGAGAGTAAAATTCCATGTCTCATCGGTATGAGACCTCTCTTGGAATTTTTCATGCCAAACTTTTTGACAATGGTTTCTATGTACATGGATTGGGTTAAAGCCAGCATCTTCTTTGATCTATCTCTATAGATCCGTATTCCTAATACGTAAGATGCTTCTCCCAAATCCTTCATGGAGAAATTCTTTGACAGCCATATCTTTACTGATGACATCATTCCTACATCATTCCCAATGAGTAGGATGTCGTCAACGTAAAGAACCAGAAATGTGATTGCGCTCTCACTGTTTTTCTTGTATACACATGGCTCATCTTCATTCTTAATGAAGCCATAAAGATTTGATCGCCTCATCAAATCTTATGTTCCAGCTTCGGGATGCTTGCTTCAGTCCATAAATGGACCTCTGCAACTTGCATACCATGTCTGGAGATTCTTTGGATGTGAATCCTTCTGGTTGTATCATATACACCTCCTCCTCAAGGTTTCCATTGAGGAAGGCAGTCTTCACATCCATCTGCCAGATTTCATAATCATGGTAGGCAGCAATGGCAAGAAGAATTCTGATGGACTTAATCATAGCAACGGGTGAAAAAGTTTCGTCATAGTTAACACCTTGTCTTTGACAATAGCCTTTTGCCACTAATCTTGCCTTATAAGTCTCAATACGTCCATATTCACCGATCTTTCTTTTAAAGATCCATTTGCAGCCGATAGGTACTATACCATCGGGTAAATCCACCAAGTTCCAAACTTGGTTGATGTACATGGACTGTATTTCAGAATTCATGGCTTCCCGCCATTTCCCGGCCTCTGGACTTTCAATGGCCTCCTGGTAAGTCTTAGGATCATCATCCTCATTATAGAGTATCCTTGAACCATCCAAATTAATATGTCCCACATATCTTTCTGGTGGTTTAGGTATTCTTTCAGACCTACGAGGTTCCTGTGTATCACTTTGAACAGGTTCAGAAACTGACGGTTCATCTGATGTACCATTGCCAGTTTGTGGGTCTGGAACTTCTTCCAGAATTACTTTACTCCCACTGTCCTTCTGGAGAATATAATCTTCTTCTAGAAAGACAGCTCTCCTGGCCACAAACACTTTTTGTTCGCCAGGATGATAGAAGTAATATCCATAAGTTTCCTTTGGATATCCCACAAATCTGCATTTGTCAGTTCTGGATTCCAGCTTATCTGCATCATGTCTTTTAACATGAGTAGGACATCCCCAGACTTTAACATGTTTAAGGTCTGATTTCCTTCCATTCCATATCTCATATGGAGTGGTCTCAACAGATTTGTTGGGTACCTTGTTCAGGATATACATAGCCGAGCTAAGTGCATATCCCCATAAGGACACTGGTAATTTGGACATGCTCATCATGGATCGCACCATTTCCATTAATGTGTGATTTTTCCTTTCTGATACACCATTCATCTGAGGTGTATAAGGAGGCGTAAGCTGAGAAAGGATACTATTATCCTTTAAGTATTTAATGAACTCAGTACTCAAGTATTCACCACCCCGATCAGATCGGATGGTTTTTATACTTTTTCCTGTTTGTTTTTCTACTTCATTCTTAAATTCTCCGAATTTCTCAAAGGCTTCAGATTTATATTTCAATAAGTATACATATCCAAACCTTGAGTAATCATCAGTGAATGTAATGAAGTATGAGAAACCACCAATGGCTTGGGTTGACATATGACCACATACATCTGAATGTATGAGTTCTAATATGCCTGTGGCTCGTTCTCCAGTTCCACTAAATGGAGACTTAGCCATTTTACCCATTAAACATGACTCACAGGTTGCATATGATTCATAATCAAATGGATCAAAATATCCATCTTTATGCAACCTTTGGAGTCTGTTTTCACCAATGTGTCCTAGCCTACAATGCCACAAGTAGGCTTTGTTCATTTCATACTTACTTCTCTTAATCGAAGAACCGATATGTAAATTATCATGAGACACATTCAATAGATACAATCCATTGGACAAAATAGCATAAGCTATTAATTTATTTCTGAAATAAATTGAACAACTATTGTTCCCAAAATTTAAATTGTATCCAATTCTATCCAAACATGAAATATAAATGATGTTCCTTATTATGCTAGGTACATAATAACATTCATCTAATATAAATGTGTCTCCGGATGGTAGCTTGAGCTTCACTGTCCCCACAGCGATCGCCGCAACTCTTGCGCCGTTACCTAGTCTCAGCTCCACCTCGCCGGTCTTCAGCTTACGCCTTCTTGTCAGTGCCTGCACAGAATTGCAGATATGAGATACACATCCAGTATCTAATACCCATGATGTACAATCTCTTATTGACAAGTTTATATCTATCATATAGATACCTGAAGCGTCCTGCTGCTTCACAGTTCCTTGAGCCTTGTCCTTAAGGTATTCATTGCAATTCCTCTTCCAATGCCCATTTTGGTGACAGTAGAAGCAATCACCTTTCTCAGCACTTTTACCCTTGTCTTTCTTGACAACCTTTGCCTTTCTCTGAACCTTGTTCTTATTCTTTCGAAAAGCTTGGATTGCAAGTCTTTTTCTGTTGGTCTTACCAACCATTAGGACTTGGGGTTTATCCTTCACAAGGTTCCCCTCAGCAGTCTTTAACATGTTCAGCAGTTCAGCTAAGGTGGCTTGGATTTTGTTCATGTTGAAATTGACGATGAACTGAGCATATGAAGGTGGAAGTGAAGACAACACAAGGTCTGTGTGCATCTCCTTGGGAAGTGTAATCCCAAGAGCATCCAGCCTCTCCACCCATTCAATCATCTTCAGCACGTGATTCTGTACTGAAGTTCCCTCTGCCATCTGAACCTTGAACAGATTCTTCGATATCTCATATCGTTCGATTCTGCTCTGCTCACCAAAGAGCTCATTCAAATGGAGCATGATGGATCTAGCATCCATCTCTTCATGTTGCCTCTGCAACTCATTGCTCATAGAGGCTAACATATAGCATTAGGTCATGGTGGAATTCTCCTTCCATTTTTCATACGCTATCATTTCCTCCTCTAGAGCATCTAATGCTGGTTCAGCAGGAGGTTCAATATCCAAGACGTAGACAATCTGCTCAGACCTGAGGACTATCTTCAGGTTTCTGAGCCAGTCTGAGTAATTGGTGCCTGTCAAACGGTTGGCATCAAGTATGCCTCACAACGGGTTATGGTGCGACATTCTCGCCTACAGGAGATAATTAATTGATAATTAGCAGATATTCAGATTATCTAAAACAAGATATGGTCTTTTATTATCTAGTTTTACTCCCACTAATTTTCGACGGACTGTATAACCTTCAGATATACAGAACGGGAGACGCCGACTGTCTCCTAGTGGGGATCAGAATCTCCAAGCATCACAGTATGACCTCGGGTAAACACATAGTATCATACTGCTATTTCAGAGCAATCATCTCATGATAATTGCAACTCCTTGCAATATCCGATCGTACTTCGGCTCCCAAGTTTTAATGGTCCCGGGTAAACACAGTAGACCATTATCCCCGGTCTAAGCTTTACCATCAATACGTGACAGAGTAAAGTAGAAATATAGTTCCCGGGTAAACACGTGGATGCCTATATCGTTCCTCTACTCTTATCCAAAGGCATCTTATGTCATGATCAACAGTCCTCTCATCAGTTAATGACAGACCTCGGGTAAACACATAGTATTTGCCACCACTAAATTAAGTTCTATTAATCATATTGATAGAGAGCCACGCGGTACATTCTCAATGACTCGCGCTACGGCTTAGAGTTTGTAACGAAGGTTTTACTTATTTAATTTGGTCTCATCCTAAGTGATAGTATTAAATATATCGAATATATTTATTAATACTAATAACCTAGCATATATAAAGCACACGCATCACATACATGTCATTAGTGTGATCATGGACGGCACTGTGGTTTGACTTGAGCCAGACAGTCAAACGCACACATTCACACAATATAACAACTTATATCATGAGTCTGCAAACCCATGAATGCAATGAACTCCTTCATTTTCATCTGGTCAGCAGTTGTGGATCATCCTCGCTCCGCGCGCATCCGCCTCGATCAAATTACATCGTAATTCTCAATTACACGATAATCTAAATGAGGAAGGCTTATGGCGATTACATCAAGGAGGAAGGTAGAAGTACAATGGAATATGAGAGGGAGAGGTTCGTAGACCTCTATTTATTAATACACAATAAACCACACAATCACATTTCACATCCACAATTAATGCTCGTCCATGACCACCATGTGTTTTATTAAACAAACCACACATGAATAGCGCATCAAATGGCTAAATAAATTTTTTCGAAAATAATAATAATTTTGATTTCATAAAACCAGAGACCAAACAAAATTTGGATTTAGGATTTTTCGAAAAAATTTCATTAAGACTAAGCATGCCAATTTAAATCTAATTTAAACAAGCAAATAAATGCACATCAATAAATGTACATAAACTCTAATTTGACAAGATTGTAACATTCCATGCAGATAAGATTAACTGGCATTAAATTATAAATTTAACAATTAAATTTATTCCCCAATTATTTCCTTTAATCTAACAATTAGATTGAATTAACAACAACTTGTTAATTACCATTTTAATCCATATTAATCTAATTATTGGACCATAAAATTAAAAACAGAGCTCAATCTTATTGTAAAATTTCATTACAAATGAAAATTAAATTTTGTTTTTTATTTTGGAACAAAAACATATTAATTAAGGATTAAAAAAAAAAAACAAAGAAAAAAATAAAGGGGAAAGGGGGCAGCGGTCCAATGGACCGGACCGGACCTGGGCCGAGCCCAGCCGGTCCCTGGCTCGGACCCAGGTCCGCCCACAAGGGCGCGGACCTGGTCCGGGTCCAGGGCCGACTGGCTCGGACCCGGGGGCCCGGCCAGGCCTGTCGGGCCCACCCCCCCCACTCGAGCGCAGCTAGGGTTTTGGGGGGCGGCGGCTCCCTGCCGCCGGCAACCTGCCCCGCAGGTGCCGGCCGGCAGGGCCTCGGCCGTGGGGCGGTCGCCGGTGCCCGGAGGCACCGGTGCCGTCGCCGGCAACCCCTGGTTGCCGGCGGGGAGCTTCCAAAACACCCCCCCCCCCCCCCCCCGAAATCCGTTTTCTGCAAAAAAAAAGTTAGGAACCCCATATCTTTGAAAAATAAAAATAAATCTAGGGGTTTATGATCCTCCCGGTCATGATACAAGATCAGAATCTCGATCCACGACCCCATGGAAGGAATCCCATGCTCCATCGAGCCCTTCCCAACGCTTGGGATGCCCGTGAACAATCCGATACGAGTAGTTCTTCGTCCGGCGAAGAACACACACGAAAATTACAGAAAAATAAAATTTTAATGCTTACAGTTTGTCTTAAACCTGCTGTGTTCATCTCATGAACGCATCATATGCATGGAATCAATTACAAAATTATCAAAAAGAGATCGAAACGGCGAAAACACAGTGGAACCTGGCTCTGATACCACTGTTGGGATCGCTGTGTCGGGATCCGATCCTAAAACGCAGCGGAATAAAGAAGTTCGGGATCGGATCTGTCCCGTTTCGGTCGTTAAAACTAAAACCGATGTAGATCGATTTACCTTGCGCGGATTCGAATCCGCGTCCGTTTTCCGGTTCCGTCGGAGCGATGCCGCAAGTCGCGCAGATGCCCGACCTCTAGCGGTATCCACGCGGTTCTCCTCGCGATGGATCGTCCTCGCTTCCTCGCTCGCTGCGGCGCTCGAAGATCCCGTCTGACTGCGTGTAATCCGCCGCGACATGCGGATTCAGAATCCCCGTCGAATGGGAGGTGGAGCAGTTGGGAACCGCACGCCCAGAGGGGAGAGAAAGTGGGGAAGAACGAATGACGGCTAGGTCAGGGTTGCTGGCCCCGGACGTAGAATCCGTTCTTTTATAAAAAGTCAGTTTGCGGTTTTGCACAAAAACCCAGACTTATCCGAAATCCTGTCGGATTATCCATCGACTTGAAAACTATTTGCGTGTGACCCTCTAGGCCCAATTACCAGTCCAGTTAATAGTCCATTAAGTCCAGTAACTCTTTACTGACCCACTGAATTAATTAATATCCTTATATTCAATTAATCAGCCGAATTTAATGTCCCACAATAAATTCGGATGGACTGCCGATCACGTTGGATGCCAAGCAACATCGCGTAATCCTGGATGGCACTGGGGTTATCGCAACTCTCTATTGGAACCTTTCTGTCATCGGTTAGTGCGCGGATATAATCCTTCATCTGTACAATGTTCCCGAATCGACCTAGGGCATGGTTTACTGTTAAACCCTATTTAGTCGATTCACTTGAATCAGATGCTGCTAATCTGAATCCGATAACTCCTTATCGATTATAGAGTCCGCCCTGGCCAGGGACTTTAAGCGCATCATTCCCGGAACATTCTCTCTCAAACAACCGAGAGCGGATGATCCCGTATTGAACACACAATTACCTTCGAGGGCATTTCCCTGAACCCGATCGCTTGACTTATTGATATCCCATGGTTAGGGATTCGTTCGTCAAGGTCAAAGCTCAGAAACCTACCAACAAAGTATCTTTGGAGTCTCAGGTCCAAGGATCATCCACGCAACCGTGACAATTGAATCGAGCTGGTTAACAGTGAGGTGATTACCATCCAGCGATTCATAGTCGGATCAGTTCAGTGAACTCATTCACCAATGAGCACCTATAGGTTCAGCATAGTGTCTCCACACAAGTGACTTATGGGATCAGTCACCCTCATCATATGAGCTGAAGTAACCTATACTAGTCTATCCGGATGTTTGATGTCCTATCTCAAACATCCTATGATTAGGAACAATTAAGAATATGTTTATAAGTCTTCGGTCCCGTAATTATGATCTCATCATAATCCGAAGATTATTGCACATGTTCATAGACTTCATCGTGATACGATAAACACAGATCGAATTAATTACACACAATGAATTATTGCCATTTATTAATAATCTGAATATGTACACAGTATCGGATTGGCTTTGAGACCATCTAATACTAACAATGACTTCATAAACATTCTACCATTTGCCATTCAAGTAAATCATATTTTGAATAAGTAGGATGTGAAGGGAAAAAACAGAAGTATATTGTTAAGTCATTGCTGGTGAAATTGTTATTCTTATTTATATGAATGCTTGAGATCCCTTGAAATTCTGTCATATTGTTGGGTACTGGTACTCTGTGTTTCACATTTCTACCTATTCTGTTATATGCTATAATTGTGTGCTTGGACACTGGTAATGAAATTGAATTTTGGTTAATGATTAGGGGCAATTAAATTTATGGTTTACAATCCCTGCGAATCTGTGTAAGGTTACCTCAGAGCATGTTTAACTTATGTTTGGACTAAATCCAAAGGCTTATTTTTGGATGTTGTCTTTGTTTCTAATGATGTGCGATGTACAAAATCCAAATTATAAATTTATAATTTAGGATTTGGTCGCAAGCATCCAACCAGGATCCAATAGTTTCAGTAGATTTTTAAAGTATGGGTCTGATGTCAGCCACAAATAAAGCAGTGTGATACTGTGATATTCCTCACTAATGAATATTGCGTATGCTTGAAAGATTCTTGGTTAAGATATCATATAAAAGAAATTACTTTGAAAGCCAAGAGGAAAAATTGCCAGTATGCTGAGAAGTCGGTTAAAGCACTTTCTTTTGTGGGTATGTAATTAAGTATAGTCATTGTTCAATGTGGATGAGGATGTAAGAATAGACTATTTGAGGGGGAAAGGAAGGACAAATACTAGCATACAACATAATAGGGGCATGCCTTGAAGAGTCGAGTTTAGAATATGATAATAATGTCATCTATGTTATATTAGACTGAACGAAAGAACTGCTTTCCGAAATTTGAGTTAGGGGTTAGAGATGCCCAGAACTAATATAGTTCCAGAGTGGCTTGTAATACCCAGTATGATGGGATTGAAGAGTTTTTGTCAATATATCCCTACCTCCGCCCACAATGAATCCAGGTAGAGTTGTATGGCAAGCAGTGCTCTCAAAATTGCTAGGCCAAATGGGATAAACTTCACGAGCTAACTGGCTTTGATACTCAAACCTTTCATATATCCAATGTGCCTGGGCAGCATTATGCTATTACAAAAGAATGACAACCCTAGGTCTGCATTGACTTTTGGGACCTCCATTGAAATAGAAGTTGCCCAAAGATGCGTCCCTGTCATGATCACAGTAATGATGGGTGGATCATACAGGTACAATCGAATTTGGATATCCATTGAAGGCAAAATCACATTCCCTTTGCTTAAAGATACTGCTGCCACCTATCAATGCTCCATGATGAAGATCTTTGATGAGACACTGTACAATGAATTGGAGTGTTATTGGATCATCCGGTCGTCAAGGCCAGGAAAAGAGAAAATCATTTGACTGACCTTCATAAAGTTTTGAAAGGCTTTTTGTAGTTCAAATTGAAAATGGACCCAATGAAGTCTTCCTTTGGCATCTGCAATTGCAAATTTCTCAGGTTTAACATTAGATACCAAGGCATTGAAATTGATCCAGGAAAGCTGCCAAAAAGTCTCAATGAACTGAAGTCCCTGTAAGGAATGGTCACTTACATTAAAACGTTCACATCTCAAACCTCTCTGGGAGATGCCATCCAGTGTGCTTACCAAAGAATACAGATTGGGGTTATCAGATTCAGTCTTATGTACCCAAATTGGAATCAGATATCCACCTGAGGATTTTACATCCCTTTTTTGAAGGTGACAAAAAAGTCACAATTCATTGAAACAGAAAAGAAATTACACAAAAGTTCCCCATACAGAAGGAATCCAAACCCATCCTCCAAAGAAAGTAAAGAAAGGTCTACTCTACCAAGATGGTAAAATAGAGAATATAATGAAAAAGTAAAATAGCATCTGGTATATCAAGAAGTAACATTCCTCTATCAACTGGCCGCTTGCAACACAGCTGAATTATTGATGATAGTGATCCCCACTGATCTTCCCCACTCCCTTACCAAGCAGGTAGCCCTTCTTATAATGTCAAAAGCATTGTTATAATTATCACAGAATCTTCTATTGTTTCTCTCGCACCAAATATCCCACAACATAGCTGGAATAGGAACCACTGTTGTTTTTCTGAATGATTTGGGCACAAATCCATCCATCCTCTCATCAGATCTAGGATATTGGAAGGATTGATCCAAACAGGATTAACAGCTTTACACAGTTGCTTCCATATGGTATTGACTATGCCACATTTACAGAAAAGGTGAGCCAGATCTTCCTGAAAGACACCACAGAATAAGCATTTAGAATTCTGAATTGGAATAAACTTCCTCCCTCTAGAACTAGTGGGAAGCCTCCCAATTGCCACTTTCCATAGGGTCACTTTGATCTTATTTCTCAGTAGTTTAGACCATACAATGTCTTTCCACCATATTCTGCACCGTCCATTAATTAGGATTTTCACCAAAGCATTTACCGAGAACTTACCATGCTTATCCCACACCCACTTTCAACTATCTTCCTGTGTAGATGAAATTCTGGCCTCATTAACAGCTTTCAGCAAAGCAATCAACTCATTCAGTTCGACAGTAGTTGGATCTTCTTAGTCTGGTATTCCAATGAGCTGTCTTGAGGAGAGAAAATCTAAGCAACTGATTCCCTTTGTCCATCACAATAGGACACAAATTACAGAACTGAATAGCAAATGCATTATCTTCCCAAAAGTTAATAGTTTCTCCATTGACCAGCCGAAGTTTGACCCCCCAGAGCAAGACTATCCACTGTATTGGCTATGTTCCTCTGTACTGATGACAGATTATGGGTCCTAGGAGGAACCAGAATCCATCTTGAAGAAGAGTGGTAATACTTCTCCTTAACAACTTGCACTCACAACGAATCTGTTTCCTCTCCTAATCTCCATAACCACTTGGCTAAAAGAGCCTTATTAAAGACTCCAACTTTGACAAGGCCTACACCCCGTTAATCTTTTCTAAGGCATACTTTATTCCAACTGATAAGATGCAGTCCTCTTTTTTCTCTTTTCCCTCCATTCCAAAAAAAGGTACTTCTAGCTTCAACAATTCTTTCCTCTGTCTGGGGATTTTAAATATGTATAAGTGATAAGTTGCAAGAGAAGACAACACTGATTTAGAAAGAACCAACCTGCCCCCAGCTGATAGAAGCTTAGCTTTCCATCCTTCTAACCGTTAGTCAGACTTTTTAATAATGACATCCCAATCTCTCACCTTCACAGATCCATCAGAAAGAGGCAAAGGTCAGATGGGATCACCCTGCCGCAATCCTCTTGAGCTATCAAAATACACACATGGCTCCCCATTTACAAGAAGTGAAAAGCGAGGAGAAGAGATACAACACATAACCCAACTGATCCATGATTAGTTGAACCCTATAAGCTGAAGTGACTTCCTAACACAAGACCAGCTTACTTTATTGAATGCCTTATCAAAATCTATTTTTAGGGTTGCCCCTTCTTTCTTCCTCAATTTTTTATTATGAATCATCTCATGAGCAATCAAAACATTATATGGAATAAATCTCCTTTCTATGAAGGCTGGCTGATTCCTCCCTATGACTTTCATAGAACCTTATTAATCTTGTTGCCATCACTTTAGTAATGATCTTGTAACATCCATTCAAAAGACTGATTGGCCTGAAATTAGCAACTTTCTCGGCACCTTCACACTTGGGAATAAGCACAATGTAAGTGGAGTTGAAGCCTCTTATAGAAAATGGTCTGTCTTGAAATTCTCTCACCACTTGCATTAGATCCTCCTTAATCAGGTCCCCAAAAAATTGATAAAAGCCTAAGGAGAACCTGCCCAGTCCAGGTGATTTATTGGCACACATATTGAAGATGGCCTCCTTCACTTCCTCTTCTAGAAAAGGACTGCAAGTGCAAAGCCAATCAGCCTCTTTAGTTTCAATTTGAGGAAGAATTCCTTCCTTCAAATGAGGTCTCCAAGAATTATCTTCCTTGAACAATTCCTTGTAAAAGGAGATAAATGCATTTTGAATGTTCTTCTTGGAATCAAAAGATTGTCTCCAACTCTCGCTCGATTGATCTCTAAAGTTCTCTTTCTGGCTTTGGCTGCTGCATGGAAAAAAACTTGTATTCTTATCACCCTCTCTCAACCAATGCTCCTTGGCCCTTTGTTTCCACCTAATTTCTTATTTGAGTAAACAAAGATTATACTCTTCTTTGTAGGCATTGAGCTCAAGAATGTCTTGAGAAGTAGACCTCTGTTGGTCTATCTCACCTCTAATTCTTCAATTTTCTGCAGAAGATGTTGCCTCCTCTCCACTGTCTTTACAAACACTTGAGAAGACCACTGTTTGATACACTTTCTGACCCACTTGAGCTTATTAGAGAACAATTTGCTTGCTGAAAGAGAATCAGAATCTATAGCAGGAACTTCCCTCCACCACTTAGTGACCAAATCCCTAAAACCATCTTGTGATTGCAAAGCCAACTCATATCTAAAAATCCTCTGTTTTTTTGTATCCGTCACCTGTGCAAAACTGAATGGGGATATGATCTGAAATTTTTCTGTTCAATCCCTTAGCTTTAGATAATGGAAACAAGTTAAACCACTCAGTAGACACTAGAACTCTGTCAATTCTTGATTGAATGCAATTTTTTTGTAAATTGGACGAGGTGAACCTCCTATTAGGAATCTCTAAATCAATCATCTTGCTGTCTTTTATCCATTGGCCTAGAGTTTCCATGTCATTGCTCCAATTAGGTGTACCAGAGCTTTCCCACGGAAGTCTCACATCCCAGCATACACCATCTTTCCCAAAAAAGATTGCGCAACCTGTAAAGTTCCTGGAGAAAGATTCTCCTTTGCTGTTGCTTATTAGGACCATAAAATGATGTGATGACCCACTGTTTATTGGACTGCTTGCCAGAACACTTGATAGAAATGCTAAACTGACCAACATCTCACACTTGACCCATCATCTTATTCTCATTCCATAACACAATCTGCCCTCCACTGTTCCCTTCAGCTGGAATAAAAGCCCATCCAGACAATATAGAGCCCCCTACTCTTCTGATAATCTGATCCTCCACCTCATTCATTTTAGTCTCCTATAGGTAGACACAATCAAGATGAAAGGATCTGATATCTCTCTCTCACCCCCCTCATTTTTACATCCCCATTAAGGTCTCTAATATTCCAAGTAAGGATCTTCATTTATAACTGGCTCTTCCCTCCCAATTTCTTCTCCCTGAGGTAGTCCACCACTGTGTTGCTTTTAACAAAATTAAGTTCCCTTTTTCCTATCTTAACCCCTCCTGCTTGTCCTTTCCTCTTTATACTGTTTTGCAAATATCACTTCTCCTCGGTTTTTTAATAAAATTCATAACTACTTATTCTCTTCCAACAAAAGACACCCCAATCTTCCTCCCAAATTGAATGATTTCATCAGGTCAGTCATCAGTAGATAACAACTGAACCATTTCCAAAAAAGAAGATGGATCCCGATAGGGAACAATGGCAGACTGAAGTATATTCCCAGACCTCCATTCCAGACTAAGAGTACAAACTTGCACCTTGAAGCTGATCTTGCAGTTCCTGCTCCTCCACGAAGATACTTTACTCGAACCATCAATCCCAGAAGAGGAGTCTTCCCCCAATATCATCTGCGATGGATGAGGTTCCTCTTCAGCCGAAATATGATTGGAAATAGAGTACTTGGTCTGACCAGCTCTCATCTCCCCTCAATATTCTGAATTCAACATCGTAGAGTGTTCTTTCTGGAACGAGCCTGTCTCTAGTAAAAGAGCTGGTAAGGTCTGCAAGTCTTGTTCCTGGATGAAAGGACGATGATATAAATCTTTGTCAGGAAGGCCAGCCTCACAGGAAATATTCCGCTGACCAAAAGCACCAGCTGATGCATCTTAGGAGGGGAAGAACAGCACCGCAGTGAAGAGGATGCAGGTCTGGGTCCCAACTCCGTTCGTAAGGGCAGAGAAAGAAGACGATGGTCGAGTTGCCCCACTGAACTGGCTGAAATCTTAAAACAATCCAGTTCACCTTCGATTTGGAAAAAAAAACTGCCTATCCATGAAACACTTACTTCGACCGGACCGGTTCAAATTAAGCTCTGGATCCAGTACACTGTTTGTTAACGGGTAGGAAGACAGGTCGGAATGGACCCAGCACTATTTGTCTTCCCTACCTGATAGAGCCTTCAAAGGAGCCCTTCTCGCCACCTCAGCCTCTGCCTTATCTTTCTCAGAAGATAAAGAAATCCAGCCCGCCACTTCTGCCTTGAGCACCACCACATCTGCAAAACTGCCAAGATGGAAGCCGCTCCCCGAGCAAGGCATATCAGCTTCACTAGGATACCTCCCTGTCTTGAAACTATCACCATCTTGGACACTGCTAACCCTCTTGAGTAGGCATTGATTGGTTCCCCACTTTCCTTAATACATTGATTCAAGCACGATTCCACTGATACAACCCTCTCCTTGAGTTGATCCCGAGTTAACCGAGAAGCGTCTACCAGTCCCAAAGCCCCTGTTTCAGCCTTGCCTTTCTGTCTTTTTTTTTTTTGCAGATGAGAAAGACCAGCCTTTTGCACTGAAATCCATCTCTCTCTGATCTGTATTTCTTGTATTCTGACACCACCTCAGCCCAAGACCAGTCTGGTGATGTGCAAGTTGAAACCAGCTCTGCTTCTACCGTATCTTGCTGAATATCCACCAAAAAACCTCTTCCAACCACCAGTATTTTGACTCTTGAAGGAATATAAGACAGCTGATCGACTTCACTATAGACTCTAGCATACCGGAGCTGCTCCCCCTCCAATGAACACACATCCACCCTTCTAAGAACAGCGAATTTGGAGACTATTGCTTGAAAGGTGGTGACATTCCACAAATGCAGGGGAATACCAAAGAGTCTAACCCACACCAATTTTCCTTGTTGAGCAGGAACAATGAAGATGGTTCCAAAGGGAACATCTCACATTCAGCATATCAAAGTTAAGAACTTCGCTGGCAATCACTTCCTTTCTTCATTCAACCTCTTTTGCGCTAACAAGGAAGGACTGCGAACCTATCTCCCTGCATCACCAGCCCTTCACCCATTGCCGATGAAGCAGGCCAAGCATTTTATTAACAGATACTTCAGAAGGAACAGCACTGGGACTGGAATTTCCTAGTGAAAAGATAACACATTCTTCCAAAATTTTCTTCGCTTCAACACCTCCTGCAACCAAGGAATAACGATCGGCTCCTGCACCGAGTGCTGGCTTTGTGCAAACTCAGATGGGGGCTTCACCTACTTCGGAACATGAGGAGCTACTGTGCCCTGCTTCGGAATGCGAGGAACTGCAGTGCCCTGCTGAAGAAATCTTCTACTACAATCCCTTCTTCTATTCTCCACTCCGCCACAAGTCAAACACCTAATCTTCTCCTTACACTCCTTGGCCAGTGGCCTTTGCAGAGCCATCTAATACAAACATCCTTTTCCATTGGGAAGGTAGATGGAGATGATGCAGGCTGAGATGACCTCATCACAGACTTCCCCCTTCTACCTCTTACCTGAGTCCATCCTCCCTCTTCCCTGACGACACCCTCCTCCCTGATGACAGCCACCCCCCTCTCATGGTGTTTCTTGATCCTCGCATGGGAAGCCCTTACTCCGTATTTTACATCGCTACTAGCATAATATTTAGAAGTCAAACTTTCCTACATCATAGTTTAAGAAGTCTAGAGGCGGTTGTGAGGCACTTTGCAAAAGCCTGACAAGGCATGAGACTTCAGGCATAATGAGGCATAGTTTACAAAAAATTTCTTAAAACTATTAAAAATAAAAATAATACTGATTTTTCATGTGCTAGTGATATCTCAACTCAATGATGAGTTTGTGGAAGTGAACTATGTGATGGAAGCCATGGACTTGTAGTTGGCATTGAAGCAATAGGTGCCATAGTTGTTGCCCTCTCCATTGGTGTTGGAAATAGAAGAGTTGGGTTTAATTTAAATTCTGTCATTTTGTATTTCTAATATAATTGTCATCATTGAATCATATTTAAAAGAGGTGTAAATCTTAGGTCCACCTTAAAAAATGTCATTGACTCACTGCCTCAAAGTGTCAGCCTCACGTAAATGGCATGCGCATAGTTGGCAGTATCGGTTGATACCGATATGTATCCGTATATGTTGAAACGGTTACTGATTAGCAGGCTGGGGGGCTTGACATGGGTACCCTAAATAAAAAAAGGTGGTATCAGCTGATGGGATGAAACCGGCCGGTACCAGACAATACCGAGCCAAAACTGGTCCAGTACCATGGATACTGTTACTGCCTTACTGGTACGTATATACCACTGACTGATACCGAGATGAGTATTGACACTGGCATCCTTGGGCATTAGGCGAAGGCGTCAATTAACAAAAAGCCATAAAACTCGAGTAAACAGCCTGAGGTGCATGACTCAAGGCATTTTCCTAATGCTTTGCCTAAGGTGCATCTGTTTTTTCCTACACGTAATTCGAAAATAGAAACTCTCATAAATTTAAATTATTATCTGAAAATAAATATGTATGGAAGGTGAAATGGAAACTGGATCTGATATATACAATTCTGTTTTCAGTGGTTATCAGAATGGAAAGAGTCAGAAACCTCATGTATGTTTTAGTTTGGAGTTGTAGGATATGATAGTTTCCTGTTCACATCGGTCTTGGACTTAGCTCTCTAAGGACGTGTTTGGCAAAACTTCTATTTGAAAGTTATTTTTGGCTTCCACTTCTTACATATAATGAGTTGAGGGAGAGAACAAAAGTCAACTCTTTCATAACAATCTTATTTTTTCTCCAATCTTGGAAGCTCCTCCCCTGTAACTTTTGGTTGGAAGTCAAAATACATGCAAAATGCCACATAAATGGCTTCCAAGATCTAATGACTTCCATAAAAAATAACTAAATGAAAATGTAAAAGTATTTCCAAATGAAAACTGTGCCAAACACGGCCTAAATGTGGACATTCCTTGTTTTCCTTTCACTTGCATGGTCTAAGCTTCTTTAGCTCACAAAATTTAACCAAGCTTATGCAGGTTTGGGACTCGCTGCATGCTTACGCTAGGCAGCCGGTTTGTACATTTTGATCGAGGCTTCTGTCTGGTGCTGAGGTAGTAGCAGCAGCGAGGCCGCACGAAGAGGGTGTAGTAGCATCCGTACCAGAACCGGCACTCGATAAGAGTTCTGTCATGGGCAAATTGGTAGAACTCTGAACAGTTATTGTGCGATAAGAGTTATGTCATGACCCACATATTACGTGATAATACTTTGTATTCACTGTAAATACGTGCGGCCATAGTGAATATATATTATGGGAAAGGATCAAATGCGCTCCGAGATGCATCTAAGATAGATGCGTGCCACCGGCAACAGCTCAGCCTCCGCCAAGTGGCAGTGTGCATTTGATCTGCCCCTTGCACACACAAACGTCCCCCTTAGATGCGCCCCAGGTAATTGGGCATCCGATCAAAGATTAGATGGCTGATGAAAAAAATTGAATCATAGGCCCGCGAGAACAACTCTAGGAATTAATTGGGGTAATTTTATTTTTTTTTGCAAATTTAAGAATATTTCTTATGTTCGTCTGATTGGATGGCTATGATTAAGTTTTAATAATCATGCAGTAAAATTTAAATGTTAAGAACGGAAACAATCTTGAGGGCATTTGAATATTTTAAAAAATTGATGATTTTTATTTTTTTAACATAGAGGAAATATTAGATGATAGGGTAGTTTTGATGTTTTCTCATATATATATATATATATATATATATATATATGTACATGTATATGATATGGATAATGCTAACATGACGGTAAACTTTCTCTATTTTTTTTACCCAAGTGAGGTAGGTGAGTGGTAGAGGTAAATATTTAAAAATATTGTTGTATTCTTATTTGGTAATTTTTAAAAAACTTCTTCACCTAGATTCTTCTTTTTAAAGAAATAAGAAAAGTGGGTAACTTTTTCCGTCATACTAGTAGTGTTCGTATTATATTATTTTATTGATATAAAATTATTTTTATTATTTTGTTCAAAAATTAAATAGTCTATTCTTTTATTTTTTTTTAATGTTTTATATTTTCCGATCAAAGATTGGATAGAATGGATGACTCTTTAGATTGTCCTCACTCTTGGATTATTAGGAAATAAAAAATAGAAAAATGTTACAATGTTGCTGCAGCAGTTTGACTGAATCTGATCGGATTATTATTCCAAGTCAACTCGACCACCAAAGGAAGAAATCTTATGGGTCATTTTTATTAGGGCTGTAATTTTGGGTGGGCTAACCCGAATTTGAGTGAGCTAACTCGATGTTTGGGTTGGGTTGCATCTGATCAAGTTAGGATTGGGTTGGGTTGACGGTCGGCCAACTTGACCTAATTTGAATCTTATATATATAATAATAATAATTATATGTAAATGATAATTTAGATCATTAAAATGTATTTTATTTAATTTATATCATTGAACAAAAATTTAGTTTACAATGTCAATAGAGATGTTCTCAAATAGTAGTGAGGTACTTATGTTGTACCTTCTTTTTTATCACTTTATTTAAGTATATAGATAAATTCATTCATATCTTTCTATATAGAATTTTGATAGCAACAAAAAAGAAGTTAAAATTTGGACTATTAAAGATATAACCCGACTTAAGCCGATCCAATCCGATGAAGGTTGGATTGAGTTGGACCATTGTTAGATGGGTTGAGTTAGAGTTGAGGAACTTGGGTTGGGGTTGGGTTGGGTTAAGGTTGAGGGGACTCTTACATGGGTTAGGTTAGGGTTAATCCTGAGACTTAAATTGCAGTCCTAATTTTTATCATGTGTGGGAGTGTATATGTCTAATGAGAATTGAATCTATGATTTCTGCAAATGCTGGGGTTAGGAGGTACTAAGTTATGTCCAGTTAGTATCAGATTTCTCTCGTTCACATGGCAAACTTGGTTGTTTATTACATTGAGAGATACAGTAACATATTTTTTCTATTCGAGTAGCATATTTTCCACGTCTTCGTATACGCCAACAACTGGAAAAAGGGAAAGGCGTTCTGCATTTTTTTTTCTGTTCAAATATGTACATTGTGATTTTCATTTATACACATATCACTAAGTACGTCGAATTTGATACAATTAGGAACAACAAAATCTCCAGTGCAAGTATCCAGCTGGGAGGTGATGGTGGCCCGGGCCAAACTGTGTGCTACTTTGTCTGCTTCCCTACGGATGGAGTGGACTGAGATTTGCCTATTGATCAGGACAAAAATGAAAAGGGAGACAATGTTTGACTTTCCAACGAGGGGGGCTTGTCTCCTCTAATTGCCAAAATAATGTTGTGTGCATCACTCGGAAGGAGAGTGGGAACATCCAGGTCGAAGGCGAGCTGGATACCTCTTTCAGAATAGTCCAAATTTCCACTATGAGTGGCTTACCCGTAGGTAGGGCTGGCAATCAGCTGAGCCGAGCCGAGCTTTGGATGGCTCAGGTTCGGTTCAGGTCAAAGAAGGTTGGCTCGAACTCGAGCTCAGTTCGAGCTCTAAATCTGGACTCGAGCTTGGCTCGTCTCATTTTTGCCAGACTCGAGCTCGGCTCAGCTCGAGTTCGAACCACTGAAATATAGACAGTCACATTGCCACACCCACACGAAATGGGATACTCACTTTCACTTGACCTAATTTGGGGAATTAAAAATATGTATATTAAATATCTCGAGCCGACTCACGAGCCCATGAGCTGAGCCACAATAAGTTTGAGCTCGGTTCATTAAGACATTCGAGTTTTAACCTAGGCTTGGGCTTGGCTCGTTTGAAGTTTTGAGTAGAGCCGAATCAAGCCGAGTCCGAGTGACTCGTGAGTGGCTCGGCTCAGTGCCAGCCCTACCAGTAGGAGTAAGCAAACTGGTACTTCAGAGGGGAATGTCATTAGGCGTCACGGGCAATAATCGCAATTGTACTTTGACTTGACGTGGAGAATTACAATTCTTTCAGTAACCGTACCGATCGGACTTGTTAAGTGTGAGAAGATCTTAATGTACAATCCACACGAAGGAGTTTATGTAAGAATAGAGATTCTATAATGTAAGGTTGAATTGAACTCAGTTAGTATAGAGAACATAAGATTTTAAAAAACTCCTTCATGCATTGCTTTTTTTCATTCTCTATGAGGTGATTGTAGACATGCTAATTTTGACATCATTTCGAGTAAATTTCATATCATATAATAATACTTCAGAATGGTCTGATATTTAATCATTGATTAATTTTTATTGATCTTTTTAAGTTAATTATGTCGGGTCAGACAGATATGATTTAAGTTAATTAATTAAATTGATTTTAACTTAAATTTCAATTAAAATATGAAGAAGTCTAAAAGACGTCGACTTGTGTAGACGTCATTTAGAGTTTATTCATATTTTAATGTTTAAATTTGAATTTGAATTAATAGATTA
The DNA here is from genome assembly GCA_030544215.1 of Zantedeschia hybrid cultivar. Classification (NCBI taxonomy): domain Eukaryota; kingdom Viridiplantae; phylum Streptophyta; class Magnoliopsida; order Alismatales; family Araceae; genus Zantedeschia; species Zantedeschia hybrid cultivar. The sequence goes on from JARZZO010000004.1 coordinate 53,942,906, forward strand.
ATTAGCTAAAAGAAGTCTACAAGACACGACGCAATTTAGGTTTCCTAAGTTGTTTCTACTTATCTTCCGGATGTTTATCCGTATCTTAATTAGTTTAAAAGGCGTCTTTAAGTAGCGACGTGTGTTATCTAATTACAGATAAAGATAAATTTTTTCTGGATATTTATCCTTATCTTAATTAATCTGAAAGGCGTCTCCCATGAACGACGCGTTTTAGATAATTACAGATAAAGATGAATTAATTTGTATTTATCTGTTGGTTAAGCTGGATAAATCTCAAGATTTCTTCATGTAAATCCGCGGATGCAAAGAAGTCTATAAATACCTCGCCTCTTGAATGAGTAAAGAAAAAAAAGAGAGTGATATTGAGTAATTATTTTGGTGGCGATTGGAGCGAAGAAGCTTGAAGACGCCCAAACGCTGAAGTGCTGCTGCTTTCAAGAATCTTCATCCGTCCAAGATCCTTTCAAGACCAAGGCTTCCAGGGGCCATCCAACATTAGCTTTTAATTCATTTTTGCATGTTTTTCACATTTTCGCCCCATTAATTTTACATTCTTCATCACATCACTCCATGCAACACACACAACACTAGCATCATTTTCAAAACCTATTTGTTAAAGAGGTTTAAAAGACCATCCCAACAAGTGAGTTTACCTGCTTAGTTGCATGTTTAAAATTTTCTCTGGAATGAATACTATTTCTTCCTAAGTTCTCATCATTGTCCTTTATTTTTTTTCTATTTCTTGCAAGGTACAAAGGAGAGTCAAAGGAAGGGAATCAATAAGCAAACAACAAGGAATCTGGACGATCCTCAAAACTCAACAGCAGCCAAAGCAAGAACAAAGATAAGAAAGGACTCTCTTCCTTCAGCCGGCTGAAGGAGGGGAACCAAGAACTCAACATCTCCCACTTCCAAACAGGTAGGCGATCAAATCTTCTTTTGGAACTTTTTAGTCAAAAGTTTCTGGCGATTACATAACTTAGCTTCTTTTTAATAGGTTTATTTTGCACTTAAACAACATAGTTTTTTTTCATGATAATCACACACTCATTTTAAGCACTCACAACTTTTTTGGCGATCACGGTGGGACTTGGTCTCGCCATCTTTTATTTCTTTGTTCTTGCTGTTATCAATCGGGCACCCATGGTGCACCACCTGTGTCTTTCGATACGCCCTCACCAATTGGTGAGTTTTTAGCTTAGTTGATTTCCTACGTGCACACCCCTGCGGCAAGATCTTGCCCTCCCCGTTGATTAGTTAAAAAGCTGTTTTTTGTGATAAAGATTGTGTGATTGATTGGCATTCTAGTTGTTTATTTGATAAATCATCCTGTTAAATTTTTTTTTTAAAAAAAAAAACTTTGCATGAGCTGATTATTTATCATTTTTATCCTGTTTTGAGGAGGAATCGATCTAGAAATTCCTCCTGAAAAACTGCATCTGCGACTTGAAAAGCGTCCAGGAACACTGACGCAGTTCAAACTGCGTCGTCATACCCAAACGCCTTTTAGTCTCATTTTTCCTGCTGTCTGCTGTCTGAGCTTCTGCGAAAAAAAATAAGGTTCTGTTTTGAATAGCGTCGAGCAACAGCGAGACGATTCAGACAATTTCTTATTTCTTCTTCAGTTCTCAGATTTTTGTGATCTGTGTGCTATTACCCATTATGTATTAAGCATTAGAGCCCATCCAAGTTACAGGTCATACGCATTGAGGCTAACACCCTCCTCTTCTTAGGAATACTCTTCTTGGCGTCTTCAACTCTCTCTGATTGGGTCGGTCCCTCGATCAGACTAGAGTAGTTGGCGTTAAAGACCTCCGTAAGTCCCCAAAATCAAGGTATTCCTCCTTGATCATCGGGCTGGTTGTACCATTTGAAGTCCCAGTTAGATTTCCATAACGTTGTGAGAGAATACCATAGAATATAACGGTGGATATTGAAGTGAAACTAAGATCCTATTTCTTAAGCGAATTTGTGATTTAATTAAATCCAAATAACCCAACAAGGAATCCTAAAATCACGTTAAACATCCACTTGTTTGTTTAATCTCTGTACAACTTGTTTGTCAATCTCTGAAAAAATCTAATATCATGCTGCTCCGATCAGGCAGGGACTTGAGCGTGGCTCCAGATGCCATGGTCAACTACGAGGGAGATGCTAATGCCCCTCGCAATTCTGATTACCATTTCGAGAGCGGGAGAGATGCTGATGCCTCTCGTAATTCTCTTCCTATTCCAGTTGGACATGAGGGGAATGTCTCAACCCCTCTTTATCATCCTCATGATCAATATCTTGATCCTCCCCCGCATGTGCATGCGGTCCCTAATCCTACTTTTGAGGGGGACATGAATCATGATGATCCCTCATCTTCTGATCCCTCGGATATTGTAAATACTTTGGGAGTTCTTGCCTCCCGTCTGGACCCTCAACAGTTCGAGGCGATCCAGTCCATTCTAAAGGGGACGACGCTCGTGCAGTCTGCCGAGCCGAACCCTGCGGCTCCCCCTGCCATCCCTCAACAACCTCCTCATCATCCTCCCTTCATTCATCAGGCCATAGAGGGCCTCCATGTCTCAACTTCTCGGCCAGCTGGGCCACAACTTTCCTCTTCTAGGCAACCGGCCAGACCGCTGACGCCTACTTATCAAAATGCCCTCGGGTATGGCGGAAGCTCTGCCGGACCTCCTCTTTATTGTCCTCCTTGTCCTACGTACTCCAAGCAACATGCCTATCAAGTACCTCCACCTCCCCCTCCTCCCCAGGCTGATCCGACCACGCAAGCGTTGCTGGCAAAGATGGAGCGCATGGATGAACAATTCAACAACCTCCAGAAGATGATGGGGGTCAAAGCTGCACCAGAGATCAATTTACCAAGTCTGCCAGTGTTCCACCTGCCACCCTCTGAGATGCCAGTATACCGAAAGTATAACGGTACTGGTAACCCCTTCACCCACTTGAAGGAGTTCATGTATGAGTCATCATTCTGGCAAAACGACAAGAGGTTGTTGGCCTTTTTGTTCAGGAGATCTTTAGAGGGACCAGCTCTCGAGTGGTTCTTTTCCTTAGAACCCTCCGAAGTAGAGGACTATGGTATCGTCTCCCGAAAATTCATTTAACGATACCAGGACAAAGTTGCCCCCTCCCTGTCCATTACTGACTTAATAGCAGAGAAGATGAAGCCCGATGAGGAGTTCGTTAGTTTTGCCGACAGATGGCGGGGTTTGGCCGAGAAAGTAAAAGATCACTTGTCTGAGTCGGAGCAAGTAAAGATGCTCATTTCCAACGCTACGCCTCAGTTCAAACTAGTCCTCTCCCTGAACAATCTGACCAACATGGCAGAGCTCTATGAAAGAGCGCGGTACTGTCAGAATGCCTTCAAGGACGCTACGTTCTCTAGCGTCTTTGACCCTCACAGACCTAGCAGGCCTCCACCTCGGAAACCTGCAGTGCCAAATTCCCCCAACACATGTCCGACTACCGAGGGCATGCTCTCTCATGAGCAAGTTAGCAGTATGAACAACAACTCGCCCCAGTTTGTGAGGAGTCAACAACAACAGTACCAGCGGCCACAGCAGCCGAACCAGCAGGGGTACAGGCAGCAACCAAACCCCCAGTATCAGCAGCCCCAGTTTCAGCGGCCCCAGCAGCCGAATCAGCAACAGCAACAGCAGCCGCCGCAACGGCAGTTACAGTACCAGCCTCCGCCATAGCAGTATCAGCAACAACAGCAGTACCAGCCGCGCACCGCCGGCGTATTATAATGTCCCTCCCCCTGCTGACTATAACCAGCAGAGAAGACCTCCAGGCCCGAAGAGGGCAGAATACCCAGCCCTCCCAGAGTCCTTGGCAGACATTTTCAGTGCTTTAATGGCAGCCAATGCCTTGGTCCTGCCAAGAGAGAAGGCAGTCTGGCCCCAGAATGCCGATACCTCCAGGTATTACTATTTCCATAGGCAACCTGGACACACTATTGACACCTGCTTCAAATTTAGAGATTACATCCATGATCTCAACGAGCAGGGCGGCATTGACTGGGAGGAGATGAAAAAGTACATATCTGCCTTAAAGGCAAGAAGACCACCACAGCAGCAGCAGCAGCAGCAAGTGAGAGCACCAGCACAAGCAGCAACACCACCGAACATGGGCATAGTGCAGAACCCACTTCCGGAGCATCAAAATCAGAACCAAGTTGCCCCCATTTTGACAAATAGCCAGTCTGAGGCTAACCGCGGGTAACAGTGGAGGATAAAGGACTCTTCCTCTATCTATTCGACGGGTCACATTCCGAGTACCGCAGAACAACCACCACGCCGCACCATCCATATACCCAGACCACATCCCATTACCATTACCCCTATACCAACACCCGCATATCACTCCCCCGCATCCGCTAACCCATTACCACCACCCGCTTTCCTCAAACTCATTACACCCCACGCCACTACGCCTCCACTAAATAACCCCCTGCAAACCAACTACGCATCCCTCCTACCATCCAGACCTCTACTCCGCATACCATTCCCTACTTCACTCGCTACCACTACCGCTTACCCAGATACCATCCAACCTTCTAAACCGCTACTACGCATGCCGTTCCCCACTTCTCCCACCATCCAACCATCAAGGCCTTTAATCCGCACCACGCCACCACCGACTAACCCCACGCCATCACCCACATACCAACACTCCACATCATCCGCACCGTCCAACCCCGCGGTACTCAAAGTATCACCTGGACCTTTCACGGATGAGGAACATGCGCTCCGGAGTGGGAGGATTTTCAACAAAGTCTTTCCTCAGTCAACAGTTAGAGACGGCCCATCGCAGCCGACAGAGGAAGCACACAATGAAGAGAGTGCACCAGGCACTCAATATGACTTGTTGAAGCACCTTGACCGGACACCTGCACGGATCTCCGTGCTTGAACTGATTAAAAGATCGAAGACTCACCAAGAAGCTCTGATGGAATATTTGCAAAAGGTGATGGTCAACGAGGACGTGCCGGTGGAAAAGATTGTAGCACTGTTAGTTCCTCAGGGAGATCATGCCTCTATTTCATTTCATACATCGGAACTAGCACCGGTGGTGGCTAGAAGCATGGCTCTGAGCATCACGGTCAATATATGCAAGAAGGCCGTGGATGCATGTCTGGTAGACACCGGGGTTTCGATCAATGTTTTACCTCCAAAGACCTTGGAATTGTGCGGTGTGCCCAAGGAGAAATGGTCGCCTAGCCCCATCTCTGTTACAACATATGATAACTCCACCTGTTTCCCTCTGGGAATGGTTTATTTGAAAGTGGAGCTAGGCCCTGTAAGTCATGCGGAGGTCGAGTTTTACATCCTGGAAATCGACCCTTCTTTAAATGCCATTTTGGGTCGTCCTTACATAAAAACTCTTGAGGCGATTCCCTCCACGAATCATCAATGCCTCAAATTTCCCTTCAAAGGACGAATCATTAAGGTTACGAGCATACCGATCCTTGCTGCTGCTCATACTTTGAATGTCAAACCCACTTCTTCATCTGGCCGACAACCTTTTTTGTCGGTATTACAGGTTTACCATCCAGTGGCTGATCCTATGAAAACTGCCACTATTTCTCCTTATCCATTAAATGCCATAAAGAAGGGGAAGTGCATGAGTACCCCAGGATGGAGAATAATGATGAAGAATGGCTATCAGCCTGGAAGAGGCCTGGGCACACAGTTACAAGGCAGGACCACTCCCGTCAAAGACCACCGAGGAATACCTGGAAACGGCCTGGGCTATAGGCCGAGAAAAATGAAGCAGGACATTGTTCAGCAAGCAGAAGGTGGCCAGAAAGTCTGGGAGACGATGTCTACACCACACAAGGAAGGTCGGGACCCCCTAACATGGATTCTATACACTTATTTTATAAAGGGGCTCGTAATAAGCCATGACAACACGGTGGTCATTACTTTATGTTTTGACCTCCACGATATATATGGGAGATATTTGGCTAGACATTGCTCATAACTGCTCACGTACCAGTCCTTGGAGGCTCTGCGGCCTATGAAGAGGAGAAAATTCCAAGATTCTGAATGTGAATAGTATAGGTGGTTCGATTTAAGAGATCTCTACATCGTATTGAACATGCTGTTTCTCGATCCTGCAGAACCCAAGTGGCCGCCACAAATCTATGAGCTGATCGAAGGTCCCGGTACTATTTTCGACAAAAGGATACTGTTGTTAGAAGAGACTGATGAAGGGGAGCCAGATGACCCATATGAAGCTGGCTACACCATGGATCTGCTTTTGAGGGGGACTTATCCTTCTCATGTTTTCATGCTTCACACCTTGTTTCGTACTTTGCTCTTGATCCCGACTTGGTCGCGGGTTATCATTGAAGACATTCCACAGGCCCCGCCCGTTATGATTACTCTGTCCTCACGGGACCTCATTCCACCACCTCCTCTCGATCTAGAGAGGATGTATGATTTAATCTGGGACATATTGCTGTATGATCCCCCTAATCCTCTGGCCTTGGTGCCACTTCCCTCATCTCATTCTCTTTCTATTCATCTTCATTCCTATTTTATGCTTAACTCTTCTATTGCCAAAAAAAAAAAACGCCAATTTGGCAACAAATTCTTCTCAGATCCTCATTGAGGAAACCTCCTACTTGGCCAATTATACCCCACCGCGCGGGTCTTTCGGTCAAGATTCTCTTCTAAATCTACTTTGCCCCTCCCCTCGGGAGGATTCTCCTGTATTTCCATCTGTATCTCATGATTTTCATTCTGCGTCATCTTCATTATATCAGAATAGGGAGTCTAGTGAAGTTAGGGAGTCTAGTTCTAGGCAGATTAATCAGGTTAGGAAGTTTAGAAAGTCTAAGGGTAGGTGAATTCCAGATAGATACCTCCAGGATTTAACTGATATATGTCTTTCTTGCTCAATGATCCCTCAGTTATTGGAAAATCCTATTCAGATGTCAGAAGACTGTATGGACGACGAGTTAGTCAATGATGGATATGGGGTGTATGAATTGATACATGAAAAAGACCCCATTGTTGAAGATGGAGAAGATGACGAGGACGCAGCTGAGGCATATGTCAGTGGAGTGAAGAGATTCGATGAACCCTCAGCTGCCGTAGAAGAGCCCACCAAAGAAATCAATTTAGGGACCGAAGACGAACCTAAGGTTGTCCTTGTCAGCAAGAATCTTTCTGAAGAAGATGAGAAGGCAATGGTACAAGTTCTTAAAGACTATAAGGACACTTTCGCCTGGAGTTATGAAGATATGCCGGGGTTAGACTCGTCATTAGTGGAATACAGATTGACATTAAGGAAGGAGATAGCCCGGTCAAACAGAAGCTAAGGCGATTCCACCCACAAATGGCTTTGAAGATGGAAGAAGAGGTTGACAAATTACATAAAGCCAAATTTATTAGAGGTATGCTCTATCTACAATAGGTGGCCAACATAGTCCCGGTTATGAAGAAGGACGGGAAGGTCAGGATTTGCATCGACTTCCGAGATTTAAACCGGGCGTGTCCTAAGGATGATTTTCCATTGCCTCATATTGACGTACTCATCGATAACACTGCTGGCTATGAGACTTTATCATTTATGGATGAGTTTTCAGGATACAATCAGATTAAATTGGCAGAAGAAGATCAGGAGAAGACATCATTCACTACACCTTGGGGAACATACTGTTATGTTGTCATGCCATTTGGATTAAAGAATGCTGGAGCCACTTATCAGAGGGTTATGATGGCAATATTTCACGACATGATGCACATAGATCTAGAAGTGTATGTGGATGACTTGTTGGTTAAATCTAAAACGAAGGCTGAGCATGCCAAAGTTTTGGCAAGAGTGTTAGAGAGATCAAGTGAGTATCAGTTAAAGATGAACCCCAAGAAATGTGTATTCGGGGTATCCTCAGGAAAATTATTTGGATTCATTGTCAGTAAACGGGGAATTGAGATCGATCCCAACAAGGCAAAGGCTATCAGAGAGATGCCACCTCCCAAGAACTTGAAGGAGTTAAGAGGATTAATCGGGAGGTTGCAATTTATTCGCCTTTTTGTCTCCCAGCACTCATAAAGGTGTAAGCCGTTCTATGAGCTTACCAAGCCAGGAGTCAAATTCGATTGGGACGATAAGTGTAAGGAGGCATTCGATGGATTAAAGAATTATTTGGCAAGTCCTCTTGTTTTGAGACCACCATCTTTAGGCAAACCATTGATACTTTACATTTCTGTCCTGGATGATGCAGTGGGGGCTGTCCTAGCACAAGAAGATGAAGAATGAAAGGAGAGGGCGGCCTACTATCTCTCTAAACTTCTCAACCCCGCTGAACAGAAATATACAGCGATGGAGAAAACATGTGCAGCATTGGTCTGGGTGGTTCAGAAATTGAAGCATTATTTTCTAGCCTATGAAGTCCATCTCATCGCCAGGATGAATCCAATCAAGTTTCTTCTGGAGAAATCGGTTCTTACTGATAGGTTAGCGCGATGGCAAAGCTTTCTATCTCAATTCGATATCACTTACATTTAGCAGAAAGCGATCAAAGGCTATGCCATAGCAGAACATCTCGCTCATCACCCCCTTCCTCGTTTTGATCCAGTCCAATCGGAATTTCCGGATGAGGAATTGATGTCCATAGACCAAATCAGAGATGATATGTGGACTCTGCATTTTGACGGAGCTCTGAATTCCCATGGAAAGGATATTGGCATTGTTCTGTTATCACCCGAAGGTATCACCATTCCACAAGCCTTTCAGCTTGGCTTTCCAGTCACCAACAATATAGCTGAATACTAGGCGCTCCTTGCTGGCCTCGAGGCCGTTCATTCCCATGGTGTTACCAAACTCAGGATTGTGGGGGATAGCCAATTGATTCTTCGCCAAGTGTTAACCAAGTATCGAACCCTTGATCCCAAACTCAAGCCTTATTAAGAACTTACTTCTGCTTATTCAAAACTTTTCACCAAACTGATCTTCGTCCATGTTCCTAGGAATCAGAACATCTTAGCTGACGCTCTAGCCTCACTTGCATCCTCTCTTGATTTTCCAATCAGTAGGCAATCTGAATCAATCATAGTTCATAGGCGTCTTTCACCCGCCGTGAAAGACCCTTCATTTCTGAGAACCAAGGAAAAGTTGCTGAAGAAGGTCAGAGATGGAGATATCGTGGAAAAAAGAGAAATCATGTTGATGGAGCTGTTAGAAGAGATGGATGATGAACAGAAGCCATAGTATTATGAAATCGCCAAATATTGTGAAGATCAATCGTATCCTGAAGAAGCCACAGCTGAGGAGAAAAGGGCTATCAAGAGAGTTGCTCAACGATACACCCTAGTTGGGGGAGCACTGTACAAAAGAGATTTTGATGGAGTTATTCTGAGATGTCTAGACGAAGATGAGCTTTGGAAGGTTATGGAAGGAGCTCACGCTGGAGTTTGTGGTGGCCATGTTAATGGACAAATGCTAGCAAAGAAGATCCTTAGACAATGATTTTATTGGCCAACTATGGAAGAAGACTGTATAGGATATGTCTGTAGGTGTGCTAAGTGTCAACTTCACACCGACAAAATTCATTCTCCTACATCTTCACTCCATCCTGTTTCCTCCCCATGGCCTTTCTCTATGTGGGCTTTCGATATCATTGGACCCTTTGGCAATTCCGATTCCGGCGTCAAGCAAAAGTCTTTCATCCTCACAGCAACGGAATACTTCACCAAGTAGGCAGAAGCTGAAGCATACACGGAAGTCAAAGCATCAACCGTCTGCAAGTTCATCATGAGGAACATCATCACCAGATTTGGAATTCCAAGCACCTTCGTCACCAACAATGGACCGTAGTTCGTGTCACAAGAATTGAAAGACCTCTGCAACAGATACTCATGGGCCTACAGGCCTACCGAACTTCAATCCGCACGCCCACTGGGCAAACTCCTTATTCCTTAACATTTGGAATGGAGGCGGTAGTTCCATACGAGATCCTCATACCGTCATTAAGAATACAATTGAACAAGGAGTTTTCCATTGATGAACACCGTTCAGCACTCCTTGCTCAATTGGAACTCTTAGACGAGAGAAGATGGTCAACTGCTAATCATGCAAGAGTTTATCAAAATAGACTAGCACGTTTTTATCAAAAGAAAGTCATTGAACGTAAGTTCAAAGTTGGTGAAATGGTCGTCAAAAGTATTTTTGTAAAACCTGGTGGTCCGCGTTCTAAGCTCCAATCCAACTGGGAAGGACCTTATGTTATATCACATGCTTTTCCTGGTAATGCTTATCGTCTTGTCAATGCAGAAGGAGAATAGCTAACTCACCTTTGGAATGATTTGCATCTTAAGAAATACTACCCTTAGGTTGAAGAGTCGATCAGCATGGTACAAAGACCAGTGGAATCAGAAAATTTAGAAACTCGAATTTCCTTATCAGTCTGGATAATTTAACTCAAGCCCATTACTACACATACTGACACGTTTGATTCGTGAGTAACAAGAGATGCTAAGTCCTAAGGAATACCGAAAGCTTGACTGAAAGTGTAAGGTACAAATCATTATTTTTAAAGCAAAATTCTGTTTTACACTCGGCCCATGATGTCGAAACGAGGCTTAGAATAGACTATCAAGAATACCCGCCATCTTAGTAGGAGACCGTCATAAAAAAGGGGGAGATCCGTCTCAAAGAAAAGAAAAGAAAAGCAAAGCAAAGGCAAAAGTCAAACGTCAAATCAAAAGGTCATCACATTACAAACGTCACATCAAGGCCATGAAATGAAATAAAAGGGAATTCGCAAGGTCGATAACTACCCCGAAAAGAAAATGACCGAACCCCAACAAATATTAGGGTAAGAAAGGAACATCTTTTTAGGTCTCCGGAACCTTCTCATGGGCTTTCTAAACCAATTCTTCCTTTCTTTCTAAAGAGGCGTACTCTAAACTTGAGGAACGACCTAGATTGACTAAGGATCAAATCATCAAATGAGATCACGAATGGAAACACAGGTTCAAACACAATGGATTTAAGTTAAATTATTGAAGAACAATTTGGGAATTAAGTTAATAAACGAATATGATCTTTTGATCTGAGTACCATACTGGTCTTTTAGTTCACATCATATTTCAAAAAAAAAAAAATATATATATATATATATATATATTCCAAAATCCAAAAAACTACATATTTCAAAATCCAAAAAAAAGTACATATCCCAAAATCCAAAAAAAGGCACATGTTTCAAAAGTAAAAAAAAAATATACATATTTCAAAATCCAAAAAAGTACATATTTCAAAACAACAAAAATATTTCAATTAGCATTTGCTTATTGCATTTGGTATGCTTCATTCCTTTTATTTTCAGTGAGCATCTATCTGCTTGCATGTTGCATTTTGCTTACAGTTTGATTATTCATATTACCTTTGTTGATAAAGGCTATGCCCCTTGACCCTTCCCCTAAAAAAAAAAATTGATCGACCGTTTACTTGGTCAGGCAAGGGGCTAAGCCTGAATAGATGTTTAACCTGTTTGTTCAAGTCATATATAGGACACAAAGCATTGGAAGAGTTGGAATCCGAGTAGAGAACAACTAGAATTCTGTTTCTGCGACTGAAAAGGCGTTGTGAGACACCGCCGCATTTTAGACAGTTAAAGGGCGTCGGCGCGACACGACGCGTTTCAAGTTTTCTGTCATTTACCCGAAATTCCATATTTTGATGCTTAATTAAACACTTCTTCGAAGTTACTGATGAACTTGTGAGTGCAGGAAAATTAGGGAAAGCTGGAAATCTCAAGAAGATCCCATTATGGGAGTTTATAAGTCTCAACAGTAGCTAAAAAGACGGTTATTTCTACCCTTGTACTATTTCATGTAAATCATTTGCATTACTATATATTAAGTATATGTTAGAGAATGTCAAGGACCTTGTGGTTTTGATGAAACTGGAATTTGAGTTCCCCTACAACAAAAATTGTGATAATTTCAGAGAATTCCTAATCGCACGGATAGGTCGTTGGATTGTTAATTAGTGGGGATGATGGTTCCACTTTTGTGAAACAGTGCGTGGATAAACGAGCTTCGGCTTAGCATTGAATTACAAGAATTGGTATCTTGACTCATTAATGACAATTTAACAATATTATCCTTGATTAATTTATATTTTATTTGACTTTATATTTTTCTTTTAGCCCAACATGCATCATATATGACTTTGAAATCACTGTAGTAAGGATTAATTACTGATTAAGTTTCAGACCATTAAATCAAATAATTCCAACATGATATGAAATATTCAATTCTGAATTGAGTATCTTAATTATCTTTGAGACTCGCTTTAAGATATCCTTGGAATTCTATCATTTCTTAGACTCTTTATCCAATATTTCTTGTTTTCTTTTAAGATCCATCATGGCTGCAGTACGTCCACATTGGCTGGCAAATGCTCCTCATGATGAAACCTACAGTGTCTACGACCTGGAGTACTTCCCACTCCGTGGAGGTTGATCGATTTTATTTTATTTCCTTATCTACCTCATCCAGATATGATTGATTCCATTGATTCCTTGAGATATCTTCATTGATGATCTTGAGAAAAATTACAATCATGTGATGTTGAGAGCGTGTCTCATCACACCTTGGCATCACCTTTTCAGTATATTCCATTTCATTTCACTCCCTTGCAAAGACGATGCCAAGGTGAGGCAGCTGTAGACACGCTAATTTTGACATCATTTCGAGTAAATTTCATATTATATAATAATGCTTCAGAATGGTCTGATATTTAATTATTGGTTAATTTTTATTGATCTTTTTAAGTTAATTATGTCGGGTCAGACAGATATGATTTAAGTTAATTAATTAAATTGATTTTAACTCAAATTTCAATTAAAATATGAAGAAGTCTAAAAGACGTCGACTTGTGTAGACGCCATTTAGAGTTTATTCTTATTTTAATGTTTAAATTTGAATTGGAATTAGTAGATTAATTAGCTAAAAGAAGTCTACAAGACACGATGCAATTTAGGTTTCCTAAGTTGTTTCTACTTCTCTTCCGGATGTTTATCCGTATCTTAATTAGTTTAAAAGGCGTCTTTAAGTGGCGACGTGTGTTATCTAATTACAGATAAAGATAAATTTTTTCTGGATGTTTATCCTTATCTTAATTAATCTGAAAGGCGTCTCCCATGAACGACGCGTTTTAGATAATTACAGATAAAGATGAATTAATTTGTATTTATCTGTTGGTTAAGCTGGATAAATCTCAAGATTTCTTCATGTAAATCCGCGGATGCAAAGAAGTCTATAAATACCTCGCCTCTTGAATGAGTAAAGAAAAAAAAGAGAGTGATATTGAGTAATTATTTTGGTGGCGATTGGAGCGAAGAAGCTTGAAGACGCCCAAACGCTGAAGTGCTGCTGCTTTCAAGAATCTTCATCCGTCCAAGATCCTTTCAAGACCAAGGCTTCCAGGGGCCATCCAGCATTAGCTTTTAATTCATTTTTGCATGTTTTTCACATTTTCGCCCCATTAATTTTACATTCTTCATCACATCACTCCATGCAACACACACAACACTAACATCATTTTCAAAACCTATTTGTTAAAGAGGTTTAAAAGACCATCCCAACAAGTGAGCTTACCTGCTTAGTTGCATGTTTAAAATTTTCTCTGGAATGAATACTATTTCTTCCTAAGTTCTCATCATTGTCCTTTATTTTTTTTCTATTTCTTGCAAGGTACAAAGGAGAATCAAAGGAAGGGAATCAATAAGCAAACAACAAGGAATCTGGACGATCCTCAAAACTCAACAGCAGCCAAAGCAAGAACAAAGACAAGAAAGGGCTCTCTTCCTTCAGCCGGCTGAAGGAGGGGAACCAAGAACTCAACATCTCCCACTTTCAAACAGGTAGGCGATCAAATCTTCTTTTGGAACTTTTTAGTCAAAAGTTTCTGGCGATCACATCACTTAGCTTCTTTTTAATAGGTTTATTTTACACTTAAACAACATAATTTTTTTTCATGATAATCACACACTCATTTTAAGTACTTACAGTGATTTTTAAAATTTTTCTCCCATTTCTTTATACTTACTGAGTCTCAACCAAACTTGTACTGATAAGAACAAAAATCTTTCTGTTAATATTCCTCTCATTTTGGTCAGTAAATGTACTGTAAGATCCTCCTCTCTAGTTGGAGGGAGCCGCCACTTGATTGATGTATTCACATGTCATGTCAATTTTGTTTCCTTAGGACTATGCCGTATGTTGATTTCCTTCACTAACTATTACTATGGGGTTCAACAAGTGACAATAAGATGTGATGCATTTATAACACGCCTTAAAGCAGCCTCTTCTTCCTGTCGGCGGATCTCGCCGCTGCACGATCGTCAGCTTGCCGGTGGAATGCTCGCCGCTTGTCGGTGGAACCCTCACCTCCAGGTGGCCTTGAGTGGGAGGAGTTATCTCTGGGAGCTCCCCCCGTCCACCCTCTCCTCCAAGTTCCCTTCTCCCCTTTGGTTTCTACCCTCCCTTTTCCTAATTCTGCCTCTTCCTCCCTCCTCTCCGTCTCCTTCACTTCCATGTCCACCATTGCCCCTACTGCCTTCCCCTTCGATTTTTTATCGTCCTTGCTCATCTCCACGTTCACCTAAGCCGCCCAACATCCCCCCTCTAGCTCTCTCTGAGATTTTTCTTGGATTCCATCCCCGCCCCTATTGCCATCTTGCCACCACTTCTCCCTGTCGCCACCTTCTTTGTTTTACACTCCTTGTTTCTTTTTGATGGGATCCTACCCTACTCAGAGTATTTTTCATCCTGGTGCCCTCCTCTTGCCGGATTAGGTTTCAGTTGTTGCCTCCTTCTTCAACTGCTTACCCTGCCCTGCCCCTTCTAGTTCCCCTCTCTTTTGTGGTTTTTTTGCAACTTGCTGGTTGTCGATGATCGTGAAGTTGGCCGCTTGGCTTTGGGAATATCCATCTTTGGGATCTTGGACCTCCACAGTGGTGCTTGTGAACCCGAGCTTAATATGTATATCCTCGCCGATGTACGCCCCCGAGCTACCCAATCTCTACTGCTAAGATGAATTTGCAACCCCTCCGGCAATCCTTTGCTGGCATTTCCGAGGTGGTCTTGGCCCTTCCCTTATGCCTTGCTTTTCTTCTATCGCTATGGTGCGGCTCCTAGCGTTTCATTTGGCTTTCGTAATGATATGGTTCGTGTCTCCAACGAGTTAGCTTCTCCGATGATGGCATTCTCTCTTTGTTCCTCTGTGTATTACCCAGTGTACCTTGCTGTGTTGTCGCCCTCTAGGATAGCTTTGTGTTCTATTGTCTATTGGACGCACATCTGTGTATTATTTTGCATCTCTTCATTGGGTGCCATGCTGGGATTATCTTCCCCTCTTTTGTGTGTTGTTAGCAGGCCCTTCCCCTCTGCGTGTTTGTATCTCTCTATAGTGTTTTAAATGAAGGCAACATGTTTAATGTTCAAAAGAAAAAAAGAAAAAGAAAAAAAGATGTGATGCATCTTTGGGTTCGTTTGGAAGCATTGTTGGGGAGGGGAGAAAGTCAAAAAGCCATAATCTTCTCCAAAAGCTAGGGAGAAAGTCAAAAAGCCATAATCTTCTCCAAAAGCTCACTCCCTATACTTTTTCAAAATCCCATAGTGATTATCTCACTCTCTCTATCTCTCTCCTCTGTGACATTGAGGATCAGTCATCCCCACCAATTCTTCACTTATGGCTCATACCATGACCCACTATCCCAGCATTTATCAATTCTGACCTCAACCAAAAGACTTCTTCGGCTTCTCACTTGTTCACATGACTTTCCTTTTTCTTCCTCCCAACTTGTGAGAAGTTTAGTGACCTCTTCTTTGGTCACTTCTTCATCATAACCTAAAGGTTATCTTGTTCATTAACCAGTGAAGAACAAATGTTGAGCATATGAACACGTGAGAATCTACTTATAACTTTTTAATATGCTCGTGTACCAAACTATATCTTTCTCCACATAATAATTAAAGAATGAATCAGAAAGGCTTCCATAAGAGATTGATCATATTGGTTGCTCTTGTGAGTCCCCCTCTGTGTTCTCTGGTCTAGATTACCACTGGGAATCTATTTAACTAATTCTCAAACAAATGCATCAGCTTCCTATCACCTTCCACCTTTGTCCCTTCTTAACTCCACTATATATTTATAGGCGAGATGACACCCAACAATCCCACTCCACCATCAAATTAATTTTCACGCTCTATAGGTGTGTCAATTGGTTGGGCAGGTTAGCGTGTGGCCTATCCCAACTCAGCCCATATTAAAGAAAATTGGGTTGATCCAAGTTATATAAATTGGGTTGGGCTAAATTTGGGTTGACATTAGTTAAATTTGGGGAAAATTCTGAAGGGTTGACACTGATCCAACAGAGAGACCCAAGGAGCAAAAAAACCTAAAAGGTTAGAAGGTCCGAAAAAGTGAAGCGCTCCACGAGGCCCAACACAAGATCATGGGCATAGAGCCCACGTCAACAATCTCTCCTCCCCCCCCCCCCCCCCCCCCCCCCCCTCTTCCGATGAGGTCATAGAGGTCACCAAGAACTACCATTATCTTGAGAATGTGAAAATCCGACCCCATAGCCACCAATCCATAGTGGCTAGGAGACATGATCCCATATATCCCCGCCAAATCGATAATCGAGAACCAATTGTGTTTTTACACCCACAGGCACGTAGGCACTCTTACTGACACCAGAGACATGTGTCCTAACCATGAGATACACACTCATCAAACACACGCCGTCCAAAGGCAAAAGGCACCATCATAATAGTATGTCATTATAAAGACATGGTGTAGCTTGTTCTGTCATCATCAATGTAGGAACTAATTCCTAATAGAGGTGATTTGGCACTAACCTCAAGATTGGACACCACTAAGTCAAGAGAGATATGCATGGCACTCATGTATCATGTAGGGAGTCGACATGTGTTGCAATAGGAACAACTGGAGAGCCCTTAATCGTTGCTTGGGAGCACGATGCCTGTCCATTTTTCCCCTTCTCATTTGTCCAATTAAGACAACCACTTTTCCACCTCTACATTCTTTGACACTATTTGTGAGAAATATACTAGAAGTCATGGCTTGCCCCAATAAGTGAAACTCCAGCAACCAACCATGCGAAGACACCTTCGAGCACTCCAAGGATATCATGGCAAGCTTGGAGGACGAAGTGTCCAAGTCCCTCCATGGACAGCCTGCTTACCACATCAGAGGTTGTTGGAAGATATGTAGACAATCCTTGGGGCCATCGAGTAGCTACAGGATGCTCGGGAGCCACGACCTATTCCACTACCACGAGTCCAACTCGGAGTAGCCGTGTAGGTGGTCAATTGGTTGCAGCAGCATGTGTCACAACAGTCGTCCTTGTCTGCAACATCCTCTTCCCACTCTAGGTGCTTTGTTGTCAAAAATAACAGGACAGAAGTCCCCCAGAGCTAGGGGTTGTCACTATCTTCGTTACCACTCGCGACTCTACCCTCGTACCTTAGGTAGAGTGGAAGATCTACGGGAAATGAATTGGAGGCTTGCTCAATGCAAATGACACATGGATGAGCGAGAATGTTGGTTGGAAGGCCTCCTCCAAAACTAGGGACAAGGCAATGCCCTCCAGGTGGAGAATAGTGACCCCCCACTTTGCACAGAGATCTAGATGGTCCACGTCTCATAGAAGCACTCTATCTCAACTTCCGTGAAATACTGTGGCTTCTCGAACATAGATGACTACCTACACAACTTTGAGGACATCATGGACCTACACAATTTATCCAATGCTATCTAACAGGGACCGTACATTGGTGGTATTGGACCTTGCCTCCATGCTCTATTACCTCTTTCCATCAGTTGTAGAAAAGCTCAAAAAGCACTTCTTGAATGGGAACCAATAGGTTCGTACGTCTTCAAGCCTTAAAACTCTCTCTTAGAAGGCAGAGGAGTTGCTCCTGTAGACACGAACTTTTAACATCGTTCTGAGTACATCTCTCATGTTTTGTTAATGATAATGTGTCGCTTTGATTGCCATTTTGGAGATTTTTATGAATTTTTCATGATTTCTGCTTAAAAGGATAAGAATGCTACCTAAGTATACACCTATCGAGTTAGTATCTCCTCGATTGGACGTATTTCTCAATTTTTTTTTCTATTTTAAGGTTTCTTAAATTTGTAGGCACGTCTTAGTGGTTGAACGCATAACTTGATAGATTCCCACTTAACTAGACGTTTGGTCAGTTTTTCACCAAAAACTAGATTTCTTTTGGATTAATTTTCGTGAGTGGTTTATCCCTATATGAAGTGTGCGATCTTAAGTCATTTTTATCTCTAGAGGTCTCTAGCCCTTAGTAGATAAGTTTGTGAGAGTTTTTATTACGTATCTAGGTTTAATGATATTTATCTATGATTTTATGGAGATTATCATCAAATTTCAATAATTTAAAGTATAACGCTATAAATAGGTCCTTAGGTCAGAAACTCTGTCTAATTAAGGAATCTTGAGTTACCTCGCCCCAAGGCTTTTGGAACTTGCTCTCATATCCTCATACGTGTTAGAGCCTTGGAGAAGGAGGGAGAAGCCCCCCCCTTTCTTAGGGTTCTTCATCTCTCGGGTCCTACACTTCAATGGAGATTCCACTCTCTTCTTTTCCACTTTTGGATTAGAGTGCGCAGTGCGTGGTGGCCAGCTTGATGAAATAGTATTATTTAAATTTTAAAATTTTATTTTAGATATGTATCTTCTTTAGACTTGTAGCTATGTAATCTATTGATTATTGAAATTTCTTACTGTTTGTGATTGTGTATGAATGATCTATATAATTTGTTGTTATTAATGTACTTTACTTTCATAATATCCTTAATTTACACTAATTACCGACATATTAGAATTTCTTAACTTAGATTGTGTTTCTCCCCGATGACATAACGAGCCAAGTGAGCTAACTCGGAGTGATTTGGTATCATTTGGACTGGGGTGTTACAATATTGTCTTGCACAATACATTCTAGAATATCTAACAGAGAGTATTAGATTTTTATAGTCATTACTAAGGACATAAATATCTCAATATATTATGAAACATCACTTCTTTAATTTTTTTTTTTGTTTTTGTTTTTATTCCTCATAAATTATTTAATTAGTAACAAACTCATGGTATCTTACATATGTACCTTCTGCTCCAATAAAGTTTAGTATTTTAAGTTTTAGCCCCCACCACGTGTTCCCATTAATTTTTAGTAGTTTATCTATGATTTAAAATGAACTATGTTAGCCTGGATGCAAAATGTGTCTTTTACCATCTATAGTTAGGGGAGCGGTTAATGCTAACTCTCTTTTACCCTCTATACTAAGGAGTGCGGTTAATGCTCTCTCTCTCTCTCTTTCTCTCTCTCTCTCTCTCTCACACACACACACTTACACACACACACACACACTTACACACTTAGTTTATATTCTGCGTATACAAAGAACAGATGTCCAACTGGTACGCAATGGCACACGCTATGCCACTATTAGTCTGTGGCCATCTGCAATTTTTATACTTACTCGGATATGTGGATATCATTTATGCAGAGTGTCCATAATGACATAATTTGGACCTCCAAACATTAGTACTAACGATGTGTTCTTTAAAGTACACTATATATCATAAACAAGGTCATACTTGTATAGAATATTTGCCATCATGACTCCTATTTTGTTCCAAATGGAGAGCTGTTTGTTGAGAATCCGGTTGTACATGATCTCTTCTCTCCATCTTTCTTAATCTCTTCTTCACCTAAGCTTAAGAATACCGGACTCATTTAAGAATTACTTAAGGGTTATCGAAGATTATGTACCGAAGAATCCCTCCCAAGAAAATGCCCAAACGCAACCTAAGACTTCTCCAAGTTGTTCACATGGCAAACATCGTTGTCTATAACATGGAGAGATGCAGTAATATGTTTCTTATATGTTTTGAGTTGCATGTTTTCCACATCTTCATACCCTAATAAATAAGTAGAGAAATGAGAAGAAGTTCGACGTGTGAACGAGTGGCAAATGCGCGACACTGTTTCCTTAAAGAGCGATTGCACGTAAAGAACCTTGGAATTTCATATACGTACGTACCTGCTACTTAGCGTGCCCGGCACGGTACAAAATGAAAGAAGCTCGTATGAACAGGTGAGAAATCTAACATATGAACAGATGAGAAATGTAGCAAAGTTTTGCCTTAAACTAATTATTTATGTTGGCATACGAACAGGCTTCCCTAGTATTGTGTGTCCACACGTTGACTGAGTCGTCAATGCCTGCATGGACACGGTGATCTTGCTAACGGGATCAACACTTGAAACCGTTCGACTTATCTAAGACGACAACGAACCTCCAGACACAACACAAACCCCCCTCCCCAACCCAAAGTCTATTTATACCCCAGATAGATGCAGCCAACAATATTCTCATCCCGCAACCTATAAGTTGTTCGTTCCATGCAGGCCAACTGAAGAGGTGGCGTACGTGGTTTTCACCAGGTAGCGATGATGAGTTCCGGACATGGCGGCAGCCTCCAGCTTGCAGTGGTGGCCACCTTCCTGCTCTTGGTTTATCTTCCGGACTCGTGCGCCGGCGCCACCGCCCCTTGGGGCCCAAGGAACATTACGGTGGGCGGAGAGGCCAACCGCTGGCGGTATGGCTTTGACTATACGAAGTGGGCGCATGACACTGCCCCCTTCTATGTGGACGACGTCCTCAGTGAGATTTTTACCCTCCTCTCTTGAGACGAAATATCATATTAATAAATTCTACTGTCATACATATTTTGGTAGAAAATGATGACGTGATGTGGAAGCAATCTAGTGAAGATGCTTTTATGTCTTCTTGTAATATGATCTTCGGAAGGGAAGGTTTAGGGTTAATATGCTTTTATGTCTTCAGATGTTCATGATTGTAGGGTGGTACTATTCTTATCGGTTTAGGGTTAACGCTTCACATCCCTCCATCTACATGCAGTATTCAAGTATGGCGAACCGAAGGACCCTTACCACAGTGTTTGGAGATTGAAAAGTCTGAACTGCATATTCGACACAACGTCCAAAAACTATGGGAACGTCACGCCAGGCCGCGACATCCGCATCACTTTGATGGAAAGGAAGCCACACTACTTTGCATGCGGCAACAACGGCGGGAACCACTGTCGTAGGGGACTGATGAGGTTCCCTCTTTTCCCCAACAGCAGAGATGTTGCTGAGCCTCCCGAAGCTGCAGCGCCGCCCATTTCCGGCGGAGCTTAGTCCTCTGAGAATGAGTAGACGGAGATTCTGTTTGTCTGCGCGTTTGCTTGTTTACAGTAATAAAGATGTAGCTAGCTATACCTTCATCAGAGTGTGTGTGTGTTGTTTCACAGGAATAAGTATGGGGGACTTTGTGCTGTGTGAGGCTGGCTTGTTTAGAGGCTTGGCGTGCAATGCATTTTCTTTTGAGTTGAGATCCTCTACTTTCCAAATTTAAATATTGTTATTTTTTGACATAATTCTTAAAAATCCTATATCTCTTGCGCGCTGACTTGTTTGGTAAAACTGTCATAATTTTAAGAAATGAAATAGACCTGTTTGGCGTATACTATTTAAACTAAATTTAAAAAAAATAGTAAAATGTCAAAGGGATTCGTGGTTCAACCACAATTCAACCATGAGAGGGATCTAGAGAGAGAAGGCACATCTATGCACTATGATAGAAGAGAGAGAGAGGGGGTATCTCTACGGCATGATTCCTTCATGGGGCAGAAAGATAGAGAGAGAGAGAGGTGTCCCTGGCAAAGGTCCTCACAGCGACACCACCGCCACTACACCATGAGAGATAGATCTATAGAAGTTTCCACGGTGAGCACTGTACCGTGAGAGAGAGTGGTCTAGAGAGAGAAGGTATATCTCTGCACCACGGTAGAGAGAGAGAGGTGTGCCTCCAGTGGCATGACTGCATCATGGGAGAGTCAAAGAGGGACCTCTTGCAGAGGTCCTCATGGTGCCGCCGCCGCACCATGAGAGATAGAGAGATCCATGGCCGTTGCACCATGAGAGAGAGAGAGAGAGAGAGAGAGAGAGAGAGAGAGAGAGAGACTGGTCAGCGAGGCAGAGTTGTTCATGGTGAAGCTGTCACTGCTGTATCATGGAGGTGTTTATGGTGACGTCCAGTAGCATGCGCAGAAATTTTGTCTAATAGGATCAATCAGATATTAAGTCATAAGTATAATTGGGTTAGTAAAATCTTGAATTGAGTTATATGAGATCTTAAGTTTGATCAGTGGAGTCTTGAATTTGGTCATTAAGATCTTGAACTAGATTACATTAAATTAGGTCAATAAATTTGACAAAATTTAATGAGATCTTGAGACTCTACTGGATTTAATGAGACCCTTATCGTGCGCAGATCATCCTGTCTAGATAGAGAGAGATAGAGAGAGAGGGGGAGGGAAAGGAGACGTGGGTGTGCCACCGAACTAGGAGGAAGAAGAGACGTGCGGAGGAAGAAGGCATGTGAGGGATGGAGAGAAGCACGATCGCGACTTGCTCTTTTGAAGACAAAACAACCCAATGGATGTTTTGTTTTTGAGGAAAGTTAACGGCACTTCCTCCCTGGAAATTATGAAGGGGAACTCTGTGCACAGCCAACGTGCCGTGTGCGCGCACATCCTCAGGCGTGAGTGTGCACCAAGTCACACTCACTTATGAAAGGACAAACAAGCGTTCTTCTCTCAAAATATATTTGAGTAACACTTGCTATAATACCTATGCTTGTTGCACGCAGGTGCATTAAACTAAAAAACAAAAGAAAATTCTGATGAATCCCGAGGTATTTCATGATTCTAAAAATTTGAAAAGTCAAAAATAAAGTTTTAATAAACAATAAAAAAAATGTTACCAAACATCCTATTAAATATAGTAAAACACTATGTCTATTTTAATTAGATGCCATATTAATAGAGGTAGACTTGTACATGACAGTCTACAATGACAATGTTAGATATAGTAAAGCACTTCACGATTGCATATGAAGGGGGATTTTGATCGCAACTCAAGGAGAGTGTACACATAGTTTAAAGCATATGAATGGGGATTTTGATAGCAATTCAAGGAGAGTGTACACATATTTTTAAAGATATTTTTGTCTATTTATATAAAGGGTGCTTATTAAAGAATACAATGAAAAAACTTCATTACTACTATGTATTACTTCTACTAGAAATTTTTTTACTTTTATTTGAGTTATTTTCTATTCTTGCGTATTCCTAGGGTTTATTTATTTTAAATTATGCTGTTGATACATTTTATTAGAGAATGTTTATCTTAGAAGTAAGCTCAATGTTAGTTACAGTATCATGTAATATATGTACACTAGAATAACGAACTCCTTTTGGAAAGATCCACAAACCCCGTACTTTGGAAAGAAGAACATATATATATATATATATATATATATATATATATATATATATATATATATATAGGAGATCTTCTCAATATATGTTTAGACTAAAGTACAACAATACTAAGAGGAAGAGAGGGGAACATTACAAAAAATCTCTTTATGTGATCTCAAAATTTGACAAATACTTGAGTCTTCCCCTTCTCAGTATTACTGAGTCCAATTCAAATGTGTACTAAGAAGATTTCTTTTATATATATATATATATATATATATATATATATATATATATATATATATATATATATATATATATATATATATATATAGAGAGAGAGAGAGAGAGAGAGAGAGAGAGAGAGAGAGAGTAGTGTTTGAAAACTAGGGGCAAATCTTGAGTCTCTCCCTGGAACACGTGCAACATCACCTGTCACATTAATTAGTCCATGTGCTCTCACAAAAAATCGATCCTAATTAATACAGATTCATTAGCACCAAATTCTTTCCTTGCTTAGACGTTCATGAAAGATCTTGGTCCAAAAATGATCAGCCAATCAATTTGAAGCTTTATTAATAAAAGAAGCAATAAAAAAAATTGCGTCCATTTCTTGATCCAAGTGTCACCCTTCTCAATCCAATAGGGCTGTCAATCGATCCGAATGATATCTACATTTACATCCGATTAGTCGAATATTTATCTGATTAGAATATCTGATAGATATATTCGAATATCTATTTAATTATATTTTGATATTCGAAGCTAATTTAGAAAATGGACATTGGCTCGGATTATTATATGACCGATTGTAACGATCCGCCACCCTATAATCGGAGATCCGATTACTAAATGGGTACCAAATCATTAATTTAGAGTCAAACTAGGATCTCGATAAGTTTGGAAAATAAATGATAAACTAAGTTAAACATCTACATCACATCGAATTGTAAAGGAAGTGCAGAAATTAAAAGTTATTACAATTCGACTTGACTTAGCAATTAATTATATACTCCAACAGAAAAGAAATAATTAAGCGTACAGGTCAGAAAAAAAAAACAACTATATCGGGGCATACTCTGAAACAACGGCTGCTGGCGCGCAACCCAAGACAACACTCTCCTCGCTACGCCTGTCTGGAACCCTCACTTGAAAACCGCAGGGGGTGAGTCTTATTAAAATAGATTCAGTAGGGATCCTTCGATCCCCACCACCCACTCACACACTCACAAGTGCAAAACACAATATAGGCAATTTAACTAAATAAAGCAGTAACACAATTCCTAGATTTCGATATAAAACGCAGGCATTTATAAAAGTAACATGCACGATTCTGAAATCACATTACCACAGAGTCCACAACTAGCGTCTCGGCTAAACACACAAGTCATACAGCCAAACGCGGAAAACACTGACCCGCTGAGACCAAACAGCAACCCTTCGGATAGCACACTGGCTATTCCGGCCTGACCTGACTCAAGGTGGTCCTGCTTCCCCAGCACGAGTGACACTCCGAATGTACCACTCCCATACCGGTACTAGTTATACTCCGGGGTACACCAGGTGACCCTCTCTTTAGACGTCACCTCACCACTCCCACACCGGCGTCGTGGTCACTCCCACACCGATACAGGGTGCCTAAGTGCTAACAACTGTCACTCTAGGTCCACGATCGCACAAAATACAATACAGTGCGATCCGATCACATAGAAATCATCGTCCTCAAGTATAATCTCAAACATGCAATTAATCAAACTATCTATCAATGTAAACACATGTTAATTACATGAATTAATGATATTATGTCTTGAATTGCGTCACCCAAGGCCGTCGTCATTCAAGATTCCTAAACTGGTTCATGTGAAATCTGGCCTCGGAAGAAGGCCTAAAACACATCGTTCAAATGGGTCGCCGTTTAAAAGGCGTCGCTGTCCCTAGTCGCCTAATAGCGACAGAAACAGAAATATGCCTCAGGGTGATCTGAACTAAAACGCGTCGTGTACGGGGGTCGCCGTTTAAAAGGCGTCACTGTCCCTGGACGCTAATCAGTCTAGAGACATAGTCTGTTATCTGGGCTAAATCGCGTCGTGGGTGAAAGCCGTTTTTTTAAAAGGCGTTGCTGTCCCCCGACGCCATTTAACCCTCACAGATAGGTTCTCCCACCGCCTTCCCCCAATTCACAGGGTGAGATTCCTCCCCCAAACTTGCACAAAATACCATAAAAAAATAGAGAGGGAAGAGGAGAAACTAAGTACCCATTAAAAATTTACAATTTCTCATTTCATTTTTTAGTATTTTCATTTAAAAACCCTCTAAACATGCTCCAAAATGGGATAAAATATGATTTTTAAACAAAACATCGCGAGGATCGTCACCCTACCGATTATTCGAACTCCTCCGAGTTCCAAGCCGCCGACCCACCTCGCCACACGCCGCCGCCGGTACCACCGTGGACGTCGTTACTCCACCGGGACGTCGGCCGCCGTCCGGAGAGAAATGCGCCGCGGAGGAAGTGGTGGTGGTAGTGGAGGAAGTTGGGAGGTTAATGGAGTGGAGGAATGGGGAGAGGAAAGGAAGGAGAGGGGGAAAAGGATCGCCGGAGGTCGGAGAGAAGAGAGGAGAGAGAGAGGAAATGAGAGAATGAGGGAAAAGAAGGAGGGTTCGCGGGGTCAAACAGAAATTGGGCAAAACGCGTCGTCTAAGTCGGACGTCATTCAGACGAAAAGTCTGAACCGTACTCTGACATACCAGGGCCGTACTCTGAATGACGTTGTCCAATCAAGACGCCGTTTAGATGATAAGATCGGGACCGTATTCCTGTGGCTCAAAACCAGCCAACGTGGCTCTCACGTGGCACAACTTAAAACGCGTCCACCTCGACGGACGCCGTTTGAACTGCGTCGAGCTGAACTCAAACTCCAACCTCAAAAAGGCCCAAATCAAGGAATCCGACCGCGAAACTGACCCAGTAACCAGATCCGAAACCTCAATCCTTACACCGATTGTGTCTTTTAATGAGTTTGTCTAATTTTAGTAAGATTAATGTATTTAAATGAATTATTTGATATTTGAAGTATGCTTAAATAAATGGATGGATGGTAATGAAATTTATTTTGAATTTATTTGATTTTTAGTATTTTTATTTATTTAGATAGATTATTTAAGTCATAAATATCTAGATAAATTTTAAAACAATTTTAAATCGTTCATATATTTTGTAGACCTTAGATAATAACAAAATATATGACTTAAATATTTATTAATTTAAAATATATATGTGGTGCTTACATGTCGTACTCTACGAGAATAAAGATTTACAAGTCATTAAAACATAGGTCCAGTTTGACATAATCAGATATTTAGATTATTATATAAATATAAATATTATTCGACATAGTTGAATTCGGATAGAAACTATTATCCATCATAAAATATCCAAACTTAGATATTCAAATAATACTAAACATATCGCGACATCTGCTCCGTATTCGTTCCAATATTGACAATCCTAAAATTCAATATTGCATGATCAAGTTAGTAAGACTATGCAGATGGTGAGTGATAACTGGATTATTTTTCTGATTAATATATAGCTTATACGTCAGTTTATAAATTCAAAGTCAACACAATTTCTCTAGACAATGGAGAATGGCCTAACCAAACAGTTAGGACGAATCTACGCGCCACCGGATCATGAATACTATGGCAGCTCGGATGGAGAAAGCAGCGGGCCCGATTCCCCGCCCCTGGTTATTCGTCGAGACTAGATTCTGTGGACTTCCTCATGAGTATTCTCAACTCTGAGTAAAGATGCATCAAAGAATAAAATTTGGAGAATCTTATTTCTTTTCGAGCAATGAATAATAGCAGTAACAAAAGTTAGTAAAAAATGAATGTCTGATTTTCCTGTTAGAAAGCAAGGATGAGTAATACTTGATTCAATGTTCAAGATATTGCCGTCCGATCTAGTGGATTGGACGGATGTCCAACGCCCTGTTGGGCAACGTAGGGGGGTAATTTTTTATTTTTTTGAAATTATTCAATTAAAAATCAGATGGTATAGCTAATGAATTCGGGTCGGATCTGCTTGATTATCCAATTTGGGTGCTTGCGTGCAAAAAAGAAGAATGAATGCTTGTTGGACATAGGGATATAACAGTGAAAGAAAGTCAGATAATAGATAATACAGATCTCGAGTTAAGGTGATCCTTCAGCTCAGTAATTTTTTAATAAAAAAGATCTATATGTCTTAGAGTATTTCATTCTACGTAAGATACTAATATCCCCAAATGTTATAGGTACACTCAAAAGAGTTATATCTCTAAATATTACAGCAAGTATTATTAAAAAAGAAAATTCGGATGGGCACATGAAACGAGTGTCTGAACAAATCAGACATGAAGAAAATGAGACGGTGTTTCCATGTAGATAAGTTATACATATACACAAGGAAAGGATATATAAAATGAGATTCAATACTGCAAGTACTTCTCCACATGTATATGATCGTGAATTACAACAAATATTAATTTTTTGTAATACAAATATCCTTTATACGTATAACTCTTTTTTAACTTTCTTTCTATAAGTTACACACTCTCCCTCCGTCATGCATTTATATAGACATTGCATTAGCATATGGGATCTTATTAAGAATCCATAATTCCACGAAGGCTTGGTGGACTAGCCATTTATTTATATATATATATATATATAAATAATGCCATCCCCACCAATTCTTCACTTAGGGCTCATACCATGACCCACGATCCCAGCAGTCATCAATTCTGACCTCAACCAAAAGGCTTCTTCGGCTTCTCACTTGTTCACATGGCTTTCTTTTTTGTTCCCCCCAACTTGTGAGAAGTCTAGTGATCCTTTTCCTTGGTCACTTCTTCATCATAACCTGAAGGTTATCTTGTTCATCAACCAGCTAGTGAAGAACAAATGTTGAGCATATGAACACACGAGAATCTACTTATAATTTTTTATCCATGCTCGTGTACCAAACTATATCTTTCTCTTGTATGAGAGATTGATCATATTGGTTGCTCTTGTGAGTCCCCCTCTGTGTTCTCTGGTCTGGACTATCACTGGGAATCCATTTAGCTAATTCTCAAACAAATGCATCACCTTCCTCTCACCTTCCACCTCTGTCCCTTCTTGACTCCACTATATATTTACAAGCGAAATGACACCCAACAATCCCACTCCACCACCAAGTTAATTTCCACGCTCCATATAGACTTGAGAGGGATGGGTTCTCTGGGGGTGAAGGGTTTGTGGTACGGACGTCAGAGCTTCCCACTTGTAGTGTTTGGCTACGACCAGCTTCCTATTGTTGGCTAATTCCTAATTACCGGGGAGCTGAGTCGAACCGAATTTTACATTGTTATAAATTTATCAACTCAAGTCAAATCATGATGAGTACTAAATTATTTGCATCCTTAATTATTTGATAAAAAAAAATGATAAGACATTAAATATATCATTAAGTAAATTTATTTATGAATAGAATAATTTTATGAAAACTTAAAAGAAATCTTAATGAGTACTTGCACGAATTTTTAAGGAATATTAAAATGAATTCTTAACAAATACCTAAACGAGTTTGTTCGCAAACACAATAAAGTCAAACTCGCCTGTGTTCGAACCTGACTCATTTAATGAACCAAGCTCAAATCTTTTATTCAAGCTTGCTTATTTAGCTTAATAAGTGAGTCAACTCAAACTACTATCGAGAATTCTTATGACTTATTAATCAAACATATTAGTTCGTTTACGGCCCTAGTGGCAGCATCCAACAGCCAAGATTTATAAGAGTGGGTGGGAACCAGCACGTGCTATGGCTTTAACTACTCAAAGCAGGCGAAGAACACCGCCCCCTTCAACCAGCTTGAATAGGTTACATGGAATTCTGAATGTTAAATGAGGTAGACTATTTAATAACCGTAAAGATAACATCTGAGTCGAGGACATGTTTATTATTTAACTTTTATTATTCATTATAGTGATTAATAAAAAATAATACATATTAACTTATTAAATAATCTAATATATGCTATAAATTATGTATATTATTATATTAACTGAAATATAAATACTCACTTATAAGAAATATTTTTACAATTATTATTTTATAAAAAATATAATTTAGTTAAAATAATTAATGTTTACCATGACCAAGTAAAATATAAATGACTGATTTTGACAATTAATAAATATATATCATTAATAATTTATTTTTAATTATATATAAACAAAATTGACATTATGGCCAGCTTAAGGGTGACCCTCGTGGTGGCTAGAGTGAAGAATCGTAGATGGTGGGGAATCCAAACAAGAAAATTAATAGATCTTCAATTGATTTGGATTGCCTTAAAGAAAGGAGAGGAAAGATTGCAGTGAGAAGGCAAGAAAATAAAAAAGGGAGGAGAGCTACAAATCTCCTTCATCAAGAGCTTTAAATGCTGCATGGTAGATGTGGAAGAGTTGGAGGACGAAGTGGAGTCGCTTTGGTGAGTTCAGCAATAAGCTCGGACAGGAAGCTTAATCATTAAGGGCATAAGCGTCCAATTAATGATATTTGAAATGTAAAATTTATTATTTCATCAAATACTCTTAATGGAATTATGAGTGATCGCCTAAGATATAATAACCTGATTAAGAGTCATCGAACACTACCTAAGTGAGACTTTCATCCCATAATCCCCCTCGTTTCTTGTTCTAAAAATTAATCTTTGGCATCCATATCCAAAAAGTCATTCTCATTTAAAATGGGAAACGTTTATTTGAGATTGGAAGGTATTTTACACTTTTTCTTAAAGTTTAGTTAAGAGTTATTTTGAATTGGATAAGTATTTTGAGGAAAATTTGAGTCATTAAGGATGACAAAAGAGGACGGGTATTGTTGACACTGCCTTGTCTAGTAGGTGTTATTTGAATAAATGCAATTTTAACAGTGACACTTCCACCAATTTTCTTCTAGAAGAGGTATATTTAAAAAATTCTCACCTTTTAACATGGCAGTAAACACATGTTGCACTTCCTGGTGGTGATATTTGCTCACATTCTTGTCTAACTCTTAATTTGAGAGTAATACTTGCTGCACCATTGAGAATGCCGCACCAAGAGGCCATTCGGTCTTTGAATGGCTCAATCTTTTACAATAATAAATCATTCTGTTTGAGTATCGTGAAGCTCAACATTTGAGTTTTCTGATCTTTGATTAGACAAACTTGCACATAATCTTGGCTCAGATCATAGTACAACAAATATTACTCTTAATTTGATTGTGATCTGATCAATGGGCTGTGTCCTGATTAAGCCCAAGGAAGTGCACTCGATCTGATTAACTCCAGCTAGGCCCAGGACAGGACCGTCAACTCAGGCCCAAAAAAATACCAGATATTGTAATCCAATTGGGACGCCTCTAAGTGCTGCCGCAACAAAGCGACTTCAGTCTCTAGTGGACCAGACCTACTAGAAGGTCATTTTGGTTAACCATAAATGACATAAAATTTCTGAAGATATCTATATCGCATCATTTTCATTATATTTGATATATGGTAAATTAATTCATAGCATTTTTTAATGTTTTAGCTATCATAAATTGTTGAATTTTAAGATCATGCTGACTCGTGTAATACTCCTTTTAATTACTTGATTTTGATTTTGTCTAAAACCATCGAACACCAAGTAGCAATTTTAAAACTAGGATTTTGCTTGAGTTAAACTTTTTCTATACACGCTTGATTCATTTGTTATTAGGTTGAAATTTTGTTAATTTGAACAGTTTGTATATAAATGAGCTGATTCTTTTATATCTCATGATGGGTCATTTTTTCGCGTCAATGTTTGACTCTCAAAATTATAATTAGGTCAAACTATAAATTTGTAAAGCTTGCCTTATAAGTGCGTGTGAATTGGTGCGATTTCATGACATGTTGAGAAAAATATACTGATCTTTAATTAGACGATAACAAAATAATTTTATAATATGAAAAATCTATTGAAGACGATTCTATAATTATGCGTCCATTTCAACATTCGCATATCTGAGAGCTATAACTCTGATTTCAAAAATGGACGCATATCTGAGAGCTATAACTCTTTCATTAAATCAAATTCGATTGATCCATGACATGATCTTTTTGAAATCATACCCTACAAGTCTCCTATAACTCTTTTATTTCTAGTTTCATCCCTCCACATTAATTTTCATAATCTTCCTGATACTTCAACTTTTTATAGCCCATAAGATCCCTAGTTATTGGTATATAATAATGTGGGGGAAAACGTTTGGATATATTATATATCAACGTCATAAATAGGAGTATCTCTCTATATCAACGTCATAAATAAGGGCCAATTTGTTTGCGGGATAAGGGTCGAACAGGACGCGTTATTCCACTTATTCGGTTTGGGAGCGCGGACGCGTTATTCTTTGCTATTCTGGATGCGGATGCGTTATTCCTTGAATAAATGGAATAAATCATTCCGTATAAAAGACAAGAATTATTTATTCCGTGAACTACTTATTTCATCCAAAGTAAATTCTTCTTATTCTAATAATAAGAGATATGAGAACAAGAAATTCGGAATACCACATCTTCAAAACAAACCAGCCCTAAGAGTATCCCCTACGAGAGAGAGAAATGTACGTCTGGAAAGTTGCATGGTGCAAGTGTGCACAAAAAATGGAAGGAAGATCCACTCTAAAAAAAGCACACAAAGACCTGGAAACCCTAAACCAGCGGCCCCAGAACAAGGGAGGAGCACCAGTCTCTTCCCTTACATATAAATAAAGACGTTGCTATCACCTTCCCATTCCATCGACCACACCTCCGTCATCTCCTCCAACCAAACCTAGACTTCTCTCCCTGCTTCTCCATGGCAACCACGGCCTCCCTTCTCTCCCTCCTGCTTTACCTCCTCGCCGCCCTCGCCTCCGCCTCCGTCGAGGACGTCTGCACCAAGGCGGCCACCAGGGACAAGAACGTAGACTACGGCTTCTGCGTCCGGACCCTCCAGACCGCCCCGGGCGGCCCCAACGCGGACGACCGCGGCCTCGCCGTCATCGCCGGGAACCTGGGCTCGCAGAAGGCCCAGGCTACCCTGCCCGTGATCGCCGACCTGCAGAAGGCCGCTTCCCAGGAGCAGAAGGGCCCGCTGAACCAGTGCCAGGAGCTGTACGGCAACGCTGTCGAGGCCCTGAAGACCGCCGCAAAAACCGTCAACGACAACAGATACCCTGAAGCCAATCAGTACTTCAGCAAAGCCATCGACGCCGCCAGGACGTGCGAGGAGGGGTTCTCAGACAAGAAGATCAAGTCGCCGCTGGCGGAGGATGATAACGAGCTCTACCAGTTTGGAGCCATTGGGGCGACCATCACCCACACCGGCCCTTAATTAGTTTCTACAAGCAAAAGACCCCGGGGTGCCACGGTCAAATTGCAGTTTCCTCTTTTCAACAAAAACTTTGGCACACCCAAGAATGCATGTCGCTCATTTTGAAATCAGAAAATACTCCATAGATTGGGGGGTATACAGAAAGAAAATTTTCATCTGTCTATGATAGTTTATTGCACTTGACGGGGAAAAACCCATTTAGGCCCAGAAGCAGGGCCCAGTTCCGATTCAAGACTGGGCCGAGCGTTTTTTGTCTTTTCTTGACGGCCCTAACTTATATTGGGCCGAGATGGATCCGGCCCAGTCATCAAACCAAAAGGTTCATTCGGCCCAGGCACCTACTGGGCCGACGCAGGTCCGCCCCACTCAGCTGACCGTAATGTGGGCTTCATTCGTAAGCGGCCCAGGCGCATAACGGGCCGAGACGGGTCCGGCCCATCTCGGTTAACTACTCACGAGCCTTTAACCTATATCTAGGGTATTCTCAAAATTCCATTTCAAACTCCTAAAAGATAGTCCTACATCGGCTGTTATAAGAAAAAAACCCTCATCCCCCCTATAAAAGGAATACTATTCGTAGTATTAAAAGTAGACACGCTATTAAGTCTCTATCTCTCTCTTAATACTAAAACTTTCATTAAGTCTCTTGCTAACTTAACCATCAGAGGGGCTCTCCTGGGCCGAGATCCGGGATCCTTTCTGACTGGTTCCTTCTTCCTATAGGAGCTTCTGTCTTCGTCTTCGACTCGTCCTCGGTTCGGATCCCCCTCGGCTCTCAGTCTCCTGCTGGTTTTCGAATTCCACTTCGAGAGTCCGACAGTGATTGCCTCGGGAACATCATCACTCTTTTCAAGCCGCCACCATGTGCTCTTTACTACATATTATACAATCAATAAGAGATTAATACTTATTCAACATTGGAAATATGAGATAATTAGTTGTTTATTCAACATTAAAAATATTGGTGATGTTAGAGGAACCTGTGGTGATTAGTTAGCATCATACTTCTATTCATAGCAAATTAAATAAAAAGTACAAAAAAGTGCATACAAGATATTTAGGGTAAATCATTACAATATGTCAATATTCTTTGACTAATTATGAAAAAAAATTATGCTATATTCTGCTCTTGTGTTATTTTCTGCCCGACTTAAAGCCCCACCGCTGTTGCCAACACAAGCATGTATGGATGCGCATATAAAAAAGAGAGGAAACATCTTGGCAAACTCAACAATGTCTATTGCTCATCGTAGAATTAGATAACATTTGATAGAATAGTTGAATTTCCTCCCAGATTTACCTTTCAGGCCAACACCATACTCTCTCTACTGAGAAAAGGAGTTAAGTAATGTTTCCTTAACATTCATGTGATGTTCCTATCTTGAGGTTAACATTAACACACTTAAGTGGGGGGAGTTCTCTCCAAAAGAGCTTCAAAAGAAATGGATTGGTTAATTGGGGACAAAATAGTTGGAGGTTAAAATTTTCGATAAGAGTGAACCATAAACACAATGATCTCTCTCTCTCTCTCGTACACATCTTTTTTTCATATTGTTAGATTGTTCAAGGTTTATGATTTAGAGTGTAAGCTCATTTCCATTTTATTGTTGTGCATCGTTTTAAGTTTCATAGATTGTTTTAGGTGAACATGAGATTATTACATGGGTAGATGGTGCGGGGCCATATAAATGCTTGAAACATGCATCCGTAAGATGTTACAAAATAATTTTGGCAACACTTCCCTTAAACCCTAAACCTAAGAAAAAGAAAAGTTACCATCTTCCTCTCCAGTTAACCCCTTTTGCTTGATTTATAGGGAATTAAATAGTTAGATTTCAAAATTTTGATTCTACTAAGACTCCAACTCCTCTTCTCATGCAGCAAAGATCTCCTCAGGGCCTACAAAATCTCCCCAGCCCCCCAAACCAGAATTGCCAGATGGAGAAACCTTCTTTTATCTACTTACGTGAAGATAGATGGAGGAAAATCATATTGAAAGATGGTAAAAGACCCACGTAATGCGTGGAAGAAGGGAGGGGATATGTCCAAAGTAATTGAAATAATGTAGGTAAATTGAAATAAAAGAAGTAAAATAGATAGATTAAATATTTCTCTTTGGTACGTTCACTTTTGCCAAGTTAAATTTGTTATTTCGCAGGCAAAAGATCCACATAATAGGTGAATGATAGGAGAGAATTTAAGAAAATGAAGTCCAAGAATGAAAGTCCGGAAGAACAAAGTTTTTTTCTTCCAAAAGACTAACATTAGAATCATATATTCATTTGACATAATTGTCATCACTTTATCATTTTATTAAGTAACCTGCAAAAGGCACGATTAGAAATAATCTAAGTAGATGAACATGTACCTAAATTTGTCATAAGAAGATCTTCAAGGTGATACCCTAACCTCAATTCAAGTTTGCGCCCTAATATGCAAGTTCTTATGGATCGAATTGTATCTTCAAATTAGAAAATCACAAATATATGTCATGTTTACTAACTCTAAACTGTATACGTTCCCACAATGGATCAAATGGCTCAATAAGTTTGAGGGTTGGAATTTCTATTTCTTGACACTACTCTCCCAACTGCAAGTTGCCTCCAGTAATTAACCCATTCCTCCTTTGTACCCCTTCCTAATCCTCTGTAACCCTCTTCATCCTGCACACACCCTTCCTCCTCTATACCTCTTCATCATATGTGGACTCTTCCTCCTTTGACACCACCTATGCCCTTCATTCTCCACCCTCTGCCACCTTCCTTGACCCTCTTCATCCTTTTACGTACATCCTTTTCTTCCTCCATAACCAGTACAACCACCCTCCTTTCTCCTTTGCAACCCTTTCTTCTCTCATCCTCCATGTTTGCCAACCCCCAAACAATTCCTCTCTCCTATGACCCCCTTTCCTCCTCCTCTCCCACTTCCATAACCCACTTCCTCCTCTACACATCCTCCTCCACCGATACGACAACCCCCCAACTGTATGTCATCCCTACGACCCACAGTAAACCTGCTCCAAATTACATCTATTCCGATCAGTATAAAAGTGAGACACCATGTGGATGGAGGTGCTTCCACCTATGAATGAGTGAAAAATAAATGTTATGTGGACACATTTTTCTTCACGTCTCTCCTAATAAAATTTAATGGACGTATCTTTAAGCACAGCTCCATACATTCTTGACTTA
The DNA here is from genome assembly GCA_030544215.1 of Zantedeschia hybrid cultivar. NCBI lineage: Eukaryota > Viridiplantae > Streptophyta > Magnoliopsida > Alismatales > Araceae > Zantedeschia > Zantedeschia hybrid cultivar. The sequence goes on from JARZZO010000004.1 coordinate 53,978,936, forward strand.
ATCTTTTGATAATATATAGATATATGTGGTAAGAGGCCACACATATGTATGATTATATAAAAAAAATAGAAATTGTTAAGCATATGGATAATATACACAATTAAAGGGTTAGACATATAGGTAGGTGAGGGGGTATAAATAGGTATATCTATGTTGACCTAGATTCATTAAGTTCAAACATATTTAGTAAATCTTTTTAAGCATCCCAACAATTAAACTAAATTAGTTTCTTATCCTACAACTATTCACATAGATGGAGGAAAAAGGATAGTTAATCTAAACACTTACACTCATCTCTCTCTCTCTCTCTCTCTCTCTCTCTCTCTCACACACACACACACACACACATTTACTTATGGGACTTGCTTTATACCTACTATATCGACCGTAATAATCATTTTTATCAATGACTATTAATATCTATATGTTATGAGTTATACGTAAAAATGATTGATGAATTTTTTAAATCACATTTGTTTCTGCCTTTTTTAAAGCGTTTAGAACTGAATTTATTGGCTATGTAGGTATTTTTTGGGAGCATACGCTTGGGGAAAATATCCATCCACATTTGTTCCTGGAGGATAATTATCCATTCATTTTCTTCTACACCTCCACCCCCCCCCCCCCCCACCCAAACACAATGTACCTATGAAACTTGCATTGTACCTACTATATCAACCGTAATAATTGTTTTTAACAATGACTATCAATATCTACACCTTATGATTATATGTAAAAATGATTGAATTTTCTAAATCACATTTGTTTTTGCATTTTTTAAAGCTTTTAAAACTAAATTTATTGTCTATGTACGTAGGTAATTTTTTGGGAGCATAGACTTGGGGAAAATACCCATCCACATTTGTCTCCTAGAGGATAATTATTCATCAATTTCTCTACCTACCATATCAGCAATAATTTGGATAGTGAACTAAGGATTGAGTAGCAACTTACGACAGATGCATAAGAAAAGGAATAACGAACAACAAAATTTCATATTTGGACACTGAACTAACGATTAAGCAGCAACTTATGAGTGATGCATTAGAAAAGATATAACGAACATCAAAATAATTTAAGTTTAAGATTGAAGATAACTTTAATGAGATTAATTAGACTAAAAAAATTATTACAAATTCCTAAAAATAAATTTGAATTTGGTCAGTGGAAAAGAGAAATATGGCTATGCCACAAACAATGCTACATAAGTTATTTATCGATTCTAAATTTCTTAAATCATCCCAGCAACTAAACTAAAATCTCCCTCTCTCTCTCTCTCTCTCTCTCTCTCTCTTTCTCTCTCTCTCTCTCTCACACACACACATGCGTAGAATGCATTTACCTATGGGACTTTGCATCGTACCTACCATATCAACCATAATAATCTTGTTACATAGCCATATCAACTAGATAGTTGGGAAGTCAAATTCGGATGTGCTTGTTACATAGCCATATAGCATTTAATCTGAGCTTGGTAGACGATAACTATTCTAGTGGATTACAGCGACCTACGAAGAAGACACGACAACCGTTTCTTTGGTTGAATCTTCTATACACATCACTAGATGCTTCATGTCTTGTGCATTGCCATTTGTCAGATTGGAATAATCCAAAGATTGGTATCCAAAAATTAGACCGTGTCCCCAAGTTATCTATGAAACAAACAATATTATTAGTCAATATTTTGACCGAGAATCATTTAAATTTGGATGATTTAATTTGATGGTTAAAGGCTCACTATAGCATTTGGAATGATCTTGCCTGCACACTTCTTCTCTGGTCTTTGGAGAGAATTGTTGTGATTTTTAGCATGCCCAGGTTCATATAATTGTAGACAAGGTTACCAGTTAAGTGTATGCATTGTCACTATGTTCTGATGGATTGCACAAGAACGGCCACCTTGTAATTTTTACAGCATCATTTTAACTTAATTTGTCTTCTATAATGTTCGCGTCCAGAGTTCTTTAGGAAGGTGGGAGAAGATTGGTGAAGGCATTTGTGACGCAAATAGTTTGACTTCTATATAATGATTTGATTCACATAAGATGAGAGTGATTTTCTGAAGGAACATTACTTCCAAGATGTTAGGGGTGATTAGTTCAAAGATGGCAATGCACAAGACCTGAAGCATCTAGTGATGTGTATAGAAGATTCAACCAAAGAAACGGTTGTCGTGTCTTCTTCATAGGTTGTTGTAATCCACTAGAGCAGTTACTGTCTACCAAGCTCAGATTAAATGCTATATGGCTATGTAACAAGCACATCCGAATTTGACTTCCCAACTATCTAGGAAGATTAAATGAAATATGCTTGTTGCTACTTTTGGCATGAGGAGCTAATCAAGAATTTCACCTGGGGTCGATAGGGGAAATAAAATCAGATGCAGGCAACACGGACGAGCTTAGAAATAGTTAAATTTACAAATGCAAGGAATTGCATCATAAATGCTCAAATTAGCTAGAATATCAGTTTACATTGAAAGTTAAGTCCACATAGATCTTTATGTTGTAAACATTAAACAAACAAAATGAAACTGAATGCATATACGATTGGCACAAGATCAGAAAAAAAGGGCATCCACAGATTGATGAACATATTTCTGTCAAATCAGTATCTCCCAAGGTCAGGATCCATATGTGATCTGTGAAAGACAGTCAATAAACCTAATCCTTAATAAGTTTCAAGGTAGAGTCAGGCGTACGTTTTTTGTAGTCTCTTCTCCAAATAGTATGTCTGCGCTTGAATCTGTTCTGAAGGTTCTTTGAGCATGCAATGACTCCTTTCTCCATCTGATATTTTTGCTCTGGTCTATCAGAGCTGCAGCCCTTTCTAGCTTCATCTTTTGTAGTTTTTAAAGGGTAATGGTCAAACTTTAAACAAAGCAGAAAAGAAATATAGTTAAAGTTCAAGTCTTAACTACTACCCGACAAATATGCTTCTGCAGGGTAGCAGTAGAATATGGTGATCTTTTGCTTTGCTCCCGCTTGGTCGAGATGAGCCTTTTCTTCCTTGGCAATCCATAAAAAATGAATAAATTGTCTGACATAAAATGATAAATAAAAATATTTGAAATAGAAACAAATCAAGCAAAAAATACACTATATGTATGTTTAAAGTTCTACCTGATAAATATGTTTCAATGGGTCAACAATAGAATTATGATGACCCTATGCTCTACTTGTGTTTGGCTGAAATGAGCCTTCTCTTCCCTAGCAGATACATGAGAAATGAACAGGTTATCAGCTGCAATTTTTGGTGTATCAATTCATCTCTTAGCACATTCACTGATTCCATACAAGTTAGAAAAGAAGTCCTCAGACAAACAAAAAGTCAAATAAATATAAGTTTCCAAGCATGATTTTTTTATTCTTTCTTGATGTCATTGGAGATTTGTTTAGCATGGATAGCGGTAGAAAAAAAGTGAGGGTGGGAGTTTTGGGGTCGAAAGAGGAGGCATGTGTTCATGAGAGAGAAAAAGTGGCAGCAACAATGAGCTAAAGCATTGGTTTTTAAACAAGGCATTAGTTGATTAAAGTACTTACAATGGAAGATCGACCTAACCCCATTGACTCAGCCACATTAATGTCATATCTTCCTGATTTGTTTTCCAATGCATTAAAGATTTGACAGTTATTCATATCTTCTTCTTTTTTTTCTGTGGGAATTTTGAGGCTCATAGATTGACACACTCATATTTGCACAAACAGTCAAAATATTTGAATATTGTTCATTAACTATTGACTATGCTACAATCATATATAGTCATAACAATTATACTTTACTAACATGATTAATGAATTTAACATATCGAAGTCTAACATAAAGGGAGGCACATTGATGTCCCCACTTGCCCTGTAAAACTATCATCCAGCTCTCATAATAAGAAGAATATCAGGTTTTACTATGAAAAGAACCATGCATTCTTCTATTCTAAATTAAAATACATACCAAATTTCTATACGAATCTCACCATATAGGAAGTTATCTAGAAAAAGAAGTTGAAATCCTTCTAATCCAATGACCATTGACATGAATGGAAGCTTTTACATATTGCCTCATTATTCGACAACATTTTCTTTTAATGATCCTGCATAAAGAAGATTTCATAAAAGCATTACAATGCGACTTATTTACTGGAAGGAGTCTAAAACAAACATTCTATAAACATTAGACATTGAAGCCCCAAAACTCAGGAGACAAGAACCATAAATATAACAATCCTAATGATGTTATCCATGAATAACCAGTTTTAAACCAAAAGACACTAAAGCTCACTTGTAAAGCTGAGACAAAGATGGACAGTTTTAAAGAGAGAAAAGAAATAACATTCGATTTATGGCACCTTGTCATCTCAATTTGACAAGAAAACAACCAACTACTATCAATCCATCAAAAATTCCTAACAATAACCAAGCACCCGATGAATACGACAACATGCATTAGAACAATGATCAATTTACTGAGAAACTCAACAAATACTCTGTTGATAAAAATAAAAGGCAGTGAGGCGAAAGAAAGGACCAGATTATGCACAACCTTTTGCCAACTTGTGTTATGGCCCTAGTCACCAACACTCCCCTCCTCCGCACCCACCCCTCCCGCCCCTGCCCCTGTCGCCCCGCCGCTGTTCACAGGGCCCCCACCTCCTTGGCCTCTTCTCGTCCGCCCCACGCCGTCCTCCATCGCCACCACTCCCGGCGCCAACGAGACCCACGTCCTCCCCTCCCGGAAGCTGCCTCTGCGCCATCCGCAAGCTAGGCCTTCGCCGCCGGATCTGCGGTCCTTGCGGCTGTCATTGTGGCCAACTTAGTGTAGTAGATTGGGCGCAGAGCAAGTTGGAGAGAGAGAGAGAGAGAGAGAGAGAAGCAGATGGCGATGGCGATAAGCCTTGCGGAGGACATGGCGATGGCGATGGCATATTAGGGAGGAGATGGCCATGGCGGCTTGCGGAGAAGATGGAGAAAGGAAAAGAGACGGAGAGAGGCTGAGAGTCGAACCCTTCTAGTAGATTTAATACAGGGTATTAGTTGTATTAAATCTGATATGATTTGAGGTTTTGTTACAATTTTTTTAAAAAAAGTAATATAAGTTAAACAAACACTCAAAATTAATGTTATTAGTATCAATATTAAAAGTGATATCGATATACCCTCTAAAATAGTAACCAAACAGGGATATCGATATACTACTGAACCAGCTGCCTAATACAGTTGGTTCATCCACTTCCCTTTTAAAAGGGAGGTGCAGGTTCGATCTTGGTTGGGCCTAAAAAACTTACAGCCATGGTCACGGTGCTGTTGGGATATTTATTCTTTGTTCTTTGGGATTACTTCCTCAGAAATCAGGCAAACTTGAAATTATCGCTTAATTAGGCGGACCCCTCGATCCGGCCGGAATTATCTCCGACTATGGAGAAAAATTTCGGGTTCTGATTGAACCCCGATCGCTTGTTAATAGTTGTACAGACCCGGCCTTCGGGCTTGTGCCAAAAAAAAAAAACAGGGCGTTAAGAATAGGTGTTTGTTTATGCGTTATTAATTTTAATGTTCAAGAGAAACCCCTTTTATAGATTTTAAAATTCAGAATAAAATTGCCATTCTAAATAATGATCCCATCAAAGAAAGGGAAGAGAAACAACACTTTAAATGCCAACTTTATCGATTATTGATTTCCCTATTGACAATCCTACTGTGAATTTTGATTTTAAATCAAAAAAACATTTAGAATTTGTCACGGTGGTACCCAAATGTCCACTTAACATAAATTTTTATAATTCTTATATACTCTCTGTTACAATTGATCATATTTAGATATTGAGCCTTCTAATCTCAACATTTACTTTTAGCCTTCCACGATCTCAAGTCTGAGCATATTCAGTAACTTTCCGAAAAATAAAAAATAACCCCTTAATGTCCCTTAGAAAGGTGATTTATCAATTAAACATGCAAGTATGGAGAATAAAACTTAAACGTTAAATTTTTGAAAAAACTAATTCCTAAAAATAATACACTGTAAATCGTAATATCTGAAAGTCTCCGAATTTGTGTGTATATATACACATATCTTTTCTAAAAATGACTGATATTAGAAAAAAATAACCTTATATCGCTTTTTTCTGAAAAATTAACCTTTTTATCCAAGCATCATCTTTTCATCGCGAATCCACTCCCCCCCTCCCCACCCCTCCAACCCCAATCAGCTAAAACCCCTCCTCTCCCGAGTTCCAAGCTGCTGCTGCGGCGACCACCTGCCTCTTTCAACAAGGAGCTGCCGGCGCCGAGGGGGGAGCGACATGGCCGCCGCCGCCGCATTTCCCGCCACCTCCTGCCTTCTCCTCCGCCGCCCTTCTCCCCCCTCCTCCGCCTCCTGCTTCTGTGTCCCGTCCTCTTCCTCCTCCCCCCTTCGTTGGACTCCTTTGGGGACCAAAGCTTCCACCTTTGCTGGGAACCACCAGAAGGATTACCACCTTAGGAGGAGCGGCGGCAGCAGCAGTGTAAGGAGTAGAGGGACGAGGAGACTGTTGGGTTTCGCGTCCCCCTCGGCCAAGTACATCAGTGAGGACTATCTCGTGGTAATCTAAAACTTCTCTCTTTCTCCATACTGCTATCCATCTATCTACCCATTTGTTTACCCATTTATCTCTTCGTCTTGTCCGTGGCATTTTCTGTTTAAGTTTCATTTTTGTACTTGGAGAAACTATTTTGATCCTTGCCTTTTGCCGGGTTGGTCGTGGTTTGGGTCGAGGAACAGAAAAAGGTGTCGGCGAAGGAGGTGGGGGAGCTGTTGAAGGGGGAGAGGAGCGTCCCCCTCGTGGTGGATTTCTACGCCACCTGGTGTGGCCCCTGCGTTATCATGGCCCAGCAGCTCGAGACGGTATGATTCCTTGTGTTAATCGTATAGATGTTTCTTGTTTCTGCGAATGGAGTGTGAAAGCAGGCATTTTGATATTTCGAAGCTTCTCTTTCTTCGGAATGTTATTCTTATTCAGAAGAGAAGCTTTTGTTGTTTAATGATCCCAGGAAGATAGAAGATACATAGGAGTGGTTGCGTTGGGTCATGTACGTTTAATTGTTATAAGAGAAGTATGAGTGTGGTTTTGTTAATGTTTCCAAGCCAGTATGAGTTTGGTTTTGTTAATGTTTCTGAGCCATTATACATTTGGCATTGTCAATTTTCTCATTGAAAAGGAAAACTGTTTATAATTTGTTGTCTCTGAGTATGCCATTGCTTTTGATAGTTTTATAGTTTACTTCTGTGAACTACTTTCTTTATCTTGAGTACTTGATATTTTGAGAAAAGGATAGCACTCAGAAACGAAATAGGACAAAAAGGGGGGATGATATGGAATGTACCCCCACAGTGGTTGTACTTGTATCTTGTGTTATTGAAATTATCGTGAGTTCTATTTTATGATGTTCTTGAAACTATGAATATATTCTGGTTCTGTGCCCTTATATCAATGATGCGCACGGTTTTTGGAATAGCAAAGCAATATCTAGAGGCGAATTACAATAGTATTCCCTCTAATTGGAATATAGATAGGAAAGAGCTAAATCTGTAACTCACCGCAGACTTAGTGAGGTTTTGTAACATGGATAAACATTAGAAACAAGATAAGGTCCTGCCATTTGAAATGCATTGTTGCTTATACTGAATAAGTAGAGCAAGGTGTCTACTGAGTGGATTATTCTATTTTATATTGTAGACTTATTTTATTTTAAAGCATTTTCCCTCTATGTAGTTCCAGAAAAATAGGTAATTAGGGAAAGCCTTTACGTTATCTTTGTACACCTTTCCTTCTTTTATTTAGCATAAAATAAGTGATGCATTTATAGTTCCAAGAGGGTAGCTGTTAAGGGATTTGAAGAACCCACTTCATTGGATAGTATCATCTATCTATGTTTCTGATGTTATTCGTCTATTAAGTATATCTGGTAATGTGTTCCAAGGCAAGATACATATAAGGGTGGAAAAGGATTTTGGACTGTAGAGAGTAACATAAAACATAGGTATGTTAGCATTTGCAAAGCAACTTGCTTTGCTGAGATCATCTTGTTTTGCTTTCAGAATAAGAATTTCCCTTCAGAAGCATAAATGCTGTTTCTAATGTTCCATTAGTTTGAGAAGGTTTTTCTGATGTCAAAAAAGGCCTTTGAGAGAGGTCTTTTCTTATTATCTGGATCTTGAATGTCTTGTTGCTTAGGTTTTCCTTCATTGCATTGAAAGTTTGGATTTTCTGCATCTTGGGTGCTGTGTGATATATTTCCCTTATCTATTAGAGGTATATTAATAACTTGATAATGTTTGTTCTTGCATGGCATATGACAAACTCTGAGGATTGGATGTCCATATTTCGTTATGTCTAATTTCCACAAAATGTTCAAATGCCTACCAATTGATATGGTTTGTTGAATGGATGAGATGACTTATAGCATGGGGGACTGCTTGGTGCAAGATTGGAGCCACTACAAGGTTGAAAGGGTACTTATTTTTATTGAGAACTGTTATACAGTATCCACTGACTATAATGTGTTCCATGGGAACACAAACCAAGGTAAGGGTTGGCAAGAAGTTCTAGTATGGCGATGCTGAATGTTCTAACTATGCTTATCCTTGCAGACCATTGATTCTTTAAGATAACATTGGCCAGCATCAGGTTTATATAGCTCAGTTTGTGCTCAAGCATGAAATGAAAGCTGTACTAATGCACATGTTAGGGGCTTGAGTTATGTGCCAAAAGCTCCAAGCTAATGATATGTGAAAAGTAGATCAATGCTATCTGGTTCTAGATCACCTCAATCCAGGGTCCCTGCCATGTGTTTGGGTAATGCTGGCACATATAGTATCAATATACCTTTGCATTTGTAGGGAAGGTGTTATCAAGGAGTTGGTTGATAGATGAAATGGAGTACTTCCCGGTTTCCTCACTTTTATGGGGGACTTGCTTATGTACTTTTAAACATGGTGAGACACTTGTTTCCTTGTAATTATCTAGAAGATGTTGTATCTGATACTATATCCATGATTTGCCAAACCATCCAGTTCGGGACAAAACTGGAACAGGACCAGTGGTCCCTGATGAGCTGGTCACATTTGGTCTGTTTCGTGGTTGGAACTTAGAACGAGAATAAACTAAAAGGTTGAAAAGAAGGGCCCAGAATCGAGCTGAACCAAAGAGTAACCACTAGACAGGACTTGTTTCTTGAGTATTTTAGGCATATTTCTTAGATCTTTAAAACTTTTAAGAATTGTAGAACTAATAGGTATCTTTTTCTGTAATTTTTTAAACGCGTTTACTTATTCCATATGTTCCTTTTCCATCATTTTGTTATATTAATTGCTGTTAAATTTTGTATCGTTGTCTATGGGAGCCGTCCCGAACAACACATCTTATGTACGACTAGGCTCTTTCCTCCTCTGAACTGGGGTCAGAACTAGAAAATCTAGGGACTGGCTCTGGAATAATCTGAGTTTAGCAGATCTTGAAGCTATCCTATTTCAATTATGCATGTAATTAGAAGGTAACATAAAATCAAAATGGCTATTTAGAATAAGATCTCAAAGAGAGGATGGTGTTATGATAGTTTTGAAAATGATAGAGACCGAGTATTATTGTGTTGGAAATAGGCTAAGACCGTTTGATGATAAAGAAAGGACTGTGAAAGCATCTGTGGAAAAAAAAGGTGCATTTGTATTAATATTGTACATGATGGAGCGTTCTCTTGATTCTTGGTGGGATGATCCAATCTTTTCCTAAAATCATATGTTAAGTATGTACAGTTTGAAAGGGCAGTTACTTCTTTTGCTGTCATGTTTTGGAATTTTGACCTCTCTGAAGTTTTCTTTTGGTAATGCTTTGTTTATACTGACAATGTCGATATTCTCCAGCTTGCTGTGGAGTATGAGAACACTGTCTTATTTGTGAAGGTAGACACCGATGATGAACTCGAATTTGCACATGACATGCAGGTACTTTGCTAGTTTCTTGTTTTGTTCTTGTTTACATTTCATACAAGCCATATCCTGCCATGATTCTTTTGAACTTTTTCCAGGTTCGCGGGTTGCCAACATTGTATTTCATCAGTCCAGACCAAAGCAAAGATGCAATTAGAACCGAAGGCCTTGTTCCACCAGAAATGATCAGGAATATCATCGATAATGAGATGTGAAAAAATATGTTCATGCATTTTGCCTGTGATGCATTCTCCTCACAGGGCCTTGCATTGTTCATTGCTGTTTTGTTCGTAAGCCATGTTGTAGAATATTGACGGTAGTAGTTCAAGTTAAAGTTGATGCCTGGAAATTTTGGATTATCTCAGCCTGGATATAGAGAATGTACAAGTTCAAAGCATCTTGGGACGGAATTCGGATCATTTGCTATGTTTATGATTGCTAAGCCTTCCTGTGTAATTCTGTACTCATTTCATACTTGAGTTAACGAGACAAAGTTTTCCATTGCTCCATGATTAGCTTCTACTCGTAATTTTGTATCAGTAACTTCTGATTTATTCAGTGATGGTTAATGGCATCTAAGGATTCAACCAATCTACAATGATGAAATACTTGCTGCAATGCCCTGATATTTATGCTCATAAGCTTGATATTACCAAATAATTCCCCGCGATCCTCTGCCGAGCCGCATCTGACCTGTTTACATCCCTAACCTTGAGAAGATAAGAGATGTCTTACCGATCAGAATCTGTAGAATTGGACCCTTTTTGCGTGTTAAAACATATTGCTCTCGGTGGCAAGAGTAAATACTGTCGTTGGTTTTAGTAACAGTAGGATTGCTGACAAACGGACAACTCTTGCCGTAAAGTCTCCCGAGAAGGAAGACAAAATGGACTGGTTAAATATATTTTTAGAACATCTCAAGATAAGACCATTAAAGGTGAAGAAAATCATATACCCGTTCCACCTACATTATACATGTTATTAAAAAAAAAAAAAAAACTTGGTCAAACTTGTGCAAGAGCAACAAACCCTATTGATGCGTTTTCGCCTGTTGACATCAGGGAGTGCATCACGGATGGAGAGGCTGCTAGGAGGGGAAATGAGCAACCCCCACCCAGCCACTCTTTATTCAAGGTCATCTTTTACAAGTATTGCAGGGAATCTATCCACAGTCCGTATTTAAGTACAAATATTTCTAAAGCCAGTCCTCAGTTCGTTTGTCAACAACTAGATTCTTTGGGTGTCGTATGACATTTTAATTAGATCGACGACAGAGGCTTGAAAGTCGCAAAGTATTTATCTCTTGTTCTTCCAGTCAATTTCTTTGTTTTGACGAGAGAAGACATCACTGAACAATTGATACGTCCAGCTAAGTAGGAATGAGCGAAGTTGTAGATATTACGAGCTCTTATAGAAAAATGACTTTAGCATCTTGTTATAAGTATACCCGACATCTTTAGCAATGTGACAGTTATATGCTTCTCACCAAAACACCGTTATATCCTTCTCACCAAAACATCTTAAGCTCACTAATTGGTCCTAACTCAGTTGATACCTCATAACCTCCCTATTCGAGGAAGTCACATATTCAACTCTAACTAAGTGCTTGCACCTTACATATTTGGATATGGCTCGTAGGTTTGCTTCTTTCAGTAGTGGAATTGGCTTGAGACTGTTCCCTAATTAGGTGAAAAATTCGTGTTCAACGTAGAATTATCCTAGTAAGAGAGCTCATGAGATTCGAACCTCTCCCGTTTAGGAGGTACGGTAAATATTTGGCCATTAAGCAACTTATACAAAAGAATACCGTAAACTCCAATTGAGCATGGAAAAATATTCAGGTATCTTAACATATATACTCTTAAATTCATCAAAGTTTTGCACACATATCCTGACTTTACTAGACGAAATATTCAGATACTCTTACACGTATACCCCTACATTTACTAGAGTTTCATATATATACAGCTGACTTTAGTAGGATTGACGGAATCTTTCTAGCATGTTTAGCTGTGATGAGAAGGATACAACTGCAACTTTTTTGAGGATGTTATGAGTATTTATAATTATATGGGAGTATGAGGTATATGTACGATAATTTATAAGATAGACATATAAAATCTTATTTAATTAATTTATCTTTATCTTCATATTCTATGTGAATGAATACAAGTTTGAATAAAGAATACACGTTGTCGTGGAAGCAGAAATTGACGTTCTAATTTGTAACAATTAAGCATGAATATAAATGAAATACCATAAACGATTTATATTTTAGTAAATGACAATCGAAAGAAATAAAATCTCTCATGTGCATGTCATATCTCAAGAAAGAAACTCATGTTTAATGTTTGGCTTCTCTCTTTCTATAAGAAATAATTATATCAACACAAATCATTTATGTTCTAATGTGAATCTTTTAAAAATATAAATATGGATACTTTTAGGAATCTAGACTTGTATCCATATCCAAAATGGATATAAATTACGCATCTATATTTGAAAAAAATAGATACAAATAAGAAAATCAACTAGAGAAGTTTGAATTTGTTTGTGTTGTTGCTTGCAAGATATCAAAGAAGGAATAATATATCAGTCCATCTTTCATAGAATTGAGAACCCATAAAGGAAAGTGACGACAAGAGTGAAAAAGGTCCTATATGTTACATTTCAACGTGAATTGTATGATCGTCTACTCTCTTTCGTTCATAACAAGTTAAGTGCAAGTAAAAAAAAGAACTTAGAGACATCTCTGAAGTTTTTCTGCTAAAAGAATGATTCTAACAATATCACGATGGTCATTCTGTAATAGGATGGTTAGTGTTGTCATCAAGAGCTCAAAATACCAAGATTGTCGAGAGCACAAATATGAGATATGACTACCAGTTGGACATAGGATTGTTAGTGTTGTCATCAAGAGCTCAAAATACCAAGATGGTCAAGAGCACAGATATGACATATGATTATCAGTTGAGCCTAGCTCAGTTGGTACTAATGGTCTTCCCATTTAGGGAGGTCAAGAATTCAACACCACCAAATGCTTGCACCCTGTGTATGTGGACATGATCCGTAAGAATGCTTCCATTGGTGGTAGTGGAATTGGCCTGAAATTGTCGTCTAATTAAATGGAAAATTCGCTTTTATTGTAAATTGTCCCCCAATAAGGAGATTTATAAAATTCGAACCTCTCTCACTTAAGAGACATCATAAATACTTGGTCGTTGAGTTACCTGTCCCCAAAAAAAGTATAGATATGACTGGTTTGGTGTACCTATTGGTTCTTTGACCTTTCAAATTCATTAGGTATCTGATTGTGAGGTTGTAAAGATTGTCCATTGTGTAGAGGTCGAAAAGTTGGGCATCCAAACTAGATGAATGAGAGGACGGGACATGGACATGTGTGGAACTCATAGCGGACAACAAGCGACCCTTAGAATCCTTCTCTTGTGAGGATCGAAAGAACGTGGTTAGGGGGGGCCCTGGTCTTATCCAAAGATTAACCTTATGATACCTAAGTTAGCAATTGTTGTAAGGGTAAAAAGGATGCTCATAAGGAGTTACGGCACATTAGAGTGCTCACCTTGTAGATAGAAGGGTTAAGGCTTTTATAAGGACCTTTACTAAGGGTTGAGCGGCCACGTACCCCATCTAAGGGTGGGACGCATGCTAACTTTCGGCATGACATGGAAGTGTCATGCATGGCTCCCCCAACTTAGTGGTGCCAAATCTTGGTGTTAGCGGCGCCAAAACATACTTATTAGGAACGAATTCCTAGGTTGATTGTGATGAGCCCGTCTGCACTATATCTTCATGATGATAAGGCCGTATAATAGCGCTTTTATCATTTAGACACCGTGCATCTAATGTGCATGTATCCATGTTTCTAACATGTGTAACGATGTCAGTGAAGTTGCATGGGTGCCTCAGACCGCAAGGGCTATCTCAATCCTTGGTTATCGGTAATTGGGGGAGACATGGGGTGCACACCTAACCACTATAGACCATTTTGTTAGGTGGTTGGACTCTCGGGTTCACGGAGTAAGAAATGGTTCCAAGGACCTTTGGTGACTTCCTCCCACAGACCCCATCAATGGTAGGCTGTGTGGTCCATAGGCCTATGTCCCTAGCCTCTTGGGCCCCTTTCGCTTTTTGGGTCTGTTGGGCCATCTTTGGGCCTTCAGATGTCTCCATGTTCAAATGATATGCCAAATAAATATAACAACAATATGTTATCAAAATATATAAAAAACTTGGTCAAACAAGTATGACGGGAATCAAACAAGTACAATGGGAACTTGTTTTCTGAAAGGGTGACTCGGTTGGTTGGGTATTTACACATATATGTAGGAGACCAAGGTTCTTTTCAAGCAAACCCAATATTTCCTTCCAAAGGATGTAATATCTCCTGCAACTTCGATAATTCTGTCCAATAAGGTGATTATTCTAGACTCAAACTAATCTCTGAAGAAGTAATCTCACATACAAGAAGAAATAACCCAATGACACATCAAGAATAGCATGGAGAGCTTTTAGACTCCCAATCTGCTTGAACCCGAGACCTCCTAAAGAAGGGCAAAGGATGAAGCCAAGTGAACTACTCGGTTAGTGCAGGTACAAAAGCAACACTCACTATTAATGCATTTTGCTTTGGTATCAGTCATTGCATCAAGAGTGAGGTGAGAGAGGTTGGCACTAGGGGGAGCAGCCACTATTTGGAGGTCATTTTTGGGCAACTTCACAAGGTGTACCGAAAAAATTGCAGGGAATTTATCTAACATCAGTCTGTGTTCACATATGACCATAGATCAACAGTAGATTCTTTAGATGGCGATTGACTCATTCTAGAATTCTAATTAGATCCATCGAACAGGTTTGAGAGTCCAAGAATTATTTCTCTTTTTCTTCCAGTCAATTTCTTTGCGTTGACAGAAGAATAAGTCATTGAACAACTGTTGGAAAAAGGAAAATTGACACTTCAAGCAAGTAGGAATGTAAGTGGACAGATAGGAATTGAAGGTTTACTAATCTATATTTGTATTTGTATTTTATGAATGATTATGAATTTGAATACATGGACAAATAGGAATGCAAGTTGAATAATGTTAGATGATTAGCATATATTTTTTTTGTCAGGGTGGTTAAATAGTCAAGTATTTACAGTATTAACTATTCCTAATTAATCCTACCATCGAAGAGAAAACTCTAATTTTTCCTCTTTCGAAGGAAATTTTTTTACATTGCAATGACAAGTCTGTTTTCTTTAGGCATTATTTCAAGTTCGTAAGTTCCATTGCATGAAGTAATAATTTTTTGTGAATCCTACTACTTGAGGAGAGTGCTCGGACATAGACCTTCACGAATTTGAATTTAAATGTGAAATTTGAATTTGAATTTGAATCTCTAGTCCTATACAATCATTAAAGGTGGAATTTGAATTTAAACCTTTCCTACAAAAGAGAGGTCACATGCTGCAGAGCATACACTCTGCCAAAAATACAGGGGATTTATCTAACAGCAGTGTATGCTGACATATTACAAAGATCAATAGTAGACTCTTTAGATGGCAACTGACTCAGTCTAAAATTCTAATTAGATCCACGGAACAGGCTTGAAACTCCTAGAAATATTCATCTTTTCTTCCCCAGTCAATTACTTTGCATTGACAGAAGACTACATCACTAAACAAGTGTTAGTAAAAGGAAAATTTGACACATCCACCAAGTAGGATTGTAAATGGAGTAGATAAGAATTGAAGATTTACAAATCTATATCTGTAGTCGTATTTATTTCGTGAACGAAATATGAATTCAAATAGGATTTTTTGCATATATATATCTCTCAAATACATTATATTTGCATGTATACCTTCAACTCTCACGTAATAGCATCAATATCCCTAAAATCTTAGAAAGTTGGACTTATATCCTTCAATCTAATGATTTTGCATAAATATCCTTAAATTCATTAATATTTTACATATATACCCCCTTAATTCATTAAAATCTTACATTATGTACCTCCGACACCTCCGATGATATCATGATTTATGCAATATTTTTGACATATTTTGTTGAAATTCACCTAAGTTTGACGGGTAGGACATAAATGCAACATTTTGAAGATTTCAAAAGTATTGATGATAATATGTGAGAGTTGGGGTATACAGACAAATACGGTATATTTGAAGGTATATATGTAAAAAAACACAAATACTCGGACAAATACAACTGTGAATTAAATATTGTTGGACGATTTACAGTTAGCAAGAGACAATCAAAAGCAATAAAAAAATTTTCATGTGCATATCACTTCTCAAGGAAAAAAGAGTCATCATGAAAACATGGTCTTTCCTTCCCCAAGAATTACGCGAGTACAAATAATTTCTAGTGCTATTTGATTTGAGATAAATACCTGGAACACTTACATGCAGCAGTGTTTTACGTCAGATCAAAAGACTCATATGCTAATGTGAATATATAAATATAACTAAATATGTATATACTATATATATAATCTATCTTGTAACCATATTCAAAGCATACATAGAATACATATCTATAAACAAAAATAAATAGTAAAAGCAACCAGACAAATCTGGATATGATTACATGGCTACTTGAAAGAGAGCAGGGAAGGAATAATGCATCACTCCTTCAAGCACAATTGACACACTTCATAAAGGTAAGAGACCACAAGAGAGAGAGAAAAAAATCAATATCCCTTCTGAACAGAAAATTAAAATGTGTGATGTTCTGTTCTATTTCATCCATAAAAAGTTAAAGTATAAAAAGAAACAAGATCCAGAGAAGGCATCTCTCATTCTCCGAAGTATTTTTAAAAGAAAAAAAAAATGATTCAAATAGTCCTGTGTATTTTCAGTACCTCTCCTTACAGAGGGGATCAAATTGTTCAAGTAAAAATTAAAAAAGAAAAAACAAAGTGAGAGTTACAAGCTAAAAATCCATTGTAGACCTAACCCAACCCATGTGTCAAAACTTCCCAACAAAGAGAGATGAAGCCTTTGTCTTCTCCACACTCCTCCCACAAACCTCACAGTTCACAAATCAATCCCTGTAATGGAATTGGTGTTCCGTTCTTCTCCTCCTTCTTGTGGTTGCTTGTTCATGGAGGGGGCAATGGTGAGAGAGCGAGCGAGAGCGAGAGAGACCTCTGTGGTGGGTCTCCTACACCTCGGCGCACCTCGCCGGAGCAAAGCCGAGCCTGGACCTGCCGGCGTCGTAGACGACGTGGAAGTTCTGCTGCTGGTAGTTGCCGAGGATGGAGAGCCCCGACCTGGGCGTGCCCAGCATCGCCAGGCAGGCCACTCCCTCCTGTTCCAGCCTTATGAAGCTGTTCTCCGGCGGGAACTCCCACACTGCCCCGTCGGCGAATACCACTGTCAGCCCCGGCAGCTGGAGCCCCCCCTCCACGCCGGACACGTTGTAGCAGGGGCTCAGCACCGGGAAGCCCTCCACCACCGGGTAACCCTTCACTTCCCGCAGCACCGCCTCTCGGACGGCCCGGTACGCCGGCTCCGCGAGGTAGCTCAGCGTGGTGCCGGAGTCGACGATGGTGCCGCCGGCGCCGTCGGGGGATAGCTCCCACACCTCCGGGGGGATCGCCAGGGGCTTCCCCGCCACCCTGATCTCCTTCACGTGTACGTAGTAGAAGGTGTCTGCGGGGTTGTCCTTGCCGGCGACGAAGGAGGTGAAGTTGAGGCGGGGGTGCGCCATGATGGCGGGGTCCTCCCCGAGGACGAGCTTGCTAGAGACGGAGAGGTCGCTGTTGCGGTCGACCAGGCAGTAGGAGAAGACGCTGCTGCCGCCGGAGAGGGAGCGGAGCTGGGAGGAGAAGGAGAGGGCGCCGCGGCCGAGGCCGAGCAGCCCGGCGGCGCCATGGAAGAGGCCCCGGTTCCAGTGGCCGCAGCCGAAGATGACGCCCTCCATGCGGTGGGCGGCGCCTGCGGCGGTGAGGTTGACGGTGAAGGTCTCGAGGGCGAGGTCGCCGGTGGTGTTGGAGCGGTCGCCGTACCAGTAGAAGTAGGGGCAGGTGGGGGAGGAGTCGGTGCAGGGAGGCGGGGGGTCAGGGGAGGAGACGAGGCGGCAGTGGGGGTCGGCGCAGGGGATGGAGCGGTAGGAGGAGGAGAGGGCGGGGTCGTAGATGGGGCCGCGCTGCTCGAAGCAGTCGTGGCAGGGGAGGCACTGCAGCCAGTTGAGGTCGCTGCCGGTGTCCATGATCACCGAGAAGTGGCGGGGGGGAGTCCCCACGAACACGTCCGCCAGGTACTCGCCGGAGCCCAGCGTCACCCCCGACTCCACCGTCGTCATCGCCAGCTGCCCCGCCAGCAGCGCCGGGGCGGGTTCCTTCTCCGCCGGCCGGTGGTGGTGCTTGTTGTGGTGGCGGTGGCGGTGGGAAGCGAGGCGGCCGCGGGCGTTCTGGTTCTTCTTCTCGGTGATGCGGCGGTGGAGGGCGTGGATGCGGTGGAGGTCGTGGTCCGCGGACTCCACCAAGGTGTCCTTGGGGGGCCTGCGCGGGACGGCGGTGGAGCGGTGTCGGAGGTGGAGCTTGAGGGCGCCAACGGGGGCGGCGGCCAGCGGAAGCAGCTCCCCCGCGTCTTCTGCCGCTGCTGGCTCGATGCGGTGGTTGTTGCAGTTGGGTTGGGGGGATGCGGTGACGGCGGCGTTGAAGGTGAGGTGGTCGAGGAGCTCGATGCCGGCGAGGGAGGAGGTGATGTTGAAGAAGGCGGATGCGGGGTAGGGCAGGCAGGGGAAGAGGACCAGGAGGAGGAAGAGGAGGAAGGGGGGGGTGGGGGAAGGTGGGGCTTCTGTGGGGTGGAGAAGCTGCCATGGGAGGAGCTCGCCGAGACCTCCCCAGCCTCCCCTCACATGAACACCACGCAAAGCCCAAGATCATGTATGAGAGAGAGAGAGAGAGAGAGGGGATGGGAAGAAGAAGGAGAAGAGAAGAAGAGGTGGTGGGGAAGTAGAACAAGCAAAGATGGGATCTTGCTCTGTTGGGCTGTCACGTATCAGGCTGGTCTGTTCTGCATTAACAAGTTTTGGAGAGATGGATAGAGAGAGAAATGGGGAGTTTAAAGGGGTAGGAGTTCCCCATTTTTTCTTCTCCCGCACTGCTGCTGGTGTAGAGAGAGAGAGAGAGAGAGAGAGAGAGAGATGGGTGGGTCGTCTTGTCCTGTGCTACGTTGGCAGACCATTGGACTGCGACGGGCGTTCAATGTTCAACGGTGAGGTGCCGCGGTTGGACCAGACGGGATCCTATGCGCCCTGGCGCATGCACCCGGAAGTCGCGGCGCCTTGTAACGTAAGTTGTCCCTACATCAAAGGGTGGAAGGTCCAGTTGGTGCAGTGCCACGGTTCTTGAGCACGTGTGCCGGGCTATTACAGTGAAATTTAGAGAGAGAGAAAGGGTAGAGAGGGACGGAATGGGAGGAAAAGGGGAGAGCACGCATTTGAACAGCTACTCCACCACACGCGGTTTCGATGAGAAGTGTGGACTGTTAGAGTTAGAGAAATGAAAGGAGTACAGAGAAAGAGTTGTATTGTATTGATGTCCACAGTTTTTATCATTTTCTTTGTCACATTTATTAAACATTTTGTATTATCTAATCAAAAAATTATCATTAGAAATGTTGGTTTAAAATGATTAGAATAAATTTAATAAAAACCTTCTAATACTTTTTGATTACATAACTTAGCTGGTTGGACATGATGGCCCTTGCTCTATAGAGTAAGATTTGAGGCCGCATAGAAATAGAATATCCTTCATATTTCAAAAAGAGAAATGCATGTCAGGAAAATCGCTTAAATAAGTTCCATAGAGGGAGACAATATTCGCAAGTGAAATGTCCGATCGTGCAGGCTCGAACTTGTGTCGTTCTGTTCAAAAGGTAGGGAGGGTGTCTCACTGCGCCATAATTTTTATCGTGCCCACTTACTTTGTTCTTCTTCTTGACATTTTTTTTAAAAAAATCTTGATTTCGTTTACTTGGTCATACAACTCAGAAGCCATTCTTTTTCTTGTTACAAATAAAAAAAAGCAGCGGATTTTGATGGGTTTACATGCAATCTGGTCTAAGAGGATGAAGCATACTTCCCCATCTTCGGATTCTTCCTCCCTGTTTCCTGATATCCCGCATGGGCTCTCCCTCTATCTCTCTCTCAAACTCCTTTGACTTGGCGGCCTTGTGGGAGGCTTGGGAGCCACCAACCAACGTAACTGGCCACAAGACTTTGAATGCAACAAGCGAAACAACTGGGTGGATAGCATGGAGGAAAGAAAAGGCATTAGAATAAAGACCAATCCCATGACTTGTTAGGTACACTAACAAGCCATTGTCCTTTACTCAACAGTTTCTAAAATTATAGTATTACTTGTCATTTTGTCATTAATTTTGTATAGTTGTTTATGTTACAGGCAGGTTTCAGGGCCTAGTTGCCTATACATTTGGAAGAAAATATTTTATTTTCAATTTTTTGGAATTGGTAAAAGATAATTTCGCACACTTTTGGCACTTTCATCCTATACAGATGACATTTTCCGATCATGCAATGAGAGATTTGTGACTAAACAATCCTTAAAACTCATGATCTCCTCGATTTTTAGAGTCGAGGATATCGACTAGGTTATTAGCTCGGTGCAAACTAGCCTCTCCATTTTATCCTTTCACTCTAAGGCCATGTTTGGCATACATTTCATAAAATGCTTTTGAGCTTCAGCTTAGTTATTTTGGAAGAATTAGTCTAGATTATAGAAACCATTCATGTAATATTTTTAATTATTTTTTAGGAATGTTATGGTACTACACTTTTTATCATCTCATTTGTACTACACTTGTTATCATCTCATTTGTCGCAATCAATAGGAACTGTTTCATCATTTGATCGTATGGTTCTATTAAAATTATTTTTTAGACAAATTTTATTATAATTAATATATTTCTTATTAATAAGAATTCTTTGATCAAGTAGTCAATAATTTTCAATGAACGTAATAAATTAAAAGGACAACAAAAAGAGTAGTATAATAGTAGTCCTCATTACTTTTTAATTACTAACAAAAAATTTATAATTTATAATTTCTCACATTGAGATAAAAATAAAATTATTAAGACCAACTTGGGCAAAGATCTGAAGTCAGTCGTAACCAATTTTGTTCAATATTTTTTTATATTAAAAGTGGGAGCCAAAGTGACCCCAACGCCAAACACGCCCTCTAGTTTCCTTGGCGTTCCTGTTAAGCTTCACTGTTGGTGCCGCCTACGTCCAGGTTGACCTTTTCTTATTACACAACCGCCAGGTGGTTATGTTCCCACCAAACAGTGTCCTCGGGAACACCAGAACAGGGACGGCAGCCAAGGCCCAAAGCCACGCCGACCCGTCCCACGCGGCATGGTGTTCAACGCTTTCCCAGGGGACCCACTTCGGTCAAACATGTAATAAATTATGACAAAATTAATTACACACATTATATTAGTGGATTAGCAAACATAATTAAGTTAATTACACCGTGGATAGGTGGACGACGACGTGCATATGATCCATGCGATGATGACGAAGAGATGTGGGTGGGTCCAACTTTTAGTCAAACTCTTCTCCCCTTTCTCTCCCTAGATTTCAGTATATGGGGTTGTTTGTTTTAACAATTATTTTATTTTACGGTATTTTTTTATGTTTGAAATGATGTAAGATAGCATAAAATATAATTCTATTTAAACCTTATTTGCACACTTAGTAATTCAATTTCTTTATTTTGGTTTACAAAAAATAAAAATCACTGTAAACTAAAACAAGAAGATTAAAGCATTCTTTTATTTTATTTTACAAGTAAATAAACAAATGCTCTCTAATTTTAAATCACAAAATTTCGCTTATTTTAAAATCAGTGATTTTGAGACGGATGAATTATTTAGTTTTACATTGAAACAAATTATCCCTATATCTAAACTTAAATGGGGTCCTTCGCACCTCCTTGCCTCTTTTCCTGCGTTCACGTGCGCTTCACAAATATACAAGGCAAGAACGAATGAGTCATTTGACATTGAAATAATGGGACCATACCTCATCGCCTTTTCCCCGCGCACAGAGCAAGGATATCTTTCCAGCTAAACCCCTCTCTCATTTTAGAGTTTCAGTTCATCTATTTATATTATTAATTATGTTCACTAAAGGAAGATAGTCATAGTTCTGATGACATAATTAGGTTTGGGGGAAAATGTGATTCATGGCTAAGATGGGAAATGTTTAATTATTTATAAAGAGATATATTGGAATATTCCTTTTCTATTTCACCTGTCCATCCAAAACTCTAGACGATAGATTTCTTCTAAATCCTCAAATTATGTTTTTTTTTTTTGTTTAAATCCGTATGCATGCCTAGAGAATATCAAAACTTGTCAAATCTGCAAGCACCCACAAGCATGCACTCAGACAAATCTAACCCCCACCAGCCTTTCAAAATTTAGGGAAGTAGAATAGTTATCCAATTATGATCTGAACAGTGTGTGTGTGAAAGAGAGAGAGAGAGAGAGAGAGAGAGAGAGGGATTTAGGGCTGTAATCAGGGGATATGACCCTGTGGTGCCCCATGTGTTTGTGCCGAGAATATCAAATGAGATTTGAAGTGCACCTAATGCTGATGCACAGATCTTCTAGGGAGATTTGACTTTGAATTCAGAGCACAAACATATTATCATTTTTGTATAATTTGACTTTGAGTGACACAATTTTTGTCCAACTTACTTGATAAGCATATTTTTATAAATATTTTAAGATAGGGCATATTTTTGAAAAATATTTTGAAGTGAAGAATATTCCTTCTTTTATAAAAGGAATGATTTATAGAATCCCTATTTTTAATTATCATTTTTCTTCTAATAAGGGGCAAATATCATGAGTAAAATAATAACTTGTTACTTTT
Organism: Zantedeschia hybrid cultivar; assembly: GCA_030544215.1. Taxonomy (NCBI): domain Eukaryota; kingdom Viridiplantae; phylum Streptophyta; class Magnoliopsida; order Alismatales; family Araceae; genus Zantedeschia; species Zantedeschia hybrid cultivar. The sequence goes on from JARZZO010000004.1 coordinate 54,001,825, forward strand.
ATTTTAATTATTATTTTGGTTTCCTTTCTTCCCATTTTAGCTTCCACATACATCCTAAGCATGAAAGGATATATTTTTATGGACATTAAAATAGATAATAAATTAGCTCTATGCCCATCCGGTACATAGAAAAATATCAGATTTGAATAAATAGGTTGAAATATGGATCTCTCTCTCTAGCCCATCGTTTTTTCTCTCTATATATCTATCTTTACCTGTTACTGGTATCCGGGTCCCTTTGTTAAACTTCGTAAACATTTGGATTTTGTAGTAAATGTTAGAAAAATATATTTTCAAATTTTGCCAACAATAAGAGTTTGCATAATATAAAAATTTTACAAAATATAGAAAGTGAAAGACATACAAAAGAGATAGAATAAGATGTACAAAAGAGAAGAACCCCTTGTTAACCCGCATCTTAGTTCTTCATGTTACAAAATATAAAAAGTAAAAGATATAAAATAGAAAGGAACCTCCCTATTAATCCGAATCTTAATTCTTCATAAAGAAAGTAAGAAGGAGAGAGAGAGATTCTAATATTGCCACGTGGCCTAGTTATAGTGTTGGCGAGAAAACAAGAACTTCGTTTTGATATTATAATATAGATGTGATACATATGAATAAAAGACATTATATTTAAATTTACCATATGGAGCAAATTTGGTTTCTTGAATATTATGCCAATAAACATCAATTGCGAGAAAATTACCTAATTTTCTACATTTCCAAGCCTTGACTGAAGGAAAACCCCATGACAAAGGCTAGTTGGCCGCATGAGTTCATCTCTAGTTCCAAAGAACCTATGTGAATGAGCCATGTGTTGGCCACCACCAACTCCCCAAGAAGCTCCCACAATCGAGGCTCTCTACAAACAACCCTCCAAAAGGGCATCTTCCTTTTTCCCTCCCCCCCCTGCGGATCTTGATGGTTGAAAATTAAATTAAGGCCCAAAAACTGTACTTCCACTAGATATGGTGTGGTTCCATGGGAATGTGTGGCTCTACTTCCTCATGTTGATTCGAGGAAAAGATGGGCCAAGGTAGGAAAGTGTACTGTTGCTTAAGAGTTTCTTTGTGTGCACTCCAATAAATCTTTTATTATGTGCATACCCTCATGAAGCTCGAAGTTAAATGTGTATTTCCTCTAAATTTTACGAAAGCTGTATGCTGCTGGTATCATTCTTCCTATTTAATTAAACTTTAATGTAGTTCTTATCTATCAATCATCCACCTGAATTTATTGCAGTAAATCTTTGATTAAGATGAACAAAACACGTTCAATAGAGTGGTGATGAAAGGAGTATCTTAAGAAAGTACATTAAAGATGTAAGAACAGCATCACCTGTGGATAAGCATGAGCAATTGTAGATGTTTATAGGACACATGCCTCTGAATGTCATGAGTTTGAAAGGATATGAGCATAATTTAAGATTTTCATAGTATATTTACAGGAGAACACCATTAGATTCGAGTTGACCAACATTTTTTTTTCTTGAACTTCTCTAATTTTTTTCGTAAGTACATAGTTTTTTTTAGAGATTTATGTGCAACTACCCCACCTACACAGATTGGATAATCGTGCTTATGAAAAAGAAGGTCAATTTTGCATTATAGTTATACAAGAGGGTACTTGCACGTACTCATTGCATAGGAGAGCTCATGCAAATGGAGCATACTTTGGGGTTTATTTACAAGGAGATTGGGGTTTATTTATAACGAGTAATACTTGCTGCAATGCTCCTGTGTGTCTTGCGTGCTGCGCACACACAGCGGCATTGCAATGGATAAAAAATAAAAATAAGTCAACTCTGAAGTGTGCTAACCGTCCGTACAATGTAATGTTCGATTTGATAATGTAAAAAAATTTAAAAAATAAAAAATCGTGCTCCAATGAATGGTAAAAATTAACTCGATTTTTAATTTTTCAGATTTTTTAAGATCGCCCGATCGAACATTACACCATACGAACGATTAAGGCATCTCGAGACGTATCTGAAAAAAATAATAATAATAATAACTTATCCACTGCAATGTCCCTGCATATAACAAGTACTACTCATTTACAAAAAAATCATCAAATGCTCGAAGAATGGAGTTTCCTTCATTCCTTTCTCCTCTTGAAATGAGCACCCATGAACATACATTCTAGGCTCAACATTGTTTCTTGCGAGACTTATTCTTTACAATATTGACTCGAGTGAGGTGCAGATAGAAGAGGATGTATGGGAGTTACCATAATAAATTGGAGAGGCTCCTGCGCATCCCACTATGGGAGGCGTGTTGGGTTTTAATCCAATTAGTGGTCCACTTGTGTTTACTGGGCTGCACACTTGCACACCATTAGGCATCCAATTAATGGAATATGATTGGGCTTTAACCCATTAGGCGCCCAATAAGGATCCTGTAATGGGTAGGATCCTGTTAGAAGTAAGAACGGGACTGGTCCCTCCTCTCTATAAAAGAAGCCTGTGACTCCCCATTAGGTTATACGCATTAAGACGAATAGAGAGAGGAAACCAGTGGAGACAGTGCGTGGGTTTACACCGTCTTCCTGTCCGGAGTTCGTGTGTTCTTGTTCGAGGTCCGCTGCGCGTGGGGATCGACTCCGGCATCGTCTTCCTCTGCGTTAGGGATGACTTCCGCTCCAGGTATTCCGAAAATCCCCAACAAGTGGTATCAGAGCCCGGTTCGGAATTTTTTGGGGCTCCGATTTACGGGATTCTTCCCGGTTTTGTTTAAAAAAAAAAAAAAAAAAAAAAAAAATTGGACGGCCGAACGGCCGAACGGCCGGACGGCTGTCGGCGTACCGCCGCGGCCGAGCGCGGCAGCGCCGGCTGCGCGGGCGCGGCACGCCCCGCCGCGGCGGGCGGCCGCGCTGGCCGCGCAGGCCCGCGCGGGGCCGTGCGCGGCCCGCGCGTGGTCGCGCCGCGGCGGGCGGCCGTGGCCTGCGCGCGGCCGCGCTGGCCCCGCGCGCGGCGCCCGCGGCCGCGCTGGCCGCGCCGCGGCGAGCGGCCACGGCCTGCGCGCGGCCGCGCAGGCCCGCGCGGGGCCGCGCGCGGCGCCCGCGGCCGCGCTGGCCATGCCGCGGCCCGCGCGCGGCCGCGCAGGCCCGCGCGGGGGCCGCGCGCGGGCGCGGCGCCCGCGGCCGCGCAGGCCTGCGCGGGGCTGCCGCGCAGGCCCGCGCGGTGCGCTGGGGCCGGCGGCCGCGCGGGGGGCCCTGCGCGCGGCGGCGCGGGGGGCCCTGCGTGCAGGGCCGCGTCCGGCGGCGCGGCGGCGCTGGCCGCGCCGGGCTGCCGCGCAGGGGGCGGGTTCCGGCGGCCGGTTTCCGGCGGGGTTTTTGGGTTCCGGCGGCGGTTTCCTAAATCTGGATTTTCTAAAATTTGGGTTTCCTTAAATTGGAGTTTCTAAACCCTAACTTTCCTTTTTGGGAGGTTGAAGATGATGGGTTTAAGAAACCATTAAGTTTAGGAAACTTTGTATTTAGGAAATTATTGGATTTTATTTGGGTTGGATTTTAAATCCGTAACGGATCTTGGTTAAAGATCATTTGGGTCCTATTTTGGGTATTAGATCCGTTAGGATCTTATTAAGACCCAAATACGGATCCATTTGATCATTCCTTAACGGATATTAGTTAACGGGTTTTGGATTCGAATTCTGGGTACGATATCCGCTTGGATGTCATTAAGACCCGAATTCGGATCCGATTAAGTACTCAACCCGAATCCGTTATTCTAACCCAAATCGAATCCGTTAATCCATTAAGAACCGGACCCGCATCCGTTTATATCCGTTTGTGTATATGTATCCTTTAAGTTAAAAAGATTTAAAATCATTTAATTTAAAGTCCTTTAGTTATTTTTTATCCTTTAAAATTCACTAATGGTCATTTAATTGATCTATTAAGTTCTGGATCTTTGGCCCATATTTCTGGGCCCATTTTAGGTCCATTAGTGATCTTTAAAGGATAAAAGATCATATTTTAAATCTGTTTGGATACATACACAATTTTGATAATCTGTTTGTAATTTTAGTTATTTCTGCAAACAGAAACGGATATATTTGCAATTTAAGTTGTTTCTGCAAATTAAAACGGATATGTTTGCAATTTATGATTATTCATGCAAACTGCAAAGTATGTTTACAATTCAGGACTTTTCTGTAAACTGTTCAGACTATGTTTGCAATTCAGTTTTCTTTCTGCAAACAGAAAAAGGACATATATGTAACAGCATGCTATAAACTTGTTAAGTAATCATTTTAATGTAGTTTTAAGCATGATTAATGTTGTTTAAGAATCAATAATTATTGCTGTAAGTTTAGGAGATATTGTTGTGATTATTTGTCTTCTTTACAGTTTTTAATCATGTATGAATATCTCCACTTAAGATTGCATTAATTATTGTGTTTATGTCCTTTTTGCTCATGTTATGTGTTTATTAATGCTATTATGTAGTTTCGTGGTAAATTTTGATTTCTAACTGATTAGTTTGACCACCAAAGTAGCACTAATTACGAGGATTGATAAAATCTTACCATATTAAGTTTTAAATAGCATTATTGATGAGCATTTAGATATTTGTTATCATTTTAATTGGGGGAGGATGTTTTAGTATTCAAAGTGTGTAAGTAGATCACCAAAGTGACCTTATGCATGGAGAATAATAAAATAAACTCGTTAAGAAATTAAAATGATTTCAAATACTTGTGTTCATGACTTGGTTGTAAATTTAACTCCCAAAGGAGTATTTATTTTCATGTCATGAGCAGGATAAAATAAAATTTATTTACATGGCGATTCTTGAGAGCTATGTACCCAAAGGTACTCTCTCTTGATATCAAAATGTTTATAAGTTTTAGTTTTATCACTTAAGTTAATTCGGGGGGTTCGTCCATGAAGTTATCGGACGACTTGATAAAGTAGTTCTCTTTATGTTGTTGAATTACTTTGCATATTTGTTTGCCTCATTACTTGCAATATTTTAGTTCCATTGCCTTATATGTGAGCATGTGTTTGTTTATTTCAGCTGCTTCTCCTTTGTTTGCACCATTTGATGCTAGTGTGCCGTACCTGAATGGCACTAATTTCACTGAGTGGAAACAAAGGGTACAATTTGCTCTAGGCTGCATGGACTTAGACTTAGCATTACGTGAGGTTATGCCGGCTCCACTTACTCCAGAAAGCTCTTTGGAACAGCAGACTCATTATGAAAAATGGGAAAAGTCCAATCGTCTCTGCCTTTTGTTCCTTCAGGGACACGTTGGACAGAACATTAAGGGATCTATCCCAGATCAGACTACTGCTAGTGGATTTCTTAAGGCTATTGAGGAACAGTTCATTAGTTCTGATAAGGCCAAAGCCAGTACTCTAATGGCTAAACTGTCCTCAATGAAATACACTAGTGGTAGTGTTCGAGAGCATATAATGATCATGAGAGATATTTCTGCTCAACTGAATGCCATGGAGGTTACTATTTCAGACACTTTCCTAGTCCATTTCATTCTCAACTCTTTGCCTAGCGAATATGAGGCATTTAAGATCTCCTACAACACACATCAGGCTAAATGGTCAGTCAATGAATTGATGACCATGTGTGTCCAGGAGGAAGAGAGGTTGAGAGGAGAGAGGAACAATGTTGCTTTGTTTACCTCTCATAAAGTGAAAAGTGGGACAGGAAAGAAGAAGAAGGGTGTCCAGAAGAAGGGCAAGAAGAAGGACAAGTCAAAAAGTAAAAATGACAAGTGCTTCTTCTGCAAGTTACCTGGACACGTTAAGAAAGATTGTCTGAAAAGGAAGGCATGGTTTGAAAAGAAAGGTAATCTCTCATCTTATGTTTGCTATGAGTCTAATTTAGTTAATGTTCCAAAGAGTACATGGTGGATTGACTCAGGTTCTACTGTGCATGTTGCCACTTATATGCAGGGATTCCTTTTCCAAAGGCCTCCGAATGAGGGTGAGCGGAGCATCTTTTCAGGAAATAAGACGCGCTCACAAGTCAAGGCCGTAGGAATTTATAGGATAGTTATAGAATCAGGATTTGTTCTAGATTTAGAAGACACTTTTTATGTACCATCTTTTAGTAGAAATTTGGTTTCAGTATCAAGACTTGATTCAAAAGGTTTTCAAGTCAAACTTGGAAACTCTTCAGTTGAATTAATAAAGGATTCTATTGTTATTGGTACTGGTTCTATATCTGATGGTTTGTATAAATTGTGTCTTAGCAATGCGATTGAACAATCTCATAACACCCTGCATACTTCGGTCCTTATTGGCAACAAGCGTGGTAGAGTTAATGAAAATTCATCCATGTTGTGGCATAGGAGATTAGGACACATCTCCATTAAGAGGCTCAAAAGGTTAGTGGGAGAAGGAGTGTTACACACTCTGGATTTCACTGACTTCGAGACATGTGTTGATTGCATTAAAGGAAAGCAAACACACACGCCTAATAAAGATGCCACAAGGAGTTCTGGAATTTTAGAAATAATTCACACTGATATCTGTGGTCCTTTTCCACCCTGTCTGACTGGTGAGAGGTACTTTGTCACCTTTATAGATGACTATTCTAGATTCATGTATCTCTATTTACTTCTTGAAAAGGCAGATGTTTTTAATGTCTTTAAGGATTTCAAGAAGGAAGTAGAGAAACAATCAGGGAAAGTAATCAAGATAGTCAGGTCTGATAGAGGTGGCGAGTACTATGGTAGGTATACTGAGATGGGACAAAGGCCTGGTCCATTAGCTAAATTCCTTAAAGAAGAGGGTATTGTACCTCAGTACACTACTCCTGGCAGCCCATACCAGAATGGGGTTGCAGAAAGAAGGAATCGAACGCTTAAAGAAATGGTCAGGGCAATGTTAAGTCATTCTACCCTTCCTTTATCCTTGTGGGGCGAAGCCGTTAAGACAGCTGCTCACATTGTGAATAAGGTTCCTACGAAGGCTGCGCCTAAGACTCCTTATGAGTTATGGTGTGGTAGGAAACCTTCTGTGAGCTATATGCGCACGTGGGGGTGTGCAGCTGAGGCTAGACCATACAGTCCACAGGAAAAGGCTTTTGATCTCAGAACAACCAGTGGATTCTTCATTGGTTATCCAGCGAGATCGAAAGGGTATAGATTCTATTGCCCATCCCATGTTCCCATCATTATAGAAACAGATAAGGCAAGGTTCCTTGAAGATGGCGGAGTTAGTGGGAGTGGACCTTCTCGAGAGATTTCTTTTGAGGAGTTACAGGATCAGGTTGAAATACCTGTAACAACTGACAACCTTGTTCCCATATTCATTCCTCGGAATGAAATCCTAGGGGAGCAAATAGTTGCAGTTGGTCCACCCCAGGTTGCTCCAGAGCCAGAAGATGTCGCTGTTGTTGACCAACCACCTCCTCAGGTGGATCAGGGGCCAACATTGCGTCGATCTGAAAGAGTCAGGAGACCTGCCATATCTGATGAGTTCATAGTATACCTACAGGAGGATAGTGTAGACAGGGGTGACATTGATGATCCAGTGACGTTTTCACAAGCCATGAAGAGTGAAAAATCTGCCTATTGGTTTGAAGCCATGAAAGAAGAGCTTGACTCTATGGCTAAAAACCAAGTCTGGGATCTCGTTAACTTGCCTAAAGGGTCCAAACTTGTTGGATGTAAATGGATATTCAAAACTAAGGTGGACGTTAAAGGCAAAGTTGAACGATATAAGGCCAGATTGGTAGCTAAGGGTTTCACTCAAAGGGAAGGCATTGACTATGATGAGACGTTCTCTCCAGTTTCCAAGAAACTCTCATTCAGAATAGTCATGGCCTTGGTAGCTCATTTTGACCTTGAGTTACATCAGATGGATGTGAAAACGGCTTTTCTCAATGGGGACCTAGATAAAGAAGTGTACATGGAGCAACCTCAAGGGTTTCGTGCTGAAGGTAAAGAACACTTGGTATGCAAATTAAGGAAATCCATTTACGGACTTAAGCAAGCCTCCCGCCAATGGTTTATAAAGTTTAATGAAATCATACTGTCTTTTGGGTTTAAGGAAAACATTATTGATGAATGTTTGTACCTAAAGATCAGTGGGAGTAGTTTCATTGTCTTGCTTTTGTATGTGGATGACATCTTGCTTGCCAGCAGTGATCTTGGTTTGTTGCACGAAACCAAAGCTTTTCTTTCTAAGAACTTTGAGATGAAAGATATGGGTGATGCCCACTATGTTTTGGGCATTGAAATCACTAGAGATAGACCCTCAGGCACTCTTGGTCTCTCTCAGAAGGCTTACATCTCAAAGGTCTTGGAAAGGTTCAACATGCAGTCCTGCGCACCCGATAAAGTACCCATTGTAAAAGGTGATAAATTCAGTGAATTACAGTGTCCCAGGAACGACTTGGAAAGGAAGCAGATGGAGTCTATCCCATATGCTTCAGCCGTTGGGAGCTTGATGTACCTTCAGACTTGTACACGTCCAGATATAGCTTTTGCCGTGGGTATGCTCAGCAGGTACCAGAGCAACCCAGGCATGGATCATTGGAAAGCTGCCAAGAAAGTCATGCGGTATCTTAAGGGCACATTAGAATTCATGCTCACTTATAGAAGGTTAGATCAGCTAGAGGTCGTTGCCTATTCTGATGCTGATTTTGGCGGCTGCCTTGATTCGAGGAAGTCCACTACAGGATACATCTTTCTCCTAGCAGGAGGAGCTATCACTTGGTGCAGTGAGAAGCAGAGTATTACAGTGGCTTCCACGATGGCAGCTGAGTTCATTGCTTGTTTTGAGGCTAGTGCACAGGCCATCCAGTTGCGGAATCTGTTTACAGGTCTATCATTTATTGACTTCGTCTCCAGACCTATCAGGATATATTGTGACAATTCCGCTGCGGTCTTCTTCTCTAAGAACAATAAGGCGTCCAAAGGTGGGAGAGCCTTAGACATTAAGTATTTTGCTCTTAGAGACAGAGTAAAGAATCAAGAAGTGTCTATAGAACATATCGGAACAGATCTTATGGTTGCTGACCCACTCACGAAAGGACTACCTGCTAGCACTTTTTGTAGTCATGTGATTCGGATGGGTCTTGTCAGTTCTCTCGATATGTTGTGATTCTTCTATCACTTTCTGCATTTTCCATTGTATACATGTTAGTTATGGATTTTGGTTGGCAGATTGTATATTTAAGTGGTGACCAATAGATAAACATTATGTTTGAGTTTGTCTACAGTTCCATATTTGATGTTCAATTGTAGTAAGTTGGTGGCATTGTGGTACATGGAAGGTGGTGTGTAATTGAATGCATTTGCCGCCATGACTCATGTCATTTGATTTACTGTTCTTGAACCTTTAAGATTCCGTTAATTGGAATGGTGTGTAGTTTTGTTTTATCGTGCGCGCGCATACCGTGATTTTCTCTTCAGGTGTATACCCAGGATGTCAAATCTTCAAGAGTCCTTTTGAAACTATATATATCTATACTATAAGTATGTTTTCAAAGGAAGATTTGATGTGCTTAAGACAAGTTGGACCAAGTGGGAGAATGTTGGGTTTTAATCCAATTAGTGGTCCACTTGTGTTTACTAGGCTGCACACTTGCACACCATTAGGCATCCAATTAATGGAATATGATTGGGCTTTAACCCATTAGGCGCCCAATAAGGATCCTGTAATGGGTAGGATCCTGTTAGAAGTAAGAACGGGACTGGTCCCTCCTCTCTATAAAAGAAGCCTGTGACTCCCCATTAGGTTATACGCATTAAGACGAATAGAGAGAGGAAACCAGTGGAGACAGTGCGTGGGTTTACACCGTCTTCCTGTCCGGAGTTCGTGTGTTCTTGTTCGAGGTCCGCTGCGCGTGGGGATCGACTCCGGCATCGTCTTCCTCTGCGTTAGGGATGACTTCCGCTCCAGGTATTCCGAAAATCCCCAACAAGGCGGACCTGTCTGCTTTGTGATACTTGGAACCTAATTTGTTTAGCGAGTGGTAGGTAGGGATGTGAATTAGGCGGATTAGATTGGATTATGTGATAATTTGGGTCAAATAAAATTTAAAATAATTCAGTTCAATTTTAACTTAACTCAAATTCAGTTCAAAGTCAATAATGAGTAGGTTGAGTTGGGGTGGGTTGGACTGACTCTATTTATAAATAGTTTGCTAGAAATATTTTACTTTTTATATGAATTATTATGAGAGTCAATAAATTAAATTGGACCAATATGTTTCAGTCAAATCCAATCTAGATTTAACTAATGTCAACCTAAATGTAATCCAACTCAATTTATATAATTTGGACCAGTCTAATTTCGTTTAATATAAGTTGAGTTGGACTGGGCCAAAGACTGGCCCGCCCAATTGACATTCTAGTGGTAGGTTTTAGACTTAAAAAACAGCTAGTGTAGTATCACCTTCCTTACTGTCTCCTCTAGTATTTTTTATTGGGATTTTTTTGTATATACCTTGTAAACTACTTTATTGACCCAAGAATTATGGATCTTTGTGAAGAACGTTGTTTGAAATCCTTGCCCCAACGTGGTGGACATGTTCTAAATGGCTCCTTGTGAATGTCTGCCCTTTTAATTTCTCCTATTTTGACTGAAGAAGTATGTCCTTAAGAAGGGAGAAGGTTACATGGACATTCGTTGAAGTGAATGAGTAATAAATTAGTGGGGTACATCTAACTTTCCACCTTTGTAGGCAATACTTTGTCGCCCATGTGCTGTTGAAGTGTCTGATAAGTGAGGGTGGGCATCGAACTTATGTTCAAAGGGGGTTTAAAAAAAGGTTCTTTTGTTCAATTTTTCTAAGGTTAGTTTTAGTTTGGAGCGTCTACTAGATTAGCTTCCCAAGAAGAAACTGGAGTAGGATTGGGATGGTAAAACAATAAATTAGCATATAATATTTTTAATCAAGGGGCTTGGAGTAGGAATGTCCAAGGCATTGACCTACTAGTTTAATAAGAAAGAGAGTGCCTAGTACGTCAGAGAAGTAGGATGGTCGCTTTGTGTTTATCATAGACGTTTGAACTTTGAGCTAGCCAGGAGTTGGAATTGGACTTGTTGAGGAACAAACAAATTGCTGGATGGAAGAACTAGGCATTCTTAATCTTATCTAGATTGGATGATTAGGAGGATAATCTGAAGTAGAACTTAGATTAGTATTTTCTTTCTTGTTTTTTATTGGAGACATGGTAGGGTGAGAAACTAGTAGTAGAAGACCAAGGCAAGGTACTTGAGAAACCCATGTACATGTAGGTCACCTAGCATGACAAGTAATTGATTGGTATAATAGTCATGGGACAACTAAGTCAAGTTTTCAAAACTAGGAAGCTCAGGTGGGCACCTAAGTAGTAATTTAGATCCTTCAACAAGAAGAGATCCTCCGGGAGTTGTTGAAAGTGGACGCCAGATATTTCCAGGGGGCAGTTTCTTCAGATCATTACAGGGAAGAATGGAGTGTACTAAACATGAGCCCCACAAATTGTAGACGACAGCTTAGAAAGTGTACGAAGGTAAAGATGCAACTCAAGCACACAACTAGGGTGTCAATCAGATGGATCAGTTCGTGGCACAGTTTAATTCAGCTCATATTAAAGGAAATTAGGTTGACCTAAGTTATATAAATTTTGTTGGGTTAAATTTAGATTGTCGTTAGTTAAATTTGAGATAGGTTGAGCTAAAAAAGGGTTGGTCCAGTTTAATATATTGACTTTTACAATAATTCATACTAAAAGTAAAATACTTCTAACAAATTATTTATGAACTAGGCCAGTCCAACTCAATTCAACCCAACCCACTCACTATTGTATTGGGGCTAAATTTGAGATGAATTTGAATTAAATTTAGGCTAAATTAAAATTAGGCTAGACTATTTTAAATTTGAGTTAGACCCAAATTATCTCATAACCTAATCTAATCTCCCCAATTTACATCCCTACCCACAACCCAACTTTAGGATTGTAAATAGGTTGAGTCAAGAACAGAAATCGATGTTTTGTTTATGAGAATATGAATGTTTAATTTCTGATCAGATTCTGACACTTTGAAATTGATTGTGGAAAACTTATTTTGCTTCAGATAAATGCTTGCCTTCATAATCGAAAGCTTTCAAGAAAGCGTCACGATCCGAAACAGAAGTAACTCTTTCCGTATCGATTTTTTCGATATAACGCCGTTGAAATGTTTAATATTTTCATGTTTAGAACAAAAATAAATTTATTCATAATGATGAGGCAGAATCCGATTCGGTCCATTAGAGCAGGCCCAAACCCCGTTCAGCCCAACAGCAGCAGTATCAGGCCCTCCGGAAGCCTCCAGCCCATCAGCGGCCCAGCAGCCCTCGGCCCCATAAGCGGCACCGTTGCTCCCGGCCCAACAGGCTTCGGCCCGTCAGCGGCCCATCAGCCTACGGCCCGGGAACAGCGCGGCAGCCCTAGGCCCAGCAGGCTTCGGCCCATCGGCGGCCCAACCCCGTTCAGCCCAACAGCAGCAGTATCAGGCCCTCCGGGAGCCTCCAGCCCATCAGCGGCCCAGCAGCCCTCGGCCCCATAAGCGGCACCGTTGCTCCCAGCCCAACAGGCTTCGGCCCGTCAGCGGCCCATCAGCCTACGGCCCGGGAACAGCGCGGCAGCCCTAGGCCCAGCAGGCTTCGGCCCATCGGCAGCCCAACCCCCTTCGGCCCGATAGCCGAGTCCGGCCCACTCCGGTGGCGGATCAGGCACTATGACGGTTTACCAGTAAGCCCAAACATAGTCCTATATCGGCTACCACCGTTAACCAACCTCTATCCTCTGCTATAAATACACCGCTATTTATTGCCAAATGTATGCAATTCTTTGCCTCCGAGACCCTTAAGGACTACGGTCCAAATAGCATTAAAGCTACTTCTTGCTTTCCGAATCGAATCATCTTCAGAAGCTAACTTGACCATCGGAGGGGGTTCCTAAGGGCCAGAGCCCGGGACTCCTGCTGACCGGTTTCTTCTTCTTTTCCTCCTGCAGGAGCTCGGTTCGAATCATCGCCGACCTTCCCGAGTCGGTCTCGGCCGCCGACCTCGGACTCCTCTCCCTGGTCTCGACGCCGTGCGACGGCTGCCCCGCGCTGTCCCCTCGTCCGACAAAAGGGCTTTTGGGCTCGCTATCTAAGAGCAAGCCGAGTCCGAGACCCTTCCGGCCTCAGATCGTCGGCTTCGGCTTCATCGCCTGTCGGCAATACAGCCAGAAGGAGCTTCATCCGCGCCGCCCCTTTGCCCGCCGAAGGAGCCTCGGCCCCGACTTCCCGGAGACGAGCCTGCACCGACCGAAGCGCCCTTCGGCCTTCGGACCCTCGTCTTCGCCTCCGCCTCCTCGGCCTTCCGGATCCCCGTCGGGCCTCTGAAACACCGATCCGAACCGGCTTCAGATCCTCTTCTCCGGATTCCGACCTCGGAGTCCGGTCGTGATAGATCCAGTCTACATCACGTGGCGCCGTCTGTGGGAAACAAACAATTAAGTCATGTCACAAACCCGACAATCCGGACAGGCCGAAGCAGAGACATGGGCAGTCCCAGCGCAGTCTCTGCCTCCCGAAGGCACTTCATCCGCTCCAGCAAGCGCCACTCAACCAACCATGACAGGGTCTACTGTTGGAGACAACCGGATAGAGGAACTTCAACAGCAAATGACCGTACTGACTGCCACTGTTACTTCCTTGGCAGGCATGGTATCTGCCATGGCCCAATATATAGGGGTACTGAGCCAACTCCCCCATCAAGCACCGTTTCCCTTTCACCCTGTGCAGAACGAGGAGTTTCAGCCAGCATCTTCACAAGGCTTATCCGACGAGGCCGTTTCAGTTGAGAGTGAGCCCTCGGCACCGCCTACCCATCTAGCGGCTCACCCTCAACCTACGAATCAAGAGCCTCTATGTAGGCGATGTCAAAAGAAGTGGGTCCGAGGCAAGCGACGGGGTTTGCAGCCACGGCACTTACCGTTACCTGCTCCCCCTTCCCAAATGCTGACCGAGGTGAAACATATGCTCCGGCGGCCGCAGCGCATGAAAACTGATCTTCGACGAAGGGATCCTAGCAAATATTGTGAATACCATCAGGAGACCGGCCATACGACTGATGAATGCCGGCTCCTTAAGGAGGAGATAGGTCGCCTTATCGGAGAGGGCCAACTGCCACTGTACCGGTAGAAAGGGCCTCGACAAAGGCGTAACTGGAGGACCTCGGAGCAGTAGGACAACATCCAAAGAGATCTCTTCCAAGGCCATGCCTCTAAAAACGACCGAGGGGCCCGCAGATTAAGGACCCCTTCGGGCTCACTTTTCCCTTGTACCTGAAATACGGAGTACCTTCGGCACCTCATGTAATTAGACCCGGGTTTTAGCCGGGAGGTATGAATGAAGTCTCTTTTGAAAAGACCGTGTCCGACAACGGATTCCTCCAAAGTCCGCGGCAAATCCGATCCGAGAGTGGCCTCGGCCATAAAGACCGGATCGGAGCGGCATGGCTCTTCTAAGTCCGCAAATAACCCGTACCGATCGGGAAGCGGCATGGCACTTCCAAGTCCGCGGCAAATCCAATCCGAGAGTGGCCTCGGCCATAAAGACCGGATCGGAGCGGCACGGATCTTTCTAAGTCCGCAAATAACCCGTACCGATCGGGAAGCGGCATGGCACTTCCAAGTCCGCGGCAAATCCAATCCGAGAGTGGCCTCGGCCATGCAAACCGTATCGGGAGCGGCATGGTATTCTTTCTAAGTCCGTGTAAACCGTACCGGGAGTGGCTTCGGCCATGCAAACCGTATCGAGAGCGGCATGGTATTCTTTCTAAGTCCGTGTAAACCGTACCGGGAGTGGCTTCGGCCATGCAAACCGTATCGGGAGCGGCATGGTATTCTTTCTAAGTCCGTGTAAACCGTACCGGGAGTGGCTTCGGCCATGCAAACCGTATCGGGAGCGGCATGGTATTCTTTCTAAGTCCGTGTAAACCGTACCGGGAGTGGCTTCGGCCATGCGAACCGTATCGGGAGCGGCATGGTATTCTTTCTAAGTCCGTGTAAACCATACCGGGAGTGGCTTCGGCCATGCGAACCGTATCGGGAGCGGCATGGTATTCTTTCTAAGTCCGTGTAAACCGTACCGGGAGTGGCTTCGGCCATGCAAACCGTATCGGGAGCGGCATGGTATTCTTTCTAAGTCCGTGTAAACCGTACCGGGAGTAGCTTCAGCCATGCGAACCGTATCGGGAGCGGCATGGTATTCTTTCTAAGTCCGTGTAAACCGTACCGGGAGTGGCTTCGGCCATGCAAACCGTATCGGGAGCGGCATGGTATTCTTTCTAAGTCCGTGTAAACCGTACCGGGAGTGGCTTCGGCCATGCAAACCGTATCGAGAGCGGCATTGTATTCTTTCTAAGTCCGTGTAAACCGTACCGGGAGTGGCTTCGGCCATGCAAACCGTATCGGGAGCGGCATGGTATTCTTTCTAAGTCCGTGTAAACCGTACCGGAAGTGGCTTCGGCCATGCAAACCGTATCGGGAGCGACATGGTATTCTTCCTAAGCCCGTCGATACCTTGATCCGAGGGTGGTTCCGGCCACGTGTACTGGTTCGGGAAGCGGCATGGTATATCTAAGTTCGCACAAGCGGAAGCAGGAGTGGCTTCGGCCACACGAAATACATCAGAAGCGGCAAGATGTCCCTTCAGATCATGTGGACCACGTTAGTAAAGGCCCCGGCCGAGTACTATGGCGACATTCTATCCGAACCTACATCGGGTCTCGGCCTTACAAGCTATAGCGAACGATAACAGGATCTCAGGCTTCTGAAGGGCCAGATTCGGTCAATCATACACAAACACCAAGGTAAAGCCGAAAACATTCCTTATATTTACAGAAAAGGAAGTACAAAAACCGGCCATACCCTTGGCCGAGGGCTTACAACAGAAGAAGAAGTGAAAGCCGGCCGTATACTTGGCCGGAGGTTTACGATAGAAGAAGAAGCGAAAATCGGGGCAGATCCCCGCGTCATTCTTCGGCTTCGGCCTCCTCTACCTCGGCTGCGGCTTGTCCCGGAGAGGAAGAGGGAGAGGGAGAGTCGACGATCTACACCGCTTTAGGAGCGGCAGCCTCCTCAGGGACAGCCTCCTCAGGGGCCCCCTCGGCGGGCGCAGCTTCGTCACTCGGTGCAGGAGTCGAGGTCCTCTCGGCCATAAGTTCCTGCCACCAAGACAGGAGCTCCTTAGCTTCCTCACCCATCGGTAGGGCGACCCCAGTCAGATCGACGCTCGGGCAGGCCCTCTGGGCGACAGCCAACCCGAGGTCGAAGACGGAGGAAGAAGCCAGCAGTTGAGCTTGGATGATCTCTTCGGCGAAGTCCGGGCCGGCCTTGTAATCAGCTACGGCCACGTCCGCCACCTCCTCCAGCTCCTGCTTCAGCGCCGATACCTCCTCGGCATGTCGGCGCTTCTCCGAGGCACGCCGGGAGTCCTTCTCTTGAATCTGGACCTTGAGGGCCCGGATCTCGGACTGAGCCGCGGCGAGCTCCCCCTCGGCCTTCTCCTTCTCCCGCTCGGCCTTCACCTTGGCCTCGGCGGAAGCACGGGCCTCAGCTGCCCTCTCCTCCAGCTGCGCCCGCGCCCGGGCACTCGCGGTTACGAGCCCATCGACTAAGGGCTCGATGTCGGGCACCACCGAAGTACCCTCGCCCGAACCGTCTGACTCCCTCTCGGCCTCCAGGAGCTGGAGTAGGAGCTACTCCTGATGGTGCATCAGGACACTACCCGTCACCGCAGCCTGCGGGCCGAAAGCAAACAATGATCAGAAAAAAGAAAAATCAAGAGAAAGCTAAGGAAAGCTCGACTGAAGCACCTTCAAGCTTATTACCTGGACCGCCAACCGAGCGCTCATCGCCGCCAGGTCGATGACCGAATGGCGCTTCAGCCCTTCAAAGGCCGAAGGGAGAGTAAGACTGCGGAGCAAACGGAGGCACGTCTGCGAGTCTTCCATACTCTTGTCCACATAAATCCCCGGTTCGGGGCGCCACCACTCGCGCTGCGCCCGGGGCGCCTGCGACCCGGCACCTTCGTCACCGGCCCCAGCCGAAACGGCCGGAGGGGAATCGCCCCTCGACGCCTCAGGAGACGCCAGCCTCGCGGCCCTTCGGGCCTCGGCACTCCTCCTGACCAACGGAGCTTCCTCCGCGTCTACGGCCCCTGCTAACCGGGGGCGCTTCGACGCTCGGCTGCCCCTTCGAGCGGTGAATTTGGACTTTTACTCCCTCTTGAGAGCGGCGGCGGCAGCACGGCCCTCAGTAGAGGCCGCAGTCCTTGGGACCCCTGTAAGGAATCGCCATGAACGCAGCGGAAATAAAAATGATTCCATTGTATCGGTTGCTGGGGTTGTAAAACGGACATTAAAACTAACACGGGAAGAACAGTTCTTCACCTTTGCGGGGTTTCGAATCTCCCGTAGATGATGCCGACTCAGTAATCGCACACGCGCACGATCTCTAGAGGTATCCACACGAGTTTCCGCAGCAGACGCGATTTCCTCCTCGACTTGAGTGCTCCGACCAGATCTCAAATCCACCATGCGCGGAGAGAGATAGATCCACTCCGAGAAGGAGAGAGAGAGAGGAGAGAGAGAATCTGGAGAGTAAAATTCGTCCAACTCACTTTTTACCACTCCCCCTTGGCCCTCCTTATATAGAAATAAGGATAAGCACAACAGTTAATCCTCATGATTATCCAAGAGTTTGGCCTTGGATAATTCTCCATTAAATCTTCATGTTTATCCTGCAGCTTTTCACAAAAACCCAGATAAGCATGAAATTTAACATCTCTCACCGTCTGACGAGAACTCTTATGTGTGTGACCCTCTAGGCCCATATATCAGTCCGGTTGCAGGCCCATTAAACTTAGAACTGTTTCTTGAGTTTAATATTTATTAATTAACATTTAAACATCACATGTTAAATGATTAATTTAATAAACAAGTAAATTATCATCCGATGATTAATTCACTTGGCCTTCTGATCATGAACAGCACCAAACACTACCTCATGATCCCAGAAGATATAAGGGATACTGTTCCCTTCAATTGAACCTTTCCGTCTGCCGATACCGCACAGATATAATCATTCACTCATGCAATGTCCCGATAACGCAAGGGTATGGTTTTATAGTCAAACCCTCTATCGCATTATCCAGATGGATTCCAGTACACAGTTAATATCTAGAAAGACATCTCTTTCATTTGACCCTGGCCAGGGATTTCTGTGTATACATCCATAGGACATTCTCTCTCCAGTCTTATACCAAGAGTGAGTGATCCCTTGTTGTTCACTCAATTACCTTCGCTAGCTTTCCACTGTATCTGAAAGACCGATTATGGTAGACTTAATGGTTAAAGTCCACGAGTCAGAGAATCAAGATACAATGGTCCACAAACAAGGTATCATTGGTGACTCAGGTCAAAGGACCAACTGTGCTACTGCAACGATTGAATTCCCTGGTTGACTAATAGGTATAATTACCATCCAGGAATTCTTATTTGGGTCTGTTCAGTGAACTCATTCTCTAATGAGCACCCATTTGTTTGTCTTAGTGTCACCACACGAGTGAATGTGAGATCATCCACCCTCATCATATGAGCAGACATAACTTGTGTCGATCTTATCGGATATTTAATGTCCATCTCAAATATCCTACGATCGAGAACTATTTAAGACAATTGCCTTAGGATATTGATCTCACTATCACGATCTCATCATGATTCAATATCCCATACATTTGTCTATGGACCTTCATTACGATAGTCGTTTGCGAGAACTATTAAATGAAGAAATAATTGCCTTTATTAATAATCTGAACTAGAATGTACAATGATTGGCTTTGAGGCCACCCAATTCCAACATTCTCCCACTTGGACTATAGCCAATCACCCATGTGTCTAAGTCCCATAGACTTAAGGTGACGTTCTAAATTGTTTTGAGACAATGGCTTAGTCAGGGGATCTGCTACATTATCTTCAGATGAGACTTTCTCAACTACTATATCTCCTCGGGCGATGATCTCACGAATCAGATGAAATCGTCTCAGAATGTGCTTTGACTTCTGATGTGATCTTGGCTCCTTTGCTTGAGCTATTGCCCCATTGTTGTCACACAATAATGGAACAGGATCTGAAATGCTTGGAACGACTCCAAGCGCCGAGATGAACTTCTTCATCCAAACCGCCTCCTTGGCCGCTTCAGCTGCAGCAATGTATTCTGCTTCGGTCGTCGAATCTGCAGTAGTTTCCTGTTTGGAACTCTTCCAACTTACCGCACCTCCATTTAACATGAACACAAATCCAGACATGGATTTGCTGTCATCCATATCCGACTGGAAACTCGAGTCAGTAAATCCTCGAAGTTCCAAGTCGTTTCCTCCATAAACGAGAAATAGATCCTTAGTCCGTCTCAAGTATCTAAGGATACATTTCACCGCCTTCCAGTGTTCCTCACCTGGATCAGCCTGATATCTACTGGTGACACTTAATGGATGTGCCACATCAAGCCTAGTACATAGCATTGCATACATGATAGATCCTATTGCCGAGGCATAAGGAACTCTATCCATGTATGCTCTCTCTTCAGGTGTCTTGGGAGACATTTCTTTAGAGAGATAAATTCCATGCCTCATAGGAACAAGGCCTCTCTTGGAATTTTCCATGCCAAACCTTTTGACTATGGTATCTATGTACATAGATTGGGACAAGCCAAGCATCCTTTTGGACCTATCTCTATAGATCCTTATTCCCAGAATATAGGATGCTTCTCCCAAATCTTTCATGGAGAAGTTTTTGGATAACCAAGCCTTTACTGATGATAACATTCCTACATCATTCCCAATGAGTAGAATGTCATCAACGTAAAGTACCAAAAAGGTAACCGCGCTCCCACTAGCCTTTTTGTATACACAAGGTTCATCTTCATTCTTAATGAAGTCATAAGATTTGATTGCTTCATCAAATCTTAAGTTCCAAGTTCGGGATGCCTGCTTTAATCCATAGATAGATCTTTGCAGCTTGCATACCTTGCTTGAATGCTCTTTGGAAGTGAATCCTTCATGTTGTATCATATACACCTCTTCTTGAAGGCTCCCGTTAAGGAATGCTGTTTTCACATCCATTTGCCATATTTCATAATCGTAGAATGCAGCGATAGCAAGAAGTATTCTGATTGACTTAATCATGGCAACTGGAGAAAATGTTTCGTCATAGTCAATGCCTTGCCTTTGACGATATCCTTTCGCTACAAGCCTTGCCTTGTATGTGTCAATCTGTCCATCTGCCCCGATCTTTTTTTTAAAGATCCATTTACTGCCAATAGGTACCATACCTTCTGGCAGATCAACCAAGTTCTAAACTTGGTTGGCATTCATGGACTGAATTTCAGAATTCATTGCCTCTTGCCATTTTTCTGATTCATGACTATTTATGGCTTCTAGGTAGGTTTGAGGATCATCATCCTCATTTAAGTGTACTTTTGGTTTGCCTTCATCGATATGTCCAACATATCTTTCAGGCTGCTTAGGCACTCTACCTGATCTGCGAACCTTTTGTGTATCATCTTGAACAAGTTCTTGAGTCAATAGTTCAGTAGATGAACCAGTGTTGATTTGTGAGTCTAGAATTTCTTCCAGTTTTATCTTGCTCCCACTGTCTTCTTTTGAAAGATATTCTTTCTCTAAGAAGATAGCTCTTTTTGCGACAAACACTCTTTGATCGCTGGGCTGATAGAAGTAATATCCAAAAGTCTCTTTTGGATATCCCACAAATCTACATTTCTCTGTCATGGAATCCAGTTTGTCTGGATCATGTCTTTTGACATGTGCAGGACAACCCCAGACTCTAACATGCTTAAAGTCTGGTTTCTTTCCTTTCCATATCTCATATGGAGTGGAAGGTACTGATTTACTCGGAACTTTGTTCAACAGATATGCAGCAGTCAACAGTGCATATCCCCATAAAAAGATTGGAAGTTTGGCATAACTCATCATGGATCGTACCATATCTAATAGAGTACGATTTCTCCTTTCTGATACACCATTTAACTGAGGTGTATAGGGAGGAGTCCACTGAGACAAAATACCATTATCCTTAAGATATTCTGTGAATTCTGTACCTAAGTATTCACCCCCTCGATTTGATCGAAGAGTTTTAATACTCTTTCCAGTCTGGTTCTCAACTTTGTTTTTAAACTCTTTAAATTTCTCAAAGACTTCTGACTTATATTTCATCAAATATATGTAGCCATAGCTTGAGAAATCATCTGTAAATGAAACAAAGTATGAGTAACCACCCATAGCATGAGTGGACATTGGACCACATACATCACTATGTATTAGTTCCAATAAGTCCTTAGCTCTTTCTCCATGTCCTGAGAATGGAGTTTTGGTCATCTTTCCCATGAGACAGGCTTCACAGGTTGCAAATGATTCATAATCAAATGGATCAAGATATCCATTCATTTGCAACCTTATGATCCTGTTCTCATTTATATGACCTAGCCTACAATGTCATAGGTACGATTTATTCACGTCCTTATCTAAGCGTTCAAGAGAATTATTTACCAGACAAACATCATATGAGATGTCAAGTAAATATAATCCATTCAATAAATATCCGGAAGCAAACAATTTGTCTCCTTGATAAATTGAACAACCTTTATTCTCTAGTTTCATAGAATATCCTTGTCTATCTAAACATGAAATAGATATGATATTCCTAATAATGGTTGGAACATAATAACAATCTATCAGTTCCAAGGAGTCTCCTGACGGCATCTGAAGTCTTGCTGTCCCCACAGCTAACGCAGCAACTTTTGTTCCATTCCCGAGCCTCAGATCCACGTCTCCGCGGTTCAATCTTCTCTTACTTGTTAACACATGCAAGTTATTGCAGATATGAGAAACACATCCAGTATCTAATACCCAGGATGTTGATTCTCTATAAGACAAGTTAAGATCGATCATGAAAATACCTGAAGCTTCACCAAACTTCTCCTTTGCTTTTTCTGCAAGATAAATCTTGCAGTTTCTCTTCCAATGACCTTCTTTACGGCAGTGGAAACACTGACCTTTATCATTGACTTTAGCTTTGTCCTTTTGTGCTGTCGGTTTGCTTTTCACTTGCTTCTTAGGCTTACCTTTCTTAAAGGTCTGTCCAGCTTTCCTTTTCTTGTTGGTCTTACCAACAAGCATTACACTTGGCTTATCTTTCTGGATAGTGCCTTCAGCTGTCTTCAACATGTTGAGCAGCTCAGCTAGTGAAACTTCAATTTTGTTCATATTGAAGTTGATAATGAATTGTGAAAATGAATCTGGAAGGGACTGTAGGATTAAGTCAATGCTCAGGTCATTGTTCATAACAAAGCCCAGCACAGCAAGCCTCTCAATCCATTCTATCATCTTGAGCACATGAGTTTGCACAGATGTGCCCTCGCTCATTCTGGTCATGAACAATTTCTTAGATATCTCATATCTTTCTGTTCTGGATTGTTCACCAAACAACTCTTGTAGGTGATTCAGAATGGTCTTAGGTTCCATGTTATCATGCTGTCGCTGCAGTTCATTGTTCATTGAACCAAGCATATAACACTGGACCTTGACAGAGTCCTCCTTCCAATTTTCATACATCATTAATTCTTCTTCGTTAGTATTATCACCGGGTTGCACTGGATCTGGTTGATCCAGGACATAGGCTAGCTTTTCGCACCTGAGGACAATCTTTAGGTTGCGTAACCAGTCAATGTAATTTGGTCCCGTGAGTTTGTTTGCATCAAGTATGCATCGGAGGGGGTTAGGTGACGACATAGCGACCTACATGGAAATATATAAAAATGAGCAGATAGTTCTTAAAATCAGATTAAGGATTTTTAATCTAGATTTATGCTCCCACTATTTTTCGACGATCTGTATGACCCTCTAAGATACAGAACGGGAGATTCCGGTGATCTCCTAGTGGGGATCAGAATCCTTCGGGTAACATGCATGTGACCTTGTGGTAGCACAACAAATCACATCAAGTCCCTTAGGCAGTCAACTCTTGACAGTTGCAACGTTTGCAATATCCGATCGATTTAACCCCTGAATCAGATTGACTTTGTGGTAGCACAACAAATCAACTTGATTCAGTTAAGTTTATCCATCATTACTTAGATGACATGAATTCATAGTGCAATCCTTGTGGTAGCACAACAAAACTACACTATTTGTCCATTCATCTTAATGACATCACATGTCGTAGATCTAGTTTAATTTCTAAATCAAATGGACCTTGTGGTAGCACAACAAATCCGTTTGAGATAAGAATTATCCTAAGATCTATAATGATGGTGGGTTACGTGGATTATTCTGAATATCTCACGTTTACAACTTAAGTTTTTAAAAAGAGGGTTTTTTATTTTGATTTGTAAAAAATCGTGCTATCAATAGTATTTCAATTTGAAGTATCAATATACTAAATAGAAATATATATATATGATAGCATGGTCTGCAAACATCACATATATGCAGAAAAATTAAATGGGGATGATCATAAACTGCATAAACTACTATGGAATCATCGGAGCCAAACGATGATCCATAATAGGATCCTAATGTGAAAACAGCAACACTGGTTCCATTTGATGCGAGTCCTCCCTCCAGAGGTGTCTTCAAAAGATCCCGTCCTCTAAACTTAATCCGATACATTTAAATACAAAATACATGACTCGCAGGTCCACAAATGTACATTTAAACAATTAGAAACATTGATCTTATCAAGGGGAGTACAATCTTATAGGAAGGTAGAAAGTACACTTGGATTAAGAGAGAGGAGGACACGCAGGTCCTATTTAAAATACCAAATGAAATAAGCATCGCATCCATTCACATCATTCATCACATGAAAATACTAAGTCCATGATCATCCCACCATCAAACACATCACATGCATCACAATCATCACATAATTGTAGTTTGGCATTAAATTTTATAAATATAAAATTATAATACCAATAATTTTCGAAATAACATTTATTTCTGCATAATCAATAATATTCAAAGCATTATTGACAAATAAACTAACTAAACTATTTAGTTAATCTAAATACAAATTCAAACAATTTGAACATTAAGAGTAATCAAGTTATGCATGAAATCAGTTTAAAACAATTTTAAACTAATCAATTTAACAGGGAAATTAATTATCTAAAACAATTTTAAATAATTAACTATCACCCTATTAATAACAAAGCCCTTTTAAGTGACTAACAGTTATTAAACACTTTAATAAGCTGTTAATAATCATAAAAATTAATTAATAACATTTATTAATTATTCTTATAATTTTTCTATTTTAAAACAATTTTAAAACAGGCTAAAACGGGCTAAAATTGGGTTTAATAGGGTTAAACAGGCATTAAAAAATTAATTTTTAATTAACCAAAAATGGGCCCAGCCCATTAGGGCCCAAGTGGTCCGGGCCCAGGACCCTGGCTCGGCCAGGGGCGCACCCTGGCTCGGCCAGGGCGCCGCCCGGCCCCCGCCCGGTCCGACCGGGTCGGGACCGGGCGGTTCGGCTCTAACCCCACAGATTCGACCGGCCCGCCCCCTTCTCTTCTATAACAGAAAACCCTAAACCAGCAAGCCGGCGGTTGCAGGGCGGTGGCGCCGGCGGCCACCCCCCCCCCCCGGCGGCGGCGGCCCCGGCCGGCGGTTCCCCCGGCGCCGGCGACGTGCCCGGCGCCGGCAGGGCCGCCGGTGACCGGCGTTGGGGGAGAAATCAAGCCCCAAAAACCCCAGAAAATCTGATTTTCAGGTTTTTAAATCCGACTTTGGGCTCGATTTCGAGGACCTCTAAGGGCACTTCGGTGCCGATCTCCATACCCAATGAGAAGTGGTGACTATCACCAATAGATCCAGACATCTGGGCCGCCATCCCAACTCTTGGAATGCACGTAAGAAGCCGCCGAAGTACCCCGGTTCATCATCACATGACGAACTCCGTAAAACCCAAATAAAAATCCGAAAAATACAGAAAAATAATCAAATCGATCGTGATCATCATATGAACACTAATCTGTCATTTTTAATCGGATTATACTCAAGAACACGTACAATACGGGTTCTTCACGCATAACGAGAAAAACACGCATAACGGTGCCGGTTTACAACCGAACCAGCGAACCTGGCTCTAATACCACTGTAAGGAATCGCCATGAACGCAGCGGAAATAAAAATGATTCCATTGTATCGGTTGCTGGGGTTGTAAAACGGATATTAAAACTAGCACGGGAAGAACAGTTCTTCACCTTTGCGGGGTTTCGAATCTCCCGTAGATGATGCCGACTCAGTAATCGCGCACGCGCACGATCTTTAGAGGTATCCACACGAGTTTCCGCAGCAGACGCGATTTCCTCCTCGACTTGAGTGCTCCGACCATATCTCAAATACACCATGCGCGGAGAGAGACAGATCCACTCCGAGAAGGAGAGAGAGAGAGGAGAGAGAGAATCTGGGGAGTAAAATTCGTCCAACTCACTTTTTACCACTCCCCCTTGGCCCTCCTTATATAGAAATAAGGATAAGCACAACAGTTAATCCTCATGATTATCCAAGAGTTTGGCCTTGAATAATTCTCTATTAAATCTTCATGTTTATCCTGCAGCTTTTCACAAAAACCCAGATAAGCATGAAATTTAACATCTCTCACCGTCTGACGAGAACTCTTATGTGTGTGACCCTCTAGGCCCATATATCAGTCCGGTTGCAGGCCCATTAAACTTAGAACTGTTTCTTGAGTTTAATATTTATTAATTAACATTTAAACATCACATGTTAAATGATTAATTTAATAAACAAGTAAATTATCATCCGATGATTAATTCACTTGGCCTTCTGATCATGAACAGCACCAAACACTACCTCATGATCCCAGAAGATATAAGGGATACTGTTCCCTTCAATTGAACCTTTCCGTCTGCCGATACCGCACAGATATAATCCTTCACTCATGTAATGTCCCGATAACGCAAGGGTATGGTTTTATAGTCAAACCCTCTATCGCATTATCCAGATGGATTCCAGTACACAGTTAATATCTAGAAAGACATCTCTTTCATTTGACCCTGGCCAGGGATTTCTGTGTATACATCCATAGGACATTCTCTCTCCAGTCTTATACCAAGAGTGAGTGATCCCTTGTTGTTCACTCAATTACCTTCGCTAGCTTTCCACTGTATCTGAAAGACCGATTATGGTAGACTTAATGGTTAAAGTCCACGAGTCAGAGAATCAAGATACAATGGTCCAAAAACAAGGTATCATTGGTGACTCAGGTCAAAGGACCAACTGTGCTACTGCAACGATTGAATTCCCTGGTTGACTAATAGGTATAATTACCATCCAGGAATTCTTATTTGGGTCTGTTCAGTGAACTCATTCTCTAATGAGCGCCCATTTGTTTGTCTTAGTGTCACCACACGAGTGAATGTGAGATCATCCACCCTCATCATATGAGCAGACATAACTTGTGTCGATCTTATCGGATATTTAATGTCCATCTCAAATATCCTACTATCGAGAACTATTTAAGACAATTGCCTTAGGATATTGATCTCACTATCACGATCTCATCATGATTCAATATCCCATACATTTGTCTATGGACCTTCATTACGATAGTCGTTTGCGAGAACTATTAAATGAAGAAATAATTGCCTTTATTAATAATCTGAACTAGAATGTACAATGACTGGCTTTGAGGCCACCCAATTCCAACAACCCCGCCTCGGGTCCTCGGAGCCCCAGCGCCTCGGCCGGACCTGCCTGCCGCCTGCGGGGCCGGTGCCCGGCCCGGAACGCGCTGGTCGGATATCCGATCGAGGAGGGCGTCGAGATTGGCCATTGCTGCAAGCAAGAAGAGCCTGTTAGAAACAGAACAGTGAGCAAGTACAAACTTAAAGCCGACTTACCCTCGGCCGAAACTTCATCAGCATCCTCAGCCGGAAGAGCTTCGGCCAGAGGAGCGGCAGCCCTTCCTCCGCGGCCCCGCGGAGTCTTCCCGGGAGGAAGGTAGGGGAAGGCCCGCACCGGATCGGACTGAGGATCCGGCCATACCCCGGCGTTCACCAGCCGCTCCGACGCGCTGAGAAGCCCCCAGACGTTGTACGGGGCCCTCATCTGGATGCGACCCACGAGGGTGCTCTGGACTGGGGTGAGGGCAGGTGGATCCGAGAGGCCTGCGGCCAGCGGCGCCCATTCAGTAGGGAAGGGCCACACGCTCTTCTCTTTCTCCGGCAGGGAGACGAAGACGAACTTCCTCTTCCAGCCATGGATAGACGAAGGCTTCCCGGAGAATACGCTTCGGCCGACCCGAGGGACGAAGCAGTATTGTAGACACGCTAATTTTGACATCATTTTGAGTAAATTTCATATCATACAATAATGCCTCGAAATGGTCTGATAATTAATCATTAATTAATTTTTATTAATCTTTTTAAGTGTCGGGTTTAATAGATGTGTTTTAAGTTAATCAATTAGATTGATTTTAGCTCAAATTTGAGTTAAAATATGAAGAATTCTAAAAGACGTCAACCTGTGTGGACGCCATTTAGACTTTATTCTTATTTTAGCGATTAAATTTGAATTTTAATTAATTAATTAATTAACTAAAAGGCGTCGGTTAATGTCGACGCGTTTTAAGTTTCCTAAGTGATTTTAACTTCCCCTCCGGATGTTTATCCTTATCTTAATTAGTCTAAAAGACGTCTATAGAGGTGGACGCGTTTTACCTAATAAAGATAAAGATAAGTTTTCCTGGATATTTATCCTTATCTTAATTAATCTGAAAGGCGTCAGCCAAGGTGGACGCGTTTTAGATAATTACAGATAAAGATGAATTAATTAGTATTTATCCGTCGGTTAAGATGGATAAATTCGGAATTTTTCAATGTTAATCTCGAACGTAAGAAATGCCTATAAATACCCTGCATGTTGAAGAGTTAAAAAAAAAAAGAAAAAAAAAAAGAAGAGATTTGAATTGAGTTGAGCCATAGCGTTATAGCGAGTTGAAGATCGAAGCAACAACGTCGTAACGCCGGAGCGCTGCCATTCCCAGAAGTCGGCGTCCCTTTCAAGATCTTCATCCTTTCAAAGCTTCAACCGACTGGGCATAAGTTTTTCATTACTGCATTCATTTCATTAGTTTCATTCTTCATATTCACTTCATGCAAACACACACCACAGCATAATCTTTCAAAACCTACTTGATTTAAGGGGTTTCAAAGCCATTAAACAAGTGAGTTTGCTGTTTTAAATATGCTTAACATCATGATTAGTTCAGATACTGCTTCTACTTAAATTCTCATCATAATTCTTCGTTTTCTGTTTCTGTCTCTGCTGCACTCAACAACAACAAGAGATCAAAAGGGGAAATCAAGCACAACTTCTTGACGATCCTCAACCTCGAATTCCACAGCAAGAACAAAAGAACAAAGAAAGGGCTCTCTTTCTTCAGCCGGCTGAGGAAGGGGAACCAAGGACTCAATCTTCCACGTTTGAAAGGTAGGCGATCATATCTCTTTTGAAACTTTTTAGTTAAAAGTTTCTGGCGATCACTGCACTTTAGTTGCTGTTTTTAATAGGTTAGTTTACACTAAACAACATAGATATTTCATGTTAATCACACGGTCATTCTAAGCACCTACAAGTATCACTCGGACTTCCCCTGCCTTTGGATTTTGAAGAGATAACGGAAGACATTGATGGAAGGGCGGATCTTTATATGAGCAAAGACGCTCAAGAAGCCGTATACGGTACGCCAGGAATTGGGAAAAAGCTGAGACGGGGCAAGCCCGTAGAAGCTGAGAAGGTTGATGACGAAGGTGGGGAGAGGAAGACGGAAACCCGCCTCGAAGCTATCAACATAAATAGAGAAGGAACCCGGGCGGAAAGTGTCAGCCCGGGTGGCGGAGTCAGGCCGAAGGACCGTCATCCAGGAAGGGAGCTGGAAGTAAGAAACAAGGCGCATAACCTCTACGTCCGAAAGGGCGCAGGATGCTTCCGAAGCCATGTCGGGACGACGGCGTCCCGAAGTGGAAGCCTGGCCTGGGTTCCGGACCTCTTCGGCGGCCTCAGCCCCGGAAGCCTCGGCCCCGGAGGTCTCGGCCCCGGAAACCTCGGCTCCGGAAGCCTCGGACCCCTCAGTCCCGGAGACCTCGGACTCTTCAGACATCGCGGAGGCAAGAGAATCTGAGGTGAGGGGATCTGACAGAAGAGAGCTCGGAGAGTGGGAAGGAGTATACTCCTCGTCCGAAGGAGTAATCTCACTGGAAGAACCCCGGACCATAAGGCTACGAAGGGAAGGAAGAAAGCTAGGGCTTACTCGCAGGAAGGGGGAGGAAATCTCTCCTGAACCGAGTGCGGCTTCTCAAGCCTCCCAGCTCCACCAGCGATGCGCTCCGAGGAATGGAGACCTTCCCACGGTGGCCGGCGAGCTCGGACGAAGCCTTCAGGAAGCTAGCTTTCCGCTGGAGAAGGAAGAAGAGCTTGGATGATCGCAGAGGAAACGCAAGCGCAGCAGCAGGAAGAAGAACAGTGCCCTGCTGAGGGCTTGTATTTATAAGCCCACTCGAAGCGCCTCTGTAAGGACTGAGGTTTTCGGATTCGGTTTTCGGGGTCGGACCCTGCAGTCCTGGCCCTAGTGGGGTCTGGAACTCTGTGTTGTTTCGCGTCGAGCCCGCGCGACGCGGTTTAAACGGCGTCCACCATGGCAGACGCGTTTCAGGTTCTGCCACGTGGGTGCCACGTGGACTGACTTTGGACCGCGAGCGTACGGCCCTGTCAGGTCGTCTGAACGGCGTCCGTGTGGGTCGACGCCTTTTAGACTGAGACTCTGGGTGTGTCAGAGTACGGCCCTGACAAATTGTCTGAATGGCGTCTGTGAGGGTCGACGCGTTTCAGAATCTTATCAGAGCAGCCGTCTTGTCACCTGATAGGCGTCCGTGCATGTCGACGCGTTTTAGCCAGCCTCTGGTTAACCCCGCGAGCCCTCCTTCTTTCCCTCATTTTCTCCTTCTCCCTTTCTCTCTTTCCCTCCGGCGAACTCGGCGGCGATCCTCCTCCTCCCTCTTTTCCTCACACCATTTCGCCTCTCCCTCCACTCCATCCTCTACCTGGCTCCTACCCCTACCACCTCCACTTCCACTGCGGCGTTCTACTCTCCGGACGGCGGCCGACGTCACGGTGGGGCTAGGACGACCTCGGCGGTACCGGCGGCGGCGTGGGGCGAGACAGGCGGACGGCTTGAAGCTCGGAGGCGTTCGAGTGTCCGGTAGGGTGACGTTCCCCATCGCACTGTGTTTAAGATCACGTTTTCCTCAATATGCATGTGGTAGATCTTCGGTTTTGGGGGTTAGAATGAGCATGTTTAGGAATTCTATGGGGGTGTTTGCCTATGAATTGTCTTGCTCTTCGTTTCCCTCCAGTTTGAATGATTTTCGGGGTTATTTGGAAGTGGGAAGGGAGCCCTCGGGTTTAGGGCGTTCCTGGTTCCTGGGCTTGAAAGACGTCGTGCATGGACGACGCCTTTTTGAAGGGCGTCGGGCCATCACGACGCCTTTTTAGACAGGATTTGACTGACAGACAGTCTGCCCAGTTGGAATTTCTGTGGCTGAAAGACGTCATGGGTAAACGACGCGTTTTTGAACGGCGTCGGGCATCCATGACGCGTTTTAACCACAGAAATACCCTGGTTAAGGCCTTGGGAATTCCGGATTTTCGTGTTTAAAGGCGTCTGGGGATGTCGACGCCTTTTGAAAGGCGACCATGAGGGTCGACGCCTTTTAAGGCCAGATTCTGAAGACTGATTTATGTGAACCTGTACATGGAGCTTGAATGGCGTCGACCTCGGTCGACGCGATTCAAGACAGAATCTCACTAATGCATGCCAGTAAAACGTGTTCACATTGCTAGATAGATAGTTTGCACATGTTTTAGTGCACCCGATAGAGACGGATTCCTCACGATCGGATGGTTCTATGTGTGTTGGGCGATCGCGGGATTTTCACGTGGCCGGACCGCACTGTGTTGGGTTTTCAGTTACTGTGGACCTGGAGTGACATTGTAGCGCTTTATCACCCTGTGCTGGTGGGGGCGTGAGCACAGCGCCGGTGGGGGCGTGGGCGGGGTGACGCCTAGTGAGAGAGGGTCACCTGGTGAACCCCGGGGTCAGCTAGTACCGGTGTGGGAGTGGTACATTCGGAGAGTCACTCATGCTGAGGGAAGGGGTAGTCACCTGAGCCGGTTGGGCCGGAGTAGCGAGCGTGCTATCCGAGGGGCTACTCCTTGGTCTCAGCGGGTCGAGGTTTTTTCCCACCGTTGTTTGTACGGTCGGCGAGTTCTATCGAGACGGCAGTTGTGGGTTTTCTAATGGTTGGCTTAGAATGTGCATGATTATTATATTTCGACCGCATGTGTTCTCACATAGAGAATTAGATATCGTACCTGCCACTACACTTGTTACTTTACTGTTAGCTGTACTTTACACTTGTGGGTGTGTGTGTGGGCAGTGGGGATCGAAGGATCCCTACTGAGTCTTGTCTTGAGACTCACCCCTGCGGTTTTCAGGTGAGGACTCCCAGCAGACTTAGAGCGGCGCGTGCGGCCGGGTGTAGTGTGTCTTCAGCGGTTGTTCCGGGGTATGCCCCGATGTAGTTGTTAATTATCTTTGGCCTGTATGTTTAATTATTTCCTTCTGTTGGACAATGTAATTATTTGCTGTATCGAGTCGCATTGTAATAATTTTAATTCCTGCACTTTTATTTCGATTCAATGCGATGTGAATGTTTAGCTTAGTTTATTATTTATTTCCCAGACTTACTAGATCCTGGTTTGGTCCCAAAATTAATGATTCGGTACCCATTTAGTAATCGGATCCCCGATTATAGGGTGGCGGGTCGTTACAGCCTCCCGCCGAAGCCAACGGCCGAGATCGTCCCGCTCGTCCCCTCGCTCCTCTCGGATGCCCGCCACGTGCACCGTCCTTCGGCAATGATGACGGGCCGGCTCCAGGACTTGCAGCGAAGCAATCAACGGCCGAGGGCGCTCCGACCCTTCGGCTGACCGCCCGGATACGCGCCACGTGTCCCGATCCGCGCGCTGAAGATGAGAGAGGCGGCAATCCGAGTGAAGCCTCGGGCAGAGAGCCGAGGCGATCCGCGACCCATGAGCGGTCAGGATCCTTTTGTGTTTTCGACGGAGCGGCCGGATGCGCGACGCGTGTCCCGTGCTTCTTCGCGAGGCGACGCGCCATCCCGTCCATTTAATGGAGCCTGACACGAGTCAGAGGGCTCGGCCCTTCGGCTTCTTAGCTCTGAGCCTTCGTCGCCACTCCAAGCGGGGACGAAGCAACCGCGTAGCCCTCGGCCGACCGAGGGCACCCTCTTCCCAGTAAAAAGAGAACAGAGCTTCGGGTAAGACACCTGTTATGATATTCTTCTGGCAGCTTCGGGCTATACTCTCGCCATCTCAGAGCTGAGAAAGACAAGAGTGGGGGGCTATGTGATGAGGCAGAATCCGATTCGGCCCATTAGAGCAGGCCCAAACCCCGTTCAGCCCAACAGCAGCAGTATTAGGCCCTCCGGGAGCCTCCAGCCCATCAGCGGCCCAGCAGCCCTCGGTCCCATAAGCGGCACCGTTGCTCCCGGCCCAACAGGCTTCGGCCCGTCAGCGGCCCATCAGCCTACGGCCCGGGAACAGCGCGGCAGCCCTAGGCCCAGCAGGCTTCGGCCCATCGGCGGCCCAACCCCGTTCAGCCCAACAGCAGCAGTATCAGGCCCTCCGGGAGCCTCCAGCCCATCAGCAGCCCAGCAGCCCTCGGCCCCATAAGCGGCACCGTTGCTCCCGGCCCAACAGGCTTCGGCCTGTCAGCGGCCCATCAGCCTACGGCCCGGGAACAGCACGGCAGCCCTAGGCCCAGCAGGCTTCGGCCCATCGGCGGCCCAACCCCCTTCGGCCCGATAGCCGAGTCCGGCCCACTCCGGTGGCGGATCAAGCACTATGGCGGTTTACCAGTAAGCCCAAACATAGTCCTATATCGGCTACCACCGTTAACCAACCTCTATCCTCTGCTATAAATACACCGCTATTTATTGCCAAAGGTATGCAATTCTTTGCCTCCGAGACCCTTAAGGACTACGGTCCAAATAGCATTAAAGCTACTTCTTGCCTTCTGAATCGAATCATCTTCAGAAGCTAACTTGACCGTCGGAGGGGGTTCCTAAAGGCCAGAGCCCGGGACTCCTGCTGACCGGTTTCTTCTTCTTTCCCTCCTGCAGGAGCTCGGTTCGAATCATCACCGACCTTCCCGAGTCGGTCTCGGCCACCGACCTCGGACTCTTCTCCCTGGTCTCGACGCCGTGCGACAGCTGCCCCGCGCTGTCCCCTCGTCCGACAAAAGGGCTTTTGGGCTCACTATCCAAGAGCAAGCCGAGTCCGAGACCCTTCCGGCCTCAGACCGTCGGCTTCGGCTTCATCGCCTGTCGGCAATACAGCCAGAAGGAGCTTCATCCGCGCCGCCCCTTCGCCCGCCGAAGGAGCCTCGGCCCCGACTTCCCGGAGACGAGCCTGCACCGACCGAAGCGCCCTTCGGCCTTCGGACCCTCGTCTTCGCCTCCGCCTCCTCGGCCTTCCGGATCCCCGTCGGGCCTCTGAAACACCGATCCGAACCGGCTTCGGATCCTCTTCTCCGGATTCCGACCTCGGAGTCCGGTTGTGATAGATCCAGTCTACATCACATAATAATCCTACATGGCTCGACAGCGAACTAGCCAAGGGGCTGAACATGGGTGGGTTTAGCTATACAGTACAAGTGACCCGGTCACCAGGGAACGAGATCGTCTCGTTTTGTCTGGACTTCGGTGCGCCCTCATATTCAAAAAAGGTAATGTACTTAGCTGATTCTATCAATTCAAATATAAATGACTCATTTGTTTCCTTTCGTTGAGTATGAGGGTACACTGAGATCCAGACAAAACGATTCAGATGATCACATTCCTTCACCAAGTTTCCCTGGGCCGAGAAATAGCCCACAGCTGGCCCTTTGAGGAGCTTTGTACATGGGTTGATCGTCTTGGGTCAGCCCTACAATCATAAAGTTGGTAGTTGCTACCATTTATAGGTTGTCTATTTTTATCATAAGCTGTAATTCATTAGTTTTAAAATTAGTCAATTTTCACAGTTTTAAAATCAGAGAGTGTTTTGTTTAGATGCATCCAAAACAAAATAAGCTCTCTTGTTTTGATTTACAGTTGGCCCTTCCCTAAAAATCAAAACAAAGAAATGGACCTCTAATTGGACGCACTTGACAGGGTGTTACTTTACCCTGTTTTACATTGAACCAAGCATTTGAAAACATTGTAAATTAGAAAAAAAATTAGATGACACTATTTTACATTGAATCAAAGAACCCCCTAGTGGATTAACATGTGCATGAGAATCATTTTCAAACATTTTGCAAGGGCTTTTTGGATACCGGTCCCTATAAACATAGTGAATTCAGAATAAGTCTTTGTATCTTACGTATTTTGATATTAGTCTTTATAAACTTAATACGGTTTAGTAATAAATCCTTTTGATTAAGAATTGTTTAAAATAAGCAAATATTCATCAAATAATGTTAAAATGGATAGAAATACTTAAAATGACTCTAAAAAATCACGTATTGAGCCCCAATAAATAATAAATGGTGACCTTAATAGATCAAGCTTAATAATCGATTTTGATTTTTGATATTAGTCCTTATAAACTTAATATGATTTAGTAATAATCATTTCAATTAAGAATTATTTAAAAGAAGCAAATATTCAACGAATATTCTTCAAAAATGTTAAAATAGATAGAAATACTTAAAATGACACTAAAAAATGAAACATTGAGCCCAATAAATAATAAATGGTGACCTTAATGGGTCAAGCTTAATAATTAATTTTGATTTTTAAAATTTTTTTGGATCATTCAATCGGAGGTCGAGTTGTCCGGACATGTGGGGCATGTTTTAGGTGACCTAGCATTTTTTTTTTTTTTGGCTGCCATAGCAGCCGGTGCAGCACTAGTGACCTTCCGATATATCAAGTAAAATACAAATTTTAAATAAGGGTATAAGTGACTTTTTCAGAGTTAGTTAAACTTAGAGTCATGTTTAATTATGATAGAGTTAAGAAAAATTTACAGAAGCAAAAAGTAGGAATTAAAAACTAAAAACTCTAAATTTATAGAGACTAATATCAAAATACGTAAGATATTGAAACTTATTTCAAATTCACTGTATTTACAGGAATCGATATCCAAAAAACCTTTGCAAAAACTCATTGTATACACCACCCAATCTGAAACGACAAGTATAGCATAAAGAAGCCTTTTGGTTGGCCATGAAATATTATAAAATCTCATAAAATTGGCATCTTTCTTATGTTTGGTGTATTATAAATTAACTTTATAATATATTTTACGTTTGGAATGTTGCAAATAATCATATTTAAAGTTCAGTGATTAATATGTTATTATTTTAATTAATATGACGTTCTTTTTAATTGATTTTAATTTTTAATATAAATTATCACAAATCAAAATTGAGATATTTATAGCGGATAACTTATTCTGGATATAACCTATTTTGCAAATAAATTGAGATTATAGGTCTAGTGTTTCACAATGCTTTTAGAAAAGGACTTGGTGGCACTTAAGGAGGTGCCATTGGGTGTGTGCGCCGGGTGTGCAACGAGTATTTCGCATGTTTTTATGGCTTACACACGTGAAGTCACCTCGGGAATTATTATTTGGTTCGACAAAAATTATAATAATATTTTATAATAATTCTATGTCTAATCAAACTATTTTCAAGTGCCTTTGATGTATCCTTAAAGTAAGGCGTCCAATCTTGCTGGTGAGTCGTTTATTTCTCTGTGAAATTATTTTAGACAAGCAGTACATGCGTTTTATGCGGCATGTGCCTTGTGTTTTGTGTGTCCCGCATGCGTGGAAGCTTCAGAATGACTTAGACTAATGGGTTAAACTTTGAAACCCAAAATAAGTTATTGGGCCTTGGAGGCGAGTTTTAATTAGCCCATTGGATATATATGGGGTATGATGGTCAATTTAGAAAGTTTGAAGGTATATTTACAAATTTCACCTAGTTTATATATGTTTGGAGAGAGTACAGACCATCACCTTCTTTTCTCTTCCTCATTCTCCTCCCACTCTCACTTGGCTCTTGGAGAGGATCCCTTAGTGCATGTTGGAGAATTTGATCTTGGAGGCCTAGAGGTGGTTTGTGGAGAATTCCATGGTGTATGAGAAACTCATTTGAAGCTTCTAGGTGGTGGCATTGAAACTCCCTTAGAGGAAGAAGATCTTTTAAAGATGAAATTTGTGGGAGGCTTTTAGATTTCTTCTTCTTCTTTCCTTGGTTTGGATTGGTTTCTAAGAAGGCCCTTTAGGGTGGTGGAAGTTAAGGTCTAAGTAGGGTGATGCTCATGCTTGGGTTTTTTAGATTCATGGTGTACATGTTGATCTAAAGGCTTTGATTTGGCATGCTTGTGTAGAATTTGATGTTTTATAGGTTATACTACCATCTATGGTCTTTAATTAGATAACAGATGTGCAATCGAGTAATTTCATGATGAGTTTTCCATGTGTGCTTGGTTTAGTATGAAAATAATTTCCTTCCTTAAGTTCTTGAATTATTACTTATGATTCTTAAAGTAGAATGCCATGCATGCTTGAGATAGTTTAAGCTTCTTGTCTAGATGCCATGGTTTAAATTTTATAGACTTTAGTTAAGATTTGAGTGAGATAGATCCTCCTTCATAGGTGTGTAGTTGTCTCTGAGAATTAATAGTTAGTCAGTATTTTAATCACCATGACTTGCGCGATGCTCCAATTGACTTGATTTTTGAATATGTTGTAGTTAGCTTAATACTTTTTCATACAAAAAAAAGAGGATTTTCAATTTGCATGTGTATATTGCAAGGTATGGCCCTTCGAAATTGAGTTACCTATGCAGTCCTATTTTTTGAACTCTGGAATGTTGAAGGTGTTGACACCACCAAGTCCACAGCTCAGTTTTGGTCCTATGAGCTATGGTGTCAACATCATTTACTATGGGGGACCCTTTACGCTCATTTAACTGTTCAAATTGCTAGGGAACCTTTAGTTATGTGATGTTTATGTTGACTAATGATTAATAGACTTGTAAACTTCTAATTATCACCTATAATTATGCAAATTCCTTATATATTATCGAGTTTAATCGAATGTGAACTTGCGATGCTACGTTCTTACCTAACTCAGATGACTGCCTCACTAGCATAGATACCCATATTGATATATCCCTTGGAAAAGGGATATGTAATTTTATCCATATGGTGGGGTTAGGTCAAAATATAACTTAGCCATATGATCAGGTTAGATGTTTAAACTCAACTTTTCTAATTTGACTGACCAAGGGTAATGAGAGTGCCTATAGCTAAGGGCTTAGACTATGTGGGCGGTGTGTCTCGTACCTCAGTCGATCTTATTTTTTTGCTCTACCTTCGTAGATTTCCAAAGGTTTAAGAAGGACAGAGTAGCATTGATTTGGTAAAGAATCTCTCGGAATGTTCCAAATCCAAAGATGATGATGATGATGATATGATAATTCTAGTGTTGTGTTTCTTGTCATTCTTAGATATCATATTAATGCATGAATAGTCGTGAAACAGATTGAGAACTATTCTAGGAACGGGTTAATGATATGTGGAATTCATGAACGAGCCTTAGAATAGGTTAAAGAAAAGATTAATAGATATCTAATAGATGTGAACCGACCTTGACATAATTTTCATGTAATTAAGTATTTAGTGAGTTGGCTAAAAGATAATTCTCACCTATAAATACAAGTGTATCCTTAAGATTTTGTCTGATTCGTTTATGTGATTCTTCATTGGAAAGACTTTAGATATGAACTTTAAGTGTCCATGTGAAATGACCTTTTGGGATCTATGGATAGCTTTGGATAATGATGTTAGTGAATATTATTGGACAACATATTTAATTCCCAAATAGTGATCACTATTGATTTGTTTAAATAGTTAAGATAAATTGTGATTTGCATTCAGTAGAGATTTCATAGGTCATCATGAGCACAAAATCCCTACTGAACTCTCTATTTGGAGACTTAGCCTTTTGTTTTCAGGTATAGAAGAGCAAGAGCATCACACGTTGGTGGCTATGGGCTTGACTTATGTTGTGATTTTGGTTGGTTGCATTGGCGGATATCATGGCAATTATGTTCTTCTTTGGCGAACCCATGGCTATGTACATTTAAACCTTGTAAATTATCACAATGTGTGAAATGAATATAAACATATTCGACTCAGTAACATGCCGAGCTAAGGGAACCAACCCGAAGGGGTTTGATGTATTTTGGGCTGAGATGTTACAGTAGGGGGGTTGGTAGACGACGCCGATACAATCCACAATATACAAATAAGTAAATATGTGGCATAAAAGATAAAGATCGCCAACAAAAAACCATTGGTCACCGGATGGATGGGCACCAAAGAGTCACAAGAGAGTTGAGGCTTGCTCGTAGAAGATGGAAATCCTCTTTGGAGACACCGACGAAGAGTTGCTAGGAGCAGCTGCATTTCCATAAAACAACTGAAATAGGGTTGGATCGAGAGGTATTGGTATGGGACGTACGAAATAAGTAAAGAACCTTGAGTACCACCACTAATGTCCAAAATCCTAGAATAAGATTTGCATAAAGCCGACAAAGCCTCTGCTACATACACTAGACTCGCCAGTAAATGATACGTTGAGCCGGCAAAACCTAAGAGCATTGGAAGACCTCAAAGGGTAGGGGACAAAAAGGGTAAGGCGAAACTTACCAAACAAAAAAAGAAAGGAGGGGGGGGGGGGGGGGGGGGGTATCCGCCAAAAAGGGTATGAGGTAGGAGGAGGGTGTCTCGTAGAGGGTTGTGAAAGGCAACGGCGAGGGATGGGGGAGCAATGACCTCAGAAGGAGGTGAGGGGTGACGATGAGGGCAGAATGGAGGGGAAGGATTGGCAGTGGAGGGAAGGTGAGGGATGACAATAAGGGGTTGAGGGGTAGAGAAGGCAGGGGAGGGGGGAAGTAGAAGGCCCTCTACCTGAGTTATCGTTGTCAAAGTCGCATTCTAATTTGTTGGGAGGTCAACGATTCTTCCACAAGAAATCGAAGACTCTCCTATGAGGGTTGGTGATGCTTTCGTCTCACAATAGAAATTACCTCGGTTGCCCTGTCAAGCATGATTTCCCTCTCTATAGTGTACAATAGTCTTGCCTAGCTATGGAATAAGGATGTCAAACGATAGCTATCTGGTTATAGAAACTTTATCCTTGTCTTCTAAGAAGAAAGCTCTCTTTCTCTCACCCCCTAAAATGTAACCTAAGTACCTAACAAAAGTCAACCTGCTTGGCTAGGGCTATCAAAATATTGCTAATTGCATACTAAGAATATAACAGTCAAAATATAGCTATGGTATCATAAAAACTTGGGATATCTCTATATTAATCTTTTAAGGAAAAAAGACCACTTATTCTTATTTTATCTCTAACAATTATATAAAATGGATGATAAAAGCTAAATCATCGGATAACGTTATGGCATACAACCACATTTGCAACTACAACAATTGTGACCCAAGAAAACTCTAAAGACTACATTTTTTTTATGCAAATTTCAATCTTTTTTTTGTTTCCAAAGACTTTAAAAGTTTTAGTCTCATGAAGTTAATTTTGAAAACATCAAATAAGCATACATACATACAAACATATGTATATAACCAGGACTTATTTCATTGCTTTCCTACTTCTTTGTTAATTTTCCTCTTTATACTTGATAAAGTTTTAAGAATAGAATCCTTCCTCAGTGCCACACAAAGTCACCAAGTCTGGATTCAAGAAAAGAAGGGCCTAAGGAAAAAATCTCCGGTTGGCAAAAAGTCTAAAAACTACATGAAAAGTTGTGAAAGAAATGTTAATCTTTTAGTATATAGAATACAATTTTAAAATATAAGATAAATGTTAAAAAAATTAATATAAAAATAAACAAGTTGCTTTTAGAAAGAAATACTTTTTTCAAAAAATAGTAATTAAATTGCTTATTTTTGAATTTATAAAATATTTTAAAATTATTTTGATGAATCAATTCATTGAAATAAAAAATACACTATAATATAAAGTGTGATTAAATCATAAATTTTTTAAAAAATCGTAGACCTTCATGCTCACCTCTCTTTCTCGTACTGTTTTAGATGTCCTCTTCTCTCCTAGAAGGAGAATTCTTCGGCAGAAACCTTTTCCCATGTGGAAGGATCCAGCACAAGAAAGAATCAATAAAGAGCAACAAAGAATGAGCAAATTTTACAAGTGTCTTCCAGATACTAATATTGGAGACATGTTAGTCCATGACCATTAGCGATGACTGTCTTCATCCATATCATTCCAATATCAATTTAATTTAAAAAATGCTAATATCAAAGTAGTAAGATTCCTTATTCTGCGAATAAAGTTAAGTTCACTTTGATACGTAGAATTAGTTATATTCGTCAGAGTTGCTTATTCTTTAAGGGCCACTTTGATTGGAGAATAGGAGAAGAATAAGGGAGAATAAGGGGAGAATAAGCTTAATTTTGCTTTGACAAACAGAATGGCTTATACCGGTGCAGAATAGAGTATTCGGAGAATAAGGAGAATAAGCCATCCCACCCTAGACCCAAGAATTACTTATTCTTCTTATTCCATTAGCGGGCCCCACAAAACTATCAAACCGAAACATCTCTTATTCTGGTATACGCCATTCCGTCAGTGGGCCCCACGTAATAACTTATTCTGCAAACAAAGTGAGGCTAAATAAACAGAATAAGTAATTCTACTTAAGATAAGAATTACTTATTCTATCTATTCTGTTAGCCCCGCATTACCATCAAAGTGAAATGTTTTTTATTATGATATAAGCAATTTGATATAACAAAATGGGGCTAACTAAATAGAGCATACAATAGTCATCTATCTCAATCATTAATTAAGCTCTCTCAAAATAGGGTGTCGGGTAGGACGGCAAAATTAAGATTTAAAAATGTTGATTAATGTCATTGAGAAGTATTTGCTACAATATTCTGGGGTGTGGTAAGTTCAAGTAGAATGTACCCCTCAACTCAAAGAAGTTATTTAGTGCCCCCACATGTTCTTCTATAGTGTAATAATGACGCTGACGTGCCATTACGTTAACATACATGGGAATCAAATTTTGTACATGCTCTTGAGAGTGTGTACATGTTCTTTAAAATGCAAATATGTTCTTCAAAATTCAGGACAAAAAATAATTTTTTTTAAGAATGCTCATATATGCTGACGTAGTAACATGTCAGCACTATTGTTAGACATGTTGGAGCCCCAAGTGACTTTTTTGGATTGAGAATAAATTCACCCAAATTGGTACGGCAAGTATTTCCCAATGTCATTAGTCACTCGCTAGGCCCTGATTCAAGAGCTAAGCCCTAAAGCCCACCAACGGCTTGGCCTAATGGCGTCTTGTGCCGAACCACCTCAGAACCCTTAAACCTCCCTCCCTCTCTCTCGATCTCGATCGAGGATGGCAGCGGCCATGGCGTCTCTGCAGAGGAGCGGCGGCGGGGCGGCCACCTGGGGGCGATACCTGCTGGGTGTGCGCGGGGGAATGCGGTGCTTCTCCTCCCACGCCGCCGTGTACCCTGCTGCACCCACTGCTCCCCTTCTTCTTCCTCCTTCCTCCCCCATCTCCCCCTCCTCCTCCCTGTTGGCTCCCCCCCAGCTCCATCCGCAGCTTGTCGTCCCCGGAATGTTCCCCTGGGCGACGGGCTCGATGGATCTCCTCATGGCCGTCCCAAAAAAGAAGGCAAGTGCTTCCTCTCTCTCTCTCTCTCTCTCTCTCTCACACACACACACACACACACACACACACACACACGCACTCACACACATACACACAGACACACGAGGGTTCGCGATCAGGGCTTTCTGTGGTTAGAAAGTTGTGATTTTTCTCTGTGTGGAGTTGCCTTCGGTCTCTTTCGCACCATCTTCGCAAATTTTGCGTTTTTTATGTTGGTCACGGTTTCTCTAGGGTTTACCTGCTCATTGGGAAGACATTTATCTCCTTGGGTCAGGGTTTAAATCCAAGTAGGGTTGAGTGCCCATGTAGAGTAAAATCACAATGTAAGACAATACAATTAAAAAAAGGGCAGCATGATTTGCTATTATTCAGAGGCACTGGGACTTATGTTTGCGTGAACGACGGGGATTGTGATTGTTTGTTCAAAGGTAGTGAGTTGGACATTTTTGCCAAGTTCTTGGATCCTTCATTGCAGGTAGCCACTGCTTAATTGGGAAGGGGTCAGGAGGACCCATAGACTTTTGATAAAGATGCAAGATGTATCGTTTTAAAAGGATATGACACTTTCTTTCTCCTTATGTTTGCTTGCTAATTTTTGTTGTGTTGAATGGTTGTCTCACATATCTTATGTGGAGCTTGATGCATTCTGCACTGGATATGGATAGTTCATATGACCTTCTGATGGGTGGCTCATAGAATTGGCATTCTTTTTTAAAGTAGGAGTTGTTCAATCTCTGATGTTTTTGGTGGACGTTGGTCTCTGGAACAGTAACATGGAAAAACATTTTCTGTTTGTTTAATTGGTTATGGGGACATTTAAGTGGCTTACATTGTCAACTGGTGTTTCATGCAAGTTCACTTTCTTTTTATTCATAGATGATTAGAATGTACTCAATATAGGATCCTTTTTGTCAGTGAATTTGTGTTATGAAGTTTGTGTCTACTGATAAGACTTCATTAAATATACAGGTTTCACCATATAAAAAAGGTCTGAGAAATGGTCCAAAGGCCCTTAAACCTGTCCCAGTTATTGTCCGCTGCAAGTAAGTTAATAACCACCCTTCACTCTTTTCTACCTTAGTGTGGTTGTTTGCTTCTACTAGCTGACAAATCTTCTGTCAGCATAGTGTTATGATTCTTAAGAATGAATTATTTGTTTTCCCTTCTCTTTGGGAATTTTGTTGGATGATCACAGGTCCAGGGCAATCCTAAAAATGAATGACTAGGTTTTCCCTTTTCTGAAGGTACACAATGTCATAATATATTAAAATAGTAATGGGATCTACACGATGCACCTCCTGTAAACCCATCCCCCTTATCATAACTGATGTAAACTTGGTTCACTACTTTCATACCATGGATTGCCAATCCCTTGAGATATCTTCTAGCTCCCTTTCTATCCAAAGTTGTGACAGGGTTTCTCTTCCCACCAAGATGGCAAGTTGCTTTGGGAGCTTATTGAGATCTCTCCAAGTTCTCTCTTTCTCTCTTTTTTGTGACTTCCCAACATACTATTGTGAAGCAAGATGATGAACACTTTCATCTACTTGTGAACTTTATTGTTGAAAGTTGAAATCATGGCATGAAGGCAGGTGGAAACTGTTGCCCATCAAATGATTTCTTTTTTTAAAACCTTATAAATTTGTAATAAATCCTGTGGATTGAAAACCAGTTGAACCAGAATAAAACTGCTGAACAAGCTGGGAGATGGGCAGACCAGTCTGGTTTTTACTGCATAAATTTGGGATTTTAAAGAGTCTGAAGGAAACAGAGAAACTGGCCGATTCATACATGAATCAGTCAGATCGCCATGGATAAGGATCATGCATATGCTGGCCAAGGCCAAACCATGCCTATATCTGGTTGTTCTGTATCTGAAACCAGGGTCAATCTGGGTGGTTGCCTGTCTAGTGTCCAATTTTCATAGCCTTGAAAGAAAGTAATATAGGACATTTATTAATTCAGAATGTAGCTGACATTCTTAAAACAGGTGTAATTCTTGCATTGAAAGGAAGAATTGAAAGTGAACATAGGTGCTCATTTATTTTCTTTTGTTGCTTTTTATCCTTTTGATGGGCTAGTCCATGACCTAAACAGCACCGGAGATGGTCTACTTGTTTTCTGAATAGCTAGCTCTCTCACTTCCAGCTACTTAACTTCTCCTTGGAAAGTGGTTGTAGAGGACAAGTTAAGTATTTGGAATCTGTTGATTTTCCATGTATTCTGCCTCTCAGCCATTAGAGGAGTTGAATGGGTCATCAATGTCACGTTTGGAGTCAAGAAGTTCAGGCAAGGCAAACCTTGATACTCCTTTCCCAACTAGGAAGGTGGGAATTCAGGTGTCAATACTGGATTTATGTGGAACTTTCTGACATTGCATTGCAGCAAACATAAATGCGGCAAGAATGTTATATTATGGATGAAGGGTGAAGCTAGTGTAACCTATGTAGTTAGAGGCAAGAGGCGAGCGAGGCAACCAGGGGTTTGCCTCAGCCTCAAATGCCTAGGCGATCGCATAGGCTGCATTTGGGAACTACAGCTGAAGTACTTCTCATAGAAGTACCTTCAGGTAGAAGT
Organism: Zantedeschia hybrid cultivar; assembly: GCA_030544215.1. Lineage (NCBI taxonomy): Eukaryota > Viridiplantae > Streptophyta > Magnoliopsida > Alismatales > Araceae > Zantedeschia > Zantedeschia hybrid cultivar. The sequence continues at coordinate 54,046,337 of JARZZO010000004.1, forward strand.
GACTTCAAGTAGAAGTACTTCTTGGTTCAGAAGTGGAAGGAGTTTGGGAACACAAAACGAACATAACCTTGGAAGTACTTCATCATAAACTTTGACCAACATATCCCTACGCTAATAATTTAGAAATTGTGTTATATTATAATGTATAACATGTAAAAATTTAAAATAAATTAAATTATTAAATAAAAATATATGAATATATATCTTTTCTAATGCAAGTAAAAGTTTATTGATGTGAAAGATAAAATATTCATACGTTTATCAAGGTAAATTTTCTAGTATAAAATAAATGTAACAATATGTTATATGATTTTGGTTACTTAAAGAAAGAGATATAATTATACGTTGTAATATCTGCAAGATTAAAATTGAAGATTCGTGATAAAATCAGAAAGCACATTATTGCATGCTATGGAAAAGACAAGTATAACAGAAAGAATTAATTATTTGTTTTCATTCGAAGCTAGTTATGTTACGGGAAAGATAAAGGTGTGGAACGAAGAATACAATTAGTGAATAAAAAACATATATAAATGACAAATGTATCAGCTATGTAAGAAAGTTATAAATGACAATTATATCAACTATATCACTGGGTTTTATTGATTGACATTAAAACAAGTCAAACAAGAGGTTGGACACACTAATTATATAAGAAAGACTGTATCATGGTATGACCAAACAGTAGTTGTTACGGCTAATCAATATTCGTCAATTACAAATTTGACACTATTGGATTGTTGGACCATAGTACGGCTCATGTTCCACACTTGGTTTGCTTGGTACTTCTCCCAGAAAAAGGCTCCCATGTTTCTATAGGGGTAGCATTTTTTTTGGCATTTGAAGATAACTAATGACCACTAACCTGGGAGATGCATTGATTATTGGAGGGACATTATTTTGTGCATTCAGTAATGTTGGTGAGGTCATTCGGAATTTTATTTTTCTGATTTGTCATTGTAGTAATACTATCCAATCTAAGCACAAACATATTTAAACATAACCTGAATTTTTCCTTCTTTAATCTTTTATTTATACTAAGATATGGTGATAGACGCTATGTTACATATGTTTTCAAAGTTGCTGTTGCTCCGACAGTTTTATATGGGGAATCAGGGATCAAAACTCGCAGTTAAATTGAAAACCTTTTTTTTTAAAAGAGAAGAAGGTATGACCTTTGAGAAGAGGAGAAGCCAGGTGCTTGTAGACGTGAAGGAGATGGCTCCCAGCGAGCTGGTGCTTTCACGCTCAGGGAGACGAGGCCAAGCAGTGTGTCCGAGAAGGAGAAGAAGAGAAGAGGAGAAGCCAGCCTTGCGTGTGTGCATGCGTGAAAGAGAAGAGAAAAGGGTACTTGTTCATTAAGAGTCCTATTAAAGAAGGTTGGTTGTGTCTATCTGCTCCTCCCGCGAAAAGGAGGAAACCACTTGGTGCTGAAGTAGAAATTTTCTCCTTCTTGGGAAGTGGGATTTTTCCTCCCATACGAAGTTAAAACGAAAAGGAATCCAAATGTGTCCTCTTTTTAGGAAGTCATTCGTGTAAAAGGAGAAGTCAGTTAGAAGGACTTCAGGTCGGTTCCCAAACACAGCCCTGGGCATTTGAGGGGAAATGTTCTCTTATAGATCAACATTAAGGAAGAAAATGACAATACAAGAAAAATAAGGGAAACATCCAAGATAATCATATGCAGGACTTTAAGAAGCACTAATCATGTCCAATTTGTGTAAAGCACTTGTATAAGTACTGGATGGTCTTAGGAATCATCAAAAATAAGGAAAAAATGTGACATCATGTAATAGCAAAAGGGTACTGGACACTCTTAAAAGAGACATTACCCAGTTTGGAATAATTAACAATAAGAAAAAGCATCACCACATAATAGCAAAAGGGTACTGGACACTCTTAAAAGAGAAATTACCCAGTTTGGAATAATTAACAATAAGAAAAAGCATCACCACATAATTAAAAATGAAACAAACATTTGGCATAGATAGCATAGACAAGTGCCTAGATGAGAGGCGAACATCAGGCAAAGTGAGGCATTTTTGCTCACCTCAGCCTACTTCATTGCCTAGGCGAGCGAGGCGATCGCCTTTGATAACATAGTGTAATAAGTATTAGAGGGATACTTGATTTGGGTGCTGGGAGAGCTTACTGTCTGACATGGACCTCCAATGATTTGAGACAAGGATTCTTTTTGTTACATATAACTATGCACAAAATATTGCACATAGAGACACAGAAACATTGGCCACACGTGAAAATTCTATATATTTGTATGGAGATGTCAATGTTGTTCTGATGAGAGAAGTTGGGATTTCACCCTGTCACATGAATTGTGATAGATTATGATACAAGTGCGGCCACCCATTCCGCTCAAGAAAAGATGCGTGCGGGAGAGAGAAAAAAAGGCATTTACTTCAAGTATTTCAACATGCTCAGTCACAACTTGACCTGACCCATTTAAGCTCACTCCATACCCAACGTGTTTAATGATTCATGTCAAAGTACTCAACCTTGAACTGACCATCTAAAAGTGGATTGACCCATTTTGGCCTGCTCTATAACAAAAATATGTTCAGGATTGCATACTTTGACCTAATTGACTACTTTTAAAGATCTTATGTTGTAGTTACCATTGGAGGTGAAACAAGTGTAAATGGGATATACGGGTAATACCATCAGCTTTTTACCGACCCCACTTATTTGGAGTCTAGGACATATTAGATTAGACAACCCGTTCATAGCCCAAACCTAACAATACAAAATTCTAAATAATATTGTGAACGCAGTGGTTAACCATGTGACTTTGCATGTCTTTACTTTTGAGGTCCCTGTCACAGCAGCAGGGCACAGTTATGTGGAAATAACAGATAACACTCCCAGAGCACCTCCATGGGATGAAAATCTCTACAGCCCATGCATTGAGAAAGAAGTCTGTTATGTTGGGCTTATTCCAGACAGTCAACAAGGGATCAACAGGAATTAGTGCTGAGTTGAGCTCTCTCATGTTTGAACAGATTCCAGAGTTTCAAAAAAATGCTCCTAAAAAATTGCATAAAAGACAGTGACAAAAAAGAAGAATGAAATGAGAGTAAAATTTCTCTGACATTATGACACTTAAGGTTCAAACTAGGGTAGATAGGACCATGCTTCTATTCAACAATCCCAAATCAAATGTTCGTCAAAAAAGTAACAAAATGCAGGGTAATGGCAAGCAATGAAAATGACAAATAAAGAAACGATTCAATCAAACATCTGGCATATAATCCCAAACACACTCCCTTGATCAACCATAAGTATGATTCACAAAGTTCCTACTTGAGAAAGCTATATACTGCTGCCACTTTCTTAAGTAGAGCCATGAAAGGACCAGAATGTCCAGGGAGTCCATTGACCACAATGTTTTCCTAAACATGGAACTCCAATCCCTGAATCTTATCAAATCCTCACTTAAATATGCACAGCTAGTGTCCAAGTCAAGTTTTGTATCCTTTTACTTTTGCCACTCCTATCGTTACGATCACCTGTCTCATCCTTCCTCTCACTCAAGATTATAAGGAAATGGAATTTCTGGCAGTCAAAACAAATAAAAACAAGCCAAGACTGGAAGTATGCCTGAGGTTTTGACATTACAAATTAGAGAAACATAATATAGCTACCAAATTGAGATTTATGGTGATCAAAGATCTTGATTGGGTCAAGCATAGAGCTAGATATCAACATAACATACTGCTCCCTGTATCTTTGGATTTTACTTTTGAAAGATGAAGACAACATGAACTTGTAGGAGCAGACCACCTTTTTCTTCACTGTGGTATTATATCGGCTGTTTGGGTGGCTATATTCAAATCTATTGGTATTCAATAGGTGCAGTTTGCTTCTTCATGGTTCCTTTTATGAAATGGTGGAATTTGACAACACACAAGATTAACAGTGACTCGTGGACAATGTTTCTTGCTGTGATTCTATTGGCAATTTGGAAAGAATTCAAAGAAAGGAAAAACATATGCTTCAGAGGAGAATTTTCTTCTACCTTTCAGATCATAAAAAATTCTATCAATCTAATTCGAGAATGAAAAATTTGCAGGGGGGACTTAGAGTGAGCAATTGTCATCTTCTACCCTTGCTTTGTTTTGTTTTTTTTTTTTATTGAAAGAAATTGTTGTATGTACTACCAATTTTATTAAGATAAATAGAGGCAATACATCTGTTCAGAGAGAGGTGAGGTTCCTCTCCCTAATAAAAAGAAACAAATATAAACCAACCGGAAAAAATGGAAAACCAAGAATTTAGGTTATAGAGTCCTTATCGCTTGAGCCCAAGAATCAGCAGAAATTCCAAGAAGAAACCTGCCCCACTGATAAGAACATACAGATGTTTTCAATATATACCGTATTTCCTTGGAATAAGCTATCATTCCTCAGCCTCTAAATGCTCCAACAAACTGCATGTGAAAGTGTAAGGAGAAGTCTTCTCCGAGTGCTATTATTTCCATACAGCCGGCAGGTTTTGAAAAAAATTCTACATGTTTTTGATATTATTTAAGTTAAACCGGAGGTTTGCAACTAAACCAACAATACTCCAGACCTCTCTGCTGACTGCACATCTAATGAAAAGGTAATCCACATCCTCATCTTGTAAAAACCATAGAAGGAGCATGCCAAATGTGTATCCGGTGCCCTTTTTTTCCAATAAACCTTGGTGATAATTCTATCCTTGCTTTGTACTTGGATAAATTTTATTCATTAATTGTTCTGGAGGGAGACTAGGGGTCTGTGTGGTTCTACCATCTTAGTTCTTTCCTTCTGTTTCTTCTTGTAAACTTATCAGTGAAATTTTGTCTTTGACATCTGGCCCATCTTCAAAAAACACAAGAAGAAAAGTGGCATAATTATAAAAGTGCATTTGCTCAAAAGAGATTGTCCTACCAATATAGCAGAGACAAATAGATGCGAGAGACCTAATGACTTTGTTAAAAGTAATGATTAATGACTTTTAGCCATATTTTAGAGAAATGTACCTTATTAATTGATAGAAAAAAAATGTAATTTTACTTATCAAATGGGAAAAAAACTCCATTTAGAACAACCCATTATATATGCATGAGTAAATACGATCCAGTCTGGACTCGGTGCGTGCCTGAGGATCAGACTCCCAAATACGAGTCAACTTGTTGGCACGATCTGGTACAATACAACAAACCATGGTTGGAAGTTGCTCATCGGCATTCCTGCTATTCCCTTGGAGATCTCCATTGCTGCTCAAGTTACTCTTAGTGCTCTATCCTTTCACACGTCCCAGTGGATAACAGTGACAGTTATCAGCAAGATCAACATCCTTCGGTGACATGGACAGCATTCCCACCTCTTGGGTTACCTGCATTGCTCTATTGTAGTCTACATCCTAATTTTTACTATCACTGACCTGCAATTTTGGGTAAACCATGCAAGAAACCTCTTTCTTAGAAATATGCTAAAGGTACATAGTTCATATGAACACAAAGAGATGGAGTCATCTTTTAGAATCAGCCAACTACAGTGGCCCCCATGGAAATGAAAGGAATGGTCTCTATCCAAAAAGCCTTTTGAACAGTCTTAAAGTCTGAAACTGGAGTGTCATCAAATGTTAGCATGGAGAAGAGACAGAATCAAGTGCAGAAATATGGGTGCATGATTACCCATTGATTCTTAGCCTCCTTACATATGTAAATGTTTGAAAATGTGGACTTTGTTCTGCTAGTTTAAAGAATGTAAAGAAGTTAAGCGGTTCATTAGGTGGGAAGAAAGGTCTTTTGTAAGGGAGGATAATTCTTCCGGAAGTAGTGCTTTCTTTCTTGTTGATTAACTACACACCAATTTTATTCCTAGAAGACTTTAAAATAGGGTTGAGATGTAAGACGACTAATATGATCTGAGAGGTAAATAAAGGGGGATAGGATAATAAGCTTAAGTGAAGCTATTCATTCAGTCTAACACCAACTTTATTCCTAGAAGAGTTTAAAATAGAGTTGGGAGATAAGACCGTTAATATGATCTGAGAGGTAAATAAGGGGGGATAATAAGATTAAGTGAAGGTATTCTTTCAGCCTAACAAAGGGATCTAGACTGAGTTCTATGGTTCTATAATAACTAAAAATGGGAGAAGGAAAAGCGAAGAATACGATGGTTGATTGTGTAGAAATTTTGCAAAGGATGCTGCTGTCTTACCATGTTCTGCAGCGTAGTGGGAAACTATACAAAGTGGATCCATGTTACCCATTCTAGGCAAAGAGCTGTTTTCCCCCTCCTTTCTTTGACACGAATTGAACTTCATCTATTTTCCTTTGCAAGCTTTTACAGTTTTCCTACATCATAATCTCTCCAAGTCTATCTGCATAACCCCAAATAACCAGAGTGATCATTTCCCATGCAACACTGCTAACCCTCCATAATTATCTTTCCATCTTTTTCTTTCTTACATTCTAGATCACTGTTCACCCCTTGTATCATTACTGCCCTTCACCTGAATTACCGTGGGGTAATACTGCTGGAGGGTCCTTACAGTCCTATCATCTTCTTCCTCTTCACCTGGAATCTCAAGGTTAAAAAAAATGGAAAAAACTGAAAGAGGAAGGGGCAGAGCTCTTGTGCAGAAAAGCCTCCTCATTGATGCCAGCACGATAGCACCAACCATGGCCACTCTATCCTTCCATCACCCACCCTCTCCATCTTCTGTGTGCTTGGATTAATTGCAGTGTACAATTTTGAATAAAACTTTGACCAATTTGATCATTTCTTTTTGATTTGATCCTTTAATTTGACTTTCTACTGTTGTTTTCTGGAGGTTGTATGCTCAAGATGCTTTATTTCGTGTTTATACAGGAGTTGCGGTCGTGTTAAGTTGCCACATTTCTACTGTTGCAGTGGAGACAGAGGCGGCAGTGGGAGGAATGAATCCACTAGCTGAGAACTTTCACTGTTTCTGTTCACTGTACACTCTTCAATGTGAGATATCATAACATCATATCAAGAAGCAAGATCCTGCAGCTTAGTGACTTGAATTCAGTATTTGTCTCCAAGCTGTGGTTGAATTGATAATTCAAGGGCCTCACTGTCCGTGGGGCTGAACTTAGGATGCGGATCCTACAGGCAGCCATTTACTTTAAATGCTTTTAGTTGAGGTAGATCTTGTCTTTCCTGTCTGCACTGTGCCCTTTCCAGGATCCTCATGATACCAAAACATTTCAAACAATTTTGTTGTCATGGAAGTGTCACATTTTCTGTTGGGCTTTGTATTCAAAGGGTTAGAATTTAAAGAACGGTGAGAAATGGACTTCTAATAGTCTTTTTAATAATGAATTTTCTATTCCTTTTCATGTGTAGTTTTAATTTCCTTCACCCGTGCTAACCATATGCACCTTAATTTATATTTATTTTAATTTTTAGTAACTATTCTTACAAGGTTTAACATGTAAGAGACTATCAAACTTCTAGGTACATTTTTCTAAGCAACATCCCTATGCCGTGAACGAATAATTATATCTGACAAAGTTATGAATCTCATAACTCTGATGCTTTCAAATACTAAAAAGAAAAGGAGACAAAATGTTTAGTGTATCGAGGACACCATCAATAAGGAGCATGTAGAAATTGCTTTCTAAATGACATTAGTGGGGAGGAAAGAACTATGAAAAGTTGCGACGCAATATTCTTTAGTTTGACGAGAAAACTATATCGTAGTATGTACTGTGTATATTCTAGATTCTTCAAATGGTAATTACGTTTAGACGTAATCTTGAAAGTAATTCGAGAGGAAATCGAATCATTGAGATAAATGTTATTTTACGGGTAATAACTCTGTAAATTCGTATCTAAGAATACAATGGTAAAAGGATCCATTACTAACCTCAATAGATGACATGCGGCACTAACTTAATCTTAAATACAAAGAACATGGTTAGAAACATCCCAAGTAGAAGCCTACAACTAGGCCCGTCAATAAGGCAGGCATGGGTCGGGTCTAAGTAGACCCGACAATGAACCGATAAGCTGGACCCGAACCAGACGGACCCACTTAGTAATTGTAGCATTAATACCGTACCCACTTTAACTCACATCTTTTGGTTCCGGTCCATATACCCGACGGTAGACCCTGTATACCAATGACCTTTTGAGGTCGAAACACAACGAATGGGTCACACGTACTGGACGGGTCTAAGTACTCTGGGTCACAGTAACATCCTGTAACAGAAAATTAAACAAATGCTTAGGAAAGCTTTGTCCATTCTTCATGAGAGGTCTAGCAGGAAAACAAAATTTTCAGTTTTAAAATAGATTAAATTAACGACAAGAAGAACAAACTTAGACACAACATACAGATCTGAACGACCAAAAACGATCTGCACCAGCAGGATTAATCTCCTCGAGTTGCAACCAAAAGCGACAAAAAAAAACTTGCCTTCACCAGATTTTCACATTCCCACCTCAAATCTACATCTGAAAAAATAGATCTCACACCATCAACAAAAAAAAAAAAAAAAACACAAATCCAACTCGAGTTCCATCAAACACAAAGCCATTAAAGGAAACTCTACGGAGATGCCCGCTATTGAATTGCCGAAGGGACTGCATCACTTTCGTAGTCAAGAAATACGGAACTCAGAGACGCATGCCGACAAGAGCGTATGAAGAGCGCCCATGATCTCGAGTTCCATAAAACATCTCTGGATCTCGAGTTCCATCAAAGACTTGAAAATAACAAGGCTATGAAAATAATTCATAATTTGCTTAGATATTCAAACACTGCATCAGGATTTGATTCTAATGAATATAGGATCCACATTATGCCAACCTCCGCAAAATTACTTTTTTATTTACTTAGAAACGTGTCTGGTCCAAAATATGTGTATTGTATTCGTAACATCCACATATAGTACAATTTTTTGCATAAATTTCTTGTTTGCCTTTCCAAATTGAAAGGTAAGAAAAAAAACTCAGTTATGCGACATAATGTTTTATCCATGTAAAATACAAAAAAATGGATACTTCATATTAATGAAGTAAAAAAATTAGTTACTTAAATCTCACATTTATACAATTATACAAGTCTCAAATAATATCCAATTGGACTTATTTTATTTATTATAGAAACATATTCATAGTTTCTGACAATTGAAAGTCTTGACAAGTAGAACTTACAGGTATGCTGCGGCCAGGGATGCAAACAGGTTGAATTCGTAGATCCAGAATAAATCTGCATTCTTATTCACTAAGTTATTGGTCTAAAATACTGATTCCTAACTAACCTATGAACTAATAACCGATTGAATAATGTACACTTATACATTCATTTATAAAACCTTACATCTATTACCTTATTTGCTGTGTATCAATTTAGAAAGACCATTTATTAATTGACGAGTAAACTAATAATCAATCAAATAGTTAGATTATCAATCACCATTCAAATCTCTTATTATTGTCTTATATTTCAAGACATATTTATACACAATGGTGTGCTGGAGTTTCATATATGAAGCATTTATGCATATCATAAATGCCATTAAAATGACATATTTGATAGGTATGTTATCTTGTAAGATATATGTAAGATACTATGAAAATGAACATAACATTTTTGAAATTTGACATACAAGATTAGTTAATATAAAATTGTTCTTTTTTGTCAGAAGATGCTACCATACCATACTTCTATGCCACTCCTACTAACAGCCACACTTTTTTGTTATTTTTAAAAGTGTCACGTATATATTTTCTCATATAGGTATCTTATCGGCTATTATTATTATTCTTCCTAGTAGAGATTATCTTAGTAAGTGTCTATGTGATATTTATTTTTTGAGAAATATTTGGTGCATACCATGATATTCAAATTTTGATGATCTCGATTACACATATCAATGGGGTATTTTGGAGTGTCTACATCTACATGGATTTCTCTTTTACTCACCTTATCTTGAGTTAGTGAGAGTGTTCTCTCACTAATTCAAGATAAGGACACTCACTAATTCAAGATAAGGTGAGTAAAAGAGAAATCCATGTAGATGTTGTCCTCTCACTAATTCAAGATACGGTGAGTAAAAGAGAAATTTATGTAGATGTAGACACTCTAAGATACTCCATTGAGATGTGTAATTTATATCATCAATTCACACACTATTAAAAAAAAAAATGATATACAAGTGCTAGCATTTTCTTTTTCTGTAATTTTTTTCCTATTTTCAGATTCTACCTCTTTGAACTTTAAAGAGTCTCATAGATGCTGCAGCATCTTTTTAAGGGTTCAGCTCCCTGCTCAAACGTAATGTCAGTACCAATCCCATTTTTGACCAACTGTGGCCGACACCTCCTTGCACAGGTACCCTCCTTTTTCCTATCTGCCGACACTTATAGAACACGGTTTTGTGATTCTTTTATTTGACATTTACATTTGATATTAAATACATGACACAAATTTTAAGATAAATAAATGACAAATGCAAATTTGAACGACAAATACAAAGTTTAAAATTTATGTCATGTGTCTAATGTCCAATATGTGTGTCAAATAAGGAAGTCACCGAGCCGCCGCCATCGCCAAAGAGGTCCCCTCATCTTTTGAGCCCTCAAGCAGCTACGCGTCACACCGACGACGTCAACACGTCATCCTGCGTCAGGGCGTCCACTTCGACGTCGTGCTCTTCTCCAGGACGCGCCCTTCCTGCCACGCGGGAGAGGGCAACCGCTATCCCCCCTCATGCCTCTGCCCACGTCGATGGCCGCGTCTCCCACGCTCTCTCTCTCCACTTGGCACACTCTCTACTCTCTCTTTGTCTCTCTAGCCTCTCTCCGTGGCATCCCCTCCGGTGACCTGGTTGTGTTAGGAAAGGATTCCCCTTGTAGCAGTTACTCTTCTCTCTCTCTTACATCAAGAATCCCCTGACGGTGACCGTTTTTCTTCTTCTTCTTCTTAGGGGACACCAAAAACGGATCATTTCCCTGTTTCTGCCGTGGTGATGCCGAATTAAGGTAACCCAAGAAAGAAAGTAGAGATTTGACGCTGTTCCATTGTCTCAGTTTTCCCCTCTCTCTCTCTCTCTCTATTTGTTTTCATCTGATCCACTCTGCGAATCTTTCCAGAAAGAACCCATCAGATCCTCTTATTCCTTTTCCCTAGTTGGGTGGAGACAAACGGAGTGAATTCATGGGCAAAGTCTTTTAAAAATTTAATCTTGGGGGGTGGTGACGCTAAATTAAGGCGACAGGCCAATCCCTTGACGCAAGGGAATCGCAACTGCTCCACCATCTTTTTGTTCCAACTGCTTTCTATTTTTCTCTCCTTTTCTGCCCTAAAGCTCAAATCTTCGCATCGTCCCCTATCTTTCTGTTGCTTCCTTGTCCGCACCACCTTTTTTTTTTTTGCTGTCTCAGGTTTAATCGGGAAGAATGTGTTGACAAAGATGGTGAAAGGTGGAATCTTGGTGTAGTTTTCGATTCCTGATGCCCCCCTTTCCCTCTCCTCTCTGCTTCATTACTTGTCCTTCTGGAATTTCCGCCTTGCTTCCAGGGAAGCTCCCAGGGCGGTGGGGCCTTTTATGGTTCTGCAGATTCTGATGCGTATTTGGGTCAATTTGCAGATCTCGCCTTCTGGGTCGTATAGGGTTTGCCCCACAACGCACTCGGCGATTGCAGGAGATGAGCGTCTTGGAGCCCTCGATCATTCACCATGTGGGCTTGGTGCTGGCAGTCATCTGGGCAATCTCATGGTTTGGGCGATGCCACCCGATCGTATATTTGGCGTCGTTGGCGTACCTGTACATGGTATAGTTAGTTGCTTCCTTGTTTAACTTCCTACCTTTCCTTGTCTGCAGATTTCCAGTTAGATCGGTAGAAGTTATATCCGCTGGCATCTGTCTTTATAGCGGTGGCTGGTTGTTGACTAGCAGATGTTGAATCGAGTGAGTTTGGGCATATTCTTCAGGCAAATACTTGCTGCAATGCCCCAGGGACATTGCAGCAAGCATTTCTCTATCCGTTAAGGTGGTGTAGTGAAGGATGTTGTAAGTGGGCAACAGAAGGACATTGTCGAGGACCGTACCATTGTCAATTCCTGTGCCTCCTTGGGTGTTCTTCCGTGTGGTGCTCCTCTATGTAGCTGTGAAAAGTATCATGTGGGTGTCATTGCCGGGTTTTGGTTCGGTGGCTTGTTCCGGGGGGGGGGGGACCTGAACACCGGTCTTTTTAACATATTTAGACAATATGCATACAACTTTTATAAGTAACAAACACAGTGATGAGAGAACTTGGTTCTACATTTTCCATAATTTAAAGGAAATTTGTCGTGACCATAGCTGGAGATGCAATTCTTGGTTAAAAGCTTCATATCATTTCATGGTTCCTACATATGTTAACATTGATGTCTTGGAGAACATAAATTGGTAAGAAGCTAGTCCTTTACATAAATTAGTAAGAAGCTAGTCCTTTGACAGTGTTTTAATCGTTTAACATAGAGTCCCTGTTATAATGTTTGTTTTATGCTAATAGAGAACTTTGAGGGCAATGTGTCATAAACTATTCACAGGGCATGTGAAAGTCTAATTAAGTACATTTCGCTAACATAGAAGCTGGAAAGTTAGTAGTCCATTTAGTCACGTTGAATGTAAATTCATAGCTTACCATCTAATGTTAACAGGAAAATATGATCTACATTATAGTATTTTTTGGACACTTTGTCGGCCTTCTTACTTTGTATGGACAGTGGTGAGTACATTGCATCCAATTCACAGGTCACCATTCCCCCTCTTTATGATGGGCTAGGAATTACTTTCTGCTGTTCTGAACCAGCAACTGCCATCTGCTTCACAGAGGCTCTCTCAAAATTTGGTGTTGATTTTGTTGGAATAATTCAGTGGATGGCTCGTGTCTCAACTTAACTCAGGGAATTAGGTAGCTGTAGTGTTTTCTGTTACAGAGTAATTAAGATAAACTTTTGGTTGCCATGTAGTTAATTCATTCTCCTCAGGCACATTTTTTATGATAGATTCTGGAGATCCTCAAACCATCTTCATTATGTAACTTTGTAGATGACAGGATACCATTGTTTGAGATGAGATTGTGACAAAATCAAAGTATGATTTCATAAGAGAGGTTATGATTATTCAGCACCAGTAGAATTGCAAGTTGGTTGGATATGCTCCCATAATTTTATGAATGAAAACCTAAGGTTCATAACTAAAAGGATTTAGATAACATGGAAGACTCATGAATGGATAATTAAAAGGATCTGGACAACATTGAAAGGTCATGGATGGATGATGCGATTTGATAAGAGGAAAAGTCATCTGTCAGCTGACTGCTTTTCTTTTCTACAAGGAACAACTCTGTTGCTGCACATTGTAGAATCTTGGGTTCCCTTTATCCAGACCATCATGTTTGGTTCATTCTGTTAGAGTTATCGGACACATGCTCTCAGCAAGCAAGCCTGTGTTCACTAATCAACTACCTGGTGCCAGCCAGTTAGTGACATAAGGTCCTAAGGTGAATTCTGTGGACTGGTTCAAAGTTTTCTTAAGATAGGTAAGATGCAAAATGTTGTGTATATGGTGGTAGATAAATATGCTGGCTAGATCTGGAATGCAAGGAATTTCGATTTGGATCGGGCACGCCCAATCCTGATTCAGATTGGATTGGCCAGATTGACCAATCCAATGGAAGCGATCCCAATTTAAAAGGTAAAAAGTAGTTTATAAATTAAAAGAGTATATTTATAAATTTACAAGTGTTTATGGAAACATAAAAAAATACGAGGTTGTTTTACATAATTTTTCTCATCATTTACTCAACATTGTTGGCCACTATGGGCTGATTCACATCTGATTTGGCCGATTGTCATCTGATTCAAGCTGAGTCAGCTCAAGTTGGACAGATCCTAATTCACTGTTTTTTTTTTTTCCAACCATGATCAGTTTTAGGGCCAAACTCAGATTGGCCATTACCAATCTCGATCCAAAATGGCAATCCTGATCTGGCTCGTACATTCCTTGCTTCGGTGAAGAATAAAGTGCTTAGTTATTATGATTATGCATAGAAAGTCATTTTCTTAGTTGTTTTTATCAAGGTTCAAAAACTCGGCTCGGATCGGCACGGATCGGCCGAGTCGGAACGGTTTTGGGCCGACCGTGCCGATCCCGAGTAACCTGGCCGAGTCCAGGACTCGGATCGGCCAGTCCGAGCCGGATCGGGCGATCCGGGACCGGATCGGGCCGGGTCGGCTCGGATCGGCCCGACCTGGCCCCCAACGGCTAGTTTGACTAGCCGTTGGGGGTCAAACTAGCCGTTGCTGGCCGTTCCCAAACGGCCAGCAACGGCTAGTTTGGGCCTTGGGGGTCTATTTAAACCCCCCCAAGGCCCTCCTAAGGCTCCACAATTGCCCTTTGAGCCTCCTAACATTCTTGCTCTCTCTCTCTCATAGAATTCTCTCTCCATCTCTCCCACGAGGTCACTTCTAGTCTACTACAAGCTCCGCGATCTCTCATCTTCTTGTGCTGTGAAGGAATGGCATCTCAAGGTGCTGCTGAGCGGTCATCTGGGAATCCTCCTAGTGCTGATCCTGCTTGGGGTCATTGCACACCGGTGGACATGGGCCAAAGAAAGGTACAATGCAAATATTGCAACCGGGTTGTCTCTGGCGGGGTCTACCGATTCAAACAACATCTTGCTGGAATAAAAGGTGAAGTTGCAGCATGTGCTCGAGTTCCTTCAGAGGTTAGGATCCAATTTCGAACTTACATGAAGGAGAAGGAATCAAGCAAAGCAAGTACTGCTAGAAGAAGACAGGAAATTCGAGAGGAATTGACTGAACCAGCGCGAAGGTCTGATGCTGGAGTCCGGCTTGGTGGAAGTAATCAACCTATAAATGTTGATGATTGGGATACAAGTAAGTTTCTTATTTAACTTATTTTCATGTTCTTCATTTAACGTTTTCAGACAAATAGTTATAGTAGATTAATTTTTTTTCTTTTACATTTAAAGCTGAATTGCGACGTGCAATGGAAGCAAGCCGGCGGTCCTTTGCAGATGAGGACTTATTTCGGCACACTGGAAGATATGGAGGACAAGGAAGTGGCTCCACACCTTCTGCACAAGGGAGCACTAGCGCCGGCATGAGCACTAATGTATGCGAGGAGCTGCCTCAGGAGTTCACTAGAGCTGGAGATCCTAGAGTAGGTCCAATAGATCCCTTGCTCACCAAGAAGAGGGATAAACAACCTTCTATTAGTGTTGCATTCAAGAACTTAAAACTTTGTAAGGAGAAGATAGGGAGAGCTACATCTAGGTGGTTTTTCTATAACAGTATCCCTGCTAATGCGGCCAAGGGGCCATATTATGAGTCCATGATCGAGACCATACAAGAAGTTGGCAAAGGGGTTGAGGGACCTTCTCCATATGAGATATACAACAAGTACTTGGATATGGAAGTTGATGACATTCGAACATACATTAAATCATTTGAAAGGATCTGGGATGAGTATGGATGCACTTTAATGTGCGATGGATGGACAGGTACATAAATCTTATATTCAGTTTCTTATCTTATCTTCATTTTTTCTTAATCAGAATGGGTCTCTTTCTGATTTCTTATCACGTTTGGAATTTTACAGGGATAACAAGAAGAAGTATGATCAACTTCTTAATTTACTGTAAAGCTGGAACCGTATTTTGGAAGTCCATTGATGCATCTGGAAAAATAAAGAATGCCCAGTACCTGTGTGAATTAATGGATCAAATGGTGGAAGAAGTGGGCGAAAAAAGGATTGTCCAAGTTGTTACGGACAATGCAGCGGCGTTCAAATTAACTGGACAAATGTTGATGCAGAAGAGAGAACATTTATACTGGGTTCCCTGTTCTGCTCATTGTATTGACTTGATGTTGGAAGACATTTGCTCTGATCCGATGGTAGATGGAGTGGTCAAGAGTGGTCGATTTATCACCACATTCATCTACAATCACAACAACATTCTGGATATCATGCGCACACATACTCATGGAAGAGAGTTGCTTCGTCCGGGAGCCACCAGGTTTGCATCTCAATATATCTCTCTAGATAGTTTAAGTCAACAAAAGAACAACTTGATTAGGATGGTGGCATCGGAAGATTGGGAGAATCATATATTGCGGCATGTACCAACTAAGGTCAGAGAGAAAGGTAAGAAAGTGGCTGATCTAATTCAGTCTAGACCCTTTTGGAGGGGGGTGCAAGCGGTGTTAAATGTTGTAGAACCGCTTGTCCATGTCTTGCGATCTTGTGATGGAGAAAGAAGATCGGATATGGGTTTTTTATATGAAGCTATGGACAGAGCTAAGGAGCTCATTCAACTGAACAACCCAACAACCTTTGTGAAGTGGTGGGACATAATAGACAGACGTTGGGAACACACTTTACATCACGATCTTCATGCAGCTGGTAAGCTACTAACTTTCTATATGTATTATTTGTATACACATTTTTCTTAAGTAATAACTAACTTCGACTTATTTATTTAGGTTATTTTTTCAACCCTCAGTACATGTTTAGAACTGATGGGAAGAAGGATAGTTATGATAGTTGTTCGGAAGTGTTGATGGGGTCTAAGTCTGTTATTAAGCGTATGCTTGCAGATGAGGACAGAGCAATATTGGCATGCAAGCAAATGCATGATTACAGAATGATGTTATACCACTTTGGGACAAGTACTGCTCAAAGAGCTGCCAAAATTTTGAGTCCAGGTTTGAAAATTATTAACTAGATGTTCTACTTAAATTTTAATTATAGCTTGCACATTGTTGACATGGCCAATTTTCTATTTACAGCTGACTGGTGGCTAGATCATGGAAAAACATATGGGTATGAAGATCTAGCCTATGTTGCAATTCGGGTCTTAAGTCAAACAACCTCTTCATCAGGCTGTGAGAGAAACTGGAGCACTTTTGGCTTGATTCACACCAAGTAAAGGAACAGATTGAAGTCGAGCCGTCTAGAGAAGCTAGTATTCTGTCATTATAACATGAGGTTGAAGCTAAAGAATCTGGAGCTCATAAGGAACCTTCAAAGGCAGGAGAAAGAGAGAATTTCCGGACAAGCCACAGAGACGACACATGCAGAAGAACCCATAGACTTGGATGAGTTGTTCGAGGAGCAACATCCACTAAATGCATGGGTTGATGCAAGCACCTCAAATGAGCCTGAATTCAACCCAAATGATCGGGAATGGGCGGAAGGTGAGTTAGATAATGTTCCATTACTTACTGATTTTCAACCTCCCTCTCCAAAACGTCAGAAGAAGAGCAAAAAACAAGTACCAAGCAAAAGGAAGAGTGGTACTGGAATTCAAATTGCTGATCTGGAGACTATCGAGGAAGATGATGAAACGCCATAACCAAGTGATGAGGTCCAATATCAAACCTCAAATGACTCGACATCAAAGACGAGCTCCGACAGTTCTGAGGATGGCGGAGATGCTACCAGTGCCCCAGCCCCAGCTCCACCAATTCAATTCACTGGAGAAGAAGAATTCACACATGCTACCCAAGATGAACATCATGGTAGCAGAGGAGGACGTGAAGAATCTTCCATTCAAACATTCAGCAGATCAAGGAGGAAGGACAAAGGTAAAGCTCCTCAGGAATATCAGGAGCAACTATCAGATGCATCATCATATAGTCAGCCTATTGGATATGTAGTTTACCCTCCTCAACATTCTGATACATCCGACTATTCAGGGGGTTGTCTAGAATATACACAATTTTCAGTCATTTATACCAATACGGATGACTATAGCCGGTATGTGATGCAGTATGAACAATACTACTAGAGCTATATGTCATGGGCTGAGTATGTTAGCCATATGTTCATTCAGTATAATGTACGTTTGGAATAAATGTAAGTTCATAATCATATATGTAAGTTTATTCAAGGTTTTTTTGTCCAACAACATCTTATGTACTTCAAATCAATGTATTTCAACACAATTATGCATTAGACTTGTGTTTTATATTTTTTCCACATTTTTTCATATTTTTTTCTATTTTTTTCTGCTATCCGAACCAGCCGAGCCTGACTCAGCCAGGATCGGCCGGGATCGGACTGACTCGGATCGGAATCGGCCGATCCGATCGGTTTTGGACCGGCCGATCCGGGACCCGATCCCGGGTTTCTTAACCTTGGTTTTTATTGTGATTATGCATTAATAAGTCATCATATGGTTATAATGTTGATGAGTTAGTTTGTAACTTTTTGTACATGTCAATTTCACAGTAAGTTCATGGATTAAATTTAGTTTTTATTAGGACAAAGCTTGTCTATCAAGCAAAAGAGGTAATTTTCAATTAACCATGAGAGGAAGTGCCGAGTTCTTGCTAATCTGCATGAACACATGGCACCGCAGAAATGAGAAAGATGACGTCCCCATTAATTTTCCATTACAATTATAGAATAGAGTTCCATGGTGCGATGGATGCTTATTTTTAGGTGTTTGGATGATTCTCATGGTTTATCATTTTTTTCTTCATATTTCCACTGATCTTTTTTCTTTTGTTCATTTTAAGATGTTACTATACTTATCTTTGGCACAGTTGAGCTACCATTAATGTCATTAATGTGCTTGAAGGTGTTCCTTTCTCTAGTCTAATCCTCAATCCTTTTTTTAAAGGTTAATGAGCGATGTGCTACAAGATTGCAAAAGAAGTTACAATATGAGGAAAGAAAGCATGCCAATCAAAGAAGGGTATTTATTTTCCATTTATGTTGTTGCAGCTTACTTGTTTGTCCTTTTTAAAATTGTTTTTAACATTTTTTTGGGGTTTTAGCAAATAATCCCCTAAGAATCTCGTATATGTGAAAACTTCTTGTATTCTACATGTGAAGATTAATATATTTTTCTTTCATATACATTTTATGGGATTTTCTGCATATGTGAGATTCTATCAATTGGTTTTGGTATCTGTCTTTTCATTTTTCATTTTTTTTGTTTCCTCTAACTAATTTTCAATTGTTTTTTATTCAAAACAAAACATGTAATGGCTTTCTTTATGTATATCTTCCAGCTTCTTTCAGACACTGAAACGGTGCGATGGTTGAATCATGCTGTTGAGAAGGTTTGGCCGATATGTATGGAGCAGATTGCGTCCCAGCAATTTCTCTTGCCCATCGTACCTTGGTTCCTGGAAAAGTACAAACCTTGGACTGCTGTATGAATCTGAACCTTGTTGTTTTGTGGACTAGGTCATTCTCATTCACCTGAAGAGTTTAATTTCTTGGATGTCTCAGTGATGCTTTTGCTTAATAGCCCTGTGCCTTTTTTTTTTTCTTCTAATCCACTTATTGTAAATGTTTAAATGTGTCTCCTACATCTTCCTGCTCCACTGTGGTGATGTGCCGTATTTTGCTTCTCTTATAGTTCCACTGTCATGATTTTCCTTTCTGTGTTCAATGTTGGACCTTCTTGATTCATATTCCTTCCCTATTTCTTTGGTGTGAAGCTTACTTTTAGTAGTTGATTTTTAGCCTCCTGTTCACGCTGTACTGGTTCTATCAAGTGTTCGGGCCTCTTCATTTATCATTCTGAGATTTAACTTTATTTCTGTCATCCATGCAGAGGAAAGCAGTTATGCAGCAGCTTTACTTGGGTAGAAACCCTCCTGTATTTACAGCAATAAGAGTTCTTCATCATTCAGGAGATGATGATCACCTGGTATTGCCAGTATTTCTGAAGCATCATACACCAGAAACATTTTGAGTCCCCTGTTCAGTTGTCTTTCAGATAATTTCATCTTGTTTTCTTTCTTAAAGATGTCATTGGTTATTATCTTCTTTACAGGTTCTGGAGTTGGGAATGGATTTTCTTTCTGCAGATGATATGAGCGCAATACTTGCTGTAAAGCTTCGGAAAAGGTTAGGATTTGGCATGTGGGCAAAGATGCACATTACTGGGATGCATGTTGAGGGAAGGGTGAGGATCTGTGTCCATATAAACATTGTTGAAATGTTTTTTCCTTTACATAAGTTAAAAGATCCATTATTCTTTATAGACAATTTGGTTGGAGCTTATGTATCATTATTAGGTTATGCTTTTGCCTTTTGTTATTTTGGACTGTTTTTACTTTCTACTGTTCATTTAATCTCTACGATTGGCATGTAACTACTATATAAGAATGGAATAATGGAATATTCTAAGTATCTTTCATTGGTCCATGAGTAATAACAGACATTAGACATACTATATGAATTCCAACCATTGATCTTCTTTCACCTCATAAAAATTAACAGCTGTTACCCCTCCCCACAGCTCTCCCTCCATGTTTTTCCACAATACCATCTTCCCTTCACAAACACGAACAGCTGTTACCTAATATCTTAATGGACTAATACATTGGCACCTTAACATGTTAATAAGTTTAAATACTTAACACATTAGTATGTTAAATGCAAAAAGTGTTATGGTTAAGGTGTAGAGTGTAAATATATTAGCATGTTAATATGTTTGATGTTAACACATTATCGGTCAGACATGCGAGGGGGAAGAAAATAAGTCTTGCCATAAAGTAGGGGCTTGACAGTTAGCAAAAGCCTAATAGAGTGGAAAATAAGGCAATTCCTATAATAGGGGCTGTAATTAATTTAATTTTGATCTAAGTTTGAAATTTGTATAAATGCATTTGTAAGGAAATTATGTATAAGTTAAGAATTTTTTACACATAGTAAACTGTCACAAAATTTTCATTATCTTTGACTTTTAAAAGACTTCATGCAAAATCTTGGGCTTGAGTAATTTTTTTTCTTAGAATCTAAATTACAAAGGTATCAATTCAAAGGATGCAAATGTCTTTCACTTATGACTTTAAAAAGTTTTACGTACCATTAGGCTTTGTTTAGATATCTTAAATATACTTGTTCTAGTAATCATATGTAATATATTTTTGGTAAGAGAATCCACATAGATGAAGATCTCACAATGAGGCATTCAAACTCACAAATAACTCTTAACTAGCATGGTTATGTAAAAAAGACTTGGTGGTAAATATGTTTTCTAAAGAGTATGCAAGCAATCATAATTGTTATGATGTATTTTTATGATTAGATTCCTTCCAGAGGGACAAACATATAATTAGGTTATGCATCTTTCACCTTTATTAATCACTCAATAATAATGAATATGTATTTTTTTTCCACCTTGACCCCTCCCTTTGCTCCTGGACAGTTCATATGTCCTAGTTGTATCCACGCATTGGGCCCTTGGATTAATTCCAAGGGTGCTAAAAGAAACGTGAATTGCATACACTTATCAGGCACTCTGCTATAGTGCGGCATAGGCAGATATTGAGAAGAGTGCACACTGGAAACATATACAAACTGCACCGGTAAAGCACTGCTCTATAACATAAATCGTATCATCATGCATCCACGATAAACCACTGACCAGATTTGATCATAGTTATGTCTTCGAATAGTATTAATCATAAAAGGTTATGAAGAAATTATTATAATTCTATTTATCTTTGCCACTTCCATGTATATTAATATTTTTGTGAGTTTCATTATGTTATAGTTCAAAAACAAGTTATTTGTTATTGTTATTGTAGTAGCCCAATCATGTGCTGGGCAGGAAGAGAGTTACCCATAAGAAATATGTACCTACACATAATGTAAAAAGTGTATCGGTGTGCAGCTTCTATGGCATGGAGGCATGAAGCTGCCATTGGGTTTGGGGGTTGGAGTAGGGGTAAACTGGATTGATTTTAATTTAGAAAATGGAAAAAGGTTACTGGGCTATATATGGAGGGCTCGAATCTATTACTTGTGAATGCCCTCTTAGGGATAAACTATATGAACTTGTTCTAAAGAGAACAATACCTCAAAAGGGTTGCATCATGTTGCTATACTGGTTCAAAGATGAATTAGATAGAAGCTAGTGGGTTTGTAGTAGCGCGATCATGAAACCAGGCAAGAGGAGAGATCTGCGGGAAAGGGTTACCTAGACATAAGGGTAAAAGCATATTAGTGTGGAGCCACCTCTGTCGTCTATGGCGAGAGGTGAGCTACGCGACCAGGGTTTTATCTTAACCTCAATGCCGAGGTGAGCACCTAGGCATTTGTGGTGTGTGGCGACATGTTTTCTCCCATAAATCATCATGAAGGAAGAAAATGGAAATAGGAGGAAAATAAAGAAACATCCAATATAATGATATGTAAGATATTGAGAAACACCATAAGGGTTGGATTGGTTTGTTACAATTATTGTCGCTTATAATCTATGCAATAAACAAACCCAAGTGAAAGGCAAATATATTTGGGAATCTTGTCCCTCTAATGCATTGCTTTTCAGTACAATTAGGAATTAGGGCTATAAATATGTATGGATATAATTAAAGATATGACAATTCCTAATTATCATCATCATCATCAAAGCCAATTACCCAAACTAATTGGGGTTGGTTGCATGAATCCTGTCCTACTATCTTAATCTATCCAGTGCCAAATTAGAAGTAAGATGTAGTAATGCCAAGTCTTTTCTAACTACATCCAACCACTTCATCTTAAGTCTTTCTCGATGTCTTTTACCCTGTTCCACTCTAATTCCAATACGCCTTTTAATTGGTACTGAACTTGGTCGACGATGTACATGACCAAACCATCGCAGCCTATTCTCCCTAAGCTTAATGTCAATGGGAGCTACCTCTAAATCTTTATGTATATATATATTCATTCCTAATTTTATCTTTTTTAGTTTTACCACTCATCCACCTCAACATCTTCATCTCAGTAACACACAATTTTTGTATATGATCCTTTCTCACATCCTAACACTTATAACTATATAACATATCAGGTCTTATAGAACTTACCTTTGAGTTTTAAGGAGACTCGACGATTACAAAGGACTTTAGATGTACTTCTCCACTTCAGCCAACCCGCCTTGACTTTGTGAGTGACAGCTTCTTGGATATCTCCATTATTTTGAATGATAGATCTTAAATAACTAAAGTTGTTATTTTTAAGAATAACTTGATCCTCGATAGTAACTAAATCTGCCTGGTTAACCTCTCAGTTATTGAAATTACATTTCATATATTCTGTCTTAATTCGACTAATCTTAAAGTCTTTAGATTCCAAAGCGGTTCTCCATTGTTCTAGTTTATTATTCAGACTTTTAATATCTTTATCCACTAGAACAATATCATCTGCAAATAACATACACCAACGGATGTCACCATGCAAGTGTTTAGTGGCCTAATCTATAACTAAAGTAAAAAGGTAAGAACTTAATGCTGACCCTTGATGTAATCCCATAATGACAGAAAATTCTGATGTCTCTCCAGCAATAGTCCTCACGCTCGTAGAAGCTCTCTTATATATATCTCTAACCACATGAATATATCCCTTAGATACTCTCTTCTTCTGTAAAATCCATCAAATTAGCTCTCTAGGTACACGATCGTAGGCTTTCTCTAAATCAATAAAAATTATATATAAATCTTTCTTCATCTCTCTATATTCCATCAATTGTCTCAGTAGGAAAATAGCTTCCGTAGTAGACTTACTAGGCATGAACCCAAATTGATTTTCTAAAACATTACTAACACGCCTAAGACGCTTCTTAGTAGTCTCTCCTAAAGTTCTATAGTATGACTCATAAGTTTAATTTCACAGTAATTATTATAATTTTGAATATCTTTTTTATTTTTAATAAATGTAATCATAATATTTCTTCTCTAGTCATTTGACATTCTTCTCTCTTTTAAAATCTTATTGAAAAGTTCAGTAACTCACTTAATATCTATGTTACTTGTACTTTTTCAAACTTCAATAGGTATCCCATCTTCACCTTCCAAAAAAAAAAGATATCCCATTTGGTCTAAGGGTCTTATCTACTCTCATCTTTTTTAAAGCATCTTCGACTTCTGAAGCTCTAATCTATCGAATATACTGATAATTAATTTGTCCACGAAACTCATTGGTTTCTTCACGATGGTAACCTCTGAATTGAATCTCCATTTAACAAATTTTCAAAATAAGTACTCTATTTCTCCTTAATCTTGCAGTCCTTCACTAGAATCCTATCCTCCTTGCTCTTGATACATCTAACATGATTAAGATCATTACTCTTTTTGTCTATTAGTTTAGCAAGTTTGTATATATATCTTTCACCATCTTGGGTTCTCAACTTATGATACAATTCCTCAAAAGCCTTTAACTTAGCTTCATGAACTATTTTCTTAGTGTTTGTTTTTGTCATTTTGTAATCTTTAAAGGTTTGATCATTTTTACTCATTTGCCACATTTTAAAGCATTCTTTTTTATGGTTAATAGATTTTTGAATTTTGTTATCCCACTACCATGTCTCTTTTTTTAGAACTTTTTTGCTTTTAGATTCACCTAAGATTTCTTTTACTACTCTATTTATATAAGTAGCCATTCTATTCTATATTATATTAATTTCTCCCTCAGAATCTCATATATTTTCTTTTAATAGACACTTTTTAAAGACATCTAATTCTCTCCTTTTAAGTTTCACCATTTAATGTTTGGGTAGTTATTCACTACACCCTTTTTCTTCAACTTTTAGATGTAAACATTCATTATTAAAATCTTATGTTGAGGGGCTATACTCTCTCTAGAAATGACTTTACAATCTTTACATAATGATCAATCAACTTTTTAAATAAGAAAATAATCTATTTAACTTTTAGGCGTTCCACTTTTATAAGTTATTAAATGTTCGTCTCTATTTTTAAAATAAGTATTTACAATTATTAAATCATATGCAATAACAAAGTCAAGAATGGTCCCACCCATGCCATTTCTATCACCAAAGTCAAAGCCTCCATGCACTCTCTTATACCTACTATTATCCTTTCCTACATGGCCATTTAAATCTCTCCCGATAAAAGTCCTTTCACTATTAGGGATATTTTGAATTATCTTATCAAAATTTTCTTAGAAGTCTTTCTTAATACTCTCTTCTAATCCTACTTTAAGTGTATAAGCATTAATTATATTTAAAACTTCTTCACCTACTACAAGTTTAACTAATATGAGTCTATCCCCCTCCTTTCTAACTTCTACCATATTGTCTTTAAACACTTTATCTATGATAATAGCTACACAATTTCTATTATTACTCTTACCTACATACTAAAGTTTAAAATCTTCAATTTCTTTAGCTTTAGAACCTTTCCATTTAATTTCTTATAAAGTAGCTACATTGACCCTTCTATCTCTCATTAGTTTAATTAATTCTAAACTTTTACCAGTTAGGGTTCCCATATTCCATGTAGCTAAATGAATTTTCTTCTTATTCTTATAGACTAACTTCTTTACTCGTGTTCATCCAATACACAAGAACCTTTGCTTATTTGCCACCGCAATCGGGTGCCATTGTAGTGCGTCGCTTATGGGGAATCCCTAGCAGCCCCTTGCTCACTTCTCATTACACTCGGGGGCCGATATAACACGTCGCTTTCAGGGAACGCCCTAACGATCTCTTACTCACTTCTTATTACACCCGGGGACGGATGTAATGCGTCACTTTCAGGTAAGGATGGCAGTACCGGTACCGGTACCGGTATCGGTGGGTACCGGTACCGGTACGTACCGGTCAGGTACCGGCCGGTATCGGCCCGGTACCGGTCGGTACCGGCCCAAAACCAGTCCGGTACCGGCCGGTACCGGCCCGGTACCGGTCGGTACCCACGGTACCGGTGCCGGCCGATACCGGTACGTACCGGCCGGTACGTACCGGTATCGGCCGGTACTGCCATCCATGCTTTCAGGGAACGCCCTAGCGCTAGCGGAAAATATTGGTTTATGATTCATGATTGGGTAGTGACAAATTTTATTAAGTGCTGGCTGTCAACCTAATGCACACCCTCCTCCTTTCTCAACTGGGCTTGGGACCGTCTATGGCAGAGTTATATGATAACTCCTACACCCGGGACCAGCTATGGGAGAGTTATATGATCTCCTACATACATACATATTTGAAAAAGATAAAATTTATTATAAATTTTTAAATATTCAATTATGTAGGATTGTTTCCATTCATTAGGTTTTATCGTTGGGTCATGTCCGATCGTGAAACTCAATCGTAGCTGTTCACGAGGCACTTACAAATTTGATATTCAAAACTCATAAAAAATAAATAAAAAAATAGAAAATTCATCAATTTACCCTTAACCCTGGGATTTTAGTATTCATCATCAATTTGCTTGCATCAGATTGGACGGCTACAATTAATTTGGATATAATCGGACGGTGAAAATGAAGTTCCAAGGGATGAAAATAACACTAGAGGGTAATTAAATATTTAAAATTTTATGGTGATTTTTATTTATTTTTTAAGATGGGGATGAGGTTGAAACATAGTGTGCGGTTTATCTGCACAGATGCAAAAACTGCACCACAATACTCTTTTATATGTACACACACACACATATACAAACCGTACGGAGTTTGATCTCGATAATGTGTGATCAAAATTAATATCCCAGGGATGGGAACAACAACCCTAAGGGTAATTGGCATCACTTCCTTTTTTTTTTTACTATTTTTTCAAAAAATTTAAATCCTCCGATCATGAAGATCAAAAATGTCATTTGATCGGATGGCTATGGTTAAAGTTTATGGTCGGATGATCAAAATATTAAGCCCCAAGGGATGGGAACAACTCTAAGGGATAAGTTGGATATTTAAAAATTTATGATGATTAGTGAGAGAGAGAGAGAGAGAGAGAGAGAGAGAGAGGGAGAGAGAGCGCATAAGATATAACTTTGGGGCATCATTTGTTGCTAGGCTAACTTAAGCAATCATATGTTTGTCCATAGTGACAGCCTGACAGGAGATTGGCAAGAAGTAGTCACTATTATATACATCATTTGTAAATTTTGTACTCGTAAGATTTCTTTTGGTTGTATATATATGTTCATCATCAAGCATTTGCATGTGCAGTTTAACTAATTTAACAAAAATATTTAACACTTTACACATGCTGTAGAATGTGTCATTTGTCTAATTAAAATTAGAACCAAATGATAAAGAACATTTGCATCAAGTGCAGTTTAATTATTATCTGGCTTCTCCTGGTAGGTCTTGGTAGGTGTGAAGTTTCTTCGCAAGTGGCCATTCCTTGGACGTTTGCGCTTGTGCTTTGTTGAACCTCCATTCTTTCAGATGACAGTAAAACCCATCTTCAGTCATGGCCTTGATGTTACAGAACTTCCTGGGATTGCAGGATGGCTGGTAATTTCTACTGTTTGCATATCGAATCATGAACCTTCGCTCTTGCTATTCGAATCAAGTTTTACTTGCACATTGATTTATCGGTGGTGCCCTTTCAGGATAAGCTTCTAGCAGTTGCCTTTGAGGAGACACTCGTTGAGGTTTGTTATTTATCTCACACATAGTTATTCTTTAAATATTTAGCTCTTTGACTCTAAATTGGCATTCTATTTCACCAGCACAAGCTGTGAGGGAGTTTGGTGTCTTCATGTAATTCATAAAATGTCTTCATTGCAGCCTAATATGCTGGTTGTTGATGTGGAAAAATTTGTTTCGTCACCAACAAGTAAGCTGTTGTGAAAAAGTTTACATAGTTATTCAATTAGTTTCTTTATTTCACTTCTAATTATGATAACAAGCTGTGATTATTTCGTTGTTTAAATTCAATGGAAGATATCTATGCCCATAAATTTCTTAGTAATCTAAATAGAACTTTTCAAATAGAAAATTTCCACTTTCCTTGACTTTTTTCACAAATTTTCAGTGTTGCTGCAGGCACCTGCTAAGGCCTCTAGGTTGTTTGTCGATGTGCTTAGAATGGGATCTTGGTGGAACCTTGCTTGGGCCTGTTGCACCTACTAGTCCTTTAGACATAAGTAGTGACTTAAATAATTGCCACTCCTTTAGACAGAAGAAATGAAAGAGAACATTTTAGAACTTTTTCTACAGTATGTAATTCTATGTGATGTAGTTAATTGCCACTCTTGCGGTAGTAAAAACGTGAAATTTCAAGGATGAAATTTTTATATGAGGGGAAGAATGTAATAACCTCTGAAAATTGTAAGAATATTTATAAGATTACATAAAATGTAGGATTTATTTATAAAAGATAATAAGTATAGTCCTAGATCAACTATTCAAGAATCAAAATTAAAAGATACAGTTACAAATCTAGGGGGTATAAACATAATTTTTAAGAGTTAAAAGTAGAAACTAAAGTGTTTTACAATTTATGAGAGTGAATTTTTTAAAAACTACTAGTGGGCTTGATTATCCCTTGAAACATATTTTTATGAGCTCTTAAATGGGCCACTCAACAGCCTCTTTATCTCCTATTAAACCCTCCTAGAAGAACCTATAAGGAACACCTAAGGAGACAACTCATCCCTTCTAGAAAGGGACACCTCACTGCCCCTTGCCACCACCAAGGGTCACCTAGGGACACCTCATGTCCTTCCCTTCTCCTAGGCTATCATCAAGAGGCCACCCCACCCTCCTCTCATTTTTATCTTTTCTTTCTTTTCACCTATAAATAAGGGGCAGCTCCTTGGTTTCCTTCATTCCATCAAGAAGAAGAAGAAAGGACGAGAAGGGTAGGGGGAAAGAAAATCTGCAAGATGAGAGAGATGGAAAGAGAGAGTTGTAGAAAATTAAAGAAAGAGAGGAGAGTAGGAGAGGGAGAGGGGGAGAGAGAGAGAGCGGCTGTGAGGTGTAGAGAGGTGGTAAGAGCTAGAGAGAGGGTTGGCCTGTTAGAGAGAGAAAAAGAACAGTACGAAAAAAGGAAGAAAGGCAAGATAGGAAGAGAATTTGGGAGTGAGGTAGAAGAATTTGAGGAGGGAGACGAAAAGATTATAAAGAGTGGGTGGAAAGTTGTGCAAGCATTTAGAAGAAGAAGACATAAGCAAAGAAAGAGAGTTGCAACGTAGGGTTTCTTTACCAACTTCGGGACTGCAGCGGCATTCTTCCTCCCTAAGCTGGCAGAGGAACTTCCCTTAGCTCAGGTTTCCACTACTAAGAGGTAGGGTGATATTGTCCTATTTCCTTCAATTTATATTTTAAAAATTGATTAGACACTTAGATTAGATTCTAAAAGTCATTCCTAAAGACGAGATTCTATCAAATCGGTTTTTCAAAAAGAAGCTCTTCTTAAGAAGAGATTCTGCCCAAATGTTTTCTCAAAAGAAAGTGTTTTCTTAGAAAGAGGTTTTGACAAAATAAACTTCTATTTTATCTTTTAAGTTTAGTTCGTTTTGCAAAGTAAAAACGGAAAGATTTCTGTATGTTATTAACACTTGTTTTCTTCACTTATGGAATATCAAAGAACAGCAATAAAACAAAATTACGCTCTTCTTTCCGTAAAATTGTTGTCTATGGCGACTGCCAAAAGACGGTGGTATAAAATTTGACTTAGGATATCGTCTAAGTTTTCACTATGATTTCAACTATTTTCAATTATGAAAATCTTACATAAGAACGTTATTTTCAAAAATTATGTATATAGTAAAGAAGTAACACTAGTATACTAGTGGGACGAGCTTTACGATCTATCTCTTAGGGATAAAGGGATAGCCAAGTCTTGCTCCTTAAGATTGGTGTTGTCGGGGGTAGGAGCGTTTCTTTATTTACGGGGTCAGTGTCCAGACTTGAGACATTCTCGATGTAGGTAGGGGGTGGAGACTCTACTTGAAATGCACTCTTGACTGGGACATGAGTTATGTGGTGTGGAGACCACATCCTCAGGTTAGCTTAATGACCCATCTCAACTGGAAGCATATGAAAACTCTCTGGGGTAGACAGGTGGAGGTTAGGAGGATTGTCAGTGGACGGCCTACTTATCCACTTTATGACCGCTAGTCGGTGGTTATCCATGTTGCTTCTTGAAGACGAATGGACTATTATAGTCATAGAAGCATAAGAAAGAATATTTCATAAATAGAAAGACCATTTTTACAACGGCCAAGGAGCCGGTGAAAGAATGTTTTACAATGGCTGGAGAGCCCGTTAAAAGATGCTTTATAGTTATTATGAGTTGGTGAACTTGTGGGATGGCGATACGTAATGGTAAATTTGTGGGACGGTGATACGCAATGCCACAGATATATGAAATCTTGACTTATGACAGTTGATAATCGATGATGAACTTACGGTCTATTCCTATTTTGCTATGAGAAAGAACATGATGAATACCAAGAAAGAGACCATGAGAAAAGTGCCGAACATGACGACTGTGATCTTATAGACCTCAGGTTTAAAAATCTTAAAACGATTATAAATTCTGACAATGATATAATTTGTGCAATTATCAAAGATCTAAGATACGACGGACCATCTAGTCTATAGTCTAAGTAGCAGTACCACTTCCCCATAATTGTAATTGTTTTCTAATTGTAAAAAGTGGGACTGTTACAACTCCTCTCTTGGGGGAGAGCTTGACCCTAGAAGGTGGCTGATCCTTCACGTGATTATCTGGGCCATTTGGACAGAATGCAATAGCACAATCTTCAGGAGGGAGGTGAATGCCGCGGATATGGCTCTTTCTTTTATTAGTGTCAAAGTTAGGGAGTGGACTAGGATATCTTGTGACTGGATTGTTGTAGCTCCTCCTTTTGTCTTTTGGAGGAGAGCTGATAGAGAGGCACACCACCTTAGTGTTTTTTGTATATGAGGTCTTTTCTTTCATTGCCCTATTCTTACTTGTATATGCCCACCTTTATTTTCTATTTATAATACAAGTGGTACCATCCACATAAAAAAAAGTATTCTGTGGCCAGGTCAGAGTGAAAACATGGAGATGGATAGTTTCTAGTCAATTCCGGTATGGATTTTCTGGTTTAGGTCATGGTTATCAAGGCGACCAAGGCGGTGGCCTATCACCTTGCTGCTTAGGCGACAAGGCAAGGTGCCTAGGTGAAGCCTAGTTTATATGACCTAGTATGTTTTAAGAGGACGGTTATCTACATTTTCCACTATATTAAATTCTATTTGTATTTATATACAAGGGTAGCAAACTAGCAATGACATTCACAACATTCAACATATGCCTATAATGTAGAAGGAAAAATGTAATAAATGGTAAATATTAAAAAATATTAGCAAATGAATAAGGAAAAAACTAATGAGAAATTGGGAGTACCAATCATCAAGATGAAATATATCAATCTAATTTGAAATTTACTAGTTAAATAATCATGACATGTAAAGAAAGAAAGACAAGGGAAGACCTAGTTGCCGCTGGCTGCTTCGCTTTCCATTCTTTCCTATGACTATGAGAGGACGAGACGAAACCTGCTAGGTACTAGCAGAAGAATCCCACAGAAAGTGAGAACTAGATGGAAGTTTGAAACTTGCTATCCACTAGTAGAAGAATCCCACAGAAAGTGGGAACTATGTGGAAGTTTGATCGTTATTTCCTGGTTTGATGTAAACAGTAGGCAGTTTTACATAAATATCCATCAACCTTTTGCAAAAACTAAAGTGAACCGAAAAGAAGGCGGGTCGTTTCCAAAACAAGGCGGGCTAGGCAGGACTTTGGCGGGCTGGGCGCCCCGAGGCAGCCTAGGTAGCGCCCCTTAATGGGCTACTCGCCTAGGCGCCAGGTCGCCTTGGGTGACATGGAATGTCTTGTCGCCTAGGCGTCGCCTAGGTGACACCTTGAAAACAATGGTTTAGGTCCAAACATGGTTCTGGTTTACAAGATCATCCAATCCGATATGGATCCGGAATTTAGCCCTGCCAATCCAATTTCGGGGAAACCTGAACCCCTACTGAAAATGAAAAGAAAAAGGAGAAAACTTAGGCCAAATTGACCTAGGATTGGGCTGAACAGGCTAGGATCGGCCGAGTCTGAATCCCTCCTGCTAGATCCAGCCTCGGATTAGGATCTCAATCCATGAGTTTTCTGATTTTTCAGAATTTTATAATTTTTATAATTTTTAATTTTTAAAATTAAAAACCAAGCCAATCCAATGATCTCTCTTCCTTTGGATCGGCTGGTTTGGCCAATCTGATCCCAATCTGGAGAGGATCGAGACCCGCTGATCCAATGTCCTGATCCCGTTCCATCTTCCTTTGGTTTATCTGCTTAAGAAATAGGATTTGAAGCCTTTTTCAAGAGACCATGAATCTTTTATCTATGACTTGGAAGTCATAAGTTGTGTGCAAATCACTACCCAATTCTTAAAGTCATTATATTCAGTGTATAAATCGTTACCCAGTTTTTAATCCCTCATGAGTTTTTTTTTTTTAACCTGCAAGTTATCTAAATAGTGATTTTTTGTACAAGTCATTGCCATAAAGATCATATATCCTGACTGTTTAGGACAAATTCAGTGTGAGAATCTGGATACATAGGGATCACCATCGTAGGCATGTTTGCTACTTCCACTATGTAAATAGATCATGATAACTTATAAACAAACATCTCAGTGTATGTATATTACATTGCACAAGGAAACGGATCAGAAGTATGCCAACCCCTAAGTGATTTTTATTTGGGAGAAGTTTCTCAAAGGTGGGTGTGGTGCATACTCGAACAATATTCTCTAGGGTTTATCGCACTTTCTTTGGTTCCTTGAAGTCATCTAGTAGAAATATGGTTTGAGGGAGATACAATCTTCCTGGGTAGAGGTTTTATCTTTATCTCTCTGTTGTTTCTATCCTTAACAATGGGTTAGAGGTTGACGTAATAATAAGTGTACTACTAATTTTTCTAGGCGACTCTCTAATATAAGAAAGTGTTTAATGAGCACCTGGATTGTATTATGATGCGTATTCTATTTGATTATTTTGAATATATTTGACTATGCTAATATCAATATCTTATCTCAACTTGGCTGTTGTTAGCTATGGTTTCTGTGTGCAACTTGTATGGTATTTGCGGCACCACCTCTTACCCACATTTAGACAAGCTAGAAATATGAAGTCATTGGTCTTATTGCTTTGCAGTTCAGCTTGTTGTGATAGTTGTTTTCCTTTTTGCGAGGTACTATGAACCTATTCCCTTTCTAAAATAAACTTTAAGTTTTGTCACTCCAGCTCTGCAATGAAGATCAAAATATCAAATGCTCTTTTGTCTCAATTATGAAATAGTTTTATTGGTCAATAAATAATTGCTATTTATTTGGTGATGAAATATTTCTTTTCATAAGGAGTCTAGAACTGTCAAATTGGGTAGGTCAGGTCATGACAATAGTTTTAGTTGATCTTATCAAAACCTATGTGGCTAATGGGGTTATCTTATGAACATCTAAGGACCCTCTTTGCTAAGCTTCAAGGCCAATGAACCTAATGCCTTAGCAGCATAAGGGCTTCCTTTCCATGAGGGAAGTCTTCAGTTTAAATCCCACCTCCCATTTCCCTAACAGGAGGAGGGATTTGTGAGATGGGTTCATGGGGGCCTATGTATTCTTCAGAAGCCTTTGGATAAATCATATGAAAGATTTAAATTTGGTGAGGTTTTGATAAGCTATCCGCTGTCAACCTAACATTTGTGGACAGTATTGCCGTAGATCCTAGCGATGCAACTTTAAATAGGAGATTAAATTTAACATCTCTGTACCAGATATTGCACGAGTCAAGGGGTGAAAAGCCTATTGGTGTTCCTTCTGAGCTCGTTAAATATACAATCAACATAGACTTCTAACAGTATGAATTTCAAAAGAAAATGCACCACCTTCAAATAGGTTATATGTGGAGATGTAAGCATGTTGACACTTTCATGGCCTTCATGACTGTAGTTACCATGTCCAACAGTCCAAGTCTGAAGATCAACAGTTACCAAAAGACTTCACAACTTGGTATTCATTAGAGAGTGGTGAAAATTATGATGCTGGATGATATCACCATTACTTGTCTTGGATATGTTTTCCAATACTAAATGACATCAAAGTGTCAAATTGTGCACTGAACCAACTCTTCTTTTCGTTCTTTTGCTCTTGATTAAATGCTGAAGGAAATGAAGCGTTCATGTTATTCATCATGACAGCTGAATTTTGATTCTTGTGCTTATAATGGCTGATTACATCTATGTTCTGAAACCTGTTGTGATATGAATTGCCAGATGATTGGTTCACCGTGGATGAGAAAAGCGCTATAGCTTATGCAAAATTAGAGCTTCTTGAAGCAGCTGACATGAAACCGTCAGACCTTAACGGTTGAGTTCACACTTCTGAGTGCCATGCTTTCCTGTTTGGTTTTTGATATTACATTGGAACATTACATTTGGGCTTTTTATTCCATTTATTAGTAATTCAGTATGCCAATACAATGTTTGACTATTGTGCAGGACTTGCTGATCCATATGTTAAAGGCCATCTTGGACCTTTTCGGTTTCAGACAAACATTCAGTGGAAGACATTGGCTCCAAAGTGGCTTGAGGAATTCATGATCCCTATCACCTCATGGGAGGCAGCTAATGTCCTCATTCTAGAAGTTCGTGACAAGGACCATATATTTGATGATACACTTGGGTCTGCTCTTGACTCATTTTATTTCCACATTGGAGTCTTAACTGAATTTTAGTAATCTAGTCATTTTTCCCTATATGGTAACTTATGGATCTTGTTGTGCAGGAAATTAGATACCTCTTAGACCATAGGAAAGTCAATTAGGGTATTGGCCTCAGATTATCACCATAAACCTTTTGCAGCAGTCATGCGCTGTCATGGTGGTAACTGGTAATTTTTGGACATACTTTGCCAAGGTGTCGACAGTGGCCTTATATGGGTTTAGTTTGCATGGTTGAATATTTTGCTGTGCTGTTTGCATTACACATGCATGTTCTCTCAGTTGAGGTAAGCCACTGGGGACACGATACTTGACTGCAAGACCTCTGTTCATCCTTCAAAGGGATGGAATACCTCCACTGTATCTATCCGCCCTCTTGTTGGTGTGCATGCACATGCATGGTTTCGTTTCTCTTTTTTTAAGGGCTTCCCTTATAGGTGGGGTAAACCATCGGGGTACATGATACTTGACTGCAAGACCGCTCCTTATCCTTCAAAGGGATGGAATACCTCTATGCATCTGATACTGTATTGAATATGATATGATCCCATATTTCCAATTTGCCAACTTGGGGGATTTGCCCAATTCTACATTGTATATGATCTTGTATCTGTACTCAGGTAACATAGGTTGATCATGCTACCTCACTTCTTGAGTCCAGCTTTGTGGACCAACTGCCCTGTGGATGGTGTTC
This sequence comes from Zantedeschia hybrid cultivar, assembly GCA_030544215.1. Lineage (NCBI taxonomy): Eukaryota > Viridiplantae > Streptophyta > Magnoliopsida > Alismatales > Araceae > Zantedeschia > Zantedeschia hybrid cultivar. Next base: position 54,081,544 of record JARZZO010000004.1, read on the forward strand.
TCACACTGTCTGGTTTCCTTGTATTTCAGTTTGTCTTCCCATTTCTGACCTCTGTCATTAGCTATGTATCTTCTACCTAGATGGTTGCCGTGTATATATGCCATCATGTGCTAAATATTTGGTATCTTTTCCAGTGACTGCTCTGTAAACATTGGTGAACTGAGAGGTGGTCAGAGGCATGACCTATGGTTGCCCTTAAAGAACATCAAAATGGGAAGACTACACTTAGCAGTAACTGTTCTTGAAGGTGCCTCTGCTGCAGCTGTTGCCAGTGAAGCTGATAAGGTATTGTTGTCTATATTGCTGACATACCGACTCGTAAATCTATCTATACTACTGATATTGAAACTGTGAGTCTATGGACTGATTTAGAGATTGGAACAGGTTAAGGAATGCAGCAACAATGAGCAAAAGGACAACGATGAACAGCTGAAAGCGTCGGAGAAAGCTACATCAAGTGACACTGCTGAAAGCAACTCGAATCATATTGTCCCAGGACCTCGTATGAAAACGGCAGATGAGTATGAACCCATTGACATTGAAGGACAAGAATCAACTGGAATCTGGGTACACCGTCCGGGGTCTGATATCTCCACGAGATGGGAACCACGAAAAGGAAAGGATCGTCATCCGGACACTGAGCTTCCAAGAGAAGATGCCGATTCCACCGACAGTCGTAGGTCAGTGGTGTCTGGGTCAGATAGCAGTACTGATGACAGTCCAAATGGACACAAAGTTCATCCGCTCGGCACGATCAAGAAGGGGGTAAGGAAGATAGGCTCTCTATTTCACAGAAGTCCGAGGGGTGGGAGTCCCAAGTCCTCCGGGGAGTATCCTCTTCCAACACCACGTGCTAACCTCAAGGCAATGGGTAAAAGGAGTGTCTCTTTGAAGCTAGTTCTTGACAAAAATGTTTCTGAAGATGTTGGAAAAGATAATGCTGGTCTAGGTAAACAAAGCCCAAGAGAAGAAGAGTCAGAAAGCTCAGGCAAAGGAGATGCAAGAGAAACGGCAAAAGGCATTCTAAAGCAAGTGGGCAAGTCTGCTCACCAATTGAAGAGTGTATTAAGCAGGAAGGGTGGTTCAGCAAAGTCAAAGGAAGGGGAAGGAACTCCCAAGGTTGTGGATTCGTCATCTTCCGGTTCATCAAACGGTGAGGAATCTCTACCTCCCTCTGAGGAACATACCTTCATCGTTGATGGGGTCCCCATGGAGACTGCTTCCCCATCAACCAGAGACGAGCAAACCCCCATCGACGTGGAAGCTTTGAGTGCTAATGAAGCTATTACGAAGCCAAGTTCTTCAACAGCAATGTTGGGGGAGTCTAGAGGTCTTGAAGAAGGTGATGATCATGGAGTGGATTCCCCAGTCAGTGCAAAGGACTTGAAACGTTCTCCAGCCAGAAAGGTGTCTTTTAAACTTGCTGACCAAGCGCAAGATGAAAAGGCAGCGGTGTGTGTACCTGTTGACCACACTTCTGAGGGATCTCCAAGAGAGGGCAGTTGATAAGTTTTTCTGTGAAGGTGAAACTGTGCTCATGTTCCTTGTCTTGCTGTTGATCTGTTTGTTTGTTTAGCGTGGAATTCTTCATGTGCTTTTATAAAGGAAATCCTGTATGTGGGGTCTGTTTTGGCCACAGTTCTGGCAAGTTTCTTTCATTCTTTTAGTCTTTGATTTTATCTATGTATACATCATATTGCACCCTACTGTGAGATAGAAGGTAGTGTTCCCCTCCGAATCGTTGTCAGATTCACAATCTATCGGTACCCCCTTTTGCAAAGATATATGCTTATTCAGTCCCTCAGCTGTCTTTTGCATGGATATATTTAGTTTAGGGTTCCTCGTTGTCTCCAAATATGGGATATGTTAGTATTTTATGTTCGAAATGGGCATGCATACAAACATGACTTGAGCGAATAATCGATTTCTGCATTTTTTTTATTTTCAATATCAGAATTCATAATCGATCTCTTTTCCCTGCAAAATCTTGTACATCCAAAGGATATTGTAATGGACTTTGAAAAATACAAAATCGTTCAAGTGCTACAACTTTCCAAATGAAGGAATACGAAAAAATACCCACTTCAAAAATAAAAATAAGCAGAAGAAGACTAGACCCCTCGGTAGGAAACCGGTGCAAGGAAGAATCAGAATGCTTTGAGATGTTATGCGAGGGCTCGAGGGATGGCTTACTTGACAAAATACTCGAATAAAGATGTCCCCAAGTTCAGACAATTAAGGTTCTTATCTATAGAGTAATTCAAAATTTTGGCCATTTGGGGTTCGGTGGAAGTAGGTAGCCTTTCAGACGTCCAAATCTCAAACCAGAAAAAGCAAGTCAGCTAAGTATGTCTAATCTAATGTTGACAGTTCATTGTTGAACACTGTCATTTCTCAACATGCCTTTTGCCGGGTTGAGCTTGTTAGTATACCTAGACATGTGGTACACGCTGATCTGGACTAAATTTGCATTATCACTACATATTTTTAAAATCTATATTATATGTTAAATTAATTTTTATATGTCAGTTAATATTTTATAAAGTTTTCTAATTTTTTGAAACCTTGACTTTTTTTTTCTAGAACCATTTTCTTCCAAGCCCGAATTGTTTGCGAGAAGAGGATGAACCCCTAACAGTCCATGAGTTGACATCTTATACTCATTATTGAGCTTTGCCTAATAAGATTGTTCATCATGTCCTCAATGTATAACTCCTCATGATACTCACTTCCTGCCCTAGCTTCCACTCCTCGTGACAATTTCGAGGCAGCTCATGAGCCATATGAGCCAAATTGGTTAAAAGCTCTAGCTTGACTCGTTTATGGGAAAAAAAGAAAAAAGAAAGAAACTTTCACCTCAACTCAAGTTAAGAGACAAGGTGAACCAAGCTTCTTGTTCTCATTGCCAGGGCAACCCACAAGGGCAAAAGCTCCATTTTGAGTGGTATTTTCTGGATGTACAAATGACTTCATACCAGACTTTCTGCATGCTCCTCACAGAAAAAGGAAAATTGAGTACTGCTTTTTCAATTTTGCCAATTTTGCTTATTAATTTGGGCAGTCATTGCAAATATGTGCCTGAGAGTGGCATGCAAGCAAGAAAACACCCAACTTCTTTGGACCCCGGCCCTCCTAGTTTGGTGGGATGCCATAGCGATGTGCTTCATGATTTGAACATGGCGTAATACTTGATGCATTGTTCTGTGAGCGTTACAGCTGCAACTATTGTCCGATCATCAGATCGGACAGTGTGCAGTTTTAAGTTCCACTACACTCTCATGCAGAATGGTACAACAACGACTGTTTGAACAACAGTTGCAGCTACAATGTCTTGGGCATTACAGCAAGTGTTGCTCTTGAAGATTTAATGACTAGCAACTGTTGGTGCGCTGAGATGGGAGGTAGAAGGCAGTGGATGGGGAGCAAGGGGCAACTTGGGCCGACCAAGGCCAGTGGCGGAGAAAAGCTGCAGTCAAATATATATATAATAGGAAATCTCAACAATAACCCGACCTATATGTCCATGTAACCTGATCTCTGCTTAGATGACTCAAAAAATTCTAAAAAATGAAAAATCAAATCCTATTGAACGGTAAAAATAGCTTTAATAAGCTGAGTCCATAATCACTTTTTATTTTTTAGATTTTTTGGATCATCTGTTTGAAATCCTTCTGTACGGACGTGGGATGGGCCCACCTTTTTTTAAAAGAACTATTTGGCTGAAATTATACTTGATGAAGAAATGCAAGCGTTTCAAGAAGAGAAGGTTCCTGAGGTGTCCAATAAGCAAGCCACTCGCGATAACCACCTTTGCACACAGAACGTATTCACAACTTCTTGTTGCAATATACAAGTTATTCCCATTGAAAGTCTAAGACGTTGTTACAGAAACGACTGCCACACGGAAATCCATGTACAAAAATATTTTACAATGCGAAAAAGAAGGAACTGTGGTTTCTCCAATATTAGGAAAAAAATAATAATATGATTCCTTTTGTGGTTATTTCATGAGCAATGATACAGACGCAGGTGATCCTTATTGTGACGATATATGGAAGAGCATATATAAATCACCTACGCTTAGTTTTGTCTGCAAGAATTGGTTGAATTTGTAGTTGCCTTGTGAATGCCTGATTAAAAAGAACACGAGTTTGAATTGCTGATATGACAGGCATCCATGCCAACGCTGCGATAGGGGCGAAAAGCAGAAGCCCCATTCCATAGTCATATGCATGAGCAAGAGCCTCAACTGAGTTCCATATCGAGTAATCTTCTATCTTGGGCCTGATTGCCTGTGCAATCTGAAGAGAATGTTAGTCACGCCAAATATTAACCTTGGGAATAATCGTTATTAGTCACCTAGCAGAACTTACCAACAGCAGTCCCCACCCTGTGGGAATAAATGCAAGACAGCAGATGATTAGATCCAGCATAGTTAGTCTGCAGATGGCGAAAAGAATAAGTATGATAGCTAGCACGGCCAAAAATAGGAGTGCTTTCAAAAGCCTGAACATAAGATGAAAACTTGCGCTTAGATGTCGTCGTCCCTCATCTACGACCTGCAACATATTTCATCACATAGGAGTTATCAACAAATATCGCAGTTGATAGTATGATGAAAGAAATCCTATTATCCTACACTCCAAAGGACAATTGGAATAGTCAGGATTCATTGTAAGTGCTTCTCTGAATTAAGTCAAATTAGAGATTTCTTTTTACCTTGACTAATAGGAAGATGGCTGCAATCACGAGCCAGGAAAGAGCATAAACAACAAAGTTTTTGTTATCCCGTGTAATGTCAAGATGATAAACTAGTCCATATTGGTAAATAAAAAACCGAATTGAGAGGAGTATTTCAAGAATCCGAGAGCTGAACCCTGAATGATGGAGATGGCTCTGTTCATCATTCCACCAAGATTCCCAACTTTTATCTTCTTGTACCCCTATGCCTCCCTGATTCTTCATCCACTTGTTCCAATCCATCCAGTCTTCAACAATTTTTTGCCACGCAAATCCAGATGGGTTGAAAAGAAAAGGTGCAAACAGCCAAGTTATAGTCATAAACCATATGGAGCACGCCACCATCATATATGCCATAGTTCGCTGATAAGATCTGCTGTAAACATTGTAGACAACCAACAGGAAGAACAGTTCAAATCCCTTGACAAAGTGACTACGTGAATACAATCGATAATTTTCAGTAAAACTTGCATGGAACACCACGAATTTACGGCCAGTTGTTCTGTATTTTGCACCACCATGAAGCATTGTCCGACCAAAGTAGTGTGACTTTGTTCCAAAGGAGAATGTAAAGAAAACAGAAGCTAGTTGCAGTTGCATGAGGATAAAATCAGTCAATGATGTGCGGAAACCTTTCTCCAAGGCAATCTCCATCATCATTGGTAATCCACTTAAAAGGCCCAACTGAATGAAAGACTCGGAAGAGAGAGCTGTTTCCAAGGATTTCATGTTCTGGGCATGAGCACCGTCAATGAAAGCCTTCTCCAGTCCACTTAGAACAAGATACAGCTGCCCATAGAGGAAAATGTAAACACCAAGCACTGACATCTGCAATGTTACGAAAACTGTGAGAAAGCCACTTACCATCATTGTTTTTTTTAGAAGGTGACTGAAAGTCACAATTCAATTGATAACCAGAAAAGGAAGTACAAGGGAACCCAGAGAACACAGATCAGACTTGGTAGAACAAGCCTCTAACCAAGTCATGAACACAACAGAAAATAAAAACAAAACTCAGATACAACGGGTCTGATTTATCAAGAAAATAAAGCAGACAACTAACACTAAGACCTCAACACAACAAACTCCTCCACTGCCGAGCCTTTTTCAATAAACCCGAACTATCTTCGTTGAAAATATTTGCTGCTTTACCCCACTCCTCCACCCAATTGAATGTGATCTTAAACAGTTCAAATGCACTACTAAATTGATCACTGAATTTCTTCATGTTTCTTTCACACCAAATAGTCCAAAGCAAAGCCGGACAAAAGAAAAACCATAATTGCTTCTGACTTGGAGTAGGACAGGCCCCAGACCACCACGAAATCAGATCCAAAACTGAAGTATGATCCACCTATAGAATACCAAATAATCTGCATAAAGTCTTCCACAGTATCCTCACAATACCACAGCTCAATAGCAAATGATCTTGGTCCTCCTGAAAAGTAGCATAATAAATGCATAAATGATTTCCTGGAATGTGTAACATTTTAGCCCTCTTTCCAGTCAAGAGTCTATACCATGCCACCTTCCAAAGAAAAATTTTAATCTTGTTGAGCAGGTAATTAGACCACACTAACTCCTTCCACCAAACTCTGCATCCTCCATCATTTAAGATTTGAACCGCAGATTTAACTGAAAGCTGACCCTTAAAATTCCATTTCCAAACTCTCCTATCTTTCCTCTCATGACATAATCTAGTGCTAGCAGTAAGATGTATTAAATGAGAGATCTCAACAACCTCTTCATTGGTTAGATACCTTCTCAGATGCAGATTCAAGTTTCCTGAGCCATGATGGGATAAAACCTCTGCCACCGAGGCCTCATTGTGCTGAGCAATGTTGAATAAATTACTAAATCGAGAGAAGAGAGCAATATTGGAGCACCATTTATCTTTCCATAACAAGGTATCACATCCATTACCAACCTATATACCACAAGATCTCTCCATGAAATCTGCATTCTTCACAATATTCTTCCAAATCGGAGACAAGTTATAGGTTCTTGAGGGATAAAAAGTCCATTTATTGTCAACACAATAATAGAGCTCCTTCATAATAGTAGCCCACAAAGTCTCTGAACACTCTCCCCTTCTCCACAACCATTTCAAAAGCAAAGCTTGGTTGAAGGTGGCAACTCCATATAGACCAATACCTCCTTGATCCTTACTTTTGCATACATTGCTCCACTTAATAAGATGAAAACCTTTCTTTCTCCTTTTACCTCCTAACTAGGAAAAAGAACTTCTGATTGATTCAATAATCTTCTCTACTGACCTTGGAATTTTAAAAATAGAAGCAAAGTAAATGGCCAAAGAAGAGAGGACAACTTTAGACAGGATCAATCTCCCTCCATCAGGGAGATATCTACCTTTCCACCCTTCCAAACGATCCTCAAATCTTTTAATCAGCACATCCCAATCCCTAGCTCTAATTGCCCCATCTAACAAGGACAAACCGAGATATTTGATTGGGAAAGAACAAATTCTGCATTGCAAAGTTTCAGCAATTTCTTGCAATCTGTTGTGTGGCATATGTATCCCCACAATTTCTAATTTTTCATAATTAATTCTCAAGCCTGTTAAAGCTTCCACCAAAATCAGCAGATTTTTGATATTCTTGATTTCCTCATAACTTCCAGATGAAAACAACAAGGTATCATCTGCAAACTGAAGATGAGATAACATAATATTGCTTCTACCAATGGTGAACCCTTCAATCAATTCTTGTTCAACAACTTTCTCCCACATAGAGCCCAAAATGTGCCCAATTAACAGAAATAGCAATGGAGATATAGGATCTCCCTGCCTTAGGCCTCTGAAACTCTTAAAATAGCCGCATGGTTCTCCATTCACCATAACAGAAAATGAAGCTGAAGAGATACAACTCATCACCCATTTGATCCATATGTCATTAAAACCCATAAGTATCATAGTTTTATGAAGACAATCCCAACTTATTCTGTCATAGGCTTTTTCAAAATCCAATTTGAGGATGACACCACTCTTGTTCCTACACTTGTAATGGTGAATAGCTTCAAAAGCTGCTATAAAATTATCTAATATGTATCTTCCTTGCATGAAAGCTGATTGGTTAATCCCCACAATCTTGTGAATCACTTTTTTGAGCCGGGTAGCCAAAATCTTGGTAATGATTTTATAGCATCTATTGAGCAAGCTAATAGGACGGAAATCCCCCATACTTTTAGCACCTTCAATTTTTGGAATAAGGACAATGAAAGTGGAGTTGAATGCCTTGATTTTATCCGGGCTATCAAAGAACTCTTGAACGACATTGAGCATATCATCTTTAATTATATCCCAACAAAATTGATAAAACCCAATAGACATCCCATCAGGACCCGGAGCCTTATTGGGGTCCATACTAAAAATTGCATCTTTGACTTCTTTTACAGTAAAAGGCTTGGAGAGATCTTCAGCATCAAAAGCATCTAGCTTTGGAAGTATACCATCTTCCAAATGAGGCCTCGAGGGAAAGTCTTCCAAAAACAGTTTCTGAAAAAAAATCAATAAACCTCCTCTTGATCTCATTCGGTTCTTCAATCACTTTCTCATTTTCTCTCACATGATCAATGGTCAAAAACTTCTTTTTAGCACTGGCCATAGCATGGAAAAAAGATGTGTTTTGATCACCTTCTTTTAGCCAATGTTCCTTCGCTCTCTATCTCCACTTGATTTTCTCCTTAAATAATTCTTCATTAAACATTTCCTTCAAGTCTTTGAGCTCCTGCATTTCAACAGAAGAGAGATCCATATCCTCACTTTTCAGCTCCAGATCTTCAATTTTATTCTTCAACACTTGTCTCTCCTCCAAGGCCTTCCCATATTTCAGTTTGGTCCACTGTTTCAAACCTGCCCTTATCCTTTTCAATTTTCTTTGAAATATGTAAATTGCTGAACCAGACTCTATAAATTCCAGCCACCAATTGTTTATCATTTCTCTGAAGCCTTGTTCCCTCTGCCACTTTAGTTCGTATCTGAATATTCTTACCTTTCTATACTTGTCTTCCACCATAAGTTGTAGGGGTATATGATCCGAAACAGCCCTGCACAATCCTTTAATGTGTGACAATGGAAAAAATTTGAACCAATCCGGGGATATCAAAATTCTATCAATCCTCGATTGTGTACACTTTTGCTGGAGATTAGACCAAGTGAATTTTCTATTGGGGATATCTAGATCCATTAGATTAAGATCTCTAATCCATTGGTTTAGCATGACCATCTCCTTACTCCATTTATGCGCACCAGACCTTTCCCAAGGGTATCTTACACAATTAAAATCCCCTACAATGCACCAAGCCTCAGGAAAGAGAGAGTGTAGTCTATATAGCTCTTGAAAGAACAGTTCTCTTTGCTGATCGGAATGTGGCCCATACACTGAAGAGATAATTCATCTTCTATTGTGGGCTCTTCTACACTTCCAGGTGAAGGCCACTGATATGCTAAAACTGCCCACATTATAGACATTACCCTCAAATTTATTCCCATTCCACAATATAACCTGTCCACCTCTCAAACCTTCAGCTAGCAGGAATGCCATTTTATCTAAAAGTGGACCGCCCAGTCTTGATAAAGAAAAGTTGTCAAAACTGGATATCTTTGTCTCTTGTAAACAAATGCAGTCCAAGTGAAGGGAGAGAACAAGGTCCTTCACAGCTCTGGCTTTGGGGGCCCCATTAAGACCCCTAATATTCCATGATATCAGGTTCATGAAGGTAAGATATGTAGCCCCCCCTCCTTAGACTTCTTTCCTCGAAGACTGTCCACAAGAACATTACTCTTCACAAATTCTGCCTCCCTCTTACCTATCTTGAGGCCTCCACCCATACCCCTTTTCTTAACAGAATATTGCAGCTTTTCATTTCTTCGCATTTTCTTAAGCAAACTCAGCATCATGTCCTCTATGCCCAAGAAAGATATCCCTATACGCTGGCCAAAAAGGATAATTTCCTTTGTCCACGCCTCGGTATCATAGAGTTGTTTAACGGCCAAAGGTTCTACACCCCTATTATACGGGATGATCTGCAAGCACTGATTATGACCATGTTCACTATCCTCCCCCACATTTTGTTGCCAATCAGACCCTGGGTGATACTGTTGAGCCTCTGGCCACCGAAAATCTGTTTCCTTATCCTGCGGTAACTCTTCTCTGTTTTCACAGTCCACACGGTTTAGCCCATTCTGACCGAACCCATCCTTCACTGTTATACAGCAACAAATACCTGTCAGATCATCTTGAGGCCCAGCCGTATCAGATGGCATATCAATCTTCTGCAAAATCCCATCCAAACTTTCACTGCTCTGTCCAGTCTCTGCATCCTTGCTAATAATGTTCCTCTGTCGACTGCTCATCTCAAGTCTATCTTCCTTCACCCCAAGCTTCCCTCCAATCCTTAGGTTGTCCCCATACTCAGGTGGGAGGATGTCCTGAGCTTCAGTCTTGGGAGCAAAAGCTCCGAAGAAGCCGGCAGCGTTCCTCTAAAACCCTATGATTGAACCAGAATCGAAGCGAGGAAGATGACGGTTCAATTCCAGTTTGTCAATTTGAACCGATCCAGACGAAGCCCCTGGTGACTGAACCGATACCATGGAAACCCGATCCTGGGATAAGTTAAGATCCGAGACAACTGGATCCCACCGCATCGGGTCCTCTCCATAAATCGGTTCCTCCTTACCGGATACCCAGTACTGTGTATCTTCCTCACCCGATAGCCTTTCGCCTTCCCTCCTGTATCCATCTTCCTTCACATTCTTCTTGGATGTACTCCGCATTGCCTCCCCCACCTCATTAAAGATGTTGTGTTCCTTCCCAACACTTAACATTTTCTCTTTCCTGCATACAACGGCTTCTGGTATCGCCCCGAGGAGCCCCTTTTCTCCATGCAATCTCTGAACCCCGCAGGTAAGAATTCCAAGGCTAGCTCCTGCCCCATCTTGACTCTTCGTCTCCCTGTTACTCGGATCAACTGAGTTCTGAGAAAAGCCAACTCGCTCTGAGTCCGAACCACCATCTCCCTGGGTTGGCAAAACAAGTGCTTCCGGCTCCCCTGTTCTAACTCCCCCACCTCTGTTTCTCCTAAATTTCCTGTATTCAGATGCAACCTCAGCCCACGTCCATTCCTTCTCAGCAGATCGATCAACGCCAAAATCTTCCACCGAAATAGAGACCCAAAAAACTCCACCCCCCACTGCAATCTTTAATTTCTCCGGAACATCCCCCACCTGATCAACAACTACTTTCAATCGGGTTGCCGAAATGTCAACGCCCCTGAGACCTTCCCCATCTACTTCTCTTAATCTTCCGAACCTTGAACATATGGCTTGGAAGGAGGCAATGTTCCACAGATGCAGAGGAATCCCATAAAGATTACACCAGACTTCAGTTACATCAACCACTGGCAAAGTTCCCACTTCGACTTTCCAAGGCGAGAAAGAAAGAGCACCTCCCTCCTTCAAAACGACGCTTCCCTTAGAGCAAGTTGAATACTTCCAAGACTCCAGGTCAGTGTAAACCAGGAAGGAATACTTCCCCAATCTCCGGATACTCCAGTTACAAACTTGCGGCCAGAGAATCTTCAGACATGCTTTCATCTCCTCGCACTCTACTACTGGCCGAAGCATATCTTCCTGAAATGAAACCACTACACACTGGTCCAGATAGGATCGAGCCGATGCTACCTCAGGCGACCAAGGTAGCTCCAAGACTCCGGGAATAATCTTGGAGGAGGATGACTACAAGCTTGGATTAACAGACAGTTCTTTAATCACCTCTCTGGCTCCCCCCACTATGGACCTGGCAGATTGCTGAAGGCCAGGGCACTTTTTCCTCCTATGACCAACTCCTTTGCATAGTAGACATCGAATAGCGTCTCTGCAGCTTACGGTATGATGACCCTTGCAAAGGCAATGGATACAAATATCCTTGCCCACTGGAAGGCCAGATGAAACTTTCAACCCAAGGAACTGTCTATGGGCGCTCCTCGCCTGGACAGTAGTCCAACCCTTCTCCCTCCCTTCATCAGCTCCTCCAAGGACTCTCCTTACTCCTTTCTCACTCTCCTCTCTCCTCTCCACTCTCCGCACACCTCTCTCATGCTACCAGCTTCGAAATACACATGAAGATAGGGCAACCTTCTCCGATGCAGAGAACAGTTAAGGAACCTACTTCTTATATTGGAGTGTCCAAACCTTGTTCATGGTTGAAGATCAACTATGATGAAAGCTCTATCATAGGGCTCAGTATGGAAGAGAGTACCATCATTGTTCAACAATATATGGAATCTAAAATAAAACTGTGGTTAAGTGTCCCATGAAGCACTAAAACAAAATATGGAGCTGCAGGGGGTTATGAATGTTAGAGCATATTTAGAATTCGTAACTACTCATTAACTACTTGATAACTTGCTCACTGAAGAAAGTAGAGAGTACATACTAGGCTACTGAAGTAAAAACCCACTGAGGTGAAATAACAAGATAGCATCCTAAAAAAATCAAAACAGCGCCCAAGCCGGAAAATGTCACGACTGAGAGTTTGTTCGCTATTTCCATTTGCCACTTTTGCTTCAAACTTAGATATCTGGTTCAGACCAACATCCCTTCCTTTGCCGACTTTTATGTACTCATGGTAAGTTACATGTCCACATCGTAACGTTGTATTAAATCCTGCAAACAACATTTGTCAGAAAATAAGTAATATTTGTGTATTGAATTTAAAACTCTTCTTGCCTACCAGCAAATACATCCTCGCTCAAATTGATAGTTTTTGATGCCTTGCTTACACCGCCTCTTGTGACATGGAATACCCTGTCAAAGATATCAGGATGGCCATAGTGGAAGCGCACCCTGTGTATAAGAAGTGAAAGACAAAAATGTAAAAAATAAGTTGCCTTCAAAAGAGAAGCCCAAAGTGAGTTTGCAGAGGTTAGCCTGGTGACTTGCCAACCAAAAAAAAGGGAAATGTGTCATATAACTTGGAAGCGAAATTAGTTCCTCTTATATGCTATTAAATTTAGTTTTGGAGTTTTTTCATCCACAAATATTGATGTGTATATGTATCATGTATAAACAAATATGTTCTATGGACACAGACAGATGTATGTTAGGTAGAAACATGGATGTGTATGACAGACATGGCAAAATCTTGCAAGGAGCACAGGTTGGACAGCTTTGCTTGGCATCGGAATTGCAATTGCCAGCCGATCAAACTATGAAGGGATATATGTTACAATAAGAAAAGAATCACTTTGTTTTTGTTTCTGAAATTTGAAGATTTAAGTTCTTTACCAAGTAAGGATATTCAGCATTTACCAACTATTAAAAGCCTGACATAAGAATATGGAAGGAACATCAGCAGATATATTGACACGATGAATAGCAACAGGATCAACTAAATCACCATGGGAAATAAAAAAGATGAGATGACACATTAGTCAAGCAAAAAAGTAAGATTAGTTCAAGGAAATACCTATCTAAAACCACAAGGTTGAACTATATATACATAGTCACATGTTTATCATATACTGGTTAAATGTTCCACTTCATTCAGTGTCCTATGCAGGGTAATGCAAACATTCATGTGATTCCATCTCATCTTTGACAATCACTTTCTACTGTACTTGCTGTGACAAAGGAAAAAAAGCTTTGGCCTCACAAACAGCTATAGCATCCCCCATATCTCTTGTTATCTCTCCTTGTTACCATGGTGAGGATGTGTGTGTGTACACATATATATAGAAGAGAAAATATTGTATCAGAATGTACGGTTGGTTTGATGACCTGCTCCACTGCTCAGCGAGTATTTCAATTTAAGCAATGGATTGGTTTAGGCTGATTACAGAAATACACATTATAAAGATTATTGGTCCATAAATCTCAACACCTTAGTCCACAGTCACTTACATTCTGCTCTCTTTTGTATTAGTTCATTCTGCTAATCAACTGCTTGATTGAACATGCATGCCTTCTGGTGTTCTACTCGCAAGCCTAAAGACTAATGAGATTATTTGCTTCACTCTATACTCCTCTCCAACATGTATGTTAAAGAGATTACAAGTGAAATGATAGCCAACATGTCCATAAATATTTCATGTCATTAATGTCTTACTATAAGACAGACGGCAACACCACCATGCTAGAAGCCTAGAACTACTTGTAACATTTATATGATATCTTCAAGCCATTTCTCAAATCCTCAAGAAATATTTTCAAATCAATAGTCCTGACATAGTAAAACATCTGATTGACACCATGTAGAATGCATCATCTAGGATTTTATAACCTGTGCCACTGTTGGAACCCTTTTAAAAGGAAAAGGGGGAAGCCCCCCCACCGGTTGCCCAAACCGGTGGAGGACCCCTCCCACCGGTTCCCAAACCGGTGGGGGGGGACCAACCGGTGGCACCCCCACCGATTGGGAACCGGTGGGGGTGCCCACCGGACCACACCCCACCCCCCCCCCCCCCCCCCCTCCTCTCTAACCTCTCTCTTCTCTCACCCTTTTTGAATAAAAAAAAAGAGAAAGGGAAGGAGAGAGAAGCATTCCGGTGGCACCCCCCACCTCAAAGAATTCCGGTGGGTACTCCCACCGGTTGAGGCCCCCATGGCCTATAAATACCCCCCAAGGGGTAAGAAGAAGGGCATGCCCATTTGGCCCAAAATTTCCTAGGGGAAACTCTGTCAATTTGAAGATCAAATCCGGTGCTCTTGCCCGGGTTTGCTGCGATTTGAAGGAGATATTTTCTTGGAGGGCTCTCTTCCTAAGGTTTATTCCTAAGGAGAAGTTATGCCAAATTTATGTTGTAAAATCACCGTTCTATAAGACGGGATTATGCCGAAATAATGAATGAAATGCCACTATTTGTTCTTTGAGCATATGTGTGTACATGTGTGTTCATGAATCTACTATTTAAGTAACACTATGTTATTATATTTTCACATGCATAATAATTAATTTTATAACTAATTAAAATACATAAAACATATAATTAAATATTCTAAAATATCATTGGCCTCATCCCATACATAACTAATCTTAAACTCAATCAAATTTCTATAATGAAACATTGAGACATAAGATAATATACTTAAGTTAAAAAATGACTTAAATACCCCCCATGCTTAATTAATTAATAAAATCTGCGAAAATTATTTAAAATAAATATATAAAAAAAAATATCTGTAAAAACCAGTAATACTCAGTAAAAATCAGAAAACTAAATCCGGAAATTACATAAACTCAAAAATATGACTTAAATATCCTTCATATATCTAATTAATTAATAAAAATCAGAAAAATTAATAAAAAATCAATAAAATTCAGTAAAAACCAATAAAAATAGAGAACCAAATCTGAAAACATATAAAATTCCTGAAATGACCAAAATACCCCTAGAACTTAATAAAATTACAAAAATACCCTCACCCATAATAAAAATCTGTAAAAATCATAGAAAATCCTTAAAAATACCAGAAATCTATTTTATGACCAAAATGCCCTCAATATGATACAACTAAATAAAAATCTCATAAAAAATAGACTCTAAATCTAAATAATCCGATTTAAGGTAAAATTACCAAAATACCCTTATACACTTAAAAATAACTCCATAAATCTCATAAGGTCTTTGAAACCATTAAAACTTATTTTCATACATTAAAATAACCATAATAGCCCTATAACTCCTAAATTGTATAATTACAAAAATACCCTTATGGGTTCAAAATACTTGGAATTAATCCAGATAACTTGGAATCAATCCAAATACCTTGGAATCAATCCAAAACCATATAAAACCTATCTCAAACTTGGGTGAGGCCAAGGGCTTAACCTAAAATATATCTTCATATGCATGTGCTGCCTTTAGTAGTAGTGTTGCATGTTATAAAGGCATCATACGGACGGTTAATCAAGGGTTGTCGAGTAGTTGCTCGACGTAATTAACACTGACCGAGGTTAGTGGAGAGAGGTCATATACTCGGATCTTCGCCTGATCCGAAGTTCCGGACTCCCTGAGGGCTAATCCCAAGCTCTCATAGTCCAATAAATAAAATACATAAAACCGACCTATATTTCTCCAAATAAAAACAAAAATGATATGGATTTTTAAAATAATCCGATAGGAGAGACATGCATAGGTCAGGTCCCGAACAAATAGATGACACGTCCGGTGGGACCTCTCTTTCCCTTCATCTCTCCGTCCGGTGATGTCCTTACCACAACTCTACTACTAACTTTGTCATGTCTTATGCAGGTGACTGAGTTTCTGCTTAAAAGACGACGATGGCGGCAAGGGTCACGTATGGCCCACTTGTGGTGGCGACCCACGCACGATGTGGATATCTGACCACACCAATATGCTTCGGGGACTTCCCCGCAGTGATAGGATCTCCATACTTTATGGGGGTCGTTCCGGCACCGGAGCTTGCTCCCGAAAAGAAGAAGAAGAGGTGCGCTTCTCGCGCCAGAAGAAGCAACAACGGCGGCCGATATAGGCAAGTGCTCACCGTGAATACCATCAGCATCTCTCCGGCCTCCTCGTTCAACGGGAGGCAAAAGCGGAAGATTCTAACCGCAAGCCCGTCCAGGACGGAGAAAACTATATTAGTGGAGAACCTGCATATTCGTCTGGGTGGCGGGCAACCCATCATTCCTAAGATCCATCATATCCCGACAGTTCCTGTCCAGAATAGGTTCGAGATTCTACCGAAAGTTTGTCAAGATGGGGCAACGTTCAAAAAGAAGAAAAAGACTCCAAAGGCCCCTGCTCGTCGGGAGCCAATAATTATACCAAAGTCTGCCTTGTCTCGAGCAGGGGGCAACTCTATGCCTCGGAATGGGGGCAAATCTATGTCTCGGATTGAGGGCAATCCAACGGAGGATAGGAGCCTCCGCATAAAGGAAATGTGGGTAACGAAAAAGGAAGCCCGCAAAATTCGCCAGGCTAGGATTACCCTAGCAGAACAACAACTCGTAGAGCCTGAGGGGCAGATAACCAGCTCAACTACCCGGCCTCGTTCTCTACAAGGTCAAAAGAGAAAAAATGCCTATAAGGCGCAGGAACAAGTCTGGCAACAGACATCTGTCCTTGAGCGGTTGGGCGCATTGGTCCGATCGACTCACAAGAAGAAGAGAACTGCCAGAATGACAAAGAATGGCATACGGGTCTACACATGCTATACCTCCAGTATCACCAACCGGCAGCCTTCCCAGCCGGAAGACCCAAATGATATCATCAATATGATGCAACGGGGCGGGCCCATAACCCGTCAAATAGAGCAAACTATGCGCTTGCTGAATCGAGAAAGCCAGGGGGCAGAGCCACCCCAAATTGGCAGTAGCAATGCTGTTGGAGGAACTGATGAAGACGGGGCAAATGCTTCAGATATTGAAGCCGCTCCAGAACAACCTCAAGATCAAATACAGCCTCAGACTATAGAGGAGATGAGACAAGAAAATCAACAACTCAGGGCCTTGCTCTATGGTCTAATACAAAAGATGGAGGAGCAGTAAAGGGTAGCTCAAGTCCCCCCAGTAAATGCACTACCTCTAAGGGCAGTGCCTATGCCAACGGTGATAAGACCGCAAGCTGCAGATGTCAACTTCAACCCTGATGAGATACAAGAAGATCAGGTTGTAGAGCCCAATCATAATGCTCAGCAATCCCATGCTTCTGCAGATGATGCTACGGCATTGTAAAAGCATCTTATCGAGCAAATTGTTGAAGCCAAAATAGCAGAACAAGACGACGGAATAAGCACATTCGACTTATACAAAGTGTCATTCCTAGTACGCCATATGTTCAAGAAGCTCCCACCAGATCACAACAAGTGCCCCAAGTTCACCAAGTATGACGGGGAAGGCTCGGCCCAGGAACATATTGCCCACTCTATGAGTGACTTTGGAGAGTTGGCTACTGATGAGGCCTATCTTCTGAGGTTCTTTCCTACCTCTCTCACGGGCACTGCATTCCAATAGTATGCAAAGTTGAAGCCTAACTCTATCAACAGTTGGGAGGAAATGCAGAAAAAGTTCTTCGACCGCTTCAAGGTGTCGGAACGAAAGGTCACCATCACTGAATTGGTGACACTAAAGCAAGGCAGGAATGAATCCGCCACCGACTATATCAAAAAATGGCGGAATCTCTGCATGAAATGCGACAATCCGCCGACCTACGAGGATGCGGTACGGTTGTGCAAAAGGGGCTTAAAACCTGAAATAAGTGAAAAGTTGATTGGCGCAAATGTCAAGAACTTTGATCAACTAAATAACATTGTGACAGAGGTCGAAATATTCTTCGTAGACCATCCAACCATTGCCCCCATTTGGGGGAAAATCCCAAAGAAGCAAAATATGGATATAGAAGAGGTCAATGCCATAGACTTCACCTCGGCTGTAGAAAATACAGGGGGCAAGAACAATGCAAATGCCTCAACATCCAATAGAAGGGGATCATATGCCATCCTTAATGAGAGAAGGAAAATGCCTTACTCTTTTATCAGAGAGCATACAAGAGAGTTGTTTAATATCTGCATACGGGCCAATCTCTTGATGCTACCTGAACCAAAATGGCCAGCATAAGTTGGTAAAATAGATGAACCCAACTATTGCATGTACCATTATATGTTGGGACATGTAATAGAAGATTGTTATATCTGCAAAGGAGAAATTGAAATGCTCATCCGAGAAGGGGCCGTGGAGATGGGAAAATACCTGGTAGACCCGCCTCAGCCACATCGAATGCCCAGACAAACATTTACAGCAAATGTCGTCCATATGGATGAAAACTCCTCAGAAGAAGAGCTTACAAATAAGAATATAGATGCCCCTCCAGAGCAGGAAGTGGTATCATCATATCCCCCAGCGACCCCCACTCTGGAAGGGTCTATCGTGGCGGCACTGGAGGAGATTCATATGAGTATGTTACAGCTCTCCCATCAACAAGTTTCGCCGGAGCAAGAGATAATACCATCATACGCTCTAAAGACTCCCACTCCAGAAGGATCTATCATGACAATACTAGAGAAGATTCAGATGAGTCTGATACAGCTCTTTCACCAGCAAGTCTCACTGGAGCAAAAAATAACTCCATCATATACTCCAGCAACCACCACGTTAGAGGGGCCCATCATGGCCGCATTGGAGGGGATTCAAGTGAGTCTGGGACAAATCTCTCATAAGCAGTATGAACTCACTCAAGTAATGGAAGGTCTTGCAAGACAATGGACAGAAACAATAGGCCCTTCTCCTTTGACGAGCCAGGACCAGAATGCAGCCGTCCTCTAAAGAATAAGGACCAACTTATCATAGACTTAAATGAATCACCAGAAACCCAGTACCGAAAGGGAATGGTGCTCAAATGGAAAGGTTGTGAAAGTCACGACAATACTCCCGAGGCCACCTTTGCAGCTGGACAAGGCTCTCGGAGAAAACAAGTTGCTGGTGCAGAAACAGGGATAAGTTTTAAAGATATTGAATCCCTGGCAAAAAAGCTCAAGAGACCATACTCCTTTCCAAAGGAAAAGACCAAAGAACTCTTTGAGTTATGTATGAGCAGAAAAGCAATTATTCTGCCCAAGCCAAAAAGGGAAGAAGAAATACATCGGGTAGATGCACCCAACTACTGCCTATACCACCGCTTCATCACTCATCCAATTGAACGTTGTTTCATGTTCAAAGATGAAGTAGAAAAGCTGATTCAAGAAGGAAAGATAAATATGGGGAAATACCTGGTGAATCCCCCACAGCCACATGCGATTACACATTGAGTGTAATTCGCAAACCCATGAGCAAAAAAAAAAAAAAAAAAAAAAAAAAAAAAAAAAAAAAAAAAAAAAGTAAAAAAAGTGGGGCTTAAAAATGAGGAGTCCCGACAGACTTGATTGGTCCCGCTCCTGTGAGGGGCCAATTAAGGGTAAAAAAGTCCAAAACCCAACTGAGGTGAAAACCCAAAAGGGCGTTTTAGGCAAAAATAGGTAAACCCTGCTGTGTGAAAGCCCGCAAGGGCGCACAGGCAAAAAAAATAATAAAAGGGGCTAGCTTCTATGAAAACTCGTAAGGGCACCGATGTTAGTTTAAAAAAAAAAAAAAAAAACCATCATCATCATCTAGTAACTCACCGGGATATGGCTCACAGAAGCCGTTCGTACCAAGTGTGTTCAAAATATGTATATAGCCATACTCCGGTGGGGAGAGAGCTCTCTCGGCCTGTCTCAGGCAGAGATCGAGTTTTCCCACATTCCTACCTAAGGAAGATATCAGAGTCGTCAATGACGAGAAAATCCTTGGTGTCACTTTACATTAGATAAGTGGCACATAAATTGTCTCATCAAGGGCTACGACCGAGGCGACGATGATGACGTCCTCCCGACTCGGCAAGGAAGTGGGAAACTCGATTTCTCACTTGGTAGGGCCAAGAAGAGCACTTCACTCTCTTGGCTAAAATCATTCGTCCCACCAGAAAAATATATGTCAATAATTCATACCGAAACACCAAAGTCATTGCGCCCCCGGGAGGCGTTGTATCCTCAATAGCCGCCCCGAGGAGGCGTTGTATCCTAAAATTTCCATTACCGCTCCGAGGAGGCGTTGTATCCTCAAAATCTCTATAGCCGCCCCGAGGAGACGTTGTATCCTAAAATTTCCATTACAGCCCCGAGGAGGCGTTGTATCCTAAAATCTCCAATTACCGCCCCGAGGAGGCGTTGTATCCTAAAATCTCACTACCGCCCCGAGGATGCGTTATATCCTGAATTTTCCATTGGCATAAACTAATCCCACTGGCATGCCATAGAAGGATTGAAAATTTCCTTCGCCCCGAAGAGGCGTTGTATCCTGAAATTTCTCACTACCGCCCTGAGGAGGCGTTATATCCCTTATTTTCCCTTGACATACTCCAGTCCCACTGGCATGCCGCGAAGGGTTGAAAATTTTCTTATCGCCCCGAGGAGACATTGTATCTTAAAACTTTCCTATTCACCCCTGGGAGGCAATACGAAAAACTTACTCGCGTCCCTGAGAACGTTATATCCCAAAATTTTCCCCATAAATCATGGTCCCATCGACGTACCCATATATTATAGTCCCATCGGCGTGCCCATATATTATAGTCCCATCGGCGTGCCGTAAAGGGTCGAATCTGCCCCGAGGAGACATTATATCCTAAAATTGCCCCTGGTATACACCAGTCTCACTAGTGTGCCGTGATGGGTTGAAATTCATATTTCGCCTACGGGAGGCGCTAAACTCCGGAATTCGCCCTACAGGAGGCTTTAAATCCTGGAATTCATATTTTGCCTACGGGAGGCTTTAAGTCCCAGAGTTCATATTTTGCCTACGAGAGGCGTTAAATCCCGGAATTCGCCTACGGGAGGCGTTAAACTCCGGAATTCGCCTATGGGAGGCTTTAAATCCTGAAATTCATATTTCGCCTACGGGAGGCTTTGAGTCTCGGAATTCATATTTTGCCTACGGGAGACTTTGAATCTCGGAGTTCATATTTCGCCCACGGGAGGCTTTAAGTCCCAGAGTTCATATTTCGCCTACGGGAGGCGTTAAACTCCGGAATTCGCCTGCAGGAGGCTTTAAATCCTGAAGTTCACATTTCACCTACGGGAGGCATTAAAACCCGGAATTCGCCTACATGAGGCCCAATATCTCAAAATCCTCGGTCTCCGGGAGCCGTTGTATCCCAAATCCACGGCTACCTAGAGCCCTCGTTTTCAAAAACTACATATAATTCCTTATCGGTTCTCAGGGATGACTAAGTTCCCTACAGATATTTCTTAGCGGCTCACAGGGAAGCCTCAGTTCCCTACATATAATTTCCTTATCGGTTCTCGGGGAAGACTCAGTTCCCTACATATATTTCTTATCGGCTTACAGGGAGGCCTCAGTTCCCTACATATATTCCTTATCGGTTCTCAGGGAAGACTCAATTCTCTACATATAATTCCTTAGCGGCTCATAGGGAGGCCTCAATTCCCCACATAAATTCCTTAGCGGTTCTCAGGGAAAACTCAGTTCCCTACATATAATTCCTTATCGGTTCTCAGGGAAGACTCAGTTCCCTACATATAATTCATTATCGGTTCTCAGGGAAGACTTAGTGCCCTACATATATTTCTGGGCGGTTCTCGGGAAAACCGTAATTCCCTACCGAACAAAAAAAAAAAAAAAAAATGAAATGAAAAAAAATGGGGCTTAAAACGAGGTGCCCCGACGGACTTAATCGATCTCGTTCTCAAAGGGATCAAGTTAAGGGTAAAAAGGTCTTATACCCAGCTAAGGTGAAAACCCGAAAGGGCACCTTAGGCAAAATCAGAAAATCCCACTGTGTGAAAACCCGCAAGGACGCACAGGCAAAAATAAGAGAGGGCTAATACTGGTGAAAACATGAAAAGGCGCTAGTATTAGTTATGAAAAAATAAATAAATAAATAAATATAGGCAATATACAACAAAGAATTCATACCACTCAAACTTAGTATTGATTTTCAGAAATAATATACTGAAGCTCGAGACGAGCCTACGGGGTAGTTCGAGTTCTTCGACAAAAGGAGAGGCAACAAGAACTATAATAGAGAAATAGCAGATCGACTTTGGCCCAGGAAAGAGCTATGTCCCGCCAGAGACTGCAATAGACTATCTACCAGCAAATGGACAACTTCAAGCCTCTGAAGAAATTCGGCTTCATCTCCGAAGTGCTAGTCGAAGTAATGATCAACGGCTGCCACAGAATAGGAGTTCTTACTCCAAATAAAGCTTCAAGAATATATGCCTGTAGGCGCAAAGAAGCAATCTAGGCGTCCACGATACTAGAAAGGACAATATCCTTCTGATATTGGAGCATAGGAGTCTCTGCAACCCGAGCTGCATAGCCTGCCTCGATAATTTCAATCTCGGCCCACTTTGGCGAAAGATTTCTCAACAATTAGCGGGACTAGAATATCCTCCCCATGCCCTGCCATAGGAGGAACTCCCATGAAGGCCATGAAGACAAAGACAGCAAACTACAAGAAGATAGAAAGATAAAATCAGCGCCAGAGAGCTGCAATAAAAGTCTCGAAAAACAAAAATCGACCAAGTCCTAATAAAGTCATAGGACAAAGTCAAATTACTATGAACCAGATATTAGGCCAGTCCAGAACGTTTCGTGCGGAGCTCCTGAAAATGCCAATATAAGGTACTAATACCCCAAGATAGAGCAAATGCCGAAAGAATTAAACGACTCGCCTGTGTATTCTTAAAGAATCTCCATGTCGTGAAGGCCAAGAGATTTCCCAGAATCCAAGTAAACGTCGAAAGATTCGAGCGGCATCAACTCTCGGAGAACCTCCAAGTCATGAAGGCCAAGAGGATTTCCATAATCAGAGAAATTAGACACTTCCAAATACATCCGAAAAGTCGAAAAGTTATGAAAACAAGACTTCCTGGACATACTTTTGAGGTGTCTAAGTACCAAAATTGAGGGTCATCGGGACCCAGATAAGCTCAGATGGAGCATATGCATAGCAAGCCGAAGCGATGTATCACCTGGCGTATACAAAACAATGCTTGACTTCCCCCAATAGCCGCGAATACATAAGGCAAGACACGGGAGCTCGTCAAGACAATACCGGCATGCTGCATCTGAGAACTCCTCAAGCATGCAAAATGATGATTCTTGTAGCCAAATGGGGCACGGGACATGCACCGTCGTCTTCACTTCCGCAAAATGTCCCGTGGGGGGCATTTGTTGGAACCCTTTTAAAAGGAAAAGGGTGAAGGAGGGAAACCCCCCCACCGGTTGCCCAAACTGGTGGGGGGGGACCAACCGGTGGCACCCCCCACCGGTTGGGAACCGGTGGGGGTGCCCACCGGACCCCCCCCCCCCCCCTCTCTTCTCTAACCTCTCTCTTCTCTCACCCTTTTTGAATAAAAAAAAGAGAAAGAGAAGGAGAGAGAAGCATTCCGGTGGCACCCCCTACCTCAAAGAATTCCGGTGGGTACCCCCACCGGTTGAGGCCCCCATGGCCTATAAATACCCCCCAAGGGGTAAGAAGAAGGGCATGCCCATTTGGCCCAAAATTTCCTAGGGAAAACTCTGTCAATTTGAAGACCAAATCCGGTGCTCTTGCCCGGGTTTGCTGCGATTTGGAGGAGATATTTTCTTGGAGGGCTCTCTTCCTAAGGTTTATTCCTAAGGGGAAGTTCTGCCAAATTTATGTTGTAAAATCACCGTTCTATAAGACGGGATTATGCCGAAATAATGAATGAAATGCCACTATTTGTTCTTTGAGCATATGTGTGTTCATGAATCTACTATTTAAGTAACACTATGTTATTATATTTTCACATGCATAATAATTAGTTTTATAACTAATTAAAATACATAAAACATATAATTAAATATTCTAAAATATCATTGGCCTCATCCCATACATAACTAATCTTAAACTCATAATCAAAATTCCATAATGAAACATTGAGACATAAGATAATATACTTAAGTTAAAAAATGACTTAAATACTCCCCATGCTTAATTAATTAATAAAATCTGCGAAAATTATTTAAAATAAATATATAAAAAAAAATATCTGTAAAAACCAGTAATACTCAGTAAAAATCAGAAAACTAAATCCGGAAATTACATAAACTCAAAAATATGACTTAAATATCCTTCATATATCTAATTAATTAATAAAAATCAGAAAAATTAATAAAAAATCAATAAAATTCAGTAAAAACCAATAAAAATAGAGAACCAAATCTGAAAACATATAAAATTCCTGAAATGACCAAAATACCCCTAGAACTTAATAAAATTACAAAAATACCCTCACCCATAATAAAAATCTGTAAAAATCATAGAAAATCCTTAAAAATACCAGAAATCTATTTTATGACCAAAATGCCCTCAATATGATACAACTAAATAAAAATCTCATAAAAAATAGACTCTAAATCTAAATAATCCGATTTAAGGTAAAATTACCAAAATACCCTTATACACTTAAAAATAACTCCATAAATCTCATAAGGTCTTTGAAACCATTAAAACTTATTTTCATACATTAAAATAACCATAATAGCCCTATAACTCCTAAATTGTATAATTACAAAAATACCCTTATGGGTTCAAAATACTTGGAATTAATCCAGATAACTTGGAATCAATCCAAATACCTTGGAATCAATCCAAAACCATATAAAACCTATCTCAAACTTGGGTGAGGCCAAGGGCTTAACCTAAAATATATCTTCATATGCATGTGCTGCCTTTAGTAGTAGTGTTGCATGTTATAAAGGCATCATACGGACGGTTAATCAAGGGTTGTCGAGTAGTTGCTCGACGTAATTAACACTGACCGAGGTTAGTGGAGAGAGGTCATATACTCGGATCTTCGCCTGATCCGAAGTTCCGGACTCCCTGAGGGCTAATCCCAAGCTCTCATAGTCCAATAAATAAAATACATAAAACCGACCTATATTTCTCCAAATAAAAACAAAAATGATATGGATTTTTAAAATAATCCGATAGGAGAGACATGCATAGGTCAGGTCCCGAACAAACAGCCACTTAACTGAGTATTTGAATTGCTTGGATTACACTATAACAAATATCTTTCTGCATGAAAAACAAGCTCAGTACTGCACCTGAGTGGTCTTGCAAGAAATCTCTGTCCAATGGTCACAAAGCTACTCTCTTGATAAGACATGAACCATGCCAAAGATGACACACTGCAATTAAATGAACCATAGAATGTTAAAACATTGCTTGTCCTAAGAAATTTGGATTATATGCAAGAAAGTCATGACTCTAGCAGCAGGATGGAATATGAATAATTCAAAGGCAAAGAAAACCTACCTTCCAGTGAAAATGTGTTCTCCAAGACCCAGGATTGTTGAGTAATGTCCTCCTTGAGGCCTAAGGAATTCTTGCAGAACATTTCTCATTTTAAAGGCTTCTTCCATGTAGTTGTCCTGGACACACGTTAGGTAGGCATACAGTTATGGGGAGGAGGAAAAGAAAGGTGCAAATCAGTAGCTGGATCGTAGTGTGGCACCTGATTCATATCAATTGTTTGGAGGGCATAACCTCGAGTGTAGATTATTCCTTGATTTTGGTTCTCAGGCTTTCCTTCTCCAATTATAGGTGGACCAGGAAGCTTGATGCGATATATTTCCTATACGTAGTCATACCACAGGCTTGAGCATGCAATTTCAAACAAAATAACAAATCCACTTTGAAGATTTTGAATCACATAAGCGAACAAAAACCAATAACATTTTCAGGAGGATTGTCAGATAACTGTTTTTTCTGAATCCTAACCGTTGGCTGATCAAGTGCTAATTTTGCAGTACCTAGACAAATCTGTACCTCTCATACTGATTAATCAACAAATGAAAATGGCACAAAAGGAACAATTTACTGTAACGCATTTATCAGCAACACATTTAATAAAACTCAACATCATCCATTCTCTGATGCTACAAGGAAAAATAAGGAAAATATTATGTGGTGCCAGATTTCCCTTTTTAGTAAGTACCACAGGATTTGGATTTCCAAAGAAGCAAGAAAGGTATTGTGATGGAATCCACAGCAGAAAAAAAAATTGTCTAACAAGAGACCATCCAATCTGAGGAAAACTGGTACCCCCGATTCAGAAATATTGGCTTCTTAGCAATTTGCATCTGCTTGGATTTCAAAGCAACAGGCTATAGATATGTGAGTGATGGAGGTAAAAACCTCACAACAGTCAAAATGACATTTTGCCCTCCTAAAACATCAAGTTGAACATGGAAATGAACGGTTACTTGGGGGTCCAAAGTCATGAAAAGACCTAAAAGCACAGGAAAAACCCATAAAATGAAAAATCCCTAAAAAATACAGTGAAAAGCCCTGAAAATAAGGAAGACCAGAAAAAGAAGAGTGGGGGGAGTTTTAAATTTCCAAAGCCCCTTGGGTGGCTGCTTCCAGTGGCTCCTTAGGGGGGAACGTCTGGATGCAGCAGTGCCCTCTACAGGCTGCCCTTCAGGGAATTCCTCAGTGGTGGTTCTCCGCATCCTGTGCACCCAGAGCTGGCCCATTTGGGCTGTGACACTCAAGTGCCAAGTGGACCACTCCCGTGACCCAGATGCCACACAAGTTCCACATTATCGCCAAGAGGACCAATCCGGTTTCTGGGAGGAACGGCCAATCACAGATCACCATGTCCACCAGATGACGTGCTTAGGTCCAATAGGATCACAACTGAATCAAAGGATTCCTGACTGCACCTGTACTGCTCTTCACATATTGGATAATGAGATTATATCTTTAAAGATGCTATGGAACAGAGTATCAAAACAATTGGTGCTTTAGGTAGAGCCAATAGACAATGTAGTACTCACAAATTGCACAGTTGTTGCAAAAATGACACGGGAACTAGTATGACTAGGACATGATGCCTCCCTAATGTTTATACAAGATGTACAAGAGTAACAAGACGTTTCCTAATATAAGTGGGACCAGGACATATCCCTAATAGTAGTCTAACTAGAACAAAATATCTCCCTACTATTACTAGGATTTGGAAACATACACATCTATACCATATTCTCTCTAATACATGCTATCAGCTTGAGGTTGCTGTTGCGTAAAGATAATGCTTCATCAGCACCCATTTGCATAGAAGATAAATTTCCAGTGTATCAAATTATTTGAAGTGTGCATGTATGGCAACAAGAGAAAAACCGGAAGATGTGGCCAGATACAGAGATAGATGAACAAGTTCAAGTGCATCAGCATCAGGAACTTCATACCCCCCCCCCCCCCCCAAAAACATAATAGTGCCCAAGGGGTCCAAGGGATAAACCATGTACCCCTGCATTGAAGTTTCGTCCTTTTCTCTCTAGTTGTATGAGCTTAAATTACACAAATATAACATGGTTTTCTGACTGCCAATGTCTCATGGGACTCTTTGACAAGAAATGGCTCCTGACAATTTTCTTTTCAAGGCATCGGTCAGGGGGAAGCATATATTAATGAAGAGAAAGGACAAAAAATCACGGCAAGTGAATGCAAGTAAAAAAAAAAAAAAAAAAAACTGACATCAGATAACACTTTCCCTACATGCAGCTATGTAACAACCTCCCTAAAAAAGACCAAAATATAAATCCTCATACTTGCAAAATTGGGAGGTGACCCTACATTCTAGTAAATAGCCAAATATGCTGAACGTACCCAATGCTGGCTTATATTGGTACTGGCTCTGATACAGTGATATTGCATGGCAGAGTAGAACAATTTTCTAGCTAATCAATCAAAGAAGCTAGATATATTTCAGTAATTTTCTGAAAAAAAATGTACATTCTTATTAATGAGATTTCTTGCTTAGCAGCAATTTTGGTCTCCATCACATTAAAGCCATGTGTATTTCCTCAAAGGACCACATCAACATTATGAGAGTCCATGAATACTATAACACTAAAACAGAGTTCCTGTTTTCCCACCAAAACTAAAACCAGGGCACATGGCAGCAGGAGAATCTCTCTCTCTCTCTCTCTCTAAAGAATTAGGATGTGGTGGAATCAGGGCCCTTTCTATATTTTGGAAACATTTATATTTTAAATAAATCTCTCTCTCTCTCTCTCTCTCTCTCTCTCTCTCTCTCTCTCTCTCTCTCTTATGAATTAGGGCCTCTGTCTGGCCCACCTAGCAGCCTATTCCCTTGTTTTGATTTTTAGAAACAGGCCACCGTAAACCAGAAATGGAATATTTATGCATTTTCCTTATTTTGTTTTTATGTCTTTGTAACTTATAGGCATCTAAGCAAAATGCTTTCTTATTTGAAAATTGTGAAAATTTATTAATATTCCATCAGTTTTAATAGGTCTTTTTTTGTAATTGATGTATTAATTTTTTGGGTAATTATAAAAAAATAACTTGACTTATGCTAATTAAAAAGAATCTGTTTATTCAAATCTGATATTTTTCCATGCATCACATGGGCATAAAGCTAGTTAATACCTAAACCAAAGGTTCATGCAACAATATTGAACTGGCAATGCAAGGATACCTGATCGAGATTATTGAATGCTTTAACCAATACTGATGAATAAACCTTATGAGGCCTATCCTTCCCAATCTCCTCTTTCTCCTCAATATAAGCAACACGAAGAGATGGATATCTGCAGCATTGACAATTTGTTGGAAAGTAAACCACAAAAATGTAGAAAGAATATAAAATACGGGTGGATAAAACAAAAAATGTGGAAATAATATAAGATAGGGGGCGGATCAAACATTTCCCATCAGAGCTTCCGTCCGATCAAGATTGGACGGCAGCATTAATTTTATTTTATTTTTATTTTTTTTGAAACAGCGTCAACGGGCAACTGGGCAGGCAGCCGGGCAAATTGCTGGGCCATCCAATCGCCAATCGGACAGCTCAGGTGATTCACATGCTCGCCCATGCCCATACAGGCACGGGCACCATTTCAATTTTTTTTTTTTTTTTTGAATGCTGCTGTGTGATATATGATCTGATGGAAGCTCAGATGGAGTTTGATCTGCCCACTATAAAATGACTTCAATTTTCAAGCAACAAACTTACAGTAAACATAAAACAATTACCTAATCATCAAGTCAAGAATATCTCGGGCACGAGGATCTCCAGAAGCCTTTTGTGTGCCATACATTTGACAAGTGATGACATATGTGAACTTCATATCTGCTAGCGCATCCAGTTGCGCTGACAATGAGAGAATGCCCTTTTTCCTATCATATTCTTTCTCAATTGCTCTATACCCTTCGCAAATATCTGAATACATATGATTGACAATGTATCAATACTATTGAATTCCATATTTTTAAGGAAATAGTCAAAGAAACTCAGATAACATGTTATAATCTACCTTCATTTTTGGCCATGTCAAAGAATGCTTGTAATTTTATTGCTTTCCGATAGTACATCATTCCCCTAACTGGTTTGGAAATTAAAGTGGAGTGAGTCATGTTTGACCTGAGGATTATCATCTAAGCCACAAGCATCTAATATCAGCTACTACTTCCTCTTACCTGTCCGACTTAATGTTTGCCCACGGAAAGAAGCCCAATTCCTAATCTCTTCATTCATTTCATCACTGGCATGGTCATTACAGAGGTAGTCTGATGTCTTGTATCCCAGGCGTTCTAAAAAGTTCTTCCATTCATCTGAATTAAATGGATAATATTTAGTAAGATTAAACAGACTCAAGTGTAGCTGGATGTTTTTCCTCAATCACCTGGATATATCTTTTGCATATAGGAAAGAATGGAAGCCCCATCTTGACTTGAATGAAGTTCTTCCTCTGAGAAATTAACTTCTTCTGCATAATATGGAGTCATGACACTAATGCAAGTAGACAGTCAATATAGCCTCTCAACCACATCTAGAAGATGAGAAATATTACAAACTTTGAAAAATTAAATTGATTAATTTCTTACATGTTATAAGCATTGCTTGCATTTTTCTTTGTTAGCTAATACTAGGAATGATTTGCCATTTCTTCTAAACTTGATGTAACAAGGGATGTTAACACCCCCACCTCATCCATCCCACATCACACATGATGTGAGGATGTTATCTACACATGACATGATGTTCGGCTGTGAGGGTGATAGGGGACAGATAATGTCCCCATGTACACGCAGAATGTCAGACTGTCAAGATGGCAGTCAAGAAAAGCAACTAGAAGCCTACTCCGTGATCAGAAAAAGCGCATTCCTGTGGGGTAAGGCTGGAAACTGTCCACATACATAATAAAACCAAAATATTTGAGAATTTTGCTAAGGACTACAAAACAATGGAGAAGAGAGAACTGGGAGGAATACGTAACTGAGGAAACTATGCTATCAAAGGCACCTGAGGTGATCGTCTTGATGATGAGGCAAGGTGACTTGCCATGCCTAAGTGTTTTCAAAACATTGTACATGCTAAATACCATCTGGAACTGAAATTTGCAACTAACCTGAATGACAACATGTTGCGAACTTTAGGAGCAGCAGGCATATCCATAAAAAGAGATGTTGCAAAGAAAGAAATACGTCTTCGAGCTTCTGAGTTAGTGGGAATGTCCATTGCAGTCTCTTTGACAGTAAGCAACAAAAACAAACGCCTGACCTGTGATAGTGGGTAGAAGAATTAAAATATATGTTAATCTTTTCAGATAAAATAAATGGACCTTTACCTGCTCTTTCAGTGGGACACTATCTGGTAATGGAAAGTGAATGGCAGGTTTGGGAACTTTCATTGCAAATAATGGTGGCTCATGCATCCTCAGCAAAAAACTGTCATCATTTTCTACTGATTTGGAGCTGTTGATTAAATCTGTAATCCTATAATCAGACGAATAGAGACGCTCTTGAGACAATGTCTAATTACAGAAACAAAGTAAATGGCTAGAATCTGTCTGACCTGTGTCCATGGACCATCATATCTTTGGTGACTATCTCAAATATATCTTGGAGTAATTTAACCAGGTTATCATATTGGGCTGGGTTATTTTCAAACTGAAGGAGGAGGTCCCCATAATGTCAATATCAAGAAAAAGCCACTGAGAAAAGGATATTTATTTATTCAGTAAACTAATCAGCTTTGGAAAGGTAAAATACCAATATTTCAACCAACTGGACAAATTTATCATGCAGAATTGGTAGCTCGCTCATCTTGAAGTTAGAAAGAAGAGTGGAGGCGTTCATAGTGGTTTCAACTTCATTGATTATGGCAGATACAATCCTGCAAAGAAACCAATAGTTCAGTTAATGTTCAGGGAATACCATTTGTGATGAGACAAGGTAGTCTAAAAGCACAATGGTGCAAACAGACAGAAGAATGTTTTCTCTACCGTTTCTCTAGGTCACCAAGAAGAAGGACGTCAAGGATATTGCTCAGTAAATTGTAACATTCCTTCACAGCAGAATACATGTAGCTATCTTTTCTTATCTTCTTGTCAAGTTGCCAATATTCCCCAACAAAATCTCGAGTCATATTCAGTGCAGTTGAAAACTGATGTGCAGAAGACTACAGTCAGCCAGCGAAGATAAAAATATCTGTACCTTGGAATCATCAGAAGTACCTTAGTAGCCAGGAGGAATAAAGGCCACTGGATGATGCTAGAACCAAGGTCAGAAGCGAGCGGCATGGTCATTAAATCTCTCTCTCTGTCGATAGAATAGGGTTACATTCAATTCAATTGTAAATGCTCATTCAGAGAACAAGGACATAGCAAACCAGGAGCACCTGTTGCTGATCAGGTCCTCTGCACGGAAACTGTCAATAATGTGGTTCCAAACTGCAGCAAATTTGATATAACCATCTTTGTCAACTTCCGTTACCTAAGTCAAAAGTTAACTTCATTTCAAATTCATATTTTGTAACAATCCATGAATAGAAAAGAAATCTGCAGTTTTAAATGAAATCACCCTAAAAAATTTCTTCTTCAATAGGCTCCTTATGTTTCTCTTTCCCTCCTTTTTTGATGATGGAGGAACAAAATGAGTATTGAAAGCAGTAGGCAAGGACAGGAATCTACTTCTCACCATTCCCATTGTGCGAATCTACAAGCATTAGAAAGCATACAGACTTCAAACTTTACAACATGGAAATAGGTTGAACATGGAAACCACCATAGCTTGGATTGTATGTAACAATAGATAGGAGAACTCACTTCCCCAAGATGACAAAAGATGCCATAAACTCCACCAAAGACAGCACAGAAAATAGAGTACCATATCTGTGTGTCCATGAAATAGACCTGCAACATATGAACTGAGTACTTGTAATTGGGTGGAAGGAGAGAGAAGAGAGATGGTTATGAAGAAGTGTGTAGATTCAAACAAGCCGGTGAAGGATTTCTCACAATTGTAATAGGAGCCCAAACAGCAAGAATCACACCAACATTATTCATTACTGAATCAAAACAAATTTGATGTTAATTCCATAAGAGAGAAGTATTACTTGGTCTCAAATATTCCAACATTTAAAAAAAAAAATCTAAGCACCTCCCGGAAGAAGCTCATGCCATTCATAAGTGCTTACACTTATTTGGACTATTTGTTTAGTGGATTCAACAAGTGGCTTTATCTGCATATCACAAAAGAATAAATTATAAATGTCCCAGAGATGTCTCCATAAGAAGGCTTTGTATTGCTCAGGCTATCAGCAGCCTAGAAAATTAAGAACAACCTGGAAAGGAAGGAAAACCAATTCCCGCAAAGCCATTTATAGAAGACGAATACACAAACAAAAGTTTGCATTGAATGCAACTTGGCAAAATGATTGGTAAGTTTATAACCTTTACTATCTCACAAAAGTAAGTGAGTATTCTTAAAAAATGCTTGCATTGTAACCACAAATAACTTACAATGGTATACATGCAAAATTTTGGTAGATTTTATGGATTTAGAAGCTAATATGAAGATTTAGGGACTATAACACTGAATACAGAAGACTAGATAATTAAGAACTGGAAAGGAAGGAAAACCAATTCCCACAAAGCCATTTACGGAAGACGAATATACAAACAAAAAGTCTGTATGTTGAATGCAACTTGGCAAAATGATTGGCAGAATGTGTAAGTTTATAACCTTTACTATCTCACATAAGTAAGTGAATATTCTTGAAAATTGCTTGCATTGTAACCACAAATAACTTACAACGGTATACATGCAAAATTTTGGTAGATTTTATGGATTAAGAAGCTAATATGAAGATTTAGGGACCATTACAGAAGAATTTTGGGTATACATGTAATTATCCCCACATAAGAGTTACCTATTGAGATGCTACCTAATCAAAATACATATTCTGGAAGTAAAGTTAAGCAATAGCGGGGAAAGAAAGAAAAACTAGACATGAAATCCAGATGGTTAATAATCTGAATATTTCTCCAAAACATTCAAAAGAGCAAAGGCATTATATGAAGACAGAAGAAGGCACCATTTTGTTTCAGTATAGTGAGACACATTTTACTGGATTTATTGTAAATACCGCATAAGGATTTGATGCATGCAACAATGATAAAAACACCCTGCAAGACTCATATGTGCAAAGAAGTTCCAAAATGAACATCGTATGTGCTATTGCCTCCTTATCACCATCAACTTCCTATCCATTGGATATCACATGAGGTTTTTATTTTTACATCTCTAGGAGGTTTTTACATATACCAAAAGGAGGGGGCTACATTCATATATGATTCTCTTCTTTTTCTGTTGCGGGGAGTTGCTAGAAGCCCTTTATTTTGTGCTACAGATTCTCTTCAAGGCCAAATGAAATGCATCTATCTAGGTGGAAGAATGAAACAAACAAGATCCGAATGCAAAGTGATAGACATGGAATGCTACCTCACAAGAATCTCAGTAAGATCTCCCAAGATTCTCTGTTTTGGCAGGATCCCAAGAAAGACATCGTCCAAGATATATGTTCTCACTTGGTCCCTACTAAGACTGGGAGGAGTAAAAAAGAATAAGAGAAGGATGGGGTGCCGTAGAAGTGCACAATGATGCGACACCTGCCACAGGGAAAATGAACAAGAAGAGAACATCAATGAAGATGGAAGCATCTTCATTTGCCAAACAATGGGAGGAGGAGGAGGCATCGTACAGGGAGATGAAGGTAGCAAAGAGCAAGGGTAAGGTGAACAATGACTGATCAGCAACAACAGCAGGCAATGACTGATGATGGGCAGTGAAGCCCCGAGGACAGCAAAGAGAAGGCTAGGTTGAACCCTAGCTCTCTCATTCCCCGCCATCTTAAAAGAGGGAAATTTGCAAAATGAAATCCCTATATTTTTGCTACATAAATATTCTTTAGATTGGAAATATCAATAAAATAACCCTTAATGGGTATAAAAAGACTGAAAAGCTACAGAGAACTCTAAAAGAAGTGTAAAAATGCATGACATAAGATTAAAAAAATGATTTCCAATCTCTCCGTGATTTCTCCAAAATATCTTTGAGATCTCTCCTCTTTGACTTGTCAAGGTGAGCCCAAGATATGATATTCTATTTGTTGGTGATAAATATACAAAAAAGATCCATCCAAGATTGTTGGTATGATGAAGTACTTTTAGGTTGAAATGGATACATAAAAGGTAAGAAAGATGTAATATTGCACAAAGAACTCATCCAAAATAATGATGATGGAGGATTTTTGGATTGAAATGAGCATGCAATGAAGTGTGAAGAATTCATGTGATATGAAGGAGAACACGTGTGAAGAAACATTTACACCTATTACATTCACATTTGCTAACAGTTCTCAACAAGCGTAACATAAACATTTACCTCAAAATGGTAGCTGAATAAAAGTTTACATGACAACAACAAAATCCAAAACAGCGAATACCTGAAATCATAAGGTAGACATCTTACAGGAGTCTTAATAAAAAATACAAAAAAGCCACCAACTAAGGCTGGAAAGTAGTGTAAGAATGTTAAGTCAAGAAGTTACTTTAAAAGAGGCATCTGGCATTCTTGCATTCCCCGTCCTACATATAATCTTGGCTGCAACCAATGTGAAACAATGGAATTGCAGAATATGAATAACAAAATAAATAAATTGAACAATCTGCAGCTCAAACAAAAATGATTTCACAGGAGAGAGCACTCATGATTGTTCAACGTTAGTTAGTTTTAACAACAACGATAGGAAGCCGTTTCACTGATAACAAGCTTCCGCTAGCTATGATGAAATCATGAAATAGAGATCATAAAGATCCAGCTTGTAGCTACAAGGATTGCTTCAAATGCACAAAATGGCAGTAACATTACTGGTAGCTGCTTTAACACTTGAGTTTGGAGAACAATGTTGAAGATATGAAATCAAAGAGGTTATAAGATGATTACCTCAGACCACCAAGATAGAATACTGCAAATACTCCAGTCCGAGGTCTCAATATAGTTCCTAACTGCTGGAACAAAGAATAATGCCATCTCAATGGCATTAGCCACCAAGTATACTGCAACTACAGTCATATACCCTGGCAAGCATTGTCTGCCAAACTGCTTCCAGTTTTGGTCTGCAGAACAGAGAGAATTTTGTCTAGACTTGGCAAAATAGGTTGGCAGTATGATCATCCATACAGTAGCAACTGAAATCTTCAAGGAAAATCTCAGCATCTGAGAAATGTTCATAGTTTGCCTTGTTTTCCATGCAAAAATAATATCAAGGACCTCTGCAAACATAAAACACTTTTTCAGCGGGTAAGCATATTTCCTCCACAGAGCTTTCAGAACATCAGATAAAGAAAAATGAGTGAGGACAGCATCCAATAGTATACTGGAGACAGTTTAACATACGGTAGTTTAAGGATACTTGTGCTACAATTAAGAAAAGAAGAAACATACAGTCGATGTTGAGATGAAAGTTAAGGGTGCATGCAACTATATTTTTGTATGCAAATAAACAAGCTACTTCCATCATTTTTCGGTAGTAAGAGTTATCTGGATGAAGAAGGACCAAAAGATTTACCTAGAAGATAAACAAACTATGTCCACTAACGGCTATTGATTGCATGCCATGGACTAAAGAGGCAACAGAAAACTACAGAACAAATGAATTGCTTAGAGCAGGAAAAAGAAGTATATATGATAGAACAGATAGTGGCTTTAAGGACTATAAATATTTCTTAAGAAGAGACTCTTGTTAGGACAAAACATATGTTTATTAACACTGATTTAAAAAGCGGCCGCCTAGACAATTAGGCAGCCCACCTAGGCACCTTGGATGGGTTGGCCGCCTCGAAGGATTCCGCCTCGAACTTTTATTGACAGTTTTGTCTCATTGGTTTTCCTCACTCATGTAAATATGTAATTACCTAAATGTCCTTGATAATACGTTACATAGCATGTGTTGCATCTATAGATGTTGGATATAACTAGAAAACTTACAATAACAACTTTAAGATCTTTCTATAGCTATCAAACTTGCTTTGTTGTTTGATGTTTATTCATAGTTAGACTTACGATTAGAGGAGGCTACATTAACTCTACATCAATAAATAGGGAAAGGATCAAATTGAATGGTATCCTCATCCCTTTTCTAACATTGTAAAAATTGGTTGGACTCTTCACCAATTTTCCATGGATAAATTATTGAGATACAACAATATTTCCTAATAGCCTCATACCTCAATATACGTGACTCTTGATGTTCATCTTTAGTTATGCATTATCTTATATCTCTTATATGTTGTTTGAAAAGTGAAATAGGTCATAATTATTCCTTCTTTATGATTAATGTACAGAAAAATCCCCAAATGTAACGGTGCATAAATATTGTGTAAAATGTTAAAAACTAACAAAATAATCACCTCATGAATGAGGCACTGTGGAAATGTTATTTTTTTCTCTTCTCGAGTTTTAGCCTTTTGAGGACTTAGGACAAGCCCTTAGGGAGTCTATGACTTTAAATCAGGCGTGGATCCATGAATTTGACCTCTCTCCACTGACCTCGGTCAGTATTAATTATATCAATCAAACGATTGACCACCCTTGATTAACCGTCCGATTGACACCCTTACAGAAGAATCATGCACTAATGAATTCCATTTAATAAGTCAAACTTTGACCTATTGCAGAAGGGGACTTAGGACAACATCACTGCAATGTCCTTACATCCTTAAAGGATACACATTGATAGACTTTATCCCTTGCATACTTAGAAAGATGATTAAAGGATACAGTTTGGCATGCTTTTGGGCACAAGGTCCCTCTTAGGATCCTTAAAGGATACTAAAAGGATATACCCTAGTTGAAGTGTATGGCGAATTTCCTTTAGTATCCTTAAAAGGCATCTTCGAACCCTTTAGGTATCCTTACAAGTATGGCATCCTTATGTTAATCGAGTATCCTTTAACCCCCAACTATCCTTTAAACATCCTAAAGGATAGTATGTGGTCCAATTGACTCAATTGGGTGTCCTTTTGACATGTTGTCTTTAATGGGACTTAATAAACCTTGTTTATGACCCATTACATGCCCTTTAGGTTATTGGGCCTTCATGGGTTCAGTTAAGATCCATTAAGGATCACTTAGGACTTAACCTGATGAATACAACCTCGCTATGCTCTTGATGGATGATTTAACAATTGCACCCATATGAATATCTATATATTTGAATATGTCTTACTCAATGTCAACATACATCATTAATTTGATTAGTGAGACATGTCCCCACTTAATCAAAATAAGGGGCCCTCAAACAATATGAGGGCACCCACCTAGTCTAGAAGAAAATGCATAGTTTTCTTGGGCTTCTTGCCTTGAGAACTTGAGAGCACATGAGAACTTTTCTTCTCTTTGGAGACTTAGAGCTTTGACAAAGTCTCCCCTAGCCTTTTACTGGCTTCCCTTCGTTGTCCCTGCAGTAGGCCCCTTTAAGGGGTATTTATAGAGGAGCAAGATGCCAACCGGTGGGGGGGGAAGGCACCAAGGGCACCTCCCACCATTGGCTCCCCTCCAATGAGACCGAGGGAATTGAAAGGGCAAGAGGGAGAGAGAGAGAGGGAGATGAAAGGGTAAGAGAGAGAGTTCTGAGAATGTGTGTGTAAGAGAGAGAGAGAGAGAGAGAGAGAGAGAGAGGTGGGGACCGGTGAGCACCCCACCAGTTGGCTCAACCGGTGGGGGGTGCCACTAGTGGATACCCTCCGACCGGTGGCTCCTCCTCTTCCTTTTCTTTCTTTTGCTTCCTTTTTTTCCTTCTTCTCCCCCCCCCCTTTTTTTTTCTTTAATGGGGGGAACCCCCAACCATTGGAGTGTACCAGTGGGGGGTCTGCCACTGGTGCGTACCCCCACAAGTGGCCCTCTTCCCTTCCTTTTTCTTCTTTTTTTTTTCCCCCTTTTCTCTCTTTTTTTTCCTTTGGGGACCCCCCACCAGTGGGATTATCCAGTGGTTGGCTACTGGTGGCACCCCCCACCGGTACCCTCCCCCCCCTCTCTCTCTGTCTCTCTCTCTCTCTCTCTCAACCCCCCACCAATGGGAGTCTATAAGGGAACCGATGGGGGTCTTTTTTTTTTCTTCTTTGTCCCTTTTTTTTCCTTTCTTTTTTGCTCATGTGCCCTTATTAAAAAACATGTCAACAAATGCCCCTCATGGGACATGTGTCAGAGGTAAGGACGGAGGCATGTATCCCATGTGTGACTTGCATCCCACGCTCCAGGGCTTCGCCGCATGCAATTGGTTTGCATTGTCTTCAATCTTGGGATTTTTCTTTGACTTGGAGCTCGCAAATCCTAGCTTGAGCCTCAGAACATTGTAAATATTGTCGTCTGGCCGAACTTCCTTGGAACTTTAAGGGTAAACTATCTTTTGTATGCATCAAATGATGCCAGTCCACTGGAGTTTTGCCTTTTTTTCGGCTCTACATAACCATGTTTCAAGTGTTCTGGTGAACCAAAGGTGTCCAACAAGGCTTATATTTGTGGCTTCTGGGCCAGACCCAACAGAGTAACTATGGGTTCTAGCCAACACCTTTTGGACTTTCGGAGCTCTTCTCTAACTTCTTGGATGCACCAAGCAGTATCATAACCTTTTGGAGTCTTCGAGTCTTTAGGCCTTCATGGCTTGGGGATCCCTCTGGGAATGTGCGGGTATTGACACTTGCCCAATTTTCAGATTTTAGGTTGTGAAACATCCCCTTCCGACTTTTCCAAGCACGCTATGCAAAGTGCCATGAACTGGCCAATGTTTTGAATAAGCTTTACGAATCTCGCACTACGTTGACTCACTTTACTTCTTGCCATCTGGCGACATTTGAAATTTTCGGAGTATATGTTACTCCTTTTCGGCTTCCCGGATGTGTCGAGAAGTGTCCAGAATAACCTGAATCTTAGGCTTTGTGAATATTGTGTAATGTTGGCATTTGTCATTTCCCGACATTTGCCCAAACTTCAGAACCTTTGATTATGGAGAACCCCTTTTTGGCTTTTTTGGACTCACCTGTAAAGGTGACCTAAACTTGCCGGAACTTTTACTCATATCAAGCTGAACTTTGTAACTTCGCTGCAACCTACATGTCTTCACTTTGTCCCTTTGCATTTCAAATCCTTTGAGATAGATTACTCTTGATTCTTTCTCAGTGACGCCTTGACAACAGAATGTCATAGACCCTGAAGAGACTGGCGAATTATCTTACTGCTTCTGCGGGCTCTATGTAACACAGTGCCATTGTCCCTCCTTTTTTTCAGAAGATGACGGAGAGTTTGGAGAGCTTGCTTCTGAGAGTACTGATCGGTTTTCTATTTTAATGACTTCACCAACATAGAGCTATATTTCCTTCTCCTGAGACTATTGATGGGCGTGGGACTCCCTATTCTTGTGATGCCCGAAATGCTGCTTCCGATTAGCCAATCTTCTTCTCAATTTGTTTTCTTTTTTCTCTGTATTGTGCTTTATCATCCTTCTTGGCAGTTGGTTTGGCTGAGAGCTCCTCAGCAAACTTTGCCATCATGGTAGCACTTAAGGAAGGGAGAGATTGCACTCAGTTGGCTCGATTTCTGTCATTGTGCTTTCACTGAGGAGAACTTTGTGCATCACTTTATTACTTGTGAGGATGAACTTTGAGAGTTTTGCTGCCTCGTTTTCTTTGCCGTCTAAACACGGCCACCCTATGGGCTTCCCCTGGGACATGTTGACACTTGCTCTAGATTTGATTTTTCCTTTTTTTTTTAAACACTAACTTCAGTACCTTCGTAGGTTTTTGCCAAAGTTAGCCCCCTCTTATTTTTACATGCATGCCCTTTCAGATTTTTCATATAGTAGGGGTTACCCATTTTTGCCTAAAGCACTCTTTCGGATTTTCACCTTAGTTGGGATTTTATGACATTTTTACCTTTAATTGGTCCTTTCTGAAAGAAGAACCAACTAAGTTCGTCAGGGCACCTCAATCTTAAGCCCCCATTTTTTCTTCTTTTTTTTTGAACAATTGTTTCATTTGGTTTGGTAGGGAATCATGGCTTCCCTGAGGACCGAATTGGTGGAGTTTATTAGAAGGCTTTAGATATAACCAAGAACTTTTAGGGTTTCTAAGGATACAAAGGGCTCCTAATAGTCATAAGGTTTTTGGGTTTTCGAGGACACAAAGACTCTGATGGAACTAGGACTTTTGAATTTTCAAGGATACAACGGCTGTTAGGGGCCAAGCATTTCAAGGATACAACGGTTCTTAGGGGCCAAGGACTTCAATGATACAACGGCTCCTAAGGGCTAAGGATTTCAAAGATACAACGGCTCCCAGAGGCCAAGGACTTCAAAGATACAATGGCTCCTAGGAGCCAAAAGTTTCAAGGATGAAAAGGCTCCTAAAGGCCAAAGACTTTTTAGGTTCCAATGGTACAAAGGCTTCTACGGGCCGAGAACTTTTAGGCTTCAAGGATACAAAGGCTCTTAGGGGCCAAGAACTTTTGGGCTTCAAGGATACAAAGGCTCTGAGGGGCGGAGAATTTTTAGGCTTCAAAGATACAAAAGCTCCCAAGGGCCAAAAAGGATCTTTGGGCTTACAAGGATATAAAAGCTTCCAGTAGCCACGACCTTTACTGTTTTTTTTTTTTTTAAGGATGTGAAGGCTTTGGATTTTTAAGGATATAAAGGCTCCAAATAGCCGTGTATTTTGTATTTTCAAAGATATAAAGGCTTCGAGGGGCCATGAAATTTGAGTTTTTAGGGCTTTAAGGATACAAAGGCTTCGAGGGGCTATTGACTTTGGATGTTCAGGGTTTTAGGGATACAAAGGCTCCGAGGGGCCATGAATTTTCTTTTTCAGGGTTTTCGAGATACAAAGGCCTCAAGGGGTCGTGAACTTTGAGTTTTCAGGGCTTCATGGATACAAAGGCTCCAAAGGGCCATCAACTTTTAGGCTTCAAGCATAAAAGCCTCCCAAGGACCAAGAACTTTTGGACCTCAAAGATACAATGGCTCCCAGGGGCCGAGAAGTTTTAGGCTTCAAGGATAAAAAGGCTCCCAGGGGCCGAAAAGGATCTTTGGGCTTTTAAGGATATAAAGGCTCCCAATAGTCACGAGCTTTGATTATTTTTCAAAGATGTAAAAGCTTTGGGTTTTCAAGGATATAAAGGCTCCAAATAGCCATGTATTTTGTATTTTCAAGGATATAAAGGCTCCGAGCGGCCATAAACTTTTAGTTTTCAGGACTTCAAGGATACAATGGCTCTCAGGGGCCAAGGACTTTTAGGCTTCTCAAAGGGATGAAGGCTCCAAGTAGCCATGAACCTTTTTTATGAGGAACTTTTCCTAATGGGATGAAGGATTTAGTCACATAGTATTTTTTTTTTCTCTTTCTGACCTTATCAAATGAGAAATCAAGTTCCCCACACTTAGCGAGTCGGGAAGACATCGTCATCGTCACCTCCATCGTAGCCCTTTTATCAAATAATTTTTGTATCACCCATCAATTGTGGATTGAAACTAAGGGTTTTCTCGTCATCGGCGACTTTGACCTCCTCTTTGGATAAGAGTGTGGGAAAACTCGAGAGAGCCTCCTTCCACCGGGTATGAAAGACATTTGTAAGTCATACTGCTAATGCGTTGTGTTGGATTTTGAATTTTTTTTAACTAACTTCAACGACCTTGCATATTTTTGTTGAAGCTAGCCCTTTCTTATTTTTACCTGTGCGCCCTTGTAGATTTTCACACAGTAGGATTTTCCTTTTTTGTCTGAGACGCCTTTTCAGAGTTTCACCTCAGTCGGATTCGTTAAGACCTTTTTACCTTAACTAGTCTTCTTAAGGGACGAACTAGTCAAGTCCATCGGAGCACCTTGTTTTAAGCTCCCTCTTTTCTTTTCTTTTAGAAGCAACGCACTTTTTTTTTTTTTTTGTCAGTAGGGAATTAAGACTTCCCTGAGCGCCAAGTGATAAAGATTTTCCAATAAGGGAGGGCTTGGTTTTCTTTTTGGGTTTTGGAAGGCTTTCATAACTCCGGATGGCCACAAACTTTGAGTTTTTCAAGGGTACAAAGGCTCCAAGTAGCCATAAATTTTGGGTTCTTCAAGGGGATAAAGACTCCAAATAGCCATTGATTTTGGGTTCTTCAAAGGGATAAAGGCTCCAGGTAGCCATAGATTTTGAATTCTTCAATAGAATAAAGGCTCCAAATAGCCATGGACTTTTAGTTCTTCAAGGGAATAAAGGCTCCATGTAGCCAGACTTTAAGTTTTTCAAGGAGATAAAAGTTCCAAGTAGCAATGAACTTTAGATTTTCGAAGGGAAAAAGACTCCAAGTGCCATGGACTTTAGTTTTTTAATAGGATAAAGGCTCTAGGTACCTATGTACTTTGGGTTCTTCAAGGGGATAAATACTCCAGGTAGCTATGGATTTGAGTTCTTCAAGAGGATAAAAGTTTCAAGTAGCCATAGACTTGGGATTCTTCAAGGGAAAAAGACTTCAGGTAGCCATGGACTTTGGATTTTTCATAGGATAAAGGCTCCAGATAGCTATGGACTTTAGGCTCTTTAAGGAGATAAATGCTCTAGGTAGCTGTTTGTTCAGAGGATTATTTCCTAAACCCTCCGGTCGGGACCTAACCTAGACGTCTCTCTCTTATATCGGATTATTTAGAACATCCATTTTTTTTGTTTTGTTTATCTAGAGAAATATAGGTCGGTTTTATATTTTATCGGACTATGAGAGCTTGGACTTAGCCCTCAGGGAATCTGGGACTTCGAATCAAGCGAAGATTCAAGTATATGACCTCTCTCCACTGACCTCGGTCAGTGTTAATTACGCCGAGCAACTGTTCGACAACCCTTGATTAACCGTCCGTATGATGCCCTTAATCATGCAACACTACTACTACAGGCAGCACATGCATATGAGTATGAAGGCCTATTTTAGGTTGAGCCCTTAGCCTCAC
Source organism: Zantedeschia hybrid cultivar (assembly GCA_030544215.1). Classification (NCBI taxonomy): domain Eukaryota; kingdom Viridiplantae; phylum Streptophyta; class Magnoliopsida; order Alismatales; family Araceae; genus Zantedeschia; species Zantedeschia hybrid cultivar. The sequence goes on from JARZZO010000004.1 coordinate 54,125,175, forward strand.
CCCTATTTGGGATAATTTTTATATGATTTAGGATTGATTCCAAGTTATATAGATTAATTCCGAGTTATGAGGATTGATTCCAAATTATATGGATTGATTCCAAATATTTTAAACCCGCAGGGGTGTTTTTGCAATTATACACTTTTTAGGGGTTTTTATGAATTATGAAGGTATCATGGGGGTATTATAGTCTATAAGCATATAGGGGTGAGTTTTAAAGGTTTCAAAGCCTTATGGGATTTATGAAATTGATTTTTAAGTGTATGAGGGTATTTTAGTAATTTTACCCTAGACCGGGTTTATTATGTTTAGAGTTCATTTTTTAATGACGTTTTGATTATATGGAAGGTATTTTGTTTATGATATGAGTTTTGATATTTCGGGGTTATATAAAAAAATTAGATTTTTTATTATATATGAAGATATTTTTGTAATTTTTTATTTAGGTCTTATGCATATCATTAATTATTTATGTTCTTTCAGATTTTAATTCTCTGATTTTTTTAAATTTATTTTATTAATTTTATTGATTTTATGATTAATTTAATTAATTAATTAGTTAATTGAGTATATGAGGGGTATTTGGTTTTAATATGATGTTTAGATCGCATTTCAGATTTTTACTGGTTTTTTACTGATTTTTCCTTATTTTTTCCATATTTTTTCCAATTTCATATAATTTTATTAATTTTTAATTAATTAATTAATTTTAAATCATTTTTTATTTAGATATGATTTTATTATGATTTCTGAACTTTATTTTTTATTTATGTAGGGGGTGAAGCCAAGTTTAGGTTGAGGGTGCACCCGGATTTTCTTTAAGCTTTTGAAATTAGATATATACATATATTAATTTTGAAACATTATGGTAATTATATAATTTTAATGACACACACAAGCACACAATTTCAGAAATATCAGTCTTTATTTTGACAGGGATTCGCTTTATAATAAAGCATTTTTACAAAAAATATACGGCAGAGCTTCCCCTTATGATTGAACCTTAAGAAGAACTCCCCGAAAAGAACTCCGAAAACGCAGCAAATCCGGATTAAAAAATCCGAATTTGGTCTTCAAACAGCACCTCCCCTCTCAATATCACACTCTTTTTTAATGTGTATATGCTTGTATATGCATATGCCTTGGTGTGTTTGAGTTTGGGGGCCATGGGGCCTATTTATAGGCTTCAAATTCCGGCCCGGTGGGGGGTGCCACCGGTTCCACCTTCTTTCCTCCCCTCTTCTTTTATTTTATTCCTAATAGCCAATGGGTGGGAAAAGAGGTGAGAGAGAGAGAGCATGGAAAAGAGAGGGGGGGGGTGGGCACCCCCACCGGTTGGGAACCGGTGGGGGGTCTCCCCACCGGTTTTGGGAACCGGTGGGGGGGGTTCCCCTCCCCCACTTGTTCCTTCTTTTTCTGCTTTTTGGGCTCATTAATGAGCTTTGGTTGCAGATTTGGAGGGTTGGCCAATGTGAAAAGGGTTTAGACCCATTAAACTCAGATTTGGCCCCATGTGAAAGGGGTTTAGGATGGGGATTTAATGGGGTTTACATGGAATTCTTAACCCAAGTGTGAATGGGGTTAAGATCCTCATTAACTCCCCTTTATCCTAATTAATCCCCCCCCCCTTTTTTGAATTTAGAAATCTGAAAGAAGGGAGGGAAGCCTCCTCCCCCCCCACCGGTTTCCCTCTTGGAACCGGTGGGGGGGGGGGGGGGCACCAGTTCCCTCTCTCTCTCCTCCACCCCCTCTTTCCTATTTAAATAAAGGGGGAAAGGGAGAGGAGGTCCACTTGTGTTTCTTCCATTTTGGGCATCTTCTTACTTGGGTTTTTTCCAGATTTTCTCCCCCTTTTGGCCTGCAGATTGGGTGCCCTGTAAGACTGTTTTTGGGCCTATTTGGGGTCCTTATATTGGGCTCCCCTATTGGGCCACTTATTGGGCCTTTCACCTTTGTCATTGGGCCTCCATTTGGGGCCATTTTGGGTAAGTTTTTGGACTGGTTTTGACCCATTTCGGGATAGATTTTGGCCCACTTTGAGACTAACTTTGGCCCTTATTTTGCAGCATTCGGCCCCCGTTTGTTGCTGCACTTAGGGTCTTCCTTCGGGCCTCACCACCGAGGGTTGCAAAGGAGGTTCGGGAACTGATTTTGGCAGCCAAAGAAGGCAACTTGGGGCTGTCTTAGGCTTCCCTAAAAAAAATCCGACCGAGGCCTTTTCGGCCTAGGTATGCTCCCTATTCCATTGTCCTCATAATGCGAGCCTATGACTTTATGCATTTTCGATATTCACCCATATCATAGGTGCATGTTTATCTGCATAATATAGTTCTTTACGAACATGTCGCTATGTATATACGTATGTATTTTCCTATGGTGGGCTCACGTCAATGTGAGTATATGCCATATGCATATGCATGCATACTCAATGGCATAGGCTTGCATATATATAAAAAAAAATTGGGTTCAACAAATGCCCCCTACGGGATGCACGCCGGAGACGAAGCCAAAGGCGGGTGTCCCGTGCATCCTTTCATACATATGCATATGTTTGTATGTATGTATATGTTCTTAGTAGATCCCGATGGGTCATATCTACGGCACATAGGCGTTGAGATCGCGTTGCTAAACTCTTCCATCCTGCTCCATATGATTTGAGCATGTGTGGACTTTTTTTTTTGGAAAGGTAGCAATGCTGCCCCGCATTCTTTGTGCAATTAATTGCACAATTTGTATATATTTGCTTTTTGTGGGTTCGGACACCCTATATATTTTCGGTACTTGAATATTCCAACGTCGCTCCAGGGAGCCTTGTCTTCATGACTTTACGGCTTTCTGGGGGCGTTTGGAGTTATTCGGCTTCCTTTTTATCTGGATCCTCTTGGTCTTTGTGACTTGGAGGGTCCTTATAAGATTGACGCCATCCGAATTGTTCGACACGTTGCTCGGTCCCGGGTATCTCTTGGCCTTCGTGACTTGGAGATTGGTTGGGAACATAGAGCGGGTCACTCAATTCTGATAGCGTCATTCCTATTCAAAGGATATTAATACCTTATTTCGACATTCCCGGGAGCTCGACGCGAGGCATTCCGGATTGGCCAAGTGTCCACCACTAAGGCAATATATACATATATATAAGGGCATGATATAGATGTCATGCTAGTATTAGCACTTCATCATTTTTTATTGTCTAGGCACTTCCAGGAGCTCCACGTGAGACATTCTGGGTTGGCCATATTTCACTATTTGTAGGCGATATATGAATATTATTGTATCATCCTGACTTTTTGTCGGGATTTGGTTGTATCGTTTGCTTTGTGCATCGTTTTGATGTATGTGTGTTTTTTTTGCCCTTTCGCAGGTTGATATCCTTATTTTGCATCATCATGGCTGCACTCGGCGATATTCCCCTTGAGAGACTTCAGGGGGAGGTTGCTGCCTACCCGGATGCAGAGTTCCGCTGGGTGGCTCAGCCACATTTGCGGATTACTATTGAGGACGTCGTCCCCACCTGTCAGGAGAGCATCTACAGAAATGGGGAGTTCTTTTACTTTTTGCGAGGCGAGACCGCCCGGCACCTTCCTTCGGATGCCTCTATTTATGAGCTGCTCCAGTCATATGCTTATGTTGAAGATGGGGTCGAGAGACCGTTATCCCTTGCAGAGCGTCGCGATCTGGAGCGTGCTATTTTATTGGATCGCGATAATATGGAGGGGATCCTCCCCTTCTCATACCCGGCTTTTCCTTTTACCGTTGATCCGTTATGGGAGTTCCCTACTCCCGAGCAGATGGGGCCCATTCGGGCTATTCTTTGGGTTCATGCCATCAGCAGGACCTATCAGCCGGCCATGTGGACGCGAGCAGGAAGTCGTCCTTTCGAGGCCGCATGGCACCCTCAGGGGTTATTTCTGATCGAGGCAGAAGAAGGCTCCATTCACGACCCTTCTGATTTCAGCATATTGTTATCGGACATATGCCGGGGCGTTCGCCCTGCATGGGATGTCCGTCTTCATATCAGGAGTTCGCATGTCTTTCGCCTGGGGGCCACGGAGTGGCTCCTGCATATCTTGAAGAATCATCGGCCAATTCTTGACATGGCCGGTATTTATGAGGCCGTTGCAGCGGCCCAATACGACTATCCTTGTCATCATGGCTTTATTCAGGCGATTGCTGAACGATATGTTCGCGATACCAACACGATCGTGACCTCAGAGGGCGAAACCGCCATTGATCTCTGGTCTTTGCATCGGATTTCGGGTTTGCCGATTGTAGGGGAACCCTATGAAGAGGGAGTATTTGATGAATTCCACCGCAGCACTACTGACGGCGCGGGGAACTACGCTACTCCTTATTGCTACAGATATTTGCTGAAGATATGGCGAGATTTGTCCAAGGCAAAGCGTGCTGCCTCCTCCTCCATTGGGGGGAGTTCTTCTGGCCCGGGCAAAGTATCGCCAACCGCCTGGGTCAGGTTCTTCTTTGGAGGGGCCATTTCGTTATCATCGGGGCTTTGTCAGCATTTTCGATAAACGGGTCCCTTCTATACTGTCACACAGGGATATCCCCCGCAGAGGCATCATCATTGTGCCAGAGCATCAATCTGAGAACCCATGGGGCCTTGATGATACTACCTATGTGGCTGCTTATCTAGCCTATTGGCTAGTCACTTTTACTGTCCCATATGGGGACGAGGGGGCTTTGCGGCCCGAGGTTTTATTGACGGCCTCCAGACTTGCAGTGGGAACACACCTTGCTATCGCGCCAGCGGCACTTGCCAGCATATATCATTCATTTGGGGCCCTTTGTAGCTCGGCTACCCCAAATTCCTGCTCGGTGGTTATGGCCACACATTATGTTAGCGCCTGGGCAGGGCTTCTATTTCCGGGTTATTCTCCCCTCGGCAGGGAAATGGCCCCCTCATTGCCTACCGTTCTCCGACTGGCGAGCCAGCCAGCCAGCCAGGGGACGGGTCAGCTTTCTTATGCCCGTTCAGCCTTGAGTTTCATACCCTTCGGCTCTTGTCGGAAACTGGATTTCGACCATTCCTCGCGGAACTTCAGGCCATATTTTGACAAAGGAGAAGCCGCCGACCGCACCTGGTTTGACCCGTGGACAGGTTGTATGGGTCACAATGGCGCTGCATTAGATGGGTGGACCCTGAGCACTCGCCCATCCTTACTTATATTGAAGAAAGGCAGAGATGTTATTTTGGAGCCCTATTATCCAAACCGCTTCGCGCGGAGTTTTGGATACGATCAGATGATCCCATCTGGTTTTGCCTTTGCCGAGTTGCCCCGAGTGTATCAGAAACGGAAGAGCCACCTCGTTGCTCGGCTATGGTGGAATTACTTTCAGCATCAAAATACATTTGGCCAAATGGCAGTGCCTCTCCCCACTCATGAAAGGGGTATGACCGTTTCTTTTGCCGCTTGGTAGCATAAAAACTAAGGGGAATTGCGGCTCAAGCCAGACCCCGAGCAGACAAGGAGCTCTCCCCAGGCTAAGTCCACTAAAGGGCTTGGCCGACATACATATAAGGGTCGAGCTGGCCCACCGATGCCGAAGGCGAAGAAGAAGAAGGGCGGCGATGACGATGGCTTCTATGGGCTCGCCGCCCCGGGATATACATGGACACATCATTTCTTGGCAGACTGCAAGCTTCCACGGAGGTTCGAGCATACCGCCCGGCTGCCGTGGGCAGTTTCAACGGGGATCCCGCCAGAGATTGGTTGTGCTACCTCAGCCATATGCTTGCCTGCTTTGGCCCTCGCCGCAAAGCATTTTTGATATTGCGGGCTGAAACCATTGGTGATGTATGGCGGGTGATGGGGCAGGCGGCGACCCAGCTAAAGATGTCTTTTGACTCCCTTATCCCCAAACCGCCGAGGTCTTTTGCCGTAGCAGATATTCATATTTTCATATATATATTTTTTATTGTATCTCTTAGTGTATGTATGCATCACATTTGCCTTAATTCGGCTCTCTCTCTTTTGTTTTGTAGGAGATGTTGTCTCCCCCTTGCCCGCGGCTCCTGGAGGATCTCCTATGCATCATGTGTCTGAGGGAGAGCCTCGTATTTCTGCCACGAAGGTGGCTGCCCCTTCTGCCAGCATTGGCCCGCCTTCGGAGATGCAACTCCTGGTGGCTGCGGCGAAACAAGCGGCCCAAAGGAAGCGGACGGCTGAAGGAGAGGCAGAATGTCGATCAGTTCGACCCCGACTGTCTCTTCCTACTTCACCGATTCCGACGCCTACCGAGAGATCGCCTTCGCCTATAGGTAAGAATTTTGTTGGTTTTCTTTGTTTCGAGGATTAATTCCTCTTTGGAATATGGCTCTTTATGCTATATCCTTTTTTTTTATAACAGAAGAAGGCAAACTTATCGGTGAGAACGTGTCTCAGGCGGCTATGGAGCCTGTCGTTGATGAAGTCCTGCCTACAACAGGTGGGGCTGACCAGCCACCTCATTTTTTTTTATATGTCTCTATTTCTCTTCTTGCCATATTTACAAGGTTCCCACCTTCCATTATTCCTACTTTCCAGGGGCCTATGTTCCCGAGCCTCCCGCTCAAGACCCAATTCGGATGGCATCGCCGGCTATTGCCGAGGTATGTGGATATATTTTTTTGGCAAGCCCTTCTTCATCCCTTGCTGGGAGTGATTGCGATTTTAATCATTCTCCTTTGCTTTCTGCAGGAGAATGTGGCCGCAGCTGCAGATGTTGCCTTAGGCAACGAAGAAGAGCTGGGGGACCTTAATTGGGCCGACTACGAGCCCTATAGGTCGGACGTCCCTTTGGTCGACCAGTTATATTATGAGCTTTTGGACGACCAGGGCCGTTTCGGTAATATATATTCTTTTACTGGCATATTGCAGCTCCTTTGGCTTCTTGCCTTACACAGAATCTGATTTTCTACTCCTTTTTCCATGTAGATTTTACTTTTGAGAAACTGATGCGATCAGCCTCCAGCCATTCAGGCTCTTCGTTCATGAAGGGCCTAGTAGGGGATTCAACAGCTCCCCCCGCAGTGGATAGTCCTCCACCTAAGGGTAAGTTATGTTTACTTTGATCCTTATGGCATTTCTCTTCAACTACCTTGTCCTCTTTGGTAGTCAATATCAAGCTTTTTGCAGAGGTTGTTGAAGCAATGCCAACGGCGGCTGCCTCCCCTTCCGTCGCTCTTCCTTCGGAAGACGATTCGGCTATTCCTCTTGCAATTCCTTCAGCAGAGGGGGAGCCTGCAGAAATTGAGGTCGTCCAGGAAAAGCCTGCGGCTTCATCACCTAGTAAACCTATTTTCTTTATCTTGTGCTTGGAACTGCATATATTATATCTTCATATCTTCTGACTATGTCTCTCTTTTTTTTGGCCCGCCTTTATTTCTCGGCTAGACGTTATCCCTATGTCCACCCAAAGGTGGGAACGCCGGGAGGGGGTCAAATCAGCCCCTAGGCTTCTCCTGGGGAGAATTGAGAGACTAGTAGCATCGGCGGCACGTGCCAGAGCACGGTCAATCCCCATTTGCTTTAGCCAAATCCCAGCCATCGAGGATATTGATATCTTGGCAGCTATAAGGGTTCCTTATCCCTCGTTTTTTCCTTTATCAAATGTTATTGGGTATTGACCCCATTTTTATTATGCAGCTCGGAGGAACTTGCGGCCTAATTCCCCGGCTGATTCGGGGGACATTGTCCTCCTTTCTTATTCGGGAGAGACTCCCAGGACCCCCAGGATTGAGGAGTCGGCTTATACCCCGACTGAGCTTATAATTTATTCCGGAGCCGAGGGTGAGCCTGAGGTCACTTGCCCACTTGCCTCTGACCGGAGGGCAGGTTCTCCGACGTGGAGCGGCTCCACTATCAAGCTGCCGCTTTCATGTCATTCAGGAGATACTGCGCCCCTTCCTTCTTCTCCCCAAGAGGATGGGAAAGTGGGTTCTCCCGATTCGAGGAAGATTGCGGAGCCCGGTAATATTCTCCTTTATTCATTTTATTGCCAACATTATCTGTCGACACTATCGTTTTCACTTTTGGTCTTATAATTCCCTTCTCTTTTTTATTTGTCAGAGGGAGAAGACCAAGATGACTCCGTTGCTTATGCCGCCCAGCAAGCTCTACTGCGGGCCGAGTTGGAGTCCGCTCTTAAGGATGTCGCGGCGCGTACCGCGGAGGTTTCCGAACTTAGGGCAGACAGGGAGGTATTGGATTCGAGCATTGCTGAAGCAAGGTCTCAAGTCTCCACCCTCCATCTTCAGCTGGAAGAATTGGAGAAGGGCTTAGAGGAGGGCGTCGAGCAAGTGGCGACCCTCAACCGCCGCCTGGACGAGCTTACTCAAGAGCGAGACGCATCGGTCGACAGGGTTGAGGCTCTCCGCCTACTGTTGGACGCTTCGCAGGCTTTGGTAGTCCGGGAGCCGACTCCGACTCAGGACTAGCTTTTGGGCATCCCTCCCTTCTTCTTTTTTGTCCTTGATATTGTTTCATTCTGAAACGCATTTTTGAGTCACCCCGAGAGCTTGTCGCGGGCTCCCACTTTGCGGCTATCTATATAAAGAGTTTTAGTCAAAATGGTGTTCATTTTCTATTTTTTTCTCTCTTCTTTTTTTATTTTTATAAACTAATGCCAGCGCCCTTTCGGATTTTCACCGACATTAGCCCCCTCTTATTTTTGCCTGCACGCCCTTGCGGGTTTTCATGCAGCGGGATTACCCGATTTTGCCTAAGACGCCCTTTCGGGTTTTCACCTTAGCTGGGTATAAGACATTTTTACCCTTAGCCGATCTCGTTGAGGATGAGACCGGTTAAGTCCGTCGGGGCACCTCGCTTTTTAAGCCCCTCTCTTTTTTTTTTTTTTTTTTTTTTTAGAAATGATTCTAACTGCTGTTAGACATATGCCAAAACTGGACCACCAGCTATTGGAGGAATATGATATGGGAATTCGATTTGATTTGAATATATGAAAGGATTTTCCAAGATCTAACGCCCCTCGTGGGCGAACATGAATTTTGGGATTTAATGCCTCCCGTGGGTGAATAGGAATTTCCGGGATACAAAGCCTCATGTAGGCGAATATGAATTTCCAGGATATAAAGCCTCCTGTAGGCGAATATGAATTTTCAGGATATAAAGCCTCCTGTGGCAAATATGAATTTCCAGGATATAAAGCCTCCTGTAGGCGAATATGAATCTCCAGGATATAAAGCCTCCCGTAGGCGAATATGAATTTCTAGGATATAAAGCCTCCTGTAGGCGAATATGAATTTCCAGGATGTAAAGCCTCCTGTAGGCGAATATAAATTTCCAGGATATAAAGCCTCCTGTAGGCGAATATGAATTTCTAGGATATAAAGCCTCATGTAGGCGAATATGAATCTCCAGGATATAAAACCTCTTGTAGGCGAATATGAATTGTTATAGCACGCAGATGGGACTATAATATATGGGCATGCCGATGGGACTATGATATATGGTGACGGTGGGACTATGATTTATGGGGGGAAATTTTTGGGACATAACGTTCCCAGGGACGCGAGTAAATTTTCGTATTGCTTTCCAGGGGCGAATGAGAGAGTTTTAGGATACAACGCCTCCACAGGGCAAAGGGAATTTCCAACCCTTTTATGGCATGCAAGTGGGACTAGTTTATGCCAAGGGAAAATTCAGGATACGACGCCTCCTCGGGGCGATAGGGCAATTTTCAACCCTTTTATGGCATGCCAGTGGGACTGGTTTATGCCAAGGGAAAATTCAGGATACGACACCTCCTCGGGGCGACAGGGAAATTTTCAACCCTTTTATGGCATGCCAGTAGGACTGGTGTATGCCCAGGGAAGACTTAGGATATAATGCCTTCTCGGGGCGAATATGGAAAGCTTTCCCCTTTTTAGGATACAGCGCCTCCCTTAGGCGAAATATGGGAATTTCTAGGGTACAACGGCTCCTGGGGGTGAATTCCGGAGTTTAACGCCTTCCGTAGACGAAATATGAATATCATGATTCAAAGCCTCCTGTAGGCGGATCCCGGAGTTTAACGCCTTCCGTAGGTGAAATATGAATATCAGGATTCAAAGCCTCCTGTAGGCGAATCCCGGAGTTTAACGCCTTCCGTAGGCGAAATATGGGAATTTTAACGTATGATATTCTCGACAGAAAAAAAAACATTTTCTTTTGAGGTGAATCACTCGCAATCACATGACATCTTTCAAGAATATATCTATGTATTTACATTTGGTATACAGAAATAGGGATTATCTTCTCATATTGCATCGAGCAGAAGAGCAAGTTTTTCCACTTTCTTACCGAGTCGGGAGGACATCGTCATCATCGCCTCGGTCGTAGCCCTTGATGGGACATTATTGTACCACTAGTGTGGTACCAAGAGTTTCTTCGTCATTGGCGACTCTGATATCCTCCCTAGGTAAAGATGTGGGAAAACTCGATCTCTGCCTTTAGCAGGCGAAGAGAATCCTCCCCCCGCCGGGGAACAAATATGTGGCTTTATGAGCCTATGTGCTCGCGCACGAGCATTATTGGCTTTTCTTGGCGCAAATGGCTTTTGCGCGGTGTCCCCCGACGGGTTGCAGGATTATTTTTGTCTTCAAGGCATATATTGGGCTTCACGGCACCGGTTTGTGTTGCTGTTGTCACTCGGGCTGATCATGTACCGGAGCGTAATACAACTTCATATGTCGGCCGTTCAGTGGTGGGAAGGCCAGATTCCCTTTTTCATCCACCAGCCTATAAGCACCGCCCTCGTAGACTGCTTACTATAAACGGTCCAACCCAGTTTGGCTTGAACTTATTTTTAGGCCGAGAGGCCATAACATCCTTATGCTTGACCATTACAAGGTCCCTCTTTTTGAAGGTTCTTTCTTTCACCAATTTGTCGAACGCACGAGACATTCGGGCTTGGTATATTTGCAGACGCTGATATGCTTGCAATCTCTCGCCTTCGAAGTCTGATAGTTCCTCATAGCGCCTTTAAGTCTCGCTCATGTCGCCTTCCTGCACTCCATAATGCAGGGCGACCCTATAAGATGCGAGTTCTATCTCTATTGGGATTACGGCTTCTGCTCCATAAACTAAAGAGTATGGGGAGCATCCCGTTGGAATTTTATAGACGGTACGGTAGGCCCATAATGCTTCATGCATCTTCTCGTCCCAATCCCGCTTTCGCCCTCCATTGATCTTCACCCAAAGTTTGCACAGGGTTTTATTGAAAACTTCTGCCATCCCATTAGCTTGGGGATAATATACTAAAGACGCATTCCAGTCTATATGAAATTTAGCCGCCATCTTGTATATTGTCTGATTTTTTAATGGCGTGCCATTATCTGATGTGATCCGGCTAGGAGTTCCGAACCGGTATATGATATTATGCCTGACGAAGCGTGATACCGTCTCGCCGGTCACTTCCTTCAAAGGAATGGCTTCTGCCCAACGAGTGAAGTATTCTGTTGCGGCAAGAATATATTTACACCCTCGAGATGACGGTGTTAATGGACCCACAACATCCATTCCCCAATGGGCGAAAGGCCATGTCGGGGTTGTCGGGTGCAAATGGTTGGGAGGTCGCCTAGGAATGGGTCCATAGGCTTGGCATTGGGGGCAGCTCTTCGCTATTTTCTCGCAATCTGCGAACATGGTTGGCCAATAGAAGCCTTTAGTTTTGATGTTGATCTTCATTTTTGCGCCTGACTGATGAGCTCCGCACATCCCGGCATGGACTTCTTTCATTATTTTGCGGGACTCTCTCGGGAAAAGACACCGAAGCGAAACCGCATTTTTGTCTTGAGGGACAAGGCGATATAGTACGTCATCTATCAACTGGTATGAAGTTGCCCTCCGCAGCAGCTGAATTCTTTTGGCTTTGCTGTCAGGGAGCCAACCATTCTTTATTTTGATGATAGGAACACGCCAATCATCTTCTTCTTGGATATTATGGCCTTCCGGCGTATTGATCTCAAACACTGTCAGACCATCTCCTTCATTTAATGAGGCGGGGAAGAGTCTTATATCCCTCACAACTATTTCAGCTTCTCCTTCGAGAGGCAATTTTAGTGCTGCCGCTAATTTAGCTAATGCATCGGCCTAGGCGTTCTGGCCTCTTCTGATATGTTCTATGGTGAAGATATAGAACTTTTCGCTTAGCCGGACAGCCGCCGCATGATAAGCTATTAATTCAGTCTTTCTGACTTCGAATATATCGAGAATTTGTCGGATGACCAACAGGGAATCCCCGTATACCTGGATACATCTTACGCCTATTTCCAAGGCAATTTCCAGCCCTACGATCAGAGCTTCATATTCCGCTTCATTATTGGTTAGGGATTCCATCAGGGCACATGAATGATGCAATATCCCTCCTTCTGAGGTGACTAGGACCAAGCCAGCTCCCGCCTTTGTGGTCGATGTGCCATCCGGCCTTATAATGGTTCTCGAGGCTCCATCGAAATATAGTTGTCATGTCTTTACTTCTGCCTGCTGCACATTTAATATCTTCTGTGCAGGCAATACTTCTTCGTCAGGCAATTCATTATTCAGAGGGGAAGTTTCAGGAATTAGGTGTGCTGCCAAGAATTCGGCCATACCCTGTCCTTTTATCGCCCTCTGGGGGACAAAGGTAATATCAAACTCCATAAGGAGTAGGGCCCATTTTCCTAGCCTCCCAGACAACACAGGTTGGCGAAGCAGGAATTTCAGCAGATCAAACCGCGATATGAGTTTGATTTCATATGCTAGCAAATAATGTCTCAGCTTCTTTGTGGCGAATATAAGTGCCAAGCACATCTTCTCTGTTGGGGTATATCGGTGTTCAGGACCCACCAACATCCTGCTGAGGTAATAGAGCGGCTGCTCTTTTCCATCCTCATTTTCCTGCACCAATAAAGCTCCCAAAGAAGCATCCAAGGCTGCAATATAGAGTATGAGTGGTTTACCCTTTATGGGTGCCCCCAGCACTGGCGGCTTGAGGAGATATTCTTTTATATCTTCTAGTGCTTTTTGGCATTCTTCGTCCCAAATAAATGGGGCTCTTTTCTTCGTTAATTTTGAGAAGGGCCTGCACCTTCCGGATAGGTTGGAGATAAATCTCCTGATATAAGCCAGTCTGCCTTGCAAGGATCTAAGCTCAGTTAAAGTCCTGGGAGATTATTTTGTCTTGATTCGGCCGACTTTTATTTTGACCATCATTGCGGTCTCGACCTTGGCCTCGGCCTCAGCCTCTATTCTGATTCCTCCGGTTCCCCTTTCTTTGATAGGTAGCCAAAGGAGTCCCGGTTTCTGGTGAAGCGCGCCTCACTTCGCCATCTGAGATATCTTGCAGTTGAGCCGACACTACATGACAGGCTCGATATTGTTGTTCTATTTTCTCCATTGTTAACCCATCGTCCCAGAATAAGCTAACATCGTCCGGAATGGAGAGCTCATCTCACTAGCCTTCCGCATGCGACCCTGAAGGTCTAACAACCAAGCTCTGAGGCGAGCTCGTCGGTCGAACTCTTCCTACGGAATATATTGACCCAGAGGGACATCCTCTGTGGGCCGATTTGGCTGATATTCTTCTAATTCATCGATGATCTTCTGCAGCCTTTGAAGTGGTGAGTTTTTGTCCTTAGACATATTTATGACATTAGCAAGCATTTCTTGCTTCTTTAGCCTTCTCTTCTCACTTCTTTTTTTATTCTTTTCTTGCTTCTTTCTCCTTGCTGCTTCTTGAATGAAGTTGGGTTGGGCCGGCATTTCTGGAAGTGGGTCGAAACGGACCACAACTTTTCCTTTAGCCGTGTGTGTTTGCAAGGATTTAGCCATTTTAGGCTTCTTTTTCTTCTTCGCCTTAGTCCACGGACTTTCTGGCTGATCGTGGTCAAGAGTGGCTTTGACAGCTTGCTCGACCATCGAATCCGGCAACATTTAATATTCGCCGAATATTTCCTTTACGGACTTTTTGGAGGGACCCACCTCCGGATTTTCTTGTTGACATTTTATATCCAACATTTGTATCCTTCTGGCCATTGCTGCCACAGTATCAATGGCGTGACAAGTGGGCGGCCTATCAGGTGCCATTCCCTTGGAGGAGAACTTATGGACCATATTTATAGAATAATTAGTTACATGAGGTTGTGGGGGATCAACCAGATACTTCCCCATATTTATTTGTCCTTCTTGGATTAATTTTTCTATTTCATCCTTGAGGACGAAGCAATGCTCCGTTCGGTGCCCAAGGGCACGATGGTAGTGACAGAAATTAGGATCATCTGTCATATGCATCTCTTCCTCCCTTCTTGGCTTTGGAAAGATGATGACTTTCTTTTTCATACAAAGTCGGAAGAGTTTCCGAACTTTGCCTTTGGGGAATGAGTAGGGCTTTGCGCGTCTTTCCCTCACAGTCAATGAATTTCTGAAGCGTATTCCAGCCTCTTTATCGACTATTCGCCTGGCTTGCCGCCCTCTTTCGGCTATTCTTACGCTTTCATGGCTCCTTCTATAAGAGGTCGTTTCTTCTTGGCGATATGTTTCAATGTCCTCTCTAGGAAACATAGTTTGCTTGCCTCTTTTTCTTGAAGGACGATCAGGATCCGATTCCAGCCCCTCAGAAGAGAAGAATCTGTCAACCTTGTTAAATGACAAAGTTTCTGAAAGCTGTCTAGAGAATCCCTCCATCATCTGGGTGAGCTCCTCCTGTTGACATGAGAGTCGTGTCAGGCTTGTCTGGATTCCTTCCATTGCCGCCATGACTGAGTCCCCAGGAGGAGGAGTTGCTGGAGTATATATTGGTGTTGCCTCACGCTCTGGAGAGGGCCTCACCGCTTCTTCTTCGGGGTGATACCCGGACGAGCTCGAGCTCATATAGATGACATTAACGGCAAATGCCTGCTTATTCCTTTGGTGAGGCTGAGGAGGGCTTACCAAATGTTTACCCATCTCCACCGCACCTTCACGGATCAGTTTTTCTATTTCGTCTTTGCAGACATAACATTCTTCTATGACATGCCCCAGCATGCGATGATACGGGCAATAATTCGGCTCATTAACCCTGCCTGCCTCAGCTGGCTTTTTGGGCTCAAGGAGCGACAGAAGTTTTGCCCGCATACACGTTTCGAACAATTTTCTTGTATGCTCGCGGATGAAAGAGTATGGCTTTTTCATTCTTTCGGCAAGAGAAGAAACTGGCGCCTTCCCTTCCCCTTTTTTATTAGCCGCTGGGGTGCTGGGGCCTCCCCTTGCATCACTTCTTTCTGGAGCTGGAGAAAAGTCAACCATATTTACTTCTTTAACCGGAGCGCCTCGCTCCCTTGGTGCTTTTCCCTTATTCAGAAGTATGGTGGGATAATCGGCGAAGAACATTTCAATCTCCGTCACGATATTGTTGAGTTGATCGAAGTTTCTGACATTGGCTCCGATCAGCTTCTCATTTATCTCGGGTTTCAAACCCCTTTTACACAATCACACTGCGTCTTCATGGACGGGTGGATTGTCGCACCTCATGCTGAGATTCCGCCATTTCTTAATATAATCTACGGCGGACTCATTCTTTCCTTGCTTGAGTGTCACTAATTCAGTGATAGTGACCTTCCGCTCTGATACTTTGAAGTGATCAAGGAACTTTTTCTGCATCTCTTCCCAGCTACTTATAGAGTTAGGCTTCAGTTTGGCATACCACTGGAATGCCGTGCCAGTGAGGGAAGTCGAGAAGAAGCTTAAAAAGTATGCCTCCTCGGTTGCCAGTTCTCCCAGGTCACTCATATAATCAGCTATATGTTCTTGGGCGGAGCCCTCCCCATCATATCTTGTGACTTTAGGGCGCTTATTATGGTCCGCTGGAAGCTTTTTGAACATGTGACGAACCGGGAATGGCACTTTATATAAATTAAACGTGCTTATCCCTTCGTCTTGTTCGGCCATCTTGGCCTCAACAATTTGCTCAATCAAGTGCTTTTGTGACGCTGTTGCATCTTCTACTGATGCACGTGATTGTTGGGCATTATAATTGGGCTCTTCAGCCCTGTCTTTCTGGATCTCCTCAAGACTGAAGTTGACCTCAACAACTGGGGGTCCCGCTGGTGCAAAAATAGCCCTAGGTGGAGATAAATTTATTGGAGGAGCGGGGGCCACCCTTTGCTGCTCCTCCATTTTCTGTATCAGGCCATACAGCAAAGCCTTTAATTGTTCGTTTTCCTGCTTAATTTCCTCAAGAGTCTGAGGTTGTAGTTGTTCTTGCGGCAACTGTGCAACTCCAGGCTCTTCGGCATTAATTGCACCTTCATTGATTTGAGAGGGCTCTTACCCCTAGCCTACTTAGCCCAACAGGCGCATGGCTTGCTCCATTTGGCGGGTGATTGGCCCGCCTCTTTGCGTCATCCCAGCAACATTGCTCGGCTTTTCTGATTGAGAAGGCTGCCGGTTTGTGCTAGAAGTATAGCAAGTATATATTCGGATGCCATCATCCGTCATCCGGGCGGTCCTCTTCTTCCTCTGTGTTAGTCGTACCAAGGCACCGAGTCTTTCGAAGACAGAAACCCGCTTTTGAGCAGGCTCTTGCGCCTCATAGGCATTCTTCTTCCCTCGACTCCGTTTAGGATGAAGCCGAGTTGTTGGATGAGTTATTTCCCTCACCGGCTCTGCAAGCCTGGGAGGTTGTTGCTCTGCTAGGGTGGCCCTAGCATCGCGTATTTCGCGGGCTTCTTTTTTGGTCAACCACATTTTCTTGAGGTGGGGTGCATGCCCCTCCCGATATTTGCCCCCGTTTTGGGGAATAGTATCATCCCGTGCTCGGGGGGTGCAGTATTGCCCCCAGCATGTTGGGATGCAGCAGATGCATGCCGATGAACAGCGGCTTTTTGCGTCTTCCTTTTCTTTTTAAAGGTTGCCACATCTTGGCAGACCCTTGGCAGACCCTTGGCAGAATCCCAAAATGGTTGCGGACCGGAACCGTCGGGACATGCCGAGTTCTGGGAATGATTGGTTCCCCGCCATCCAGGCGGATACGCATGTCCCCAACCAATATTGTTTTCCCGATCCGAAAGGGACTCGGGGGAGCATTTTTCCGCTTCTGCCTCCTACTGGATGAGGAAGCGGGGGATGCGGTGATGGTATTGGCGGTGTAGACGACTTGTCGTTTTCCACCTTTGTTGGCCTCCTTTGCGCGGGAGGCGCGCTTCTTCTCTTCTGCCGGAACTGACTCCGGCGCCGGGATTACTCCCAGAAAGTATGGGGACCCCACGACCGCGGGGAACTCGCCAAAGCAGGTTGGCACGGTGAGATACCCACACTGAACGTGGGCCGCCACTGCGAGGGGGCCATATATGACCCTTGCCGCCATTGCTATTCTGTCGAGCGGAAGACTTGACCACCTGCATAAGACATGGCAAAGTTAGTAGTAGAGTTATGGTGAGGGCATCACCGGACGGAGAGATGAAGGGGAAGAGAGGTCCCACCGGGCGTGCCATCTCTGTTTGTTCGAGAGATTATTTCCTAAACCCTCCGGTCGGGACCTGACCTAGACGTCTCTCTCTTATATCGGATTATTTAGAACATCCATTTTTTTTGTTTTGTTTATCTAGAGAAATATAGGTCGGTTTTATATTTTATCGGACTATGAGAGCTTGGACTTAGCCCTCAGGGAATCTGGGACTTCGAATCAAGCGAAGATTCAAGTATATGACCTCTCTCCACTGACCTCGGTCAGTGTTAATTACGTCGAGCAACTGTTCGACAACCCTTGATTAACCGTCCGTATGATGCCCTTAATCATGCAACACTACTACTACAGGCAGCACATGCATATGAGTATGAAGGCCTATTTTAGGTTGAGCCCTTAGCCTCACCCCTATTTGGGATAATTTTTATATGATTTAGGATTGATTCCAAGTTATATAGATTAATTCCGAGTTATGAGGATTGATTCCAAATTATATGGATTGATTCCAAATATTTTAAACCCGCAGGGGTGTTTTTGCAATTATACACTTTTTAGGGGTTTTTATGAATTATGAAGGTATCATGGGGGTATTATAGTCTATAAGCATATAGGGGTGAGTTTTAAAGGTTTCAAAGCCTTATGGGATTTATGAAATTGATTTTTAAGTGTATGAGGGTATTTTAGTAATTTTACCCTAGACCGGGTTTATTATGTTTAGAGTTCATTTTTTAATGACGTTTTGATTATATGGAAGGTATTTTGTTTATGATATGAGTTTTGATATTTCGGGGTTATATAAAAAAATTAGATTTTTTATTATATATGAAGATATTTTTGTAATTTTTTATTTAGGTCTTATGCATATCATTAATTATTTATGTTCTTTCAGATTTTAATTCTCTGATTTTTTTAAATTTATTTTATTAATTTTATTGATTTTATGATTAATTTAATTAATTAATTAGTTAATTGAGTATATGAGGGGTATTTGGTTTTAATATGATGTTTAGATCGCATTTCAGATTTTTACTGGTTTTTTTACTGATTTTTCCTTATTTTTTCCATATTTTTTCCAATTTCATATAATTTTATTAATTTTTAATTAATTAATTAATTTTAAATCATTTTTTATTTAGATATGATTTTATTATGATTTCTGAACTTTATTTTTTATTTATGTAGGGGGTGAAGCCAAGTTTAGGTTGAGGGTGCACCCGGATTTTCTTTAAGCTTTTGAAATTAGATATATACATATATTAATTTTGAAACATTATGGTAATTATATAATTTTAATGACACACACAAGCACACAATTTCAGAAATATCAGTCTTTATTTTGACAGGGATTCGCTTTATAATAAGGCATTTTTACAAAAAATATACGGCAGAGCTTCTCTTTATGATTGAACCTTAGGAAGAACTCCCCGAAAAGAACTCCGAAAACGCAGCAAATCCGGATTAAAAAATCCGAATTTGGTCTTCAAACAGCACCTCCCCTCTCAATATCACACTCTTTTTTAATGTGTATATGCTTGTATATGCATATGCCTTGGTGTGTTTGAGTTTGGGGGCCATGGGGCCTATTTATAGGCTTCAAATTCCGGCCCGGTGGGGGGTGCCACCGGTTCCACCTTCTTTCCTCCCCTCTTCTTTTATTTTATTCCCAATAGCCAATGGGTGGGAAAAGAGGTGAGAGAGAGAGAGCATGGAAAAGAGAGGGGGGGGGTGGGCACCCCCACCGGTTGGGAACCGGTGGGGGGTCTCCCCACCGGTTTTGGGAACCGGTGGGGGGGGTTCCCCTCCCCCACTTCTTCCTTCTTTTTCTGCTTTTTGGGCTCATTAATGAGCTTTGGTTGCAGATTTGGAGGGTTGGCCAATGTGAAAAGGGTTTAGACCCATTAAACTCAGATTTGGCCCTATGTGAAAGGGGTTTATAGGATGGGGATTTAATGGGGTTTACATGGAATTCTTAACCCATGTGTGAATGGGGTTAAGATCCTCATTAACTCTCCTTTATCCTAATTAATCCCCCCCTTTTTTGAATTTAAAAATCTGAAAGAAAGGAGGGAAGCCTCCTCCCCCCCCACCGGTTTCCCTCTTGGAATCGGTGGGGGGGTTCCCCAACCGATGGGAGGGGGCCCCCACCGGTTCCCTCTCTCTCTCCTCCACCCCCTCTTTCCTATTTAAATAAAGGGGGAAAGGGAGAGGGGATCCACTTGTGTTTCTTTCCATTTTGGGCATCTTCTTACTTGGGTTTTTTCCAGATTTTCTCCCCCTTTTGGCCTGCAGATTGGGTGCCCTGTGAGACTGTTTTTAGGCCTATTTGGGGTCCTTTTTGGGCCTTATATTGGGCTCCCGTATTGGGCCACTTATTGGGCCTTTCACCCTTGTCATTGGGCCTCCATTTGGGGCCATTTTGGGTAAGTTTTGGGACTGGTTTTGACCCATTTCGGGACAGGTTTTGGCCCACTTTGGAACTGACTTTGGCCCTTATTTTGCAGCATTCGGCCCCCCGTTTGTTGCTGCACTTAGGGTCTTCCTTCGGGCCTCACCACCGAGGGTTGCAAAGGAGGTTCGGGAACTAATTTTGGCAGCCAAAGAAGGCGACTTGGGGCTGTCTTAGGCTTCCCTAAAAAAAATCCGACCAAGGCCTTTTCGGCCTAGGTATGCTCCCTATTCCATTGCCCTCATAATGCGAGCCTATGGCTTTATGCATTTTCGATATTCACCCATATCATAGGTGCGTGTTTTATCTTGCATAACATAGTTCTTTACGAACATGTCGCTATGCATATACGTATGTATCTTCCTATGGTGGGCTCACGTCAATGTGAGTATATGCCATATGCATATGCATGCATACTCAACAGCATAGGCTTGCATATATATAAAAAAAATTTGGGTTCAACAGTAGCCATAGACTTTAGGTTCTTCAATGAGATAAAGGCTCCAAGTAGTCATGGATTTTAGATCTTCAAGGGAATAAGGGCTCCAAATAGTCATGAACTTTATGTTTTTCAAGAAGATAAATATAACACCCTACGTTCTAGATAATAAATCAGGTTTAGTTAGTGTAAGCATGACAGAAAGCCCTTAAGATAATGACAGTGGTCAGTAGGAAGACTTAAGAGAGCTTGGAGAACTCTAAGTCTTAGATAATCAATTAATTGAAGCTAAAAAAAGCCATGTAATCGAAGTTAGAACAAGCCTTCTAATCGAATTCTAATTTGGAGGGTAATCGATTAAGAATGCCCATGTTATGGCAATTCCACCCAGAAGGTAATGCGTTACTCATACAGCACGTCCTTGTACAATGCTCAAGGCTTTAGGCTGAGTAGCAGGAGCAACTTTGAATTTGAGACCAAGTTATTGACCCCTAAAACTAATCTTTCCGAAGCGTAGCGAAGCGGAGCAAATAGGAAACTTAAACTTAAGAGGGGGGAGGGTTTCTATAAAGACTTAAAATAAGAATTAAGCTAAGGACTAATCGATTTAAAAGAAGTCAGTAATCGAAGTTAAGCTAAGAAGGTAATTGATTTACAAAGGCTTAATAATCAAAGTTAAAGTTAAGGTACCAATCGATTAAACAGATAACGAATAATCAATTAAGACAAGCCCAGTAATCGTAGTCAAATAAGGCAGAAAAATAGATTAAGTAAAAGAGCTTAAATTGATTAACAGAAGAAAGTAATCCATTAGAGGAACAATAATGAGTAATCGATTTATTGTAGAAGATGCAATCGATTAATGGAGATACCATGTAATCGATTAGTAAGTGACTTATGATCGATTAAAAGACACGCAAAGGTAATCAATTAACCGAATAAACTCGTAATTGATTGACAGAATAATGTAAGTGATCGATTAACAGAACGATTCGTAATCGATTAAGAAGGATAACTGGTAATCGGTTAGAAGGCGAGGATTGAAAATCAATTAAATGTATAACTTGTAATCAATAACTTGAACTTGTAATCAATTAGTCGAATAAAAGTGTAATCGACTAACAAATGTGTAAGCAATTGATTAGTAGAACTATGTGTAATCGATTAAGTGAAGAAGATGTAATCAATTAATAGAATAACTTAGGTAATCGATTAGCGATGCACACCTAATGGATAACTTAAAAGGTGTAATTGATATATGAATCGAGCTAACCAAAAGCCCTATAATCGATTAACTAAGCAATGCATGTAATCGATAAAAGGAATGTGAGTAACTGATGGCTTAACCAATGAAATTGATTATGTTACTGAATTGAACTCACCAATTATAGTTATATAAAAAGAACTAATAATCATGGTTGCATGCAATGAACCTTAGTGAGTTTTGACATCTGAATACTTAGAGATTTTCTTAGATTATTAGTGGGATTTCTAACTCGTTGGCAGCGCATGAGAGATACTTGACATGGATACTTAGGACAAGTGGCTTGGCTATAGATTTGACAAGGGTTGTCGTAGATTTATAAGTCCTATTAGTAAGGTATTTTTCCATTCTTTTCTACGGCTTTACCTGAAAATTTCTGAGGCAGGCTAAGGAGTTCCTAGGCTCGGCCAACAGCAGGAAGTTAGATTTCTGAGGATTCTTTTTAATCTAAGGTAGGTGCATGATAAACCATTCATGTTATTTGGCTTACCTATATTGTTTTAAATGTGTTTTGACTAATTTAAGGTCCGTAAAATCTACATGTGTGAGGATTTAACTTCTAATCTGATAACAATTATACTACACACATCACAGTGTAAAGTTAGAGTAGAGTATGTGTATTTTTAAGTTTTCTGTTAAGAATTAGTAACAAATCATAGTTCTAATGAGATGTTTCATTCTCATTTGTTTTAGAAAACTGTGATAACTGCAATATTGTTTTGAACTTTAAGAAAATATAATTACATGGACAGTACCATCCTAAGGTGAGATGTATGGATGAATCCACAATAATTGTCTGATGTGGTAGTAGTCATATGTGTGGCCCAATGGACGACAGGTACATGTGAAATCCTAGAAGCCAAACTTCAATTCAGTGGAAGGTAAGGATGCGCCTCCGATCCCAGCTGGTTGTATCAAGACTATGGCATTGCATTTGTCTAGGTGCCAGGGTAGTCTGACACCTTATGTTGTGATTTAGACATATGTTTGATTGTTCAAGATTTAAAACTTGATTAATATGGTGTGAATGTGATCCCCCATATATGATTTGCTCAGCTGGGGTGATATGTATGACTTGCCCGTGCAACAGGCCTATGGAATATAGAATTTCTTTGTGAAAGATAGAAACTTAATGTGAGATTGAGCTGATTTAATTTCAGAACTTCGTGCTACTTATCTGCCCTTGAATCATGTAATTTGTATATGTATAACTTGTGAGAATTTCAGTATGATAACATGTGATTTGCAAAGTTATTCATATGTAATCATGTTTTGATTTTGATACATATTGAGTTTTATACTCACACAGGTTAGTGGGTGTTGAAACCCCTTTTAAAAAGAAAAGGGGGGAAGCCCCCCCACCGGTTCCCAAACCGGTGGGGGGGGCCAACCGGTGGCCCCCTCCCCACCGGCTCCCAAACCGGTGGGGGGGGGGGGGGGGGGGGGTGCCCACCGGATTCCCCCCCTCTCTCTCTTTTCTATTCTCTCTAATCTCTCTCCTCTCACCCTCATTAAATAAAGAAAAAAAAGAGAAAAGGGAGGAGAGAGAAGCCAACCGGTGGGTACCCCCCACCTCAAGCATTCCGATGGGTACCCCCACCGGTTAAGACTTTGAAGCCTATAAATACCCCCCAAGGGGTAAGAAGGGCATGCCCATTTGGCCCAAAAAATTTTCTAGGGGAAACTCTGCCCATTTGAAGACCAAATCCGGTGCTCTTGCCCGGGTTTACTGCGATTTGGAGGAGATATTTTCTTGGAGAGCTCTCTTCCTAAGTTTATTCCTAAGGAGAAGCTCTGTCAAATTTATGTTGTAAAGTCACCGTTTTATAAGACGGGATTATGTCAAAATAATGAATGAAATGTCACTATTTGTTTTTTGAGCATATGTGTGTGCATGTGTGTTCATGAATCTACTATTTAAGTAACATTATGTTACTATATTTTCACATGCATAATAATTAGTTTTATAACTAATTAAAATACATAAAACATATAATTAAATATTCTAAAATATCATTGGCCTCATCCCATACATAATTAAATCTAGACTCATAATTAAAACTCAATAATGAAACATAGACTCATAAAATAATATACTTAAATTAAAAATGACTTAAATACTTCCATGCTTAATTAATTAATAGAATCTGTGAAAATCAAAAAAATACTGTAAAAACCAGTAATACTCAGTAAAAATCAGAAAACAAAATCTGGAGATTACATAAATCCAAAAATATGACTTAAATATCCTTCATATATCTAATTAATTAATAAAAATCAGCAAAATTAATAAAAAATCAGTAAAATTCAATAAAAAACAGAGAACCAAATCTGAAAACATATAAAATTCTGAAATGACTAAAATGCCCCTAGAACTTAATACAAATTACAAAAATACCCTCAAACATGATAAAAATCTGTAAAAATCACAAAAAATTCTTAAAAATATCAAAATCTCTCCTATGCCCAAAATACCCTCAATATGATAAAAATAAATAAAAATCTCAGAAAAATATAAAAATAGACTCCAAGTCTAATAAACCCAATTTAAGGTAAAATTACCAAAATACCCCTATAACTTAAATATGTCTAAAATGATCCTAAAATACATCCTAAGGGTTTTCAAGTCTCCCTAAAATGTTAAAAAATCTAAAGTGACAATAATACCCCTATACCCTCTAACTTGGCATAATTACAAAAATACCCTTATGGGTCTAAAATACTTGGAATCAATCCAGAATACTTGGAGTCAATCCAATATACTTGGAATTAATCCAAATAACTTGGAGTTAATCCAAAATCATATAAACTCATCCTAAACTTGGGTGAGGCCAAGAGCTTAACTTAAAATATACCTTCATATGCATGTGTTGCCTGTAGTAGTAGTGTTGCATGTTATAAGGGCATCAACGGACGTTTAATCAAGGGTTGTCGAGCGGTTGCTTGACGTAATTAACACTGACTGAGGTCAGTGGAGAGAGGTCATATACTCGGATCTTCGCCTGATCCGAAGTCCCTGACTCCCTGAGGGCTAATCCCAAGCTCTCATAGTCCAATAAATAAAATAAATAAAATTGACCTATATTTCTCCAAATAAAAACAAAAATGATATAGATTTTTTAAAATAATCCGAATAGGAGAGACATGCTAGGTCAGGTTCCAAACAGTGGGCTATGTTTTCAAGTAATTCCAGTCAGAGTCAAAGTGAGTCGTAGTAGAATCTTGAGAGAAACTGGGCATAGATTTTTACAAAGCTAGAAAGTAGGTCTAACTTGTATATCTTCATGATTTTGCTGCGTTTACTTATACTTCAGACTTCAGTATGTATTCTGGCATGTAAATAGCTTTCAGACTTTAGCTTGTAACAGTTATGTAATTAAACATGTTTCAATCAAGTGAATTTTGGTATGATCATCTTGGTTATGTGTGTTGAAAATGTGGATGGCTTGGCTTAGTCTATGGCTTTCAGGTTCCCCAATACTACAACTTAAGTGTGTGTTAGTCTGTGGGTCATCATAAAGAGTTGGTATTAGAGCACTATTGTGTTACTAGGAAGCTTTGCAACCATCCAGATTATGTGAACCAAACAATGAGAACTAGGATTTTGATTGGGTAGATTCTGATTTGGGTAGCTCCAGAGATAGACTTAGGAGTTATGCTAATTTAAGTTAATTTGGACTGCATGTTAGGACTAGGAATGGTGGAGAGGTTGTGAGTCCTACCCAAGGAGAGAATGTGCCTTCGAATGGCACATTAGATGGGGTTGTGATGCGGACAGAGAAGGGGAGACCTGGATGAAGGCTCAGAGGGCAAGGGAGATACACAGAGAGAGAGGTCGAACATGGAAGGGAGAAGAGGGGGAAAAGAAGAAGAGCATAGGGGATTCCACCCCTCTGCTCACACGAGTCCCTCCGAGCTCTCACACGCACGACACAGAGGCGGCCAACAAAAGTTCCTTATTATTACAATCATTAGCAATCATTTCCCTTCCCAAAAAGGAAACATGAGAATATATAAGCCTCCCAAAAAAGAAGCCCTAGTACATGAAAAGACCATAATACCCCTAACTCCTAAAATGAAAAAAAAAATGCAAAAAAAAAAAAAAGACACTAAATGGACCTTATTCATGTCTACAATGCTCAATTAAAATATAAAGTACTCCAATAACCAAAAGATGTGTCTCCAAGCCCGAAAGGTGCCAGCTTTGCATTGTCCATGGACTCGCTCCTGCATCAATCTCCCCCAGTTCAAAAAAATTCACCCTCGAATTTTGAAATGTGCAAGTATAAAGATGCAGGCGTCTGGATCAAGTATGGGAGACTTCAAGCAAATGATCATATTAAGATTCTCGAACCGGTATGCTGCATGTGAATCACAAAATGTCTACCATATCAAATCATCTAGTGAGTGATGTCAATCAAACACATCTATTGGCTGATAAACTGTTAGCACATCGTCTTGAGTACGCAGAATAGGAAAAGGAGCATTAAAGACATCAACTTAAATACGACCCAGTTCATATCTCATAAATAATGCATGATCCCAAGTGCCAATCGCATGCGGTGGATCAACCTCGAACACCATGTCATCCAACAAATCAAATCCAGTCTCAATAATCAAACTATTATCCCACACAACAATATATGATGGCTCATTGATGACAAATGGTACTGAATCGGTCTCAATTACATCGTTCGCCATCAAATGAAGTCCAGACTCAATAAATAGAGTAGCATCCCGAACATCATCAGTCGTAGGATCAACACTAGCACCCTGAGTATGCATCAATGTATATGATTGATCATCATTTAAAACTGCCGATATTGTATCAACTAACTTTGACTGTGTTTCCATTGCCTTAGGACAATAAAGTGCAGAATTCAGAAATGTGAACTCACTCCATCAAAATGGGGGTGCAAGAGGGAGCATCAACATCTATTACAATCCACTATAACATGGCATTCTGATAGCCAATCTCGACCGAAGCAAATAGAAGAACTCTATGGATCTATAGTGAAATAAGCTCCATCCACATAAGTAGTGGAGTGTCCTATAGCGACACCCTTAACACATCGATAGAACTCTACAAAAGCTCTATCATCCTCTAAAAAAATCTAGTCCGTCCTCAACACTGAACCAACAACAGATTGGGGAATCACATTATCACTCGCTCGATCATCTAAAATCAATGTCGTCCATTCTCGATTCGGCAAGAACACATCAAAACATAAATAGATGGAAGACATGTTGCAAGAGATTACCCCGGCACTCCAAGTTTGGCAGAATCAATCGGTGGCACGCAAAATGAGGCGCCGTAAGGGCAGCACCACACTAAAACTGAGTCGGCTTCGCTGAGACGAAGCCAACGGTGCAATCGACGTGCGAAACAAAGCATTAACGAGTGACCTTGATATGCGTGCAGAGATGGCACGCAAAATAAGATATTGTCGGGGATGACGCACGCTGGAATTGGGTTGGCCTCGCTGAGACGAGACCAATGGCGCAAATAGCACACGATTCGGAGTCCGGATGACTCCCCAGTGCTAGTGGTGTGCTAGAAGTCACCGGTGCACCGTCCTGATACTGTAGTAGACTCCAATTAGATGCTCGCTCACTTGATTGTTGCAATTGGCCCGGACCACAGTTGCAGATAGCTCGGACCGAACAGAATATGGCTCGAACTTGACTTGATCTAATCTAGCCGGACCAAATGGGGACCTGGTTCGGACCATGTCTTAGACAAGGTGGCTTAGACCACCTCAACCGTGATGGCTTGGACCAAGGTGGCCCTGGCTCAAACCAAGTTCACCTAATGGGCTCAAGCCCCTTTTTAATTGAACTCGGTCAAACCGGTTAACTCAAGAAGGGTCGGGCCCTTCCCTTTCCTCCCCTCTTCTAACCCTAACACACAGAGAGGGAGGAGGGAAGCGGGACATGTAGCGGCGGCAACAAGGGGCCGAAGCGGTGGGCACGCTAGGGGGGTCTGGCCACGGCGGCGGCGACAACGGCGGGCGGGCCGCCGGCTTCTCCGACCTTCTTCCTCTTCTTCTTCTTCTCTTCTTTTTTTTTCTCTCCTTTTCTGTTCAACTCGATGGAACCCAAGTAAAAGGGGAAGAGAAGGAGAGAGAGGAAGGGATGTTAGGGGAGGGAGGTGTCGCACGTGGATCTACGTGCAAGAAGGACAGGGGGCGCAATGGGCTCGAGCTGGCTCCAGTGCGGTTGGGGTCACGACGATGTGCCACAGGGTGTTGCAGACGGCGGCTGGTCGAGCAGGGCAGCGGTTGGACCAGCCGCGTGTAGACTCCAGAAGGAGTGGTGGCGATGTATGGCGGCGGAGGTGTACAGTAGCGGTGGGAAGGTGGAGCCGTTGTTTGCTGTGGTGATGAGGAAGGTGGGGGAAGAAGATGGAGAAGATTTAGATGATCACAGGACTTAGATCGTAAGGACAACCCAAAAACCTGCTCTGATACCAAGATGATGCAGGATAGAGAAGGGGAGACCTGGATGAAGGCTCGAAGGCCAAAGGAGCTAGAAGAAGACAGAGAGAGAGAGAGAGAGAGGTCGAACATGGAAGGGAGAAGGGGGGAGAAAGAAGAGAGGATAGGGGATTCCACCCCTCTGCTCACACGAATCCCTCCAGGCTCTCACACACACGGCAGAGAGGCGGCCAGCAAAAGTTCCTTACTATTCCAATCATTGGCAATCATTCCCCTTCCCAAAAGGGAAACATGAGAATATATAGGCCTCCCAAAAAGAAAGCCCTAGTACATGAAAAAACCATAATACTCCTAACTCCTAAAATGGGGAAAAAAAAGAAGAAAAAAACATGCAAAAAAAAAGACACCAAATGGGCCTCTAATGGGCCTTATTTATATCTATAGTGCTCAAATAAAATATAAAGTACTCCAATAACTAAAAGACGTGTCTCCAAACCCAAAAGGTGCCGACTTTGCACTGTCAATAGACCCGCTCCTGCATCAGGTTGTCAGAAGATATGAGCAGGGAGTAGCTAATGCACCTGCGGCACCACCACCAGTTGATCTTGGAGGTTTTATGCAGTCATTTCAAGGACTGGTTCAAACCATGCAGATGCAAGCTCAAACCCAGGCTAGACTATAGGCCCAGATGCAGATCCAACAAGATAAGACTGTTGCAGCAGCATTAATGGAGAAGTTTAAGAAGATGAGACCGCCTTCCCTTAAGGGGGAGAGCCAACCTGAGGTGGTGGAGAGCTGGGTGAGAGAAGTGGAGAAATTTTCCATGTTATTAGGTGTCCAGAGGAGGCCAAGGTGGTATTGGCTATATTTATGCTTCAGGAGAGGGCTGATGAGTGGTGGAGGTCAACTTTGAGGACAATTTTCAAGGGAAGAGATGTTGATATAAGTTAGGCAGAATTCTTAGAGGCCTTTCATGTCAAATTCATTCCTCAGCATGTGAGAGACAAGGAGTTGGAGTTCCTAAATTTGACCCGAGGGAGTATGACAATGGCAGACTATAAGGCCAAATTTGTGGAGCTAAAGAAGTATGCTCCCCACATTTGTGTTGATGAACTCAGGAGGGTAAAGAAGTTTATTAAAGGGCTGAGAAGTGGTCTCAGGAACAAAGTGGCCATATTGGACCACCAGACCATGGAGACAGCATTGAGGATTGCATACATTGCTGAAACTAAACATGAGGAATTCTTAGAGGTAAGGAAAAGTTAGAACAAGAGAGAAAATCCGTTTGTTGGGAACAGGAGAAGCCGGGAGAAGAGAAGGGCACCTCCTGGGGTAGGGCAGCCAGCAATCAGAGGTCTTGCTCCAGTGTACCAGTAGTGTGGGATACCTCGTGGAGGCAGAGAATACTAGAGAGCCTCAGAGAGATGCTTCCACTATGGGCATAAGGGGCACCAGGCCTGAGACTGCAGAAGTCCTAGGCAGTAGTACTAGCAGCAGCATCACCATCAACAATAGCAGTAGAGGCAAACAACAAGTACCACCACAATAGAGAGGTTAGGCACGATCTATGTCCTAACCAGAGAAATGGCCCGAGATGGCAATCAAGTGGTCGAAAGTACACTTCTTGTTGACCATCACCATGCTAGAGTTTTATTTGATTATGGTGCCACCCATTCCTTCATTTCTTCAAGACTTGTTACAATATTGGATGATAAATAGTTGGTCCAAACTAGAGGGTTGTCAATTGACACTCCAGCAAGAGTCATTGCTAGGACTGAATATGTTATTTCTAATATAGATGTAGAAATTAATGATAAGAAGTTGCCAGCCTGTGTATACTTGTTAAACATGAGCGACTTTGATGTGATTCTATAAATGGACTAGTTAGAGGAGCATTTTGTACTCCTAGACTGCAAAAGGAAGACAGTGACTTTTCAAAAGCCTAGATCGCAATAATTTTCTTATTAGTGTCCTAGATCCCATGATGAAAGAGTTCTAGTTTCAACAATGAAGGCAGTAAAATGGTTGAGGAAGGGATGTTTGGGTTACTTGGCTAGCATAGTGATTGTTTTTTCAGATGGGGGTGAGCTGACAGTGGGTGATACTGATGTAGTGAGAGAGTTTCCAGATGTATTTCTAGAAGACCTTCCAGGACTCCCACCACCTAGAGAGACAAAATTCACAATTGAGTTGACACCGGATACATTGCACATCTCTAAGGCACCTTATAGAATGGCCCCAACAGAATTGGTTGAGTTAAAGGTGTAGTTACAAGAATTATTAGACAAAGGATTCATTAGGCCTAGTGTGTCTCCATGGGGGGTACCTATGTTATTTGTGAGGAAGAAGGATGGGTCTCTTAGGCTGTGCATTGATTATAGAAAGCTGAAACTAAGTGACAGTTAAGAACAAGTACCCATTGCCTAGAATAGATGTCTTGTTTGATCACTTGCAAGTAGCTAAAGTATTATCTAAGATTGACCTCAGATCCAGGTACCATCAGCTAAGGATTAAGGAGGAAGATGTTATTTGGCTTCAATTTTACATACCATTGGAATGCAACCCTAATTAATGATGCCGAAAAATACTTGTAGGAGATATGACTCATCAGTTGCCAAATCTCTCAGGCCACTGATGTAATGAGCAATATGCTCCTGAGCAGAGCCTTCCCCATTGAACTTGGTGAATTTGGGGGACTTTGCATAACTTACAGGAAGCTTCTTGAATATATGATGCACAGGAAATGGCACTTTGTATAGGTCGAAGGTAGTTGCACCCTCATCATGCTGCGCCATTTTGACTTCGACAAGTTGCTCAATCATGAGTCTTTGTGATGCTACAACATCTTTGGCAAATGCAGGAGAATTTTGGGCATTGTGGGTTCCCCCCTCACCCCTAGTCTTATAGAGGTTTTCAGGAGTGAAGTTTGTTTCAGCATCTTGTTGCCTAACTGCTGCAGCTACTAGAAGACTATTGCTAGGAGGTGCTCTTGGTCGGAGCGAGTTTGCCGGAGGAGCTTGTGGTTGCCCCTGCTAGTCCTCCCATCTTTGGATAAAGCCTAGAAGCAAGGCTTTAAGCTTTTGATTCTCCAACCTTATTTCTTCTATCGTCTGAGGTTGGGTCTGATTTTGTTGTTGCTCGGGGTTAGCCCCATTATTTTGGGCATTTATCCAGTATTCGCCAACACTTTTTGTGGCATTAACACTACCATTCTGGGGTCGATATGTTCCTGCATTCCTTTGGCTTAACCAACATATGACTTGCTCCATCTGACGGGTCGTGGGCCCATCCCGTTGTGCCAAGTTAGCAATCTCATTTGGATCATCTGATAAGGCTGATTGCCGGTTATTGGTGCTGGAGGCATAACAGGTGTACACCCTGATGCCATCACCTGTCATCTTGTTGACTCTCCTTCTCTTTTGAGTTGAATGGGGAGGTGCCCCCAATTGCTCAAAAATGGATGTCCTCTGCAGGACTTACTTCTTCGCCTTGTAGGTGCCTTCCTTTTTTTGACCTTATGGGGATCAAGGTCGAACAACTGGAGTAACAATTTGCCCTTCTTGCTCTTAGGGTTCTTGGAATTGTCACTTTACTAGGGTGGCCCTAGCTTGGTGTATTTTGCAGGCTCCTTCGTTGGTCAACCACATCTTCTTTAAGTAAAGGTTGTTGTTTTTCACAGGGTTGCCCCCATTCCGAGTCATGGTAAGCTTCTTTCAATATCTTTGCCCCTGATAAATAGAGACCTTGGTGGCAGTCTTCTTGAATTCTGCCTTATCTTGGCAAACTTTAGGTAATATCCTGAATCGGTTCTTTACAGGGACCGTAGGGGGCGAACTTTTGGCTTGGTGATTTCTCCTTCATTCATGTGAATGCAAAGGTTATCCATCACAATGGTCTTAGTAAGACTTGGATGGCACTGCGACAAGAATCTTCTTATTAGACCTTTGACCATGCCCCATGTTGAACGAGGAAGCTGGTGAGACGCTTCCAATGTTGTCATTGAAACTTAGAATGGAAGCCTCAATGAAGTTGCTCTTCTTGACATGGAGAGAGCCACGTCTTTTTCTCTTGTGCTTGGAGACAGCTTCGGTTGTCGCGACGAACCCCAAAGAGTATGAGAACTCGAAGACAACAGGGAAATCTCCAAAGCATATTGGTGTGGTGAGATAGCTATTTTACATGTGGCTTTGGACCACCAACGGACCAAAGTCACTTTGGATGTTACTACCATTGATGTTGGAGAGATTTGGCTTTCTACACCAGACATGGCAAAGTCAGTGACTTTGTGGTAAGGGCATCACTTGATAGAGAGATGAAGGGAAGGAGATGCCCACCGGGTGTGCCATTTGTGGGATTTTTTTTTTTTTTTCTCTCTTCTTGATTTTTAGACTTTGGGGACTTAGGATGAGCCTCAAGGAGTCTATGACTTCGGATCAGGCATGGATCCATAATTTGACATCTCCCCATTGACCTCGGTCAATGTTAATTATGTCAATCAAATGATTGACCACTGTTGATAACCATTCGATTGACACCCTTAAAACATAATCATGCATTAATGAATTCCATTTAATAAGTCAAACTTTGACCTATTGCAAAAGGGGACTTAAGAAAACATCACTATGATGTCCTTACATCCTTAAAGGATACACGTTGATTGACTTTATCCTTTGCATACTTGGAAAAATATTGAAAGGATATAGTTTGGCATACTTTTGGGCACAAGGCCCCTCTTAGAATCCTTAAAGGATACTAAAAGGATACACTCTAGTTGAAGTGTATGGCGAATTTCCTTTAGTATGCCTAAAAGGCATCCTCAAATCCTTTAAGTATCCTTTCAGATATGACATCCTCATGTTAATCGAGTATCCATTAACCCCAACTATCCTTTAAACATCCTAAAGGATAGTATGTGGTCCAATCGACTCAATTGGGTGTCCTTTTAACATGTTGTCCTTAATGGGTCTTGATGAACCTTGTTTATGACCCATTGCATGCCCCTTAGGTTATTGGGCCTTCATGGGCTCACTTAAAATCCATTAAGGATCCACTTAGGATTTAACCCAATGAATGCAACCTCGCTATGCTCATGATGGATGATTTAACAATTGCACCCACTTGAATATCTATCTATTTGAATGTCTTACTCAATGTCAACATACATCATTAATTTGATTAATGAGACATGTCCTCGCTTAATCAAAATAAGGGGCCCCCAAACAATATGAGAGCACCTACCTAGTTTAAAAGAAAATACATAGTCTTCGTAGGCTTCTTGCCTTGAGAGAACTTGAAAGCACTTGAGAACTTTTCTTCTCTTTGGATTGACAGAGTCTCCCCTAGCCTTTTACGGGGTTTCCTTCATTGTCCCTACAGCAGGCCCCCTTAGGAGGTATTTATGAGGGAGCAATAGGCCAACTGGTGGGGGGGAAGGCACCGGTGGCACCCCCACCGTTGGCTCCCCTCCAATGAGAGTGTGGGAGGTGAAAGGGCAGGAGAGAGAGGGAGATGAAAGGGTGAGATAGAGAACTATATGTGTGTGTGTGAGAGAGAGAAAGAGAGGTGGGGACCGGTGGACACCCCCCACCGGTTGGCTCAAGCAGTGGGGCATCCCACCGGTGGGTACCCCCCCACCGGTGCCTCCTCATCTTCCTTTTCTTTCTTTTCCTTCCTTCTTTTCCTTCTCCCCCCCCCCTCTTTATTTAATGGGGGAAACCCCCACCAGTTGCAGACCCCCCATCGATGGGATTATCCGGTGGGGGGTTGGCTATCGATGGCACCCCCCACCGGTACCCTCCTCTCTCTCTCTCTCTCTCTCTCTCCCATCGGTGGGGGTCTATAAGGGAACCGGTGGGGGTCCTTTTTTTCTACCTTGTCCCTTCTTTTTCCTTTTTATTTTTTTGCTTGCCCTTGTTAAAAAGCATGTCAACAGGCACCTGCCTCACCAACGAGGCGGTCCACCTAGGCAGCAGGTGGTTCTTCCACCTCAGCCTGCCTCAGCATTTTTAAAACATTGTTTATTAAGGTGAATTATACCATGTTCGAATAAATGTAAATAAATGGTAAACAGACAAAACAGATTCCTTGATAACAAAATACAAAATAGACACTGTACCATGGTTCCAGAAACCAGCTGAACCAGACCAGAACCAGAGAAACCAGATTGGTACGGTCAGGACCAGTCCATGCCTGCCCGTTCAAGGGTTGAACCATCTGCTTCTACATAGAAATAATAAAAAGTCATATTCAACTGACAACAATCCAGCTGTGAAGAGGGCAGACAAGCTTGAACTAGACTAAACCCAACATGAATTGGATTGGCAAAATCGAGGCAGCCTAAAACCCGCTAAAAACCAGCCGAAACCAGATGGTATACAAATCTCAGAATCTGCCTGTTCAAGCACGAAGTGGCAAGAATTAGAATTGGAACTGCCCTTCCTGGCTCCAGTTCCTAAACTGGTTTCTAAAACCATGCAGTATACTTGTGTCTCAATTACTACTTTGAGTGGCATCACATTGTATAGGAAAAAGACGAAAGCATCTGAGTTACCGGAGGCAAGTGGTATCTTCTTGTTGGTATGAAAAAGTGTAGCAGAGGTCACCTCATTTCAGATGAAATGGAAACAGGTTAGTGATTACAATATGGTGGTAAATGCTAATTACTCTACATCTCTGTTGTTGACCTAGCATAGCATTTATCAAATGAATTTTTACCCACCAAGAAATCAATGCACATAATCAAAGTTAAAAGCTGGACACCATTTACCTCCTGTGAGACTCCCTTTTTCGATTTTGAAAAATCCTTTGAATGCGGAAAATCTTTGTCGGATTTGGAAAATCTTTATGGAATCTTAATTTGAAAAGAGAGTTTTAAATTTTGAAAATATGTTCTCTCTTCTTTTAAGCAAACTTTTAGGATTAAACCTTAAAGTTTAAATGACTTATGAATCGACTATGGATCCGTATTCTTAACCTCTCCCCACTGACCTCGGTCAGTGTTAATTACACCAATCAATGATTAGTAACCCTTGATTAACCATCTAGATAAGATTTGAAATAAACAGAAAACAAGTAGGAGTTGAATACAGCATACAAGTCATTTTTTGTTCTTTTTATGAGGATTCCATAGATATCATTTAAAGGATACTTAAAAGATTTTAAAATTCTCACAAAGGAGTGAATAGTTTGAGGAAGATTCTTGGAAATTATCCTTTAAGTATCCTTTAAGAGGATGGAGGATTATTTAAGCAGCATGTCGTTTCATTTAAAATCTTTTAAAAAGACGTAGACTGCTTAAAGGATATCTTTAATTGATGAGGCATGAAGGCCGCCACATAATTAAGAATATTCTTTAATGGTCCTTCACCGGATATGAAGGAACCACAAAGTTATTTTAGGTCATTTAACCAGTATAAATGAATCAAAACTTAATGATTAATCTATCAGTAGAAAATAACCACTTTAATTAATGATTACCCTATTAATATAAAATGAACAAAAGTTTATTCTTATTGGTTCATCTACAAATACGATAATCACGACTTCGTAGCCTGACCCCTAGTTAGGACAGAACTATAAAAATCACAGATCATATTCATTGATAGGGATGAATCAATAATCATGACCTTTGGTCACTCTACCAATAAGAGTGAACCATTGATCAAGTGGTCAGTCCACCAACAGGATAGAACCACTAAATTTAGGCCATTCAACCAGTATGAATGAACCTGATTTTTTTTATTACCTTTTTTTGAAAAGGACCTTGGTTATCCAACTGATATGGAAGAGCCATGTTGATTTAATTTGTTAATTTAATTTATTGATTAATTAACAAATTAATTTAATTGGTTAAGTTAATTGATTAATTAACAAGTTTGTCAATTGAATTGATTGAATTAACAAATTAACTTAATTGGTTAATTAACAAGTTTGTTAATTGAATTGGTTGATTGATTAACAATTTTAACTTAATTGGTTAAATTAATTGATTGAATAATAAATTTTTGGTCTACCAAACATTATGGAAGAACCATGTTAATTTAATTGGTTAAATTTATTAGTTAATTAACAAGTTTGTTAATTTAATTAGTTAATTGATTAAGAATTTAACTTAATTAGTTAAATTAATTGATTAATTAACAAATTTATTTATTTATTTAGTTGATTGATTAACAATTTCAACTTAATTAGCTAAGTTGATTGATTGACTAACAAATTTGTTGATTTATTGATTAACAATTAAACTTAATTAATTGAATTAATTGATTAATTAACAAACTAGTTAATTTGATTGGTTGAATTAATTAACAAATTAACTTAATTAGTCAAGTTAATTGATTAATTAACAGATTTTGTTAATTGATTGATTAATTAACAGATTTTATTGATTTAATTGGTTGGTCGATTAATAACTTAACTTAATTGATTGATTAACAACTTAATTTAATTAGTTGATTGATTGGTTAACAAATAAGTTAAATTAATTAGTTGATTAACAATTTAACAAATTAACTTAACTAGTTAAGTTAACTGATTGATTAACAAATTTTGTTAACTTAATTGATTGAATGCTTAATAAATTAATTGGTTAATTAGCAAATTTGTTGATTTAATTGATTGAATTAATTAATAGATTACTAAATTTATTAACTTAATTAGTTGAATTAATTAACTTAATTGATTAATTTAATTGATTGGTTAACAAACTTATTAATTTAATTAGTTGAAATAATTAATTTAATTGGTTGATTAACTGATTGATTAACAAACTTTTGGTCTACCAAATATTATGAAATAACCATGTTTATTATTTAACTTCTTTTTATTCAACTTCCCCCCCTTTTTTTTAGATTAATATGGTCAACCAACCAATATGGAAGAGCCATGTTTATTAATTTATTATTTTCTATTTTTTAAGTTAATTTATTACTGAATGACCATCCAACTAATATGGAAGAACCATTATTTTTATTTTTTATTTTTTATTTTATTTAATGGCCAACCAACCAATATAGAAGAACCATTATTTTTATTATCTTTTTATTTTCTATTTTTTATTTTATTTAATAGCCAACCAACTAATATGGAAGAACCATTATTTTTATTATCTTTTTATTTTCTGTTTTTATTTTATTTAATAGCCAACCAACCAATATGGAAGAACCATTATTTTTATTATCTTTTTATTTTCTATTTTTTATTTTATTTAATGGTCAACCAACCAATATGGAAGAACCATTATTTTTATTATCTTTTTATTTTCTATTTTTTATTTTATTTAATGGCCAATCAACCAATATGGAAGAACCATTATTTTTATTATCTTTCACATGATGAGAATATAAAACCTAATAGCCATTCAAACAATATGAATTGACCATATTTATTTAACATAAGGAAAAAAGCATATAAGGACATGAAAATGAAAATAGACTTTTATTCCCCTCTTTTTACACTAAAAAAAGACAAAACTACAAGCCTTCAAAAAAACCAGCAGGGCCCTCTCTTCTCTTTTCTTGCTGCAGGTTGTGCAGATTTCGGGGCGTTTTTCCTTTGAGACTTGGGCCTCCTTTTATAGATCCGGAGGAGGGGCATCGGTGGCACCCCCCACCGGTGCCAACTAGGTGCTGAGGGGGGGGGGGGTTACCATGCGTGAGAGGGAGAGAGAGATAAGGAAAGGGAGAGGGAGAGAGAGGTAAGGAAAGGGAAAGTAGGACGCGGTACTGTAGTGCTACAGTACCCGCCTTTCTTTTTTTTGATCCCCTTCCTTCTTTCTCTCTTTTCCTGATAGGAATTAGGGAGAGGGAGAGAGAGGTAAGGAAAGGGAGAGTAGGACGCAGTACTGTAGCGCTACAGTACCCACCTTTCTTTTTTTTGATCCCCTTCCTTGTTTCTCTCTTTTCCTGATAGGAATTAGGGCCGGCTGGCTTGCTCTCTACCTTCTTTCTTTACCAGAATTAGGGCCGGCTGCTCCCTCTCTCCCTGTGGTGCGTTTTATGCTGTTGGCTGACGCCTCTGCTGCTGCTGGTGAAGCTTGGCTGGCTGCTGCTGTTGGAGGGTTGGTGCTGCTTCTTGGGCTTGCTGCTGTTGGAGCTTGCATTGATGCAGAAAATTGGCTGCTGATTCTGGAGGCACTTTGTTGCAGTTTTGCTACTGCACTGCTGCAGATTTCCAGATATGTGTATCCCTTTTTTTTTTCCCTTTGCAAACACATACATGCATGCCTATGTATTTTGCATGCATGTTGCAGATTTTCCATACATGCATATGGATTCTTTTCCCTTTTTTTTGCATGTAAACATGTGTATACATATGCATAGAGAAAAAAATATGTGTATGTATTGGAAAAAAATTGGTTCAACACCTCCCTACCTGAACTATAAAAATTTTAAAGATATTGAGACAGATAAGCCGTAAGTAATTCAAACAAAAGTCCCTACTAGAGACTGTTGTTTTGTATATGTAGTTAGGCTATTTATGTAGGTAGAGCATCATCATATGACCCTATTAGGGCTTCCTGCACTTGCGTTATTGTGTGTAAACTAGTCAAGATTTCTTCACATCCACGTGAGCATGCAATAAGAATCTAAGCATCTCGGGACATTTTCCTTTTTGCATGTGACTAGGTTTTGAGTTGATCAACTCATTTCTAGCAAGACATCCATGAGGCAACACCTTTTGCCCAGTTACATTCCTTTCCTCCATCTTAAAACTTTCTGGCATCCTTCGTTAAATCCCATGAAATGAATCTGTCTTCACCTAAAGCTACATCTACATAGTCCACATATATAGAAATAACAAATGTAGCTGTCAACAGTACGCAGTGGAAGCATCCTATGACCAGTTTACAACTTGATGTAGAACCCAGTCAAAGCAACAACAAAAACTGGAATATTAGAACAAACAAGAACCAGAAGATGTTCTGCCCATCATGTTACACAATTTAATTTCCAACTTTCTATCCGCATAACAACAGAGAATATAACTATTAAGTGTTCACTATTTCTTTTTGAAAGTAATATTCACCATTTTGTTCTAACTGAAATTTAGTAGCAGAGTTATGGATGATATCTAACAAGTGATAGAATATTGTAATCTACCTGTCATAAGCCGAAGAAAAGCAGAGGTTATGAATACGCTCATAATATCCTCAAATATAGTTGAATTAAATAATTGGAATGGTGAATCCAAACCATGCCAAGCCATGATAATAATCATCTGCAAATTGCAACAGGGAAGATATCTCATTATCCTCAGCATAATAAAAAGACCACTCCCTCCAGATGCAGCGTCTGGGAAGGGTCAGATCAGATGTATGCAGCCTTCCCCATCTTTTATGCAGACAGGCTGTGTTTACAAATGTGACCTCCGGGTCACAATGATCAACCTAGTTCCTTGACATAATGAAACATTTAAATGTCAAGCATTCTTGTTATATGATTGTGGGCTATACCTGGTAAGCTGATATGAAAAATGACCACATCCTGTCAAAGCTTCTAAAAAGATGAAAAAAAGAACGTATTTCCACAAAGTTCATCTTGCCAAGCCACTTTTGCTGGTGTCCCTCATCTGTGCTGCCCTGTAGTATGACCATGGTCAAGGAAAAATGTGAAATAAAACTAAATTTGTCAAAAATATTACAAACAAGAAGACAAATGGACACTAACAATGTGCATCCAAGTGGCAACTCCTTGTAAGTCATTCAGGAGTTCAGTTATGCATGGTAGATTCTCATCAATTATAGTGCTTCCCATATTAAATCAAACAGTGTTAGGGTGGGGGATAAAAGCAAAGGCAACAAGCAACTGAGATATTGAAAAAATAAAGAAAAAGACAAAGAAAGTACAATCACGATACCTGAAGACTGGTAGATTTTTGGTATTTGGATGAAAGTGTGCAAAAGAAGTCACAACCAAGCTGCAGTGGCCAACCCAGCTTGAAACAATCACTGGACCTGAAGCAAACAACTAAAGTGGTAAACATTAATACAAGTGACATGGCATCCTTAATATCAAGAAATGTACATGAGGACAAACCAGAAGTACTCATTCAAGTCATCATAGTTCCTCCATTTTGAATGATCGGCACTTCCGTTATTGTTCTTATGAGCTTCCTACTTTAGCGAGAGAAAATTTTAGAAGCAAGTATGAAAAGAAGTTGCAGAAATAGGATTACAACTAAAATGATACAGCACCTCGTAAATAACCATGTATAATGGAGTAACCACATTCTTAAGAAACGACTCAGGTCCACCCCCATAGGCTGGAGTCACTTTCTCTCCAGTGTTCCAACTGATGGAACCAAATAACATGCCAGATAGCTCATATGCCATCTGCAATGGAGAAACTGACTTATAAGATAAAAATAAACTATCTGACAAAATTGAAGAAAAGATAGAAAGCACTTTTAGACACAAAAAGACATTGGGAATCTGAAATTGTTACCCTGCTATCATAACTGAACCTAAAATCATGTTTGCCTATTCATAAACATGTTAAACCTCATCAAGGTGTACATATGACCTTTAGCATGGATGCACATCAGTTTATCCCCCCTTTTCTGAAAGTGGATGGTACCACAAAATTCTATTAAAAAACAATTACAAGTATAGGCATGTGAAGCTCTGAAAAAGGAAAAAAGAAACTGTGACTCCCACTAGCTCTCCAAGGCAGCCAACAAAGAATAAGAA
Organism: Zantedeschia hybrid cultivar; assembly: GCA_030544215.1. Taxonomy (NCBI): domain Eukaryota; kingdom Viridiplantae; phylum Streptophyta; class Magnoliopsida; order Alismatales; family Araceae; genus Zantedeschia; species Zantedeschia hybrid cultivar. The sequence goes on from JARZZO010000004.1 coordinate 54,165,867, forward strand.
TGTGCAGGATAATCGGGAAATTGATCAATCTTCAACAAAATGCTTTTGTGCCTGGGAGGAACTTATTTGATTCATTTATTGTTGCACATGAGATTTTGTTCACCATGAAGAAAGAGAGGAGAAAAGGTATGTTGATAAAATTGGATTTTCATAAAGCTTACGATAATGTCTCTTGGGAATGTCTATGGAATGTTTTACAAAAACATGATTTCCCTGATCAGTGGGTGAAAATTCTGAAGAATTGTATTTCCACTGTTGTCTTCTCTATGTTAAGTAATGGAAGAGTGGAAGGTTTTTTCAAGAGTTCCAGAAGATTAAGACAAGGAGATCCACTATCTCCGTATCTTTTCATCTTAGTGGCTAATATTTTAAGTATCATGTGTCATAGGGCAGAAGAGCAAGACTGGTTCCGTGGAGTTAGAGTGATGAATGCAGGGCTTTGTATCTCCCATCTGCAATATGCAGATGACACTTTATTATTTTTAGGAGGAGGGACAGGTCAGTTACACAGGCTTCTATTTTTACTCAAATCATTTGAGTTTACATCAGGGCTCCAAATCAACTTTGATAAAACCTCTATCATTGGAGTTAAGATGCAGGAAGAGGAATTGATAGAGTGTGCTCAGGTTTTAGGATGCAGTATTGAAGGCCTTCCGATAGTGTATTTGGGATTACCACTTCACTACACATCTACAAGAATTACCGACTGGGAGCCAATGGTAAACAAATTGCATAGGAAATTATCACTTTGGAAGGCTAAGAATTTGAGTCTTGGAGGCAGGATAACTCTATTAAATTCTGTCCTTTCTTCTATTCCTGTTTATTACATGTCCCATCATGCCCAAGGAGATTATCAAAAGAACAGACAAAATCAGGAGGAGATTTTTGTGGGGAGGAAATAATGAAAATAAAAAAGGAATCCCTTTGGTTCAATGGAAGAAAGTCTGCAAGCCAAGAAAAAATGGAGAGTTGGGTGTAAAAAATCTGAACATCATGAATCTATCTTTGTTGGGGAAATGGCTTTGGCGAATGCTGGATGCAGAATCTCACTTATGGAAAGAGATTATGACACAGATATTATGCTAACAGTGGGAGGTTCAGAACTTTCAAGCCAAATCTCAGAAGTTTGTCTCCAATCTGGAAAGGAATTATGAAATCCGCGGAATGGGTTTTCAAATTCAGCAGAATCATAGTGGGAGATGGTAACAATACATTTTTCTGGTATGATAGATGGGCAGGGGAGTACATGCTAAAAGATAAATTTCCTCTTATCTTTAATCTTGCTGTGGATAAATGGAAAAAAGTAGACGAGGTGTACACATGTGATGAGGGGAATTCTTGTTGGAATGTTATTCTTCGGAGGATTCTAAAGGATGTAGAGCTGGAACAATTCTTAGAATTAATGTGCTTTTGTATGATGTTAACATCGACCCACAGAGACATGATAGGATTGTTTGGAAAGAGAATAATGGGGTTTTCTCTGTCAAATCACTTTATTCTTTGATTGAAGGGAATGTATCTATTTCTTCTGTGTTGAAGGACATCTGGAAGGTAAAATCTCCATTGAAGATTAGAGCTTTTATGTGGCTTTTACTAACAAAAGAGAATTGTGACTAAAATGTACAGAAAACATTGGGATGCAAATGGTCCAACTATCTGCTCCATGTGTAACCTGTCAGATGAAGATGTGGACCACTTATTCATACATTATGAAGTGAGCAAAGAAATCTGGAGGATATTTGCAGAAAATCTGAAGGTGCAGATGAATTTCCAAAACATAGAAGACATGTTCCTATTCTTCAGGAATTTTCCTATATGAAGCAACAAAAAGTAATAAAAAATCTGATGCATGCGATATGTTGGAGTATATGAAGGAATATGAATGATAATTTGTTCAAGGGAAGCAAAGTCTACATAGAAAATATATGTCTGGAAGTGGTTTCTCTGTGGTATCAATGGAGTCGTCACATATTGGGTATCTTAAAGGATAGTTGGAATAGAGTAACAAGTCAAATGTAATTTTACTTTTTCGTTTCTTTGGTCTGAGGAACCTCTCCCCTAGACTGCTTTTGGATGTACTCCCTCTTTTTATTTGATAAAATTGGTGGTACACCTGACTTTCTTTTTTTAAAAAAAGAATAAGAATGTGCTTGAGCACAACACAAAAAATTGCTCCCATTCAAGCACTCTAACAGAAATAAAAGATACAAGAGACTCCATAGACTTGGACTCCTTGAAAATCATGTTGTTGTGCTCACCCCAAATGGACCAAAGGGTGGCATGAAGGACTAGCCGCCGCCACCTGACGATCGTCTTTACCCATCAATTCCTCCTCCAACCCCTGAATAGATCCTCAATAGAATTGGGTAATGGTTGCACAATGTTCATCTTCACAAAAAGCAGCTCCATAAATGGGCATTGAAGGAGAAGATAGTCTAATGTATTGTCATATTGGCCACACAAGGGGCAGGTGGTATTAACTCCATTCAGAAAAGCAGCAATCTTATCACAAGTAGGGAGTCGACCATGGATAAACCTCCACATCAAAATCTGCACCTCCATGGGGCTTTTAGTTCTCCACACCTCTTTGAAGAATCCATCATGGATCTGCCAATATGCTGACCACACAGAGTAACTACCAGACTTGTCCCAACTCCAAGTCCATGTTCTACATCCGGATTAGTACTGGATTCCTGTAGGAGGAGAAGGCGATCAGTCAGCTGAAGGTACTCTTCATTTTCAGGTCCTTTCAAAAAGTAGGGTTCCATCCTCCATCTTCCTACAACTGAGAAACCACCTATGCTGGAGAAGTAGAGATCTTGGATGATATACGAGGGAATTTCTCACATAGAGGAGTCCGATCACACCACTTGTCTTCCCAAAACAGTCAGGTTTGGCTATTCCCTAGGTTAAGCTGGTTGCCGGAAAGGATCAAATCTGACGTCTGTAAGATGCCCTTCCACAAGTGTGAAGTTCAAGTAGTCGAAGAGGGGGCTAAGTCTCAAACTCTTGCAGTCCTGTAGTACTTTTGCATAATCTTGTCTGCCCATACAGGTCTTCTTGGAAATCCCAGATGTGATAACCATTTGCATAATCTTGTCTGCCCATACATAATCTTGTTCTTGATGCCCAGACCCCCAGTCTTCTCTGTGCAGATATTGGAGCATCGGATATCATGTCACCCTCTCTCTATTTACTGTGTCCCATGCCAAAAAAATCTGCACCAAAGTGAGTCAATTCTCTTGGCTGCCGACGTGGGTATATAGAAGAGGGACAAACAATGCTTAGGAAGACTACCTAAAATAATTGACAGAGAATTAATCTACCCCCTTAAGACAAAAAACTTGCCTTTCCACCTAGCGAGCCTGGCTTCCAAAAAAAAAAAAGAGAGATAACCTTGTTCCAATCTGAGCACTGGATAACACTTGGGGGATAAGGGGAGGCCTAGATATGAAATGGGGAACTATTAAACATGGCAGCTCAGTAGGAAGGCCGCCCTACGAAGAGGATCATGATCCACATTAATGCCTACCAAAAGACTCTTCTCATAATTAACCCTCAGGCCACTACATCCTTCAAGATCTGTAACATCTGCCTAATAACAAGGGTGAAATTTGCTTGCTACTATTACGTACCCTGATACCAGAAATGAAACACAAGTTCTCAACTCTTAACCAGAGTGCACTCAAGATATGTGCCACCAAGACAAAGAGAAGAGGTGAGATCGGACATAGGCTGAGATCCATCTCACCCATTTATCTCTAAACCCCATAAGTGAAAGAATATGTAGAAGACAGCCCCAATTTACTATGTCATAGGCCTTTTGAAAGTTGAGCTTAAGGACTAAGCCTTGTATCCTCTGAACCTTCACTACATGGAGGCACTCAAGGGCAACCAAAAAATTGTCTTGGATATGCCTTCCTTTGATGAAAGCCCCCTAATGTATACCCACCAATCTGTCCACCACCTTTTCCAGTCTAGTAGCCAACATTTTGGTGATAATTTTATAAATCCCATTCAGAAGATTGATAGTTCTATATCATGAAGGCTTTCAGCTCCCTCTTTCTTAGGGATCAATATTAAGAAAGTCTTGTTAATGGCCCTAAATGAGGTCTATCCTCCTGAAACCCATATCGCCTGCACACTGCCCGTCTTGACAATATCCCAACAATGCTAGTAGAAGAACATAAGGAAGCCATCAGGACCTAGAGCTTTGTTCCCAGCAAGAGAGAAGACAGCCATTCTAACCTCCTCCTCTGAGGAAGGCGTAGAGATCTTGGTCACCTCCTCTGAGGAGAGTATAGGAAGGAGCCCCTCAGAAATTGTAGGCCTTTAGAAGTCCTTGTCTGAAAAAAGGTTTGCATAGAAAGCTTTGTCATGCTGAAGAATATCCTATTAAGTCGACAAACTTTATCCCCATCTTTTATAGTTCTCAAGGCATTTAGCCTTCTCCTGCTTAAGGCCACCTTCTAGAAATATGTCGTATTCTTATCCCCTTTTTTAATCCACCTTTCTCTAGATCGCTGATGTCAATAGGTTCCTTCCTTCTTAGGAAGTTCCCTATATTCTACTTTCAGGGCATTCTTAGTCTTCTGTCCTCATCCTCAAGAAGTCCCGCTTCTTTAAGCACATCTAAGCCCTCACTTTGGAGTACTATGCTGTCCTTGGCATTTTTGCCAAGCAAGGCTTTGTTGGCTCCCCATTTAGTGAGTTCCAGTACGAGCAGCTTCAACTTTTTTCACTACTCTACCCATCGGATTTAGGAGATTTCCAAGTAGTGTTTACCACCTGCATAAAGTCGTCTTCCTGAAGCTAATACCTCTACAGAAAAAAGTAGTGTCTAGCAGATCACCGTTCATCTAGAGGAGGACAAGCCTGTGGTCAGATGCTAGCCTGGAGAGACAAATTGCCTCCAAAGAAGGGAAGTGGGCTTCCCAATCTAGTGACACCAAGAACTATCCAAATGAGATAGGGAAGGAGAATCCTTAAAATTAGACCAAGTAAAGTGGGCATTCGACATGCAGATGGCAAAATTAAAGCTGCATCATGAATAAAATTTAGAAGTCTTTCATTTTTGCAATAGGAGGTGAGTTACAAGATCTTTCTACAAATGAGGTTGTAGCATTGAAGTCGCCTATCAAGCACCAATGCCTCCCCAACCTACTATGTTGCTCAAGGAGGTTTCCCCGTAACTCCTTATTCCCTTCCCTATCTTGAGAACCATACACCCCTGTAAAATCCCATATAAAGCCATCATTCATATTTCGGAAGGTGTGCAAAATAGTGAATCTACCTGCCATCCGAAGCTCCTCCGCCTCCTTTAAAAGGAAGTCATTCTAACGGATCATAATGTCCCTAGATCTCCTTATGGAAGGAGAAGAAGTCCCTTTATGAAATCTTCCTCCCCCTTTCTCCCTCATAATATCTACATCTTTACTATCACACTTGGTCTCTTGGATGTAAAGCACATCCATCCTACACCTCCTAACAAAATCGTTCATGGTTGTCCTCTTTCCCTCCCTACTACCCCTCTGACATTCCATGTAATAAGCCTTATTGGGTAGGTAAGATGGCATCCTCTCCCCTCTCACTCCCAGATTCCCATTTGACTCCATTCTCTCCTAGCAATCTCTTTCCTTTAACAGACTTCTATCCTTTAGACCATCTAGCTAACCTTGCTAGCCACCTCTTTTTAATCTTGAAGATACCTCTTCTTACTTCCTTGCCCATGCCCTCATAAAAAACCACCACCTTTACAACCAATATACAGAATTGTTCTTCAGTAGCAGACTTCACGGTAGCACATAGCTCCCAAACCTCCTTTTTGTTCATCTCCCCTTCGATCGTATTGGTGTCTGAGACACCTCCTTCGTCTTATTGATTGTCTGGATCCTTGCCTAGAAGGGAGTCCGGCACTATACAAATCCTTAATCCATTAGGACTAATAGTAGCTGGGTCCTCATCTCCAATCAATTCAAAGGTCTCACCCTGCTGAGCCTCCTTGCCAGTAGAGGGTAGGTAGGTTTGAGCAAACAACGCCCACTAGTCTACATTGCTTACTCTTCTAGGGCCTCCCGCAAGGTTAGGAATACAAGGAAGCACAATAGATGGCGGGCAAGACCTCCTATGAGTCTCCCCTTATGGCCTTATATGAAGGCCCAGGGAAGACCCTTCAACGAAGCAAGCTACGTCGAAAGCCGGCTACAGTCGCTCAAAACCATATCCCTTGCCACTCTCGAGGGTCTGCACATTGATGTCGGAGGGAGCCAAAGCAGTCTCTCACGTTACAGCCAACTCAGCAATAGCGAAGGGCTATACAGGAGAGGACAACCTATGATGCAAGCTTCCTAGATCAATCATGGCTATCAAGCAAGGAAAAACTTTTGGGACTGGGTCCAAGAATAGGCCACAGGCAATCAGTGCAAGTGGATAAGTTATGGGCCCTCAGATCAAGTATGAAATGCGTCAAGGTTGATCTTTCTACCGGCTCCGGGATGGTTGAACAACCCGATCAGTGGTGGTCAGATCAAACTCACCCCAAAACTCATCGAGAACTTGGATTGGGATAGGAAAAAGGCAATCCTCAAGGGGAAGGAGAAGCCCTCTATGGTTTCCTCGCCGTTGCAAGCTCTAAGGACCCTTTCAATGCAAATGAGACCTCCTTTAGAACCGATCAATAGGCTGCCCTCCTCCTAGATTCCAACTTCCCCCATGACCAACTGCATATATGGACATTACAAAGAACAACGGGGACACCATGGAGGTGGACCTTCACCCTGAGTCCTTTAAGGTCTGGGTAGGTGTCAAAAGCCATGTCCCATTTGAGAATTTCGAGCGCACACCCCTCTCCGACCATGACTCCAAGCTCAACCAAAGCCCTAGCTTCCTGTTCGGAGGGGGCAACCCTTAGGAAGCAGTTGCCTAGGTTGAGGACTTCCCACTTTTTTCTGGTTCCCTCTCCCTGTGCATACCATTGCACTTACTTGACGGATACCTAGATGGTCAACTACAGGAAGCAGCCTGATAAACCTCCGAAACAACCGCAGGGCAAGGAACTCTGGTAATGGCTAAGAGGGGTCAGAAATTGAAGGCTCCTAGAAACCCTTGCAATTGGCTGTAGAACTCCTCTTGTCTAAGACAATTTCAGCAAAGGACCTCTTCCCCCTACCACAGAAGCACTGAACATGCTCCCCCCCTCCCCGCATACAACAGACAACTCATCAGAGCTACACAATATTTGATAAGGTGCCCCTTTTCGAGGCATGGATAGCAATACGGAAGACTAACAAAGCCAGGCAGGTGATCTCTGCAAGAGGAAGAACACCGGAAAGGCCGCCAGAGGTTTGGCCGCCTACTGGAGCCAAAGGGCACTCTGTTTGCTCCTAGGCTAGGGGGCCGCACGCTAGAATCCTCAAGCCATGCTTCTCTTTTGGATATCCTCTTAAACTCCGCTTTCTTCATGATCTTCCTTTTTTTTTCCTTTTTGTTAAAGGGGAAAAAAAAATTGCTACAGTAACTAACTAACGGGAACAAAAATTGTTATGGGAAAAGATTGGACAATAGACTAATAGTAAGTCGTACAACTTGCAACAATGTATAGCCAAAAAAGGGAACATGTCAGGAGAAGCATCAAATAGTTATCTTTTATAGACATGGGATACAAATTAGGGATATCAGATCAAACATCAAATAAAAAGTGACAATAATAACTTGTTAGTAAGGACTTTATAAACATCAAGTAATTACGTAGCAAAGGAGAAAATGTGTTTAACATTAAGAAAAAAGAATTGTATAGAACTCTTTGGATCAATCGGCCGGTCCCATCCGATACCGAGCTCCAACCCGCCATTCCCTTACTAGGATCGGGCGGATCGGCTAGGATCGGTCTGGATCGGCCGATCTGGGCCCGATCGACCGATCCCTAGCCTAACGGCTAGTTGCGAACTAGCCATTTCAAAACGACTAGTTCGCAGCTAGCCGTTAGGAACGAGCCCAACAGCTAGCAGGGGCCTTGGGGGGCTTATAAAAACCCCCCAAGGCCCTCCCCCATCCCCACCAACTCCCTCCTCCCTTCTCTCTCTCTCTCTAAGTTCTTTCTCTCTCTTCCCTCTCTCCCTATCTCTCCAAGATTTTCTCTCCCTCTCTCTAAGTTTTTTTTATATGTAATGTATAAATGTATATTACTGTTAGTATATTTTCCTCCATCTCTTTCCCACCAACTCACTCCTCCCTTCTCTCTCTCTCTCTAAGTTCTTTCTCTCTCTTCCCTATCTCTCCAAGTTTTTCTCCCCCTCTCTAAGTTTTTTTATATGTAATGTATAAATGTATATTACTATTAGTATATTTTCCTCCATCTCTTAATATTTTCATCTACTTATATTTCTCTCCCTCACTCTCTTTTTTTTTTTCTATCTAATGTATGATTGTCTATTAGTATATTTCTCTTTCTTTCTCTCCTTAATATTTTTTATATCTACTTAATTTAAATATTTCTTCCTCTCTCTAATGTTTTTATCTACTTATATTTCTTCATCTTTCTAAGTTTTTTTTCTATCTAGTATTTTTCTCTCTCTTTCTAAGCGACATTCTAGTATCCTACAACGATCGGGTGGACAGCTCAAGAAACTTTTTTTAGTAAGTTGTTTTTCTATTACACACACACACAATCTCTAACAATCTCTCTAAAATTTTCTCTCTCTTGCTTTTTTTTTCTTCCCTTAGATATATTAGTATTAATAGTCCTCAATAATAAATAAAATATATAAGTTTACCAAGTTGTAGTTTGGAAGACAATTAAGGAATGTGCACCATTCCTTTTTTTGTTGAGGGTGACTCGATTTTATACATAAATGACAATAAGGATACTAATTTTTGTCATCGACCATAAAATTTTTAGTATCCTTATTGTCGTTTGTATCTAAAACTAATAATCCTCAACAAAAAAAAAGAGTGATGTACATTTTTTTAATTTTTCTCTAAGACACAATATAGTAAACTTATTTGTTTTATTTACTATTGAAAAACGTTAATATTAATGTATATAAGTGTAAAAAGAAGAGTAAGAGAAAGAAAATGTAAGGGATGAAAGGTAAAGAGAGTGTGTGTTATAGAGACCAATTACTAAAGAAAAAATAAAACAGTCTTAAGTAAAGAAATCAAGGTAGAGTTGCTTATTATTTTTAAAATTGTGTATATATTTTTTGAATTTTTTTTAAGGAGATCGGATTGGATAATTTTATACACATATTATTGGTCGATGCCACGTAGACAACATCATCCGACATTGGACTATGGGTACACAGTCCCAGGAGATCGACGGATCTATTGTCTTTATGGAGACACCTTGTTAGCGGGATCCATCATTTCGTGGAGCATCTTACGGGGATATGCAAAGATAGCATCCTATGTCCCTCAGTCCCCCATGATGTGTGTGCACAGTTTCAGAGGTTTCTACGTCAGGACAAAGGATCATCTAGCACAATACGTAGACAGCCGACAACTAGGCCACCTACATCACCAACTCATCCATCTTCATCTACATCGGTGGGAGGATCTATGATAGAGATTGTGGATGTTGCGCAAACATTTTTCTTAGAGTTTCATATTCCGTCTACTGTTGTACACACACTATCATTTCTTCAAAAGGTTAGATGTATTTAAAGATGGCCACATATACCACTAGCTACCCAAATTGAGTTAGATTTTGGTGGAGAGGATGATGGGTCTTTACTTTCTTCTGATGACTTTGATGAATGATGAGGATGATTGAATTTCATCACTCATGTACTACATATGTGATGTATAATATTAACTTATGAGTTTTTTATTTGTTTTATTTTTTCATGATTTTTCATATTAAAAAAAATAACCTTTTTTTAAGAAAGTGGGGAACCGATTAACCGCGTCGGTCCTGATCGGATCGGATCGGATCAGCCAATCCAATCAATCTAAGACCCGGACCGATCCGAGTCCAATCCCCGAGTTTGCCTTCCTTGCTTTGGGTAACATTCCATGTGGCATATGGAATTTAATATTGCACACATTCTTGTCAAGCTGTGCAGTTCTGAAATCTGGGTTTTAATATGAGAATAAATATGTATGTCTATGCAATTATGTGCACCATGGAGATCTCATTCCATCAAATGGAACTCCTGAAACTAATGTAGTCTGGTTCTAGAGGTTGATCCATATCACCAGTGATCAGAGACCCTTCAGTTGCCGATCTGTACAAGACCATCCAGTCACGCAACCAAGAATGCCATTTAAATGGACAAAGTGCCTCAACATGTAGTGGTGATATGGGACATGGTGTGACGTGTTTGGTTTAGACTTGTACATCTAGTTTGTGATATATAGGAAAGAATAAGAAGGGTACAGCTCCTGCTTCATGGAAAGAAGACATTGCTAATCTAACATATACTATGACATAATCAGATATTATCCTGTCACTGATGTCACAGCAGACATAAAGGTAATAAGGAACAAGATGGCATGCCACTTATAAAGATATTGAAACAAATAAATAACAAGGATAAATACAGCATGAACAGTCAGTCTGATTCCATATTACATGATGAAAAATGTAACAGAGACACTCGGGCATGAGACGCAGGTTTGAAGCCTCTCCCCATATCAAAAGATACAGGCCAATATATAAGATCCCATATTGTTGTTCTTCTTGCTTTACATATGGCAACCTGTACGAACAAAATATCAATCAAATACAGTAAGTGTACAAAATCAAAATGAAACATGACCCCCTTGGAGAGTGATATATTCATGAAATTCTGACTATCAATAATAAGCTTACTGAATGTTACTTTTCCGGCCGACAAATCTGCACCAGCTGTTGTAGTTTTGGAACATTTTCTCCATTAATTCACTCACAGCTCGATTCTCGAGCTGGTAGGACGAGGACTCAAGTTACTTTGATACAATACTACAAGGAAATCACCTTAAAAACAATCTTTTCACAATGAGTACCTCTGACATTGATGCAGGCTTAGGAATCTGCCTAACATGAAGGTTGGCAAGCAATAATACTAGATGCTCTCGTTGATTAGCAACATTTCCCTTCTGCAAGAACATATGATAACTAGGTGTATGCTATCAAAACTTCAGAACAAAAGAAAGTGAGGACAGCCATTTTGCAATCTCTAGAACTTCTGCTACAAGAATTAGTTTAAAAAAAGAAACCATTCTACATAATGAACAGGACAACAGGTGGCAATTACCTGAAATCCAAACCAATGTTGCAGCCAATCAAGCAAATCCATAGAAGCACCTGCCTTTTGATGACCCTCAGCTAGTGGCAGTCCACGGACATTGCAGATGGCAGTGACAGCAGCTTTGATCTGTATTATAGCAGTAAACTGTATCATCAAGTTTCAGAAAAACTAATATTCTAGACCTCCCAAATGGGATAAGAAATGAAATGCCATGCCGTATCATTTTTTCCCCCCAATACCACAACATCAGTGAGCCCCTCCCCCCTCGCTACCACAAACTTATAGCATCTGATCCTGCATTCTTAGAACCGTATCAGATCAATCCATACTGGACCTTAGTTCAGATTTCCCAAACCAGAAAGATCACTGTAGTGGAAACAATCATGTGCGTTAACTCAGTTTACTCAGGTGACACAGCCATATTCCATGAAGTTTGACATATACTTGCTAATTATCACCTTTCATCAGAAGATGAAGACAATTATAATGTGGCGAACCACATAAATGGTATCTATTAAAAATATGAAAATGCTGATTTGTTCTATTGCCAACCTCAGGAAGCTGCATTATTGCATGCTGGGAACCTCCAAGATGTAGTGGAAGAATGTTGTAACAACCAGCGTGTTCTTCAGTCTCTTCACCATCAGCAAGTATCTGTCGCATATCATAAAAACGGAACATGACATTAAGTTTTCAACAGATCTGTTGTGTGACTACTGCCATTCAGTCATCTCCCTCACTTTTTTCATTGAGAAAGGGAGGGAAATCACCTCAGCATCTGTTCCAGATAGGACTGTCTTCAGCACTTCCAGTAAGACGGAGGAAATCATCCACGCATTTAACAACTGCTCACTGAGAAGAAGTCCAGTGAAAAATTAAGAAATCAACCTAATATAATGCTCAATAAAGTAGCAAACTGCTGCAACATTGCAAAAGCCAGCATTCCTGGATAACGGCATGATTAGTACCTACTTTCTGATGGAGTAACTCCAGCATGTTTCCTAATATACTCATACTTGTAATATAAATATTTCAATTCCTGAGCATCACTTGATTTCCTCCTCATGTATTTAGTAACTCCCTCATCCTGCATGCGTGAAAGAGATGTCAAAAGAGAGTGGCACAGCAAACGTATCTCAGTCAAAAAAACAAAGATGTAGAATGAAATTATCAACTGAAATATCAGAAATTCGTACAGTAGCAATGGTTGTAACTTGTAAGGGCAAGTAAACAAAAACAACTAAATGCAATTTTGTGGCCGGTAATTATTCTTAACCATTTTGGTCTTATTAAAGCTTAACACTTAAATGCATACTTCCTGAAAAACTAGAGTTTTAAGAAAATGGCATCACATGTCAAATCTACACGTATTCATGCAACTTTTAAATGCATCATTTGTGGTGTCATATGACCAATAATGACACTGAGGTTGTTGAACTGTAATATCTATCAATTACGTGGTCAGACTTGGTTAGGATAGCTATTGAGAGATAAAATTATGCAACACAACATGTAACCCGAATCACAACTCACCAAGTGCTATTGGGATATCCTTAGCATATACTCAATGTATCTGTAATTGATGTTGCATCTCATTTATAATTTATTACCTGGGACAGAAATTAAAATCATCTAGCAAATATTAATTTCATTTCAGAATATCTATTAGATAAGAAATTAAGACCACAGGTTCTTTTTCTGAAGACAATGGACAATCATAACTGATAATTTTCAAATAGACCAGAGATCTACTGAGTGTCAAGCAATGATGTGAAGCCAGCTATATGATAGGTGAACCACAGGATTTTTAGATATGAACTAGCCTGGCAGTCTCAAGAGGGGTTTAAAGAATTGGTCACTAACTGGTGGAAAGAAGGACCTATTTATAACTCTGCTTGTAAGACTTTCTCAACTAAACTCAAAGGGCTCAGAAATTGTCTTAAAGTGTGGAGCTCTCAGATACAGGAGGCTAAAGCTGCCACTAGGAGGTTGTTTATGAGCAAATTGGAAGTTCTAGAAGCTAAGGCAGACTCACAAAATTTGTCTTCAGAAGAATTCCTTGAGTTAGGATCCCTCAAAGCTGAATTTAATGATTAGCTTCGTCTTGAAGAAATCAAATAGAGACAAAGAGCTAAGGAACTTTGACTTAAAGAAAGAGATAATAACACTAAATTCTTTCATGCAGTTGTTGGAGCTAAGAAGAGATCTCTCAAGATAGAACATGTTAAGATTGAAGATCATTTATTGAATCAGAATCGGAAATTAAAAAAGCTTTCATCTCCTACTTTCAGAATATTTTAACAGAAAATGAGCAGTGGAGACCTAATCTGATGGAGGGTATTCTTCCGACAATAGACACTTCACAAGCTGAAGCTTTATGTGCAGAAATTCTTGAAGAGGAGGTCAAGGAAACAGTTTTTAGCATGAACGCAAACAAATCCCCAGGGCCCGATGGTTTTTCTATGGGTTTCTACCAATTTTTTTAGGAAGTTATCAAGGAAGACTTAATGAATGCATTGAAGGAATTTCAGCAAAGACCGAAGGCTATCAAATGTTTCAATTCTACCTTTCTAGTTCTTATTCCAAAGAAGGAGGGTGCTGAGAAGCCTGCAGATTTTAGACCTATCAGTTTGTTAAATGGTTGCTACAAAATCATTACTAAGATTATGGCAAACTGACTGAAGAAGGCTTTGCAAAATGTCACAAGTCTCAATCAATCTGCTTTCTTGAAAGGAAGGTATATCCTTGATAACTTTCTAGCAGCCTACGAAGCTATTCATTCTCAGAAGTGCTCTAAGAAACAAGGAGTTGTCCTTAAATTAGATTTTGAGAAAGCCTTTGATAAAGTGAGTTGGAGTTGCATTGAAAAAGTATTTCTACTTATGGGTTTCAAACAAAAATGGATCAACTGGATTATGAGTTGTGTTACCTCTGCTAGGTTTTCTATTCTAATCAATGGGGAACCTAGTGGTTACTTTGCTAGCTCTAGAGGTTTAAGACAGAGAGATCCTATCTCTCCTCTCATCTTCATCATGGTCAGCCAAGTTCTGAGTTCACTTTGGGATCAAGCTACCTTAAAAGGTTTGGTTGATGGTTTCATTACCAGCAAAAATGGTATTATGTTATCCCATCTTCAATTTGCATATGACACATTAATTTTCTCATCTCCTGAAGAAACTAAGCTTACAAATATCAAGAAAATTCTATTGCTGGTTGAGGCAGTCACCGGATTATCTATTAACTTTGACAAATCTGAAATGGTGGGCATCAACATTGGGAAAGATAGAAGCAATCAGATTGCTGCTGATTTGGAGTGTAAACAGTCCCAATTTCCTATCAAGTATCTTGGCCTCCCTCTTTCCAATGTCAACAGCAAAGTTAGGGAATGGGACCCTCTAATTAAAAAGTTTGCACAAGGTTTGGAAGGTTGGAAAGTAAAGTTTCTATCTGCTGGAGGTAAATGGATCCTTTCCAAATCTATCATATCTTCCTTGAGTACATATCATCTCTCCATTCTATCCATTCTTAAAACAGTGGAAAGAATTATTGAAAGCATAAGGAGTTCTTATTTTTTTGGAGGAGGGAAAAGGGAGAATGGAGGCCTTCATCTAGTTGCTTGGGATAGAGTCTGTACTAGCAAAGCACAGGGAGGTGTAGGCCTAACCAGCATTCGGACTTTCAATATTACATTGCTTGCTAAGTGGCTATAGAGAATGGGTGATATCAACAATGCACTTTGGGTCAACATCATCAGAAATAAGTACTATCCACAAGCATCCAAATGGACAATTCAACCCTCTTCTCAATCCTCAATATCACCAATATGGAGGAACATCAACAAGCTTGTAGATCTTGTCAATACAGCCACCATTTTTATTGTGGGAGATGGAAAATGGATCAGATTTTGGGAGGACAAATGGTGCACGGACAGCCCTTTGGCAGTCAAATTTCAGCACATATATAGTATTGCAGAGGATAAAGGAAAGACAATTAATTGCATATAATCATCTGAGGAAAGTAGTCATTGGAATATCAACCTTAGAAGAGAGCCTGTTGGCATTGAAGTGGATCAACTTTTGCATATCCTTAGCTATATACATATTTGTTTCCCAAATAATTTGCAGAAGGACTCTAGATTTTGGGTTTAGAACTGTAAAGGACTATTTTCTGTCAGTGCTCTCACCAATATTCTTAATGACAGATGATTGAGAGTAAATTGACATCAGTTTGTTTGGTCTCCCCTTCTTCCCACCAAAATTAGGATTTTCCTTTGGAAGATGGCACTGGACAGACTACCAACCTTGGAAAGGCTGAAATACATCCTTCATGGCAAAATCTCTAATTGTGTTTTCTGTGGAATCCTTAAGGAGAATGCTGAGCACATGTTTATGCATTGTGGGATCATTAACATATTATGGAAATCTATTGGACTGTTATTTTCTTTTCAATGGATGGACTTCCAGGATATTCCTAGCCTTCTCCAAGAGTGGAATGGGATTTGTCCAATCCAATCCGAGCACAAGATTTGGTCTTTGTTATTACCATCCATGCTTTGGTCCATCTGGCTTGAAAGAAATTCTAGAATTTTCAGTCAAACATTCAACCAAATAGATCATATCTTGGCTAGAGCTGTCAGGTGGACTTATAATTGGGCGAGAACTGCTGAGCTTCTGTACAACATAGAAGATTCTTCTTTGATACTTGTTGTAATGAAGCTCAAGAAGCTTTTTTGTAATTTTCCTTATTATCCTCTGGATAATTCTGTAACATAGATTGAGTTAGTGTTTGTATTGACTTCGGTCAATGTGTAACCTCTTTACTTTATCAATGAAATGTGACTAATGGTCACCTTCAAAAAAATATATATGCCTGCCATTCATAAGGTGAACTTTTTGACAAATACAATAAAATATCACTTTCAACCTTCACAGATAACTTAACACACAAGATTATGCTACAAATCATATCAACAGTTATTAACATCTCTGAGGACTTGATTCAAAGACAGAGCTTAACCACCTGTTCAAGACGCTTAAGAAGAGCAGTTTTGAATTGGCGAACACCACGTCCATTAGAATTCGGATCCATAGTATGAGCCCTTTCAAAAGCATGGAAACGGCCTGCCAACGGTAGTTGAATTAAAGATCATTATAAAACAAAGATTCATCATATAAGTTTCAACATATTGATGTTGTAATCCAAAAAAAAAGAAGGCAACAGAGCAAGTTTTTAGTATCAACTTCAAACACGTTGAACCTAATGCACTGAAGAATCTTTATTAGCTAAATAATTTGGGTGAATGACCTGACTTTTACTGTATGAGTACTCATTTTGAAGCATACAAATAAACATGCTATGAATTTCAATGCATTACAAGCAATACATAAATTGAGGACACCGCAAAGTGTGGAGCATATACAGTCAGGATTATGTAAAAAGAAAAACTCATCACACTAGAAGAAAACACTGATCAGGAATATAACAAATAAACTGCAAGGCTCTCGGGGGTTGTTTTGTTCAAGGTTGGTCACACTGAGGGATAGGTATGACTCAGACTCTTTGAAACAAAGTCTTATCAATACGACTCAACTTCTTCGAAAACTAAGTCGTACTAGTGCAACTAGATACGACTCTATCTGACACACACGAGTCGCATGAGTCAGGCTAATTCAGGTCAATTTCTCATAGAATTAGTTTTTTTTTTTTTTTGGAGATTCTCTGTTAAGAATAATTATCAAATAAATGAACTTGTAATGCAACTGTTTTAGTAATGACATAACTTTAAATCAAATTTGGGTGATTCCAACCCTATTAACGATTATAAAAGTGTAATAATTTACCTAAAAATATCTCTTTACATGTAAACGAAATGAACTTATACAATAATAAGTCTCAAGTCATTGTATTTGATATATTCAAAGAGGATCCTTGTGTATTGAGCTGGATCATACAACATCGACCTGACTCGATTGCGTATCATGCAAGTCTGTTCGAGTTGGTATGAGTCAGATCAAGTTGTTACATCGGCTCGAGTTAGTTCGATCCCTTAAGGTTGTTGAGTGACTTGGTGAGTTAACCAGCATCTACGACTCATAATCTTGAAAAATCAATACAACTCATACAAGCTATACAAAGTCACACTGTCAACAAACCATGGTCTTGTTTGCACTTAAAAACACCATTATGGTGTTAACCATAGTTTTTGGTAACCTCATTCTGGTTACAGGAGAAAAAAGTTACAATTATGATAACTAGAATCATGGATGTGATAATCATGGAAGTGTCCTCATTCCTTTTAGTCATGCACTGCAACTTGGTGTCACTAATTTGTAGCCATGCATGACCATGATCATAGTTAGTTAATCATGCATATTCACATGCACATGTATTTTCGAATAAAACTCCCAATGTGCTATGTTGAACTAAAGATAGTGATAAATAGTCAATTATTTGACACCTATCATTTTATTCATATATAATAATACAAAGTTGTTTAATATTTAATACACCATATTATTGAATAAAAGTAAGACTTTTATTACTTGAGTCTCATAAATGATAAGTCAGATTATATGATAAGAAGCTATTTTTTCATAATCAAACACTTAAAATTTGATTATATATCTATTTATTGTATAGTTATAGTTTTCGTTCTAACTTTTAAATCTAGATAATAAAATTTATACATATCTTCGGTGAAGAACAGCTATAGTTTTTGTCCTAACTTTTTAAATCTGGATAAAAAATATGTATGTATCTTGCTATATCTTCTCCCAATCCTTTGGTTGTTTGACCAAATTTTTGACCTTCTCATTCAAAATTTAAACCAAACTATATTCGAAAGTTTTTGTCATATTATACTCATGCCATATTTACCTGACTATGGTCATGATACTTAAAAAATTCATACAAAATTTATGAAAACCATAGTTATAGTTTATGCACTCATAAGTCAACTTACAATAAACACATTCATGTTTTTCACAAGGTGGCTGTGGATAACCTAAGCTGGGGTCGCTGTCAAAGCGCTATAAAAACCTGAGCTTCCCAAATTACTATCAGACACAAACAACATCAACATGGATACATGAAAAAAAGATCTTCCCGGAGTGGGGGTGCTTTAATGGAGACCAAGTGACCAACACAACTCACATAGATATGCAGCGCGAGGCGACTCGGCCTCAATCTGGTTGGCCACGCGCAGAAACCGCCGGACCTCGGACACCAGGATCAGCGGTACCTTCTCGCTGTCGAACGGCTGAGGTGCATGCCCCGAGGTCCTCGACCTTGGAATGGCGCGTCCACCCCTCCTCGCCCCCCGGCGGCTGGAATCCTCGCCAGTTGCAAATGTGATCTCCGCCATGGACAACCTCGTCAGAAGCAGCAGCAGCAGCAGCAACAACAACTATCACCACTACCACGACTGGGTGCGAGTGTGACGCCGAAGACCCACACCAAGAACAACAAGAGCAGCCCGGTGCGACCACCAAGATGCAATCTTTTGACGAAATCTTCCAACTATTTCTACACGTTGCCGAGACCCACGTCCCCATCTCGCGCACACCGCACTCCCTCCTCCTTTTGGCGGAAGGGAGACGTGAAAGCTGTTCTCTTGGCTGGAAATGGAGGAAGGAAAGGCGGTGGATGGATCGCCTCTTTTCCAGCTTTTGCTTTTCTTCTGCCGGCTCTTTCTGCTTTTTGCCTCTTCGGGTATATTTTACTGGGTCTGCTTCGTTTGCTGCCTGCTTCTGCTTCATGGGGTCGGAGATGGCGGCTCCATCGCCATGGAGGGGGGGCCCTTTGCTCCTGGGGTTGGGTTTTGCCTCCACTGTTTGGGGTTTCCGGTGGGGAAGAAGAGCCTGCACTGCACTGAGAGGTGTAAAGGAGGGCTTTTTGAGTTTATAAACGGTGGCAGTGGAGCGAGTGGGGTGATGGGGTTGTAGCTTTATTTTTTACACAAGACCCTCCAGAAAGTTGAAAGTTAGTACATACCACGTAGAAAATTTTAGAATATACTATGTAGGTTCCCCACTCCAAAGTACGTAAATGGCTGTGGGGTGCATCACATGATTCGAATCCAATAAATTTTGACTGGTCAAAGAGCCATGCGACCTCTCTTGTAAAAAGGTTTTAGTTTTAAACTCTATTTTCACAGCTATGCAGGAAGGAGGATTTGTCTCGTAAGTACTTTGAACTCAGAATAATCGTTCGAAGGAAACGAACCAGCAAAGACCATGTGGAAAACAAATCGCCTACCAATAAAGAAAAATTAACGAGTGCCCGTATTATGGAGACCGTGAAAATACATTCGACCGAAAAATATAGATTTTGGCTGAATTTGAAGTCAGAACTTGTCTATGAAATATTCTCAAGATATATAATGCAAGATATGATAGGAGAGTTCAATACTCGTGAGAGTCATTAATTTATAAAGACTTTGAAGGAGAAGAATTTAGTCTGGCCCAGAAAAGACTATGGGATGGTCCAGTAAGTTTGAGTTTGGACTGTCAAATGCATCTATACTCAAGCACATGAACCATCTCGTTCATAAGTTCAGACACGGTTCATGAATGCATCCACAAAATCTGAGACCGTTCTGGATCTGTAGCCTCAGGACCTAATTCGATCCGGAGACTTGCCATACTCGAAAAACAGTCCGCCCCAACCATGACCCTCGGTGGGCCACGGTAGACATGAGGATCCGACTTAGGCCCGGCCCCCTAAGTGCAGTCCTTTCCGATTCAGAATTGCTCCGGGGACTATGCCCTCCTGGACGAGGTCAGACTCTTGTCAGGTTCTGCATTGCTATATAAGGATCCCCTTGCTCAACAGGCGAACGTACGCAACAACCAGCACAGTCTCCTTCCGCCTTTTTATGGTATCTCCCAACTTTCTGACTTAAGCATCGGAGGAGGATCTCTTGGATTACCACCGGAGGCCCTTCTCTTTTGTTGGAGCAATTGAATTTTTCCTCCAATCACAGGCAGGGGGTCCTGGTCGTGGTAGATGAGATTTCGACCTATCATCTTTTTGTGTCATCCGTAAAAAATGATATAAGAAGGCTATGACCGGAAGGTATTACGATCTGGCACCCAGGCACGAAGACACTAGCCAGAGCAACCACAATCAATCTGCTCTAATTAAACGAGTCACCTGCACAGTTCGGGAGGACTATCAGAAAAGGAAGTGTGCCCCATGATATTGGTCAGAAAACTCATGTCCGCAATCAATTATCACACACCAAGGAGCCAATTACCTTCACAGACAAAACCTGCGAGATATAATGTTTTCCCATAATGATGTCCTAGTAATTGAAGCTGATATTGTAGGACATCGCGTTGAAAGGATCTTCGTCGACAATAAACGCCTCTTAGATATCTTCTTCTAGGACAGTTTCTGACAGCTTGGATCCATCCGCATGGACACAAAGAGAGAAAACTCGCATGTGCACAGATTCAACAGCCGGCCAGTAGTTATCAAAGGATAATAATAGTCCCAGTACTCGGGACTCCTCCTTTGACCAAGACTAGGGAAGTAGAGTTCTTTATGATTGACACCCCGTCACCTTATAGTATGATTCTAGGAAGGGAGTCCTTAGGTCGATTTGGGGTTGTCCCATCTAGCCTTCCTCAAGAACTCAAATTCCTAACCGCTGAAGGAATGAGAGAAGCTTATGAAAACCAAAACATTTCTCGACAAATATATCTGGCTTTAACCGAGGGCAAACAAAGAAACCCATCAAACTGGATAAGGAAAACCTAGAGAGACCCAAAGAAGCCATCAAGCCATCCGAGCTACTGGTCACTATCAAGGTAGGATATGTCCCCGACCATGAATTGAAGATAGGAGCCCTTATATCTGAGCAAAGACAGGTGGAATATCCATAATTCCTCTCTGTCCACTTGGACGTATTTGCTTGGGCCAACACTCTGCTCCTAAGAGTACCAGAACATATAGCAAAACACTCCCTCAACCTTAATCCAAGGTTCTCCCCAATCCGACAATGAAAGCGGCGCTTTGCCACAAAGCGATAAGATGTTATTAGGGAACATGTAACCTTCTTATTGAATGCAGGGGTCATATGGGATGCTTAGTACCCTATATGGGTGGCCAATGTCGTCCTAGTATAAGAAAAAGTTTCCGGGAAATGGCGAATGTGTATAGACTTCACCGACCTCAAGAAGGCTACTCCCAAATATTGTCTTCCTCTACCCAATGTCGAATAATTGGACATGAACAACTCAGCTTCCTTAATACTTTCTCAGACTACCACCAAATACGGATGAATCTAGCAGACGAAGAACATATCGCCTTTATCATCAATATAGGATTGTATTGCTATACTAACCAAAATCCAGGTGGCCCACCATTTAGGGGAAATGCAAATATGAGCATTCTCAGATTCCCAACTTGTTGTTTGACAATTAAAAGGCGAGTACGAGGCCAAAGATCTCATTATGAAGCAATACAAGGAATCGTTTATACGAATGATCACTGCCTTAGAGGGGTCCGAAATCCTACACATCCCAAGGGAAGAAAATCAGAAGGTAGACGAGCTGGCCAAGCTCGCCTCTTCGACAATGCCAACCTCACGAATGGTATTTGTCAAAGACGTACTGGCACCCACCATCCAATAAACTGAGGTGGCCAAATAGACACTAAACCTACATGGATGGACCCGATCATCACCTTCTTAAGGGACAGACAGCTCCAGCTTGATAGGGCCGAAGCCAAGCGAATCAAATATCAGGCGGCAAAGTTCACTCTAGTCAGTAATGAACTATATCACCGATCCCTGACTCTCTCGCTACTAAAATGTCTTACTGTAAGGGAGGCAGAAGATGCCATCGTATCCACAAAGTAGCCACGCCAAGCTACGGGCCTTAGCCAGAACATTGTTGCGCCACGGGTATTGGTGGCCCATGTTGGCATGGGACTGCATCAACTACTTTAAGAAGTGCACGAGCTGCTAGGTGCATGTGCCAATTCGCCGAATTCCTGTCGAAGAACTCCATTCTATTTTCGAGTCATGTTCCTTCACGATGTGGGGAATTGACATCTTAAGACCCTTTTCCAAAACTACAACATGTGAGTGCTTAGAATGACTGTGTGATTATCATGAAAAATCTATGTTGTTTAAGTGCAAAATAAAGCCTATTAAAAAGAAACTACGTTAAGTCATCGTCAGAAACTTTTGACTTAAAAGTTTCAAAAGAAAGAGTTTGATCGCCTACCTGTTTAAACGCGGAAGATGTTGAGTCCTTGATTCTCCCTCCTTCAGCCGGCTGAAGAAAGAGAGCCCTTCCTCTTCTTTTGTTCTTGTTATTGAGTTTTGAAGTTGAGTTTGAGGATTGTCCAGAATTATTTGATTTGTTTGATTTCCTTTCCTTGATTCTCCTTTTTGTCCCTTGCAAGAAATATAGAAAGAGAAATGGAGAAACAATGATGAGAACTTAAGTAGAAGCAGTATCCATTCTAATCATAGTTTTAAGCATGCAACTAAACAGCAAACTTACTTGTTGGATGGTTTTTTAAACCCCTTGATCAAATAGGTTTTGAAAAGAATGCAAGTGGTGTGTGTTGCATGAAGTGATGATAAAGAATGCAAGATTAATAAAGATGTAAAATGAAAATGCAGAAATAAAACACTTATGCCGAATTGGATGAAGCCTTGAATTGGATGAAGAATGGACGCCGACTTCTGGAAACAGCAGCGCTTCGGCGTTTGGACGTCGTTTCGATCTTCAATCACTAACTCTGATTCTAACTTCTCTCTTTTTTTTTTTTTTAACTTTCGAGATGTAAGGTATTTATAAACTTCTTCTGCGTCCGTGGATTTGCATGGAAAAAAACCTAATATTTATCCATCTTAACCAACAGATAAATACAGATTAATTCATCTTTATCTGTAATTATCTAAAACGCGTCCACCCTGGCTGACGCCTTTCAGATTAATTAATATAAGGATAAACATCCGGAAAAACTTATCTTTATCTGTATTAGATAAAACGCGTCTACCTATATAGACGTCTTTTATACTAATTAAGATAAGGATAAACATCCGGAAGAGAAGTAGAAATAGCTTAGGAAACCTAAAACGCGTCGTGTCTTATAGACGCCTTTTAGCTAATTAATCAATTGATTAAAATTCAAATTTAAACGTTAAAATAATAATAAAGTCTAAATGGCGTCCACACATGTCGACGTCTTTTAGACTTCTTCACATTTTAACTGAAATTTTGAGTTAAAATCAATTTAATTGATTAACTTAAATATGTCTGTTAAACCCGACACTCAAAAAGATCAATAAAAATTAATCAATGATTAAATATCAGACCATTCTGAGACATTATTATATGACATGAAATTTACTCGAAATGATGTCAAAATTAGCGTGTTTACAGCTGCCTCACCTTGGCATTATCTTTGCAAGGGAGTGAAATGAAATGGAATGTACTGAAAAGGTGATGCCAAGGTGTGATGAGACACGCTCTTAACATGACATGATTGGAATTTTTTCTCAAAATCATTAATGAAGATAGCTCAAGGAGATCAATGGAATCAATCCTGTCTGGATGAAGTAGACAAAGAAATAAAATAAAGTTGATCAACCTCCACAGAGTGGGAAGTACCCCAGGTCATAGACATTGTAGGTTTCATCACGGGGAACATTTACCAGCCAATGTGGACGTGCTGCAGCTATGATGGATCTTAAAAGAAAATAAGAAATATTGGATAAAGAATCCAATCAAGGATAGAATTCCAAGGATATCTTCAAGCGAACCTCAAAGATAATCGAGATACTCAATTCAGAATGGAATATTTCATATCATGTTGAAATTGTTTGATTTAATAGTCTGAAACTTAATCAGTAATTAATCATTATTACATTGATTTTAAAGTCCTATATGATGCATGCTGGGCTAAAAGAAAAAATGTAAAGTCAGATAAAATATAAATTAATCAAGGATAATATTGTTAAATTGTCATTAATGAGTCAATATATCAATTCTTGTAATTCAGTGCTAAGCCGAAGCTCGTTTATCCACGCACCGTTTCACAAAAGTGAAACTATCGTCCTCACTAATTAACAATCCAACGGCCTATTCGTGCAGTTAAGAATTTTTTGGAATTATCACTGCTTTTGTTGAAGGGGAACTCAAATTCCAGTTTCATCAAAACTACAAGGTCCTTGATATGCTCTAGTAAATATTTAACATATAGTAATGCAAATGCAAACTAATTACATGAAATAATACAAGGGTAGAAATAACCGTCCTTTTAGCTACGGTCAGGACTTCATAAATTCCCACAATGGGATCTTCTTGATATTTTCAGCTTTACTCGGGTTTTCTTGAATTTTCTTGAAAGGCGTCCAAACCAGGCAGGGCCGAGCGCGATGGGACCACCTCCACCTCCCAGCCGAGGACCAGTACCGGACGCGCCTGACGAGGGCGGAGGGGAGAGCCAGCCTTGAGGGCTTATGTATTTTCTTTTTCTTCTATGTATCATGTACAAAACACCTTTTGATGATATACATAGCACTTTTTGGGCTCCAATCTTGTGTTCCTGTGTTTGTCTTGCATCATGTACATCACTTAACAAACAAGTTAAGTATCTATTTAAGCTTAGCCTCTTGCCTGACCAAATAAATGGTCAATCGATCTTTTTTTTAAATAAATGGTCAAGGGACATAGCCTTTATTAACAAAGGTAATTGAACTATAAGCAAACTTAAGCAAAATGCAACATGCAAGCAAACAGATGCTCACTGAAAATAAAAGGAATGAGACATATCAAGTGCAATAAGCAAATGCTAAATGAAATATTTTTGTTGTTTTGAAATATTCATTTTTGTTTGGGTTTTGAAATATATGTCTTTTTTGATTTTGACATATGTATTTTTTTTGGATTTTTGACATATGTATTTTTTTTGGATTTTTGACATATGTATTTTTTTTATTTTTGACATATGTATTTTTTTTTGGCTTTTTGACATATGTATTTTTTTTGAATTTTTGACATATGTATTTTTTTGGATTTTTGACATATGTATTTTTTTGGCTTTTTGACATATGTATATTTTTGGATTTTTGACATATGTATTTTTTTGGCTTTTTGACATATGTATATTTTTTTTTTTGAATTTTTGACTAAAAGATCAGCATGGTCTCCGGATCAAAAGATCATATTCATTTATTAACTTAATTTCCAAATTATTCTTTAATAATTTAACTTAAACCCATCGTGTCTGAACTTGTGTTTCCATTCGTGATCCCATTTGATGATTTGACTTTCAGTTAATCTCGACCGTTCCTTAAGTTTGGAGCACGTCTCTTTAGAAAGAAAGGAAGAATAAGTTTAGAAAGCCCATGAGAAGGTTCTAGAGACCTAAAAAGAATCTTTTTCTACCCTAATATCCGTTGGGGTTCGGTCATTTTCTTTCCGGGGTATTTATCGACCTTGCGTTCCCTTTCATTTCATTTTATGGCCTTGATGTAACGTTTGTAGTGTAATGACCTTTTGATTTGACATTTGGCTTTTTGCCCTTTATTTTTCTATTCTTTTCTTTTTTTTCTGGGACGGATCTCTCCCATTTTTTTGACGGCCTCCTACTAAAATAGCGGGTATTCTTGGTAGTATGTTCTAAGCCTCGTTCCGACATCATGGGCCGAGTATAAAACAGATTTTTGTTTTAAAACGAATGATTTGTACTTTACACTTTTAGTCAAGCTTTCGGTATTCCTTAGGACTTGTCATCTTTTAGGCTTAGCCCCTTGCCTGGTTAAGTAACCGACTACTTGATCCTATCCTTGGTAAAAGGGTCAAGGGGCATGGCCTTTATTAACAAAGGAAATATGAATAATCAAACTTAAGTAAAATGCAACATACAAGCAAACATATGTTCACTGAAAATAAAAGGAATGAGACATGCCAAGTGCAATAAGCAAATGCTAATTGAAATATTTTTGTTGTTTTGAAATATTCATTTTTGTTTGGGTTTTGAAATATATGCTTTTTTTTTTTTTGACATATGTATTTTTTTTGGATTTTTGAAATATGTATTTTTTTGGATTTTTGACATATGTATTTTTTTTGAATTTTTGACATATGTATTGACTAAAAGATCAGCATGGTACTTAGATCAAAAGATCATATTCATTTATTAACTTAATTCCCAAATTGTTCTTTAACAACTTAACTTAAAACCCATCGTGTTTGAATTTGTGTTTCTATTCGTGATCCCATTTGATGATTTGACCTTTAGTCAATCTAAGCCATTCCTTAAGTTTGGAGTACGCCTCTTTAGAAGGAAACAAAGAATAAGTTTAGAAATCCTATGAGAAGGTTCCAGAGACTTAAAAAGATGTTCCTTTCCTACCCTAGTATCCGTTGGGGTTCGGTCATTTTCTTTCCGCGGTATTTATCGACTTTGCGTTCCCTTTTATTTCATTTCATGGCCTTGATGTAACGTTTGTAATGTGATGACCTTTATTATTTGACATTTGGATTTTTGCCCTTTTTGCTTTTCTATTCTCTTTTTTTTTTATTTGGGACGGATCTCCCCTATTTTTTTATGACGGTCCCCAACTAAGATGGCGGGTATTCTTGGTAGTCTATTCTAAGCCTCGTTCCGACATCATGGACTGAGTGTAAAACAGAATTTTTGCTTTAAAACGAATGACTTGTACTTTACACTTTCAGTCAAGCTTTTGATATTCCTTAGGAGTTGGCATATCTTGTTACTCACGAATCAAACGTGTCAGTGCGTGCAGTGATATGTTTGAAGTTAAAATTATCCAGACTAACAAGGAAATTTGAGTTTATAAATTTTCTGATTCCACTGGTCTTTGTACCATGCTGATCGACTCTTTAACCTAAGGGTAGTATTTCTTAAGATGTAAGCCATTCCATGGATGATTTAGTTCTTCTCCTTCTGCATTAACAAGACGATAAGCATTACCAGGAAAAGCGTGCGATACAACATAAGGTCCTTTCCAGTTGGGTTGGAGCTTAGAACGCGGACCACCAGGTTTTACAAAAAACCTTTTGACGACCATTTCACCGACTTTGAACTTACGTTCAATGACTTTCTTTTGATAAAAACGTGCTAGTCTATTTTGATAAACTTTTGCATGATTAGCAGCTGACCATCTTTTCTCATCTAAGAGTTCCAATTGAGCAAGGAGCGCTGAACGGTGTTCATCAATGGAAAATTCTTTATTCAATTGTACTCTTAATGACGGTATAAGGATCTCATATGGAACTACCGCCTCCATTCCAAATGTTAAGGAATAAGGAGTTTGCCCGGTAGGCGTGCAGATTGAAGTTCGGTAGGCCCATAGAGCCTCAACCAATTTTTCTGGCCAGTCTGCAAATTTATTAGATTCATACGTCTTTTTGATGATTTTTATCAAAGTCTTATTAGTTGCCTCTGCTTGGCCATTGTCTTGCGGATAATAAGGAAATGAATGATGCAATGCAATTTTATACCTGTTGCATAGGTCCTTTAATTCTTGTGACACGAACTGTGGCCCGTTGTCGGTGACGATGGTGCTTGGAATTCCAAATCGGGTGATGATGTTCTTCATGATGAACTTGCAGACGGTTGATGCTTTGACTTCCGTGTACGCTTCAGCTTCCGCCCATTTGGTGAAGTATTCCGTTGCCGTGAGAATGAAAGATTTTTGCTTGATGCCGGAATCTGGATTACCAAGGGGTCCAATAATGTCGAAAGCCCACATGGAGAAAGGCCATGGGGAAGAAACAGGATGGAGTGAAGATGCAGGAGAATGAATTTTGTCGGCACGAAGTTGGCACTTAGCACACCTACGGACATATCCTACACAGTCTTCTTCCATGGTTGGCCAATAGAATCTTTGTCTGAGGATCTTCTTTGCTAGCATCTGTCCATTGACATGGCCACCACAAACTCCACTATGAGCTCCTTCCATAACCTTCCAAAGCTCATCTTCGTCTAGACATCTCAGAAGAACTCCATCAAAACCTCTCTTGTACAATGCTCCCCCAACTAGGGTGTATCGTTGAGTAACTCTCCTGATAGCTCTCTTCTCCTCAGTTGTAGCTTCCTCAGGATACGATTGATCTTCACAATATTTGGCAATTTCATAATACCATGGCTTCTGTTCATCATCCATCTCTTCTAACAGCTCCATCAACATAATTTCTCTTTTTTCCACAATATTTCCGTCCCTGACTTTTTTCAGCAACTTCTCCTTAGTTCTAAGGAATGAAGGATCTTTCACGGCGGGTGAAAGATGCCGATGAACTATGATTGATTCGGATTGCTTGCTGATTGGAAAATTAAGAGAAGATGCCAATGAAGCTAGAGTGTCAGCTAAGATGTTCTGATTCTTAGGGACATGGACAAAGATCAATTTCGTGAAAAGCTTTGAATAAGCAGAAGTAAGTTCTTGATAAGGCTTGAGCTTGGGATCAAGAGTTCGATACTTGGTTAGCACTTGGCGAAGAATCAGTTGTCTATCACCCACAATCCTGAATTTGGTGGCACCATGGAAATGAGCAGCCTCGAGGCCAGCAAGGAGTGCCTCGTATTCAACTATATTGTTAGTGACTGGAAAATCAAGCTGAAAAGCTTGGGGAATGGTGACACCTTCAGGTGATAACAGAACGATACCGATCCCCTTTCCATGAGAATTCAAAGCTCCGTCAAAATGCAGAGTCCACATATCATCTCTGATTTGATTTACGGACATCAGTTCCTCATCCGAAAACTCTGATCGCACTGGATCAAATCGAGGAAGGGGATGATGAGAGAGATGTTCTGCTATGGCATAGCCTTTGATCGCTTTCTGCTGAATGTAAGTGATATCGAATTGACATAGAAAGCTTTGCCATCGCACTAACCTATCAGTAAGAACAGATTTCTCCAGAAGGAATTTGATTGGATTTATTCTAGCAATGAGATGGACTTCATGGGCCAGAAAATAATGCTTTAATTTCTGCACAACCCAAACCAACGCTGCACATGTTTTCTCTATCGCTGTGTATCTTTGTTCAACGAGGTTGAGAAGTTTAGAGAGATAGTAGGCTGCCCTCTCTTTTCCTTCTTCATCCTCTTGTGCTAGGACAGCCCCCACAGCATCATCCAAGACTGAAATGTAAAGTATCAATGGTTTGCTTGGAGATGGTGGTCTCAAAACAGGAGGACTTGCTAAATAGTTCTTTAATCCATCGAATGCCTCCTGACACTTATCATCCCAATCAAATTTGACTCATGGCTTGGTAAGCTCGTAAAACGGCTTACACCTTTGTAAGTGCTGGGAGACAAAGCGGCGAATAAATTGCAACCTCCCGATTAATCCTCTTAACTCCTTCAAGTTTTTGGGAGGTGGCATTTCTCTGATAGCCTTCGCCTTATTGGGATCGATCTCAATTCCCCGTTTGCTGACAATAAATCCAAGCAATTTTTCTAAAGATACCCCGAATACACATTTCTTGGGGTTCATCTTTAACTGATACTCTCTCGATCTCTCTAATACTCTTGCCAAAACTTTGGCATACTCAGCCTTTGTCTTAGATTTAACCAATAAATCATCCACATACACTTCCAGATCTATGTGCATCATGTCATGAAATATTGCCATCATAGCCCTCTGATAAGTGGCTCCAGCATTCTTCAATCCAAATGGCATGACAACATAGCAGTATGTTCCCCAAGGTGTAGTGAATGACGTTTTCTCTTGATCTTCTTCTACCAGCTTAATCTGATTGTATCCTGAAAACCCGTCCATAAACGATAAAGTTTCATAGCCGGCAGTATTGTCAATGAGTACGTCAATATGAGGCAATGGAAAATAATCTTTAGGTGCAAATTCTGACCTTCCCATCCTTCTTCATAACCGGGACTATGTTGGCCACCCATTGTGGATAAAGGACAACTCTAATAAATTTGGCTTTATGTAATTTGTCGACCTCTTCCTTCATCTTTAGAGCCATTTGTGGGTGGAATCGCCTTAATTTATGTTTGACAGGGCTAGCTCCTTCCTTTAACGTTAATCTGTGTTCAACTAAAGAAGAGTCTAACCCTGGCATATCTTCATAACTCCAGGCGAAAGTGTCCTTATAGTCCTTAAGTACTTGTACCATTGCCTTCTCATCCTCTGTAGAAAGATTTTTACTGGCGAGGACAATCTTTGGTTCGTCTTTAGTCCCTAAATTGATTTCTTTGGTGGGCTCTTCTACAGTAGCTGAGGGTTCATCGAATCTCTTCACTCTACTGGCATATGCCTCAACTGCGTCCTCGTCATCTTCCTTATCTTCAACAATGGGGTCCTTTTCATATACTAATTCATACACCCCATACCCATCATTGACTGACTCATCATTCATACAGTCTTCTGGCACATGAATTAGATTTTCTAAAAACTGAGGGATTAAAGAGCAAGAAAAACATTTATCAGCTAAGTCCTGGAGGTATCTATCTGAAATTTGCCTACCCTTAGGCTTCCTAGACTTCCTAACTTGACTAACCTGCCTAAAACTAGACTGCCTAGCTTCACTAAACTCCCTATTATAACCTAATGAAGATGAAGTAGGATGGAAATCCTGGGATACAAGTGGAAATACAGGAGAATCCTCCCGAGGGGAGGGGCAGAGTAGATTTAGGAGAGAATCTTGACCGAAAGACCCGCGCAATGGGGTGTGATCGGACAAGTAGGAGGTTTCCTCAATGAGGATTTGGGAAGAATTTGTTGCCAAATTGGTGTTTTTTTTTGGACAGTGAAGGAGTTAAGCATAAAGCAGGAATGAATACAAATAGAAGGAGAATTAGATGGAGGAAGTGACACCAAAGCCAGAGGGTTAGGGGGATCATACAGCAGTATGTCCCAGATCAAATCATACATCCTCTCTAGATCGAGAGGAGGTTGTGGAATGAGGTTCCGAGGGGACAGAGTAATCATGACGGGCGGAGCCCGTGGGATATCTTCAATAGTGACCCGCGACCAAGTCGGGGTCAGGAGCAATGTACGAAACAAAGTATGGAGCATGAAAACATGAGAATGATATGTCCCCCTCCAGAGCAGATCTGTGGTGTAGCCAGCTTCATAAGGGTCATCTGGCTCCCCTTCGTCGGTCTCTTCAGACAGCAATATCCGTTTGTCAAAGATAGCACCAGGACTTTCAATCAGCTCATCAATCTGCGGCGGCCACTTGGGTTCTGCCGGATCTAGAAACAGTCTGTTCAGTGCAATGTAAAGGTCTCTCAGATCGAACCACCTGTACCATTCGCATTCAGGATCATGGAATTTTCTCCTTTTCATAGGCCACAAAGCCTCCAATGATTGGTACGTAAGTAGTTCTGAGCAATGCCTGGCCAAGTCTCTCCCATATATATCATGGAAGTCAAAACACGAAGTAATGACCACCGTGTTGTCGTGGCTAATTATGAGCCCCTTTACAAAGTGTGTATACAGGGTCCATATTAGGGGATCTCGGCCTTCCTTGGGTGGTGTAGACATTGTCTCCCAGATTTTCTGACCTTCTTCATTCTCTGCTTGCTGAACGATGTCTTGTTTCAATTTTCTTGGCCTGTAGCCCAGACCACTTCCAGGTGCTGCTCGGTGATCTTTGACAGGAGTGGTCCTGCCTTGCAATTGTGTGCCCAGACCTTTCCCAGGCTTATAGCCGTTCTTCATCATAATTCTCCATCTTGGGGTACTCATGCACTTTCCCCTTTTTATGGCATTTAACGGGTAAGGAGAAATAGTGGCGACTTTCAGAGGATCAGCCAGTGGATGGTAAACCTGTAATACCGACAGAAAAGGTTGTCGGCCAGGTAAAGCAGTAGATTTAACATTCAAAGTATGAGTAGCAGCAAGGATCGGCATGCTCGTCACCTTAATAATTCGTCCTTTGAAGGGAAATTTGAGGCATTGGTGATTAGTGGAGGGAATCACCTTGAGAGTTTTTATGTACGGACGACCCAAAATGGCATTTATAGAAGGATCGATTTTCAGAATGTGAAATTCGACCTTTGCATGACTTACAGGGCCTAGCTCTACTTTCAAATAAACCATTCCCAGAGGGGAACGGGTGGAATTGTCATATGCTGTCACAGAGATGGGGCTAGGCAGCCATTTTTCTTTGGGCACACCTTACAGCTCCAGGGTCTTCGGAGGTAAAACATTGATCGAAGCCCCTGTGTCAACCAGACATGCATCCACGGCCTTCTTGCAGATGTTGACCGTGATGCTCAGAGCCATGCTTCTGGCTGCTGGCGGTGCTAGTTCCGATGTATGAAACGTAATGGAGGGCTGGTCCCCCTGAGGAACTAACAGTGCTGTAATCTTCTCTACTGGCACGTCCTCGTTGACCATCACCTTCTGCAAATATTCCATCAAGGCTTCTTGGTGACTCTTTGATCTTTTGATCAGTTCAAGTATGGAGATCCGTGCCGGTGTTCGATCCAAATGTTTCAACAAATCATATTGAGTGCCTGGTGCACTCTCTTCATTGTGTGTTTCCTCCGGCGGCTGTGATGGGCCGTATCTAACTGTTGACTGAGGAAATACTTTGTTGAAAATTCTTCCACTCCGGAGCGCGTGTTCCTCAACCGTGGAAGATCCAGGTGACACTTTGAGTACCGCAGAGTTGGGTGGTGTAGGTGATGCGGAGGGTTGGTATGTAGGTGATGGCGTTGGGTTAGGTGGTGGTGGCATGGTGCGGATTAGAGGTTTAGACGGTTGGATGGTGGGTGGGTAAGTGATTGGAGTGGATGAAGTAGGGAATGGTATGCGTAATAGCGGTCTGGATGGTTGAATGGTGTCTGGGTAAGCGGTAGTGGTAGCGGGTGTAGTAGGAAATGGTACGCGTAATAGCGGTCTAGATGGTAGGAGGGGCACGTAGTTGGTTTGCGGTGGGTTATATGATGGAGGTGTAGGAGTGTGGGGCGTAATGGGCTTGAGGAAGGCGGGTGGTGGTAATGGGTTATTGGGGGCAGGTGTCGGTAGAGGGGTGATGGTAATGGGTTGTGGCCTGGGTATGTGGATGGTGCGGCGTGGTGGTCGTTCTGCGGTACTCGGAATATGACCCGTCGAATAAAGAGAGGAAGAGTCCTCTATTCTCCACTGTTGCCCACGGTCAGCCTCAGACTGGCTGTTTGTCAAGATAGGGGCAACTTGGTTTTGGTTTTGGTGCTCCGGGAGCGGGTTCTGCACTATGCCCATGTTGGGTGGTGG
Source organism: Zantedeschia hybrid cultivar (assembly GCA_030544215.1). Taxonomy (NCBI): domain Eukaryota; kingdom Viridiplantae; phylum Streptophyta; class Magnoliopsida; order Alismatales; family Araceae; genus Zantedeschia; species Zantedeschia hybrid cultivar. The sequence continues at coordinate 54,199,317 of JARZZO010000004.1, forward strand.
TGCTGCTTGTGCTGGTGGTCTTGCTTGCTGCTGCTGCTGTGGTCTTCTTGCCTTCAGGGCTGATATGTTCTTTTTCATTTCCTCCCAGTCTATGCCGCCCTGCTCGTTGAGATCATGAATATAATCTCTAAACTGGAAGCAGGTGTCAATAGTGTGCCCAGGTTGCCTATGGAAATAGCAATACCTGGACGTGTCGGCATTCTGAGGCCAAACTGCCTTTTCTCTTGGCAAGACTAAGGCATTAGCTGCCATTAGAGCACTGAAAATGTCTGCCAAAGATTCTGGGAGGACTGGGTATTCTGCCCTCTTTGGGCATGGAGGTCTTTTCTGCTGATTATAGTCAGCAGGAGGAGGGACATTATGGTATGTCGGCGGCGCGCGCGGCTGATACTGCTGTTGCTGCTGGTACTGCTGTTGTTGTGGCTGTTGGTACTGCAATTGCCGTTGCGGCGGCTGCTGTGGCTGGTGCTGTTGCTGGTTCTGGTTCGGCTGCTGGGGCCGTTGATATTGGGGCTGCTGATATTGAGGGTTCGGTTGTTGCCTATACCCCTGCTGGTTCGGCTGCGATGGCCTCTGGTACTGCTGCTGATTCCTCACGAACTGGGGCGAATTGTTGTTCATGCTACTGACTTGCTCATGAGAGAGCGTGCCCTCAGTAGTTGGACCTGTGCTGGGAGAGTTTGGCACTGCAGGCTTCCGAGGCGGAGGCCTGCTAGGTCTGTGAGGATCAAAGACGCTAGAGAACGTAGCGTCCTTGAAGGCGTTCTGACAGTACTATGCTCTTTCATAGAGCTCTGCCATGTTGGTCAGATTGTTCAGGGAGAGGACTAGTTTGAACTGAGGCGTGATATTGGAGATCAGCATCTTCACTTGTTCCGACTCGGACAAGTGATCTTTCACTTTCTCGGCCAAGCCTCGCCATCTGTCGGCAAAACTGACAAACTCCTCATCAGGTTTCATCTTCTCTGCTATGAGGTCAGTGATGGACAGGGAGGGTGCAACTCTGTCTTGGTATCGTTGAATGAATTTTCGAGAAACGATACCATAGTCCTCTACTTCGGAGGGTTCCAAAGAAAAGAACCATTCAAGGGCTGGTCCCTCTAAAGATCTCATGAACAAAAAGGCCAACGACCTCTTGTCATTCTGCCAGAAAGATGACTCGTACATGAACTCCTTCAAATGGGTGAAGGGGTTACCAGTACCGTTGTACTTCCGGTACACTGGCATCTCGGAGGGTGGCAGGTGGAACACTGGCAGGCTCGGTAGGTTGATTTCTGGTGCAGCTTTAACCCCCATCATCTTCTGGAGGTTGTTGAATTGTTCGTCCATACGCTCCATTTTGGCCAGCAATGCTTGCGTTGTCAGATCTGCCTAAGGAGGAGGAGGAGGTGGAGGTACTTGATAGGCCTATTGCCTAGAGTACGTCGGACAAGGGGGACAGTAAAGAGGAGGTCCGGCAGAGCTTCCGCCATGCCCGAGGGCATTTTGATAAGCAGGCGTGAGTGGTCTAGCCGGTTGCCTAGAAGATGAAAGTTGCGGCCCAGCTGGCCGAGAAGTGATATGGAGGCCCTCTATGGCCTGATGAATGTAAGGAGGATGAAGAGGAGGTTGCTGAGGGATAGTAGGGGGAGCCACAGGGTTCGGCTCGGAAGGCTGCGTAGGTGCCTTCCCCTTTAGAATAGACTGGATCGCCTCGAACTGCTGAGGATCCAGACGGGAGGCAAGAACTCCCAAAGCATTGACGAGATCCGAAGGATCAGAGGACGCGGGATCATTCTGATTCATGTCTCCCTCGATAATGGGATCGGGAATCGCATACTCATGTGGGGGAGGATCAGAATATTGATTATGAGGATGAAAGAGAGGGGTCCGGACATTCCCATCTTGTCGAAACGGAATGGGGACAGAATTACGGGAGGCATCAGCCTCTCTCCCGCTCTCATAGTTGTAATCAGAATCGCGAGGGGCATTAGCATCTCCCTCGTAATTGACCATGGCGTCTGGAGCCACACTCAAGTCCCTGCCCGATCGGAGCAGTATGATGTTAGATTCTTTTTTCAAGCAAGTTGCACAGAGATTTAAACAAACAAGTGGATGTTTAGCGTGATTTTAAGATTCCTTGTTGAGTTATTTGGATTTAATTAAACCACAAATTCGCTCAAGGGATGGGATCCTAGTTTCAGTTCAGTATCCACCGTTATGCTCTATGGCTTTCTCTCACAACATTTATGGAATCTAACCGGGACTTCAACTGGTACAACCAGCTCGATGATCAAGGAGGAGTACCTTGATTTTGGGGACTTATAGAGGCATCAACGTCAACTTCTCTAGTTTGATCAAGGGACCAACCCAATCAGAGAGAGTTGATGACGTCAAGTAGAGTGTTCCTAAGAAAAGGAGGGTATTAGCCTCAATGCGTATGACCTGTAGCCTGGATTGCCTATAATGCTTAATACATAATAGGTAATTAGCACACAGGTCACAAAAATCTGAGAACTGAAGAAAAATAAGAAACTGCTTGAATAGCGTCGAGTGTAGTCGACGCCTTTCAAACAGAACCTTAATTTTTCACAGAAGCTCGGATTGCAGACAGCAGAGAAATAAGACTGAAAGGTTTCTGGGTGTAACGACGCAGTTTGAAACGCGTCGCCGTTCCTGGACGCTTTTCAAGTCGCAGAAGCAGTTTTCCAGGAAGAATTTATGGGTTGATTCCTCCTTAAACAAGATAAAAACAACAAATAATCAGTTCATGCAAGATTTTTTTTGTTTCAGATTTTAACAGGATGATTTTAACAACTAAACAACTAAGATATCAATCAATCACTCAGCATTTCATCACAAAAACAGCTTTTCTAACTAATCAACGGGGAGGGCAAGATCTTGCCACTGGGGTGTGCACGTGGTGCACGTGGGAAATTAACTAAACTAAAAACACTCACCAATTGGTGAGGACGTGTCGAGAGACACAAGTGGTGCACCGTGGGTGCCCGATTGATGATAGCAAGAACAAAAGAATTAAAAGATGGCGAGACCAAGTCCCACCGTGATCGCCAAAAAAGCTGTGAGTGCTTAGAATGACTGTGTGATTATCATGAAAAATCTATGTTGTTTAAGTGCAAAATAAAGCCTGTTAAAAAGAAACTACGTGAAGTGATCGCCAGAAACTTTTGACTTAAAAGTTTCAAAAGAAAGAGTTTGATCGCCTACCTGTTTAAATGCGGAAGATGTTGAGTCCTTGATTCCCCCTCCTTCAGCCGGCTGAAGAAAGAGAGCCCTTCCTCTTCTTTTGTTCTTGTTATTGAGTTTTGAAGTTGAGTTTGAGGATTGTCCAGAATTCTTTGATTTGTTTGATTTCCTTTCCTTGATTCTCCTTTTTGTCCCTTGCAAGAAATATAGAAAGAGAAATGGAGAAACAATGATGAGAACTTAAGTAGAAGCAGTATCCATTCTAATCATAGTTTTAAGCATGCAACTAAACAGCAAACTTACTTGTTGGATGGTTTTTTAAACTCCTTGATCAAATAAGTTTTGAAAAGAATGCAAGTGGTGTGCGTTGCATGAAGTGATGATAAAGAATGTAAGATTAATGAAGATGTAAAATGAAAATGCAGAAATAAAACACTTATGCCGAATTGGATGAAGCCTTGAATTGGATGAAGAATGGACGCCGACTTCTGGAAACAGCAGCGCTTCGGCGTTTGGACGTCGTTTCGATCTTCAATCACTAACTCTGATTCTAACTTCTCTCTTTTTTTTTTTAACTTTCGAGATGCAAGGTATTTATAGACTTCTTCTGCGTCCGTGGATTTACATGGAAAAAAACCTAAGATTTATCCATCTTAACCAACAGATAAATACAGATTAATTCATCTTTATCTATAATTATCTAAAACGCGTCCACCCTGGCTGACGCCTTTCAGATTAATTAAGATAAGGATAAACATCCCGGAAAACTTATCTTTATCTGTATTAGATAAAACGCGTCTACTTGTATAGACGTCTTTTACACTAATTAAGATAAGGATAAACATCCGGAAGAGAAGTAGAAATAGCTTAGGAAACCTAAAACGCGTCGTGCCTTACAGACGCCTTTTAGCTAATTAATCAATTGATTAAAATTCAAATTTAAACGTCAAAATAAGAATAAACTATAAATGGCGTCCATACAGATAGACGTCGTTTATACTTCTTCATATTTTAACTGAAATTTGAGTTAAAATCAATTTAATTGATTAACTTAAACAGGTATGTTAAACTCGACACTCAAAAAGATCAATAAAAATTAATCAATGATTAAATATCAGACCATTATGAGGCATTATTATATGATATGAAATTTACTCGAAATGATGTCAAAATTAGCGTGTCTACACAACACAGAAATAGTTCGCACTGGTCACTATCAATTACTTCACAAAGTGGTTAGAGGCTGAAGCCATGACGAATATAAGGGAAGACACAGTCTGAAAGTTCCTTCTGTCCTACATGATATATCGATTTGGGATACCCCGCGTATTAGTCTCCGACAACAGATGGCAATTCACTAACCAGTGGTTTCTTGACTGGTGGCAACACTTTAACATTAAGAACTACTTTTCGTCAGTAACACCCCCCCCCCATCAAACGACGAGGGGCATCAAGACTCGGCTATAGGAAGAAAGAAATTGGGTCAAACAACTCTCGAAGGTCTTATGGTCCTTTAGGACCACTGTGTGGACGACCATAAGGGAAAGCCCTTATCATCTGGCTTATGGAACCAATACAGTGATTCCGCTAAAGGTCGACCTGCCTTCCAACTGAGTCCAAGAGTTCAACGAAGAAATCAATGACCAAAGGCTACGGGAGAACTTGGATCTAATTGATGAAACTATAGAGGAAGCCAAGATCAGCATGATTAGCTATCAACGGATAGTGGCCTAGATGTAGAACAAAAGGGTGCAGCCAAGATGCTTTCGCTTAAGGGACCTTGTCTTGTGAAACATGTGCACCTCTCGACCACTTGAAGCAGGCCGCAAATTAGCCCCCAACTGGGAAGGTCCATACTGTAAGGACTGAGGTTTCGGATTCTGTATTCGGGTCGGATTCGGGCCGGATACCTTGGTTTGGACCCTGAGGGGGGTCTTGAGAGTTTTGACTGAATGATGTCTGCAATGCTCGACGCCTTTCAAAAGGCGTCAGGTTGTGTGGACGCCATTTAAGTCTGCTTGCTGATGTGCCACGTGGGCGGGTTTCGGGCCGCGAGAGTACGGCCCTTGTCTCGTCGTCTGAACGGTGTCCATGATGGACGACGCGATTCAGACTGCGACCCTGCGGTGTCAGTGTACGGTGCCTGACATGTCAGCTGAACGGCGTCTGTGGTGAGCGACGCGTTTCAGAGCGCTGTCAGTATGGCCCGTTCTGTCATCTGATAGGCGTCCGTCTCTGTCGACGCGTTTTGGCCAGTTTCTAATTGACCCCACGAGCCTCCCCTTCTTTCCCTCATTCTCGCCTTCACCCTCTCTCTCCTCGTCCTCTCCGCCTCTCCGACCCTCTCTTCCCCTTTCCCTTCCTCTTCTTCCTCTTCCACCACTCCAACACCTCCCTACCTCTCACCTCTACCACCACCACTTCCTTCGCGGCGTTCCATTCTCCGGACGGCGGCCGACGTCCTGGTGGAGTGGCGGCGTCCTCGAGGGTACCGGCGGCGGTCTGCGGTGCGGCGGGTCGGCGGCACGGAGCTTGGAAGAGTTCAAGAACCGGTAGGGGGACGAACCTTGCATGAATCGTGATTATCTTGTTTATGGTTTCCTTGGCGTGGCATGATATGTTTTGGGTTAGACTGAGCATGTTTAGGGGGTTTTCTTGTGAGGATGACCGTGTTAGGGATTGTGGAATTGTAGCATGCTTGTGGTAGTTGATTTCCCTTTCCTCCCCCTTCTGTTTTGGGTATTTTCGGGGTGTTTGGGGTTAAAGGAGGAACCCTCGGATCGAACCAGAGAACCAGGTTTCTGGCGCTAAACGGCGTCGTGCCTGGTCGACGCCTTTTAGAAGGACGTCAGGACAGTACGACGCTTTTTTAGGACAGAAACCTCCATGTTCGAGGTTTCGTTGTACGGGATTCTGGCGCTAAAAGACGTCATGTATGGACGACGCCTTTTAGAAGGACGTCGGACCATCATGACGCCTTTTAGGCAGGAAATCACCCCGACTGAGGCTTCTGCAAATATGAAATTCTGTGGTGAATGGCGTTTGAGGAGTCTGACGCGTTTTAAAGGGCGGCTTCCCATGTCGACGTGGTTTAAGGAATAATCTGGTTTTAATGAACCTGTTTTAGGGACTTGAATGGCGTCGACCTCGGTCGACGCGATTCAAGACAGAACTGCTTAACTCATGTTATTTAACACATGTTTTACGATTGGATGGTTCGAATGCATGCTTTAAGTTGTACACTGAGACTGAGGACTTTTGCGTGAATGGAATTACATCATGTATGTATGTGTGTTTATGCGGATATGGAATTGGAACTACTGTGGTTTACGTCTGTCACGATGGGCCAATGGGGGTGAGCCATGGTGTCTGTGAGGCATTGTGCCGTACCGGTGGAGGAGGGGTACATGTTGTGTTTTACCTTTGGCTAAGGGAAGCAGAACCACCTTGAGCCCGTCGGGCCGGAGTAGCCGGTGTGCTATCCGAGGGGTTGCTGTTTGGTCTCAGCGAGTCGGGGTTTTTCCTGTTTGTCGTGGCAGCTTTCGGCGCGTTTCTTGCTGTGGACCTGGTTGTGGTACTGTTGGAGTTGTTTTACCCCTGTAGCCACTGGGCATGATGTGACCTTTGATCAAGGTTACGAGTGGTACCCTTCGCCCTTTGGCCTGACGCAGCCCAGGAGGTTAGGGTTGTGGGTAGTTCCTGTAGCTTCGGCTTGACGGGGGTTCGCCGGTCCCCAGGGCCCTCCTGAAGCGCCGAGGCCTAGCGTGGAGAAAATCCGGTCGGTAGGACAGTAGTCTAGACTGCTTGTGTGCACACGTAGCAGGGCAGTGGTGGTTCACTGGTCCCAGTTAGTCCTAGTTTGACTCACTGCCTCACCTTACAGTGCCCCGGAACACTGTAGGGGCGGACAGGCGTGAGCAGCGGTGGTAGTGTTGTGAGGCGACGTTTGACTTCGGTCGACAGTGTGGTTCGGTCACTTTGTGAACTTTGGCTGTGAGATGTGACTTTGTGTTGGGTTCTTCGGGTTACTTAGAACTGTTCCTGCTACACTGCTTATGCGTATGTTTCATATCAGATTTGGGTGCTATGTTTACTGCTTTACTTAGTTGCCATTTATCCGTATTGTTGCACTTGTGGGTGTGTGAGTGGGAGGCAGGGGATCGGATGATCCCTACTGAGCCCAATTCTGGTGTGGCTCACTCCCTGCGGTTTCAGGTGTGGACCTCGTGGCGTGTGGCGGCGTGTGGTGTCTTCTTGGCGTGCGGACCAGCAGCTGTCTCAGTTCCGGGGTATGCCCCGATGTTATTGTACTTTACTTCTGCCTGTACTTATTTAATTTGTTGGACCATGTAATTATTGTTGGACTGTATACGGACATTGCTATCTTCCTTTCTGCGCACTTGTTATATCTTGTAGTCCGTGTGATTGTTATATTTAGCCTTGTTTAACGCTTACTCCTCCAGATGTATTGTGTGAGATCCGGGTGCGAACCCGCAGTTAATGGGCCGACATCCATTTAGTGATCGGGTCTCCGGTCATAGGATCGCGGGTCGTTACACATACAGAATTCTCAAGCTATGACAATGGAATATATCATCTTGCCCGACTAGATGGCAGATTACTAGACCATAAATGGAAGCAGAGCATCTACGTCCCTTTTATTAGTAGAAATTCTTGTTTAAAGCAACTCTTGTCCGTTTGTGAAAGATTAATTACTTTGATGTGAAATTCTTTTTACTACTAAAACTTCGAACATTGTTGGATAAATGGTATACAGATGACACAAGTAATACCGACTGACATTGACCAGAGCGGCTCTGACTCAAGTAAGCGCCGACCAAGTGCCGATCGGGATCAACAACTTTCCCCCTACTGAGCTTCGCCTCGCAGGGAAGGGACTCCCCACCCTCATATGGGACTAAACTCGTTCAGATTTCTCCCTGCCATACCTTGCCTCATAGGGAAGGAGCTCCCCACCCTCAGATGGGACTAAATTCGTTCGAATTTTTCTCTGTCAAGACTCGTCTTGCAGGGAAGAGATTCCCCACCCTCAGATGGGACTAAACTCGCTCAGATTTTCCCTTAACTCCTTCGAATCTTCGCCTAACAGGTCCCATCTCATCCCAGAGGCTTACACTTTATAAGCAAAAACAAAAACACCACCACAAACGCAGCCTAAGATCCTAGAAAGGACTTAGCCTGTTCGGTCGAAGGAGAAGTGGGAGAAAAGCCACACATGTTCAAGAATGTTTTGCTAAGTATTTTGGTTGTATCTTGATCCTAGATGGATTGGGAAACTAGGAAAAACTTAGAAGACCACCTGCACTCCTGCTCTCGTACCTTTGAAGCCGAACTCACCCGATGCACCTTGCATGAGAGGAGCTCACTACCCCCTAGGCTTTTCGAGAAATAAACTACTAAGAGAAAAATATATGTAGAAATCTTAACCGCAGTAGTAGTACCCCGAGCCCGAGTATGCGGCAAAGAAAGAACCCCTACACAAGCCATATGACAATGTCATTCCCTCACCTTCAGAGCAGGCCACCGCACCTGTCGAAGCAAAAAGGGCATAAGAAGCACGAGTGTAAGACGCAAGAATAAGGAGATCGAGACACAAAGGGCAGAGCACTCACAAGAACTGTCGAAAAGTCCAGGTCAAAGCCGGAGCAAGCAAAAGGCACATAACTCAACGCCGGCTTGTAAACTTGACCGCAGCAAACCCATTAGGTAGGCAACAACAGCAGTGCTCTGTAGCTCGAAATGATGTTAGTGTCTAAGTTCTTAAAAGAACCAATGTTTTGGCCCACGATCAAAAGATAAAACCCCCACTTCTGGGGATTAACGATGTCTTTCCCGGCACACCAAAGGTATGACATTCTCACAAAACTTAAACATTCAAGTAAGACGGCCTCGCCCCCTCTATGGACGCAAGAAGATGACGTCCCCTGGCCAGTAACACAAGGGCTGAGAAGAGATGGCGTGTCCTTACCCCCTTTTTTAAAAGAGAAGCCTATCCTTCTTCGATGATGATCCAAGCCAATAACCGAGCTCAAGAAGGATCTGCCACACTAACAGTGACCCTGATAACGAAGTAGAAAGCTAACAACTGATGGAACAAAACGAGGGTTGAGTTGCCCTTTCACGGGCCGAAAGGCTGGGGGAGCACCTGTGATCCCTTAAACGTCACTCATCGATTATGAAGAGCACCATGTAGGGGGGCATGGCGTGTCCTGAACAATACCGTGACCCCCTCCATCGTAAGAACCTAGCTTGGACCGACAAATGTGTTTAGATGGAAATGGCCATCCAGTCACCGAGCCTGGAACCTCGTGAAAGTAAAAAAGGAAAGAAGAGATGGATAGCATAGACCATAAGGCTAAAAGTTTGCTATATTGCAAAGTGGCAGTGTACAAGGTACCAAAAAAAAAAAAGAAAAAACTGACGCATCCTAAGCCGTCTGACCAGCAAACGCCTACAGCCGCCACCTGCCTCAATGACCGGCCAACACAACATCACCTTCTGGGCCCTCGTCTAGGCCCTCCTCCTCTTCATCTAGCAGTGCAGACAAACCAGCACGCTGAAGCGCCTCCTCGGTGACTTGTGGACCAATAATGACAAGTGGCCTCATCAAAATGAGAGCAAGGACGTGCACATCCATGTATGACAACAAGGTCATCCCCTGTTCCAGGGGCACCAATGGAAAGATCCTGGAAGACCAGCAGGAAGGGCCATTCTCACTGAAGACCCCCCTCGACCCAAAAAAAAGATATCTTTCCACCCTACGTGGAAGAATCCTATGCTCAATGCCAACGACGCCCCTTCCCTAGCTTTGAACTGAGCAAAGCCACGAACGCCCGGGGCGACGCACCGTCGGGTACGAAAGAGGTGCCGGAACATGTCTACCGTCGCCCCCGGGTGACCCATGTCCTGAATTAGAGAGGAAAAGCCAACAACCATCCTCAAGGAATTTGGCAGTAACTGGGCCGGAGCAATCTAGAAGTACTACAATAGTTGTGCGATGAAGGATGGCACGGGCAGTCTGAACCCTGCCTCAAACATGGCCACGTGAGTGGCAAAGGAGCCTTGATGCCGTGAGAAGGTGCGGTCCACGCAGATGACAACATCAAGCAATACTCGTTTGAAATGTGGTAGTTCCTCCGAACCCCGGCGAGGAGCTTTGCTATGGCTCACGAGGGCCCCATTACGCTACGTTCCTCAGCAACTTTCACGGCGTAATCCATAATCTCCATTGAGAATGCACGGTCACTTGAGCACTGAGGACGACCCTCCCCTTCGAGGGGTTATAAAGCATCCATCGAAGCTCAAATGTCACATGTTACCCGCTTCGAGGAGACACAACAGGTAAAGGAACTCCTCAGGGAACTGCGAACAACAATATCAAGGGACATCAGCCGAGCGGTGGATACAGAGGATACGAATCACTCCTTGACATACGGAATTAGGGTTGTTCACTATTTGGTTCAAACCGCAAAACCAAACTGAATCAAACCAAGTTTACGGTTTGGTTCGGGTTGTGACACAGTTCGGTTTGATTCGGTTCCAAAACCTGTCAAACCGATAAAACCAAACCAAACTGATGAAACCGAATAATATTTAATTTAATATTATTTAAATATCCATACCTATAGTTTCTATTTAAATCTTTGATTTTTAAAATTACTGTTCCCACTGCCTGGTTAAGTTGGAGATGGTTGTGTTGCCTTCCCAAGGTCTTTATAGACTTCCCAAGGCTGCCTTGCCTTTGGTTTACCAATGTAGGACTGAAGGATGGGAAGGAAGAGGCTACTGGGGTAACGTGACGGGCCTGGCATGGTGTTGTGTGCCTGTGTTTAGTCCTACATCGGGAGGCAGAAAAATTGGCACAGACAAAATTCTATAAAAGCAACTTTCCATCATTCGCTTAGCCAGTTGTTCAAGCATGCAACTCAATTCCATGCTAACGGCCCATTGGGTGCACGCAGGTGGGCCCATTAGGCAAACCCTAACTGAGGTCAAGGCGTGCTATTATATGTGGGTCAGGCATGAGTAAATTACATTGATCTCCCACAAATGGTTCAAACCGAACCAAACCGAATTTTTTCAGTTTGGTCTGGTTCGGTTTCTAAGTCTCACTCGGTTTGGTTCGGTTTGAAATTTTTTCTTCTTAAACCAAACTAAACCGACCCGTGAACACCCCTATACATAATACGTCAAGAAGCGAGGGGGCAAGTAAAGGAGAAGAATTTAGCTTGGCCCAGAAAGGCCCGTGGGCAGTCCAGTAAGTCTGAGTCTAGACTGTCAAATGCATCTCTGCTCAAGCACACGAACCATCTCGTTCATAAGCCTAGATACGGTTCATGAATGCATCCATGAACTCCGAGATTATTCCGGATCCATACCCTCAGGACTACCTAATCTGACCTAGAGACTTGCCATATCCGAAAAATAGTCCGCCACAACCACGACCCTTAGTGGGCTAGGATAGACCTGAGGATCCAACTCAGGGCCGCCCCCCTAACCACGGTCCTTTCCGATAAAGAATCACTCCTGGGACTCCGTCCTCCTAGATGGGATCAGACTCTTGCTAGGTTTTGCATTGCTATATAAGGATTCCCCTGTTTAAGAGGCGAAGGTACGCAACAACCAACCTAGCCTCCTTCTGGTATCCTCAAACTTTCTGACTTAAGTATCGGAGAGAGATCTCCCAAATCACCATCGGAGGCCTTTGATGATATTTTTTTTTGTAGGAGCAGTTGAGTTTTTCCCTCTGATCACAGGCGGGACGTCCTTATCGTGATAGACGAGATTTCGACCCATCAGACTTAAAACACTAATTTTCTATTTGACACGTGGAGAGTTAAATGTTTCATTTTTTATTATCGTTGTGCAGGTATGAATAACTGAACACTTCACACTTGTCTCTAAGCATGTCTTAGTGGACACCTTTCCTCGCAAAAAGTGTGTTTGCTGGACACCTTTCCTTACAAGAGTAGGAGATCCTGTCCATTTGCTGTGCCATTGAACAAAAACGAAAAGGCCGAAGCACTTCATACCTTTATATTATATTTCCAAAATGAGGAGGTTGCTCACTTTCACCTTCTAACAATCACTTACATGCTTTGGTGTATACAAACAAATACAAAGATAAGAAGAGCAAAAGTGGCCTTTAACGTCATCCTAAGTGTGGGGTTCTATATTAGAAACGTCCATTTTCATCATGAACTCTCGTTCGTCAAAAAAGAGAGTAAAGTTAAGCCCTTCCCTTGATCATGGTGACAAGACAAAACTTAGCTCCTAAGTAAAGGTTTCGTCCACAATTGGAGTTGTTTTTGTGGGCGACAAGAGTTTATTAAAGTTATACCACGTAAAGCTACATTATGGGCACTTCTCATTGATCTTCTTTTCATAACCCTTTCCATAAAACTTTTTCCATTCCCTTTCTTAAAAACGTCCCTTCCTTCTATCACACTTACTCAGTTTCATCCTCCCTTGTACTTACCTGAACCAGACTCCTCAGGTGCATAGCGCCACTTTGATTAGAGAATAGGAGAAAAATAAAGGCGAACAAGGATATAATAAACTTAATTTTATTTTGACAAGCGGAATGACTTATACTGTGCAGAATAAGGTATTCGGACAATAAGGAGAATAAGTCATCCCACCATAGACCCAAGAATTGTTTATTCTTCGTATTCCGTCTGCGGATCCTACAAAACTATCAAACCGAAGCATCCCTTATTCTAGTATATGCTATTCCGTCGGTGAATCCCACATAATAACTTATTCTACAAACCAAGTAGGGCATAAGGAATTGAAGGATGAGATGCCAATGATCTCGTCTCTCCATACTCTTGGTTTCATAGCTTGGAAGTGGAGAAGGCAAGTGAATGCAAAAATGAGGAAATACCTTATGACTGAAATTATTGATGTTACTTGTGGAGCTTCTTGCAAACATATATGCACACACTTTGCTCTTCACAATTAATAGTATATTTGCAGTATATATATATATATATATATATATACTATTGTATGGTCAAAGCATTATGTGCGGCTTGACCGTAGGGATGTTCACTATTTGGTTCAAACCGAAAAATCAAATCGAACGATTGATTTGGTTTAATTTGGTTCGGTTTGAAGTCTAGAATTTTTTACTTTGAGTTTAAATTAAATCGAACAAGAAAATTTAGTTTGGTTTAATTTTTACGTTTCATAAACCAAACAAAACCTGACAAACCAAATTATTTATAAGGATATGAATTTTTTACTTTGAGTTTAAACTAAATCGAACAAGAAAATTTAGTTTGGTTTAATTTTTACGTTTCATAAACCAAACAAAACCTGACAAACCAAATTGTTTATAAGGATATAAATTTAATGTAAACATTTAACGGTTGTTATATATATTAAACTAAAATTATTGAAAATTATGAAGTATAATGAAGTACAAGATACTTTGTATTTAAGTTAAGAACATCTTCTTTCATTCATATGTGATGGGGTAAGTCGAGAGCTAGGCCTAACTGGGCCAAGAGGCGAGTTCAACTATGCTCTGGATCCATTTCAGAATGAGAGTGGATGATGAGCCTTCGGCCCATTAGCACAGGGAAGCAACAAATTGTTTGAAGGTACCTACCTTATACACATGAATAGTCTTACATCGTCTACCACAAAAGAGATTTCTCACTTACCTCCTATAAATAGGTTATTGTTTGTGTCAAGAAGAGGTATGTGATATGTACTATCCATTACCTAATACTCTTCATCCTTATCCTTTTTGAAATCTGCCTACTCACTTGACCGTCGTAGAGGGCTTCTCCCGAACCCCACTCGGGACCCTTTTGACCAAGTACTTTGTCTTGTAGGTAAACCGGCACTTCTCGTCCAGATCTTCCCAGTTGGTTTCGGATCCTTCATTCACGACCCGTAATCGATCCGTGAGTGCCTCGGCTACATCAATATGTAAAATGTAATATAAATTTTTATTAGTGTAAAGAGTAATATGACCTATTATTTTAAAATAATTTAATTTCTTTCATCATTATATCCTAAATCATCTATTAAAAGTTAATTAAAATAATTAGATAATATATTTATTCTTTGTTTATAAGAATTATTCATTTTTCATATAAATCATTAAAGTGTTGAAGACTTATTTGGGAGATAAGATATCATTATGACGGCTAAACCAAATCAAACCGAATTGAACCAAACCGAATTATTTCGATTTAGTTTGGTTTGGTTTAAAAAATGTTTGGTTTCGTTTGATTTGGCTTAGGAGTTTGCTTGGTTTGGTTTAAATTATCTAAAATTTCTTTAAAATCAAACCTAACTAAACCGTGAACACCTCTACCTGATTGTATAGTTTTCTCCACAGTGAGATGCATCCGATCAAACCTTAAAAAAAAAAGAAAAATGTGTACGTCGTGGCACCTTGGGTGCCAAGATTCACGGGGAGGGGTGGGTGTGGTTTCATTGGGACCCCCCGATTTCAATTGGAGGGCTCCCCCTCCTTCCCTCTCAGTGTAACAAAAATAGCCAGTTCTAAAATGTTTTTTCCGAAAACTTGATTCCGTAAGTTATTTTATCGAGTACCAAATGGACCCTATGTTACTTTTCTTCTTTACATGAGGTAGAATAATTTTGCAAATTCAAGTTTTATTGTCTATTTTGGCTCAATGGTCTCACAATTTTATCTTTTTTTAAAGATAATTGGCTTCAGAACGGAAATTTTTCGAGAAGTCACTCAACCCGTTACTACTTTCGATTAAGTATGCTTAACTACATAATCCTTTAATTGCCATGATCAATATTTGTGTGTTGATCTTTATACATTGTAGATATATATATTTAAATGGGAAATAATAAAAATCATTTATTATGTCATGCTACGTATCATACTGTCACCCATAAGTGCCCTTAAATGTTCAATGAATATTTCATTTATTTTTTTAAGATGCCTAGTTCAGGTCCCCAAAATGTAACCGTCAAGGATACGTGTAGCTTTCGCCATAAAATGAGGGCCAGAAATTAAATCCAAATAAGGACACTAGACTTTATGTAGATGAGTGAACATTTGCCTGCGTGTGTTCTGGTCTTCGGGCTTTTGAACCGGAAAGGAGCTTTACTTCATTTCCCTGACCATGTACCAAATGTGCTACTGTACGGTCAAAGCATCATGTGCAGTTTGACCGTAGGGATGTTCACTATTTGATACAAACCTGAAAATTAAACCGAATTATTGATTTAGTTTAATTTGGTTCTATTTGAAGTTTAAAAAAATTTAATTTGAGTTGAAACTAAATCGAACAAGAAAATTTAGTTTGATTTGATTTTTACGCTTCATAAATCAAATCAAATAGGACAAACCGAATTATTTATAAGGATATAAATTTAGTATAAACATTTAGTGGTTGTTATATATATTAAACCAAAATTATTGAAAATTATGAAGTATAATGAAGTACAAGATACTTTCTATTTAAGTTAAGGACATCTTCTTTCATTCATATGTGATGGGCTAAGCCCAGAGCTAGGCTTAACTGGGCCGAAAGGTGAGTTCAACTATGCTCCGGATCCATTTTAGAATGAGAGTGGATGATGAGTCGACCCATTAGCACAAGGAAGCAACAAATTGTTTGAAGGTATCTACCTTATACACATGAATAATCTTACATCGTCTGCCATAAAAGAGATTTCTCACTTACCCCCTATAAATATGCTAATATTTATGTTAAAAAGAGGTATATGATATGTACTATCCGTTACCTAATACTCTTCATCCTTATCCTCTTTGAAATCTGCCTACTCACTTGACTGTCAGAGAGGGCTTCCCTCGGACTACACCCGAGACCCTTTCTGACCAAGTGTTTCGTCTTGTAGGTAGACCGACACTTCTCGTCCATATCCTCCCATTTGGTCTCGGATCCTTCATTCACGACCTGCAATCGATCCGTGAGTACTTCGGTTACATCAATATGTAAAATATAATATAAATCTTTATTAGTGTAAAGAATAATATGACCATTATTTTAAAATAATTTAATTTCTTTCATTATTATATCCTAAATCATCTATTATAAGTTAATTAAAATAATTAAATAATATATTTATTCTTTGTTTATAAAAATTATTCATTTTTTATATAAATCATTAAAGTGTTGAAAACTTATTTGAGAGATAAGATCTCATTTTGACGCCAAATCAAACTGAACTTAACCAAATCGAGTTATTTCGATTTCCTTTGGTTTGGTTTCATAAATATTTGGTTTCTTTGATTTGGTTTAGGAGTTTGCTTGGTTTGGTTTGAATTTTTTAAAATTTCTTTAAAATCAAATCTAACTAAACTGTGAACACCCCTACCTAATGGTATAGTTTTCTTCACCGTGGGATGCATCCGATCAAACCTTAAAAAAGAAAAGAAAAATGTGTACGTCGTGGGAGGGGTCGGTGTGGTTTCATTGGGACCCCCCGATTTCGATTGGAGGGCTCCCCCTCCTTCCCTCTTAGTGTAACCAAATAGCTAGTTCTAAAATGTTTTTCCCGAAAACTTGACTCAGTAAGTTATTTTATCGGGTACTAAATAGATCTAGCTTTAGATTTAGTATGCTCTAGATTTAGTATGTACATATTGGTAAGCATGCTGGCTTCTTGCCCTATTATGGGCCTCTTGCCCTATTATGGGATCTTGTACTTGTATATATCAAGGTTCAATACAATAGAGCAGTATATGCTTCCTTCAATTCACTATTCGTAACATGGTATCAGAGCCGAACGTTTGCCTTCGGTTTTCTTGAGCCTGCCCGTGCTGCCACCGTCCGCCGCCGTTCGTCAGCGCTGCTCCAGTCGCGGTTTTTTGGCAGGCGGCGTTTCCTGCCCAGTTCGCGGCAGTCTCCTCCTCCCCGCAGCAGGTTTGGCCGGGGCCCCAGTTTCGGCCGGCGTCGTTTTCCGCTCGGATTCGCGGCAGTCCGCTCCTGCCCAGTTCGCAGCCTTCCTGCAACCTGCAGCAGGAGTCCGGTTCGCTTTGCTCGCGGATCCGGCCGTCTGCTCCTCCCCGCCTAGTCTGGTTCGTGTTGCCCGCGGGTCCGGCAGTGTGCTCCTCCCCGCCCAGCTTGTTGCTCAGATCCGGCAGTCTCCTCCTCGCGCCAGGTGTACCGCCGCCTGCACCCGCCCGGAGAAACTACCACAGCAGCCCAGGCAGCTCCCAACGCAGCAAGGTTGTTGGAGGAGGATCCGGTCACCCCCTGCGAAGCCCCCCCGGTGGATCCGGTCACCAATCGGTGTTTAAGGTAGCGTTCACCTTCTTTGTTTGCCATGGCTTTGTTAGGGACTATTCTGTATCCGACAGTTGAAATTGAGTCATCGGCAGAAAAAGGTACTACTGTTTCTTTTATTCAGATTTGGAAAGATAATGATGAGGTTGTCATGGGTTATATCTTTCGTTCGGTTGATCCTTCCATTCGTCTCGATCTTTTGGATTTTACTACTTCTCGAGCACAATGGACTTATCTTGCCAGACGTTATATTCAGTCTAGTGGTGCTCGAGAGTATCAGCTTCGTAGTGAGCTTGACAGTATTCGTCAGGGTGAACAGTCAATTCAGGAGTTCTTCACTCGTCTTCGACGTATTTGGTCAGAATTGGATGCTATGCATATTTCTGGTCGTATTTCTACGTGTTCTTGCAGTCTTCAACGGGATCGACAGCATCTCTATCACTTTCTGATGCGTCTTCGTCCTGAGTACGAGGCACTTCGTGCTCAGCTTCTACATCGATCCCCTCTGCTGAGTCTGGATGATGCTCTTACTGAGCTTATTGCAGAAGAAACACGACTGCGAGCCCTGGGGACGTCTGGCATTCCATCTGAAACTGTTCTCGCTGCTGCATTGCGGTCTCGCTCATCGGAGTCTTCCAAATTTTCTCCGCTACTTGCCACTCCGACGCACTCACGTAGCATGGATTCTTCATCACACCTTGGTGACTCAGTTAGCACACCAGCGAATCTTTTCTGCAAATACTGTCGCAACCGTGGCCACACTATTGATCAATGTCGGAAGCTTCAGCGTCGTCAACGTCCGTCTCGCCCCACTGCTGCTGTGGCGGAGTCGCCTCCTTCTGTCCCGTCGCCTACAACTCCGTCTGGATTACCTTCTCAAGGAAGTTCTCTTGACGTGACGCAACTTGCTGGACAGATACAACAGATTCAGCAGCTTCTCCAGACCGCTGGTTTCTTTTCTGAACCTTCCGCTCTGTCTGCCGCCACTGGTACTGTTTCAAACTGGATCTTAGACTCTGGGGCTTCCCATCACATGACCTCTAATGATTCTATTCTTGTTAATTGTTCTCCTGTTCCACCACACCTCCGGATCCATACTGCAGATGGTACCCCTCTCTCTGTCTCCAAGTGTGGCTCCATTACTACTGCCTCTGACCCCTCTGGTCATCTCACCCTCTCCTCTGTTCTTCATGTTCCTCATCTATCTATGAATCTTGTTTCTGTTAGTAGCCTAGCTGATTCAGGATATCGTATTTCATTCACTTCCTCTTCTTGTGATGTGCAGGATCTACGTACCGGCCAGAGGATTGGAACAGGTCATAGAAAGGGTGGCCTCTACTGCTTGGACTCGTTGCATCTTCCTCGGTCTGCACTTACTGCGTCCTCTTCTCCAGGCTGTCCTTCTACTTCTGTCGATCTGTGGCATCGTCGCTTGGGTCATCCATCTGCAGCTCGTCTTCGATCTCTTTTTCAGTCTGGTGTCTTAGGTCCTAGCCCGTCTTTTTCTTTATCTCATTGTGAAGGTTGTAAACTTGCTAAACATACAGCTCTTCCTTTTTATTCCCATGAGTCTGTCTCCACTCATCCTTTTGATTTAGTTCATTCTGATATTTGGGGTCCTTCTCCTATCCCGTCTATGACTGGCTTCTTGTATTACGTCAGTTTTGTGGATGATTGTACGCGTTTTACTTGGGTTTACCTACTTCACAAGCAGTCGGATCTTCTCTCCATTTATCGCCAGTTCACTGAGATGGTGTCCACACATTTTCATTGTCGTATTAAAGTTCTCAGAACTGATGGTGCTCGTGAGTACCTTTCTTCAGATTTTCGTTCGCTTCTGGCATCCCATGGCACACTTCCTCAGCTCTCTTGCCCTTATACACCTCAACAGAATGGTCTTGCTGAACGAAAACATCGTCACATCCTTGACACTTCTCGCACTCTTCTCCTTTGTGCCTCTATGCCCCGTACTTTTTGGGCCGAAGCTGTTCTCACATCTGTGTTTCTCATTAATATCACACCATCTTCTGTCCTGTCGGGTGGCACACCTTATGAGCGTCTTTACTCTGCCCCTCCCGACTACGGCCGACTTCGTACTTTTGGTTGTACATGTTTTGTTCTGTTGCCTTCTCACGAACGCACTAAACTCTCACCTCGAGCTGTTAAGTGTGTCCTCCTTGGCTACAGCACAGAGCACCTTGGGTATCGCTGCTATGATCCTACTGCTCGTCGTCTTCGTATCTCTCGTCATGTCACTTTTCTTGAGCATGTTCCTTTCTTCTCCACTAACTCCCAGGATCTCTCCTTCATGCATGATCATGATCCCTCTTCCACTTCCTCTATTGTTCCTGGTCTTCCGGGTCTTCTACCCTCCGCTGACCCTCCCACTTCCACATCTTTATTGGAGCTCGAGTCATCATCCTCCTCTATGGCTCCGCTGCCCACCTCCTCTCCTGTGTCTCCTATTTCTCCAGTCTCTAGTCACCGTGCTCCCGCCTTGGAAGATTCTTCAGGTTCTTCAGTTGATGCCGCTCCTGCTCCTACTCCTCCTCTGCCGGCTGTGGATCCTCCTCGACGCTACCCGCAGCGCCCTCACCGCCCTCCTGACAGACTTGGCTATGATCCTACTGACTTTTATTATCCTCAGTTTTCCGCCTTTCTTACAGCTATTCACACTCATCAAGAGCCTCAGAGTTTCAGACAGGCTATTCAGTTACCAGAATGGCGTCAGGCTATGCAGGAGGAGATTCAGGCACTTCAGCAGACCCATACATGGGATCTTGTACCCCTTCCTTCTGGTGTCTCTCCTGTCAGTTGTAAGTGGATATACAAGATCAAGACTAAGGCTGATGGTTCTATCGAGCGCCATAAGGCACGGCTTGTGGCACGTGGTTTCACTCAAGAGTATGGCATTGATTATGAGGAGACTTTTGCACCTGTGGCAAAGATGACTACTGTTCGCACCTTACTTGCTGTTGCCGCAGTTCGTCGTTGGCCTCTCTATCAGCTTGATGTGAAGAATGCCTTTCTCCATGGCGATCTCACAGAAGAGGTCTATATGCAGTCCCCTCCTGGTCTTCCCGCTCCGCCTGGTTATGTTTGCCGTCTCCGCAAGGCCATCTATGGGCTCAAGCAGGCACCTCGTGCTTGGTTTGAGCGTTTTCGGCGAGCAGTTCTTGAGATTGGTTTTCAGGAGAGCGCTGAAGATTATGCCCTCTTCGTTCGTGATTCTCCTAATGGTCGCGCCATCCTACTTCTCTATGTAGATGACATGATCATCACTGGCGATGACTCGACTGCCATTGCTTCCCTCAAGTCTCATCTTCAGCAGCAGTTTGATATGAAGGATTTGGGGTTCCTTCGTTACTTTCTTGGTCTTGAGGTTGCATATTCCTCTCGGGGTTACTTACTCTCCCAGCAGAAGTATATTGCAGATATTCTTCAGCGAGCCTCTCTCTCTGACACTCGCTCGATAGACACTCCCATGGAACTACATGTTAAGCTTCGCCCGACTGATGGTGTTCCTCTAGACGATCCCACGCGCTATCGTCAGCTAGTTGGTGCCATGGTTTATCTTACTATTTCACGTCCTGACATCGCCCATGCTGTGCATGTCTTGAGTCAGTTTGTCAGTGCGCCTACTTCTGTTCACTATGCGGCTCTTCTTCGAGTACTCAGATACCTGCGTAGCACTATTCGTCGCTCGCTTCTGTTGTCTTCTACTTCCTCCTTAGAGCTCCGTGCCTACACTGATGCTGATTGGGCTGGGGATCCTACTGATCGCCGCTCTACCACTGGGTTCTGCATTTTCTTGGGTTCTTCTCTCATCTCCTGGCGGAGCAAGAAACAAGCAGTTGTCTCTCGCTCTAGTACTGAAGCAGAGTATCGTGCTATGGCTGACACATCTGCTGAGGTTATTTGGCTTCGACGTCTTCTTCGCGATTTTGGGATTGCTCTTACCACTCCGACTCCTCTCTACTGTGATAATCAGAGTGCTCTTCAGATTGCCAGCAATCCTGTCTTCCATGAGCGGACGAAGCATATTGAAATTGATTGTCACTTTGTTCGTCAGCACTACCTTTCAGGCGATCTGTCTCTCCCTTATATTTCGACAACCGCACAACTTGCTGATCTTTTCACGAAATCACAGCCTACTCCACGTTTTCGTGCATTGGTTAGCAAACTCTCGGTTCATGATCCACCGTGAGTTTGAGGGGGGGTGTTGATGTATATACAGTAGGTCTAGCTTTAGATTTAGTATGCTCTAGATTTAGTATGTACATATTGGTAAGCATGCTGGCTTCTTGCCCTATTATGGGCCTCTTGCCCTATTATGGGATCTTGTACTTGTATATATCAAGGTTCAATACAATAGAGCAGTATATGCTTCCTTCAATTCACTATTCGTAACAGACCCTAATTTACTTTTTTCTTCTTTTCATAAGGTAGAATAATTTTGCAAATTCAAGCTTTATTGTCTATTTTGACTCAACGGTCTCACGATTTTTTTTTTTTTTAAAGATAATTGGCTCCAGAGCAGAGATTTTTCTTAGAAGTCACTCACCTGTTATTACTCTTGGTTAAGCACGCTTAACTATAGAATATTTTAACTGAGTTAATATTCGAAAAGGTTACTCGATACTTGAGGGGTATCATATTCTACCTAACCTATAATTAATTCACTAAGTAGGTGGGATTCTAAAGGTAGTTCCTATATGCTCAAAAGGTGACTCCCACCATAGGCTTGCACACTTTAAGGTAGTTCTTTCATGGTGTAGTACTTTATCCTGTATGATACTTAATTCTCACATTTTCGACTGGTTCGTGGTTTTGACACTATTATGTAATATCCTATACTCCAACCATCAAAGTATTATCCGCTTTGCCTTAAGGGTCTCACGGTTTTGTCTATTTGTAGAGATAATTAGCTTTAGAACGAAGATTTTTCGAGAAGTCATCCATCCCGTTACTACTTTGAGCTAAGTATATTTATCTACAGAATTATTTACAAGAACTATGTCAATACTCGAAAAGAGGCTTCAATGTTTAAAAATATAACTTAATTATATTTGAGAGACGTTACACATAGTCTTCGTATGTTTTGTAGTAGTGATAAGAAAGGTATTTTTTCAAATATTTGCCTTTGTAATCTATCAGAATCAACTTATTATTATACCAAAAATTACATGTATGCCACAGAAGGATAAAAACGATTAACATGCCCTTAAAAATTGCACCTACATAGGTGAGCATAAGTGCGAGTCTCGATAATTACAGGGGTAGGCATACAAAAATAGTGGTGCAAATTTCAAGGACAAGTTAGTCATCCTCCTAAAACCAAATGCTGTGTCGATGGAAAGGGCATATGTACAACTATTTTAGCATTAAAACGGATAAATTGTTTTCACGAGTTTAGTGCAAGACTGCAAATTTAGTTGATTACAAGAGTATATTTGTTAAGATGTGAAAAATAGGTTTTTTGCATATATATCCCTGAAGACTAGAGTATTTTTATCTATACCCTAACTCCCATTTATGGTATGAAATACTCGTGAAAACCTCAACAACATTGCGCTATGCCCCTCCATCAAAATGCCATTTACTTCAGTGGGCTATGATAACAATATTACATATATACTCCTAAATTCATTAAAAAATTATATATATGCCCCTGGCTTTATTAGAATTCATGAAATCTTTCAGACATATCGATTGAAGTTAATGGTATTTTAATGGAGGGGGATAGCCACAATGTTGTAACAAATATACTAATGTTTAGGAATATATATGCAAAAAACACAAAAACGAGCTCTTTCCCATACATGCATCCTCTGAAGAATTCGATTCCTGTCAGTACAAGTTTGGTTGGGATTCAGAGAGAGGGGAGATAATTTTTCAAAATAACTTCTCATTGGTAATAAGAAAAATAGAGAGAGTTTTTTAAAATCTTTCTTTCTCTGCACTGACTGAGTTTAGTCCAACCTTGCATTTAGAAGATCAAAATTCTCTTTTAAAAGGTCACTTACTGCATATAAGTGCCACATACTGGCAATTGGCACTTGGAAATCCAGGGTACTTACCTACCAATGACCTAACAATTTATCGTCCCTACTTGCAGCCACCAAATTTTTTGTGAGTTTTCCTATTTGCTTTTCATGTATGCTACAAACTGGTGAAAATATTTTTTTTGGAAAAATATTATTTGAGTAAATAATTCTCATATTCTCAAAATGCATCACTTTTTCCTAGATTCTATTTCATACCCCTATGACGAAATAGAACCTGGAGAATTCTCTCTCTGTCTATACCTTTGCAATTCCCACCGCAAGCCCCACATAATTGGGCTGATGGACCGTGACTACATATGCCACGGCCCATCGGCCCAATTATATGGTGCCTGGGCAAACACGCCTAAGATCCATTTTCACACAACTGCAATAATAAACATACTTTGGATGCTTATTCTAGAAAACAGATAACTATGGGATTCCTCAGGGTTAAAACATCAAGATGAAGGTGCAAAGGAAATGCATGTAAATCTTGCTCCTGATCGACTAATGCATAAAAAGAATGCGGATATAGATAATAATCATGTACTGTCCGATCAAGATCAGATGGTCAGACATGTTTTGCTCAAGCGGCTGACTCCCATCCAGTGCATGTGATTTTTTTTTTTAACTCAGCCATCTAATTAAGATCGGACGGCGGAGCTACTGCACAGTCAGACCTCACAGGAGACCCCGACCACGTAATACCATTTCTCTTTCCATATATACACACACCCTTATACGCAATGCAACAAGTATTTTTCTTTATATAAAGATGTCAATGGGCTGGGCCCATCGAGCTTGACCCTTTTGGGCATGATCTTTTACCTGTCCAAGCGTTGGTTCAGTGTTTGGGCTTGATGCGTTTAATATATGTTTTATTCGAAAATAATTTAGTATTATGAAGTGGTTTAGTACTCTGATTTTAAGTACTTGGGAAGGGTTCAATTGCCGTTGTCAAAATTAAATTTATATTTTTTTGAACAAAAAGGATTTTGCCAAGCAAGACCTTAAATAGGACTTACTCAATGAAATGAATTAGATTCTGACCGGCATTTAGGGTCTGTCATGGGCTCTTGGATGAGCTAGCTTAGACTGGGGCTGAGTTGAGCTAGGCTCAATCCAAGCCCAGTCCATTAATGCGCCCAATTCATAGACTTATACTTGCTACAATGCCCCTACAATACTGCAGACAAAGACATTACAGTAGGTAAACAATTTTTCTTTGAATGTTTTTTTCAGGTCGGCTCCGAGGTGCCCTAGACGTTCGTACAGACAAATCATTGATCGAGCGTTCCCAAAAAATCTGAAAGTTCAAAAAATTGTTATTAAGTTCAGCCTATTAAAGATTTTTTTCACTGTTCATTAGAGTACGATATTTGAATTTTAGATTTTTTTCAGATGTCTGATCAGTGATCAGCATGTACGGACGTCTAGGCGCCTTGGGGCAAACCTGAAGTAAGATTCCATTTTTTTTTATTTATTCACTGTAATGCTCCTATGTGCAGCAGCAACATGAGACATTGCAGTAAGTATAACTCAATTTTATATTATGGAGTACTATCCTTATATTCTAGTATGATCGAGAGGGAGTCTTTGTCTTGTATTAGTAAAAGAAAGGTCACATTATGAACACAAACTTTTGTCCTCATTATCATATTTGCACCCACCAATCATTTGAAAGAAGGTTAAGGCTTTTTTTGTTTTTTAACAATGTAAGGAAAAGGTGGAAGGAGTTCAAGGTTTTTAATGCAAATCACCCAGACACCAAGGCCCAGATTCTGTTATCTGTCATTAAGGATCCCCCTCCCCACCCAGCTAAAGTACACCCCTTTCCGGCTGGACACTTCGTTTGGTAGTTATAAATAAGGGCATGAGGCCCCTTCTCCATGCAACCCCACAAGTAGCACAATTATTTGATAATCTATCTAATCTTTAATTGGGAGAGATGATCACATGGGTCATTTTTACGCAGGGATGAAGGCTGGGTAGATCCAAAAACTTCACCAGAATGTACGAGGTTAGGCCACCACGACTCTCAAAAGAGAAGGAAAGAAGAGAGGTACAAAAGGTCAGTGTAGGGTATAAAATATAAAAGTTACAATGACATTATGGCATGAAAATTTATTGGGTTTGTTGTATATATACCCCTCAAAAACATAGTAATTGCATATATACCTTCAATTCTTACATATTATCATCAATGCCCCTGCAATCTTCAAAATGTTCCATTTATGCCTCTCCCGTCAAACTTAGGTTAATTTTAACGAAATATGCCAAAAATATTGCATAAATCATGACATCGTTGGAGGTATCGGAAACACAAAATGTAAGATTTTAGTATATTGAGGGGTATACATTTAAAATATTAGTATATGTAAGGGTATTTATGCTAAACCATTAGATTGAGGGATATAAAATACAACATTTTAAAGATTGCAGGAATATTGATACAATATGTGATAACTGGGGGTATACTTGCAAATACATTATTTTTGAAAGGTATATATATGTAAAAAACCCAAACTTATTTTAGATGGAGTAAACAATCATCATCATCATCATCCTAGATTCCCATGTCAGGTTGAGGAGTCCAATGAAAAATATTTTTATTGTTTATAAGCACTCATTTGCTCAATCATGTCTTAAGAAACAAATGTACGAGCACAAGGTAACCTGTAATGTCACCAATTGGATCTAGTGAGTGACGTCTCCATCTACGGAGGTCACAAACTCACAAGTTTAAGTCCTCTCCAGTACTTGTACCTCACATATTTGAGTATGGTTTATTGGATTGTTTTTTTGTGGTGAAAAATTATTATTTAATTAGACCAGAAAATCACATTTAGAGTAAAATGATCCTCAATGCATAAGAGGACTCACGAGATTTGAACATCTTTCACTTGTAATTACTTGAATATTTAGCCACTTAACCGGAAAAGGGTTGATCTATTATGATGTCACATGTGACAAAAGTGATTCGCCGCTAGTACACGTCTCTTTCTTAAGAGAGTCTGGAGATTTGCTAGTCCTACACATCCACTTTGTGATTTGGTTTCCATTTTTCTTTTTCATAGGTGATTTGGTTTTGATTATTTTTTTCTAACAAACAGACTTCACTTGTCTTTTTGTTCTACAAAGATATAAGACTTAGAAACGTTTCTTTTCTAGTAGAATAGCAGACTTTTGATGCCTCATATCATGACATTTTATTTTTTCTGGAATAAGTTGATGAATAAATTAACTTGTTATAATATTTAACAACTTAGATATGATTATTTATATTTTTATTTATCTTTGAGAGCTTAGAAAATAAGATATTTTTTAAAGGTACTTGTTGAATGAGATAATAAGTTTCACCTTCTTTCTTTCTTCCTTCCTACTTCTTTCAGTTTTCTCTTTGTTTTTGTTCGAATATTCTTGTAAGATACACACACACAACAATATTAGCATGCATGAGGAAACTACATGACTTAAGCAAATGCATCATCTATGATTCAATCATAATGCAAACTCCTTGTAAAAAATAGATACTTATATCAAGTTGATTTATTATGATAAGAAAAAAGTAGGACCTAAAAAAGAGATGTCTCTCTAGTTTTTAAAGATTCTAAAGCAATTAGATTAAGTAAAGTTAAATAGTGTAGAAAAAATAGAGCAACAAATCTCAATTCAGAATACTTACTTGTATGCCATGTTTAGAGGTAAAGCTAGATAGGATATTCTTTGATCATTCCTCTTTACCCCTTACCATGGGCTAATTGCTTCCTCTTCCCACGTAATCTTTTGGCATCAACATGATGTTCCCTCCCCTATCACATCAAGTGTTTTTTTTCCTTCTTCTTCTTCTTGTTCTCTTTCTAGGTTTGGCTATTGCTGGCCTTGGAAAGTGTCATGGACTAACACATTATGCTAGTTGTCAAATAGACTTTCCTAAACTATTTTCTTTGTAAGTATTGGCTATTGCACTTGTGAACATATGCTTTCGCGTGCACACAATGTGCTTATTCAAATGCCCCATCCCCCAACATGTTGAAAATTTTGTGCATATATTCACATATTTTTCATTTCTCCCTAACCTTTTAAGAGGAAAAATAAAAATATATTCACCTGAAAATTCTCAAAACTCTCCTAGACATTTATATTCACAATTCAACTCTCTCTAATTAGTACTAAACTTTACATATATAAATCTTTGTCTTTTAAGATTTTCTCATCCCCCCCACAACGCTTTGAAATTGATGTAGATATTTATAGATTTTTCATTTCTCCCTAACCTTTTAAGAGGAAAAATAAAATATATTCACCTGAAAATTCTTAAAACTCTCCTAGACATTTATATTCATAATTCAACTCTCTCTAATTAGTACTAAATTTACATACATAAATCTATCTTTTAAGGTTTTCTAATGCACCCCCCCCCCGCCATTGGTTCAGATTGAGATCCGCTACTCCATGTTTCCTACAACAATGGTAGTCCTTTGTTCCTATTAATTCATTTATTGTGATGAGAGAAAAGTGAGACCTAAAAAAAGAGAAGTGTCCCTAGTGTTAAAGATTTGAAATCATTCAAATTGAGTAGAGTTAAAAAGTGTAGAGAAATGGAGTATAGAATCACAATTCGATTGGCCCTACTCATATGCCATTTTCAGAGGTAGAACCAAATAGGATATTCTTTGGTCAATCTTATAAACCCCTAGGCATGGGCTAACTACTTCCTCTTCCTACATAATCTTTTGGCATCAACATGATATTCCTTCCACTATCACATCATGTGTTTTTTTCATCCTCTCCCTCCTCTTCTTTGTCTCCTTCTAGATTTGGCTATTGCTGGCCTTGGAAATGGTCATGGACTCTCACTTATTGCTAGCTATAAAATAGGCTTTCCTCTATCATTTTCTTTGTAGGTAGTGGCTAATGCACTATAAACATGCGCTTTCGCATGCACTCAATGTGCTTATGTAAATTCCCCCCACCCCCAACATTTTAAAAATTGCAAGTCGATATTCACATATTTTTCATTTCCCTCTAACCTTTTGGAAGAAAAATAGAGTACATTCACCTAAAATTCTCAAAACTCTCTTGGACACTTATATTCACAATTCAACTCTTTCTAATTAATACTAAATTTATGTATATAAATCTTTGTCTTTTAAGATTTTATAATCCCTCCCCCCCCCTGCCATAGGCTTGGATTGAGATCCACTACTACACATTTCCTACGCCAATGGTATTGTACTTTATTCTCATTAGTTCATTTAGTATGATAGGAGAAAAGTAGGACCTAAAAAAGAGATGTCTTCCTAGTTTTTAAAGATTCTAAACCAATTAGATTAAGTAGAGTTAATTGGTGTAGAGAATCTCAATTCAAAATGCCCTATTTGTATGCCATTTTTAGAGGTACAGCTAGATAGGATATTCATTGTGTTAGGATCAGGCAGGAGAAATAAGAACGCAGCGGAAACAATGATCAAGATTTTCGTCCTGCCATTCTCTATCCATTTCGATAGAACAAAATAAAGAACAAGGTGATTGGACATCAGCTTGCATGAATTCGAATATGCGACTGAGTGTTTTGACGAAGTGACGCCGCCAGCTTTGTAGGTGCCAGGCCTTCGACGGTATCCGCGCGATCCTCCCCTTGATGAATCGTCTTTGCTTTCTCGCTCGATTTGCCACGTGCAACAACTTTTCTTCACCATGACTTATGTGGATGGACACCTTCGGCAAGCGGGAGGCAAAAGCAGTAGAGTGAATTGAAGGGGGCGCCCTGTACCAGGGGTGCACGCCAAAGGGGGGGGGGGGGGGGGGGGGCGCCGGAGAGGGGAGGCTGGAGCTTGGCCTAGGGCTCCCCTCCTAGTGTTTATTTATATTAATTTAAGGATGACTTTTTATAAAAGTTCTTGAATTAATATAAATCATGCTTATTAATGATCAACTGAGAATCTTTGTGCGTGTGACCTTGCAAGCTCAAGTACCAGTCCGGTTTTCGACCCAATAAATCCAGTAATACCTTACTAGCTTAAGTGAATTAATTTAATATCCTATATTAAATGATTAATTCACACCGAGTTAATATCACTCATATTAATCGGCTGGGCGTCCGATCAAGTTGGATGTCAAGTAACACCATATGATTCTGGAAGGTAATGGAGTTCAGCAACCCGCTCAAGGAACCTTTCTGTCATCAATTACCGCGTGACTATAATTTTTCATTTGTACAATGCTCTCGAGTCAACCTAGGGCATAGTCAACTATCAAATCCTAACCAGTCAACTCACTTAAATTGGATGCCGCTGTACAACATCAGAAAATTTCTTTTCTGATAAAGTGTTTGTCCTGTCCAAGGACTTCTATGTGTTATCCTAAAACATTCTCTCTCTAAATATTATGAGCGAATGATCTTGTATTGAGCATTCAATCACCTTCGAAGGTATTATGTTAAACCCAAATCACTTGACTAATCAAGACCATGTGGTTAGAATCTCAATGACTCATAATGTGATCTTGTGGATAACATAACAAATCATAGTATGATTAAAGAGTAGCCAACTCTTGGCACTTGTAACTCTTTGCAATATCTTATCAGACTTCGGCCTCCAAAATATTAATGATCTTGCGGATAGTACAACAAATCCTCAATCTTTGATTTAAGTGTTACTATCATTATTTAATGGGCATAGATTAAGATGCAACTCTTGTGGATAGCATAATAAAGCAACATCATGACTCGAACCCGTTTAAAGGCATCATGATGCTATAGTTTTAATTTGTCATGAGAATTTGATAGACTTTGTGGATAGCACAACAAACCACATTTCTGACTTCTAATACTAAAATTATAATGATGGAGGGCCACGTCGTACCTTCTCCATGACTATGCTACAACTTAAAATTTTAGAACGATGGATTTAATTAAAGTTTTATCTTGATCTCATCCTAAGTAATAGTAAATAAATATATCACAATTATTTGGACATTTACTATGTCTAGATAGCAATTTGATTTAAAATCAAATAAATAAACCATGCATCAAACATATATGTTATTTTATGTGGTCATGGATAATACAATCATTAGACTAGAGCCATGTAGTCCATCACATAATTATTTTAATGTAACAATTATATTAAAATAATCCTGCAAACACATAGACAGGTGATCTCATCTCCAAGCCATCCTAGTTACATATATGGATCATCCTTGCTCCTCTCAACCATCGCGTTCAATTTACAAAAATGTAAACTTGATACAATATCAAAATTTTCGTTTGTAATAAGAAAGCCTTATAGCAAGTACAGTTGAGGAGTGATGTAGAATTACATTGGAATAAGAGAGAGAGGGAAGCATGCAACCTCAATAATTAACGATCAATTAATCCTTAAAACAATCCACATCCACAAATATATCATCACATCACTTAAGATACAAGTGCATATCCATGATTACGATTAACTTTTAACCATCAAGACATGATAGAGGGCATCACAAGTAGGCTAGAATCTTTTGAAAATAATTTAATTTCTATGTTCATAAAATTGGGTTTCAATAAAAAATTAGATAATTAGAATTTTTGAAAACTCATTTTCCAGCATATTTTTATTTCTAAATTTGAAAGCAATAACAACACATCACAGGTGCACACAATAAGCTGAAATAATTTTCTAGAACTTTCCATGCATATGTAGAACATTTCTAAACATTAAAGAACATTAATCTAACAATTAGACTAATGATAATTTAATTAACAAGAATTGTTAATTCCATTAAAGATCAAAATCATTTATTTGAACTTTATTTAAAATAAGATTTAAATAAAATTTATTCAAAATAATTTTAAAGTAAAATAAATTTAAATTTATTTTAAATGGGCCCCCGGGGGTGTAGACTATGGATTGGTCAGGCTTAGCCTAGGCCCTTGGGCCGAGCTAGGCTTTCTCCAAAGAGGCTCAGCTCCGCTTGGGCCCTGCCTGGGTGGGGCCTAGCCCCCATATAGGGCTTGTGGCTAGGGCTTTGCCCTAGCTGCCGCCGCCCCTCATCCCCTTCCTCCCCAGCGCTGATAGGGATGGAGGGGATGGGGCAGCGTCTTCTGCTGCCTCACTACCCTTGATCGGGGTTGGCGAGGTCGGCGAGGTCGGCCAGCACCGGCAGCATTGACATACTATTCGGCGGTGACCGCCGGCACCATGCCCGCTCCCTTCCTCCTCCTTTCTTTGTCCTCATCTGGTGAAAGGAAGGAGAAGGTAAGGGGCCGGTGATGGTCGATAGTGACTGCTGGTCACAGCAACCCTGTTGGGGCCAGCTGTGGCTGGCGGTCACCGCTAGTCTCATTGAAGGCGCCCGTGATGGTTGATGATGGACCCAAAGCTCCTGCGCATGCAACCATTCTTCATCACCATGAAGACCACAAAAAAATCTGATTTTTTAGAAAAAAAATATGATCTAATCACCCTAATCCTTCACATGAATTAAATTTCAGGAAAAATCGAATCTTTAACATGAAAATTATCTAGAAGATTGATTTCAGTGATTCGAAACAGATCCAGTGATAACTCACCTCTAATACGACTATTAGGATCAGGTGGAAGAAACAGGAACACAGTGGAAACAACAATGAAAATTTTCGTCCTACCGTTCCCAATCTGTTTCAATAGAACAAAATAAAGAGCATGGTGATCGGACATCACCTTGCGTGGATTCAAATCTACGACTGAGTGGTTTTGATGCAGCGACGTCGCCAGTTGCGTAAGTGCTCGGCCGCTAGCGGTATCTACGTGATCTTTCTCTTGATGGATCATCCTCTCTTATTCACTCGCTTCGACATATATAGTTGTGTTTCTTCTCCGCGATGGTGCCCGCGACATGCGGACGAACGCCTTCCGCAAGTAGGAGGCGGAAGCGGCAGAGAGAACCGAAGGGGGCGCCCTCTGCCATGGGCATACACCAGAGAGAGAGAGGGGGGCAGCCAGAGAGGAGAGGCTTGAGCTTGGCCCACGGATCCCCTCTTAACATTTATTATATTAATTTTAGGCTGAAGTTTTACAAAAGTCTCTAAATTAATATAAATCCTAGTTATCAACCATCGACCAAGAATCTTTGTTTGTTGTGATCCTCAAGGGCCAAGTACTGGTCTAATTTTTATACCAATAAGCCCAGTAACACCTTATTAGCTTAAATTAATTAATTCAATATCTCATATTAAATAATTAATTCACCGAGTTAATATGCTCATATTAATCAGTCGGACTTCCGATCAAGTTGGGTGTCAAGTAAGATTGTATGATCTCGGAAGATAATGGGATTCATCAACCCGCTCAAAGAACTATTTTGCCATCAATTACTGCGTGGCTATAATCTTTCATCCGCACAATACTGTCAAGTCAACTTAAGACAAGGTCAATTGTCAAACCCTAATTGGTCAAGTTACTTAGATTGGATAGTGGTGTACAATATTAGAAAACTCATTTTCTAGTAAATTATCTGTCCTGGTCAGGGACTTCCGTGCATCATCTCATAGCATTCTCTCTCTAAATACGAGAGGGAATGATCCAGTATTGAGCACTCTATCACCTTCGAAGGTATTTTACTAAACTCGATCACTTGACTGATTAGGATCCCATGGTCAGAGATCTATAAGCCAAAGTCAAAGTCCAGAAGACTGCTGATAAAATCTTTAATGTATCAGGTCTGAAGACTAACCATGTAATTGAATAGGAGTAAATTATTATCCAGTGATTTAAGTCGGATCAATTCAGTGAACTCATTCACCTATGAGCACCTACAGGTTTATTTTAGTGTCTCCATATAAGTGATTATAAGATTAATCACCCTCATCACATGAATAAGAGTAACTTATATTATTTTCAGTACATATTTGATATCCTACTCAAATGTTTTTCGACTAAGAATAACAAAAAAAGTGTGTCTATAAGTAGTTAGTCTCATTATTATGATCTTATCATAATCTGACATATGTTGCATACATTCATAGACTTCACCACGAAACGGAAAGTCAATGAACGTGATTTACACATAATGAATATATTACCATTAATATGAATAATGAAATAAGACTATACAATGTACGTGATTGACTTATAAGACACATACGCTATTAACACTTTGATCATTCTTCTTTACCCCTCAGCATGGAATAACTGTTTTCGCTTCCTACGTAATCTTTTGGCATCAACATGATGTTCCCTCTTCTATCACATCAAGTGTTTTTTCTTTTTCTTCTTCCTCTTCTTGTTCTCTTTCTAGGTTTGGATATTGCTGGCCTTGGAAAGGGTCATGGACTCCCACATTACGTTAGTTGTCAAATAAGCTTCCTAAAACCATTTTCTTTGTAGGTGTTGGCTAATGCACTATAAACATGTGCTTTCGCGTGCTCACAATGTGCTTATTTAAATGCCCCATCCCCCAACATGTTGAAAATTGTGTGCAAATATTCATAGATTTTTCATTCGTCCCTAACCTTTTAAGAGTAAAAATAAAATATATTCACCTAAAAATTCTCAAAACTCTCCTAGAAATTTACATTCACAGTTCAACTCTCTAATTAGTGCTAAAATTTACGTATACAACTCTTTGTCTTTAAGATTTCGTAATCCCCCCCACTGCCATTGGTTTGGATTTAGATCCACTACTTCACATTTCCTAAACTGATGTTGTTCTACTTTGTTCTCATCAGTTCATTTATTATGACAAAAGAAATGTGGGACCCAAAAAAGAGATGTGTCCCTAGTTTTTGAAGATTCTAAATCAATCAAATTAAGTAGAGTTAAATAGCATAGAGAAAATGGATCTAGAATCTTAATTCGGTTGGCCCTTCCTGCATGCCATTTTCAGAAGCATGAGTTGGATAGAATATTCTTTGATCATTTTTCTTAACCCCTCGGCATGGGCTAGTTGCTTCCTCTTCCCACGTAATCTTTTGACATCAATATGTTGTTCCTCCTCTGTCATATCAAACATTTCTTCTTCTTCTTCTAGAAAGGGTCATGGACCTATAACATGTTGCCGACCTTGGAAAGGGTCATGGACTCTCACTTCTTGCTAGCTGTCAAATAGGTTTTCCTCAACCGTCTTCCTTATGGGCGGTGGCTAATACAGTGGGAACATGTGATTTTGCACGGAGAGGAGATCCTCTTAGTATACTTTTGAGCCAAAGTCCAACGGTACTAAGAGGAGGAGGATAGTCAAATATTGCAAAAAATTCTCCTCTCTCGCTCATGTGATCTTAAAATTTGACAAATATCTAGGCTCTCTTCTTCTCAGTATTGTTAGATTTCGATCTAAATATGTATTGAAAAGATCTCTTCTCTTTCGTATGCACACAATGTGCTCACGTACATGCTAACGTGGACTTGAATGCATGGCGGACGTACACAATGTGCTCACGTACATGCCAACGTGGAGTTGAATGCATGGCGGACGTACAACGGTTTATGCAATGTGTAAACACGTGCTTTTGCATGCCCAGAAGATGTTCGTGTACAGGGCAATGTGGCTAGGAACTAATGCTTTGCAAGGTGTGAACATGTGCTTTCCCATGCACAGAAGGTGTTCGTGCT
This sequence comes from Zantedeschia hybrid cultivar, assembly GCA_030544215.1. Taxonomy (NCBI): domain Eukaryota; kingdom Viridiplantae; phylum Streptophyta; class Magnoliopsida; order Alismatales; family Araceae; genus Zantedeschia; species Zantedeschia hybrid cultivar. Next base: position 54,234,399 of record JARZZO010000004.1, read on the forward strand.
AAGGCCGATGTTGACAGGAATGAATGGTGGGTGCATGTATCATGTATGTATGTTCGTGCGAACATTTCATTTGATAGCCTATATTATTTTTCCTTAGGTAAATTCTTTATGCTTTAGATATTTTTTACAAGAATATTTTTCATATTTACCACAGAGTAGTGCTTATTGCACCGGGCAGTGCGGTTCCACATGGCAGCGCACATGCACGAAATAGTTTTCTTTTTTGAATTTTTTTAAAGTTAGGCCTCACATGCTTCTTATGTCCGTATAATTTGATCTCAAAAAGTATAAAAAATTGAAAATCAAACCCCCAATGAACAATAAAAAAGTTTTTAATGTACCAGCCCAATAACAATTTTTGACTTTGTAGAATTTTTTATCAGATCAGTGATTGAACTATATGGACATGCAGGACATATGTGTGACAGCAAGTATTACCTTTTACCAAATGTATCCTTAACTCTTTCCCTTCCCATTCCTCTCACTATTCTTTCACCTAAGGCACTCACTTGCCTATAAGATGTACTTCTATCGCTCGCTTCACGTTTCTATTTCTCGTTAGTTCTCTCTTTATGTTCATGTTGAAACAACCCATGTATTAGTTTAAACACCTAACCTTCCTTGAGGTAGTTATACATAAGTGGTAATTCAAAGTTAAATTATTTTTAGTTTCATAAACTGTTAAATACATTGAATTAATGTGCTATTCATGCTAACTATAATGGCAAAGTTAGATTATGGATCATAGATTTAGTTTCCTAGACTGTCTAGATTATGGATCATAGATTTAGTTCCCTAGATTGTCAAAATATGTTGAAGTGTGCAATTAATACTAGCTATTGTGGCTATCTCATTAAACACATTGAAGCAATGTGACATCTTTGTTAGTTATTATGGTTATTCTTGTACAAAACATTTAAGTAAACGACATATTTTAAGCTTTGAAGTAAAAAAAAAAAAAACTATAAATTGTATGCTTATTATTAAAATAACTATATTATGGTTATCATTTCATCATGCATTTGCATGTGTACATTAATTAGTATGTATATGTATATTTCAAATAGAAATTTACGAACACACCTTCATAAGAATTCTATTTTTACATATATACTATTGGTTCCTTTTAATGACTTTTCTTCAACAATTCTTATAAATACTCTTTTTAAACCGAAACAAATAGAATTATGATTACAAGAAGTGTATTTTCACGCATACTCTCTCCTCATAGATAAATAATATATCAAATGTTTTTTATCATATATTTTGTCAGTTTTAATTGTATTTTAAAATTATAATTTAGACATCCTCATAAAATTAGTTAATAAATATTACTTTAAATAAAGTAATATTTAAGAGAATACCTAGACTTCTCGCATTTTGTTAACTAGTCGAGTAGATTTCAATTTTTAGAGGCTTTAAAGTACAAGTAAGAACAACACGTCCTTGCGTTGTCTACCCAACAAGTAATGCTTCACCCTCAAAATAAAGGGAAGGGCTTCCAGTAAGGGATGCAGAAAACCTGGGTCCGGGTGCGATCTAGATTCGGATCCGAAAGGTTCATATCTGACCCTATCCAGTTCAAATCAGATGCAGTCGGATCCAAATCTGCAGGGCCTTCCACGATGACGGAGAGGGGTTGGCAACGGTTGATTTCGTTGAACGGATGGTGGTAAATTAAATCCAAAGGGGTTGGAAAACAACTTTGAGGGGAATATTTGATCATTTTAAAGTTTTTAGTGATTTTTACTTTTTTTTGAAATTCAGATGGGGGGTTTTTGGGTGAGGCGCATTCACGCTATATCCACCTGCATATTTGTATCGGCCTCCTCGCATGTTGAAAAAAAAAAAATCATCATAAATTTTTAAGTATTCAATTACCTCCCAAGATAATTTTAACTCTTTGGAGCTTAAATTTTACTGTCTAATCATATCTGGATCGATTATAGCCATCAATCGGGTGCGAGTAAGTCAGTGATAATTGTTAAAATCTTAAGAGATGGAAACAAATCTTAAAGATAATATATCCAATTTTTTATTTTTTGACTATTTGCATTATTTTTCAAAATAGAGATTTGCAAGCACTTGAAGGACAGCTAAGATTGAGGTTCATGACTAAATTCGGTCAGATAGTAAAAATAAAGCCCAAGGGATGAAAATAGTCCTAAGGGGGTAATTAAATATTTAATTTTTTTTGGTGAACTATAAATATATACACACACATACACACATAGACACTGATGAGGCAGAATCCGATTCGGCCCATTAGAGCAGGCCCAAACCCCGTTCAGCCCAACAGCAGCAGTATCAGGCCCTCCGGGAGCTTCCGGCCCATCGGCGGCCCAGCAGCCCTCGGCCCAGTAAGCGGCACCGTCGCTCCCGGCCCAACAGGCTTCAGTCCGTCAGCGGCCCATCAGCCTAAGGCCCGGGAACAGCACGGCAGCCCAAGGCCCAGCAGGCTTCGGCCCCTCAGCGGCCCAACCCCCTTCGGCCCGATAGCCGAGTCCGGCCCACTTCAGTGGCGGGTCCGACACTATGGCGGTTTACCAGTAAGCCCAAACATAGTCCTATATCGGCTACCACCGTTAACCAACCTCTATCCTCTGCTATAAATACACCGCTATTTATTGCCAAAGGTATGCAACTCTTTACCTCCGAGACCCTTAAGGACTAAGGTCCAAATAGCATTAAAGCTACTTCTTGCCTTCTGAATCGAATCATCTTCAGGAGCTAACTTGACCGTCGGAGGGGGTTCCTAAGGGCCAGAGCCCGGGACTCCTGCTGACCGGTTTCTTCTTCTTTCCCTCATGCAGGAGCTCGGTTCGAATCATCGCCGACCTTCCCGAGTCGGTCTCGGCCGCCGACCTAGGATTCCTCTCCCTGGTCTCGACGCCGTGCGACGGCTGCCCCGCGACAGGAGACTCGGCCCCGCGCCGTTCCCTCGTCCGGCAGAAGAGCCTCCTGGCTCAACTATCCAAGAGCAAGCCGAATTCGAGACCCTTCCGGCCTCAGACCGACGGCTTCGGCTTCGCCACCTGTCGATAGTACGGCCGGAGGGAGCATCGTCCGCACCGCCCCTTCACCCGCTGAAGGAGCCTCGGACTCTCGTCTTCGCCTCCGCCACTTCGGCCTTCCGGATCCCCGTCGGACCCCAGCAACACCGATCCGAACCGGCTTCGGATCCTCTTTTCTGGATTCCGGCCTCGGAGTCCGATCGTGATAGATCCAGTCTACATCAGACACATAAAGAGGAGTGCTATGGTGCGGCTGCTAGAACTGCATGCACTATTTCAACTCTGTCGACATATTTAGAAAATATAAAAACTATGATAAATTTTTAAATATTCAATTCTCCCTCCAAAATTAATTTCATCCATTTTGCCTTAATTTTCACTTTTGGCTTGTGAGGCATTCAATGTTGTTGGAACGACTATATAATAGTCTCACATAGGTTAATTTTAGTTGTGGCCGGCGCTTATTATCTTGGCCCCTTCAAACTCGACACTGGGTTTTATAGTTTGTAACATGGTATTAAAGGAGGGGCCTAGCCCATTTTTATCTTCTCAAATTTATCTTCTAATTTGAGCCACTTCCTATTATCTAATTTTCACGGCCCATCTTGACCGTAAGGGGAGTGTTAGAATGACTATATAATATCTTACATCAGTTGATTTCAGTTGTGGCTAGTGCTTATGATCTTGGGCCCTTCAAACTCAACACCCAGGTTTTGTAGTTTGTAAGAAATGTAAGCCGTCCAATTTTACATTCATAATTTGGTAATGAATATTAAAATCCAAGAGATGGAACAACCCTAGGACTAATCTGATGATTATTTTTATTTTTTGACTATTTTTTATGATTTTTAAAAATCATGATTTACATGTACAGATGGGTAAGTTCGAGTTTTAAGATTGAACCATGATCGGATAGTCAAAATAAAATCCTAAGAGATGTAAAGAACATTAAGAGAGCTATGAAATATTATGGTTCAACTGCCTCGTTTTCAGCGCCTGTTGGTCTTGTCAATTCCTTTGGGCTTCCCACTTATTGTCACTCCCACATTCAAAATTCGAATTTGAGAGTGAGGCTGCTGGTGATGATGGGTGATTAGCATCTAGCCCAATTAAGTGCATTTAGCCAAAAGGCCTAAGGACCCGTAGTTTGCGGATACTTACACGAGGGTACCACGCGAGCTCTCTCGGTATCCCGATTAGCAAGCCGAAGGTTTGGATCTTGAATGCATAGGCTCTAACTCCCAGAAACGCCAAGCCTAAAAGACTGACACATCAGTCGATAAGCTCCAAGACCAGTAGTGTCTCGGTCATATCTATCGAGTACCGAGAGGAGACTATTCTCTCGGTAACCCAAAGTCTGAGGCTCGTTTGAGAAGAGATCCGGACTTGGACTCAAAAGCCGTCTCCTCTCAACTGTCCGAGAGATTGAAGGCTCAGAGTCGATCCATAGCTCTTCCCCGTTATCAAGCGAGTCTTGCGGGCTAACGGCATAGCCGTCCACTTAAGACAGGTCCTACGATCTACTCCCTGGATTGCGAAAGGGGATCTCTTCATCTAGCCCAGTATCCCACGATCTCCTCGATCAAGGAACGTGAATCGTGGGCCAATGAACTCCCCAAGGGTAACGGCCCCCTTGATGCCGCACTAGACCATAGACTATATGTATCTCTGACCCTCTCCGATAAGAGGTACGTTGGATATGACACTGAAAACCAGATAATCTTTTCTCTTCTACAATATGATTTAGGCATCAAAAGGTCTTGCTCCTCAAGAGAATGGAGGGTCCTCAAACATCTCTTCTTCCTCTTACAGGTTCAACTCTAGATATTTTCAGTCTTGTAAATTTTATCGAGTAGTCAGAAGATGTGATTGGATGATCGTCATCGCCTGACCAGTTTCTGACCGCTACAGACATCATCATAAAACTATTTAACAAATTTTCCTGTAAAAAAAGTAACAGTTAAACCTAGGCTTACCCCATTTTATTAACTAGTCTGAAAGATTTCAACTTTTAGACCTTTTAAACGCGCAAGGTTATCATATCACAAGTCATTAAGCCAGGACAAATATTGAACCCTTTTTCTGATAATCAGAAGAAAAATAAACAAATCTTGAGACCACGGAGGCACGCAATTTTTTCTCCCACAAGGAGAACGAAGAAGCAGACACAGAACAGATCACATCCTTCACCAAGAACCAACCAACCACACGGAAAAGGAGACGGGTACCCGATAGTGCGGAGAGAGGGGATCCGGACTGGGCCCGGCCCAACTCGAACCTCAGAACTCGGGGAACCGGGCGCAGCGCTGGGAGAGGTAGACCCGGCAGTCGTCGCGGGGGACGATCGTGGGCACGTATGCGATCTCATCACAGCCGTCCGTCCGGTGTCGCTTGAAGTCCACTAGGGAGACGAACATGGCGATGAAGAGGACGAGATGGTTGACGGCGTAGCGCTGGCCAACGCACTGGTGGGCCCCCGCCCCGAAGGCCAGGAAGTTCTTCTTGTGGATCCGGTCCTCCTGCCGCTCCTCGGAGAACCGGTCCGGGTCGAACCGGTCGGCTTCCCTGAACCCCTGGAAGGAGGCTTCCAGAAGCGACGGGAACACGATGGCTCCCTTTGGCACAGTGTAGTCCGCCGCCGGCAGGGGCACGTCCCGGGCTGCCACATGCGGCACCATCGTCGCCGGCGGCCGGAACCGGAGCACCTCCCGCGCCACCGCTTCCGTGTACCGCATCTCTCGCAGCATCTCCGCCGTGATCGGCGGCCACGCGGCGGGATCCTCCGGCGGGGGGGACCAGAGTGCGGCGAGCTCGGCGCGGACGCGGGCGAGTATCGCCGGGTGGGACTCGAGCAGCGACAGGGCCCAGAGGAGGGAGGAGGTGGAGGCGTCCTGCGCGGCAAAGAGGAAGTCGAAGAGGTGGCCGCCGATCTCGCGGTCGCCGGACTCGGGCGGCGGGGGCGCCCCGGCGCGCTCCGCCTCGTCGATCTCGCGGAGGGTTTCCTGCATCCAGAAGTCGATGAGGCAAGTGGGCTCCGCAGCGGCGGCGGCGGCGGCGGCGCGCATCCGGCGCTTGCTCTCGGCGACGCAGCCGGAGAGGGTGGAGACGAGGCGGTCGACGGCGAGGCGGGCGCGCCAGAAGGCGAAGCCGGGGAGGTCGAAGGGGAGGGCCATGAGGCCGACGTTGAAGTGGTTGTAGTCGACATTGAAGGCGGCGCGGGCGGCGGGGCTGAGGTAGGGGCCGGCGAAGACGGTCTGGGAGGTCTCGAGGTTCATGTCGCGGCATCGGAGGCGGAGGGGGATGGGGTCGGCGGGGGAGGACTCGCAGATCTGGACCCAGCGCTTGATGTGGGAGAGCACGATGGACTGCTGGAGGTGGAGATAGGTGGCGAGGGCCTTGGGGGTGAAGTTGGGGGCGATGCGGCGGCGCAGATCCTTGTGCTGCTGCCCGAACATGTAGATGAGATTGTGCTCCCCGAAGAGCTTGCGGCCGAAGGGGTGCCCGATCACCTGGAAGGCGTCGGGGCGCACGTTGGCGAACACGGCGTGGGAGAGGTCGGCGGAGCGCAGGAAGACGATGTAGCGGCCGATGAGGTAGTCGGCGGAGAGGCCGCGCGGGGCGGCGGCGGCCGCGAGGCGGCGCCAGTAGCTGGTGGGGTCGACGATCATGGGCACGGCGCTGCCGAGGAAGGGGACGACGAGGGCGGGGCCGGGAAGGGAGCCCTTCTTCCGCAGGTACGCCAGCTGCTCCATCGCCAGGAGGAGGGCCACCAGGGCCAGCGCCCAGGGGAGGACGGAGGAAGCCAAGCCACCCGCCGCCCCGGTGGCCGCGACCGTCTCATTTCCCGCCAATGCCGCCGCCATCGACCCAAGCCCAAGCTCCCTGGTCCCTTTTTTTTTTCCTCCTCCTCTTGCGCACAGTGGGAATCCGGATGAGGTGGCGACAGCGGGGCGCGATGGCGGGGCCTTCTCTCGGTGGTGCCGACGTCGGATGTCCTCTAGCCTCGATATTAATATCTGCAGGCGGGGCAACGATGTGTTTTCTTGGGAGGAGGAAGGGGCGCCGGACGCAGAGGAGGAAAAAAGAAAAAAAGAACTGCTTGCTGTGCTGACTACTAATACACAGGCAGAGAGTGTGAGAGAGATAGAGAGAAAGAAAGAAGTTAGGAATGTGCTTGTGAGGACGGGCTGGATTTGAAAAGAAGCTGCGGGTTGGGTGGGGAGGGGCTTCTCCCTTTGGCCTTTGCTGCCTTCAAACTGTTGTGAGAGAGAGAGGGTGTGTGTGATAGGAGAAGAGGTATGTGTGTGCGCGCGTGTGGTGTGGTCACCCTTTTTATATGTGGATGGTGTCGATACGTTCCTTTCGCTGATGCCAACAGTGAAAACAACGACGGAAGCAAGTCCAAGTTTTGCATGAACTGGAGAGAGAGAGAGAGAGAGGTTAGCGCGGGGGATTGGTTGGAGCGGACTGGTCAAATTTCAAAAGGCGGCGGTGCAGCAGACCAGCAGACATGGTGTACGTGGACTGGCAGGGGAGGAGGGTTGCAGGCGGTGTCGCTGGTTCGTTTTGATCAAATTCCACGCCATATTGGTTGGGGGATGGCAAAGCCCATTTTTTCCCTCCCCTCATTTTTGACTCGACCGGCCGAGGAGAGCGGATCCGGGCACTGAACGGATTAACGGAACCGGGAATGGATGCTTCTCCTTTATCTCCTTTTACAGAGAGAAGACGCCGATGGAGCAAAAAGGTGCGTCCAGCAGGAACTCGTGCGTGGATAGCCGTCTAATTGTGCTCATTGCCATTCAAGTTACTACATCATTTCACATGAGTAATACTGGTAGCCAATCTTTTTTTTTTTTTTTTTTTTTTTTTTAATTTTAAGTCGGTCTCGTCATGTCTGATAAGTCCATATAATCTATCACCGATTAGACGACTAAAAAAAAAAATCTAAAAAATAAAAAAGTTGAGGTCAATAGACGATTCAATTTTATTTTTCAGATTTTTTTTTCGAATTGTCTGATCGATTGATCAGATTATAAGGTCATATCGTAAATGATGAGGCCGACTTATTTTTTTATAAAATAATAATAAAAAAATATTGCTGCTGCAGCCGTTCGATCAACCTTGATCGGATGACTGCCTGCTCTACCAACGGTGCGACGAATATTGCTCATTTAACATTGTAAACTTTATTTTTTTTCACAATCGTCTGATCGATGATGATCGGACAAATGTTGAACTTGGGTGACCGTCGCAAGTTTGGAATTTTCTTTTTCTTTTAAACACTAAGGTAGGTTTTTGAGATCGAATAATAGTGCCGAAAGCGTTGTTAGTTATATCTTCGTGATTTGTGGCAGACAAGTATCTGCTACAAACCATGCTGGGTTGCACTACGGTGTGGATTGTAATTTTCCCTTTGAAGGTTACGCATGGCATAAGAGTTGTGATTTCTTCTTATTTTCAGAAAAGATTTGTGAAGGGAAGACCATTTGTGGAGGACGGGAAAATAAACCTTTTCATAAAGTAGAGAGCTAATAGCAATTTTTTTCTGACAGCAAAAAAGAAATAAAGAGACATCAGGTGTAAAGGTGGCTACAGTGCCACCTTGCCTCTCAATTGGGGGTTTTCGGGTTCGAATCTCGTTGGAGTTTAAAAATTCTCCAGCCATGCAGTCTGTTCGTGCTGTTAGATATTTATTCCTGGTTCGTGGGATTACTTCCTCGAAAACTAGTTCAACCTGAAATTTTCGCCTAATTAGGCGGACCTTTCGACCGGTTTGAATTTATCTCCAGACGTTGGAGGATTTCTTGAGTTCCACAGATTGGAATCTCGATCGCTTGTATGTACTTGTAAATAATTGGCCTATGTGCTCCCTGTAACAAAAAAAAAAAAAAAAAGAGAAGGTGGCTACAGTTAGGCTCACGTCTTTAGGGGACTTAAAAAGTTGCTTCAGGTCTAAAGAAATAGGGACGAGATCTTTTAGATTTTTTCTTTTAAATTTTTGTGTACCTTTAGATATAAATAAAGTGTACTTATTCTTTTTCACCGGTTTAAGACAAATGAGGAATTCATCCTCCTTAATTTTATCGTGCTTGGAGGCATACAAAGGCTCAAAAGGAGTTTGAAAGGATCTCGTTCTAATAAAATCTAAGAAATAAAAAGTTTATTTTTAACCTTAATTTCTACGCATTAATCTTCCTTCTATTTTGAAAAACTTATGAGGGTTGAATAATTGGAAGTTAAATCATTAGACCATGAAAATATGAAAACAATTTTCATGTATAACGTTTAGGATTTCTATATCTCATTTCACAGGCCTCAATTTTATATCTCGAGGTTGTCCAATCAAAGATTGGATGGCCCACTATACTGGGTGCTATTTAAGAGACTCTTATACTTAGAGATTAAAGTTAAACTCTTATGCATAAGAGTCTCTGATGTAATGCCTCACGCAGTGTGTCTGTCTGATTCAAAATCGGATGACGCAGAGTCCGTGCGGTAACGATATATATATATATATATATATATATATATATATATATATATATATATATATATATATATATATATATATATCCTCCCCTGAAAACCCTTCCTCCTTATGTTAAGAAAAAAGAAAAATCATCAAAAAAATTTTAGTTCCCCTACCCCTCCTTAAGGTTGTTCCTATTCTTTAGATTTTAATTTTCACAATCCAATTGTAAAACTCAACTATAACCATTCAATTGAACGCGAGACAAAAAATATTGTTAAAATATTTAAAAATAATAAAAATATAAAATTGGTCTGATTAACTATTTCAATTGATTCCATCCTTTGGAATCTTAGTTTTGATGTTCAATTAAGAGCGCACGTGATTAGATGACTACAATTGAGTTTTCGATCGGATGGTAAAAATTAAACGTTAAAGATGGGAACAAGCCTAGGGAGAGAGGAGAGGAGGTAATTGAATATTTTAAATTTTTTAATAATTTTTAATTTTTAAATATGGGGAGGAGGGGGTTTCTCGGGACAAGGTGAGTGCATCTAAAATTAGATCTGTCCTAAGACTCGTTATAGCCGCCCCTATATAAAACATGTGCATCATATCTTTCTATGTATATATAAGCTTTAAGTAAGAATGGACATGTGGATAGCTAAATAGATAAAGACAGGCCATTAAGTAGACAGAGACAGAAAGTTAACAGCGTTAATTACCATGCAGAGAGCTACGTTTTTAGATGCACCTCGAAAGGCATTATGGCCGGCCCTATATTGATAAAACATGTGGATCGTATCTTTCTATATATAAGCTGTAAGTGAGATTGGACATGTTGTTCGTGTGTAGCATCCTAAGACGGTCAATGAAGAGGAGATAGTACTTATACCTAAGCTTTAAGTAAGGATTGATATGCAGATAGATAAGTAGATAGAGACAGGGCGTTAAGAGTGTGGATGGAGCCAGTTACTCCAAAAGCACTCATCTATAAATCAGTTACCGATACAAATAACATAAAAAAATATAATCAACATTTATTGAAAAAAACAACTCCAAAGATTTGAGACCAAAAGAGTGTTACCATGCAGCCAATTGTTTTTATAACTTGTTCCTGTATAGCATCTAAGATGGTCAGGTTCTAAAAAGCATATGCTTCACATACAGGGGATAGGTGGATAATAGAGGCGAGTGACGGACGCAAAAATTTTGTTCAGTGGGGTCACTCGGACATTAAGTCATAAACATAATTGGGTCAATAGAATTTTGACTTAGATCATATGAAATTCTGGATTGAACCAGTGAGATCTTGAGTTGGATTAGTAAGATCACAAATTAGATCATTTTGAATTGAGTCAATAAATTGAACAAAATCCAATAGGTCCCAGACCCCACTGGATGAATGCTGGATCCGTCACTAATGAAGGCCATGTGTATGAAATGCCTAGAAACCAATTTCGGTGATGGAGGAGAAGCTGGGATGGGCATAAAAACTATCTGATCTCAAATCGAACGGTGAGATCATTTGTCGGTCCGTTTAGCACTACCTTTCGTTTTTTTATTTTCAGTTTTGTTTTGAAAAGTGGCCATTCAATATTGACTACAGTAGATACTGTGTGGCACAAAAGTTGTCCATTGTGTACATACTGACAGCATTCCATCTTTTGGAGTTTAAACCCCTTAATTAGTATTTAAAACTTAAATTCTAAGGGGTATTGTGCAATCCTAAGGGTTATTTCACTGTCTATCTAGCACTGCCTATTGTTTCTTATTTTTCGTTTTTTTTGAAGAGTGGCCATCCAATATTAATTAGAGTAAGATACTGTGTGGCATGCTCTTAAACAAAAAAGATGTTTTTTATATATATGTTGAACATATGCAAATATGTTTTTTTACTATAGTAAGCATTCTCCTAAATAAAAATTAAATTTCTAATGTTGAAAAAGTAATGCGCACTACATTTCTTGTAACAAAAATATTATGTGTTTTTGAACCATTTTTGTTAGAGATGTTCTTAAAATACATTGGGTTTGTGTGCACACGTTAAGGTAAACTTTAGTAGCACAAAACAAACTGATTTATTTTTGAGCTTTCTTATACATACCCATGTAAACTATCATATCTATATATCCTTCACTCACACATATTGTTATAAATACTCCTACACGCCTCAACCCTTTCGTTAAAATACTGTTAACTCCCACTGAACTTAATAGAAAGATTATATAAATTTTGGTGAAGTCAGAGGTATATGTGTAAAATTTTAGTAAATTCAAAGGCATATATATAAATATCCGAGGCTTTGTAGTATGTTCAGTTGGAGATCACAATATTTTGACAGGAAATGTATAACTAGAATGTTTCTAATTAAAGATGTCACAGGTGCTAATAACAATCTGTGAGGAGTTATGATATACATACAGATATGATAGTTTACAGGTATCTATAGTTTTTTTTTTAATTTTTTCATGTAATAAAAAATGTATAGATGTTAATATATTCTTTGTACTATCGTAAGATAGCTTTCATCCTTTAGAAGTAAAACTTGAGTCTAAAATGAAAAATTAAATCTATATATAACATAAATGATGGAATATTGTTTTAATTGGGTTTTTTACTATTCAGTCCCCACAATGTATCATTAGTCCTTGAAATCTTCATATTTACTTTTGGATCCCTTCAATATTTCGTATTAATCCCTACAATGTTCATATTTCCTTAAAACCCCACAATCTTTAAATAATACAAATATATTTCCTAAGGGGTGAATGCTATCTCTGTTTCCTTAATTTTCAATCTCAATAAACAAAAAGACATTAAACATCCCTTTTCACATGCTGTCTCACATGCAACTATCGCCCATCGAACTTAACATTTTGGTTTTATCCTTCGTATATATTATCAATCAGTACACCCATCTCATTCATAGATCTATCTCCATCATTAATAGCTTTCCTGTCCACAAACTGGTCATATTGAATTGTGAGTTGGATAATTTGTGAATGCAATTATATCTTAATCCTTGTTATCCTTATGCCATTCATATGGACATGATCACATGGAGATTTCGTCTCATGTTGATATATTTTTCTGGATGTGCACACGATGCATGGGAAGGAGGGGAGGCTAAACATGGCCATGCCATGACAGGGATGGATATTGTAGGGCACACCCTGGCGATTAAGGGGAGGACAGCTGGTTGTGGGGTTCCTCTTGGCCCACCTTGATGCCACACTACATGACATAATTTATTTACTTGTTTATTGTTAGCGCTGCGGCACCTTATATATAGGGTGAAGATCAAATGCATGCAGCTGCAAAATTTCTCTCATCTTTATGTTAAAAAATAATATTATTTTTCTTCAAATTATTGTCATTCTTTGGTATTTAAATTTTATTGTTCAATCGTAAAATTGAACCATAATCATTCGATTGGGCACAAATATTTTTTTTTAATTTTTAAAAAATAATTAAGAATAAGATATCATTCTAATTAGCACCTAACATTATTTCAACTGCTTAAAGTTTTATTTTTTATCATTAATTAAGAGATTTAAACTATCAAAAGATGAGGTTGATCTACTCCCACGAGAGATAGAGATGCAAACAGGTCAAATTCGACGTGGATCCAAAGTAGATCAATGGATGTATCTGTTATGTTACCGATTTAAAAAGACTCTATTAACTGACCTATAAGATAGTAATCGGTCGGACAATTGGCTCCTAAGTATGTACCATATGTATTTGATCATAAAAAAAGTTGTAGCGAATACCTTATCTGCTCTGCATATCAGTCTAAAAAGACTCAGTTAATTGACCTGCCTGACAAATAATCAGATTATCGTTTACCATTTGCATTCCTAATGAGAGAGAGGCATGGTCTTATCCCTGGATGGCCATAAGTTCAGTACCATGCAGCAGCATATATATATATATATAAGAAAAATTTTGGTCACTGGGTCATTTGGTCACTAGTTAAGCGGGGTCATTCTATTCAGTCGAAATTAGTAGACTAACATATCACTTTAATTAATAGATCGAGATCAGTATATTTATATTTTAATAGGTTAAAATTAGTGAATCTTGGTATACTTTACAAAATTTAATGAGGTCACGGGACTCCACTAATGACATGCTGCATCTGCCACTAGATGCAGAGCAGAACTCATCTTCACACAGGACAGGAAAAGCTGTACACGGAGAGAAGCAAGCTAAGGGCAGAGGAAATAGTTTTCGGGGCAAAGATTCTACTCAGTTTATCGTTCTTCCTCCGATTTAAAAGCTCATAAAATAGGCTATGTTGAGAGTAGTGGGAAATAAACTTTGAACTTTTCAACTATTAATCATCCAAAACTTTTGATATTATAAATAAATCATTCTAATTTGACTATCCATAAAAAAAAGTTCTCGCAATCAACATCTTTTTGATGAGTTTTTTTCGTAACACTCTTAGGAGCTTTTTTGTAACATTCTAGGGCCTTATACAAATTCAGGAAGATCGTGAGGACTTATAAATAAATAGTTAAATAGTTACATTAGAAGGACTTTTTATCAATACGTTATATTTTCAGGAGTTAAAATTTAATTATATCATATGATAAACTATATTCTCTCCATGAGTGCACATTCTGAGACATTCTTTGACAGAGACATTTCTGAGTTTTTAAAAATTTCGATCTTGACAAGTTTGAGATAAGTCCACGAATGTGATGTATTTAAATTTTATTCTCTTAAAATATAATACTAGTAAGTTTTCTATGACTAAAAAAAATTCACTACCTAACTAACATAATACTACAACTCCAACTCTCTTTTTATATCTCGTACCACAAGCTCAGGTCAGACTGATTTGATTCTTATAAAATCTTTACTTTGACCTCTCAAACAATGTGCATGCTCATGGTTGTGTTGGACATATTCAATATAACTACCAGCAACAAGTCACAACAACATAGGTGTGATATAAGTTAACTTTTCTTATGCCACAAATGTTGATTTGTTTAGACTTGACTACTTCCATGGACATGCTACACTGGACCGGATGACTCATGGCCCTTAGATAATACTAATGTAAACATCATTGAGTATCTACTTCATGGCAAGATGCATAACCTCAAAGTGTATAGGAAAGTACAGAGACTTATACCATAGTAAAATAGCGATCCATCCAGTCGTTCCTCTAATGGTCAAAAAAATTAGCACATACAATATGATTTGTGTACTATGGTAGAGCCAAAAATAGGATACACTATGCTCATAACCATGCAAATCTATAACTCTGTGCTCCTTTATGTGCATTTGTGTTGCTCGTATGGCACACTCAAATTCAGTTATAATGACTAAATGAAAAAGACAAATTTCATATTCGATTGATTTTGATCAGTCTCATCTTAACCATATGCTAAGACAATTATAGCTCTTTTTATGCTTCCATTAAATGTAGAGTCCATAGAATCTATCTTAACATGCTTGCTCTCATATTGACGATTATTTGTGTGAGTGGATCGATCGTAGCCTGGTAACATTCTCATATAAATGAACTAATCATTCACAAACATCTCACAAATAAGATATTTAAGGACTATGAATCCATGTGCAACTAGCATAAAACTATCCAATCATCTTAAGGCCATCATCATAATAACACAAAGAAAGGTTCTCAGTACCTTACATTAAGAACACTATTCTTTGTTTTACTCTGTTTTTGGGTATTAATCAATGCTGTGAATCGAGCCTTTTTAGATTGGAGTATTAAGTGACTTGGCAGAATTTATTTGAAAATGTTCCAAGATCCTTTTGATGTAGATCTCTCAAGACTAACTTAGAAACTTCTTGGATTGATACCTCTAGATCTTTACACCCAGTTTGTAAGTTGCCTCAGCCAAGTCTTTCAATCCACAAGTAAAGGACAATGAGTCTCGTGTTGTTTTGTTCAACTCCATGTGATTCTCATCTAATATAAAGTCAAGGCTTCCTTATTAGATGTAGACTCATCAACATTCATAAAGGAACATTGTGTAAGACAATAAGTGGTTCATTCCTACTATGCATTAGTACACTCCTATTGTCTTCAACAATTTATGAAAGGAGATACATCTCTCTACCATTGCTTTAGATGAAGTGTGCAAAAAATTGCTTCTTTTTCTAATTTAGAACATGGTCAAAATGGGGTTCCACTGAGAAACCATGGATCAATTTTTGAGTTTTCAGCATTGGTTACTGGTCAAGCGGTTGGAACATAAGGAGATAGGGACATCTAGAGATCTTTCCTCTTTGCTTACTTGTAACAAGATTTCCCTTTATCGAAGACTTCTTCCAAATGGCATCACTGTCAGATTTTGTCCTCTATCTTCAAGGTTGACTCCTACTACTCCTTTACTCTAGGATCTTGCAACTTGTATAACTGCTTCCTATTAGACTCCTTCAATAGACATGAAATTCATCTCAAAATATTTAAAGTTGAGACACTCTCTTGGCCCTCCAAAAGGTTTTTGCAAGTTTTTCTCGCAAAGCATGGTTCATTTATAATAAGACTCGCCTTAGTGAGAGATCCTAATAGCTCCGATCCCACATATCATTCTACAAAATGACAAAGAACATCAGAAGAGAATGCAATAATGAAAATAGATCTATTATATTTTAAATCCACAAATAATTTGATTTATTTATGACTGTGACCATACAGACATTGACCAAAGTAAAGGGACACTAAAGTTGTAAAGAAACTATATAAGTAACTTAAACATCAAAGTACTAAAACTAAAAGTAGACTGCATCGAACACTAAGTGCATGTAACAAAAGGGTGCACACACATTACATCCTTACTTGGTATGAGCTAACTCCAATTACTTTTCTTGAGTATCATCCCTCATGGTGATTTATTGGTTGTAATATGGTACTCAACAATAATTTAGGAATCTGACATGCTCATAGGTTATGTGGCTTGTTTCTTCTCAGTCTATAATCTAATGAGAGACTTTATGATCAAGTAACACATTTTAGCACACATATTCAGATGAATTAGAGATGAGACTAATTTGCCTAATGCAATAACTGGTATAGTGTCCTACCTTTTGACAACTAAATCACTTAACTTTGCTCAGGTTCTTGCCATAGTTACTCTTTTCCTTACTGTTGGCTCTCTTGTTTTGTCAAACCTTTTGCTATGTGTTTTGCTTCTTCTTATTCCAATTGTGTTTGAGATTCTTTTCCTTATGCTCATTGGCATCATCCACTAGTGTAGTCTAACGGGTCGCCTCCTTACGCTCTGCCTTAAATTCAAGATGATGTTAAATGTCACTAAAAAAACTTAGTTAGTTTAATGTACTCCAAAAGAGAATCATGTGGAGACCTTAACACAACAAACACTTGTTTGCTTATCACTTTAGTTTAATCTTCAACTCTTTTATCATTAAAGACATCACTCTTAGGTGCTCTGTCATGAGATGTTCTGGGTCCATCACGTATTTGATTAAACTTACAGAGTTAGAAGCCATAATCTTGTTGCTGATGTGCCACTACATGTGAGTCTCAGGTGCTCTTACATCTTTATGATAGTCTGGGAACTCCAAAAAATCTTTTATAAGGTCATCATGCACGTAACATAATATTATACAATGCATGCTCTTGTCCTTATTGAG
This sequence comes from Zantedeschia hybrid cultivar, assembly GCA_030544215.1. Classification (NCBI taxonomy): domain Eukaryota; kingdom Viridiplantae; phylum Streptophyta; class Magnoliopsida; order Alismatales; family Araceae; genus Zantedeschia; species Zantedeschia hybrid cultivar. The sequence goes on from JARZZO010000004.1 coordinate 54,251,529, forward strand.
CCATTTATCATAAGTTTGCTTGTTGCACTTGACTTGAACAAGCGGTCTATCATTTGATGGAAATGATATTTCATTAATCAAGGTCTTCAGGACCTCCTTCTCATTAAAGGGATATTACATCTTTTTATGTCATGTGACATAATTATAACATATTAACTTATCCAAACTGGACAATTCATAAAGTAAGCCTTTTGAAGCTATCATTACTACATATATTATGCAAATTGGAATTAGGCACTTATAGTAGAAAACTTTAGTTCATCTCTTTTTAAAATAATTAGTTATACAATTTGTGATACATATTTTAGATTACAAACGTCACTAAACTCGTTATCATCACCTCTATATATATACTAAAAAGCAGTTCCAATTAATTAAGAGTAAAAATTACAAATCATAGGAACATATTCCAATAAGAAAAAGTTCTTTGATTAACATGAATTTAAGGTGCTTTCCTTAAAGAAAATTTCTTTAATATTGAGGACTTTTTTAAAGAAAAAATTTAAATAATTAGTGAAAAAAGAATTTAGGAACACTTTCGTTATATCTATATGATATTCGTACTAGGTGCATGAGTGCATATAAATCAAGATAAAAACTGATTCAATAAACATTTATTGTGTAAAAGCATCCCTTTACAAGACTTCCATATATAATGCATGAACTGTCACATGAATCAGAGAAAGCTTACTACATTAGATGTAGTGACCAGATAAATAGGGATGGCTCACCAATCCAATATTCATTTTGGACTTAGTATTATTTTCATAAATACCCATATCAATAGAGTATATAATTCATCACGCACGAAATTAGTTGCATCAACAAAATAAAGAGCAATCAAACTAATAATTAATACTAACATTAATTATCTAAAATCATGCATATTCAATATTCATGCATCCAATGATTATTATAGTCATGCATCACATTAAAATTGCATGAACATGTTCCACGACCATTGATCATGCATCAACCATAAACTATCCATGATCATGCATCGTAAGCACAATCGTCTTACCCTGTAATGGAAACATCAAATTCATCTAATTAATTCATGCATTACAAATTATCATGCATCAATGAATTCTCTACAATCATGCAACAACATAGTTAAAGATGCATTAAAAATATCACATGGTCATAGTGATAAACAAAGAAACCTAAGATAAGCATGTTTATCAAGGGAACTTTTACCAGTTTCTATATATTTTAATTACTCAAAGTCATGCTAAAAGGTTAATAAAAAAGGTCGAAAACATAAGTTTTAAGGCCAAACTAAAATTTTTTTATCATTAATTCATGATTAAAAGACAACTACCAAATTCATTAATAAAAAAATCTTGATAATAAGAATAAAATTAAAATACTCTTAATCATGCTTAAACTCATTAAAATAAGACAAAGCTCACAAGTTTTAAACCCAAAAGTCAAGTTTTAATCATGTTGTTATATAAATGTCCTTTTCTCCTTTGTTTACCTCCCTCGAGACTATGCATATACACAAATAGACTTACAATATGATTCATTCACATGATCTTTTAAAACTTAGATAAAAATTAGATAGGCATGGGCCCAAAGTCCAATTAGGATTGTTAAATATTGAAATTTTATTTCTACCCTAAAAAAAAAAACACTTAAATTGGTTTGAGCCCAAAACTAATGCACCTAAAATAGAAATCTCGTGGGAAAGTACAGGGACAATCATGCAAACAAGTTAAGGAATATTTTTTTATAAAAGATAGTTTCATCAAAATCAGGGACATGTATGCTAACAGCTTAAAGATAACGTGTAAGGATTGAACGACGTCCTGTTAGAGAGACGCGTTTTAGAGTGTGCCACGTAAGTGCTACGTGGGTCAGTTTTAGGCCGTGAGAGTACGGCCCTGGTCTTGTCGTCTGAATGGCATCAATATTGGACGACGCGTTTTAGCTAGTTTTGGTTTAACTCCACGAACCCTCCCTCCTTTCTCTCATTTCTCTCATCTTCTTCTCTCTCCTTCCTTTCTCCGATCTCTTCGCTCTCCCTTCCCCTTCTCCTTCCTTCCCTCTCACTCCACTCCATCAACACCCCCCCCCCCCCTCCCCCCCAACTTCCACTACTACCACCACCATTTCCTCCGCAGCGTGTTGCTCTTCGGATGGCGGCCGATGTCCTGGTGGAGTAACGGCGTCCACGGTGGTATTGGCGGCAGCTTGTGGCGTGGCGGTTCGGCGGCTTGGAGCTCGGAGGAGTTCAAGTAATCGGTAGGGTGACGATCTTCGTTGTGTTTTGATTAAAACCATATTTTTCCTGCTTTAGAGCATGTTTAGGGAATTTTTAGGATGAAAATAGTCACTTTATAAATTAGGGAATGGTAGGTTTTAATGGGTATTTGGATTCTCCTCCTCCTTCCCCATTTTGGTACGTTTTTATGCGATTTGGAAGAAGAAATTCCACTTTTAGTACTCGGGAAGGTTGGAGGGAACCTGTTTACGAACGCTAAATGGCGTCTTGCGACAGCAACACCATTCTAAATGGCGGCTGTCTCCAAAGACTCGATTTAGCCCAGTTCATCCCGAGCCTGATTCTGTTTTTGTTGTGAATGGCGACTAGGGACAACGACGCCTTTTAAAATGTGACTATCTTGCACGATGCGATTTAGGCCATCTTCTGCGGCCAGGTTTTACATGAACCAGTTTAGGAGTTTTGAATGACGTCGGCTACGGGCGACGCGATTCTAGATAGAATTTCATTAATCCATGTAATTAACACGTATTTACATTGTTAGATAGTTTGGTTAAAATGCATGCTTAAAACCATACTTCGAAGTTGAATATTTCTACGTGATCGGATCGCACTGTAACGTGTTTTGTGCGATCGTGGACGTAGAGTGATAGTTGTTAGCGCTTAGGCACCCTGTGTCGGTGTGGGAGTGACACAACGCCGGTGTGGGAGTGGTGGGGTGACGCCTAGAGAGAGGGTCACATGATGTACCCCGGGGTATAACTAGTACCGGTGTAGGAGTAGTACATTCGGAGTGTCACTCGTACTGGGAGAAGCAGAACCACTTAGAGCCGGTCAGGCTGGAATAGCCAGCGCTCTATCCGAGGGGTGTAGGTGCTTAGAATGACCGTGTGATTATCATGAAATATCTATGTTGTTTAGGTGTAAACTAACCTATTAAAAACAGCAACTAAAGTGCAGTGATCGCCAGAAACTTTTAACTTAAAAAAGTTTCAAAAGAGAATATGATCGCCTACCTTTCAAAATGCGGAAGATTGAGTCCTTGGTTCTCCTTCCTCAGCCGGCTGAAGAAAGAGAGCCCTTTCTTTGCTCCTTTGTTCTTGCTGTGGTATTTGAGGTTGAGGATCGTCCAGAAGTTGTGCTTGATTTCTCCTTTTTGATCTCTTGTTGTTGTTGAGTGCAGCAGAGATAGAAAAAAACAAAAAAATGAAGAACTAATGATGAGAATTTAAATAGAAGTAGTATCTGAACTAATCATGGTTTTAAACATATTTAAAACAGCAAACTCACTTTTTTAATGGCTTTGAAACCCCTTAAATCAAATAGGTTTTTTGAAAGATTATGCTGTGGTGTGTGTTTGCATGAAGTGAATATGAAAAATGAAACTAATGAAATGAATGCAGTAATGAAAAACTTATGCCCAATCGGTTGAAGCTTTGAAAGGATGAAGATCTTGAAAGGACGCCGACTTCTGGAAATGGCAGCGCTCCGACGTTACGACGTTGTTGCTTCGATCTTCAACTCGCTATAACGCTATGGCTCAACTCAACTTAATTCTGTTCTCTTTTTTTTTTTTAACTCTTCAACATGCAGGGTATTTATAGGCATTTCTTGCGTTCGAGATTAACATAAAAAACTCCGAATTTATCTATCTTAACCGACAGATAATTACTGATTAATTCATCTTTATCTGTAATTATCTAAAACGCGTCCACCTTGGCTGACGCCTTTCAGATTAATTAAGATAAGGATAAATATCCGGGAAACTTATCTTTATCTTTATTAGGTAAAACGCGTCTACATGTGTAGACGTCTTTTAGACTAATTAAGATAAAGATAAACATCCGGGAAAACTTATCTTTATCTTTATTAGGTAAAATGCGTCCACCTGTGTAGACGTCTTTTAGACTAATTAAGATAAGGATAAACATCCGGAGGAGAAGTAGAAACCATTTAGGAAACCTAAAACGCGTCGACCTTACCAGACGCCTTTTAGTTAATAAATCAATTAATTAAAATTCAAATTTAATCGTTAAAACAGGAATAAACTATAAATGGCGTCCACTTGAGTCGACGTCTTTTAGAATTCTTCATATTTTAACTCAAATTGAACTAAAATCAATTCAATTGATTAACTTAAACACATCTGTTAAACCCGACACTCAAAAAGATTAATAAAAATTAATTAATGATTAATTATCAGACCATTCTGAGGCATTATTATATGATATAAAATTTACTCGAAATGACGTCAAAATTAGCGTGTCTACAGCTGCCTCACCTTGGCATCGTCTTTGCAAGGGAGTGAAATGGAATGGAATGTACTGAAAAGGTGATACCAAGGTGTGATGAGACACGCTCTTAACATCACATGACTGGAATTTTTCTCAAAATTATCAACGAAGATAGCTCAAAGAGATCAATGGAATTAATTATGTCTGGATGAAGTAGACAAGGAAATAAAATAAAGTCGATCAACCTCCTCGGAGTGGGAAGTACCCTAGGTCGTAGACACTGCGGGTTTCATCATGGGGAGCGTTTGCCAGCCAATGTGGACGTGCTGCAGCCATGATGGATCTTAAAAGAAAACAAGAATATTTGATAAAGAATCCAATCAAGGATAGAATTCCAAAGATATCTTTAAGCGAACCTCAAAGATAATCAAGATACTCAATTCGGAATGGAATATTTCATATCATGTTTGAGATTATTTAATTAATGGTCTGAAACTTAATCAATAATTAATTCTTATCACAATGATTTCAAAGTCCTACATGATGCATGCTGGGCTAAAAGAAAAATATAAAGTCAAATAAAATATAAATTAATCAAGGATAATATTGTTAAATTGTCATTAATGAGTCAAGATACCAATTCTTGTAATCCAGTGCTAAGCCGAAGCTCGTTTATCCACGCACCGTTTCACAAAAGTGGAACCATCGTCCTCACTAATTAACAATCCAACGGCCTATCCGTGCGATTAAGAATCCTCTGGAATTATCACTGTTTTTTTTTTTGTTGAAGGGGAACTCAAATTCCAGTTTCATCAAAACCACAAGGTCCTTGATATAGTCTAATAAATATTTAATATATAGTAATGCAAATGCTTTACATAGAAGAGTACAAGGGTAGAAATAACCGTCTTTTTAGCCATGGTCGGGACTTCATGAATTCCACAGTGAGATTTTCTTGATATTTCCAGCTTTGCTCAGAATTTTCTTGAACTTTCTGCAATCAAAATTATTAGTTCCAAACAAATATTCAATTAAAATCACAGAATTTCGGGAAAATAGCAGATTTGTTGAAACGCGTCGTGTCGAGCAGACGCCATTCAATATTGAAACGCGTCAGTTATCCTTAACGCCTTTTACTCACAGAAACAGATTTCTGGTTGTTCTCTATCCGAACTCCAACTCTATCAATGCACATCCCTTTTCCAATCCGGAAAAGGTCTACTTAGGATCGCGATTCCTCTTATATAAACACCCTAAGGTTACTCCCAAGTAATCCTATCATAATTCAAAGATCCAAAGGAGAGTTTTCTTCCAAATCTTCAAGGTTTCTTCAAGGTTTTCAAGCTTCCCAAGCTTCAAGAAGGAGAAACTCCGAAAAAGAGAGATGGATTCCTCAAACAAGAAGATGAAGATGTCTCTAGAGATGTTTGCAGATATAGAGAATCATCTTAATGGAAGAAATCCCAATATTCAAGTAAGTTCAATCAACTTTCTTTCATTTTCTTCATGTTTTTCATCATGCTCTTCATCATGCTTTTTATCTTTCTTTCAGAATTACCCCATGTTTCCTGGCCCAAGAAAGTTCACGTCTCTCCCTTGGATTCGTAAACTTGCAAAAAGTGTTAAGCTTTCTATGCAAGTGTTCATATCCAAGTGGGATCTTCAAGGACTTGTAGTGCTCGCTAAGAATTACAAGAGTGCGAACGTAGACTGGGCGGCTATGGGCGCCTTGATCGAGTGGTGGCATCCCCAAACTCATACGTTCTTCTTCCAAGACTTCGAGTGCACAATTCTTCTAGAAGAGACGGAACTTCTATTAGGTCTCCCTAAGACCAGAGACAACAGAGACAAGATAGCCTTGACAAAAGAGAGAATCACCGGTCAACAGCTATTGACATCTATCATGAAAGATCCTTCAGAAGCTAAAGGATGTCTCACGAAGAAAGGGATCAATCTCGCAAAACTAGCCGAGTGGACTCTTTATGAAATTGAAGATTTAAGGGAGGATGAGGCAGAAGATGTAACGAAAGCTCTCGTTACATGCCTTGCTGGTGCCTTATTCTTTCCTGCACAGGATAATATCTTGGAAGACGATCAAATCAGTGCTATTTGCGCAATTTTCGAAGGTAAATCCATTAGCACTGCTCTCTTAGCATATCTCTACAGTGGACTTTCTGCAGCTTCTGTGGGTCGTCCTCCATATGGATGCATGCTACTCTTTGTCTTGTGGGTTGAACTTCACTTCAAATTCGAGCATAGCAAGAAAAGGCCTCTGAATCCATCTCAGATCTTCTTGAATAGTCCAATTCATTGCATTGCTAATATTGTAAAGTTCAACGAGTACATGGTCAACAAGGTTCCAAAACTCAAGACCCGAGCCGATTGGAGAGAGTATTTGAAACTCATGACATCCGACATATTCGACTCGTCTCCGCTTGCTCTCGTTGGAAAACCAGTTTGGGTGCGCCGCACAGCAGGAGCAGACCTCAAGTTAATTGGAGCTACTGAGTTTGTGTTATATAATCCACACCGGTGCCTCACTCAACTTAGCTTGGCTCGTCGCGAGTTCCCTGAATTCTCTCCTACACTTCCAATCAAGAAGCGTGACCTGGAGTCCGATGAAGATTATGAAGCCATACAAATCATCATTACTCTATGGAATCTTGGCTTTAGCTATCGTGTAAGATCCTCTAAAGACAGAGATAAAGGATTGAAATCTCCTTATCTTAAAGGTCTTCATGATATTCTCCCTTGAATGTCCTTTGTCTTTCTTTGATTTTGATGTAATAAAGATTGATTCCATTGAATAAAGAACGACTTTTCATGCCTTAGAATCTTTCCTCAACCTTCTGTGATATGCACATGATTGTTCCTTAAGTAAAAACCGATTTTTCTTGAAAAAAACAACAGTTCGGGTTCTGTAAAAATGAAAAATGCGTCCACTCATAAAGACGCCTTTCAAACTAAATTCTTTTCCAGAAATTCAATTTAATCCTCAAAAACCCGATTTAAGCTTAAAACGCGTCTACATTACTAGACGCCTTTAAATTCTCTCTCCTACTTTTCCCAGGATTCTGCCATGAATTCCGTGATTAATTCCCTAAAACGCGTCTAGTAACAAAGACGCCTTTCATGATTTTCCTGTGTACGGCTCTGAACAGAACCTGAAACGCGTCTACCCATGTGGACGTGTTTCAACCAATTCAAACAGCTGTCCTTTACCGCCTCAACTTATGCACGCTAAAACGCGTCTTCCTGAGTCGACGCCTTTCACCTTTTTCGTTACAGACCCGCGAAGGCCCTCCTTTCTTCCTCACTTTCTCAAAAATTCCTTCTCTCCACCCGAGCTCCGGCGATTCCGGTGATCTCTCTCTCAAAAACTCCTTCTAGAGAGCCATGTAACACGGCGAGGGTTCAAGGAAGAAGAAGACATTGGCCAAGAGGAGGCGAAGGCAAGAAGAAGAGGTTCCCGAAGAGGTGCCGGCGGCGTTAGCCGAGGCGGCGGCCTTCTTGGAGGAAGAGCTCCCTCCACCGGCGCCCATGGCGATGGAAGAGGAAGAGGAGGGCGACCTCCACACGGTAAGTCCCTTATGGTTTGGATGGGCAAGGAAAAAGAGGGGAAGAAAGGGGTTCTTCCAAGAACCCGAAATCTGGACTTGAAAGGCGTCCAGACCAGGTGACGCCTTTCAAAAGGCGTCGCCCTTGGTCGACGTCTTTTAAGTCAAATTTCGGATTTTTAAAATAGGTAGAAATATTTTTGAATTGCGTCAAGGTATGTGGACGTGTTTTGAAACACGTCTGTGTGTGCTGACGCCTATCAAAACAGAGTGAATTTTCTCTTTTTTTTTTTTATCATTACTGACCATATATTTTTTTTGTTGTTTTTATTTGCAGGGAGTGATGAGGGCTAGGATCTCCTGGGACCTAGTTATAGGGGCTTACAGAGGGCTCCCGGACTTCCAGAAGGTGCGCCTGCGCCGGATGGGGTTCGGTGAGATATTAGACATCGAGCCATTTTGGTTCGATCTAGTCTTGTTACAGGCGCTCAGGGAGCGTTGGCATGCGGAAAGCCGGGCTTTCCTAATGCCGTGGGGACATATGGTCCCCACCCTAGAGGATGTGGCCAGGATCACTGGCCTCCGGGTAGAGGGCCGACCGGTGAGTGGGGTGACTTATCCCGATTATCGAGGATTAGCAGAGGCCTTATTAGGGATAGAGGTATCTAGCATAGGTAGGGAGTCTAGGATGGTTCCCAGGGTAGAGGTAGAAGCTGCCCTTGGATTAGATGAGCCCCGGCGTCGGTCTGACGAGACCCGGGAGGAGTTTAGGGATAGACTAGCAGAGTCGTCCTCTGCCATCTACTGCAGGGACCCTAGCCAGGTAGATGAGGTAGACCGACAGCTTAGGGTCTTTCTTGTCTTTTTCTTCGGTCGGTTGCTCTTCGGTACGAAGGGCGACCATATCCACTGTAGATTTTTGTATTTGTTAGATGACCTAGATAGCTTAGGTGAGTATGCCTGGGGTGCGGCCCTCCTGGCCCACCTGTTTGCAGATCTATCCGCGGTCATTCCGGACCGCGAGACTACTGTCAGCGGCTTCTCGCCGTTCCTCCAGGTATTAAATGTTTTATTATTTATTCATGATATGCAATATGATATGATGCTTTTTCTAACTTATATGTTTATGAATGCAGGTGTGGAGCTACTATTATTTCCCGCTCGGCAGAGCGAGGATCGTTCGTCCAGATGCTGTCCCCTTGGCCTGCCGTTGGCAGCCAATTGTGGACACAGCTCCACAGCACCATCAGCTGACGGCCCTCCGCCGTCAGTTCTTGGACTATCCAGAGCTTTTGGTAAGTTTTTAACTTATTCAAAAATTTTATTAAATGCAATTCTTTTATTGTTTAAATGCAAATTATTTATATGAATGCATCTAATCTATATGCAGGTGATCTGGCGCCCGTACCTTGGTATGGGCGAGGAGGGTCAGCCGTGGGTGACGGCTGGCAGGAGGAGGTTCGGGAGGCAAATGTGGCTACATTGCCTCAACGAAATTGAGCCCCTCCGCCTCCGGCTTGTGATGAGGACCCTGGGCCTCCACCAGGAATGGATCGACGAGGAGGTCCCGGAGGACGTCGGGAGAAGCATGAGGGGCAAGCAAGCCCTCACAGATTGGCGTGCGAAATTCCCCGAGCAGTACGAGGATTGGCACCGCCGCGGCGTACGGGTGGAGTCCCGTGCGGAGAGTAGCGAGGGCTACCTCCAGCATTACCGGGCCCATTACGCTGATCAACTTCGGCTCCTCCGACCACTCGATGTAAGTATGCATTCATGCGTCTTTAATTTTATTATCTTGATTTATGTTGGTGAATGAATGTAGGAATGCGTGACTTGCAGGATGCACGTGATGCGGTCATCATCGACCTCCGGGCCCGCCTACATGATGCGGAAGCCCAGCTCGAACAAGTCCAAAAAGAATTGTTCGATCTGGTATGTATGAATGAATATGAATGCATGTTTTTTTTTTAATCAATTATTTGTTTTGGCGATTAACCACTGACAGTGTTCTTTTGGTGCAGCGAGCCGTCTACACCCAGGCGGCTCCCCCTACTTATGGAGCTTCATCTTCATCATCTGCTGCGCATGACGCTGCCTTGGCTGATCTCCAGAGTCAGCTTACCTCCGCCATCCACCGGGCCTCTCTCGCGGAGGAGGATCGTGCTGCTAGGGTAAGTTCTTCAACTTTTCATTTCTGAATTTGATTTTAATTACTTGATTGCCTAACAATGACTTTTATTCAGGTTGCCGAGCTTCAGGAAGCCCTTCAGAGAGCTGAAGCGGAGCTGGAGCATGCCCGTACTGCAGCGGCTCGCGCCGAAGCTGATGCTGCGCGGATCCGGGCTCTAGAGGAGCAGGTGGCGCGTCTCTCCACTGGAGATTTTGCATGCCTCCAGATTCACCTGGAGGTTGTGATTGAGGAGAGAGATCGCGACCGCCTTCGACTGGAGAGTCTTCAGGGTCGGCTGTCAGTTGCGGAGCATGAGCGCAAGATGGTGGAGGAGCGATATCAGCGAGCTCGGCAGCGTGCCCATGAGCGTGGTCTAACCAGTGCCTTCACAGCCAGTGTCGCCATGTCTTCTGGTCAGGCAGGTCCGAGTGCGATGGGGCCACCTCCACCTCCTAGTCGAGGGCCAGCACCGGATGCACCTGACGAGGCCCAGAGCCAGTTGGACGAGGGCGGAGGGGAGAGCCAGCCTTGAGGGCTCATGTATCTTTTTTTTTTTTTTTTATGTATTATGTACAAAACACTTTCTAATGAAATACATGAAAATTTTGGGCTTCAATCTTGTGTTCCTGTGCTTGTCTTGTATTCTGTACATCACTTAACAAACAGGTTAAGTATCTATTTAGGCTTAGCCCCTTGCCTGACCAAATAAATGGTCAATTAATCTTTTCCTTCAATAAATGGTCAAGGGGCATAGCCTTTATTAACAAAGGTAATAAGAGTAATCATGATTTAAGCAAAATGCAACATACAAGCAAACGTATGCTCACCGAAAATAAAATGAATGAAACACACTAAATGCCACAAGCAAATGCTAATTGAAATATTTTTGTGGTTTTGAAATATTCGTTTTTGTTTGGGTTTTGAAATATGTATTCTTTTTTTTTTTTTAGATTTTTTAAAAAATGTACATTTTTTTTTTTTTTTGAATTTTTGAAATACGTACTTTTTTTTTTTTGAATTTTTGACTTATACATTTTTTTTTGAATTTGACTATGCAGAAAAAATTTTGAATTTGACATATGTATTTTTTTTGAATTTTTGACATATGTATTTTTTTTTGAATATACATTTTTTTTTGAATTTTTGACTAAAAGACCAGTATGGTACTTAGATCAAAAGATCATATTCATTTATTAACTTAATTTCCAAATTGTTCTTTAACAACTTAACTTAAAACCCATCGTGTTTGAACTTGTGTTTCCATTCGTGATCCCATTTGATGATTTGACCCTTAGTCAATCTAAGCCATTCTTTAAGCTTGAAGTACACCTCTTTAGAAAGAAAAGAAGAATAGATTTAGAAAGCCCATGAGAAGGTTCCGGAGACCTAAAAAGATGTCCCTTTCCAACCCTAATATCTGTTGGGGTTCGGTCATTTTCTTTCCGGGGTATTTATCGACCTTGCGTTCCCTTTTGTTTCATTTCATGGCCTTGATGTAACGTTTGTAGTGTAATGGCCTTTTGATTTTGAATTTGGTTTTTTGCCTTGCTTTTTTATTCTTTTCTTTTTTTGCTTTGCTTTGGAACGGATCTCCCCCATTTTTTTTATGACGGCCTCCTACTAAGATGGCGGGTATTCTTGGTAATCTATTCTAAGCCTCGTTCCGACATCATGGGCCGAATGTAAAACAGAATTTTATTTAAAAGGAATGATTTGTACTTTATACTCTTAGTCAAGCTTTTGATATTCTTAAGGACTTGGCATCTCTTGTTACTCACGAATCAAACGTGTCAGTGTGTGCAGTAATGGGTTTGAAGTTAATTATTCAGACTAACTAAGAAATTTGAGTTTATAAATTTTCTGATTCCACTGGTCTTTGTACCATACTGATCGACTCTTTAACTTAAGGGTAGTATTTCTTAAGGTGTAAACCATTCCAGGGATGATTTAGCTCTTCTCCTTCTGCATTAACCAAACGATAAGCATTACCAGGAAAAGTGTGCGATACAACATAAGGTCCTTCCCAGTTGGGTTGGAGCTTAGAACGCGGACCACCAGGTTTTACAAAAATTCTTTTAACGACCATTTCTCCGACTTTGAACTTCCGTTCAATGACTTTCTTTTGATAAAAACGTGCCAATCTATTTTGATAAACTTTGGCATGATTAGCAGCTGACCATCTTTTCTCGTCTAAAAGTTCCAATTGAGCAAGGAGTGCTGAACGATGCTCATCAATGGAAAATTCCTTGTTCAATTGTACTCTTAATGACGGTATAAGGATCTCATATGGAACTACCGCCTCCATTCCAAATGTTAAGGAATAAGGAGTTTGCCCAGTAGGCGTGCGGATTGAAGTTCGGTAGGCCCATAGAGCCTCAACCAATTTTTCTGGCCAATCTGCGAATTTGTTAGATTTACACGTCTTTTTGATAATTTTTATCAAAGTCTTATTAGTTGCCTCTGCTTGGCCATTGCCTTGCGGATAATAAGGAGATGAATGATGCAATGCAATTTTATACCTGTTGCAGAGGTCCTTCAATTCCTGTGACACGAACTGCGGTCCGTTGTCGGTGACGATGGTACTTGGAATTCCGAATCTTGTGATGATGTTCTTCATGATGAATTTGCAGACGGTTGATGCTTTGATCTCCACGTACGCTTCAGCTTCTGCCCACTTGGTGAAGTATTCCGTTGCCGTGAGAATGAAAGATTTTTGCTTGATGCCGGAATCTGGGTTACCATGAGGTCCAATAATGTCGAAAGCCCACATAGAGAAAGGCCATGGGGAAGAAATAGGATGGAGTGAAGATGCAGGAGAATGAATTTTATCGGCGTGAAGTTGACACTTGGCACACCTACGGACATATCCTACACAATCTTCTTCCATGGTTGGCCAATAAAATCCTTGTCTAAGGATCTTCTTTGCTAGCATCTGTCCATTGACATGGCCACCACAAACTCCACTATGAGCTCCTTCTATAACCTTCCAAAGCTCATCTTCGTCTAGACATCTCAGAAGAACTCCATCAAAACCTCTCTTATATAATGCTCCCCCAACTAGGGTGTATCGTTGAGCAACTCTCCTGATAGCTCTTTTTTCCTCAGTTGTAGCTTCTTCAGGATACGATTGATCTTCACAATATTTTGCAATTTCATAATACCATGGCTTCTGTTCATCATCCATCTCTTCTAACAGCTCCATCAACATGATTTCTCTTTTCTCCACGATACTTCCATCTTTGAATTTCTTCAGCAACTTCTCCTTAGTTCTAAGAAATGAAGGATCTTTCACGGCGGGTGAAAGACGCCTATGAACTATGATTGATTCAGATTGCTTGCTGATAGGAAAATCAAGGGAAGATGCAAGTGAAGCTAGAGCGTCAGCTAGGATGTTTTGATTTCTAGGAACATGGACAAAGATCAACTTTGTGAAAAGCTTTGAGTAAGCAGAAGTAAGTTCTTGATATGGCTTAAGCTTGGGATCAAGAGTTCGATACTTGGTCAGCACCTGGCGAAGAATTAATTGGCTATCACCCACAATCCTGAGTTTGGTGGCACCATGGAAATGAGCAGCCTCGAGACCAGCAAGAAGTGCCTCGTATTCAGCTATGTTATTGGTGACTGGAAAATCAAGCTGAAAGGCTTGTGGAATTGTGACACCTTCAGGTGATAACAGAACGATTCCGATCCCCTTTCCATGAGAATTCAGAGCTCCGTCAAAATGCAGAGTCCACATATCATCTCTGATTTGATTTACGGACATCAGTTCCTCATCCGGAAACTCTGATCGCACTGGATCAAATTGAGGAAGGGGATGATGAGCGAGATGTTCTGCTATGGCATAGCCCTTGATTGCTTTCTGTTGAATGTAAATGATATCGAATTGAGATAGAAAGCTTTGCCATCGCGATAACCTATCAGTAAGAACAGATTTCTCCAGCATGAATTTGATCGGATTCATCCTAGCGATGAGGTGGACTTCATGGGCCAGAAAATAATGCTTTAATTTCTGCACAACCCAAACTAATGCTGCACATGTTTTCTCCATCGCCGTATATCTCTGTTCAGCGGGGTTGAGAAGTTTAGAGAGATAGTAGGCTGCCCTCTCTTTTCCTTCTTCATCTTCTTGTGCTAAGACAGCCCCCACTGCATCATCCAGGACAGAAATATAAAGTATCAATGGTCTGCCTGGAGATGGTGGTCTCAAAACAGGAGGACTTGCCAAATAGTCCTTTAATCCATCAAATGCCTCCTGACACTTATCGTCCCAATTGAATTTGACTCCTGGCTTGGTAAGCTCATAGAACGGCTTACACCTTTGTGAGTGCTGGGAGACAAAGCGGCGAATAAATTGTAACCTCCCGATTAATCCTCTTAACTCTTTTAAGTTTTTGGGAGGTGGCATTTCTCTGATAGCCTTCGCCTTATTGGGATCGATCTCAATTCCCCGTTTGCTGACAATGAATCCGAGCAATTTCCCTGAAGATACCCCGAATATACATTTCTTGGGGTTCATCTTCAACTGATATTCTCTTGATCTCTCTAATACCCTTGCCAAAACTTTGGCATGCTCAGCCTTCGTTTTAGACTTAACCAATAAATCATCCACATACACTTCCAAATCTATATGCATCATGTCATGAAATATTGCCATCATAGCCCTTTGATAAGTGGCTCCAGCGTTCTTCAATCCAAATGGCATGACGACATAACAATATGTTCCCCAAGGTGTAGTGAATGAAGTCTTCTCTTGATCCTCTTCTGCCAGCTTAATCTGGTTGTATCCTGAAAATCCATCCATAAACGATAATGTCTCATAGCCAGCAGTGTTATCGATGAGTACATCAATATGAGGCAATGGAAAATCATCTTTAGGACACGCCCGGTTCAGATCGCGGAAGTCAATGCAAATTCTGACCTTCCCGTCCTTTTTCATAACCGGGACTATATTGGCCACCCATTGTGGATAAAGGACAACTCTAATGAATTTGGCTTTGTGTAATTTATCGACTTCTTCCTTCATCTTTAAAGCCATTTGTGGGTGGAATCGCCTTAATTTCTGCTTGACCGGACTAGCTCCATCTTTTAATGTTAACCTGTGTTCAACTAAAGATGAGTCTAACCCCGGCATATCCTCATAACTCCAGGCGAAAGTGTCCTTATAATCCTTAAGCATTTGTATCATTGCCTTTTCATCCTCTGCAGAAAGATTTTTACTGACGAGGACAACCTTAGGTTCGTCTTCAGTCCCTAAGTTTATTTCTTTTGTGGGCTCTTCGACGGCAGCTGAAGGTTCATCAAATCTCTTTACTCCACTGGCATATGCCTCCGCTGCGTCCTCATCATCTTCCTCATCTTCAACAATGGGGTCCTTTTCATGTACTAACTCATATACCCCGTACCCATCATTGACTGACTCATCATTTGTACAATCTTCTGGCATCTGAATTGGATCTTCTAAAAGCTGAGGGATTAAAGAGCAAAAGGAACATTTATCAGCCAAATCCTGGAGGTATCTTTCTGGAATTTGCCTACCCTTAGACTTCCTAGACTTCCTAAACTGACTAACCTGCCTAAAACTAGACTCCTTAACTTCACTAGACTGCCTATCATAACCTAAGGAAGATGAAACAGGATGAAAATCCTGGGATACAGGTAGAAATACAGGGGAATCCTCCCGTGGGGAGGGACAGAGTAGATCTAGGAGAGAATCTTGACCGACGGACCCGCGCGATGGGGCGTAATCGGACAAGTAAGATGTTTCCTCGATAATGATTTGGGAAGAATTTGTTGCCAAATTGGCGTTTTTTTTTGGACAATGAAAGAATTAAACATAAAGCAAGAATGAATACAATTGGGAGGAGAATCGGACGGGGGAAGCGGCACCAAGGCCAGAGGATTGGGGGGATCATATAGCAATATGTCCCAGATTAGATCATACATCCTCTCTAGGTCGAGAGGAGGTTGTGGAATAAAGTCCCGAGGGGACATAGTTATCATGACGGGCGGAGCCCGTGGAATATCTTCAATTATGACCCGCGACCAAGTCGGGGTCAAGAGTAGTGTACGAAAAAGAGTATGGAGCATTAGGACATGTGAAGGATATGTCCCCCTCCATAGCAGATCTGTTGTGTAACCAGCTTCATAGGGGTCATCTGGCTCCCCTTCATCAGTTTGTTCGGACAGCAGTATCCGCTTGTCAAAGATTGTGCCAGGGTTCTCAATTAGCTCGTCAATCTGCGGTGGCCACTTGGGTTCTGCAGGATCCAGGAATAGTCTGTTCAGTGCTATGTATAGGTCCCTCAGGTCGAACCATCTGTACCATTCGCATTCAGGGTCATGGAATTTCCTCCTCTTCATAGGCCGCAGAGCCTCCAAGGATTGGTATGTAAGTAGTTCGGAACAATGTCTGGCCAAGTCCCTCCCATATATGTCATGGAAGTCAAAATAGGAAGTAATGACCACCATGTTGTCGTGACTAAGTATGGGCCCTTTCACAAAGTGAGTATATAGAGTCCATGTTAAGGGATCTCGGCCTTCTTTCAGTGGTGTGGACATTGTTTCCAAGATTTCTTGACCATCTTCTTGCTGAACCCTGTCTTTCTTCAGTTTCATTGGCCTATAGCCCAGACCGCTTCCAGGTACTGTCCGATGATCTTTAACAGGAGTGGTCCTGCCTTGCAACTGTGTGCCCAGACCTTTCCCAGGCTTGTAGCCGTTCTTCATCATGATTCTCCATCCCGGGGTACTCATGCACTTCCCCCTTTTGATAGCATTTAATGGGTATGGAGAAATGGTAGCGGCTTTCAAAGGATCAGCCACTGGACGGTAGACCTGTAATACCGACAGAAAAGGTTGCCGGCCAGGTAAAACAGCAGATTTAATATTCAATGTATGAGCAGCAGCAAGGATCGGCATGCTCGTCACTTTAATAATTCGTCCTTTGTAAGGGAATTTGAGGCATTGGTGATTCGTAGAAGGAATCGCCTCAAGAGTTTTGATATAAGGACGTCCCAGAATGGCATTTATGGAAGGGTCGATTTCTAGAATATGAAATTCGACCTCTGCATGACTTACTGGACCTAGCTCCACCTTTAAATAAACCATTCCCAGAGGGGAACGGGTAGAATTGTCATATGCCGTAACTGAGATGGGGCTAGGCAGCCATTTCTCCTTGGGCACACCGCATAGCTCCAGGGTTTTCGGAGGTAGAACATTAATTGAAGCCCCTGTATCAACTAGGCATGCATCCACGGCCTTCTTGCAGATATTGACCGTGATGCTCAGAGCCATGCTTCTGGCGGCTGGCGGTGCTAGTTCCGATGTGTGGAATGTAATTGAGGGCTGATCCCCCTGAGGAACTAGTAGTGCTGCAATTTTCTCTACCGGCACGTCTTCATTGACCATCACCTTCTGTAGGTATTCCATTAAAGCTTCTTGGTGAATCTTGGACCTTTTAATCAATTCTTGTACAGTGATCCGTGCCGGTGTTTTGTCCAGATGTTTCAACAAGTCGTATTGAGTGCCTGGTGCACTCTCTTCATTATGGGCTTCCTCAGTCGGCTGTGATGGGCCGTCTCTGACTGTGGACTGAGGAAAGACCTTGTTGAAAATCCTCCCACTCCGGAGCGCGTGTTCCTCGACCGTGGAGGATCCGGGTGACAACTTGAGTACCGCAGAGTTGGGTGGCGTAAGCGGTGCGGAGGGTTGATGCGTAGGTGGTGGCGTTGGGTTAGGTGGTGATGGCGTATGGTTAAGTGGTGATGGCGCGGTGCGGATTAAAGGTCTAGATGGTTGGATGGTATACGGGTAAGTGGTTGGCGAAGTGGGGAATGGTACGCGTAGTAACGGTTTGGATGGTTGGGGCATATCCGGGTAGGTGGTAGTGGTAGCGGGTGAAGTAGGAAATGGTATGCGTAATAGTGGCCTAGATGGTAAAAGGGGTGCGTTATTGGTTTGCGGTGGGGTATATGATGGAGGCGTAGGAGTGCGGGGCGCAATGGGTCTAAGGAAGGTGGGTAGTGGTAGTGGGTTATTGGGTGAGGGCGAATGATATGTGGGTGTGGGTAGGGGGGTGATGGTGACGGGTTGTGGTCTGGGTATGTGGATGGTGCGGCGTGGTAGTCGCTCTGCGGTACTTTGAACGTGACCCGTTGAGTAGAGAGAGGAAGAATCCTCTATCCTCCATTGTTGCCCACGACCAGCCTCAGACTGGCTGTTCGTTAGAATGGGAGCAACCTGGTTCTGATTCTGGTGCTCCGGGAGCGGATTCTGCACTATGCCCATGTTGGGTGGTGCTGCTGCTTGTGCTGGTGGTCTTGCTTGCTGCTGCTGTTGCTGCTGCGGTCTCCTCGCCTTCAGGGCTGTTATGTATTTCTTCATTTCCTCCCAGTCTATGCCGCCCTGCTCGTTGAGATCATGAATGTAATCTCTGAATTGGAAGCAGGTGTCGATGGTATGCCCAGGTTGCCTATGGAAGTAGCAATATCTGGACGTATCGGCATTTTGAGGCCAGACGGCCTTTTCCCTTGGCAAAGCTAAGGCATTGGCTGCCATTAAAGCACTGAAAATATCGGCCAAGGATTCTGGGAGTGCCGGGTATTCTGCCCTCTTCGGGCCTGGAGGTCTCCTCTGCTGGTTGTAGTCACCAGGAGGAGGGACATTGTGGTACGCTGGCGGTGTGCGCGGCTGGTACTGTGGCTGTTGTTGTTGCTGATACTGTTGCTGCTGGGGTTGCTGGTACTGCTGTTGCCGTTGCGGCTGTTGCTGTAGCTGTTGCTGGTTTTGATTCTGATTCGGCTGCTGGGGCCGCTGATACTGCTGTTGGTACTGGGGGTTCTGCTGCTGTCTATACCCTTGCTGCTGTGGCCTCTGGTACTGCTGCTGACTCCTCACGAACTGGGGCGAGTTATTGTTCATGGTACTCACTTGCTCATGAGAGAGCGTGCCCTCGGTAGTCGGACCTGTGCTGGAAGAGTTTGGCACTGCAGGCTTCCGAGGCGGAGGTCTGCTAGGTCTATGAGGATCAAAGACGCTAGAGAATGTAGCGTCCTTGAAAGCATTCTGGCAGTACCGTGCTCTTTCATAGAGCTCTGCCATGTTAGTCAAATTGTTCAAGGAGAGGACGAGCTTGAACTGGGGCGTGGCATTAGAAATTAACATTTTCACTTGTTCAGATTCGGACAAGTGATCCTTCACCTTTTCAGCCAGACCCCGCCACCTGTCAGCAAAACTGACAAACTCCTCATCAGGTTTCATCTTTTCTGCAATGAGGTCCGTGATAGACAAGGAGGGTGCAACTCTGTCCTGGTATCGTTGAATGAATTTGCGTGAAACGATACCGTAATCTTCTACTTCTGAGGGTTCCAGGGAAAAGAACCACTCGAGGGCTGGTCCCTCTAGAGATCTCCTGAACAAGAAGGCCAACGACCTCTTGTCGTTCTGCCAGAAAGAGGATTCATACATGAACTCCTTCAGGTGTGTGAAGGGGTTACCAGTACCGTTGTACTTTCGGTACACTGGCATTTCAGAGGGTGGCAGATGGAATACTGGCAGACTCGGTAGACTGATCTCTGGTACAGCTCTGACCCCCATCATTTTCTGGAGGTTATTAAATTGCTCATCCATACGCTCCATTTTGGCCAACAGCGTTTGTGTGGTCAGATCTGCTTGAGGAGGAGGAGGAGGAGGAGGTACTTGGTAGGCCTGCTGCCTAGAGTACGTTGAGCAGGGTGGACAATAGAGGGGAGGTCCGGCAGCTCTTCCGCCATGCCCGAGGGCATTTTGATAAGTAGGCGTTTGCGGTCTAGCCGGTTGCCTAGATGATGAAAGCTGCGGCCCAGCTGGCCGAGAAGTAATATGAAGGCCCTCCACGGCCTGATGGATATAAGGAGGAGGAAAAGAAGGTTGCTGAGGAACAGCAGGGGGAGCCACCGGGTTCGGCTCGGCAGGCTGCATGGGTGCCTTCCCCTTCAAAATAGATTGGATCGCCTCGAACTGCTGAGGGTCCAGTCGGGAGGCAAGAACTCCCAGAGCATTGATGAGATCCGTAGGATCAGAGGATGAGGGATCATTCTGATTCATGTCCCCCTCAAGATCAGGATTAGGGATCGCATATTCATGCGGAAGAGGATCAGGATATTGATCACGTGGAGGCAAAAGAGGTGTCCGAACATTCCCATCTAGACGATACGGAATGGGGATAGAACTACGGGAGGCATCAACATCTCTCCCACTCTCATAGTTGTACTCAGAATTCCGAGGGGCATTAGCATCTCCCTCGTAATTAATCATGGCGTCTGGAGCCACACTCAAGTCCCTACCTGATCGTAGCAACATGATGTTAGATTCCCTTTTCAAAGATTTAATCAAACAAGTTGTACAGAGATTAATCAAACAAGTGGATGCTTAACGTGATTTTAGGATTCCTTGTTGAGTTATTTGAATTGGATTAAACCACAATTTCGCTCAGGGAAAGGATCCTAGTTTCAGTTCGATTTCCACCGTTATTCTCTAGGGCTTTCTTTCACAACGCTTTCAGAATCTAACCGGGACTTCAATTGGTACAACCAGCCCGATGATCAAGGAGGAATACCTTGATTTTGGGGACTTATGGAGGTCTCAACGTCAACTTCTCTAGTCTGATCAAGGGACCAACCCAATCAGAGAGAGTTGCTGACGTCGAGTAATGTGTTCCTAAGAAGAGGAGGGTATTAGCCTCAATGCGTATGTCCTGTGGCCTGGACGGCCTCTAATGCTTAGTAAGTAATGGGTAGCTAGCACTCAAAACACAAAAATCTAGAAACTGAAAAAGATTAAGAAACTGTCTGAATCGCGTCGATGGTAGTCGACGCTATTCAAAACAGAACTTAATTTTTCGCAGAAGCAGATGCAGACAGCAGAGAAACTGTGAAGCCTGAAAGGCGTCTAGGTAGGTTGACGCGGTTTTGAAACGCGTCAGCTATCCTGGACGCTTTTCAGTTCGCAGAAGCAATTTTCCAGGAGGATTTTCTGGGTTGAATCCTCCTTAAACAAGATGAAAAGCAGTAAACAATCGACTCATGCAAGTTTTTTTTAGTTCCAGATTTTAAACAGGATGGTTTACTAACTAAACAACTAGAAAAAACAATCAATCACACATCATTTTTATCACAAAAACAGCTTTTTGAGTTAATCAAGGGGGGGGGGCAAGATCTTGCCACTGGGGTGTGCACGTGGTGCACGAGGGAAATTAATTAAACTAAACACTCACCAATTGGTGAGGACGTGTCCAGAGACACAAATGGTGCACCGTGGGTGCCCGATATGATGATAGCAAGAACAAAAAGAAACTAAAAGATGGCGAGACCAAGTCCCACCGTGATCGCCAAAAAAGCTGTAGGTGCTTAGAATGACCGTGTGATTATCATGAAATATCTATGTTGTTTAGGTGTAAACTAACCTATTAAAAACAGCAACTAAAGTGCAGTGATCGCCAGAAACTTTTAACTTAAAAAAGTTTCAAAAGAGAATATGATCGCCTACCTTTCAAAATGCGGAAGATTGAGTCCTTGGTTCCCCTTCCTCAGCCGGCTGAAGAAAGAGAGCCCTTTCTTTGCTCCTTTGTTCTTGCTGTGGTATTTGAGGTTGAGGATCGTCCAGAAGTTGTGCTTGATTTCCCCTTTTTGATCTCTTGTTGTTGTTGAGTGCAGCAGAGATAGAAAAAAACAAAAAAATGAAGAACTAATGATGAGAATTTAAATAGAAGTAGTATCTGAACTAATCATGGTTTTAAGCATATTTAAAACAGCAAACTCACTTTTTTAATGGCTTTGAAACCCCTTAAATCAAATAGGTTTTTTGAAAGATTATGCTGTGGTGTGTGTTTGCATGAAGTGAATATGAAAAATGAAACTAATGAAATGAATGCAGTAATGAAAAACTTATGCCCAATCGGTTGAAGCTTTGAAAGGATGAAGATCTTGAAAGGACGCCGACTTCTGGAAATGGCAGCGCTCCGACGTTACGACGTTGTTGCTTCGATCTTCAACTCGCTATAACGCTATGGCTCAACTCAACTTAATTCTGTTCTCTTTTTTTTTTTTAACTCTTCAACATGCAGGGTATTTATAGGCATTTCTTGCGTTCGAGATTAACATAAAAAACTCCGAATTTATCTATCTTAACCGACAGATAATTACTGATTAATTCATCTTTATCTGTAATTATCTAAAACGCGTCCACCTTGGCTGACGCCTTTCAGATTAATTAAGATAAGGATAAATATCCGGGAAACTTATCTTTATCTTTATTAGGTAAAACGCGTCTACATGTGTAGACGTCTTTTAGACTAATTAAGATAAAGATAAACATCCGGGAAAACTTATCTTTATCTTTATTAGGTAAAACGCGTCCACCTGTGTAGACGTCTTTTAGACTAATTAAGATAAGGATAAACATCCGGAGGAGAAGTAGAAACCATTTAGGAAACCTAAAACGCGTCGACCTTACCAGACGCCTTTTAGTTAATAAATCAATTAATTAAAATTCAAATTTAATCGTTAAAACAGGAATAAACTATAAATGGCGTCCACTTGAGTCGACGTCTTTTAGAATTCTTCATATTTTAACTCAAATTGAACTAAAATCAATTCAATTGATTAACTTAAACACATCTGTTAAACCCGACACTCAAAAAGATTAATAAAAATTAATTAATGATTAATTATCAGACCATTCTGAGGCATTATTATATGATATAAAATTTACTCGAAATGACGTCAAAATTAGCGTGTCTACAAGGGGTTGTTATTTGATCTCAGTGGGTTGGTGTTTTTCGCGTTCGGCCGTGTGATTTGCGTGTTTAGCCAAGATGTTGGTTGTGGACTCCGTGGTGGAGTGGTTTCAGAGTTGTGTTTACTGCTTTATTTATTTTAAATTGCCTATATTCGTGTTGTTGTACTTGTAGGTGCGTGAGTAGGTGGTGAGGATCGAAGGATTTCTACTGAGTTCATTTAGATGAGACTCACCTCCTGCAGTTTTCAGGTGAGGGTTCCAGACAGGCGTAGTGTGGAGGGTGTTGTCTAGGGTTGCGCGCCAACAGCCACTGTCCCGGGGTATGCCCCGATGTAGTTATTATTTTCCTTTTAGGCCTGTACGCTTAATTACTTCTTTTCAGTTGGAATATGTAATTATTTGTTGAGTCAAGTTGAATTGTAATAATTTTTAATTCCTGCACTTCATTTACAATTTAATGTGATGTGGATGTTTAATTTAGTTTATCATTTATTTCTCAAATTTATCGAGATCCTGGGTTGACTCCAAATTTTAATGATTCAGTACCCATTTAGTAATCGTATCATCATTATAGGGTGGCGGGTCGTCATGTAACGATCCCTAGTTTAGTAAACAAATGCATTAGCTTAGGGACGTAAACACAAGTTTAGAATGTTGAGGGTAAAATATCAAAAAGAACTTCCTTCTTCCCTTAAGGGAAAGAAATCCTAGTCATGGGGATTTTGATGGCAGTTGGAAGGGTGGGGGCCGATGATGGAGCCCTGTGGGCCAGCCTGTTGGGCCCAGCGCCCCCACCGTCGACTAACCACTACCGTGCGGTGATGCTCTGTGGGGGCCGCTAGGCCGCATATTGCCTACACACAAGCCTGCTTGGGGCCTATGCACGCGCACACTTAGGGTGCTGCTTCGCTTGTGTAGGTCGACTTTGCTGCTGTAAAATCCTTTGCTAGCATATGCTTTTCTTTACCGCCAACCTATCCCATCCAAAGAGGAAAAAAAAAACAAAACACCTACCACATAGGAAGGAATGTAGAGCCTAAAAAGCGTTGGCTCTAATATTATTGTTGGCAACTTCACAAACTGGGGGGGGAGGGGCATTTCTTGTTTTTCAGGGAGGAAGAAATCCACACACGATAGTGGAAGTTGAGGATTGTCCTTGTCATGTGAGGAGGTTATCAGAGTCCCTCTCAAGTTCCATGTGACAAGATCTTAGAACCTAAGGTGGCACCCTAAGGGAAGAGAGAGAGAGAGAGAGAGAGAGACCAACAACTAATTCCTTCTTATATTTCTTTTTTTGTATAGATGTGGGTTTCTTATTGATATCACCACTCTAGAAATCCTCTTCCCATTAGAAGAGAGACTCCTCAGAATCTGAGTCCAGGTCCACTTTGACTTATTCAGAACCAATGTGGATGAATGAGTTCGAATTCGAATTGAATTCCTTCTACATTACTTAATTGCATACACAATTAACAAAGAGACCATTGATGATGACATTCTACATAGTCACTAGTAACAATTGAGAATAAAATCCAACCTTTGACCTTTAACATTTGCTTGGTCATTGTCCAACACACCCTCTCCAACACTCTCTCCCACTTCCTTGATGTTAATATCACACTCTTTCCTCCACTCACACTCTTTTTCTTATTGTCTCCTCTTCACTCTCTTTCACTCACTATCTCTAAGATAAACCTCTCCCTCTCCCCTGTGCCCCACCAACTGCACCCTACATGCACGTTCCTCACCGTGCCTATTGCTCACTCCTCCTCCTCCTCTCCTCTCCTCTCCTCTCTCTCTCTCTCTCTCTCTCTCTCTCTCTCTTAATCAATTAATCAAACAAATAATTTAATCACTAGAACTCTCTATGTCTACATGCACATGTATACGTGTTTGCTATTTCTTGAATCCTCTATTGCACGAATTTTTTTAAGTAAGTTATTTTTTTACCATACATGTCAATGTAAATATTTTTCATTTATGTTAATGTATGTGAAGGATCAGAGAAGAATAGATGGTAAGAAGAAGAGAAGATAAAAAAAGAGAAGAAAAGTAGACTAGGAGGAGAATGAGGAGTAGTAGATCTGAGGGGGATGGAGGGTGGGGGGAGAAGAAGTAGAAGGATGAAGGAGGGATAAGGGAAAGGGGTGGGAGAGGAGAAGAAGAGAAGGAAGAGGAGAAATGTGGAAGTAAAATAAAAGGAAAATGAAATGAGCAGGGATGAAGGAAGGGGGAGGAGAGAGGAGGGAGATAGGGAGAAGATGAGAAGAAGAAAGGCTAAGGGAAGAGGGAGGGAAGAATAAGTAATGAAGATGAATGAGATGTAGAAGAGGAGAAGAAGAAAAGAATGGATAGGGGAAGAAGCAAGAAGGGAGGGAGAGGATGGAGAGTGATAAGAACATGTAGGAGAAGATGTAATAGATTTGGGGTATATTTGTTGTCATGTTGATCGATAGAGTTGTTTGCTAACAATGAAGAGGAAGAGGAGGAGGAGGAAGGGGAGATGTGGATCGAATCCTCCGTTGTATGTTTATTCTCACAGGTACTTTTGTGGAGTGCATAGATTGGTTAGATAGTTTAGCATCTTTCGATTAGTGTACATGAACGTGATGTGCGTATCTAAATTTTATAGGTTTACATTTTGTTCATAGGTTGGAAAGATGGATAAAATCAATAATCTATTAGTAGTTTTTAATAATTTAAGGTACTATTAGCAGTTATAACCCCTTGCTAATAGTCCATAAGCCACCAACATGACATGGGTTGTATAATATAAATCATTTGCCTGTGGGTCATGGTAGCAGAAAACAAATATCTATATTTGGTGATTAATTATTGATAAAAAAGGACTTGTCAATTGCTTATATCCACCACTAAATATACATTTTTTAGAACAATATTTAGAAGAAGCAAATATGAACAATTACTTTTTATACTATTGACAATTAGTAGCTGTTCACATTAGTTTTTTTTTTTTTTTTTTTTTTTGTGACTGACTGGCTAGTAAAGTAGCTATATATCGACAATTTTGGCCCTGCAGAGGCAGCTCTACGGGTGGCTATTAAGGAGACGAGATTCTTTTTTGTATTTCTACATCCACAACCCCCGCCTCTTCCAGATCCGACTTACTTGTTAGCTGCCACCACCTGAGCCTTAGGACCTGGCTGCCACCCCCGGAGGAGAACCAACCACCTCTACGCCCGCCAAGATAGCTGTTGGAATTAGGGTTTCCTCTCTACCACCTAGACCCCTCTGCAGCACCCACCACGCCCAGCACACTACCAAAGCCCCTGCCTTGAGCTAAAACCCCCGCTATGTCCCCCTCACCACCATCCCCCTCCCCGCTACCTTCTTTCGAATGTCAATAGTAACTTTAATGAGAATTATCTGAACAAGAGGTCAAACAATTCTAAATGAGTGTGGCAAAGAGGTGATAAAAAAAATATAGTATAATAGCATCCCTATTGTAAGATTGTCCTCTAGGATTCAACTTCTTCTCTGCGTCGAATGAGGATGGAAGCCCACAGCCTCAACAAAGCATCTTCTGGATGAGCTAAGATCATTGATTAATACTTAATCCATGCACTCTTGTTGTGTTGCATGCCACCGAGCGTTATCGGCTTGTTACCTGCCGGCTTCTCTGCGTAGGTTCTTCTCCGACTGTGAGTGATCTTTGGCCTCCTGAATGCCTGCTCGAGTGTTGGTCGGTGCCATGGCCCCCTTCCCTCACCAACTTAGGTTTTATCCGGATGTTATGTGTTTGTTCTGTATCGGCACTGGTCGCCATCTCACTCTGTACTGTTCAATGTTTATCTGTTGCAGCCGCACCCTTCCCCGGTTATGGCCTTCCATCACTGGAATGGCTCCCCCTGTTTCTTTGTACTTCGTCATGTTTAATATAATATAGTAATTTCCTATTGCCAAAAAAAAAAAAAAAACACCTTGAAAACAACACAAGGACACCGGAACCCCATAACCACCATGCCCAAACATAAGTGATACATGGCATGTTTGGCATAACAGTAAAATACATCAAAGCCTTCGTAGCCCTAAGAGAACAGCATCGGCTTGGACTTGCCACCAAGAGCACCGCCTACAGGCAGGTCCTCTCAATATACGTTTGGATCGGAGTCCAATAGTACTAAGCGGGAGATGTCTCAAATATTTGCCAACTTTAGAGATTATATGAAGAATTTTTTGCAATGTTTACCTCCCTTCTCTCTCTCGGTAATACTGGACTTCCGTTCCGTTCAAACTTGTATTAAGAGAATCTCCCCTCAATTGTAAAGTTGAAATTGTACGTGCCGTACAGTAAGAAAGTCTAATTACACATACATCTTTTGCACGGTAATTATTATTCACCAGTGATGCCATAACTTCTTAGAACCAAAAAACGGACTAAGGATTAGCTAAAGTGTGTGGCTCGTTCACACGTTACTAGTACTGCTCAAGAAAATTATGGCTCAAGTCCCAACAGGATCACATGTGCAAGGCCTAGTGTCATAAGATCTCTCTCTCTCTCTGGTCAATTTACTGCATGTTGCGCGTTAGTACACAGGATGGCCCTATAGATATGTAGAGGCAGTGGCAGATGTAAGAATTTTGTCTAGTAGAATCATTCAGGATATCAGATCATAAGTATAGTTGGAATAGTGAGATCTTAGACGATATTATATGAAGTTTTGAGTTGGGCTAGTGAAATCATGATCTGGATTAGTGGAGTCTTGAATTAAACTGATTTGAATTGAACTAATAAATTTGACAAAATTTAATAGGATCCCATAACCCCACTAAATGAATGTTGAATCCGCCATCGTGCAGAAGCTGGGAACGGTCCTCACTTTCGCTGGTCTCTCTCCATGGGTGCATGCATGCTAAACATAACGATTGCTCTGGAGAGTAAGGACAGCGAGAACAAGGCACATAGAAAGTTCCCTGCCAGTGGATAAGACATTGCTGACAGTGTGGATTGAGTTGGCAGAGACAAGCTGGCCAAACGTAAATATTCTAAGCGTCTCATCTGGAGACAACTAGGTGACGCCCTTGTCCACATGAAAACAAGACTGTCTGGACTTTATTTTGATGTGTCTGAAGCGTTGGACAATCTAGATGATCAGATTACCTCGTTTCGCCCACATGAAGAAGATAGCTTGGTCACTGCCTGTGCACGTCATTTGACAAGTTAGGCAGTGTTTTGATTCATATCAGTGAGGGAGCATGCAGTTCTACCCACGGTGCATAGATATCTTTGTGCCATTGGCACATTGCGCCATGAGTTCTTATTTTTGTCAGTATTTCAGTACATGGACACAGAATATTCCCCTACTGCAAGGAACAGAGATCGAAGCAGCATAGATGCTGTTATATAGTTTCTCTTTTTCAAGAGATGATAAGTTCCTTTTTTTTTTTGTCCCCTCGAGTGATCATTGTAGCTTTCAAAGGAAGCTAGCTTCCATGGACGAATTCTCACCTGCACGTATTTAGATAGAATTTGATCTCATGACCTTCTCGTTTTTGATAGAGTGGTTGTCCATCTAATGGTGCATATGGCATGGGGACACAACTTCTCATGGCTTGGGTGGCATTTTTCTTAATAAGAGATTATTATGCCTTCTATTAATTAATCCTAGTGTAGCATGCCCCCGTTTAGACCATCTCATAGTTCCATTTTGCCAATGAAGGGGGCAGGCCATATGAAATTGATGCTGACGTGCTAACAACTAATGCATATCCGTATGGCCGGCCAGGTCAGGTAAGGAGTCTAGCTCAACTAATTAAGCTCCCTTTGCATGCGTTTATATATTTAATAAATAGTCTCACTTGCTCAGTCGTCAGTTTCAGACGATCAAACACGAACAAGGGCTTTGGGTCAACATTCCAAGAACAACTGGCAACATGTCTCATTGGATCATTCGAGGTTATTGGAGAACAAACAAAAACTATCCCTGCCATATATGTCTACCTAGTTGGCATGCCATTTCCTGATCATATGACTCTTCTCAAACCATGGGCGACGCCATTGCCATCTCTGTCCTCTTGCCGTTTCAATGATAGGGAGGTAAATGGTAAACGATAATCTAATAGTACTGTGTCCTCTTGCTTTCTTGTTTTCTAAACATTTTGTCCTCTTTCAATGCTTATTGGGGAGCTGGATACAATAGATTAATGAACGGCTGTAGTTTGCACATTACCAAGAGATGCGAAAGGCGTAAACAAATGACTAGTTTGATAATTGCCCATGGCCATCCATGCAACCTCTGACACTTCCCCGTCCTCTTACAACAGAAGTAAGCTGATGGATAAAAGTACTCACTCAGGGTGATTGCTTGATGATGCCTTCAAATGTTCATAAACTACATCAAGCTTCAGCCTTTCTGGAAGGGTTGCGGATGGTCAGAGATCTAAACCTTAAGGTCTGCATTGAAGGTGATTCTCTCCACATTGTGCACTTGATAAATTCCCCACAAGCTTTCTCTTGGAGGAGTGATGCAATCATACAAAGTTGCAGAAGCCTTCTCCACCCCTTAGTCTTAGTTCAGTTTGTCGGGAGATTGGGTAATCAGGCAGCCCATATCTAGTTAAATTTGGGATTTCTGTTAGAACTCCTTTGGAGTGGGATTTCCCGTCCTTCCACCCTGTCTGAGTCAGCTTGTATCTTCCGGTTCCACTCTTTTGGTTTAATAAAATATTTTGTGCTTTCTTGCCCCCCCCCAAAAAAAAACTACATCTCCCTCGCGAGTAAGAATATTGGGATTCCATCAACTTGTAATTGTTTAGCATCGCCACTTTCTCCTCATCGTAGTGGTCCCAAACACAAGAATAAATCTTCTGGACAGGAGTCTAGCAGTACTGAGGGGGGGAGGACCTGTACTGAGAAGATCTCTTCTCCCCAAATGCCCTCTCTCACTCACACACACACATGTCATCTGTTCTATAGGTTAGATGGCAAAGAACGACCTCCTCAAGTAAGAGGTCAGAGATATAAAGAGTACCATTAACTACGTAAAAATATTTCTTTACGAGGTACATATGATCAAAGAGAGATTTCTTTCTTATTGATGTTTCCTGACTTAAAATATTCTCTAAATTAAATAAAAAATTCGTTCATATATACAAAAGTAATTGGAAGAATATTGACTTTTAAGATAATTTTAACATTGGCTACCGAGAGATTGTATATAGCTAGTCAACTGACCTACAATTTCATAATAATTAATGGACCTCTCCCATAGGCACCATTAAAGTAAACGTAAACCGAAAGGTTTATAACTTATTTTTCTTAAATTAAGCAACAAAATTGACTAAGTATTACAAACACTTTTTGAACATGGTACAGATCTAGGTGAGACTGCTCTAATTTTTCTTCCAGGGGATTGTACTGACTTCTAGGTCATTCTTTTGGACTCAGATTCTACACCGGGAGTGATAAATCTCTCCATGGCCCGTTCCTCATTCAAAGAATACTTGAGTATAGGCCCCATGGGTTTATAGGATAAGGTAGGATTTATTCCCAGAAGCATGTAAGTTAATTTCCATGTCACTGAAAGTGCATTTGGTAATTATTGTCTCCTCGTATCTTGAGGTAATTATAGAATACATGGAGAAATAAAATAAAGGTTAGTACTGCCAAACGACTTTTTGGTGTTATCATCAAATATTTTAGAATATTATTTAAAACTCCTCACTAGTACCGTTTATAACACTCACATCAACTAGGTTATGATCTAATGTCGAAATATATAATATGATTTTATACATGACTTAGATCTCTAGAACTTTGAATGGTGTCACCTTTCACCTTTTCATTGGCTTACCTCATATGTTTAGATTTTGTTGCAATCTTTTTTTATTTTTTATTGTAAGAGAATGCACTAATTCCTCTTCTCAGGATCCAAGGACAGTACTTCTATTAAACATTCCTTAGACTACGGAATTATTGACATTGGAAGGCATTAAACAAACAAGCTTCTCCTGCCACGGATGCACTTATAGGGATCACCCTTCATGGGATCCCCTCGACCCAAACTTTCGGATCCCCAAAGATCCCTTTACCCTTATTGTGGTAAATTAATTAGGGAGGTGACAAGATAGCACTAGTAGAAATCCTCCTATTTGCGACGGCTTATTAGCAACGACAATAAAAAGCGATCGTCAACAATATTATTAGCAACGGCTATAGAAAAATCATTACATTTATAATATTATTCGTGATGGCTAAAAAAAATCGTTGCAAATAATATTATTAGTGATGGCTTATAGGAAAACTATCACTACTAACACTTATTAGCGACGGTTGAAATGTCATCGGTCATTATTATTGTGGCGCCCCAAATCGTTGGTCCGATTCAATTATGTCGGCCTACAACGAATCGTCGATTCAACACGTCAATAGTGAGAACAACTTAAACATTTACTTATGTTTTCCGTGTAGAAAGAGTATATAAAAGAATTAACCATTCATTTGTGATACAGCTATCATTGTCACAAGTAAAATCCACTAAGAAATTGTTGAAATAAGATAACACCATGTCTTTCCAAGATCTCTAATAACCATGAATAAAATGATACATCTCGCATACTGAAGAAAATAAAATCTAATACATCTCTTACTACTAAATATAAAGCAAAACCTGCTATTAGATATTTGGCTTCACAACTCAAGCCTTAAGCCTCTTGACATTTCTCCTGCCTCGCACTTTTGAACAAGATCACCTTCAACTGAAAAATAAAATCGTTAAGCAAGAGTGAGTCACATAAAACTCAGTAAATTCAAAATAATCATTAATTCACAATTTTGCATAACTATAATATAGGTAAAGACATGAAAATTAGACATCTAACATGCTGCGACAATAACTAACATATAAGCATCTTAAGTTTCTAAACATGTCCTTTTAAAATATCTACATCAAGAGTAAGTGCATAGTCTTTTATATCGATCTATATGCAACTTTAAAACATGCATAACATGAATTCTTAAGCATTTAAATATGAATCATCATCGTGCATCGAATACCACAACAATATATCATATTCGTTATTCATAATCATGCATCATCTTATTACTTTTATAGCATGACCTGTATCTAACCAAATCATTAGGAGTCATGATTCATCTTATTCATTATCATCGTCACTTAGTGGTAAGACAAAGTTTACTAGATCTTCGACTGCGTAGTCAGGAGATCAACATATCCCATCTAAGGTCAGTATATCCATAAGCAAGCACACTTTTAGAATTTTGACTCGTTGTCTCGAGTCCTTTCACATCTTATTCTTAATCTTTCCCCACAAAAATATTTTTATGGGTTAGATACTTAACCGCCTATGGTGGCATCGTCCACATCATCTTTACATCTTAAACATCTTAAAATATGCATGTAGTATGCTCTATGACAATGTCGATAACAATAGCACATAAATAGAACTTAAACATGCTGTTCATAACACAAAAACCATGCATCAAACTTGCAACAAGCTTAATCGCGTCAGAGACGAGTGACACCAATATCAAATCGCGTCAGAATACTATGATACCATGAAGATAGTCCAGGTAGGTTTTAAAATCAGTTTCATACATTCATCGATTTAGCATAAATGATCAACTTCGTATAAACTAGAGTAAACACGATTCCTGCATGGATTTGAATAAGATCTACCAATCATAAGAACGTGAATTCATGCATAAAACAGTGAGTTCTTATAGTATAATAATCATGTGATAGGGCTTTTCAACATGCATCCAGTAGATTAATAACTAACATATAACCAGTAGCAGAACAATATTTATATACATTAATAGGAATCAATCTATACTTCAAAACCAAGGAGAACAAGACATGCGTCATAGTCTACGGGGAAGTTTAATCACGTTAGGATTCCCTAACGTGAATTCAAGTTCGTGTCAAGGGCTTGTGACGCGTTTAAACCCGTAGATTAGAGTTTCAAACAATGCACGGGGATTTAGAAGAAGGGATTATGCATGGGGGGATTCTATCACGTAAGCAGAATATAAAATCATCTCCTTTCATCTTATTATCATAGTAATAAGAAAATAATTTGAAAATACGATTTTCTTTACGTAAAAATAGCTATGAACCAATGAAAATTCGTCATCACTTGTGTAAGGATTGAGGTTTCGGATGCGGTTATCGGGTCAATTTCGGGGTCGGATCCCTTAGTTTGGGCCTAGGTGGGGCTGGAACTTAACGCGGTTCAAACGGCGTCCAACAATGTGGAGGTGTTTTAGGCTGTGCCACGTGGGCGCTACGTGGGCTGACTTTGGGGCGCGAGATTACGGCTCCGGTCTTATCGTTTGAATGGTGTCTTGTATGGACGACGCCATTTAGAGTACGACCCTAGTTTGTCAGTGTACGGCCCGGACTTGTCGTCTGAATGACGTCGGATTTGAACGATGCGTTTTTTCCAATTTTTGTTTGACCCTGCGAATCCTTCCTCCTTTCTCTCATTCTCTCCTTTCTTTTCTCTCTCCTCTCTTCCCACCGACTCTCCAGCGCCCCTTTCCCCCTCTCCTTCCTTTCCTCTCTCCATTTCTCTTCTCCCTCTACTCCATTAACCTCCCAACTTCCTCCACTACCACCACCACTTCCTCCGCAGTGCATTTCTCTCCGGACGACGGCCGATGTCCCAGTAAAGTAACGGCGTCTACGGCGGTACCGGCGGCGACGTGTGGCGAGGCGGGTTGGCAGCTTGGAGCTAGGAGGAGTTTGAGTAACCGGTAGGGTGACGATCCCCGTTGTATTTTGTTTAAAATTATGTTTTTCCTGCTTTGGAGCATGTTTAAGGGGTTTTTGAGAAGAAAACACTAATTCCATAAAATGAGAAATTGGAGATTTTTAATGGGTATTTAGGTTCTTCTCCTCCTCCTCTACTTTGTGGTCTTTTGTACAATTTGGGGAGGAAATCCCATCTCATAGATTGGGAGATGGCGGAGGGAGAACCTGTCTGTGAGAGTTAAATAGCGTCGGGGGACAGCGACGTCTTTTAGAAATGCAGCTTCCACCCGCGACGCGATTTAGCCCAAATAACAGACTCTGTTTCTGAATTGAGTAGCGTCCAGAGATAGTGACGTCTTTTAAACGGCGACTTCCGTGCACGATGTGTTTTAAGTTCAGATCACCCCTAGGCCTGTCTCTGTTTCTGTCGTTATTAGGCGACTTGGGACAACGACGCCTTTCAAACGGCGACCTGTTTGAACGACGCTATTTAGGCCATATTCCGAAGCCCATTTTCACATGAACCAGTTTAGGGGTCTTGAATGACATCGGCCTTGGGCGACGCGATTCAAGATAGAATCTCATTAAAGCATGTAATTAACATGTGTTTATATTGTTAGATAGTTGGATAAATGCATGTTTGAAATCATACTCGATGACGATGAATTCTACGTGATCGGATCGCACCGTGTTACGTTTTGTGCGATCGTAGGCCTAGAGTGACAGTTGTTAGCGCTTAGGCACCTTGTGTCGGTGTGGGAGTGACACGGCGCCGGTGTGGGAGTGGTGGAGTGACGCCTAGAGAGAGGGTCACCTGGTGTACCCCGGGGTATAGCTACTACCGGTGTGAGAGTGGTACATTCGGAGTGTCACTCGTGCTGGGGGAAGCAGGACCACCTTGAGCCGTGTCAGGCCGGAGTAGCCAGTGTGCTATCCGAGGGGTTGCTGTTTGGCCTCAGCGGGTCGGTGTTTTCCGCGTTTGGTCATGTGACTTGTGTGTTTAGTCGAGACGCTAGTTGTGGACTGTGGTAATTTCAGGATCGTACATGTTATTGTTATAAATGTATGTGTTTTATATCGAAATTGTGTTACTGCTTTATTTAGTTAAATTGTCTATATTTGTTTATTACACTTGTGGGTGGTGGGGATCGAATGATCCCTACTCAGTCTTTTTCAATGAGACTCACCCCCTGCGGTTTTCAGGTAAAAGGTTCCAGGCAGGCGTAGCGAGGAGAGTGTTGCCTTGGGTTGCGCGTCAGCAGCCGCTGTTCCGGAGTATGCCCTGATGTAGTTGTTATTTCCTTTTCTGGTCTGGACGCTTAATTATTTCTTTTCTATTGGAGTATGTAATTAATTGTTGAGTCAAGTCGAATTGTAATAATTTTTAATTTCTACACTTCCTTTGCAATTTGATGTGATGTTGATGTTTAGCTTAGTTTATCATTTATTTTCCAGCCTTATCGAGATCCTGGTTTGGCTCCAAATTTAATGATTCGGTACCCATTTAGTAATCGGATCTCCGATTATAGGGTGGCGGGTCGTTACAACTTGCCTCTAGAACATAAAACAACCACTGTAAGGCTGCCTAGGCAAGGCAATTGCACTCCCTTGCGTACAGCAACACCACAGTGCCGCCGACTTGCTCTCCGCACACATGAACATGAAGAATGCCACCTCTCCGCTCCGAGAAACGCCTCCAATCTCTCTCTTCCAGTTGCCCTAGGGTTTAGAACGTAGGAACCCTCTCTCTCGCGCTCAAAGGATACATAAATAAGCCTCTAGTTTGAAGTCTAAGCGGAATCAAACTCTCTGAAAAAAAAGAACTGAAGACAGTTCACGTTGGACTCGGACATCTTAGTTGCATCAAGACGATATGATGCCATTAAGAGCCCCTCTCTTATTCACGTCAACTGAGTGTGACACGAATAAGCTTTCACAGTCAAGCTTTAAAAGGTCACACCACCCCAGTAATAGGCCTATGTAGACTACTAATGGGCTACTTCTAGCCTGCTAATGGATCAGGTATTACAATTATAATATTATTCGTGACCGCTATAAAAAAATTGTCGCTATTATAATATTATTCGCAACGACTAAAAAAAGTCATCACCAATAATATTATGAGTGACGACTTTATAAAAACCATCGCTATCGGTAAATTATTAGCGATGGTTGAAATGTCATCCGTCGTTATTATAATATTATTAGCTCCAGAAAAGTTGTCACTATTATAAAATTATTCGCAGCAACTAAAAAAGGTTGTCACCAATAATATTATTGGCGACGGCTGCATAAAAATCGTCACAATAATATTACTAATTGCGCTAGCTATTTTAGTTGTCGCTAATAATTTTTATATATTAAACTTATATTTAATATACTTATAGATTTAGTTAGTCATTATTAGTTTAAAACTAACGTAAGCGTAGTTAAATATAACATATTTGTGTATGTAACTAATATGGTTAGAGTGTAATTAATTCCTAACTGATAAAACTATTATGAGTGTATTAAGTATATATAAGTATTTAACTAATATAGTTAAATATATAGCTAAGAATTATACTTAACTAATTAAGCATGTAACTAATATACTTAAATATTTACTTAACCACTATTAGTAATATAGTTAAATATATTTAACTTGGTATAATATAATTAAATATATAGTTAAGTTACATAATTAACTAGGAATTATATTAGTTAAATACTTAGTATACATATAGTTTTAATTAGCATACATATAGTTAACTAAGTAATTAGTATGCATATAGTTAACTAAGTAAACATATAGCATAAATATATTAAGTACATTAGCTACGTATAAATTTATTAAAATATTTATTATTCGAGCACAGTGAACAATAAAAAAAAGATTCCTTAATGGGCCTAGCCCAGTAAAGATATTTAATTTTTTAAATTTTTTTAGATAGTCTAATCAGAGATTGACTTGTACAAATATGTAGGACACTTTAGAACCTATCTAAAAAAAAAATCAAAAAATGCTTTTTCTTATTTACCTACCGCAACAGGAGACAATACAAATCTCACCCTCAATACAGCAAGTATTAATCGACACAGCAGACTGACTTTCCCTGCTGGTCTTGAGTTCCAAGCAGCGCATGATATGAGGCCCACGGCAGTTCACTTCTCTCTGTTTAGGCGGCTGGCCTCTTCAATGCCATATATATATATATATATATATATATATATATATATATATATATATATATATATATATATATATATATATATATATATATATATATATATATATATATATATATAACTATTTGTCCATTGCAAACGTACGAATCCACTTACATACCAGTCCATCTACATGTCACACAGAAGACATTCAAGTCAACATGCCCCATCAAATTCTCATCTTAATCACTTGCCAAGAAAAAAAACATAAAAGAGTTACAAGTTGAAATGAAATCATAAAAGCCAAAAATTAAATTGAATAATTTTGCATGTTGAGTGGGTAAGGAAAAATAAACATCTATTTCTATCATCTTCTTTTTGAAGTTCATTCTTACTATTTCCTTTGTTTCAAATAACATCAAGTTGTAAATAACAAACCTACGTCAGTCTTCTCTTTCTAAGGAGTACCATCTTCTTTTGATGGTCTTTAGCATATGCATCATTTTTGTCCACATGTAGTACAAAAATGTTGGTTATATCCATTTGAAGGTACTTTAGACTGCATGATTATGTCGAAAATCATTAGAAGGCTCAAACACTAATTATTATAAAATTTATATTTGATCACTTTTTGTTGAATAATTGAACTCACCATGCTCTCAGGGATAGCTGTTAAAGTGATCATAGCATGGCAGAGATCCATAGCATGACCAAGCATTTGCTACAAATGATAAGCGACAGTTCATAATACATATTCAATTGACAAATAGTCAGCCTAAATAAAATTACCTGGTATAAATATGGATGAGCAAGTGATCCATTGTCAACATTACCATCATAATATGCTTGAAGAGGATATTTCTATATGAAAGCGTATCATAAGAAGCTGAATGATAAATGCTTGTGTTATTAGATACGATTAAGACTACTTAACTCTTTTTTTTACTATGAAAACACTTGAATCATAAGAAGCTGTTGATTTGTACATTGGTTTATACTATGGTTACCTAATGTTCTTGCTTAATGGTAGACCTGTGTCATTTTAAAGTCACAGAGACAATTAGTAAAACGTACATACATGTTTTAAAATATCCTATTAACTAAATTATGATAATTACCTCTTGATTCAACGATGTTGGAGTGACAAAATTTGTTTGGTTCATTGAAGGTTGAATGTGGTCAGCAGGTTGACATGTTTTTCGGATTTTTTAGTCTTTTTTCTTGTCATGGCTTTATCAGAGACACCAATCTTTCTCTTAGAGCTAATGCGATCACCTTCTCTTTTTCTTTTCACACCTTTAGGCTTCACTCTTTCCTTTACATGCACTTCATGACATGCCTTGTTCACATCTCCATGGTGTTCAATTGTTGAACCATTTCTACTTCAACCATGGTCTTATCAAATACTTTCAAAGGAAACGCATAGGTTTCTTCCAATTCAGCTGCTCTAGCTGTCAACTTGTTGAAGTACATACGCAAATCTTTATAGCAAATGACACATTCTTCTTTGGCATCAATTCTGATCATAGACTTTTGATGGCACTTTTGGTGCACCTTTTTAATAGATGTTTCTTTAGAATTTTCTTCACATTCTTTCAAATCATAACTTTCAATGCATGAGAGCATAATATTCTAACAAATTCAAAATTTTGACAATTACAAGCAATCACATTTTCTGAAGAATCATATTTCTGAAAGGTTTACTATCATATGGTGTAATTTTGTACTCACTCATTTTTCCAACTTCGTTGGTTAAAATCAGTTCAGGATAAATTTTTTTTATCATTTCAGACTGAAACATTTCAAACAAATTTGTAGTATAAACTTCAGCAGCATGTTTTAGAATTTCTGACTGAAATGTCGGTACTGGTTGAGTATGATATGCTCTAAATCTTTCATCGGTTCTTCATGTCTCAAATCTTCAACTAATCTGTTAAAATGCTAAAAAAAATATTAACATATCAAGCTTAGCATTAGCATGCCTCTTTAATTGATTATTCATGCATTTACTTCCTTGAGTAGTTATCATGTCTGCACAAAATACCTTTCTTTCATATACCAACGCCCATTTCTCTTTACATGAAGATAGTTGATCCAACTAAATATTATTTTCAAGGTGAAATTCCCTCAAAAGATCAAACCCTGCTTTTTGAAATTCTTCCTTATTCTCATGATCATATATACACCTTTGAAACTTTTTTAAAAAATGATACACTATCATCAACCAATAAAGATGTTTAGGATCATTTTGAAATATGGGCCATAGACAAAGCCTATGATGAGTTTCGGGCAAACAAGAAGCTAAAACCGTGGCCATTGCTGCATCCTAATCAATGAGTATACATTTTAGCGTTTTACCTGTCATTCTTTTGATAAATGAATTAAATAATCATTTAAATGTATCATCATATAATAAAGCATCACCAAAGATAATACTTTAGTTGTGATTATTCACTCCGACAAATAAGCCAAACGGTCGATTTTCATCTACTTTTATGTATGTTGTGTCAAAACAAACATCTATCATCATTTTACTATCTGCTCAAAATATATTTGTTATCATACTTTCACTGTCAACTTGCATTAAATAAAAAAAGTTTAGATCATTTTCTCTCATTAACTATAAATACTCTAACACCCCTCCAGTTTCACTAACCTCCATTCGTTTAGCTTGTTCGGTGCGCAAATAGTTTTTATAGTCTATAAAAATATCTACCTACATAACTTGTCATCAAATTTATGCCTACTTTTGGTGTGTACCCACACTATCTACAATATCAATTTCAGTGGCCTGAGCAATAGTTAAACGCCTGTGTGATCTCAATAAGTGACTTTTACTTGGGGATGCTAGCTTGTGATTATGCTCGGAAATGAACTTGACAACTTGATATTTTCTTCATGTTCTATTAGAAATTTTCGTTTCAACTTTGCAGCCACACCATATGAATGGACAAGATTTTTTGACTTTATTATTTCTTTTGTCTTTCCGCTTTCCTTCGTAAGAGCATGTAAATGACTTATCTTGTACTTCACCGAATTGATTCTTGTGGTCTCTTCCTTTTTGTATCCTGAAATCCAACTTTCTCGCACAGTGATTATAAAATTCATATGTCTCTATTTTTTTGGAACCATTTCTGAATGAATTTCACATTGAAATGCACACTTTTTTGCATCACCAATCATTTCAAACTTTAACACCTTCTCCACTACTTTCCTGGGAGACAGTTTGGTTTTCATCTTCAAAATGTTGAGAATCTCCAAAATCCAACTTCTTTGAAGTACTACACATGTTTATGCATTAATTCCTCAACAATTGAAGTATCCATCCCTCTAAAAATGAAGATCATTTTCAAGTGTGAATATTAAAAAAGCAAAATCAGATCAAGATAAAAATAGAAAAAATCACACTACTAAGCAGTAAATTATAATTACCATATAATTTAATTTATTTTTAGAATTATCATATAATTCAAATTCTGAAGTATTCATCACACATCATATAATCCTGAGCAGATATGATGAAAAAATTATAAGATTATTATGACATTGTTTATAATCGAGTTGCATGGAAAAAAAATGCTTTTAGTGGTAGAATTTGCAGTAATACCTGCCGGAGTCGGTGGCAGGTTGCAGCTACCTTGCGACGGAGTTGCAGGAGTTGGCTGCAGGCTGCGAAGCTCGTCGGAGTTAGAGAAGGCAATGGTGTTGTGCAACGGTAGCCTTTTGAATTGAAGAAGACAATGGTTGTGGTGATGCAAACACCGGCGGGCCACGGAGATGGGCTGCAGTGGCAGCGCGGCAGAGTTGCAGAAGTTGTCGTCGGGCTACGACAAAGCTAGTCGGAGTTAGAGAAGGCAACGGTGTGGTGCAACGGCAAACTTCCGCATTGAAGAAGACAACCGGTGCGGTGGTGCGGACGGTGGCGGGCGACGGAGATGGGCTACGGCGGCGGCATGGCAGAGTTGCAGAAGATGGCGGTAGGCTGCGGCAAAACTCGTCGGAGTTAGAGAAGGCAGCCACAATCTGTGAATGGAGCATTGGGTGTGTGCAACAAGTTTTTCTCTTCCATTATTCCTATTACAAACTTTTACCCTCCGAGCATAATGCTTAGTATGATTTAAAAGTCCAAGGAAGAGGAGTAATTTTAGGAGACAAAAATTAAAATGAGACAAAAATATATATTTTAGTTTTTTGAAGTTTTTAATGGTCTGATCAAAGATTGTACGGTATGGATACATAGCTCCCTCAAGTTTGGCCCCTCTCTATTTTTTAAGGAAATAAAAGTAATTATACTTACTGCAATAGTTATTTGATTGAAGTTGATCGGACGGCTGCATACCCACACCGCAGCATGTAAAACTCCATCCAAAATTGAATCAAAATGGGCCAGAGCTGACTAATAGATCGAGCCCATAATCCTATAAAAGTAATACTTATTGTAACACATGGACCATTTAAACTTGAAGAATTGATGATCCATTTTTTTTCTTAAATTGTCGAAGTCAACTTTTATTAAAGAAAGGAGAAAAACAGGATCCCATCTCAATGCATTATGATAGCTTGAATCGTTCAAACAAAATCTGATGGTTACTAGGGCTGTGCATAATTCAATTCAAACCGAATAACTGAATCAAATCGAGTGATTCCGTTCAGTTCAATTTGGTTTGTAGTCGTGCTCAGTTCGGTTGTAAAATCGAATCGAACCAAATCGAGAAACTGAATAAACTGATTTGTTAAATAAAAACATATTTTATATTGACATTATATATAAAAATATTTTAGCGGCATATACATATTTATGTATAAATGCATATTTTTAGATTTTAATGTTAATATTAAATACATGTGTCTATATTTAATATGAATAAAACATAAAAATTTCGGTTTGAACCGAAATTTTTTTGGTTCAATTTCATGTGCTAATTTGGTTCTGTTTAATTCGAAGAAATCTTCTCTAAAACCGAATCGAATCGAAACGTGCACGATTCTAATGACTGCTGCTGCATGACTGCAGTATTGCTGAATTACTCGTCCAAACATCAGAATTTTTTATGTTTTAAAATTTTTTTGAGTCATCTGCTGGAAAAACGAGTCATACGGATATGTAGATCCAGTGAAATCCAACCTAAAAGGCCCTGTTTGATTGCGGTTTAGCCCGCGATTATCCCGAGGTTATCTACTTTTTTGGTTTGAAACGAGGGATAATGTACACGGGCTAAAAGTGGGTTAATCCCGGTATAACCGGGGCCTGTCCCGGGCCAACCTATCCCAATGGTTTCGGCAGGATACGGGTTATCACGCATTCGCGCGTTGTTTCCGAGGCGCTCTGTGACGCGTCTCGTCTTCCTCCCTGCGCGCGGCGCTGCGTCTCGTCTTCCTCCCTGCGCGCAGCGCTGCTCTGGCGACCGTGGACCGTCTGCTCGCTGCCACCACCTTCTCTCTGGCTCCGAGGCGCTCTGTGACGCTTCTCGTCTTCCTCCCTGCGCGCGGCGCTGCTCTGGCGACCGTCGATCGTCTGCTCGCTCTCTGGCCACCACCTCTCCTCTTCCTCTCTGGCTCCGAGGCGCTGCTCTGCCGACCGTGGAGGCGTTGCTCCTGCGTACCTGCTGTCCGCCGCTGGCTTCGACGCGCTTCTCCTTCGCG
This sequence comes from Zantedeschia hybrid cultivar, assembly GCA_030544215.1. NCBI lineage: Eukaryota > Viridiplantae > Streptophyta > Magnoliopsida > Alismatales > Araceae > Zantedeschia > Zantedeschia hybrid cultivar. Next base: position 54,294,017 of record JARZZO010000004.1, read on the forward strand.
AGAAGGCTCCGCCTTCCCCCCGTTCGTTCGTGGTCTTCTCCGTTCTGTGCATACCATCCGGCTGTCGTAGAAGATCTATCAGGTTCGTCTTCTCCCCTTTCTTTGGCCGCTCGAGGCCGCCATCGTCCTGTCCCCTCCCCCTTCATGAACTCGTGTTCCCAGCGCACTGGGCATGGAGAACATATGAGTTCACCTCGGATGGCTGTCTCTCGTCCTTTCCCTTCCGATGGCTTGGTTGTTCCATGCGCCTCTTCCTATCTCTATGGTGGTTCAACCATGGCGGTTTCAACGGGAGAAAACGAAATCTTTGATTGCGGCAACCACTGCGTTCACCAACATCCATTCTGTTCGAACTCCCACATTTGCGACCATCCCTTCTTCTACGAGCAGCGTTTGTTTCCTCCTTTCTGGACCGTGGACCGTCATCCAAAGCACAGGTAGGTTTTTCAAACTCGGACCTGCAGAGGAGGATTTTGTTCACAAACCTCCCGATCTTCCCCTTTCCCTGTGTTCGTGTAAAAGTTAAAAAAAATTTTTCTTCTTAGCCTTTACGTCCGACTTATTCTTGCAACCGTTGTGATCTGGTAAAACATTATTGTTCGTGCGTGTTCTTGCAATCCGTAAGTCATGTGTTTATATTTTAAATGGAGTTTCTTTAGATACGGTTTCATACATCGAATTCTGATTTGTACGGTTTTTGTTCTTTTCAACTTATCCTACTGTCACATATGATGACCAAAGCTATGTTGTCGGTGTGTATTAGTTCATGTGCTTTTGGTTGTCTGATTAGCTTGAAAATTTTCATATTAATTATTTTAGGTTCCTGCCCGTATACCTATTTTATTTATTTTGTTTCGGCAGGATTTAGTACATGCTTGCTTGTTCTTTCCAGCCTTTTTTACTGTCACAGATCTTGACCAAAATTTCACATTTGTTGATTATTAGTTCGTACGGTTGTTGTTCTGTCATTTGTTTGAAAATAGACATATGAATTGATTTAGGCCGGTTAATTTAGGTCTGTCCCCTGTCCTCCTATATGTATTTTTCATACATACAATCCTTATTCTTGCAATCCTTGTTCTTCCCGGCTTACTTTACTGTCACAGATGATGGCCAAAATATCAGCTTTGCTGATTATTAATTCCTGTGATTTTTGTTGTAGGATTTGCTTCAAAATTTTCATAAGAATTAATTTAGGTCTATCCCCCTAAAGCCATTTAAGTCAGTGAGTGGGTCTATGCTGGCCTATGTTCAAGTGATCTATTTTCATGCATGCTTGGTTACCCAATCTCATTATACATGTTGTATGACTACTCACATGTTAACTGTAGGTGTGATTTACGTTCGCATCCGTCAATTGTCAGGATGTCTCAGTCAGGTAAAAACATAAACTTATGTATACAACCACTGTCCACTTAGATTTTCTATATGCATGGCATGCATACATCCTGTCCTACATCTTGTGCTATTGTACTAACCCTAAATGGTGTACCTTGCTTCTTACTTGAATATGTTAGACTCGAGAGGGAAGGCTCGGGTCGGTAATTGGACCCCCCGCCAGGACAGGATACTAGTTAACTTATTAGTGGATCAATACCATAAACATCATTGCCATCAGGGGACTTTTAAAAAGCATGTTTGGACCGAGATCATGGTCCCCTTTAATGAAGCCACACATCTCAATATGGATCAGGACAATTTGTCCAATCGTTGGAAGAATATTAAGAGAACTTATCGAGAGTATCTACAATTGATAGATCGTAGTGGTTGGGGTTGGGATGACACCACCAATATGCCCATCCCTTCTGGCAATGATGCATGGGAAGATGCTATTGCGGTATGTGCGTAGACTCCCACAATTTCAGTATTTCGACCTAGTACTTGTGTAAAAAAAAACAGCACCTGATTTTTTTTGTCTTTTTTGCACAGTCAAATCCTAAATACAAGGTATTCTTTGGAAAGCCGTTTGAGTTGAAAGCGGAGTTGGATCTCATATGTGGGAAGAGCACGACTCGGGGGAGTCTATTCTTCGGTTCAAATCAAGTTGTTGATCTTGAACGTAGGAGATCCTTTGGTGACGATGAGGAGAGCCGTACACCGATACGGCCACGGCCAGAACCAATGCCACACCCACATACACAACTGGAGCCACATACACAGTCACAGTTTAGTGCCATGGGGGTAGATTCTTTCGGCGATGAGTTTAATCCTTTCAACTTGTCGGCCTCTCAACGTCAATCTTTCACCGATCTGTTAGGAGAGGACACTCCTCCTACGCGTCACACTCCACAACCAACAGTCCCGACCGATGATGAAGCAATCTCCCCTGCTAAGAGACGAGCCACCCCTTATTCGTCTACGGGAGGAAAGAGGCGTCGCAAAAGTATTGACTATGCATGTGACTCGTTGAGGGAGTACACTGCTGTTAACAAAGAGAGGCTGAAAATGTGTGAACTGTTGAGCCCTCATTCATCATCACAAGCGTATGCCCACGAGGAGCAAGCAGTTCGAGAGTGTATACTTAAGTTGAAATCTCTGCCGGGCTTTACTCGTGAATTACTTTACAGTGGAGCTGGTCTCTTCATGGAGCCAAAGAATCGGGTGGTCTTCTTGGCACTAGATGATGAGGACAAGTTGGGATGGATCTACCACCAGATTAAAATTACACCTGCACCACCCCAGTGATATTGCTATGACCTTATGTGACTGTTATTTGTACTATGTTGTGACACTTTTCCCCATTTTGGACATGCTATGTTTGGGAGCAGTTGTAGGACTATTATGTTTATTGCTTTCTATTTTCTTGCATGCTGTGTACTGTACTCTCGTATGTTAAATTACACGAAGTCCTATTTTATCCTACATGCCTTTATTGCAGGATATTGAGTATCTCCAGAAATGGGCAAGTATAAATGCTATGTAGTATGGGTTGGGCGCTGCCCAGGTGTGTACTACAGTTGGGCTGAGTGCTATGCCCAAGTAAATGGTTATCCAGGTGCCAGGTTTAAAGGTTTCACATCAATGGAAGACGCAAACGATGCATTTGGGGGTACCGTAGCTGGGAGTTCTATTCCTCCTTTAGTGGCAGCATGCACCGGTGTTACGGCACCTCATCTGCCTCAAACAATGGAGATGAATCCTACATCCGTACGAATGCGGAATGTTGTTGTCGTCTCTATTTGCATCATGTTACTAATCTTCCTGTTGTTATTCTTAATCTTGGATGGCCTAGTGATTTTATTAGCGCGTGCATAGACGCCTGCATGGTGTCTTGTTATGTTATCATGTTTTCATGTCTTCATGCTGCATTGTTCTCTACTTTCTTCTTTATCATGTAAGTTCTATATGTTAAAGACATTACTCTTAATTGTTATCCGAATTATATGTACTTTGTTTGCTTTGCACCTTGCCTATGCCTATAATTTAGTGGCAACGAATTTGAGATGGGTGTAAATGTAGGGTACCCACACCCAAATTGGGACAACATGCTAAGGGAGATCATTGAAGAGGAGAATGAAGTATTCCTTATCTTCGACCACCTTATCATGGAAGAGCTCGAAGAAGAGCCTATGCATAATGTGCGGGTGCCCAGATTGATGCACACCTCAACTTATACAGGCCGAGTGTGGGTCGAGCACATTTTACACGGTCATGAGGCTCGTTGCTATCACATGTTCAGACTTAATCCACATATGTTTATTCGTTTGAGGGACACCTTAGTGGGGAGAGGTTTCATTAGGGACTGTCGAGATGTTACTGCTAGTGAACAACTAGCCATGTTCCTATATGTTATGGGTCACGGACTTACTACGCAGGCTGCATGTGAGCACTTCCAGCACTCCTCTCAAACCATTAGTCAATATGTCAACCGTGTCATCAAGGCTGTCGCTGATCTTAGGTTCGACTATATTCAACTCCCAACGAATTTGGAGGATGTACACCCATCCATTCGTCACAATCCGAAGTTCTACCCCTACTTTAAGGTAAACCAAGATTTGTATTTTCAATGTTTTGATTTTGGTGGAAACAAATAATGTAACCTAATACTGTTATTGTAGGATGCCATCGGTGCAATTGATGGCACCCACATCCCTGCACATGTTCCCAAGTCAAAGCAATGTCGGTATCGAAATCGTAAAGGTGAGATAAGTCAGAATGTGATGGCGGCAGTGTCCTTCGATTTGCAGTTTATTTATGTTGGTGTAGGTTGGGAAGGCGCCACTGGGGATCAGAAGATACTTTCAAGAGCATTAGAGAGAGGTGGCTTCAGTATACCACAGGGAAAGTATTACTTGGTTGATTGTGGGTATGCAAACACTGGTAGATTCCTAGCCCCGTACCGTGGAGAGAGATACCACTTGGAATAATATCAAGGCCGTGGTAATGCTCCGTACAGGAGCCTGCGGGATAAATTTAATCACCGCCATGCACAAATCAGGAACTGTGTGGAGCGTGCCTTTGGCGTCTTAAAGATGCGTTTTACCACGCTTAGGAAAGGGAACAAATAACCTTTTCGTACTCAGTTGTACATTGTGCTCGCATGTGTTGTGGTTCACAACTTCATCCGTCGGGAGCAGGGACATGACTTCTACTTTCTGCAAAATGTTGTAGAGGAATATGGTGTAGGCGATGATAATGTCGATCCAACAATTGTCACCCCAACAATTGAAATGAGAGCAGGGGAGGTCTTGAGGACGAACATCGCACGCCAGTTATGGGAGGCAGAATAGGATGCTAATCTATCAATGTTGGTCTACGTTTCTATGAGTGGGATCCTTTTATCGTTTCAGCACTCTTTTGTTTCTGAGCTAATGTGGTGTTTGAGATGTGTTGTTAGACACTCCGTAGGACATGTTTTTGTCAAACGCCTATGAATTTTGAGTATATAATCTTTTTGTATGTTCTATGTTGTCTTATACATGTTCCTAACGTATGCTATCCTGTGACAGGAATTTGTCCCAATTTCACCTCTTATCATGTGGCCACTTATGTTGCCCCCAATATGTATGTCAGACTCAATGTACGTAGGTGGTAGGCAGGGCATTAATTGCAGCCCCATCTGCGGCACATATAATGGGTACCGATATGCATAGTTGGCAATGGCGATATTGTGATATCCATGGTTTTGAGGTGAGGGCGATGATGAGGACAAATATGAGATATGTAAACAGTTGGTTGGCCTTCATAGCAACCCTGTTTGACAAGATGACTATACTCACATTAAATTCCTCCTGAGCCCACCAACGAAACACACTAATCTACGACCAACTCGATGGCATCGTTGTCCATTTCAATGGTTGAGTATGTAATGTTTACTTGTGTTTTATGTTGTCTTACATATGTTCGTCTTGCGACAGGAATTTGTGCCAATTTCACCTCTTATCATGTGACCACTAATGTTGCCCCCAATATGTATGTCACACTCAATGTACGTACGTGGCAGGCGGGGCATAAATTGCAGTCCCATCTGCGGGACATATAATGGGTACCGACATGCATAGTTGGCGATGGTGATATTGTGATATCCATGATTTTGGGGTGATGGCGATGATGAGGGCAAAATATGAGATATGCAAATAGTTGGTTGGCCTCGATGGCAATCCTATTTGACAAGATGACTATACTCACAGTAAATCCCTCCTGAGCCCACCAATGAAATGCAGTAATATATCTATTTTTGCCAATGCAATTATGTTCTGAATTATTGTTAATGTATCTTGCGATACCCCTCTTATGGTATTTTCTTTTTAAACAAGGACGCATCATCCTAGAATGGTCACTCTGAGAATGGTGGTGTATGATCAACCAAGATAGAAAAGGTTCTTTATTTTCATGTGATTCAAATCAAGTGTATGCCTTTTTTTAGTCTCAGTACTTCAATGTTATAGTTTTAACTACCAGCTGGCCATATCAGTTTTAAGGCATTTCAGGTTTTCCATCTCATGCTTTTATACCTTCAATCTTGGCTTCTTTTTCTCATATCTAGGAAGTGGCTATTTGTTAAACAAAAAAATGCTAGATGAGATGAGATTATGTCCATTAGGTGGACAACTTACTCTTACAACTGTTCTTAAATTTCTGTAACCCTCATGCTTTGGCTTATCTGTTGACATGGCTTCAAGAGTGATAGGTAAGTTTGTCTTTTGTTTCAAAAATGGCAGGTAGAGCTTCTATACCTGTTTTATATATCCACATGTCTATGCATTTGAAACCCAATGTTCTAAGTATTTGTTTTATACTGTAGACATTGTGCTTGTGTCTTTTCATGCTTAGGTCACGGATTTTTTAACTTTGTCTTTGCTTTTCTCTTAGTTGTGTAATCACCAATCATTTTTGTGAGTTCTAACTTTAACTTTGTTTTAATGGCTTCAATCTTGACTTCGTTTTCTCAACCTTGCCTATTTCAATGCTTGTTTAGTCCATGACATCCTTGCCTTTTTCAATGTTTGTTTAGTCCATGGCATCCTTGCCTATTTCAATGCTTGTTTAGCCCATGGCATCCTTGCCTTTTTCAATGCTTCTTTAGTCCATGCCATCCTTGTCTATTTCAATGCTGGTTTTAATTGATGCATAATAATGGGTATTGCAATGGTTGAATATGTAATGTTCACTTGTATTTTATGTTGTCTTACATATGTTCGTCTTGCGACTGGAATTTGTGCCAATTTCACCTCTTATCATGTGGCCACTAATGTTGTCCCTAATATGTATGTCAGCCTCAATGTACGTAGGTGGCAGGCGGGGCATCAATTGCAGCCCCATCTGCGGCACATATAATGGGTACCGATATGCATAGTTAGTGATGGTGATATTGTGATATCCATGATTTTGAGGTGAGGGCGATGATGAGGGCAAATATGAGCTATGTAAATAGTTGGTTGGCCTTGATGGCAACCCTATTTAACAAGATGACTATACTCACATTAAATCCCTCCTGAGCCCACCAACGGAACACACTAATGTACAACCAGGTTCATGACATTGCTGTCTATTTCAATGGCTGTTTTTAGCTGAGCATGAATTCCTTGCTTTGACAGTAGTAATGGTAGCATGGCAGAAAAATATCGAACCTTGCATTCGGACCACATGTTTGTTACACCTGATTTCAACAGCTTCTTCCTCTCGAATGGAAGCAACCCTTCTTTCTATCCATTCAATATTGAACTGTCTTCCAAAAGACTATCAGCAACTGCAATGTACACCACCATTGCCTCCTCCAAGACAGGTATGTTAGCAAGTCTCTCTACAATTTCATGTTTGCTACTACATATGTGATTGATATTTAATTCCTGCTCAAACTTGTTATAGTGGATCATGTAGTCCTTCTCTATCCTCATGTGGACAGTTATATATGGCACAGGGTTCTTGACATGAATAGATAATTGGAAGTTTTTATCTTCGTAATTGGCATTTTTTAGTATGGCCTTTTCTTGTGTATTGTTTTGCTCTTTCACCTTAACTATGATGTGAGCAAGAGGAGGAAGAATTTGTGATTTGTTAATATTTCTAATACATAAGTTTTGACTTATTTCTAACCATGGTGCATGTTTTTTTATATTTCTTTGTCGGTTAGCTGACATGCGTGTACTTTATGGAGTAGCAGAAGGTGAGAAATGAGAACTCTTTTGCAAGGGTCATGTGGTAAATGGGTGTGGAGATGGAATGTCTTGGTGATTATTAGTGAGCACTGCATATGCCTTTGCTGTAGATGGAGGAGTTGGTTGACTGCCAAACTTAATTTCGAACACTTCTAAATTTGAACTCAATATGTTTGCTCTCCCAATCAACATTTTTCTATCCCCATAGACAATACCTCCCATTTTCTGGGCACAATAACTTGTATGCTAGTGGTGCATCCTTCCTGGTGGTCAGGTACTGGGCAAGGTCATGTTAATGATCTAACACAGTAGTAATGGTTATTGACTGCACTAATGGACTGTCTCTCAAATTTCTGAACTCAACTTACAGACTGTTTTAATGATCTATATTGCTTCTATCATCACTAGCTGGATATTTGACTCATTTTTTACGTGCGGACAATATTTGTCTTCACATTATTCCTGTCCTATTTCACAGTCATTATAGCATGTTTGACTAGGGGATGGTTTCTTTATTGATTGTCCTTTTGTTTTATGTTTGGCTAGAGAGTCAATAGGAGTATAATGTCATCTTTTACCTTAGTGCTAATGTTATGACAGTTATGGAAAAGGTTTTGTTTAAATTTAGTGAATTTGAAATTTGATATGCATGTCTTTCGGTAGCAGCCAAATCATCTTTCCTTTTGTTTCTTCCATGTCTCTGTATTATGTTTCTAGCAGGTACTGTTTGGTGCTTTGGAGAATTTGTCAAAGCCTTTCTACCTCAGTAATCGGATGAATATATATTTGCAGTTTCAATCCGCATCTTCTCTCTAGTTAATTAGACCTTTCTTCCAAAGGATAAGAACCAGGTTCTCTTAGTCTTCATAACATTGTCTACTGCATGAACTTTGTTATGTTATTTGCTCCGAAGTTTTTAAAAAATTACTTGGAGAAAATTTGTAGATGTTGAAGTAATTCAATATGGTGTTTTGACTGGCTTAGAGAAAAAAAGACTCAACTGTGCTGCATAACCTGAGCATGTTGGTTATCCTTCTCCATATTCATTTTATATAATGTTGCCCCCAGTATGTATGTCAGACTCAATGTACGTAGGTGGTAGGCAGGGCATTTATTGCAGCCCCATCTGCGGTACATGTAATGGGTATCGATATGCATAGTTGGCGAAGGTGATATTGTGATATCCATGATTTTGGGGTGAGGGCGATGATGAGGGCAAATATGAGATATGCAAATAGTTGGTTGGCCTCGATGGCAATCCTATTTGACAAGATGACTATACTCACAGTAAATCCCTCCTGAGCCCACCAATGAAACATAATAATCTAGAACCAGGTCCATGGCATCGCTATATATTTGAAAGGTTGTTTTAAGGTGAGCATTAATTCCTTGCGGTGACAGTGGTAATAGTAACATAGCTGAAAATTTGGAATTATGAGCAAATGTACAATTGGATGTTTGATTTCCTATTGCTATCTGTTTTTGTCACTGAAATTATCTTCTGAATTTTTGTTATTGTATCTTGCAATAATCAAGAAAATACTACCTGGGTAAGAAGATTGAACACAAGATAGGACACCCCTTTTATGGTTATTTTTTAAATACAAGGAGGCGTCATCCTAGAATCAAGTTATGTGAAAGGTGGTGTTTGATCAAGCAAGATAGAAAAGGTTCTTTGTTTTCATGTGATTCAAATCAGGTGTGCCTTTTTTTAGTCTCAGTACTTCAATGTTATAGTCTTAACTACCAGCTGGCCATATCAGTTTTAAGGCATTTCAGATTTATAATCTCATGCTTTTATACCTTCAATCTTGGCTTCTTTTTCTCATATCTAGGAAGTGGCTATTTGTTAAACAAAAAAATGCTAGATGAGATGAGATTATGTCCATTAGGTGGACAACTTACTCTTACAACTGTTCTTAAATTTCTGTAACCCTCATGCTTTGGCTTATCTGTGGACATGGCTTCAAGAGTGATAGGTAAGTTTGTCTTTTGCTTCAAAAATGGCAGGTAGAGCTTCTATACATGTTTTATATATCCACATGTCTATGCATTTGAAACCCAATGTTCTAAGTATCTGTTTTATATTGTAGACATTGTGCTTGTGTCTCTTCATGCTTAGGTCACGGATTTTTAACTTTGTCTTTGCTTTTTTCTTAGTTGTGTAATCACCAATCATTTTTGTGAGTTCTAACTTTAACTTTGTTTTAATTGCTTCAATGTTGACTTCGTTTTCTCAACCTTGCCTATTTCAATGCTTGTTTAGTCCATGGCATCCTTGCCTATTTCAATGCTTGTTTAGTCCATGGCATCCTTGCCTTTTTCAATGCTTGTTTAGTCTATGGCATCCTTGCCTATTTTAATGCTTGTTTCAATTGATTCAGTTCCCCTCAAACTTTTTCCCCTTTTCTTAATAATCCTCTATCTCATTAACGTGGGGATCTTTACTTGTCTTTTATGTTTGCACCCCCCCCCCCCCCATTTGTCATTGTCCTCACTGCAGTACTTTTAACAATTTAACTTGCTTAGACCCACTCCAACTGCAGGTTTTGATAAGTGATTTGTAGTAGATCATTTTTCAGATTCTAATAATGCCTTATTTTTGTTTTAGAAATTTAACCCTGTTTCAATGTGGGAAAATGAACATAGATGTATGTTCTACAACTGACCCTTTCATGTTGGATTTGAAGCCTGGCCAAGAAATAGAAGAATTATCTCTAGTTCTTCCCATTCTAATGGTACCATAGTTTTGTTTTATAACATTTCAAATCATGACTGAAAAAACATGCAGTCGTTTTCCCATGATTTTTCTTCCCTTTTTCAGATTTTAATAGAGCCCACTCATTATCTTTCATCTTAGATGACACGTGGTTGTCAAGGTTAAGCAGGTGAGCAAGGTGGTGACCTATAACTTTGCTACTTAGGTGACAAGGTTGACATGCCCCGGGCAAATCCTAGTTTAGTAATATGTTTTTGTGATTGATACTGGTTCAGTGTGTTGCTCCTTTCTTTTTGTATTGCTCAATCATTGATGGTGAGTTGGAAGATTTAAGAGTCTGAAATTTAGATTTGTAGTCACTTCATCTGATATGTTGCCGGAGTTTAGTTGGAAAAGGAAAATCTGGAAAGAAATTTGGAGGATGAGTTTAGTGCCATGGGGATAGATTCTTACTAATGTGGTGTCTTATAGATGTAGTCTATGTTGTCTTATAGATGTTGTCTAATGTGGTGTCATCCAAATTTCCTTGTGTTCTATGTTGTCTTATAGATGTTCGTCTTGTGACACCTTTTCAGTGTAAGATCACCTTTTCAGTGCTATTATGTTGCTGTGAAGTCATCACCCTTTCACCTTTTTACCCCTCATAATTTTTGTTTTTACTAATAGTTATCATTCTTCCTTTATGACCTTTCAATTTTTTTATGTGAACATGCCGAGATAAATTTTTTCGAGTCAAATCAGAGAGTATGGTCACTCTGATCCAATCTGGAGTGAGGCAGCCCACGCACAGGTCTGCGAGGCCATCTGATCTCACATTCATGCACGTCTTAGACACATTGTGGGAAGGTAATCTTAGGCTCTTAGGTGTACAGTTAGGGAAGGGTTTGGTTTGTATGATTTCTGGATGTCAGAAGAGGTAATGCAACTAGAAGAACCAGGTTGTATGTATTCCAACATAGAGAAGAAAGAAAGAAGAGAGAAAATAAATATGGGAGGAAGCAAAACAAGAGTGATTAATCTTCATGAAGGAACATGCATCATGCGTAAGTGATGCTTGAACACCTTGTAAAAATTACCTTCTTAGAAAAGTTTTTCCACTTGGCATATGCAGCTCAGACAGACAACATTATTGGACTATCTCAATTGTTTTGTATTTATGTCATGCATTTCTGTAGGTCAGAGCATTTAGGTTACTGCTATGTAAGTCATTTTGTGTTGAATTGGCTGTTTTTGTTTAGGATTTGATTTAGAGTTAATCTGGTTGACAGGGGTTTGAAGTATGTTATATTTGGAAGTACTTGAGTTCACTGTGAATAATATACTGTCTTGTTCAGAAGCGTTCACTAAATTGTAAGATATGTAAACTACAACACAATATAGAATATTTTAGACTTTAGAAATGAATGCAGTTCTTGTACTCTTTTCAATGATTTTGACTAGCTTCTTAAATTTCCGTGATTTTCTTTATCATCCTCTTCAGAGCAGGTTTTCCTACGTCATTATTAAATGTATGATTCTCAATAGGGAAGCATGCGGCATAGGATGAGGTATGAGTTGTCTTATTTAATCATATGGACTTGTCTTCTCAACAACCTCACTAACGGACAAAATTTCCCCTCAACAAACATTTGGGTATACCATTATTGGGACACTGACACTTGTTCTATCTCTCTCTTTTTGGTCACCTTGGCGTTTACAATTTTATCCTCCACTACATGCCATCAGTAACCTCTCCATCTCCACAGCCATCCATGTTGGTTCTTCCCCACCCTTACCCTCCCAACCCCACCTCCAATGCATTGATAGGACTTAATGGGTTAGTTGTTTCACCTTGCTCAGAGCAGACTTAGCAAATTTGGTAAATGAAGGTGCTTTACTGGCTGGAAGAGTGAACAAGGCCGTTGTGGAGAAAGTTGACTTCATTCAAGCTGTGGAGCGGTCTATTGCTGTAACACTTTCTTCCCTCCTTCAGCAATCCCCTCCATTTGTCACTGTCCTCACTGCAATACTTTTAACAATTTAACTTGCTTAGACCCACTCCAATTGCAGGTTTTGATAATTGATTTGTAGTAGATCATTTTTCAGATTCTAATAATGCCTTATTTTTGTTTTAGAATTTTAACCATGTTTCAATTATATGTTATGCAGATATTTTTCCAACCATGCATGGTCTTCATCACTATGGCTCCAGCTAAGTATCTAAGTCTTAGTAGCAGGTTGAGAGCCATTAGTAGGAACAAATGTCATATGTCCTGTAAGTTTTGTTGAGTTGATTCAGCAGCATTAGACCTGAAGGCTGCTTCCAAATGCATAGACTGTGGGAAGAAGAATGTGGCAGAATTCAACTTTCATTCTGCTCTGCGATTGTCTGTGTGCCAGTGTTGAGCGGGAGACGGGGCAATTTGGCACAATTTCTTTTTAGTTTAGACTATAGAGTGATGTTTGAGGCAACAAACAGTGGCTTCTGCCTCTAAAGTTAAAGAACTAAAAACAAACTGAGATTATGTTGTTCAATTCATATGAGCAGGGAGCCATTTGGCTTATTTCATAGCTGCATTCTGACAAACTTCTCAGACTTTCGTGTGAGAGATTATATTCCTGAATTTTATTAAGTATCTCTATTTTTTTATTTACATTATATATTTAGTTTTGACTGCTGAAAATTCATTAAACTGTTTTCTGGAACCCCATTTCATTTTACTTTGTGCTTGATTATTTTTCAGAATGAGGTTGTACGAGCCATTGAATTGAGGGAAATTGTGATGTCTTTGGGTCCAGCATATATAAAATTTGGCAAGCATTGAGTATCCGGCCAGACATACTATCGCCTGCGGCAATGACCGAATTACAAAAATTGTAGGTTAAAGTGATCTTTGTAAATTTTTGTAGCATGTTCTTTCTGTTGACTTAATGATACTTTGGTGTTTGTCCTTAGAAATTTGTTTTGTGAGAAACAAAGAAAAAAAAAAAGCTTTCAGACATGGGTTGGGGGGGGGGATTGGAATAATTACTGCTTAAGAAATAATATGAATCAGCATTGGCACCCATTTTTGTTCATCTTGTTCATGTCATGGGAGCAAGTAAAATTCATATTCCATTTGTTACCTAGTGCTTTACACTTCACAGTGGTACCAAGCCAATCAAAGTTGGCATGCTATTGTGATGTGGGATCAAATTTTCCGTCTCCTATTTCTAAAAACCATGATATCTTCTTTCTCTGATATCAACCCGAGCTGCACAGGTATCTGAGTTTTTTAGTATATCAGCTTCCTGGGTAGTGGGTAGCATTATATTCTCTGTCAGCTTGATCCTTAACAGGTATCTTAAGAAATCAATTTGTTCCTATATTTAGACGAAAGATAGGACCAAAACACTGGACACCTGTCATACTTACTTTCCTGGTGACATGATTTGGACCATAAACTTCACTAATAACCCAATTGAATGATGAAAAAAGGATACTAGCTAACCATGATTTTTAGTTGGTTGCTACTTCTATTGCCTCTTTTCTTTCCCCTTTGGAGCTTAGTCATTTAGAGAAGAAAAATTCATTCATCTTTGCTTTTGTTTCTTCCATGTCTCTGTATTATGTTTCTAGCAGGTACTGTTTGGTGCTTTGGAGAATTTGTCAAAGACTTTCAACCTCAGAAATCGCATGAATATATATTTGCAGTTTCAATCCCCATCTTCTTTCTACTTAATTAGACCTTTCTTCTAAAGGATAAGAACCAGGTTCTCTTAGTCTTCATAACATTGTCTACTGCATGAACTTTGTTCTGTAATTTGCTCAGAAGTTTTTAAAAAATTACTTGGAGAAAATTTGTAGATGTTGAAGTAATTCAATATGGTGTTTTGACTGGCTTATAGAAAAAAAGACTCAACTGTGCTGCATAACCTGAGCATGTTGGTTATCCTTCTCCATATTCATTTTATATAATGTTGCCCCCAGTATGTATGTCAGACTCAATGTACGTAGGTGGTAGGCAGGGCATTTATTGCAGCCCCATCTGCGGCACATGTAATGGGTATCGATATGCATAGTTGGCGAAGGTGATATTGTGATATCCATGATTTTGGAGTGAGGGCGATGATGAGGGCAAATATGAGATATGCAAATAGTTGGTTGGCCTTAATGGCAATCCTATTTGACAAGATGACTATACTCACAGTAAATCCCTCCTGAGCCCACCAATGAAACATAATTCAGTATGGTGTTTTGACTGACGTACAGAGAAAAATAACCAACTGTACTGTATAACTTGAGCATGTTGGTTATCCTTCTCCATATTCATTTTGTTTTAGTGCACCTACACACCTTATTGTGATCTCATAGATGATGATTTCTTCTTCCTGCTTGCACATGATTATTTTCTTGACTTAATTACTGGAGATGATATTATGTGACTCAAGTTTCGACAAAATTTGTGGATGGGCTCAGGATGATACTGTGTGACTCAAGGTTCGACAAAGTAATCACTTGTTTTATTTCTCATTTGTTCATTTATGAGCATTTTGTAATGAAAATCTCGTTTTTATGTTCTATGAATTCACGGAGCAGTTCGTGAGGGGCAGATAATGTATCACTTAAAAGTTGTCGATGCAGATGTTGATCAGGTGGCTTGGCTCGTTTCAGTGTGTTCTATGGAAAAATACGTTTCTTATATTATCAATTATTGATTATGGATGTTGTAAAGGTAATATGTACATAGTATCTCCCATTGAATGGGAGGGTCAAAACATTTGTAATGTATAGATCAGTGTGTCAAAAGATTCTATGTACGTCTTATTGACATGAGCATCCCAGGTCTTGGAAGAGGATTATCATCCAAACATGTTGTATTATGGTGTAAACTGATTTGTATATTTTTTTCATAATAAATAAAAATCAGATTTTTTATCCTTCTTTCGGATGTTGTCGAGAAGCTTTAATAGGTGCATTATTTTTAAATCAGGGATATTTGGTACGAACGACATTGGTAACGAGCACTCATTTTAGGTGCATTGAGTTATATCCATATTTGTTTATTAGAATATAAGTATCAAATTTTCAATTCGATGGCTAGCCTATATTTGGATTCATATTCGCCTATAAGATATGAAAAATAAATGTGGACGTGCTCTTTGTCTAAGTTTTGTACATCCCTACCTATTTCAGTTATTTACTTTTTACTTACGTACGATACAGATATTTGACGGAAAAATATATTTGGATATGATTTAGCTTAGAATTTGAATAAGACGGGCAGAAAGTTCGGTCAAATAATTTGTGTACTTTTGAATTTCATAATAAAACTCCCGTGCGCCGCACTCAAATTGAAAGATACGGAAAAATACTCATTTGCTTGACGTTCACCTTTTTATTCATGTATAATAAAAAATTGCATAATACTTTCTATTTATTACACTGTATTAATATCATAGAACATCTCATTAAATGATAAAAAAATTAAATTTTTTACTCACATAAACTCCTAATTTGATTAATAATTATTTATTATATCATTATACTTCTTATTTAAACTTCTAAAAACATTCGCAAGAAATTTATAGATATGTTGCCAAATATTTTGTTAGTCTTTTACTTATTTGACCGATTTTTTTTACCGTCTTATTGAGCTTATAAACCAAAGCATATATGAACGTATTTATGCCGTATAATACTCATACTGTATACAAATAAGTTTGGTCCCTACCGTACATGTTCAATACTAAAAAATACGGTATCAGTATAATTTAAACGGCTCGGTGAAGCATATTAAGTTATATGTTCATATTGAGATCATCAAAATGGTGAACATCAAAGTTTGATTGTTAATTAATACCACACTATGTATACATAATAATTTTTTAATATCATTTAAGTAAGTGAAATAATTTGGATAATCGAATTAATGGACATAAATTAAACTCATAGTCCGCGTAATGCGATTATAACGTAAGTTCTAAAATTAATGTTATAATTAGGTTAAAAATAATAATACGTAAGTTAATTCCATGATAAAGTGAAATAATGTAGATTTAGTTGGGAATAAGAGAGGATTAAATTTGATTAGAAGTGGGCTTCAAGGATAAAATATGTACTTTTTAAATGTATCCCAGGTTAACTTCTACTTAGTTGCCAAATCAAAGTTACTTATCCCTAGGATAGCCCAAGTTAAGTAGGCAGGCTAACCTCCCGAAATCAAACCAAATGCATGTTAAAAGGAGTCTAATCTAATCTTATCCCAATCCTGTCCCTATTCCTATCCCAAAATCAAACAAGGCCAAAAGGATTGGTGTAACCGCACCGCTCAAATCAGAATATCGGCCCTATTTGATTGGGGGATAGGGATTTAGCCCGGAATAAGATTAGATTAGGTTAGCCCTCGTTTAGTCCACTTTTAGTTTAAAAACATTGGGATATCCCTGTAGGTTAAAGTGGGTTATTTTGGTGATAAGTAACTTTGATTTGTTAATAAAGTAGGGGATAAGTTGGGATAGGTTCATAGATTACCCATTTTGCCCTTCCTAGTCCACTTCTAAATAGCCTTATTCCTCTCTTATCCTCCCAACCAAATTAGAGTTAATTAGTGCACTTAGCCCGTTACATGTTTCTTATGACATCAAATGAAATCAAATTCACATTCATTATGGTTTTAACTAATGTCCAAAGGACGTGTACATGTTTTAAGTTCATTAATTATAGTTATGATATTAAGTAAAATTAAGGTATATTATTCATTAAGTTTTATTAAAAGAAATTTATATTTATTATGATACTAACTAATGTCCATAACACGTATCACCTATTCAACCATATTGTTAACTTAGTTGATAAATATTTTTCATACTTTGTCTAAGCGTGCAAACTAACCTTACAGTGGAAAATGAGTTTATAGTAATGTTAGAGCGCTGTACACGTCCCAATGGTGATAATATGAGTATATATTTTACATTAATTATAATTATGGATACAAATATACGTACTATAAAATATATATATATATATACTTTGAAAAGGGTCATAATTGACGGTCGAGATAAGAAAGTTTGACTTGTTGACTGTATAACTAATATAATCTTATGCTTAGCATGACTCACAGGACCAACCAATTGACGAGTACTTGATTTTTTATTTACTATTTTTGAAGTTTTTTTTATCTGTTTATAAACTTAATAAATTAATCATAACGATATTTCACCACTTTCACTATATTAGTAAGCTAACTGACCCACCGCATATATAAACGATACAAATTTAACTACATGACCTACTAAACCAATTGATGGCTAATGTTTCAAATTTGTATTGCAATTTGGCAGTTTACATAGCACATTTTAACCTATTTCGATTTGTATTTAGCATAGTTGACCCCTCTAACCATATACTTAAACTACTAAATATGTACGATGGTCTGCACACTTTCTCTCTTCTAATTGCGTACTTTGAACAAATTACATCCCAAACATGCCCCACGTGTCTATGATCTCCGATTTGACGACACAAAAACATGTAAAAAATAAAAAAATATTGCTAGGGTTGACCCACTAAAGTCATCTTTTACTATTCAATTGGGGCTTATCTTTTTAATTTTTTAGAGTCATTTCAAATATTTTCGTCGGTTTTGATATTGATTTGAAGAATGTCCATGAGTATTTGCTTTTTTAAAATGATTCTTAATTGGAATGATTTGAAGGGCAGGCCTGGAGCAACGATTAAGTTGCCCCGTTTGTGACCTAGAGGTCACAGGTTCGAACCAAGGAAATAGCCACTTTTAGCAAGGGTAAGGCTGCATAAATCGTCCCTTCCCCAGACCCCACAAATGGTGGGAGCCTCATGATACGGCTTTTTTGTTTCTTAATTGGAATGATTTATTACTAAATTATATTAAGTTTCTACAGGCTAAATCAAAATATGCAAGATATAAGGATTCATTTCGAATTCACTATGCTTATTGGGAGTGATATCGAAAAAGCACTAAATGAAATGCATGAACAACAAGAAAGTGTTCATGTCACAGAAACAAACAAATGAAGCAAGGATCATGCATTCAACTGAGAAAACAAATAGAACACAAGTGAAGTAGATTACGCATAGTACATTCATGAAGAATCTTTTAGTATGCCTAAACAGTCACTTTTAAGCAGTTATCACAATTTAAAGCAGAAGTGGAGATCATGCAAAGAAAAAGAGTGATGTTCCTAGACATAGAAAGATTGGAGAGGAAGAAAAATAAAACTTTCTTTTACGTGTATTCCACGGTCAATAAACCACATACAACCACCTCCCAGTCCTATGCAAACCAACCCACCCAACCTCCATACCAAGTGAGCATGCTCCGTCAGTGAGGGAAAATAAAACTTACAAGCCAAAAAAACTCTACAGTGTTCGTGAGGACTATGAAACAGATTCCCTCAATATTGTGAGAAATCAAAATTTTCAAGTGTTACCCATGAAAAGACATCTAATTGTTTCTTCCTGGGAAGCAGATTGGAATACATAAATTTTGGGAAATAACTGAGACAACTAGGAGTTACATCATACCATTTGGAATGACCTACCACAAATCCCTTCAGAACAGTCACAAGGACTTCCAAGTTGTGATCTGGAAGGCAACTAGCAATAGCTCCACTTGTTCATCTTACCGACGAAAGTAAACAGTTAGGGAACCATATCTAAATATCAATAAGAAGTGAGACATGAAGAGCACACAAACATTTCTGTAGAAAGAAGTGCAAGCAACAAAACTGCACAAGCATCAATTCTCATTTCAGCTTCTCTCTCCCCTTGTAAGTTGTAACAAGGCAGCTTCATCATCTTGTTTAACACTGTTGCAGTTTTGTAACGATTTGGAGTGTAAAATCAACACTACTTGCTAGCCAATATATGAAACTGTGACTGTAGGTCCAAAAGTCAACAGTTAAGCTAATAAAGAATTTAACTGAATCTAGACAAGAAAATATCTATAATCTGAATTTACAAGCCCCACGTGTCTATGATCTCATATTTTTCAAATAAGCGACACCTAAAAAGATAGGAAAGCTATAAAAAAAAAAAAACTAAAATGCACACTTTCCATATACAATCACGTGCCTAAAAAAGAACACATAGTCTGTAAGGAAAAAATCAAAATGTACAATTTATGTGTAGATGTCCACATACTTTCACAAAAACAAATCTGTAAAAATAAGAAATACTTTATCTACAGTTGGTACATACCATACATAAATCACATACATATATGTCATCTGCACATATACGTAACAACAACAACTGTAAACAAACCTAACTTCCAGAGACCAAACAAAGCAAAATGCATCATGTCTCCATTCTGACAACAGAAAATAATAGATTTATTTCTTAAAAGTAACCAAAGTTACACTTCATTACTAAGAGGAAGTACAAAACATGGTACAAGCCAAAATTACACGTACAAAACAAGAGTATCCATAAAAGTCAAAGAAAGTTTCCAAGCCAAAGAAAACAGAGCTCGACGCCCAGCTGCTACAAAGCCAGCTGCTCGAGATCTCCCCCTCAAGCCGTTTTGATCAGCACTACTTTGTGAGCCATCCCAATGCATGTAATGTCCATCTCCTCAGTGCAGAAAATGGCCTCTTAGAAAACTCACCAAGATCCAAAGGCCTTGTTTGATTAGTGCACGGACAATATAATTGAAGTTGTTGCTCTTTGCACATACCAAATTTGCTATTGCTTTGTAAGCCACGTTTGTTGCTCGCCGTATATCATCAAGGGCTCCAGTGGATACACGGCATGAATATACAAATTCTTCAGTTGCATGTCCTCCTAGAAGGGTGACCAATCGACCACACACTTCATCAATGAATAACAAATATCTGTCCTCAGTTGTTGGAGGTATGTATGTGAATCCAAGTGCTCCTCCTGATCTAGGCAATATGCTTAATTTCTGATCGCAACATGGAGATGAGAATTTTTCTGAGATTCGATTATTGTACCAATACCAGTAGCAAAGATTACGCAACTATAGTGCTTACCGGTACAGGTGGCTGTCCAGAAAGCAGATCTGCAACACCAGTGCCAACGACGGCATGACCAGCTTCATGACGTGCAATGAGAGGCTTTTCACTTCCCCTCAGCTTCACATTCTTCTTCTCTATGCCCTGAAAGAAAAGCAACCTTTCAGTTTCTGTCGAAAATAACAGTATCTCATGGACAAATCATTTTTAAGACCTATATAAAACGAAACTAAACAGCCTTAGAGATCCTGGAATATATAGTCACAAGAAATATTGATGTTTTACAATAATCGAAAAGCATATTGCCATCAGAATGCAACATGACTTTGACTAACAAAAGACAGATTTATTTGTCTATGTGGAGAGGAATACAGGTGCACTGAATACATGGTAATCGTTTCCTCTGTTTATCATCATGTGTATTCAGGGCAGTTCCTTTCCTTATCAATGCACAGCCTTAACCAACAGCAAAACATGAAATAGCAAAGTCAATTTATTACGTATAAAGAATCTCAACACTATTATCACATATTTTGGTCTTCTGCAGAAACGGCTAGAAAAATTGGGTCATTGCATCCCATTAGAATTTTTTTTTGAGAAAAGCTAAGGTGGTAACCATTGAGTTGGCGGACCTGTCTGAGGTGCCTGGATGGTTGCTTTAAAAACTATGGAGGATACTAGAATGATGGATATATTGTTATAAGGGAGTTTATTGCAATTGAAGGATGGGGAAAGGTTTTGTAGAAGGATATGGTTGGGAAATGTTGCTAAGGATTCACTCAAATTCTTGGGGAATGCTAATCAATATGGTCATGTACTATTCTTAAGGAGTGGTGACCCCAGTGTCCTAACATCCATCAACACACAGCTCTTAGTTTCTATGTTGACGGATAAAAAACCAATAGGACCACATTTACAGTTTCCCACTGACAGTGGAGGGGCCAGAACCATTATCAAAGTTATAGCAAGGACATATCAACAACTCCTCAGTACCATTTGTTAGTTTTGGTATGCCTTCATACACTCCTTGGTTGTCGTGAGGTATAAACCTACAGCCCTACCTTTCTCCTCTTGGATTGGGGCATCCCATATCATTTTTCTTTATATTTTCCCCCAGAGGCCTGTCTTCATCTTTGTGCCAAAGACTCTGATGTTGTGCCACTCCTTTGTGAGGCACACTGGTCTTTCAAGTCTTGGGGGGCATCTATTACAGTCACTAATCCACTAGAGGTTTCTTTAAGCAGTATAAAGAAGGAAGGAATGGAAAAAGTTTACATATCTTACAATCCAGAGAAAACTTCTAAATAAGACTGTATATTACTCAGAGTGAACTCAAGTACCTCGAAATATAACACACTTCAAACTCCTGCCAACCACATTAACTATGAATCAAATCCTAAACAAAAAAAACCAATTCAACACAAAATAACTTAAATAGCACTAACCTAAATGCTTTGACCTGCAGAAATACATGACATAAATACCAAAAAATTGAGATAGTCCAATATTGTTGTCTTTATGAGCTGCATATGCCAAGTGGAAAAACTTTTCTAACAAGGTAATTTGTACAAAGTGTTCAAGCATCACTTACGCATGATGCATGTTCTTTGCATGACTCTTATCTTTTCTCCAAAAATTGAAGATGAACAATGTACTTCCCAGGAGAAACAACATCGAAGAAGAGGTGATACATAATTAGAAGGACAAATGCACCTATAGCACCTCCCACCATATCATACAAATAAGCAGTCAAATAATGGTAAGAGCACATTATTGAATAGGTGATGATAAAGCTATTAAATCAACCATTACAATACTCATTATTATGCATCAATTAAAACAACTATTGAAATAGACAGTTATGCGATGGACCTGGTCATAGATTATTGTATTTCGTTGGTGGGCTCAGGAGGGATTTAATGTGAGTATAGTCATCTTGTCAAACAGGATTTGCCATGAAGGCAACCCAACTGTTTACATATCTCATATTTTGCCCTCATCATCGCCCTCACCCCAAAATCATGGATATCACAATATTACCATCGCCAACTATGCATATCGATACCCATTACATGTGCCGCAGATGGGGCTGCAATAAATGCCCTGCCTACCACCTATGTACATTGAGTCTGACATACATACTGGGGGCAACATTATATAAAATGAATACGGAGAAGGATAACCAACATGCTCAGGTTATGCAGCACAGTTGAGTCTTTTTTTCTATAAGCCAGTCAAAACACCATATTGAATTACTTCAACATCTACAAATTTTCTCCAAGTAATTTTTTAAAAACTTCTGAGCAAATTACAGAACAAAGTTCATGCAGTAGACAATGTTATCAAGACTAAGAGAACCTGCGAACCTGATTCTTATCCTTTGGAAGAAAGGTCTAATTAACTAGAGAGAAGATGGGGATTGAAACTGCAAATATATATTCATGCGATTTCTAAGGTTGAAAGGCTTTGACAAATTCTCCAAAGCACCAAACAGTACCTGCTAGAAACATAATACAGAGACATGGAAGAAACAAAAGCAAAGATGATTTGGCTGCTACTGAAAGACATGCATCTCAAATTTCAAATTCACCAACTACAGCAAAACTTTTTTCATAAGTGTCATAACATTAGCCCTAAGGTAAAAGATGACATTATACTCCTATTGACTCTCTAGCCAAACATAAAACAAAAGGACAATCAATAAAGAAACCATCCCCTAGTCAAACATGTTACAATGACTGTGAAATAGGACAGGAATAATGTGAAGACAAATATTGTCCGCACGTCAAAAATGAGCCAAATATCCAGCTAGTGATGATAGAAGCAATATAGATCATTAAAACAGTCTGTAAGTTGAGTTCAGAAATTTGAGAGACAGTCCATTAGTGCAGTCAATAACCATTACTACTGTGTTAGATCATTAAGAAGACCTTCCTCAATACATGAGCACCAGGAAGGATGCACCACCAGCATATAAGCTATTGTGCCCAGAAAATGGGAGACATTGTTTATGGGGGTAGGAAAATGTTGATTGGGAGAGCAAACAATTACACATGCAATTGACTTCAAACTTAGAAGTGTTCCAAAATAAGTTTCGCAGTCAACTAACTCCTCCATCCACAGGAAAGGCATATGTAGTGCTTACTGATAATCACCAATACATTCCATCTCCACACCCATTCACCACCATGACCCTTGCAAAGAGTTCTCATTTCTCATCTTCTGCTACTCCATAGAGTCCAAGCATGTCAGCTAACCGACAAACAAGTATAAAAAAATGCACCATGGTTAGAAATAAGTCAAAACTTATGTATTAGAAATATTAAGAAATCACAAATTCTTCCTCCTCTTGCTCACATCATAGTCAAGGTGAAAGGGCAAAACAATATACAAGAAAATGCCATACTAAAAAATGCCAATTATGAAGATAAAAAATGCCAATTATCTATTCATGTCGACTGAGCTTGAAAGTTTACTGAGAAAGTCATAATCCATGCACCAACAAGCAACAATTAGAACATATTGCTTTCAGTATTTTCCTAATTTCAAGGGAGATCTTCTACAGTACATAAGTCAATTCTGTTGAGCATGTTAATCAGGAAACCAATATCATTCCTTGGAATCTAAAAGAGCCAGAAGTCGTTGATTTTCTAGGCATCCTGAATTGCTTGTATTGAGAATAATGAAAAATGAGGAGCAATATGCACAATCAACTAATATTCGACATTTCTGGCATTAATACCATCATTAAGATGCACATAATAGAAATAAGATGAAATTCATTTGGATTTGAAACATGATATAAATCATTCATAGATCTAGCATTTAATGGTAGTTCGGTTACCATGCAAGCATATAAAAAAGAACTCCCATATAAAAACATGGTTAAAAAGCACTACATGCCACAAGTTTCAACAGAAAAAGATTAAAAATCTCTATGCAATCAAGTCAACGGTTCAACACAAGATGCAACCTGCTATCTCATGCTTGTGGAAATACAATTTTAAAGAGAAAACATAGACACTTCAATAGGAGTGTTTAGAGGAAGAGAATATCTCTTCTCTTGTCTTGATATTAGCAAGTGATAAAAAGTGATACAATTAGCAAGTGATAAAAAGTGTCGGTGCTTTGATGATCTGTCACCAATTCATGCTCCCAGAGAATTCAAGTATCTTCTCTGTGCTTCTGATACAATTAATGTAGTCCAATCAATATGTGTTCCTACAATAGGTTCTAATTCAAAGACTGGCTGAGAACCCTGTGCCATATATAACTGTCCACATGAGGATAGAGAAGGACTAGATGATCCACTATAACAAGCTTGAGCAGGGATTAAATATCATTCACATATGTAGTAGCAAACATGAAATTGTAGAGAGAGTTGCTAATATACCTGTCTTGGAGGAGCCAATGGTGGTGTACATTGCAGTTGCTGATAGTCTTTTGGAAGGAAGACAGTTCGATATTGAATGGATGGAAAGAAGGGTTGCTTCCATTCGAGAGGAATAAGCTGTTGAAATCAAGTGTAACAAACATGTGGTCCGAACGCAAGGTTCGATATTTTTCAGCCATGCTACCATTACTACTGTCAAAGCAAGGAATTCATGCTCAGCTGAAAATAGCCATTGAAATAGACAGCAATGTCATGAACCTGGTTGTACATTAGTGTGTTTCGTTGGTGGGCTCAGGAGGGATTTAATGTGAGTATAGTCATCTTGTTAAATAGGGTTGCCATCAAGGCCAACCAACTATTTACATAGCTCATATTTGCCCTCATCATCGCCCTCACCTCAAAATCATGGATATCACAATATCACCATCACTAACTATGCATATCGGTACCCATTGTATGTGCCGCAGATGGGACTGCAATTGATGCCCTACCTGCCACCTACGTACATTGAGTCTGACATACATATTAGGGGCAACATTAGTGGCCACATGATAAGAGGTGAAATTGGCACAAATTCCAGTCGTAAGACGAACATATGTAAGACAACATAAAACACAAGTGAACATTACATATTCAACCATTGCAATACCCATTATTATGCATCAATTAAAACAAGTATTGAAATAGGCAAGGATGCCATGGACTAAACAAGTATTGAAAAAGGCAAGGATGCCATGGACTAAACAAGCATTGAAATAGGCAAGGTTGAGAAAACGAAGTCAAGATTGAAGCCATTAAAACAAAGTTCAAGTTAGAACTCACAAAAATGATTGGTGATTACACAACTAAGAAAAAAGCAAAGACAAAGTTAAAAATCCGTGACGTAAGCATGAAGAGACAAAAGCATCAAACTTATCATGAGTTAATTGTATGAGAGTCCAAAACCCCGCGGACATCCAACAAGAGTTAACTGACTCAAACAGTCCCAAAAAACAGAGAAGTCATGAGCTTCAAACTTGATAACATGACACAATATAAAAAGTTGATTTTTTGTAAGAGGCAAAGTCATGACGAAAGTGAAGATAAATTCAAAACTATACACCTGTTTATTACTTGCAAGCAAAGCTAGCAAATGTCAAAGCACCTGACATTTTTGTCATAAATAGACATTAAGTTCGAGAAATGCTCTTACTTCCTCACGTGCAACTGTTAAAGCACCTGATAGGCATGACATAAATAGGCATTAAGTTGGTAAATGCACTTACATGAACCAATGGAATGAAAAAAAAAACCTCTATCTTACCAGAGTTTGAAATGGGCTTTATCCACCTTTACATTCATACGTGTGTCGACATTATTCGTTCACTTTATCCAGGTCTACGAAATATATATGAATAGGCACAGGAAACTTACCATATACTAGGCCAATCCCCATATAACTCGGCTTTGTCCCGGGCCAACCCATTGCACTGGTTTCGCTAGGATACAGGTTATCACAGGCTCTGCTTCACCTTTTTGGCCTTCATCATCGCCCTCACCCCAAAATCATGGACATCACAAAAATTACCATCTACAACACATACAATTTCGTATGGCATCACAAGCACAATGTCTATAATATAAAACATATACTTAGAACATTGGGTTTCAAATGCATAGACATGTGAATATATAAAACAGGTATAGAAGCTGTACCTGCCAGTTTTGAAGCAAAAGACGATCTTACCTATTACTCTTGAAGCCATGTCAACAGATAAGCCAAAGCATGAGGGTTACAGAAATTTGAGAACAGTTGTAAGAGTAAGTTGTCCACCTAATGGACATAATCTCATCTCATGTAGCATTTTTTTGTTTAACAAATAGCCACTTCCTAGATATGAGAAAAAGAAGCCAAGATTGAAGGTATAAAAGCATGAGATTATAAACCTGAAATGCCTTAAAATTGATATGGCCAACTGGTAGTTAAGACTATAACATTGAAGTACTGAGACTAAAAAAAGGCATACACCTGATTTGAATCACATGAAAATAAAGAACATTTTCTATCTTGGTTGATCATACACCACCATTCACATCATTTCATTCTAGAATGATGCGTCCTTATTTAAAAAGAAAATACCATAAGAGGGGTGTCGCAAGATACATTAACAAAAATTCAGAACATAATTCCATTGGCAAAAATAGATGTATTACTGTATTTCATTGGTGGGCTCATGAGAGATTTAATGTGAGTATAGTCATCTTGTTAAACAGGGTTGTCATCAAGGCCAACGAACTGTTTACATAGCTCATATTTGCCCTCATCATCGTCCGCACCCCAAAATCATGGATATCACAATATCACCATCGTCAACTATGCATATCGGTACTCATTATATGTGTCGCAGATGGGACTGCAATTGATGCCCCGCCTGCCACCTACGTACATTGAGTCTGACATACATATTGGGGGCAACATTAGTGGCCACATGATAAGGGGTGAAATTGGCACAAATTCCTGTCGCAAGACGAACATATGTAAGACAACATAAAACACAAGTAAACATTATATACTCAACCATTGCAATACCCATTATTATGCATCAATTAAAACAACCATTGAAATAGACAACGATGCCATCGAGTTGGTCGTAGATTAGTGTGTTTCGTTGGTGGGCTCAGGAGGGATTTAATGTGAGTATAGTCATCTTGTCAAACAGGGTTGCTATGAAGGCCAACCAACTGTTTACATATCTCATATTTGTCCTCATCATCGCCCTCACCTCAAAACCATGGATATCACAATATCACCATCGCCAACTATGCATATCGGTACCCATTATATGTGCCGCAGATGGGGCTGCAATTAATGTCTTGCCTGCCACCTACGTACATTGAGTCTGACATACATATTGGGGGCAACATTAGTGGCCACATGATAAGAGGTGAAATTGGCACAAATTCCTGTCACAGGATAGCATAGGTTAGGAACATGTATAAGATAACATAGAATATAAAAAAAGATTATATACTCAAAATTCATAGGCATATGACAAAAACATGTTCTACGGAGTGTCTAACAACACATCTCAAACACCACATTAGCTCAGAAACAAAAGAGTGATGAAACGATAAAAGGATCCCACTCATAGAAACGTAGACCAAGATTGATAGATTAACATCCTATTCTGCCTCCTATAACTGGCGTGCGATGTTCGTCCTCAAGACCTCCCCTGCTCTCATTTCAACTGTTGGGGTGACAACTGTTGGATCGACATTATCATCACCTACACCATATTCCTCTACAACATTTTGCAGAAAGTAGAAGTCATGTCCCTGCTCCCGACGGATGAAGTTGTGAACCACAACACATGCGAGCACAATATACAATTGAGTACGAAAAGGATATTTATTTCCTTTCCTAAGCGTGGTAAAATGCATCTTTAAGACGCCAAAGGCACGCTCCACACAGTTCCTGATTTGTGCATGGCGGTGATTAAATTTATCCCGCATGCTCCTGTACGGAGCATTACCACGGCCTTGATATTGTTCCAAGTGGTATCTCTCTCCACGGTACGGAGCTAGGAATCTACCAGTGTTTGCATACCCACAATCAACCAAGTAATATTTTCCCTGTGGTACACTGAAGCCACCTCTCTCTAATGCTGTTGAAAGTATCTTCTGATCCCCAGTGGCGCCTTCCCAATCTACACCAACATAAATAAACTGCAAATCGAAGGACACTGCCGCCATCACATTCTGACTTATCTCACCTTTACGATTTCGATACCGACATTGCTTTGACTTGGGAACATGTGCAGGGATGTGGGTGCCATCAATTGCACCGATGGCATCCTACAATAACACTATTAGGTTACATTATTTGCTTCTACCAAAATCAAAACATTGAAAATAGAAATCTTGGTTTACCTTAAAGAAGGGGTAGAACTTCGGATTGTGACGAATAGATGGGTGTACATCCTCCAAATTCTTTGGGAGTTGAACATAGTCGAACCTAAGATCAGCGACAACCTTGATGACACAGTTGACATATTTGATGGATATAGGTGTCCTCTAGCCAATCATAAGGCACCTATTTCAATCTGGTTCACTAATTAATGACATTAAATTCATTATGTAGATTGACATATTTATATTTACGCATAATGAAGTCCATGAATATGTGCAATAGTCATCAGATTATGATGAGATCATAATAATGAGACTGATGACTTATAAACACATATTCTTAATTGTTCCTAGTTGTAAGATGTTTGAGAAGGACATCAAACATCCGGTTAGACTAGTACAGGTTATTCCAGCTCATATGATGAGGGTGACTGATCTCGTTAGTTACTAGTGTGGAGACACAATGGTAAACCTGTAGGTGCTCATTGGAGAATGAGTTCACTGAACTGATCCGATATGAATCGCCGAATGGTAATTTACCTGACTGTCAATCGGCTTGATTCATCGTCACAGTAGCGTAGTTGATCCTTGGACTTGAGACACCAAAGACACCTTGTCGGTGGACTTCTGGACTTTGACCTTGACCTACGAATCCCTATCCACGGGATCTCAAATAGTCAAGGATCGGGTCCAGCGGAAGACCTTCGAAGGTGATTGTGTGTTCAATAGAGGATCGTTCGCTCTCAGGTAACTGGAGAGAGGATGCTCTAGAGTAGATCCGCAGGAGTCTCTGGCCAGAGCAGAAACAATATCAGAAAAGTGGTTTTCGGATATTGTAAAGCGGAGTCTGATTCAAGTGAGTTGACACTTTAGGGTTTGACAGTTGACCATACCCTAGGTTAACTCGAGAGCATTGTGCGAACGAAGGATTATAGCCACGTGGTAACTGTGGACGGACAGGTTCCATGAGTGGGTTGCTGAACCCCATTACCTTCCGGGATCATGCGGTGTTGCTTGGCACCCAACTTGATCAGAAGTCCGACCGAATTTACATGCGATGATAATTCGGTTGAGTAATTAGTTAATATCTAGATATTAATTAATTACAATAAGTCAATAACTAGTTATTGGACTTAACGGGCTGAAAACTGGACTGGTAAATGGGCCTAGAGGGTCACACGCAATAAGATTCTCAGTCGGTGGTACATAAGTGGGATTTATATTAACTCGGAGACTTTTGTGAAAAGTCGCGCCGACTTAATATATATACACGCTGTTGAGAAACCCTGGGCCAAGCTCCAGGATTTCCCTTGCTGGCCGTCATCCCCCCTTTCTCTCTCCTCCTCTGGGCATCCCGTTCGGCGCGCCAGAACAGCTTTCGTCTCTGCCGCGTGTGATTTCCGAAAGTCGGGAATTCCCGTCGGCGGGATTTCCGCAATCGTTGCGGCGACGGATCTTCAGCGAGCGAGCTGAAACGGACGAGAGATCGAGGACGAACCACCGCGGAGGATTGCGTGGATACCGCTGGAGGCCGGACGCTTG
Source organism: Zantedeschia hybrid cultivar (assembly GCA_030544215.1). Classification (NCBI taxonomy): domain Eukaryota; kingdom Viridiplantae; phylum Streptophyta; class Magnoliopsida; order Alismatales; family Araceae; genus Zantedeschia; species Zantedeschia hybrid cultivar. The sequence continues at coordinate 54,324,132 of JARZZO010000004.1, forward strand.
TGCAGCTCGCGACATCGACTCGACGGAACCGAGACGGAAGCGGATTCGAATCCGCGCACGGTAATCAGATTCGAACTCGGTTTTTCCGTTTGCGTTTTTCGTTCCGAATCGGATCAGCGGGCATCGGGCGGGTTTTATTTTTGTTCTTCGTTTCCGCTGTGTTCTTCGCGTCCCGTCCGGATCCCAACAATATTGACTAATGGTTTGAGAGGAGTGCTGGAAGTGCTCACATGCAGCCTGCGTAGTAAGTCCGCGACCCATAACATATAGGAACATGGCTAGTTGTTCACTAGCAGTAACATCTCGACAGTCCCTAATGAAACCTCTCCCCACTAAGGTGTCCCTCAAACGAATAAACATATGTACATTAAGTCTGAACATGTGATAACAACGAGCCTCATGACCGTGTAAAATGTGCTCGACCCACACTCGGCCTGTATAAGTTGAGGTGTGCATCAATCTGGGCACCCGCACATTATGCATAGGCTCTTCTTCGAGCTCTTCCATGATAAGGTGGTCGAAGATAAGGAATACTTCATTCTCCTCTTCAATGATCTCCCTTAGCATGTCGTCCCAATTTGGGTGTGGGTACCCTACATTTACACCCATCTTAAATTCGTTGCCACTAAATTATAGGCATAGGCAAGGTGTAAAGCAAATAAAGTAAATGTAATTCGGATAATAATTAAGAGTAATGTCTTTAACATATAGAACTTACATTGCAAAGAAGAAAATAGAGAACAGTGCAGCATGAAGACATGAAAAACATGATAACATAACAAGACACCATGCAGGCGTCTATGCACGGGCTAATAAAATCACTAGGCCAACCAAGATTAAGAATAACAGCAGCAAGATTAGTAACATGATGCAAATAGAGACGACAACAACATTCCGCATTTGTACGGATGTGGGATTCTTCTCCATTGTTTGAGGCAGATGAGGTGCCGTAACACCGGTGCATGCTGCCAGTAAAGGAGGAATAGAACTCCCAGCTACGGTACTCCCAAATGCATCGTTTGCGTCTTCCATTGATGTGAAACCTTTAAACCTGGCACCTGGATAACCATTTACTTGGGCATAGCACTCAGCCCAACTGTAGTACACACCTGGGCAGCGCCCAACCCATACTACATAGCATTTATACTTGCCCATTTCTGGAGATACTCAATATCCTGCAATAAAGGCATGTAGGATAAAATAGGACTTTGTGTAATTTAACATAGGAGAGTACAGTACACAACATACAAGAAAATAGAAAGCAATAAACATAATAGTCCTACAACTGCTCCCAAACATAGCATGTCCAAAATGGGGAAAAGTGTCACAACATAGTACAAATAATAGTCACATAAGGTCATAGTAATATCACTGGGGTGGTGCATGTGCAATTTTAATCTAGTGGTAGATCCATCCCAACTTGTCCTCATCATCTAGTGGCAAGAAGACCACCCGATTCTTTGGCTCCATGAAGAGACCAACTCCACTGTAAAGTAATTCACGAGTAAAGCCCGACAGAGATTTCAACTTAAGTATACACTCTCGAACTGCCTGCTCCTCGTGGGCATACGCTTGTGATGATGAATGAGGGCTCAACAGTTCACGCATTTTCAGCCTCTCTTTGTTAACAGCAGTGTACTCCCTCAACGAGTCACATGCATAGTCAATACTTTTGCGACGCCTCTTTCCTCTTGTAGACGAATAAGGGGTGGCTCGTCTTTTAGTAGGGGAGATTGCTTCATCATCGGTCGGGATTGTTGGTTGTGGAGTGTGACGCGTAGGAAGAGTGTCCTCTCCTAACAGATCGGAGAAAGATTGACGTTGAGACGCCGACAAGTTGAAAGGATTAAACTCATCGCCGAAAGAATCTACCCCTATGGCACTAAACTGTGACTGTGTATGTGCCTCCGGTTGTGTATGTGGGTGTGGCATTGGTTCTGGCCGTGGCCATATCGGTGTACAGCTCTCCTCATCGTCACCAAAGGATCTCCTACGTTCAAGATCAACAACTTGATTTGAACCGAAGAATAGACTCCCCCGAGTCGTGCTCTTCCCACATATGAGATCCAACTCCGCTTTCAACTCAAACGGCTTTCCAAAGAATACCTTGTATTTAGGATTTGACTGTGCAAAAAAGACAAAAAAAATCAGGTGCTGTTTTTTTTTACACAAGTACTAGGTCGAAATATTGAAATTGTGGGAGTCTACGCACATACCGCAATAGCATCTTCCCATCCATCATTGTCAGAAGGGATGGGCATATTGGTGCTGTCATCCCAACCCCAACCACTACGATCTATCAATTGTAGATACTCTCGGTAAGTTCTCTTAATATGCTTCAAACGATCGGACAAATTGTCCTGATCCATATTGAGATGTGTGGCTTCATTAAAGGGGACCATGATCTCGGTCCAAACATGCTTTTTGAAAGTCCCCTGATGGCAATGATGTTTATAGTATTGATCCACTAATATGTTAACTAGTATCCTGTCCTGACGGGGGGTCCAATTACCGACCCGAGGCTTCCCTCTCGAGTCTAACATATTCAAGTAGGAAGCAAGGTACAACATTTAGGGTTAGTACAATAGGACAGGATGTATGCATGCCATGCATATAGAAAATCTAAGTGGAAAGTGGTTGTATACATAAGTTTATGTTTTTACCTGACTGAGACATCCTGACAATTGACGGATGCGAACGTAAATCACACCTACAGTTGACATGTGAGTAGTCATACAACATGTATAATGAGATTGGGTAACCAAGCATACATGAAAATAGATCACTCGAACATAGGCCAACATAGAGCCACTCACTGACTTAAATGGCTTTAGGGGGATAGACCTAAATTAATTCTTATGAAAAATTTGAAGCAAATCCGACAACAAAAATCACAGGAATTAATAATCAGCAAAGCTGATATTTTGGCCATCATCTGTGACAGCAAAGTAGGCCGGGAAGAACAAGGATTGCAAGAATAAGGATTGTATGTATGAAAAATACCTATAGGGGGACAGACCTAAATTAACCGGCCTAAATCAATTCATATGTATATTTTCAAGCAAATGACAGAACAACCACCGTACGAACTAATAATCAACAAATGTGAAATTTTGGTCAGGATCTGTGACAGTAAAAAAGGCTGGAAAGAACAAGCAAGTATGTACGAAATCCTGCCGAAACAAAATAAATAAAATAGGTATACGGGCAGGAACCTAAAATAATTAATATGAAAATTTTCAAGCTAATCAGACAACCAAAAGCACATGAACTAATAAACACCGACAACATAGCTTTGGTCATCATCTGTGACAGTAGGATAGGTTGGAAAGAACAAAAACCGTACAAATAAGAATTCCATTTATGAAACTGTATCTAAACAAACTCCATTAAAAATATAAACACATGACTTACGAATTGCAAGAACACGCACGAACAATAATGTTTTACCAAATCACAATGGTTGCAAGAATAAGTCGGACGTAAAGGCTAAGAAGAAAAAAAAAATTAACTTTTACACGAACACAGGGAAAGGAGAAGATCGGGAGGTTTGTGAATAAAATCCTCCTCTGCAGATCCGAGTTTGAAAAACCTACCTGTGCTTTGGATGACGGTCCACGGTCCAGAAAGGAGGAAACAAACGCTGCTCGTAGAAGAAGGGATGGTTGCAAATGTGGGAGTTCGAACAGAATGGATGTTGGTGAACGCAATGGTTGCCGCAATCAAAGATATCGTTTTCTCCCGTTGAAACCGCCATGGTTGAACCACCATAAATATAGGAAGAGGCGCACGGAACAACCAAGCCATCGGAAGGGAAAGGACGAGAGACAGGCACCCGAGGTGAACCCATATGTTCTCCATGTCCAGTGCGCTCGGAATACGAGTTCATGAAGGGGGAGGGGACAGGACGATGACGGCCTCGAGCGGCCAAAGAAAGGGGAGAAGACGAACCTGACAGATCTTCTACGACAGCCGGATGGTATGTACAGAACGGAGAAGACCACGAACGAACAGGGGGAAGGCGGAGCCTTCTCGCGAAGGAGAAGCGCCTCGAAGCCAGAGGCGGACATACGGTAGGCAGGAGCAACGCCTCGACGGTCGGCAGAGCAGCGCCTCGGAGCCAGAGAGGAAGAGGAGAGGTGGTGGCCAGAGAGCGAGCAGACGGTCGACGGTCGCCAGAGCAGCGCCGCAAGCAGGGAGGAAGACGAGACGCGTCACAGAGCGCCTCGGAAACAACGCGAAAGGGCACGTGAATGCGTGATAACCCGTATCCCGCCGAAACCATTGGGATGGGTTGGCCCGGGATAGACCCTGGTTATACCGGGATTAATCCACTTTTAACCCGTGTACATTACCCCTCATTTCAAACTAAAAAAGTAGATAACCTCAGGATAATCGCGGGCTAAACTGCAATCAAACAGGGCCTCGAGGTCCGGATCAAACACAGTCTAATCAAAGGCTTACTACTCCTTCAGCTACTTAAACATACTCTAGCACTAACGCATAATCAGTGGCGGACCCATAAATTTTGTTCAGTAGAATTCTTGGAATATTAAGTCGTAAATAAGATTGGGTCAATGAAATCTTGGACTAGATTATATGAGATTTTGGATTAAGTCAGTGGAGTCTTAAGTTGAACCAGTGAGATCCTAAACAAACTATTTTACATTAAGACAATAGACTTAATAAAATCCAATAAAAGCTGAATATCGCTGAATCCGTCACTGTGCATAATGACATCTTCAATGAATAATATCCCTATCAAACTTTCAGTGACATCTTATCGTAACCTACATCTTTGCTACCAAATGTCCCTTTCACACCCACCTGAGCTTGACTCATTAATGCTTGATTTTGGAAGCTCTTATTACAAGATGACAAAATCCGTTATCTGTTCGTTTCCGAACCTTATTCGTCCTTCAACTCATTTTCTCTCTCTTTCCATCTATTTCTCTCTCTTTGGCATAATATGCCAATTAAAAGAACACCATTTGTTGGGATATTTTTTCCAAATAGTAAATTTAACAGTTAAAAATAGAATATTTGATGTATCCCTAGTGAAAGTTAACCGTAGAAACATGTTTGCAAGCATTGCGCCACGGTGAGATTATTTGTAATAATATGAAAATGAGATAGATAAATCTATAAGTTTATTTTTAACAAGGTTATATATAATTATCCCTATCTACCAAATTATTGGTCTTTAATTAAGAAACCAGTTCCAAGCTTAAGTAAAATATGCATTTCAACATCAAAGAAAACCTTCAAATTTATCAGCTAGAAAAATTTTAGCTTGAGACGTGATTCAATTGTACATAACCGTTCTCATTAATGTCCATATTGGTTAAGATGGCACCATACCCTAATCAGGGGATTATTAATCTGCTATGAGGCAGCAAACTACAAAATAGAGAAATCTTCATGTTACAAGTGTTTTCAAAGTAATCAATTTACCATATTAGAATATATATAATTAAAAGCTCAATGACTATCAACAGATATACCCCAATGCTGATTTATCCATTGAAAGGGTTGTAGATGAAGATTGACTATCCCCTTAACATAATTAAGAGTAATACTTACTGCAATGTCCCTTCGTGCTGCACGGAAGGGGATTACAGTGGGTAAACGGAAAAAAAAAAAAAAAGGTATGTTCCAAAGTGTCCTAATTGTCCGTACAGTATAATAACTTTTTTTTTATTATTGTTTACTGGGTTCAATTTTTTATTTTTCAGATTTTTTTGGGTCGTCCGATTGGGCATTGCACTGTACGGGTGGTTAGGGCACCTTGGGACCGACCTAAAAAAACTAATTTTTTTTTTTAACCCACTGCAATGTCCCTGGGTCCTCAGGTATTTTAATTGAGGAGAAATGCCAAATGAACACAACATTCGAAAATATTTATAGGACTAATATACACCATTATGAACTCACAAGAAAATTTATTAAGATTATGACCTTGAGATTTGAACATAGGAATAATAGATAGATTACATACACCATTGTGAACTCACAAGAAAGTTTATGTGAGATTGTGAGCTTGAGATTTGAACAGCATCTCTCTCCCTATGGAATCTATCCTCCACAGCCAACAATGGTAATTGATCATCGCAGGGAACACCCACATCAGACGGTGACTATTTCACACCCAAGCATGGTGTGCATCTACTGCTATTGAAGATACCTGATGATGAAAACAAGAGCATAAATTAATTTAGTAAATCCATAGTTGAAATGTGAGCAAAGGTAGAACTTAATGTAGTTGAATTTTTCACGTCCTTTTTTAATTTTTTTTTATGACTATAAGAAATCCGACTTTGATCGTAAACCAAGTGATCACCTCTGAGCAAAATCGAACTTTTGGCCTTCAATTCATTAGTTAGAGTTGCTCATAACTTGGGCTGTTAATGGAAATCCGAGTTCCGATTATCCGTCCTGTTTTTGTTTTTATTCATAGATACAAAAATCTGTTAAAGACCACCTGTTAAGTTATAGGAAATGGAAATAGATCTCCGATAATTATAAGAGTGGGAAACGGAAATACTCAGCATCCGTTAACCCGTTTCCGCTTCCGAATTATCATGTATCTTATACATTCGTACATAAGATAAAAATTGAACTCATTAGATAGATATCACTCATATCCAATAGTGAGAATATATCTTGACAGTTTGATAAAAGTAAGGCCACAATAAGAAGTTGGAAACTATTTACAAATTTAATATGATTTTATGACACATGTTTGGATATATTCATGTATAGATTTAGATTGATAGATAAGTATTTTTAAAATTCAAAATTCATAGTTTATTAATTTTTATATATATTAAAATTTTGTTTGTTTAGATTTTTTAATTACTAGAAGAAAATTTATCGAAAAGAGAATAACGAGAGTGATTTTACATAGCTTCTTAGTATAGTGATTTTACATAGCTTCCGTTTAATTTAAAAACGGAAATAGATGCGGACGTGGAAACACTCACTTCCGTATCCGTTTTCCTCTTCGATAAGTCTTATGGAAAACAAAAGCGGAAAGTGTCATTTCCATTTCCGTCTCCGGCCTGTTGACAGTCCTACCCATAACTATCTATCCAAGTCCGATAAATCTTATTTGTGTACAACATCCAATGGATGTATCCAAATATCCATTTAATCATCAATTAATAATCAAAGGGGAAACATAAAATAAATATTTATTTCAATTATTATCCAATCGACACTACTTCTAATTTTAATAATTATTATCTATTTAAATAAATTAAAATAATATTTTATATACATATATATAGATAAAAATAATGATATTATTCTTATTCTTTCTCTAATAATCTCTCTCATAGGATACGCTTTTGGATCGTGCCATCACAATCTTGGTCTACCTTATTAACGAAGGAAACCTTTGCATTCAACTCTGGATAGACCAGTGTGACAGAGAGGAAGTACTTGAAGAAAGTATATGGAGTACAAGTAACATTTTCGTCTTAAAAAATTTTTGTCCATCTTTGCTAATTAATTAACCATTCTCCAAGCGCTGAATAATACTTTGCAGGTGGTCTTGGCTTTCAGCTTTCAGGGTTACACAGAACACCCTACGTTTTGGTTCATTTGGAGAGAGAAAGGAGCAACCAAAAACGAAATTTGTCAATAAGTGGACTTCTTGTTTGATGTAAAATATCATAAAAGCACACCATTATGTCTACAAATATTCGAGATTTTACGATATTTTACATCACACTAAATAGTGCCTAAAGGAAACTGATTTGACCTTGTTGGGTTGTCTGTCATTGGAAGGAAAGAAAATTTTCTGTGGTCTATCTATCAAGGATGGAAAATTTTGTGGCCTTGTATTTCTTTGACTTCCTATCAAGGATGTTAAATTTGGGTCCGATATTGTTGGATGTTGCAGACATTGCATGGGTGCAAAGGTGCTGAATTGGGCATCATGGATTGCTATAGCAGAACTGTTTCCCAGTTGTGATTATTAATGCAAGTTCTCTTGTAGATACATGGGAGAACTGAATTAGGCTGTTAGCTAGTTTAAAAGATGCATCCTCTTGTCCCCCCTTCTTCTCTGTCTCACAGTTTGAACTTACATGAATCAGAGAAAGTTGATGAGAGAGGAGATTGTTTGGAATTTAAATGGATTAAACCACAATACTCATTACAAGCAAGGAGTCTGATACATCACAGAATTAGAAATGTAGGACCACAGTGCCTAACCTCAAGAAGATGATTAGCAGCCATTGTTCACCTTATATGATGTGATGTGTTTTGGCTTGGCTTACAGTGTAAAAAATGATTAGCTTGGCACACAAAAACATACCTGTTGTAGACATGTAGAGAAGTCTTCAAGGTGCTGGAGCAGATGAACCAGAGGAGCATCAGGACCAGCGTGTCTAGCAAAGTTAAGGGTGCCCAAACAAGGAGATCAAACTCATAAAAGCATACATCTCAAAGAGGATTTGTTGTTGGCTCACCATATTCAGCATTTCAATCACCTTAAACATGCCAGAAGTGAGAACAGACAGGAATTTTATTCACAGTGCATGCTTGACAAAAACAGCAAAGCTGTGATTAATATAATTGAATGCTCAAGTCCCTTTTAAATTAAGCTACATAATACGGCGATCTTGCAGGCACAATATGAACAGAAAAACTTGGTATGAAAAAAGATGTATATGGAATATGACAGCCAAGAACAAGGAAGAGAGCTGTAGAAGATTGTAGGTAGCACAAGAGGATACTGAAGGTGTAGCGTTCCCACCAATCTAGTGCATAGAGCCCAAAGGTGACATAGTAGAGATAGAGCTTGCGGCTAAACCAGTTCATTCTTCTCTTCTGATGACAGAAAAGGATTGAAGGTTGAAGGAATGTGAACTATGGGTATCGGCAAGAAGGGAAGAGGTCTTCAGGGCAACTCATTCCCTAGGGATCCAAGAGGTATAAATAAGAGAGCCCAAGTCCTAGAAACCATCTCTCTCTCTCTCTCTCTATCCAACCTATTGACCAAACTATGACCATCATAAAATCATGTTGTTGGATTAAATTTTTGTCAATTAGGAAGTTGGGGGTTCTGCAGATTGGTTTATATTCCTTCATCAAGCTTTCAACTCTTCGTTATCGATCGTGATGGTCTGCCCATACAGGGTGGCCCTCCTTTTCTTTACAATTGGACTAGGGAGTGTCATCTAGTGGAGCTACAAGTTGGAGGCTGGAAGATATGGGTGGCTAGCTGGGGAAGCCTTTATATGAGGGGAACATTAAATAGCTTAAAAGTTAGAAGCAAGACTAGGTGCGTCCCAATATATAAAATACATGCCTATTGCAAGGATTTCCTCAACTGTGGACATTTAATACTTGGGTTTGTACACCTCATTAAATTCTACCTTACACATGGTCAACTTTGGATGGTTAAATCTATCTATACTATATATATATAAAACAGAGTTCCTTAGTATCATATGTCAACATCAGGTAATTTTGTTTCCCGCCAAAATACTCTCTCCCTATCTCTCCATTCCTTATTAATATATCTGCCTCTATTAATTCTCTCTATCTCTCCTCTCCCTCTCATTAATTCTCTCTCTCCCCTCTCTCTCTCATTAATGCTCTTTTTCTCTCTCTCAATCTTCTCTTTCTCTCTCAAGATTTCTCTCTATCCCTCTCTCTCTCATTAATTCTCTCTCTCGACCCTCTCTTTGTAACAAAAATTACTTATATATAATAATAATACTAATAACTTCTTATATACTATATATATAATCAATCTCTCTTTTATATTATTATCATTGTTATTACTATTATTATATTATCATCATCATCATTATCATCTCTCTTTCTCCTCTTTAACATTTTTCTTTCTCCCTATTAATATTTTTATCTCCTATTTTTTATGTCCTCTATTATTATTATTATTGTTGTTATTGCAATCTCCTGGGATAATCATAATTAATTTTGATATTATTATTATTATTATTGTTGTTGCTTTTATTGTAATCTCCTAGGATAATAATAACTAATTTTGATATTATTATTGTTATTAAAAAAATTAATCTTAGTATGGTGGTCTCATGGGATAATAATAACTAACTTTGATATTATTATTATTTTTAAAATTATTATTGTTATTATTATTATTACTATAATCCACTTTCACATTTTCTCTCTCCCTATTAATATTTCCATCTCTTATTTTTTTTGTCTCATACTATTATTATTGTTGTTGTTTATGCAATATCTTAGGATAATAATAACTAATTTTAACATTATTATTATTAGATAGTCTCATGGGATAATAATAACTAATTTTGATATTATTATTATTATTATTATTATTATTATTATCTCTCTTTCTCTTCTTTCACATTTTTCTCTCTCCCTATTAAAATTTATATCTCCTATTTTTCTATCCTCTATTATTATTATTATTGTGCAACCTATTAAGATAGTAATAACTAATCTTGACATTATTTATTATTATTATCATTATTAAGGTAATCTCAAGAGATAATAATAAATTAATTTTGACATTAATTTTATTTAAAATATTATTTTTATTATTATCTGAGATAGTGGAAAGTATTATTATATTATTATTTAATGTACTATTATTTTGCTTATTATTATTATTATTATTATTATTATTATTATTGGGTAGTCTCATATGATAATAATAACTAATTTTGATATTGTTATTATTAGTATTGTTGTTATTAGGGTAGTCTCATGGGATAATAATAACTAATTTTAATATTATTATTATTTTTAAAGTATTATTATTATTATTATTACTATTATTTTAATCTAAGATGGTGGAAAGTATTATATTATTATTATTATTATTGAAAATATCATTTTATTATTATATTATTATTCGGGTAGTCTTATGGGATAATAATACTTATTTTGATATTGTTATTATTCTTATTAAAATTAATATCGAAATGTTAGTCTCATGGGATAATAATAACTATTATTATTATTTTTATTATTATTATTATTATTATCATTATTGCTAACTCTCTTTCTCCTCTTTCACAATTTTTTCTCTCCCTATTAATATTTCTATCTCCTATTTATTATTATTATTATTATTGTTGTTATTGTTATTGTTGCTGCTACAATCTCTTGAGATAATATAACTAATTTTACAATTATTATTATTATTATTATTATTATTGGGACAATCTCATGAGATAATAATAACTAATTTTGACATTATTATTATTTTTTAAAAGTACTTTGTTATTATTATCATCTTTACTTTATTATTATTACTATCTCTATTTCTCCTCTTTTACATTTTTTTTCTTTTCTATTAATATTTATATCGCCTATTTTTTCTCCTATTATATTATTATTATTGTTGATGTTGTTGTTATTGTTGCAATCTCCTAAGATAATAATAAATAATTTTGATATTATATTATTATTATTGAGCTAGTGTCATGAGATAATAATAACTAATTTTGATATTATTATTATTATTTTGAAAGTATTACTAAATTTGTTGTTGTTGTTATTTTTATTATTATTATTAACGAGACTAGTCTCTGTCTCACTTTTCTCACGTATGTTTTTATTGTTATTATTGTTGTTGTTGTCAACTCACGTTTCTTACTCATATTATTATTATTATTGGTGTTGTTGTTGTTGTTATTAAAATTGGGACAGTCTATTAGGATAATAATATTTATTATCATTATTAAGATAGTCTAATAGGATAATAATAACTAATTTTGTTATTAACGAGACCAATCTCTCTCTCATTTTTCTCTCAATCCATGTTTCAACACAATATTTATTGAAATAATCTCATGGGATAATAATAATAACCTTCAGTACACTTTTTAATTTTCTCTCTCAATCTATATTTCTATTAGATGCAATAGTTCTAAACTTTTAAAATTTATCAAACAACTAGTCTAAAATATTCATACAAAAAAAATGTTAATATTTCTAAACATATATTCTTCTGTAATTATTTTATTCATTCCTTCATAAAGAGTAAAAAATTAACTTCACTTATATTAATTATAATTATTTATTCAAATATGTTAATTCGCTGTGCATCGCACGAGATGGCAACTAGTAACTATATAAAATGGGGATTGATGAGAGATAGAGATTGACCTCCATGCTCATCATAAGTATGTGTAGGTCAAGAAGGAAGGTCCCTGTGCTGTGCAAAAGGTTGAGGAGTGGTGATGAATGATTAGTTTATTGGGTTTCTAAGTCAGTTTGGGTCGATGGGTTTCCCATGGAGGGGTTTCTGAGGGAATTCCGGGACTAAACAATGTGTCAAGAATATCATTTTTTTCAAAAAAAGAAAAAAAGAAAAAAATGGAAGACCTGGGATTGTACTGTTTGGATGGCATCTTCAGCTATGCCTCTTTGCACGTCGAATACTTGTAACCTGACCACTGTGCCAAAGAATTTGATCTTTGTTTGGAGTACGCCGCTGTCTTGTGAAGAGTGCCATGGATAAGAGTTAAAAATTCACATGAGACTGTTAAGGGAATGGAATTAAGCAACCTTATTTTGCAATAAGCTTATGGATCCCTGCTTGGATAACGTGCACTTTTTAATCAAGGCCTCAAATTGCTTAAGTCTAATTTTGCAATTTTGCCCCCCTTCTTTCTTGGTAATTTTGCCTTTCCCACGGTTTACACATTGGAAATAACCTCTTCCAATCTAATGTAGCTACAGGAAAAAAAAAAAAAAAAAAAAAAATCTAAGAAGGAAGCAGATCTCTAGGTCCAAGGCCAAGCATTTTTCTACGTTCCAAAGAAAGGCCATCCCCCCTCGGCCCGTGGGCATAGTCTCAATTGAACATGACCCTTCAAGACTTCGAGTGGTCTCTCTCTCTCTCTCTCTAAAAAAAAACAGAAAAAAAATAAAAACAGAAAACAGAGATCTTCTTAGTAGCCATATGGCTATAATGTCTGTTGCTATTTGGCCGCATGGTGTCCTGCAAAAAATTTGAATATTAATTCTCAATATTAGAAGGTAACTTTCTTTTAATTAAGGTCAAAAATTGTTTATTTGTCATGCCCATTTTTGAGCTACTTTTTTTACTTTTACCTATGATATGCCTTATTCTACTGACTCATGCTGATTTGTATGAATTGACTCGTATCTAGATGATTCCAAATCATAGATATCGGCTGATTCATCCAGTCACATTCAACTCAAGTTGACTCGATGAAAGTCAGATTGACTCATTGATTCGATGTGACTCATGCGTGACTAGTGCGATACGTTGCGACCTTGCATGGGTCTCTACAATCTGACTTAAGCCTATTCAATACAATTTGATGTAGCTTGTAACACATGAAGTAGGTTTTTCTTTTTTAATTTGATAAGTAATTATATTTTTTTAATTGATAAATAATTAGACTTTTCTCTAACTTAATAGATAATTATAATTTTACATTGATAATAGGATAACTTTCTCCTATTAAAGTCATCGTCATTAATAAACTATTAGACTTAAAAGTTAATTTATATTTCAATTATTTATAAATTAAATAATTTGAAATAAGTCAAAAATAAACTTGAATAGGCCCTGACTAGTGCAACTAAATTGGATCAATATTGTACAGTATTTAGGTAGATATGATCCAGTATAAATCAACCATATTGCGAACGTTGTCTACCACACGCCAACATCATGACTTTATTTTCTCAATTTTTTGCACTTTCAGTTCAAACAAAAAAGAGATCTGACCATCACATCATGCTGGTAGGGTGTAATCGGATGCCCTGGGTGAGTGGCACGATCACAGACTGCACACCTCCGTGCACGTGCGCTTTTCTTTTTATTTGGGAAAAAAACACTATTAATAGGGATGTAATTTGGGTGCATTGAGCTGCGTTATCTGATAATTTGGATCTAATCTAAATCCAAAATAGTTCAGCTCAATTTTAGTCCATTCCAAATTTAGTCCAAATTTAATTCAAATTCAATCTTAACTCAATAGTGAGTAGGTTAAGTTGAATTGATCATGTTTATAAATAATTTGTTAGAAGTATTTTACTTTTTGTATGAATTATTGTAAAAGTCAATAAATTAAATTGAGTCAACTATTTTTCAGTACAACTCAGTCTAGATTTAACTAATATCAACTCAAATTTAACTTAACCTAATTTATATAATTTAAGTCAACCCAATTTACTTTAATATAAGTTGGGTTGAATTGGATCATGAACTGATCCGTCCGATTAATACCCCTAACTACTAACCGCATCTTTCTTTGGATGGTCCTTATTGCAATCCGCCGTACACTAATGCGCCTGTGACAGTGGACTGTAATAAGAGGAAGTTTAGAGTTCTTTCTATAAATTTCCTCGGCATAGTTAACGTGATGTTAAGAAAGGAATTTATCAAGTGCACCCTCTCATCAGTTGGACAAAGAAAATAGAGAAAGATTTTTCATCCTGTAGCATTTCTCTTGTAACAAATTTAAAATTTAAGATATATTTGGCGTAACTTTCAATTAAAAGTACTTTTAAATCTTTTTTCTAATTATGAGAGCAAAAAGGCAGCTGTTAGAAATCGGTATCATAATATTTTAGTTATTTTCGGCTTCTAACTAAAAGCTTAAAATTGGAGCCTCCTAAACTAGAAAAAAATCATGGTTGTTAGGAGAAAATTAATTTTTATAATTACTTAAAATTAGTTATAACCACTTATGTCTATTATTTTTTATATCATAAGAAAAAATTAAAAATAATTCCCAACTAAAACACTACCTCAAACACGCCCTTAGAATACTGATATAAACCTCTTCTAGCTTTTGTGCGTCCTTTTTGCTGTGCAACTAGTGATCAAATAGTTTATTTGTGCACATTAATTATCTAGAAAACGATCGATCTACCTAAAGTGTTTCTGGAAGTGCACTAGTGGCAGCTGATAAGGATGTGTATTAAAACCTAAGGCCCCATTTGGTTTGAGCATTAAACTTGGTCTTAGCATTAGTTTTGATATTAATAGTTTGAGCATTAAACTTGGTCTTAGCATTAGTTTTGATATTAATAGTTGTACAGACGTGATAGGAACATGGAGAGGTAGTAGCTGAAAGGGAAAGAGAGGGTTAACAATGGGAAAATCATGAGATTTGAAGGAATTCTGGGATTTTAAGAAGTCGATATTATAACATTTCTAATACAGGCTCAGGCATGTATTAAGTTTATTGTAATCGTAAGTTCTTCTAACGCACATTTATGACACTGATAGAACATGTCTAAAAACTCACTATGCAAAGTAGTGTGGGAAATGCAAATGGATTCTAGGAGATATTATAATTTGATAGTTGCG
Organism: Zantedeschia hybrid cultivar; assembly: GCA_030544215.1. NCBI lineage: Eukaryota > Viridiplantae > Streptophyta > Magnoliopsida > Alismatales > Araceae > Zantedeschia > Zantedeschia hybrid cultivar. The sequence goes on from JARZZO010000004.1 coordinate 54,339,451, forward strand.
TTTTGAGGTACAAGTTAAAGTCCATGTTTAGGTATTTCATGGCTCTTTAAATGGATTATGGACTATTAACAAGTTATTTTACTCTAGTATTCTTGCTTTTATAAAAGAAACGACTATATCAAATTCATTTTTGTCCTTTCGAACTTTTGACCGACTTCTTTTCCTTAAAATTTGTGTTACTCAAATTTACCTCAAGGGGGATAATGGAAGAATCATTGTCTCTCCTTTTTTTTTTTTTTTTTCTGACTGCCTCTCTCTTGAAACCTGTCCATGGCTTTCCTTTTAAATTATTCTGTCATGACAGAGATTATGATAGTTAAAACCTATGTCAACCTATTTCATAATGTTGCTGCAATGTGCCTCAGTAGCCGTCCAATCAAGCTGCAGCATATATGTTTTTTCAATTTTTTTATTTTTTCAAAAACCTAGGGGTGGAGGCAACCTAGACATCCATATCAAAAAGAAAATAAAAGATGGACACCTCTTTTTGTCTTATTTTTTATTTCTCCTTGAATTTTTGACTCTGTCCAATCTTTCCCGTAGGATTGCCTCCACTCCTCTGGGCTTTTAAAAAAAATAAAAAAATAACACTAACTGTTGTAACCGTCCGATCAAAGTTGATCAGACTGCTGCTAATGCCCCCATTGGAACGTGCCACTGCAATGTCCTCATTGCAGCAAGCATTTCTCAAAGGGAATTACCTTAGAGTTTTGCAGTACACGAGTATTAGATCTAATTTATGAATTGCAGTCCTCATATTAGTGGGCCAAAAAGCAATGATATGGACAGAGAACATTCATGTAAAGGCCCAACCCCAATTGAATCTTTAACAGGACTACCCATATGATATGACTAGACTTGAAAAAGATAATTATTGCTGGAGTATTGGAAGGTTTGCAGTCTAATGTGGATTCTAATGGTTTAGCACTATCATCTGATCACTAAGATTACATGAAAAAGGAACCACAACAACAAAAAAAAAGAACTTTGAAAAATTTTGTTGACCTTGGGAGTTATATGAACTTGGTGATTAGGACGTATTTCCAAACAAAAAAAAAAAGGAAAATTGTGCCCCTTACACCCATGCCATCGGAGTTCCTTTTTTTTTTTTCTTTTTTTGTCGCATCGTGTGGAGATGCTATCCAATAATCTGATGGCTGCATGTGCCAAGCTTTTACTCATTTGAAAATAAATTAAAACCCATCAGCGGCAGAGCACACCCATATTCCTAGTTTTTATTTTTTTGTAGAGGACAAAAAAGGAGATAAAAAATAAATAAATCAAAGAATTGCATAGATTAGACCAGACAGTACAAGGCCAAAAGTACCTTTAGAACAATATTAGGACATCTATGCCAAAAGCGGCTCTTCCTACCTGTAGAACAATATTAGGACATATATGGGAAAACTTTTGCCCGTGAATTATTACTTTTATTTCCACCTGCAATAAATAAAATGCTGGATGAGGATTGAGGAGATTCAATTGATTTTAGAGGCACATTTGCTGATCTTTCTTGATTAGAAAACCCCAATTTACAGTTTCTAACATAAATGTTTTCCCCTCAAGATAACCAGTCTGAAAATTCTCAAAGCATTATGAGAGAATTGGGAGTGGAAATGAGAGATGAGTTTGCAAGTATCAGATCATCTATATGGAAAGCAAAATGCTGTAAAACATCACTAAGTGCAATGATCATAACCGAGACCTCATTTGAGTGTAAACTTAATATCTGAATTTTGAGTTTTTGTCTATATCTCATTCTGAAATTGCCCTATAGATTTTTTGAAATTGTGTTCTCAAATACAATCTTAAACTAAAGTTGATGACATTTTTTCTGGACATTTGAACAAGTTAACGAGCAACATAACCCACCCTTCTTTCGCCACGTGATTAAGCATAAAGATATACATAAATAAACTACCTTTGGAAATGCTCACTTTAAAGAAATGGGAAAGAAGGCCGAAAATTTTATGTCTTGTCTGATTTGAGAATCAAAATTGGTATGGTATTAATTTTAATATCGATACCTTTATACTATAGTATATCACTATCAAGATTGATCCGAGACAAGTTTTTCAGTCTTAATTTGGTTACATTAATGACACAGCAAGCAACCAACAAACCATCAAGTTCCATGCAAACTAGTTCTTTCCCTTCATCTTACCAAACAGGAGTGTAACAGCGTCTTCATCTCCTTGGCTCACATGTCCACCTATCATTACAATTCAAGCATTGCTCCTCTGGCTTCTCATCAAACAATCCCCTTGCTGCCTCTATGTCTCTAAAATCTACGCACCTAGTAATCATCTCATTATATATCTCTGAATTCTTTTTGGGCGTCCTCCGAAAAGGACCATGGCATCAGTCATTCACCTGTCTTGGCATATCTACAGACAATTGTATTCTATGGGGCATCATCTCACATCATTTAAGACCTCAAAACTCAACAAGTGAAACCTATTCATGAGTTCAACGAGCTATTGAACCTAGCTCCAGTTTGTTTGCGTAATAGGTTATTCATAATTATTTATTTGGAATAACATATACTAGAATAAGGAGCGTTAATTTTGATAGTTCTCTGAGACCCACTTGCGGAATATATATATAAAAAAAAAGTAATTCTTGAGTCTATGGTGGCATTGCTGATTCTCTTTATTATGGTAGAAGCAATTCTAATGCAATATAAGTTATTCTGCCTATCAAACTAGAATTAGCCTTATTTTAAGAATAAGATCCTTTACTTTCCTCTTATTCTCCTATCAAACAGACATTACAATCTTATTTAGGCAATCATTGAAATCAATTAGGCTGAAACCTTGTGAATGTGTGAATCAGGATGACCCCAGCAGTGGCGAACGTCGAAATTTTATTCAATGTGATCACTCATACAGTAAGCCATTGAAATTGCTCTATTGAATCGGAATCAGTGAATTAGTAGGATCACTCTAATGGGTAGGATTAGTGAACAGTCAATCTAATAGGCCACAATTAGAAGGCCTTAATAAAATTTACAAAATCTAATAGGTCACGGGACCCCATTGGATATACTACTGACGCCTAGCATAAGACGATGCATGCTAAAAATGATGTGTTTCTGGCTAAGGCTGTGTTCAGTAGCTTCTACCGGGTAGTACTTTCATACTTCTATTTATTTATTTTTTATGGAAGTACTTGAATCTTGAAAGTTATTTATGTAGTATTTTACTTGTATCTTTTATTCCAACCAAAACCAATAAGGTAAAACTTTCAATATCGGAGAAAAGCGAAGTTCTTACGAAGGAGTTGACTATTGTAACAAATTAAAATTAATTATAATATCTCTCCTTAAGTCATTCTATGTGAAAACTAGAAGTGAAAAGTAACTTTCAAGTAAAAAAAATTTCAAACACATTCTTAAGCTAATGCCTTCTTGAAAAGGCATCAATCCTCATTGATGTATTATCATGGATACTCTACTATTTGGACAGACTTCCCATATAAGTGGTCTCTATAGTCTTTACAAATACACTCACATACATGTGATCCAACAGTTTGAATGGCATGAAGATACAATCTCTCTCTCTTTTCTTTTCTTTGTTTTTTTAACTATTCTATCAGATATTAGATGATACAGACACCGAATGAGAATGATCTTCCAGCTCAATCGACTCTTTTAAAATAAAAAATATATATATATTATATTGTATCGTCGTCTCATCAATATCTTGGACATTACAATTTATGTAAATTTATAATTTCGAAATATTGCAACAAGTATTATTTTATAAATTAACACGTCAGGAACACCGTGCATATGTTTTATAACAACTTCAAACTAAGAATGGAACATACTTTAATCAAACTTATCACCAAGTTTGTCAAGAATCATAAGTTTGTCAAACATCATGAGTAGGTGCGCACATGCTTTGGTCCCGGCACATAGCCGAGTAGACAAGTTTTCTATTTCGAATAGGGAAATTGCGGTTCGAGTCCCCGCGGGGCAGCCGCAGAAATATCGTGTCCCACAGGTGTGCGGGGTGCGGACCGCATGCATGGGCGGGTTTGAGCTTTATCACCCTTTGGATTCCTTCACCTATGTGGACTCAGATTCTTGTCCGGGAATGTATCCCCATAACTAGTTGGGCCAGTAATAAAAAAAAAAAAAAAAGCACATAAACTTTAGAGATATGCGCACACTTCCCAAATTGCCATCCAATCACTAGGATCGGACGGCATTGTAGTGCGCTTGTATTTTATTTTTATTTTTTTATTTAAATTTTTAATTATTTTAAGACGTCCGATCAAAAATTCGAGAGTACATCCAAAAAGTTAAAGTTGGCCCGACCCGATTATATATTTTTTTCGAAATAAAAGAACTTTTTTATTGCAAAAAATCGAGGTGGGTATCAAAAGTAGTTTTTTTAAAAAATATAGTCGAGTTTTCCAGATGTACCTTCAAATTTTTGATCGGACGTCCCAAAAAAATAAAACAATAAAAAATTAAAATAATTTAAATTTTAAAGACTTCAAGAATCAAATCCCTTCAAAGATATTAATATCTTAACACCTTAACACCTTAAACTTTAAAATATTACAATTATACTCACAAAATAAAAAGTGAAGTATTAAAACTGTAATTTTTTAAAAAATACTTATAACTTTTATTGTGATGGGACGAATAGGACTGTGGTACACTTGGTATTCTAAAAACTTAGATGACATTGAGAAAGGAAAATAAGTCTTCTCGTATAGTAGAGAGTTGGAGTTCTTGGTATTTTTTGTTAAAATAAATTTCACATTGAAAAATGAACAAAAATAAAACATGTTTAATAGTTGGTGCTTGCTCCCATCAAGCCTTAAAAGATAATAGATGGTACCTGTTCTAATCATACCTTAAAAGGTTTTAAATTTGACTGTCTAATAATTTTAATATGGTATTAAAATCTATAGTTATAAATTAGATCACACATACTACAGATCTTAAAATCAACTTACATATAAAGGGACGTTAAAATAGTTTCACATTAACAAACGATAAAAATAAAATATACTCTGCTCTGCTCAATGTTTTTGAGTTGAATGACTTACTAATTTCACTATCCTATATTTTTTTATCATTTAGATAGTTGCCAAATGTGAATTAAAGAGATGTATCTCCGAGAAAAAAGGAAAAAAAAATCCTGCCTATCATCTCATCCTCCGCCTTTCCCCAACAAAACCGGGCAGCAACAACAGAGAGCGATGGCTGCGATTGCGCCACTCCTCTCCTCCCTACTCCTCCTCCTGCTCCTCTCCACCTCCTCCGCCACATCCCCAGTAGCAGCAGCGGCAGCAGACCCGCCGCCGACCCCCGCGCCGTGGCCGCACCAGTTCCACTCCGTCCTCTACGTGAACTACTCCGGGGCGCTCTCCATCGTCGACCTCTGGTACGACTGGCCCAAAGGCCGCAACTTTAACATCATCCAGCACCAGCTGGGGGAGCTCCTCTACGACCTCGAGTGGGACAACGGCACCTCCTTCTACTACACCCTCGACGCTTCCCGCCGCTGCCGAACCCTCCACTTCGACGTCGGCATCCTCCGCCCCAACTGGCTCGACGGCGCCGAGTACCTCGGCCAGCAGCGCGTCGACGGCTTCCTCTGCAACGTGTGGCAGAAGGCCGACTTCATCTGGTACTACGAGGACGTGGCCACCCGGCGGCCCGTCCACTGGCTCTTCTACACAGGTGTGTATGCAAATTTTTGTTTTGAGCAATTGTGTAGAAATATAGCAAAATAGATTAAGTAATCGAGTTGAATTAGTAGTTTATACAGTGAAAATTTAGTGAAGTTTGCATCTTGGTGAAGATGATGATCTATCTAAGATCAATCTAAGATCATTTAATCTTATTCTTGAAGACTGATATCAATTACAAGAGAGTTCGGTTAAAAAAAAAATGTCTTGATGGCAGGGAGGTCTGCGCATGTCATGACCTTCGAGGTGGGGGCGGCGCTGGAGGACACGAAATGGCAGGCGCCCATCTACTGTTTCAAGAAGGGAGAGGGCAAGCGAGGGGTGGAGACCCAAATAGACGTAGACCTCGGCGGGGATTCGCAGGAGGTTCTGGTTTTGCAGAGGGGCGCGTTGAGGGGAAGAGGATTTCCAGGATTCTTTTAATGTGACAATGTTGGAGTTTTTGTGTGTGGTTTATGGCCTGTTTCTCCAAATAATTGATTGCTTAATTTGGAGAGTTGATGTTAAGGAATAAATCAGAGTATGCTCAAGTGAATGGCGCCCTCTCCATATTATACCTGAGTTTTTGTGAATTTCTCCAGCTAATGTTAGTGCCTTGGCCAGCTTTTATTAATGCTCATGCCTTTCCATTTTGACAGGCACAGTTAGCAGACTTAATTGGATGATGTTAGATGAGTTTTGTTATCATCAAAGCCATGTATGATCATACTCTGATCAGGCTGGGTTTCAACAATGGAAGAGATTGGTAATTGTCCAATGACAGTCTCTTCTTTACCTTTCAAAGACAACTTGTTGGATACTCTCCCCTATCTTCACGAAGACCCAAATCTTGAGAATACCTTGACCTCATTTCAACACGAAATAACCCTGTTTGTTTCTTAGAAATACAAAGATTCTATTCAAGATCTGGTCTCTGAAATTTCTATTTCTCATGGTTGATATTATGATGCCATTTATGGGGTTATCTTTTTTTCTTTTCAAGTGTCTAGTTTCCTTATCTATTGAGGAGAGTGTTCTTTTTGCATATGTATTAACTGATCAAAACTGAGAATCTTGATTGGAGTCCAGTGCATCACTTAAATGCAACAGCCTCGTAAGTAAACATTGTTCAACAGCAGGCTAACATTATTATGTAGTCTCCAATATCTTTGGTGGTATGCATCCTACATTCCTCTCCGTGAATGCTGTAATGGTCTTGTCCCAATAAATTTACATGTGGTTATCTGCCAGCTTCTTTAGTGTCTTTCATTATGTTAATAATCTTTTAGATCTTGATCTGATATGACAAGCATTTATATCCACACTGTGGGATTTCAAACCAGATTCATCTTTTAAGCAGATCAAATGTAATATTTAACCCTGATCTTTCATGAAAGTGCTTTCTGGTTGCTGGGTACCACCAATGGCAGTCAAGAATCTTTCCTTGGCATGCTAGTTTTGTTTACTCATATGCATGAGGCTGACTCGTAGAGATACTTTACTTGTAATGTGTCATTCAGTCCCGCAGAAGCTGGTGTTTTGCAAGACAGGAACCAACTCAGGATTGCTCCTGCGGAGATATGTCCTGGTCAAATTGGAATCAGCTGCTTCTAAACCATACTTACCAGAAAACTCATTTACATCTTAATTGGCTTCCCGTTTCTCACATTTGTTTCTCATTTCATCTTAATTTATAGCTCAAAATGCTACCGAACAAACTGTTTTCTGGCTTTCACTTCATGCTTGGTTTCCTGCTTTCTTTCCCATCTTGGTAACCATGTCCCAAACAAACCAAGATCATGAATAGAACAGTCAGGTTTGGCATGTAGTCGATAGACAAGGCAACGAAGAGAGGATAGTTACGTAAAAAAAATCTTAAACAGAAAACAAAATGACTCTTAGTTGCAACTAAGAAAGGATAAAGATGTAGAACATTAATTTCCACACTTTTGTGGGTATCGAGGATTAATGATACCACATCAGATTGGCTGGCCCAAAAATGAACACACGTCAGTCAACGCTTTTAAAGTCATGGTAGAAGAACCAGCTTGGAATCATTAACCAGAAGCTGATTTGGATGACTTGCCAGAGATGATTGTGCATCTTGTCCTAGAGGATTGGAATTGTTCAAGGGTAGAGTTTGATGCCTGCAACCGATGGAGGCATTGTGAGGCATTGTATCCAAGTCTAGAAGGTATGGAATACACAGCAGGATTGACTTTGTCACGTACTCTCATTGCTTGTATATCCTTATTATGATTTTTTCTTTTGTGGTAGCAATAGTGATGTTGAATTTTGATCATCATTTACACTACGGGTCAAAGAACTCCTATATGAGGCGTACTTGGCTACTTCAGATTGTATGATTGTATCCTAACAATGAATCACGTAGTTGAGAAGTGACAACATCTTCCTTTTGTCAGAACATGTGGCATGTTGATGTGATGGCTTTTTGAGAAGTTACAACATCTTCCTTTTGTCAGAAAATGTGTCATGTTGATGTGCTGGCTTTTTCAACATCTTCCTTTTGTGAGAAAATATGGCATCTTGATGTGCTGGGTTTTTGAGAAGTCACAACATCTTCCTTTTGTCACAACATGTGGCGTATTGATGTGCTGGCTTTTGTTCTGCAAATCAGTTAATCCTTTGTCACATCATTTGTTGTGTCTTCTTTGATGTTAATGTTATTTTGGTACTTTTTCTCTAAGACTTTGATAGCTAAGTTAGGTGTAATAAGGAAGCTAAATCACTTATTTTTTGTTTATCAACTAAGTACTGCTGTCATTATGGTAGATAAGGCAGATGATATCAGCAGAAATGTCAATCTCAAGACAAACTGCCTTTGTGCCATCATTGTGGATATCTGAAGTCAAAATGCTTCTCTTCCATCCTCACTTTAGTGTTGTCTGGAAAGCCTGAGATAAGCATGTCTGACCATCAGGAAGCATATTCAAACCTCCCTTGTTAGGTAATTATTTGTCCAACTCAATCAGCCAATAAGGTTTAAACTGATAATGGACTCTAAATCCATAGCAGTTACATTAGACATGGGATAACCCTTTGAGGCACTGAAGGCGGATGGGGGCTAGGCATTCATAGACATTAGTTATGTGGGTTTTAGTCACACATTTCTGGTTTTAAGTAAATGGAGCGGGTGAGACCTACAAATGAGTCCCTAACTCCCTTCTTCCTCTTGGTTTTTCATATAGGTTCTTTATTTGAGGTGCTATGTGCATAGCACACATTGCCACAGATATTATGTATCCTATGAATTAAAGGGTGTATTCAGTTCTCAAGGCTCCTTGATGGGGATCCAGATCTGACACATTACATACGAGGGAGCGTGTCTACAGTCGTCAGAGAGCCATTTCAGCTTTGTTGTGGCTCGGAGATAGTTCAGAGTTTATTTGTTGCATATTATATTTTTAGAGGAGTCCATAGATATTTTATTTGGCCAAGCTGAAGCTTATTTAGCATGTTTTCTTTTTTTTTCTGAATCTTAGGTATAATTTTTTATTTTTCAGAGATTTTTAGTGCGAATTTTCGCAATAATTATCTAGTTATGGGTCAGGGAGTCGTATTGGAGTCGGGAAGGTCCCTAAACACTATCTATAAGTATGTAATAGCTCTTTTTTATTTATGGATGATTATTTGTATGAATTTAGGGAATTTTCCTGTGTTCTTCTTTGCAATGGAGAAGATGACTCTAAAATGTGGTAGGAAAAGCCCTGTGACGGAGCCGGGTGACATGCCCAAAGATCGCACGGTGCTACGCCTCTGATCGTTCCACATCACTCCCACCACTTGGTCTAGGAAAGGATCGATGTACACAACCTTACCCCTCCTAAGGAGTTTTATCAAACTGCCAAACATTTGTGACCTAACAGGTCAAAGAACTCCTATTTTATGCAAGCTGAATATATAAATGTTTGGCAGTTTGTTAAAACCCCTTATTGGCATTCGGGTCTAATGTTATGTATTTAAAAATTTATGACACTTCTTACATGAAGACCTCCCTTACCACCCAAAGAGAAGAGGAAAAGGCCCTCTCTGACCTCTGTTAGGTGACAAGAATCAGTGGGTCTTCAGTTTTGGCTGCTTCTCTCTATATCTACAACCTTGCACTGCAACACTCAGATTTTATGTAGATCAAAATAGAGAAACTATTAGGTGCTGATTTATAAAATCTGCTTAAAGTTTCCCCAATTTTGGATGTCCATTGTCTTCAACTTTCTTTATTAGTACAATTGAACAAGATGGGATCATATGGAGGAAAGTGCTGAAGTTGATGTGAACTAACCATGTTCCAGGTAGTTCTTAGCTGCTACTTCTTTCCATGACCATATGACATAAACCAAAACGTCCACATAAAGCATTCGTTGCAAGGAAACTATCATTGGCTGCTGATCTGGGACTTCTCTGATTCCTTGCCAAGGAAACTTATGGCCAGCTTGTTAACAACCAAGCATCTGTTGGAGCACTGATCAGAATCTTCCCTAGAGAATCCAAAATAAAATGAAGATGGCAAGTTTTGATACTGACTATTTTCCTATTTTCACCTATAAGTTGAACTTGGTGGCAGAGGCTGTGGTCTGTGGGCCTGTGGCTGCTTGTATGGTGCAGTATGCCACATTGAACCATATACCATATAGCAGAGGGTTGAGCATGGAAAGTGTATAGCTGATGGGGTTTCACAACTTTTTACTCGTCTCAGTCATAGCCTCTGAATCAATGTATATAAGCCTGAAAGAACCGACACAACATCAGACATTGGCGCAAAGGTGATCTTCACATGAGATTTACATCAGGCAGGGATCTGCAGCTTAGGAATGTAAGGTGGAACTCAACTTCAAGTTTAGTACTCGGTCGAGTTTTTCTTTTTCTTTGTAAGAAGAAGTTTGTTTTTTGTTTTGTTTTGTTTTTTTTTTTTTTGTGGAAGAGGAATCTCTCCTCCTCTCACTTGGTTGTACCACCTCTATTGATTTCAATAAAATTGGTGGTGAAATCCACAACTTTTATAAAGACCATGTGATTCTGATACTTGGGAGCTCCATGGACCTGAGACTCACCTTATCATGTGATCCTCCTTTTCATTAGATTAGTCTGTGATTAAGTTCTTTTTTCATTTCCCCATGAAGATCCTAGTGCTTGGAATGTTCCTTGAGCAGCTTCATTCTATGTATATGGTGTCCTTACATGCAACACCGGTGCATCTAATTGTTGGTCCGATCAACCTCTTGCAACACCGAGATGGAAAAGGAAATCAGTAGGCATTTTATGCCCTTCTTCTCATGGCTTGCATGGTCAATATGTGTGGGTAGTAGCTAAACTGTTTAGATTGCATCCGAGCCTCAGAGAAGGGCCATTGGACTGGCATCTGAGGCTGGCACATGTATATTCTCCCATGCTGAATGAGTGGACAATTGGTCATGCTGAACAAATTTTTGCATGTACGGGCTACTAGTTTTATCTGCCTATTTTTCCCTGCCTTGTTCCAATTTTGGGTTGTAGAAAACGTTCATTCCATTGTTCGATGATAATTTATACCGGAATAGTTGTTCCCCTACTACAATGCTTTGGTGGCACTATTTTTGGTTTTGTATAGTGCTTCATATACTTTCAGGAATTGAAAACAGGTCAACTTGCGATGCCAGATGATTAGTCTGATATGTATTCATATTTCTTTTGTTTTGCCTGTCAAGATTGAAGAGCAAAAGAGAAACATGCTCAAATTACATGTGGAGTATTCTCTTGTTCTGGAGTTCTGGGAAAAAGCAAGTCGTTTCTGTTGAAGCTTAGGCAGCTAACGGCAAACATTTGCCATCTTTGTTTAGGCCACCATTAATTGTTATTTTTGTGCTCTGCAGATCACAAAATCTACATTTCTATGATGAACTTCTGTTAAGCATATGGACTCCAAATCCCAAAGATTAGATTCCTGCCTAACACCATCTCTCTTTACAATGCTTCAAACTTGCGTAGCCTACAGGCCATCTTAGAGAAGCCTGCCAAGCCATCTGCTCACAGTCCTTGCATCCATCATGCTTGTGGCTCCCTCCATCCAGCCAACCAGAATGGCTCAGGCATCAGATTTTAATGTTTGTAGCCCCTGTTTTTTTTTCCCTAGTGGGGAGGAGAGGCATTTTGTAGGCAGGTTCAGGAACACCAGTTGAGAAATATTTTCGAGCCGTATGCTCTTGCATGAGGGGCTCACCCTTCCGCCTTTGCGCGGGAGGTCCCGGGTTCGACCCGTGCATTGTCACGGGTTTCCCTTTCCCCTTGTGCTCCATCCGGTTATTGCCGTGACTCAAACCCGGGACCCCTTCCCCCTTAGTAGAATTCCCCTCCTCACTTACCACTAGGCTACCGGTTCAAAAAGAAAACATAGAGAAATATTTTCTCCCAACTACTGGAACATGTTTTACAACCGCCAGATTCCAAAATGTTAGGCAGTCCACATTTTCTTCAGATGAGAAATGCATTTCAGATGGCTAAGGAAATTCACCAAGTAATCATAAATCAAGCAAGCTGAGTATTTGCATAGGCAAATGAAACTTTGCAAATCCGGTTAGATCGGGCATCCTAGGTCAGGACGTCAACTAATCCCATGCCCGCATCAAGGTTTTAATTTGCAGCATACAGTGTGGCAGGGTAGTGTGTCAAAGGAAGTAACGAGCGATAACATTTCCCCAATACCCACACCATTATCTTATCCCATTTGTTTGAGATTAGATTATGTTTTACAACTCAGAAAGGGTTTGACCAGTGATGCTTCATTTAATTCATTGGTTCAGAATTTCTGAAAAAAAAAAAAAAGGGAAACTCCATTCTCTCCGTTCTTCACTTTTCTTTTATGTAATAGGTTAAGTCTTTAATAGGGCAGGTCATTGGAGTCTTCATCTATTATGTTACATTCTGATATACTTAAGTTAGCAAGAAAAGGAAGATCTACCATGTGCAAGTGTCATTTCCCTTAGATATGATGACACTTGATTCGTAATTAGCGTCATCTAAAGCGTGTATCCATGTAAGCCTATTTATCTTTTGGAAAATATTTCAAATATAAGCTTCCAAATAACAAGTGCATGTGGTACTAGCACGGGTGGTCTATCGTATGTTTTTGGCTTCTCAAAAGGATGCCATTTTAGTTAATAAGATCCCAATTCATCCTAAAGTACTTAAACTGTGATTTAAAGAAACCTTCGGCTTTTCCTTCATATGAATTATGTTTATATTGAAAAGCCAGAGCAGTGCTAATGCAAAAGATGATGTCCAGAAGACTCATCTCATTTGTATGGGAAGTGAAAAGTGACCTTCGGCCAAGTGTGCTAGTTGGGACTGCTCATTGCTGAAACTGGATTATGTGGACTTCCTCTCCTCTGCACTCTAGACACATGGAGGGAGGAGATGACGAGGTACGGTTCGTCATTTTATAGTCAAACAACTCATTCACTCCCTTTCTGTGCCCGGAAAGGCCCAGAGGATCCCCTTTCCTAATTGCTGGTCTACATGTTGCCTTCTTGCTACAAAGGTCCTTTGAAATGTGGCGCAGTGTGCCGAAAGATTCCTAGATATTACATGCCTTAAGTATATAAGTCAAATTTGCATATTAGTTGGTCAACCAGGTAATGAAACATGCCAAATTTGTATGATATTTTATATTCAAAATAAAAAAGTTGAGCATAAACATAGGTATGCTCGAGTACTTTACGTTCGCGAGCTTGTTTGATTAAGACTCGTCTGTATTCCTTTACTAATTTGTCATATTTCTTTTGTAGCTTACTTATAATTCATTTATATTTATTTAATAATTCGATTAATATTTAAGTTTATGAGACATATATTTTCATTCATATCATAATTCAAATAAGTTGGTAAATGTTAAATGAACTAAGGTCGTTTAGTATTATAAAATGAGTCAAGTTTGAACACCCAACCAACCTGAGCTCAATAAAGACTCGGTTCATAATAAGCGAAATAAACTTTCGAATGGAGTAAAAGTCGACTTAGGGTCCATTTGTTTAACTGTAAAAGGGGTCACATGAAAAGTTTTTCGTGAGAAGTCTATCACAATTACTTATTTGGTAATTCGTAAAATTTTACTCAACTGAAAACTTAATTTATTTACTCTCTTTTTTCCCGATTTCGGCATTCCATAGGAGAAGATTGAATGTCATTTTTCAAAAGAAGCTGAAAATATTTTCATTAGTACCAAATGAAAAATTTTGCTTTCGTTTTCCACGTAAATGTGTTTTCTTAAAAAATCTTTTCCATCCGGCTAATTATGTTTTACGTATAACCAAATGAACCCTTAGCAAAATAAACTTTCGAACGGAGTAAAAATAGACTTAGCACTGCTTACACCCTTTAAAAGAGAGATCTATGTACTACCTCAGTAGTTGTAACTAAAGAAGCGAGGGCCCCTGGTTTCAAATATAGCAATCAAGTCCATGGTAGAAAGAGAGTCTAGTATAGAATCTAGATGCTCCTAAGTTAACCCAAGCTCACTGAGGCAACAACGAAAAAATAATAATAATAACTAAAAAATGAAAACAAAGGAATGCGATGAAATTAAGCTTACAAATTTACAATTACACATCTCTCTTTAGTCTAGAAAAAGCGATTAATACTTTTTTTTTTTATCAGTAGCACAATGGCCATGTAAGTACAGTATTTACAAGTGACCAGGGATCGATTCCGAAATATCCTCTAAAGTTGGAGATAGTTCCGCGCTGGTCAAGAAGTCCGCCTAATTCGGTGAGAATTCCAAGTCCGCCTGATTATCTAGAGAAGTAATCCCACGGACCGAAAGATAAAGATCTCAATAGAACTATAGGTTGCATGACTGGGGAGTTTTTAGATTTCAACTAGGATCGAACCTGAGACCTCCCAATTGGGAGGCAAGTGGTGAACCAACTGCCGTAGGCAGCTGGTTCAAGAACGATTAATACTTGCTTTAATGTCCCAGAGTGGATCGGATCAGACAGTATGCAATGTTTAAGTTCCCTTATATATCTTCTATGGAGAGGTTGCACCCCTACAGTGAGATGCATGATCCACAGTCGCACGCAGCTATAATACTCTTGAGGCATATTGTTGCAAGTATTACTCAACTGAAGACACCTACCGGCATTGAAAAGAAAGGAAGGATGATGCGATGCTTGGGTTGAAGCTGTCAAGCTGACGATCGTCTATGCCCAATATTTTGCCAAGCTTTGCCAAGACTTGTGGTGCAAGATCTGATGGACAAATCTTGCTAACAAGGTAACTTGTTGGGATCGGGTACTCTCCTACGTGAGTACAGACACCACTAACCAAGATGAAATGAAAACAAACATCTTGGTGGCCTGTGTTGATGGAGGTGCGAGATATCCTCATGTGTCTCCTTCTTTTAGCTGACTTTGTCTTAGTGGTTAAGTATTTAGAATCCTATCTATACCACTAGAGATCGACTAGTCCTGATAGTTCTCTCTTCACCCAATCTTAGGTGTCCTAAATACCAACTCAAATGGATACTCGTGATAGATACTCTTATGTGCTATTTGACGGATCCCTAGCAGAAGATGGCATGCCATGCATTGGATTGAGTGCTTTTTCTCTTTGTTCATGGTTGGAACATGAAGTTGATGCTGTTACATTTTCAGTTGGTACATATATAGAAGCCATGTCCGACAGATGAACTAATACCAGTTCTTGGGGAAGCTAGCTCCTCAGTCCAAGACTTGGAAACATCATATTTACTTGGACGTCAAAGGCTTCATCAACACTTCATATAAAAATATTAGCAAGTTATTTCAAATGATAGGATGGGGAAATATCCAGTTACCCTATATATCTTATACAAGTGAGGGCATACTATGATCCAGAGAAAGAAGTGCAAAGGGATCTCATCTCAATGGCTTGATTGGACCACTAGAATATTCCTAACTTATTTACTTGTTCACTTACATTGTCTTATTGGCTACTTGATTGTTTACTTGCACTTGATATATGTATACTTGATTATTGCTCATATGATTATGTTTACTCCTTTTATCTAGTTTGATACTAACAATTACTATAACTAATTTTTCCTGTTGAGTTCCTTTATGCATGCATCTACCTTTTGACACCATCTCTTGAAAAGCCTATCGCATTCTTGAGGCCTCTTACTGGGCATGCTGAAATTTTGTTGAATATTTCTCAAGTCACATAGAAATTAACCAAAGCACTTAGAGGAAAGAATACTATAAGTGATTGATTGATTGATAGAAGGATCCTCATTCCGAAGGTCTGAACTTACTATTTACTCTCTGGATAAACAAGCTTTCAAGCCTCCTACCCATCCCTTATCAAAGAGATTTGCTCACCTAGGTATTTATCAACATTCTTCTCACTTCTAGACCCCACACAGTGATCTTTTAATCGTGTTCCAAGCCTCTGTCTGGCAGTGTAGTAAGAAAAATGGAGGGCTTGAGAGGATTAAATTTTGTTCCAGGTCCGAGACAAAAGTCTTCAAAGGTTCCCATTAACATCTTTAGTTCTTTTTCCTTAGCTTTTGTTGATTAGTAGGATATCATTTGTAAACAAAAAGTGGCTGATAATCAAGGTTCTATCATTGGCTTCATAACTAATGACCTTTTCCTTTCTATCTTGATTAATGGAGCATAGTAGAGAGAATATAGAATGAAAATATAAGGGGATAGAGGATATCCTTGTCTTATTCCTTGCAAGAACTTAAACCATCCACTTGCCACGTACATTGTGGATCAATATATTGAAGGTCACAGTGAGAATACCATATTTTATCCACCTATTCCATTTGCTACCAAAGCTCATGGCTTCCACTGCATGCAAAATATAGTTCCATTCAAGTCTATCATAGACCTTTTCCATATCCGGTTTAATGGCCACCACTCTTTCTTCCTTTCCGTCGACAAAGCATGCACAGTTCCTTGGGCAATAAGGATGTCATCAATGATTTTTCTGTCCTCCACACTTGCTGTTCCAATCTACTAACTTTTGAAGTAACCTTCTCAATCTACCTACCAAAGTTCTAGAAAAACATTGTATAGGATTCCTTGCACACTGTTATTGACAGATTATAATCTTTCATCCCTCTAGTACTGTTCTCTACCTAGGAAATCAGGGACACAAATGTAGCGTTGTGCTGCATGCTTAGAAAAAAATCATATATCCAAAGAAACTCTAAACTGCGTAGATCACCTCTTCTTTTAGTATCTGCCGTTACATTTTACAGAAGATCTTCAGAGATCCATCCAGACCCAGGGTTTCGTCTAGGACTAATCTTTCACCAACTCTCAGTTTCCTCCTTGGTGACATCTTTTCAAATGTATTCAGTTGGGACCTCCGGTTTTCACCTTTTTATGGTGCCTTCATCAATCTTCTACCTGTCCTTGAAGTGATCTACTGAATTCATTAGCTATGCTGCTGTGATCAGCAATTACTACACCTTCATTCTTTTCTTTGATCTTGTTTCTGCCCCTTCAAACGGTGGTAGAAGTATGAAAGAACTAGAAAGGAGAGCAGTCCATTTCACCTTCATTCATGTTACCCTCGCTAGTCCATTTCACCCTTGATTTTTGTCTTCAGAACTAGAAAGAACATCATACAAATAGCACTATAGTGACCCTAGGCATTGTATGTGCAAAGGAGAGCAGATCCTCTCAGTACACGTTTGGACCGAATACTGAGAGGGGGAGGGAGGCCAAATATTGCAAAAAATTCTCTCATGTGATCTCAAAATTTGGCAAATACCTGGACCTTCTCCTTCTTAGTACTGTTGGACTCCAGTCCAAATATGTACTGAGAAGATCTCTTCTCCATAGAAAATCAAGGATAAATAAGTCTGTAAAGAAATAATGATAAACAAGCTAGCAGATTAGTTTAGAATAAGAAATCATCGCATGTCATCACTGAGATTTGATATATTAACAGCCTAAAAGGAGAGAAAGAGGCGTACTCCAGTATAAAATGGATCTTGATAGTTGATACTCTAGAAATTATCTTTTTTGTTTTGTTTTGTTTTGTTTTGTTTTGGGGTGGGGGGTGGGGGGGGAATATACACTAGAAATATCCTCACCACCGTGTCTATTGATACGTAGATACATGCATATGCAAGCATCTTATGTGCATCTAATGAAACTATCTTGAATTCATTCAGGCAAGAAATCTATCTTCAAGGAGATTGCTATGAACATGCAATTGATTTCATACGGCCACCACTACTACTAAGTGTCGCTCGAAATACAAAAGGATGAGCACATGCTTCTATCTAGGCAATGCATTGAAATGCAACTTCAACAAAACCCATACATCTGTCACAAACCAACTTTCAACACAATCCTTCATAATGGAGAAGGGGATCATGATTATCAAATCTCTGGAGTATTATCAATGCACGAGGTTGGTCTGCATGCAAGACAGACACATCTAAAATTATAGAAAGAAATGATTATATATATAAGAAGAGCTGAGTTGGAAGAAATCAAGAGGATATATGGAAATTAATACACGATAAACCTAGCAATCCCAGTGCAATTGCTCCATAGAGACAGTGTTACAAAATGCATCGCAGGGGATTAATGGCATCTCCATGAGCTCGATATCGAAGCTTGAGGTGCCATATGAGGGATCAAGGACAGTGTTCTTCTCTTGGTTGGCATCACTGGCATCAAATTTGGACATCATAGATTGCACTGGTCCTTCAAGCCCTTCAGTGATCAATTCCATGCTGCCATGACTTGGGGCTTCCAATGCTGTCGCAGCAGCAGCAGCCCACAATATAGACGCTTCATCCATGTAAGCCAGGGGATTGAATGCTGAGGGGACAACTTGGGCCTTGTCTAAAGGGGAATTAGGTCTGTTGCTGCTGAGATAATCCGTAGGGATCTGTGTCTGGTCTTGGCCTCTGAAGCTCATCAAGGCACTGTTAGGCTCTTGGGTATGAAAAGTAGGTGGGGATGTACTTTGTTGGAAATGGAGGCCAGGAGGGGGAGGCAACGTGACAACAGGAGGGTTGATGCCCACTGAGTTGTTTGCCTTCACTGTGGTGCTAATGGTGAAAGGCGCCGTGGATATCTGAGGGAGATGGCTTGCATTGCTGCTGCTAATTCCTGTTCGGGAAGAAGGAAGCAGGTTGTGGGTTTTGGGGTCCAACCCTTGAGCAATGAGCTTCTTCTTGATGCAGGAGTTCCAGAAGTTCTTCACCTCGTTGTCTGTTCTTCCTGGCAGGTGCTTTGCTATCTGAGCCCACCTGGGGGAGAAATTAACGGGGGGAAATGGGACAAGGATTGAAAAGACAAGCACTGAGAACTTATGCATAGAGAATACTGTCGGTGCAGTGAAGGGACATGGAATTAGGGTTTTATTTGTTACCTGTTACCTAGAATCCTGTGAACATCTATAATGATCCTCTCCTCCTGTTCTGTGAAGGTGCCCCTCTTCAGGTCGGGCCTCAGGTAGTTGATCCATCTCAGCCTGCAGCTCTTCCCACACCTCTGCAACCCTATATTAACCCCAAAATTAAATTGAGATAGAGATAGACATAGATAGGGAGAGAGAGGAAGGGAGAGAGAGAAAGAGAGACCAGCTTGCTTGGGAACGGCGCTCCAGCAGGCATGGCCGTGGGAAGTGATGTATCTGACGAGCTTCTCGTCTTCTTCAGGAGACCAGAGCCCTCTCTTAACCTTCTGCTTGCTGCAACAGTGATGACCCATCTCAGTTGATCCGGGAGCTCCTGCCAATTTCCTTTCCCCTCTCTTTGACAGTGTAGGTGGCACCCCAAACTTTAAATATTCTTCTCCTCCTTGCCTGTACACCTGTAGCACGTTAGTTACTTCCTATTGTGTACAAATATTTCACATATGTATGTATACACGCCGCAAGCTAGACACCCTCTATGGCAGATGTCGGAATTTTACTTGGTCGGTACTCATGATGCGGACCCGAGGCTCTCATGATGAGCGTCCTGGCAGCCACCAAAAAAGAGAGTCTTCTGCTCTTTCTAATCTCTTCCTCTGCAATATATAGGTTGCCAAGACACTCAAGAAAGTGACTCTCATTTTTCACCATGCATGTCACTGGAAATATATCCAGCTACCGTCAATTTCCTTCCGGCCAGCATCATTCTTGAAGCGTACTTATAGGATATATGTGTGAATAGGTGGAATGCGTACAAGTTCCCTGCCCTTTCATAGGTTTTCTCCTGTTCATGCCTTTCCTTAGTACCGAGGACAAGACAGAGACATAAAACACGAGAAGATACGTTTGTGTGCTAAAGAAGAAAATGAGTTATTCAACCAGGAGGGCGTACGCACCATAAGGATTCTATCACCAACAGTGACAAAATAAGAACATGACACCTACCCTAAAACCATATGAATGAATGACTTTCACTCCACGTTGTCAAATTTTCTCAACTATTAATGAGTTATTTACATATTTAAAATTTTACACATTCGATGCCTATTTCTTATCCATCAGATGAATATAAAATAAATAGCTTAAATCATGTGACTTATTGAACTATCTTAAATTGAGAAATGCTATTATATCACATTTCTTACTGCCATCTTTGTTACACTTCTATGAAGATTCAGATTGTATGGACATGTAAGACATAATAAGATCTACCATACTATATATATATATATAATTAATACGTGCCATTTGACACTATTTTGGACCCATTTTTTATGTTAAAAAAATAATAAAATTTATCATAAATTTTTAAATATTCAATTACCCTCTAAGATTGTTTCCTTCTATTGAAATTTTATTTTCACTATTTGATTGTATCCAATCATAAAATTGAATCGTGGCCATTCATGGAGTACATACAAATCTTAATTTTAAAAAATCATAAAAAATAGTTAAAAAATAAAAAAATTGTCAAATACCCTTAAGGTTGTTTTTGTCTCCTGGACTTTTAATATTCATTACATTACTCACACCCGATTGGACAGATACAATTAATTCGGATATAATCAGACAGTCAAAATTAAGTTCCAAGAGATGAAAATTATTTTGGGGGAGGGAGTTAATTGAATATTTAAAAATTTATGATAATTGTTATGTTTTATTTTTGAACATTTAGATGGGGTTGACATGTAGCGTGCAGTTTATCTACACAGATGTGAAAACCACATCACAGTACTCCTGTAACGACCCGCCATCTTATGATCGGAGACCCGATCATTAAATGGATGTCGGCCCATTAACTGCGGGTTCACACCCGGATCTCACACAACACGTCTGGAGGAGTAAGCGTTAAACAAGGCTAAATATATCAATCTCACGGACTACAAAGATATAACAAGTGCGCAGAAAGGAAGATAACAATGTCCGTATACAGTCTAACAATAATTATATGGTCCAACAAATTAAATAAGTACAGGCAGAAGTAAAGTACAACAACATCGGGGCATATCCCAGAACTGAGATAGCTACTGGTCTGCACACCAAGAAGACGCCACACGCCGCCACACGCCACGAGGCCCACACCTGAAACCGCAGGGAGTGAGCCACACCAGAATTGAGCTCAGTAGGGATCATCCGATCCCCTGCCTCCCACTCACACACCCACAAGTGCAACAATACGGATATATGGCAATTAAGTAAAGCAGTAAATATAACACCTAAACCTGATATGAAACATGCGCACAAGCAGTGTAGCAGGAACAGTTCTAAGTAACCCGAAGAACTCAACACAAAGTCACGTCTCACAGTCAAAGTCCACAAAGCGACTGAACCACACTGTCGACCGAAGTCAAACGTCGCCTCCTAACACTACCACCACTACTCACGCCTGTCCGCCTCTACAATGTTCCGGGGCACTGTAGGGTGAGGCAGTGAGTCAAACTAGGACTAGCTGGGACCAGTGAACCACCACTGCCCAGCTACGTGTGCACACAAGCAGTCTAGACTACTGTCCTACCGACCGGATTGCCTCCACGCCAGGCCTCGGCGCTTCAGGAGGGCCCTGGAGACCGGCGAACCCCCGTCAAGCCGAAGCTATAGGAACTACCCACAAGCTGCGTCAGGCCAAAGGGCGAAAGGTACCACTCGTAACCTTGATCAAAGGTCACATCAGGCCCAGTGGCTACAGAGGTAAAACAACTCCAACAGTACCACAACCAGCTCCACAGCAAGAAACGCGCCGGAAGCTACCACGACAAACAGGGAAAATCCCGACCCGCTGAGACCAAACAGCAACCCCTCGGATAGCACACCGGCTACTCCGGCCCGACGGGCTCAAGGTGGTCCTGCTTCCCTCAGCCAAAGGTAAAACACAACATGTACCCCTCCTCCACCGGTACGGCACAATGCCTCACAGACACCATGGCCCTGTCCCCATCGACCCATGGTGACAAACGTAAACCACAGTTATTCCGATTCCATATTCGCATAAGCACACACACACACAACATGATTCCATTCACACAGTAATCTCCGTCTCAGTATACAACTTAAAGCATGCATTCGAACCATCCAATCGTGAAACATGTGTTAAATAACAGGAGTTAAGCAGTTCTGTCTTGAATCGCGTCGACTGAGGTCGACGCCATTCAAGCCCCTCAAACAGGTTCATTTAAAACAGTTCATGCCTTAAAACACGTCCACCTGGGAAGCCGCCCTTTTAAAACGCGTCAGAACCCACAGACACCATTCACCCCAGAATTCCAGATTTGCAGAAGCCTCAGTCGGGGAGAATTCCTGCCTAAAAGGCGTCATGATGGTCCGACGTCCTTATAAAAGGCATCGTCCAGGCATGACGTCTTTTAGCGCCAGAACCCTGTACAACGAAACCTCGAACAGGGAGGTTTCTGCCCTAAAAGGCGTCGTACTGCCCTGACGTCCTTCTAAAAGGAGTCGACCAGACACGACGCCGTTTAGCGCCAGAGACATGGTTCCCTGGTTCGATCCGAGGGTCTCTCCCTTAACCCCAAACACCCCGAAAATGCCCAAAACAGAAGGGGGAGAAACGGGAAATCAAACTACCACAAGCATGCTACAATTTCACAATCTCGAACACGGCCATTCCCACAATAAAACCCCCTAAACATGCTCAGTCTATCCCAAAACATATCATGCCACGCCAAGGAAACTATAAGCAAGATGATCACGATTCATGCAAGGTTTGTCCCCCTACCGGTTCTTGAACTCCTCTAAGCTCCGTGCCGCCGACCCGCTGCACCGCAGACCGCCGCCGGTACTCTCGAGAACGCCGCCACTCCGCCGGGACGTCGGCCGCCGTCCGGAGAATGGAACGCCGCGAAGGAAGTCGTGGAGGTAGAGGTGAGAGGTAAGGAGGTATTGGAGTGATGGAAGAGGAAGAAGAGGAAGGGAAGGGAGAAAAGAGGGCGGAGGGGGCGGAGAGGGCGAAGAGAGAGAGGGTGAAGGCGAAGAATGAGGGAAAGAAAGGGAGGCTCGCGGGGTCAATCTGAATCTGGCTAAAACGCGTCGATCGAGACGGACGCCAATCAGTCTGACAGGACGGGCCGTACTGACAGCGCTCTGAAACGCGTCGCTCACTACGGGCGCCGTTCAGACGACAGGACAGGCCGTACTGACAACGTTCTGGCGCCGCACACTGACACCGCAGGGTCGCAGTCTGAATTGCGTCGTCCATCGTGGACGCCGTTCAGACGACGAGACAGGGGCCGTACTCTCGCGGCCCGAAACCCGCCTACGTGGCGCACACGTGGCACAACAGAAAGCAGACCTAAATGGCGTCTACATAGACAGACGTCTTTTGAAAGACGTCGAACAGTACAGACGTCATTCAGTCAGAAATCTCAAGACCCCTCAGGGTCGAAACCAGGGGAACCGGCCCGAACCTGACCCGAATACTGAACCCGAAACTTCAGTCCTTACAACTCCTCTCTCCTAAAATTTAGGCATGTTGTGGCACCCGTTAATGGAGAAAAAATAGATTAAAAATAACAAAAGTTTAAGAAAGTTAAACAAAAATTTTATACTGTCTGATCAAAAGATCAAACGGTAAGCCGGTTGGGTGCTCTAAATAACCCATTCGCGCCCACGTAAAATGTGCTTGAAATATCCTTCTCTAGGTTATTTTTCACCCATTGGATTTAATTTTTATTATTTGATTAACGAAATCAACAGTAGTGGTCCAATCAAGTTTGTCATTGTTCAAGAATTAAAATTAAAACACCAGTGATGAGATCTATCTTAAAGTTTAATCTGACGATTTTTTTATTTTTTTTTTATTTTTTAATATTTTTAGACATTTTATTTTTGATACGTACTAGATCGGATGGCTCTAGTTAATTTTCAAAATCAAACAGTGAAAATTAAAGTCTCGAGAATAAGATCAATCCTAAGGAGTTTATTTGAATATTTTAATATTTTAAAAAAAATCTACCTTTTTTTTTAACATGAGGGGGATAGGTTGTGAGGGTGAGGTGTGTTTAGATAGGCTGATAGTACCCCTTGCTTTGTTTGTCGGTACCTGTGCAAAGTCAGAAAAGAATGCGTGTATCTGATCAATTTAGGGAGTAATCCAGGTAAAGTGCACCTCCAGAGATGTGTTTGACTAAGCCATTGGCCATATTTCTACGTTGGGCCATCCAAGATGATCGGATAGTCCGTAGTTTGCCCACCCTGTGCAGGAAGTCGTATTGTTGTACGTCTTAGCTGTGTAAGAACTAAGAAGGTGATTTTGTACTTAAGAAAGTCTCTACTTTCGTCCCAATTAGAAGGATCTTTTTCTCTAGAAAGGTCTTTGTTTCTAAAAAATGGCGACATTATGAAACCACTTTCATGAATCAAGACTACGTACAATACCTCAAAAATAAGAGAGGAGATTCTGTTAGTACATGTTTGAATCGGAGTCCAACAGTATTAAAAGGAGAGGAGGTCAAACATTACAAAAAAAATCCTCATATAATCTCAAAAGTTGGCAAATACCTACGCCCTCTCCTTTTGTACTGCTAGACTCTAGTCTCAAATATGTATTAAGAGTATCTCTTCTCTAAAAACATTGGTTCAAATTGTTGGAGCGGCTATATAAGAGTCTTACATCGATTAATTTTAATTGTGGCCAGTGCTTATGATCTTGGGCCCCTTCAAACTCAACACTCGAGTTTTGTGGTTTGTAAGATGGTATCAGAACAGGACCTGACTCAACTTTATCTTCTAATTTGCGCCACCTCTTGTTATCTAATTTTCACGGCCCAATTTGGCCGCGAGGGAAAATGTTGGAGCGACTATATAATAGTCATAAATCGATTAATTTCAGTTGTGGCCAGTGTTTATGATCTTGGACCCTTCAAACTCAACACATAGATTTTGTGGTTTGTAAGACAAGTTCTCTTCCCACAACAGTGACATCCTCCGTCAAAATCCGGTTTACGGCACTGAGTTTATGATCGAGCCTATCCGATCATATGATCAGATGTTTTTTTTGTGTGGCCAAACTGCATAGGAGGCTTTGATCATATTATTCATATGAGTACGATTCCTCTTAATGCAGTACTGTTCGACTAGACTCGATCTAATATGAATTTTTTTTTTTGCAAAAGGTCTTTTCATCTAAAACTTCTTTGCAGATATCCGTCACTCCCCCTCTCTGAACCGGACTCTTCAAGCAAATTCGTCATGCAAGGATTTCCAAAACCTACGTAAGATAGTGGGTGTCATGTCCCTCTACGAAATCGTTGGGTTGTTGCCCGTTAGATGAGTCTCTCTCCCTCTTTGCATACACGTGTGTGTTGGTGTCTGTGCTTACGTAGATGTGCATGTGTACGTAGGAGAGAGAGAGAGAGAGAGAGAGAGAGAGGAGAAGAGAGAGACTCTTTCTTTCTCCATGGATCATTTAACAGCTGTGTTTGTTTACTTGGTGTCAAGATGCATTGTGGGGGTTGATAGGGCAAGCTCCTTTGTCCTGGTCTGATTATTCTGCTTTGTTGTCTCCCCTTTTTCCTTTGAAGATTTCTCTGACCTGTTCCTCTCTCAGAGACGATCTTCTCGGCCATGGACAAGAAATTAAGCAATGTCGTGACGGCAACCCGGCCAAGTTGGACATTTCGTGGGTGAATGTGGATAAGCCACAGCCACCGTGCTATGAAGAAAGAACGTGAAGTTTTATCTCTCTCGTGTGAAATCTACTAAAGAACCAGCTCTGCGATCGACCAGATTGCATTATTGAAGTCTTAGCTTTCTCAATTCTCCAATCTACGATTGGCAAGGCTGATCACTATCTATATAACTAAATATCTATCCATTTGACTGTACATATATTCATACAATTGAGAATATAGAAATTTTGTTCAATAGGGTCATTCGGATAATGAGTCAATAGAGTCACCCTATTCAGTCGGTAAGGTCATCCTAATTGGCTGGGATGAGTAACCAGTCACTCTAATAAATCAAAATTAAAGGGCTTTAGAAAAATTACAAAATCTAGCTAGGGAGATCACAAAACCCTACTTGTATACTGTGGATCTGCCATGGTATACAAGTCTATATATATCAAATATATAGACATATTAAAATAAATTAAAGCTATTAAGTTCTTACCATGCATCAAACTCCTAATATCTTTCAAAGTTTGATGGTGGGTAAAATTACCATGGAATCTGGGACTCGCATCTCGCACGGACTACTGCATGGTAAGTAAGGGATACAAGTGGGTCGAATTCGGTGTGGATCCGAGACCTTATCTGTTATACTAGTGGCTTATAAAGACTGTCTATTACTGACTTACATGTTAATAATCAGTCGGATAATTAGATTCTTAGTATATCATATATGTATACATACATTATATCTATTATTTCATCTGCTATGTACACTGACTTAGAAAGGGTATTCATTAACTGATCTATAAGAAAATAATCGGTCAAACAATCGAGTTATCTTTACCATTTTTGCCTATCTCTAGTTTGATATGTATTCAGTAGGTCTAAAAGAATTGAAAGCCACGGACTGCTCCATGGTGAAAACAACATTGTTCGACAGAAAGAAAAAGGCTGAAATAATAATTATAAAAATCAGGATGTTCCTTGTCGTGTAGGTCGGTCCCAAAGCCCTTCCTCATCTACAGGGACTGGCGAATGAAAACCTCTAACAAGAGATTAAGACTGCGAGATTAGCATGTAATATTTAACCTATTCCTGCCCGCGGGTGCAGGCAATCATGCACGTTCATTTCTAATTATGAATTAACGAGCAAGATTCAAGACAAGATGAAACAATTCTTTTCTATTGCACTTGCATTATACCTACCATGATTAATTTCCAGGAAGTAGTCAAGCACAAGACCACAGATTGACTTCCATTGCCTAAGGAATGGAGAATTGAGTTGTTAAGTGAAAATGAGGCAACGTCAATCGCATTCGTAAATAAAGCTTGGACTCCATCCACCAGCTAGCTGCTTCCATGAATATATGCTACTCTTTTCCCTTTAATTGGCTCCATAAATTTTATGCCAGCAGCATCATTGTTATCATGAAACCCAAGCTTCAACCCCAATCTCCTTTCAGATAAGAACCCCACACTTGTCATTTAAGTGGACTCATCTCTGAATGGCTGTCTTTTATCAGTGATTATCCACGGAGAAGGGCAAGCAGGGAGAGAAGAACAATGAGCTGGAGCCCTGCTGGGCCTCAGGTTTCCCTTCTTTAGGTGCTGATTTTTCATCTCCTTCAAACAGTCACTATGGAAAGGACTGAGAGAGAATGAGATGTTGATAGGCTATGTGGAAAAAATTAAAACAGCACCACACGCGTGATGTGCACAAGGACAATGACCATCCAAATGGAGATACGTACTAGGGTCGAAAATGACCAAGAGGATGCATGGTATATAACTATAGATGTTGTTTCAATATTTCCTCATGGTGTGCATGCCTTCATCCTTGATCACTAGGTGATGAAACACAAGCGATTAATTATGCCTTCACTCCATCATTCTCTGTGTCCACGGGGTAAAAATTTATATATAAGACTCCCTTGCTGCTTGAGTATACAACAGGGTAAAATTTTAAGAGGGAAACATCCAACTAATCGACTGTGTCCACAGGGTAAAAAATTTGTAAGACTTACTCGCTTGAGTACACAACTGTGAAACAAGTTCTCAGGGCACGACTGTGAAGAACGGGGCAGACAGCGATGGTTGTAGCCCTCAAAGAAATTAAGCATGGAGTGGAAGCTGGAGAAAACTTGTAGTGGACTCCTGTGTGCTTCTAATCCAGGCTGTGTACTTGTGTCTCTCCCAGTGAGGAAGAAAAACCTGTCTCTAAAACAAATGTGGCGTGAGGAGTACTGATCGGTTTTGCGGCAAACAACCTATGATTGGCGTTGGATTTAAATAATAACCACGGCACATAATTTAAACTATAGCCGACAGCTCCATGGTCATGTCTTTGATTTTTAAAGCTGCATGGCCTTTGCCAAGCCATCTTCTTGGCAAGGATAATGCATGGCTCTCTCTCTCTCTCTCTTTCTCTCTCTCTCCTTCTTGTTCTTCTTTGGCACAGATGAGCATATATTACGATTCAGCTGGTAGGTTCTTTTTTTACTTGGGATTTGAAAGGTAGTTGGATGGGCAATCTTTTGTATCAAGAGTGAGCAGTTCCACACTTGACGCTTCTTTCCGATGGGGACGAGAGGAGGAGGTGTCTCTCTCAATACTCCTCCAAGCCGTTTCCCCAAGAACTAACTTTGGTCGTCACTGTACCTTGCCAGAGACAACTCAGATTTGCAAGTAAACTCTCACCTGGTCTGAAGACTTCTATATGGCGCACCAAGTAACGTCCCTGCAAATGACTCTTCTTCATCTTTCTTTAATACGTGTCTTCATGATTCTCCAGAAGAAATCGAACAGGGGGAGGGTTTAGACACAACTTTGAACATGGTGGGAAAAGGGAGAGAGAGAGAGAGAGGCTTGAGGCATACACCTTGGTGCACGTGTGTGAGGGAGAGAGGGGGAAGGTTGAGGCATTAATCTTGCTGCATGTGGTGGAAAAATATTGAGAAAAAGTGATTCAGTGAACTCCACTGTACCATGGGGTCGAGCACTACAGTTAAGAATTTTTTTTATTTATCTCTTTCCGTAAAAATAGAAAGAGTAAAGTAAAAAAAGTTCCCTCAATGTGGCGCTCGGCCGCACGGTGCGGTCGAGTCCACTGAATCGAATCTCTATATTGAAATATTCTTGTTCTTTTTTCTGTATTATAATAACAGAAAAAGAGAACTTGAAAAAGAGAATTTTTCTATTTTTTAAAAATTTTAAGTCAATTAAATCGAGTAGAATATAGATAATATAGGTAAAGTAGAATAGAAGATGAGGTGATTCACTACCATAGTAGATGAAAAGATTTCAGCGGGGTAACCAATTAGGCAACTAATACCTGCTGTCTCTAGAGTTTTCCTTTCTGAAGCTACAAACATCATGCATGTAACGTCTTTTACCACACACGTTCAGGTAGTCTTGCGAAGATCCGTCGGTGTCAAATTTTCTTTAGATATGACATTTGAGAACACCTAAGAATATTTCATTTAGAAGTGAAGTATATTGATATTAATATGATAGTTCTAACCATATTTTATATATATATATATATATATATATATATATATATATATATATATATATATTGTAAATGCTAGCTTGGTAATTGAACAAAGGTAGACGTGAATGATTTTAGTTTCTAGATTTGAAAGATATAAAAGTTAATAGGATAGTTATCTGTGCAAATATACTCAATTTAAGGGTGTACATGATTGTACTTTTAGATGCTATCCTTTTTTAGATAGAATATAACTTCTTAATATTAAGGACAAAAGATAAGGTACAAAAAACAGGAGTAAAGTAAAAATGTATCTGACTGTGGAACTCGACCTTACGATGAGGTCGAACTCACTGAATCATTTCTCATAAATATATTATACAACATATAAAATGCAGTGGCGAGCTGGCGCGGGATATGTGGCAGACAGCGGCCCATTGAAAGTGGGCTCTTTCATGAAACTGGGCCGGCCCGGGCTTCTTGAGGCCCAATGCAGGTCCGCCGGTGACTCTCCTAAGAATAGTTAAGAACTTAAGATTAATATTCCATGAGTTTTAGGATTGTTAAGATTTTGTTTAAACCTGATTAACTCAATATATTAGTTAATGACTTATTTTTTAATTACAAGAGGGAATTAGGAGCGGATGCTGTAGCATCCAACTCCACTGCCTTTAACTAACTATATTAGGTACCCATATGACGAATAGAAAATTTATTTATCTGAATCTTACTCCGGCAGGAACTGCAGACTATATTTTGAATTTGGAATAGTTGGATATTCAAATATTATTCCAACTCGGACTATAAAATATAAAATCTTAACCCATATACCTATTTTAAATTAATAAACGTGCAACTAGCTAACCTTTAGACATATTTTAAACTACTTAAATAATCAATTAAAGGAAATGTTTAAGAACATTCATGGATAGGATTCTAATCATTGAAATCTCCAATAGGACCATAAATATTCCCAAACATCCAACATCTCTTAAGATTGTGAGTCTGCCAAATCCTAAATAAAAGGGGAGAGAAAGACATGGATGTTTCTCTCCCTTGATTTTGGGTAAAAGCTATTCTTGGGTTGCTTTCAAGGGAAGATGGCATACTTTGGGAGAAAAAGTCTGTAAAACCCTCAACTAGCAACAGAATCTTTCTATTGTTTCAATGATGGAGGTTGGCATTTCAGTAAAAAACTCTTCTCAGCTCCTCTTACCTCTAGAGTTTCCCAAACAAATTAAAGACATCTTTTCTCTCAGGAGACAACATAAGTACTTTCTCTGATTGGTGTCGAAAAAATGATTTCTTCAAAATCTCTTTTGTTCGAAATAATTCCAAACATTGTTTTAAATATGATTCAAATTGTATGCCTAAATGAATAAGCATGACTAAAATCAGAAAAATTAACCATAACTTTTTCATCATTATCCCTCTAGATATCTATTAAACATACTGCAATAATAATTTTTAGATATCTAAATAAATAAATACTATAAAATTTAGAAGAAATGCATAGTTATAAGTTTTTAAATCTAAGAACTAATATTAAAAGACAATCAATCCAACAATAATCATTTTTTTAAGAATGATAATAGTCCAAATGTATTGGGTTATGAGCTATGGCTTCACCTTTGGGGAAGGTGAATAGAATGATAATAACTTTAAAAAAAAATTCAATGACATAATTAAAACTTCAAATGGTATGCATAATAGCTAGATCGATAAAGAACACACACTGCATAATCACATAAGAGACATAAACTTTATAATAGTTCGATCTACTAAATGATGACCTACGTCTACTCTCCAATCCTATTAGACCTTTTCTACTAGAACATTATTTTTAGTACACTACTAGTAGATCCGATCTAAGCCATCAACAAACTAGATACTAAGTCTTTAGTTAGATTCTCCCTAGATATCAAGTCTCTAGTTGAGCTAACTCCTAACCCACCCAAAAGTTAGCCTTCTTTCAAATAGAAGGAAATCATAACCTCCAATCTTTTTAAGGATTAGCCCTCTTTCTCCAAGAAAAGTGACAACAAAAAAAAAAGATTTCAAAATTAGAAGTGTCACAATCTAAACCCCTAAACCAACCACACATAAGACAATATTGACTTTCTCAAATATTATAAATCACAATAAGTAGAGAGAAAGATTAGGCCTTTAGATCCTTCTTGTTGTGTTTTATCCTAGTAGCTTCTGCTCAAGAAGCTTCACCAAGATCTCCTTCTTAGTTAAAGAAGACATCTTTCAAATTGAAGAAGCTCCCCATAATCCTTGGTCTTGGACTTAGTCAAGAGAAGGATGAAGATGAAGGACACAACCACTACAATCTTTCTTCTTAACATGCATACATTTAGAAACTCACAAAAATCATCTTCACTTATTAAAGTATAATTCAAGAGAGAAGGTAAAAAACATAAAGTCTCTCTCTCTCTCTCTCTCTCTCTCTCTCTCTCTCTCTCTCTCTCTCTCTCTCTCTCTCTCTCTCTCTCTCTCTCACACACACACACACACGCGCGCGCGCGCGCACACACACACACATTCTAGTTCAAGGCAATCCAACGATGATTTGAATATCAACCTTGGATTGTATGTCATAGTTGGCCTCTTGATAATTTTCTTTTTGATCTTGATCTTTTTATATCACAAAGTTAGTTAAATGTTTTGTTTACCTCAAAATTTATCCTCAGGACTCAACAAAATAAATGTCCATCTTTTATTTCTGCTTCGTCTTAGATGGGTACGCGGTGTCCGAGTGAAGTAGGCTGTGGCTAGGCACCTCGCTCATCGGATCCATCTGATTAAGGATATATTGTGTGACACTATCTAGGCAATATTTATAACAGACATTTCTCATGCTATAAAATTAATGATTTCTTTTACGTTCCCATTTCTTAAGGCTATAGGTGGGTCAATCTATTTTTCGAATTGGCTCGTGTAAGCTAGCTGAGCTCAAGCCAAAATGACCACAGCTGCACCAGCTCAAGCTCCAAAAATAATGCATCAGATTCGAGCGGAACTGGGGTCGGCTCAGACCAGACTCAAGCCAGCTCAGGTTGGAGTTGTCTTGGCTTTGGATTGTGATGTAGACTAGATCTATCACGATTGGACTCCGGAGCTGGAATCCGAAGAAGAGGATCCGAAGCCGGTTCGGATCGGTGTAAGAGGCCCGACGGGGATCCGGAAGGCGGAGGAAGCGGAGGCGAAGCCGAAGGTCCGAAGGCCGAAGGGTGCTCGGTCGGTGCAGGCTTGTCTCCGGGAAGTCGGGGCCGAGGCTCCTTCGGCGGGCGAAGGGGCGGCGCGGATGAAGCTCCTTCTGGCCGAATTGCCGACAGGCGATGAAGCCGAAGCCGAAGGTCCGAGGCCGGAAGAGTCTCGGACTTGGCTTGCTCTTGGATAGTGAGCCCAAAGCCCCTTTGTCGGAGGAAGGGGCAGCGCGGAGCCGAGTCTCCTGTCGTGGAGCAGCCGTCGTACGGCGTCGAGACCAGGGAGAGGAGTCTGAAGTCGGCGGCCGAGACCGACTCGGGAAGGTCGGTGATGATTCGAACCGAGCTCCTGCAGGAGGGAAAGAAGAAGAAAACCGGTCAGCAGGAGTCTCCGAGTTCGGCCCTGGGGAACCCCCTCCGACGGTCAAGTTAGCTCCTGAAGAAGAGTCGATTCAGAAAGCAAAGAGAGTAGCTTTAATGCTTTTCGGACTATAGTCCTTGAGGGTCTCGGAGGCAAAGAATTGCATACCTTTGGCAATAAATAGCGGTGTATTTATAGCAGAGGATAGAGGATGGTTAACGGTGGCAGCCGATGTAGGACTAAAGGAGGGCTTACTGATAAACCGCCATAGTGCCTGATCCGCTACCGGAGTGGGCCGGATTCTGCTACCGGGCCGAAGGGGGTTGGGCCGCTGATGGGCCGAAGCCTGCTGGACCTTGGGCTGCCGTGCTATTCCCGGGCCGTAGGCTGATGGGCCGCTGACGGGCCGAAGCCTGTTGGGCCGGGAGCGACGGTGCCGCTTATTGGGCCGAGGGCCGCTGGGCCGCTGACGGGCCGAAGGTCTCCGGAGGGCCTGGTACTGCTGCTGTTGGGCTGAACGGGGTTTGGGCTTGTTTTAATGGGCCGAATCGGATTCTGCCTCATCAGATTGTATTCTAGTTTGTAGTATTTTACCTCAAATCAAAGGATATTTAAGATTTTCTTTATTTTTGTGTCTCTGTAATCTCTGTATTTACTTTTAAACCCTTCACGATCTTTAAAGGCTCCTTTCAAAAACTATCCGGTTAATAATCATAAAAAAAGAATATCTTAAAATATTCATAGAAGTTTCTAATATATATCATAGAAATATGATATGTGAAAGGAATATTTCGTGAATATGCTCTTTCTCTTTTATAATTGTTAACGGAAGGCATCTTTTAAGGGGGTTTTAAGACTGTTCGGAGTTTAAAATAAATATAAAGTTACATCGACTAACATAGAGTATTCGAAAAATTTAAAAAAAAACTACTATTTTAATGTTCAACTGATTCAATATCTTCTCTCTTCTCAGCCATGTTCCTATTGATCTCAAACGTTCATAGGCATCGAAAGGCCAGAAAGACCGAGAAACACTTGCTACACCGTTTGGCTCACCATGATCGTCTAGCAATGCAGTGAAATGAAAAAATTAAAACAATTTTGATAGATCCCAATTCGACTTATATATTCGTACAATTTGCTTTCCTTTTATTATTCATTCGAAAATTTCTTTTCTTTCCCCATTTCTCTCGGCATAGCACGTCCATGTGCCTGCTAGGGACGAAAATGTATGTGACCTTGCAGTCTTACGTGCAATGATGGTAAGTCTTTTTGTTGCATCAGAGATTACCTGGTAGTGTTAATCATTGGCCACTCTGGTTGATCCGGCATTCGGACCCATTCGATATTGAGTTAAAAGGTTCCGAGGATTTAGATTATTTTACAAATAACTTCCTATATTATAGTATATGTTTGAAAATTTGTATGTACAAGGACCCTATATTATAATATATGTTTGAAAATTTGTATGTACAAGGAGTATTTGTAAATAAGTTACTGTATGTCGGCCGCATAATTCTGCCGGTTTATTATATCTGCAGGTTGTGTGGTTGGCTGTCAAAACAGGTCTATACCCATTAGTAGACCTATTTTTTTTTCTTTTTTTTTTCAGCGATACAGTGGCTGGATATACATAGATATTTGCAAGTGATCAGGGATCGAGTTTGACATATCTTCTAGGAAATAATTTTGTGTTGGTCAAGAAGACCGTCTAATTAGACGAGAATTCTAGGTCCGCCTAATTATTTAGGAAAATAATTTTACGGACCAGGGACAAAGATTTCAACAGCACTTTATGCTACATGGCTGGAGAGTTTTTAAGTTTCAACTAAGATCGAACCTAAGACCTCCCAATTAAAAGACAAATGGTGAACCAAGGCAGTTGGTTCTCGACCTATTTAGACCTTTTAATCCTGGGAAGAAAGGTTAGGGTATGCCGATTTACCCAACAAGGGACCCATTAGCCTATTTTTAGATGTAATTTTGTTTGAGCAAGTTTTTTTTAAGAAAAAAATTTGTCTGCCATTGTCTTGCCTTTCGATCAACATGATCGGATAACAGCGCCAGGGCATTATTTATTTTCTTTAGGTTTCTGTGATTCTGGGCCTACAACTAGACCATTTACCAACCGAATGACAGTAAGAGATCAAAAAAGTTTTGTTCTAAGTTTATTTGAAATCCAGAGTAAAGGAATGAGAAGTGTACCTGAGACCGGACAGATTACCCGTTAACCCACTTGAATTTCGGGTCTAGTATCGGTCCGGGTGCAACCCAGCCCACTTACACGCCTAGTGTGTACAGAGTTGTTTACAAATACTCATTATACAAGGTATTTTTCACAAATACATAATCGTTTAAGTTTATTTGCAAAAATTCCTAAGAAGCGCCCCAACTCATCTCGGTGGCAAATCAGAGAATCGGATTCTACTTTCTCTACTGGCAAGCGTCGATGCCCCTTAACCCTATTGCAAAAGACTTATACTTGTTGTAATGTTTCATGCTACTGCATGCATAGGCATGTCGAGACAATGCAGAGTGGGTAAAAAAAGAAAAAATTGAATTTTTTAGACTTTTTTATTTTCAATTTTTTAAAAAATGTTGATATTATAGATAACTTCTTCGAGTCGTACACTTTGACGTAACGGGCTCACCTTTCTCCCTCTGTGCGGGAGGTCCCGAGTTCAACTCATACATTGTCACGGGTTTCTCTTTTCCCATGTTCCATCCGGTTATTGTCGACGCTCGAACCTGGGACCCCTTCCCCCTTAATAGAAT
The DNA here is from genome assembly GCA_030544215.1 of Zantedeschia hybrid cultivar. NCBI lineage: Eukaryota > Viridiplantae > Streptophyta > Magnoliopsida > Alismatales > Araceae > Zantedeschia > Zantedeschia hybrid cultivar. Next base: position 54,375,025 of record JARZZO010000004.1, read on the forward strand.
TTTCCTCCTTACTTACCATTAGACTATCAGTTAAAAAAAAAAAAAAAAAAAGATAACTTCTTCTAATCTGACTATTTACAGAAAAGTCTATGTGATAATTTCTTTTAATCTAACTATTTACAAAAAAGTCTCCATAATTTTTTAAAAAAATCTTACAAAAAAATCCTTCTAATTACCTTTTGTGATAGATTTTAACTTCCTTTAACATCAGTTTTTGTGACACTCAAAGGTGTTATATCAATTCACGAGAGTTTATGGAGATTTATTCATAAATAATTATATTACAAATTTTTTTCGTAAATATATTATATTTATAAGGATTTTTTTTATTACATCTTTTTGAATTTCAGTCATGAATCATGGCAACGGCATCTTCACCCTGTACAACGCTCGCTGCACGCGCGCGTCGCAGCTGTGCAGGTACCCCATCATCACGCCTATGTTGTATCCGAATCGTTAGATCCTAGGCATGAATCTTTTTCTAATTTTTTTTTTCCGACCAATAAAAGATTGAACTGAAGTGGACCTTGAACCAACGGGATAGGACGGTTAGCTTCACCCCTTAACAATTAGGTTAGTCTCATATTTTTAAAAAGAAGGCTAAATCAAGATATAGTCTTATATTAAAAAATTAGAAAGATCTTGTCAAACTGGTTTCCCTTCTCGTTTATTTTTAAATTTAAATTTAAATGAGAAAAGAGACAAAAAAAAAGTATTCAAGCACCTTTAATACTTGACATCGTAGCTGCAATCGATCAAACACGCAGTCGTTGCATCATCTCACAAGGGTAGAGACTTTTGCAGATACACCCTAGAAAATACCATATGTGTATGTATACTCTTAACTCTCGCATATTGTCATCAATACTCTTCAAATATTCATAAAAAAAACATTTATTTCTCTCTGTCAAAATAACGTGAACTTCAACTAAATATGTCAAAAAAATTTCATAAATCTTGAGGACGTGGAGAGTACTTAATGGCATTTTGACATAGGGTTATCTACACAAAATATTTATATTTGATTTAGTGGCATTTTGATGGAAGAGTATAAATGCGCCATTTCTAAAGATTCTAGGGATATTGAAAATAATATGTGAGAATTGAGGTTAAAAATACAAATATAGTATTTTTTGGAGGCTCTTATGCAAAAATCCCTAGAAAGTATTACTCTTACTTAAAATGGATTCTTGCATACGTATATTCCTGAAAAACACCATTATTTGCAACTATACCTCCAACTCCCACAATTTATTTTCAATACCAAGTCTCAAAAATTTTGTGGTTATACCCCTCCATCAAAATACCGAAATTAGACTTAAACATTTTGTATACACACTCCTATAGTCACTAATATATTGTATATATACCCCTAAATTCACTAAAATTTTAGATATGTACTCTATGTTATCAAGATTTGCGGAATCTTTTTAGCATATTCAGTTGGGATACACATTATTTTTACAGAAGGGCATAGCCACAACATTTCTAAGATTTCAGGAGCATTGAAAACAATATGTGATAGTTAGGATATAGATGCAAATACATTATTTTTTAAGGATATATATGAAAAATCCACATTTAAAATGGGTTGGCATATATCATATTTGGGGTAGACAAGGCTGGGTCAACTTTTACTGGTACAAGTTAGTCCGTATTGCCTTTGACACGATTTTTCATTAATCCACGGAAGAAAATAGCCACTTCTAAATAAGTTATCAACAAAAAAATCAGAAAGACATTTGTCTACGGACACACCTCCATAATCAGTAATATATCCTGAAAATTTGAGCCAGTCCATTCCAACTCAACCGGATAGGTTACTCTAAATTCAAGTTGAATTGGGCCATGACAATTTAGATTAGAGAAATATTTGCCGTAATGCCCCGGGCATGCCTCCATAATTAGTAATTTTGTATCTTGAAAATTTGAGCTAGTCCAGTCCTCACCTGGATATGTTATTTTTAATTGAATTTGGGTTGGGCCATGATAATTTAGCGGAGAGAAGTACTTGCTACAATGCCTCATGATTATAATTTGAGGACATGTGAGCAACTCGGTCGACTCGAGTTCACGAGTTGTACTGTTCAATTCTTTATTTTATATTCTAAAAGATAAAAAATGACAAAAAATAAGAAAAAAAATGTAAAGAGCCACCCCTACGTGCACCTAGGCAAGTATTTCTCTTTAGATTATATATGAGTTGAGAAGAATTTAGACTAAAGCCATGTTTATTTAAGGCCAACTAAAATTAGCTTGACCCAATCCAACCTGCCCAACTCCTTTCCTTAACCCTAACTGCAGCAAGTATTACTCTTCCTGTTATTGTCTTATTACTCATACTGTAGCGGATGCAGAAATTTTATCCGGTAAGATCACTCAGACTTTAAGTCATAAGCATGGTAGGAACAGTGGGGTTTTTAGTTGAACCACATTGGATCTTGAGTTAGGTCAGTGAGATCCCGAATTATACTACATTAGACTAGACCAATGAACCTGACAAAATCCAGTAGGGTCTCAGGATCCCACTGAGTTAATGTTGGATCCACCACTGCACACAAACTTGTGTCTATGCAAAATAAACAAGCATTGCTTCGTCTATTAATCATTACCCCTGGGGAGTGCACCCATCTGGTATAGGCAGCTTAAAAGATGGGAGATTCGATCTACACTTTAGTATAGTTTGTTCCATATCTTGGAAGATGAAGCCAAAATGGTAAAAGGAGATAGCAGATGGAGATGGAGGCAAAACCAGGCAGACATATCGACTCCAGGGGAAAGTATGGGCTCGTGACCAATTGGCTGTGCAGGCTGGACCTGGAGGCCGGAAAAGGGACTGGCCTAGCAAACTTGTGAGAGAAAAAGGTTGTAGAAATTTGATCCCTGTTGCGGGGAGGCTAACCTAACATCGAATGCCCACCAAGTAAAAGCATACATCAGTTTTAGGGCTGTCAAGGGATCTAGAATATCCAGAGCCGAGATGAATTTACGTTGATTAGTTGAATGTTTATTTGAATACAACATCCAACAGATATATCTGAATATCTGTTCAATCATCTAATTGATAGTCGGAGCGGAAACAGGAAATAGACATTCACTCCAAATACTGTATTTTGATAATCTCTTTTAATTTTAATAATGTTTATTCATTTAAATAATTAATTAACATCTAGAATAGTTTTAATAGGTGAGGGAAGAGGTAATGATGAAATTTATCGTAGATTCTTTAATTTTAAATAATTTTACTTGTTAGAAAAATTATGTGAGCCATATTTTGTCATTGTCTAAAGTATATTTAATGAATTAGTTGAGTGGTTTAAAACTTATCGAAATAACTTAATTATTTTGTTATTGTCTCATGTATATTTATAACTTAAATATTTATTGATCTAAAATACGTCCATGATGCTTGTAGTTACATTTTAGAATCCTAATATTTATAAGGGATTAAGTTATAGTCTGAATTTGAAATAATCAAAGATTTGGATATTATCTAAGAGAGTCGAGTTTTGAATATCAAAAACTATTATCCAACAGATACTTTTGAGAGTGGGATATTCATATAATACTCAATGGAATGGAGTTGGATGCAGTGACGTCGACTTTGTATTCACTCTGTTGACAGCCCTAAGCATCTTTCTGACCGCACACCAAAATAAAAACGAGTTTAAGAAGAGGAATAGGTGAAAATATTTGGGACAAATAAGTACACTCTTGATCAAAGATTTACCTTATTTTCCATTCTTCTTAGCTTTTCATTGACTGTGAGGTCTTTACGGGACAGATTTTTCATCTTGTATGTGGGACTCAACATTCACGTTTGGAAAACTTATTTGAAAAAACTCAAAAGACTTCAAAGTATCTAATAAGGCCATTATAAATTCAAAATATCTTAAAGGAGCATTCCTCCTAAAATTCATATCCATAAGACACAAAAGTCATACTTTTCTAAGATACTATCTAAATTGTCCTCAACTGTACTACTAATATTGTCCCGATCCAAATTCATGTAATGTGACCTTTATACCCTTGATCACAAAATATGTAAGACAGACTTTTTGCTTTTCTTAATTACCAAAAAGGGCACAAACACTAAATAATAACAAGAAAGGTCATTCTTCAAAAATTTTAAATTTAGAAGATGGTCTTGAATTTTTAGAATTAGCTAAAGGACATATATATTAAAATAACAAACAATAACATTATTTGAATTTTTTTTCATAAGAATGCATAGAGTAAGCATGACTGTACTAGTAACTATTCAAATTGGCTTATTGATTAATTGTTATATAGTTCGAAGCAGTGTAACATAAATCTTCGATTTTTTAAAAACATCGTGATTTAATCACATTTTTTCATCTTAACGTATTTTTCACAAACAAATCTTGATTTATTGAAAGAATTATTTAAAATCTTCATATCAAAAACTAGTTATTTAATCACATATTTTCGGGAAAAGTATATTTTTAAAACAAATTTATTCATTTTTATAATATATATTCTTATATTTTTATATTATATTTTAAAATTATATTTTATATATTAAAATATTTACATATCTTTCACGATTTTTTCACAAAGTATTCAGATTTTTTGCCGACTTGAGACTTTTTTACCGGATCGATTTTTCCATAATCCTGACTTAGTGACATTGGTTCAAAGTAGGGTGCAACCATACCGAAGTCCACTAGGTCATACGATGTACAGTTATTTATTTACCAATAAAGGATCTTCATAAATGAAGGTCATGATTTAGTGCTCTTTCTTCTATATTTTTAAAATTATCCTTAAATAAAATCATGATTGAGAAACTCTTGTCTCTTTGAAGAATAAAATTTCAATAAAATTATCAAATTTAGATATTTTTATTAGTATCTTTTTTTCATAGTTATAAAAAATTTAGGAGGTTATTTTAGACATATAAATGAGTGACCTTTCTTGATATTTTGTGATATTAGTATTGTTTTTAGTAGTTAAAAGGAGCTGAGTGTCCCTTTTAGATATTTTGTGATGAAAGTATAAAAATCATATCACATAAATTTTGATTAGTACAATTCATTTGTTAAAAAAAAGGGCGTTTTGGTAATAGCATAGGAAAAGAATGATGTCTGTCCTTTGTCGATATAAACTTTAGATGGAGTCAGATATTTTGGATTTAAAATGTCCTTATTAAATATTTTGAAAGTCTTTGGCCTTTTGGGTAATTTTTCCTTAAGCTTTTCCACAAATTCTAATTTCACCTCTGTACTCTTTTTTTGGTCTGAAACTATAAAAATTGATAACTGTAAGATGTCCATACAGTAACATAATAGCATGTTAATATTTTAATACATTAACAAGTTAACAGTTAACTACAAACATGTTAAGTCTTAATATTAACATGAACACGATAAGAGTTGGATACGATTTGGATGCAACACATAAATGTGTTTAAGTTTAGCATAAACTCGTTTTCCATTATAACCTTAGCTTGGATGGGCAAATAAAATAAGTTTACAGTAAACTCAATTGAGGTTATAATAAACACGAAATCTTCCCATAAACACATTTTTTTGAAACTTGTATGAAGTTGGTTTATGTCGGAGACTCTCTCGAGTTTATCATAACTCCATTATGCTAACATAAAACAACCAAATATGAGTTTTTTACATAAAATATATTTATGATAAAGACATTTATGGTAACTCTGTCCATGTTTACTTAAGTTGCATCCAAAAGGAGCTTTAAGGTGTTAGCACTATTAACCCATTAATAGCAGCAAAATAAATCTCATAAAGGTTCATTTTTTTTTATGATGGAGAACCTAACGCATTGGTATTCAGGTCTACGGAAAGTGTGAGAGTCATAAAGGTTTCATTTGATTCCATGTAACACAGACTGCATGAAAGATTTTTTTTTCAAAAAAATATAGTACAATGACCTGTTTGATAACCTAAAAAGCTATAGTCAATAGAAATCTTAACTCATTGACTCGCCTTTTCCTAATTTTAATGTCCGTAAAAATAGATGGAATGTCTTTTATGACAGCAACTGAAAATATTTTCACAAGTACCAAATGCAAATTTTGTTTTCATTTTTCTTTTGAATCCTTGTTTCCTTAAAGTATGAGTCTAGCCAGCACAAAAAATGACAAGGAGACAAAAGATATGGTCAGGACTTCTGATAGGGGGATTCAACTAACTTTTCCAAGAGATTTTCTCTTGTAAGCTCAAATTTGAATGTTAGGATAGAAGGTCCCAGGCTCTTCACATCAGCCATGTTACTTTCACCATGGAAGAGGGCTTTTTCTGTAGTGTTCCTATCATGAGCAGTTTCACATCCAGGACAGAATTCAAAACCACTGAACAAAGCAGGTTTGGCCCAATCATGTTGAAGAAGGTCAGTTGAGAATGCAACAAAGGTGTGGCTTTCCCTTTTAAGAGAGGATGTCAGGGAGATCAGGCCTCTATAAGCTTTTGATGCCTTTTACTTTGAGGAGACTTGCTACTTGCTCCTTCCCACAAGCAAAACAATGCAGTCCAAGATAAAAATTAAAATTTTTGAATATTAACCACAGTGAAAAGCAATAGAAGAAGTAAATCATGTGACGTAACAAATCCTGTTGGAAGTAGCCTCCTAGGTGTTTGATTACTGTATTAGATACTGTATCAGTGTTACTTTTGATATTGTTTCTTATAGTGGGTATTTAATTTGTTATGCACCATCAATTTTTGTATTTGTACTTTGGTAAAATATATTATTATTATTATCATAAATTTAGTAAGCCTAAACCTCTGTTAAAAATATGAATCTAGTTTTTTAGCGTCTCAAGACCATTTCTCCTCTCCCTTTTACCCTTGTAACTCTTTTTCTTTCCCCTTTAGCTACCAACCTGTGTGTTTCTTTATTACATGTATCATTTTCATCATATCAATACTGTGAAGTACCTCAGAAATATCAGTTCCAAAACTAATGTTTTATCAAAACAAACACTCCAAGCAAACAGGGCATCAGATAACCTTTCTCCCTGTTTCACTGGAGATCAAGAATCCAGTACCAGGATCATGATTTGGGACCTTCATTGGATAGAGGGTACTAACGTCCACAAAGATAAGCCAGGAGCTCCCTGATGGTACGCTCCACTGGTGTAACACTTCCACAAGACCAACCTTACTTGCTCATACAATAATATCTTTATATGCGTAAGGCATTTGGTACTTAATTGTATATGCATAGGCTCAGTGGCGGATCCAACATTGATTTACCCCACTTGATTTTGTCAAGTCTATTGATCCAATGCAATGTAGTATATAGTCCGGGACCCCACTGACCCAGTCCAGGACCCCACTGGCCTAATTCAGGATCTCATATAACCCAGCCCAAGACTTCATTGACTCAGCCACACTTATGACTTAATGTCTGAGTGATCCCACTTGACAAAATTTCTGCATCCGCCACTGCATAAGCTACGTATATGCATGCTAAAAAATAACCCACATGAAGCACTTTAAGGAAGATGCCACGAGGCCAGAAAGATTAATAGAGGGTCAAAAAGACCCTTTACACACGTATTACTTAACGTAGATACAGGGTAAGTATAGTGGTAACCTTGCAAAGAATGAGAGCTTAGTGAAAGCCATTAAGTAAACAAAAGCTTGCTCAAGTGCTTGCAATCGGATTCCCCCCATTAGGGAGATTATAATATGATTCCCCAAGTGAAAGTTAAGGAAAGCACAAGAGAAAGGACGGTTGTCTACTTTCTTCAAGATTTTTGATACTAGAGCTGCTTTCAGAGTGATTGAGGAATCTTCATGGTGATGTGGCTAACTCAGAAACAAATTAATTCCCTTCGACCTGATCCAAAGAAAAGTAAGCTTGTTATGACCTAATAGCAATCAAGAGAGGGCTTCTATTATCGAGCACTATCTCCATTTAGTGCCTCAGGAATGATGACAGTTGAATTATAGATGCAACATGCATTAGATTATTCAAAACCTGAATCACCCTGTAATCAACTCTGCATCCAACAGTGTAAAATGACACTCATAAACGAAATAACCACCACCAACTCTAACAAAAACAATGAAGTAGAAACCTAACATGCTTAACAATTAGAGAGTACCTAGTAAAACTTGTATTAAATTAAACATGATGACATCAAGGAAAAGAGGCCAAGTAACAGGCCTCTTTACTGTCCTTCCTGGTTGAGATTGTGACAGCAGCAGTGGAGGAGGAGAGTGTGTTCTGCCAGATACCAGCTCCACATTCTCCATTACATTTAAAAGGAAAGGCATGTGGGGCAGCAAGAAGTAGAGAATCAGAATGCACACCCCAGTGCGACAAAATCAAAACAAATAAACACAAGCCTTAAACCTCCACATGTTCATCCTATCATTTGCCCACATGTCAAGTAACAAGAAAAATGCAGAGGGATAGAATCCAACATGGACATAGCAAAAATGAATTAACAAACAGGGGCCAATGACATGGGGGAAACAATTACAAACAGCTAATTTCACTTAAATCTTCCACTATGAACACTTCACAGCAAAGGAGCTGGAACACAACCATGTACACTGTACAGCACTGGAGTTGGAACTGGACTATTTACTCTTCCTCATTTCTACTAACTGCAGAAAATCAAATAACAAAAAAGGGAAAGTGAAGAACAAGAAAATACAAGGAGGTGACCATGATGATGACTGGATGATAGAAGTGGATCACTCCTCTTCCACCCTTTTGTTCTTTCTTTTCCCTTCTTCATGAGATTCCAAATCTAAAAATTTCAAAATAATAATAATAACAAAATAACCTGTTCCTATTCTTCTTCTTCTTCTTCTTCAGTTCTTACCTGGAAACCTCGGCGAAGAGCAGCTCCTCCTCCTCCCTCTCAATAAAGCGCAGCTGCTTCGTGATGAACGCCTCCACCTTCCGCCGGAACTCCACACTGTCGTCCACAACCACCACCATGTCGCCGCCACGACCGCCCTCCTCTCCCTCCTCTTTCTCCTGCTCCTCTTCTTCTTCTTCCCACATTGCCACCACCTTCCGGCGAGCACCTAGCTCAGTCACCGACCTGCAAAGCAGCTTCTGCTCCATACCCCTGTCGGAGAAGTCTCCCACAAGACCCTCCGACCTCACCCGCCTTAAACAGGGGCCTTTCTCGAGCTCGACCCTCCCCTTCATGGGGTGGGTGGCAGAGGCGGTCGTGTTCTCCACGCACACGGCCTTGTCCTCCCACACGACGTCCTCCTCCTCCTCCTCCTCACCCTTCCACTGCAGCTGCAGCGGCGGCGGCACGGATGATGAGGAGTGGAAAAAGTAGCCGAGGTGGTCGGAGACGTCGAAGATGGCGGGTGTAGCGGCCGGGTGGGCATCGCCGGACTTGGCAAGGAGGGTAACGACGATGGCATTACCGACGACGAAGGCGGAGAAGGGGTGGAAGATGACCGTGGGAAGGCGGCGGAGGAGGCCCCCGCAGAGGGCGAGGGCGGGTGGGAGGCGGTCGGAGGACCAGAAGAGGAGGGCGAGCGCCGCCAGGGACTCGAGGAGGCAGCGGGAGAGCGCCGCCGCCCGACGTAGGCCGCTGTAGCGGAGCACTACTTGCTCTGTCTTAGCCTTCACCATGTCCATTCACCTTACAAGCTCACTCCAAAGGTGGCGCCTTTGCTTCCAACACGAATGCGCTCTCTCTCTCTCTCTCTCTCTCCACACTTATAGCCAACCTCATCACTGTCTTCCCTCCCTGTGCATGTTATATATATATATATATATATATATATATATATATATATATTTATAATGGCCTTCCTGCCTACCTAGCTACTTATCTACTTGTATGTTCTGGATGTTGAAGAGCTGGGAGAGTAGAGGACCCTGTGCTTTTGTCTGCCCCGAGAGTGCACCTACAGGAAGAGAGGGCCATTCCCACCCACACCCACACCACACAGTTCAATATGAGGGTGATGATATCTTAAGCTGCTCTCTCTTAGTTTTTTTTTTTTTAAATATCATGGATAGTTTAAGATTAGTTTGTTTCAAAATGCTCTCTTTTTTTTCACAATTTGTATGCTTGAAATAGGAAAAATGACTTGTTATAAATCATTTCAATGCTATGATAAAATAACCTGTTTTCACTTCATTATTAAAATTAAATAAAAATAAAAGACAAATTTTTATCTTCTCTTATTCCCCCTATTTGTAAGTGAAGTCCAGTCGGTGCCAGATAAGAAATAGGAATGACAAATAACTCATTTCTTCTCCGTCTTATGTTTATATCAATTATATATGGTAATCCCACTATTATCAACTGCTTTTGTTGTTATTCCATGATCATCATAGAAAAAGGTTTATCATAAATACAAATAGATAGTTGATGCATAAGTATCTTAAGAAAGTACCTTAAAAAAGTGCACGTAATTTTTTCCTTACCTCCTCTTAATTCTTTAATTTTTCACGACTTCCTCCGACGGGCGCAAGATTAAAGGAAACTCTCACATTCTCTGATTTTCAGATGCCACATCTTCTTATGGGTTGGATGGGTTGGAGCCAAAGGGGCATCCGACCCACCCTCTACTATTTTTGCGACTGTTCAAAAAAAAAAAATTTGTATCAAATTTGGGTAGTAACTCAGATTTTTTATTTAAATGCCAATGCCAAACAGCTATTACTGGATCAAATAGTCATAGGCACAATGGGCAGGGAGAAAACTATATTTTAACCGTGCCCTTTGTTCCAGACAGTATAACATAGGTCTGTGACCTTTCAAAGACACCACTATGTAATCAAACATAATTTTCATGAATAAATTTGATTTATCGAAAGAATGTTAAAATCTACGTAAATTTCGCAAATGGCAACTTAATCATGATTTAATCACATAATTTTCAGAGTCATATTTTCTTAAAAAGAAGGTAACTATTTTCTTATAATTTATTGCAAAATACATATTACATTCTAAATTAATTTTTATCTATTAAAAAGTAACATTTCTTTCAGGTTTTTTCGCAAAGTTTACAGATTTTACATCGACTTGAGACATTTTCTTAAAGCCGATATTTTTACAAACTTTGACTTGTGGACATTGGTCAACCATGTCACTCATGCACTGAGGTGATCAGCCTTGCAAGAGGCCAATAAATAGGTCCTTCCAATCTCCCTGGCTTCACACTACCGAGTGCTCCACCACCCTTCTCCCCTCGTGACTGTAACACTGATACTTCCCTCACTCCCACTGTCACCATTACTTATCATCCATCACACACATGCCCAACCACTTAGCTGTTCAGGAATATCAGGTGATCACTAGTTGGGGGGAGGAAGAGAACACATGAAGATCAGGTGACTGGACTGCAAGCAGCAGGGTTCTCACAAGGCAGGTTACAATCTTTTAACCCAAATATGAAGAGACAGGTTATGGTACTTTCTATTGTCAGACATGCATGCATGCATTATGATTATTTATTTCAAACTCAGAAGTCATATCATATAGAATAATATTCTTTCTGGAGATCTCGCCGAGGTGAGGAACACTTGGATATAAATTCTCATCAATCTGTGGGACAAATTTGTCCTCTTATACAATTATTAGAGGAGATTTGAACATGACTGTTTAATAATTACTAGTGCTTCGGTTAGAAATTCTCATGCCCACGTGATGTTTCCTTATGTGTGAGAAGTTACATACCTTAAACGTAAAATTACGTGAAAATTTCAACCCGCAGTTGCATTTATTACATGTATGTCCTTACCATAATGGTTATTATTACCTTAAATCTCTCTTGATCTTGCACAACAATCCGATTGAGTCGGAGGGTGTTGGCTTGTTGAGGAGCTTGGGAGAGCTAGAAATGGAGGCTAGTGGGAGATGAGCCATTGCAAGACGAAGGTGGAACTGGAGCATGCTGGGCGTGCGGAGTGAGGCGGTTGCAGTGGGAATGTGGCTGTGGTGGAGTTCGAATTCATCTTGAGTCATCTCAGTTTTCACTTTGGATTACCCCTACTACCATGTATCTATTTAAGTAGATCTCCAATTGGATTACTTAAAAATTCAAAGAAATTAAAAATCGGATTCGAATGAACAGTAAAAAATATCTTTGAGTTGAGCTCAATAATGATTTTTAATTTTTAATTTTATTTTAAATCATTTAATCAGAGATTGGGTTTTAAAAACACATAGACACCTTGGGAACTCCCCTAAAAAAATTTTAAAAAATATATTTGTTGCACTGGCGGGCAGCAGAGTCCGTCGGTGCAGCGTGTCTTACCCACTCAACTGATTATGTCCTTAGGGAAAAAAAACTTCTGTAAGCTTTCCTTTTTATTCTAGTCATATTCTTATTAATGGATATATATATGAGGGTTCTCCCCCAAGATCACCCCATTCTTGCAATGTCCGTGGAGGTCATCAACCTTCTACTGTAGCTCAGATAGGTACACTACAGCTGCTCTACTCAAATCTCTCTTCAAGTTCTTGTCAGATATCCCATGATCTGACAAAATACAACTGGTTTTCCTCCTCTTGCCTCTTTAATAGAAAAATCAAGGGGAGGACCTTCTTGCGGTTTTAGACAGATGAGGAAGAAACAGGTTGCATAAAGACAAGCACATTAAGGAGGTTGCATTATTGAACTTTTGTTGAATACATAAATTCTAATAGGATTATGATTTCAGAGCAAGAGAATATGGAAACAAATTAAGAACAAGTGATCAAAAGTGTCTCCATGTCTCCCTGGTTTCAGCATGAATCTTCTTACCTATTCTTTGATGTCATATGCATTACATGTGCTAACATAAATGTTATTACGTACATATATTATGAGAGATAAATTAATAGGCTCGCTTTTGCCTTTGTGAAATGATCGCATGTTGCCCCTCAAGACAAATAAAGGACGTAAAATAATAGCATAACATTTGACTTTATATCAATAATCACTTTTATCCTAATTGATCGTTTTAATTGCCCTCCTAATAATCCCTCGCTCAATTGTCAAAAAATATTTAAATAGATGCATGAAAACGTCAATAGTCAGAAATCCTTAAAATCATTTTAACATAGATGTAGGATGAGCTTCATCTCTCTCTCTCTTTCCTTTGATTAGCTTATGTTTTTTTATTGGAGAAGTCTCAGTGCACACCCGCGCTGGCCGGTGCGCACACACACCGTACACTGTTGTGCGCCTATCTGCATGCAGTGTGCACCAAGTGCTTCTCTTCTTTATTAAGTACTGCCTAGCTATATTCTCCAGTGGACAGAAATTTGTTGATGCTGTCTCAGTGCTGACTTCTTGGACAGCAAAAAGAAGCATACCAGGTGGATATATACACAGGAATTAGGAAGGGGTTGTCCGCAAAGGGGGCAGCGTGTGTGGGGACTTGCTGTCGGGTGGAGAAGTGGACCGTCTAGCAGGGGTTGTCTTTGCCCCCTCCTTGGCAAGATGAATCCACATCCTTTCTGTCGCAGAGGCTACACAACTGCTGTTGGCAGACAACAACATCTCACCTGCTCAAGGAAGGAGGGTTCAAGAAAAGGGATGTGCATGCAAACACAAACGTGGATGTTGTGCTCCCTTCCGGTACTCTTTCCACATTTGAGTCTATCCACAAGAGTTTACACATGCGTGCGCATGCACTCGCGCGTGCACTTGTGAGTGTGTATATATATATATATATTTGTTTCATGTAGTGAAGTCTTCCACAAAGGACATCAAAATCTCATGAAAAGTATATGGGACGTGTGTGGACAACAGCCTTTCTAGGAGCAGCTGAACAGCAAATTAGAAGCTTATGTGGGCTTTGACTAGCCCAAACTTTCCCCTAGGGTGATGTCTGCCTGGCTTTGCATCCATGTCCATCTACTTGCCCATTATCTCTAAGGATGCAAATATGTCGGATTTAGTGCAGATCTAAGGCAGATTCATGATCATATCTCTTATGTTATCGATTTAAATGACTATCTATTAACTGTCTTATAAGCTAATAATTGGTTAGATAATCAAATTCTTAGTGTACCGTATACATTTGGTAAACAAAAATTGTATCCGTTATCTTATCCGCTATATATATCGGTTTAGAAAGGTTGTCTATTAAGTGACTTATAAAATAATAATTATTAATCAATCGAATAATTGGAATATCGGTTATCATTTACATCCATGTTCATCTCCACTCACATTTTGCCTCTATCTAATAAGATATGAAATAAACTAACTGTAAGTGTTCAAAAACGTGCTCTCAACAACATGAATCAACGTTGCTATAAATAACAATAGAATATGATCGCTAGACATTGAAGATCTCAAAAAAAAATGAAATGATCGCGAATTATCTTTTCAAATTAAGATTGTTCTAAATTCTTCTATTTTCTCTTCTTCAACCGGCCGAAGAAGAAGAGTCTTCCTTGTCAGAAGTTCACTCTCCCTTGAAAATGATGTACGACAAGTAGGATGCTTTTCGAATTCCCTCTTCCAACACCTCCCAAAAAAGACAAGAAGATAAGAAGAAATTGAAATATAATTAGAACCTTGAATAGTATAGCATCTATTCTATTAAGAAAATTTTCATACAGCATCTATTCTATTCGAACCGAGCTCCTGCAGGAGGGAAAGAAGAAGAAACCGGTCAGCAGGAGTCCCGGGCTCTGGCCCTTAGGAACCCCTTCCGACGGTCAAGTTAGCTTCTGAAGATGATTCGATTTAGAAGGCAAGAAGTAGCTTTAATGCTATTTGGACCGTAGTCCTTAAGGGTCTCGGAGGCAAAGAGTTGCATACCTTTGGCAATAAATAGCGGTGTATTTATAGCGGAGGATAGAGGATGGTTAACGGTGATAGCCGATATAGGACTATGTTCCGGGCTTACTGGTAAACCACCATAGTGCCTAGTCCTTCACCGGAGTGGGCCGGACACGGCTATCGGGCCGAAAGGGAGTTGGGCCGCTGATGGGCCGAAGCCTGCTGGGCCGAGGGCTACGGTGCCGCTTACGGGCAGAAGGCTGCTGAGCCGCGGACGGGCCGAGGACCACTGGGCTGCTTGCTGGGCCGAGGGCTGCTGGGCCGCTAATGGGCCGAAGGCTGCCAGGGGGCCTCTCACTATCGCTGTTGGACCGATTTGTGTTGGGCTTGTTTTAATGGGCCGAATCGGATTCTGCCTCATCGCATAGCCCCCCACTCTTGTCTTCCTCAGTTTTGAGAGGGCGAGAGTATAGCCTGAAGCCTCCTTGGGGAATAACGCAACAGGTGAATGCCCGAGACTCTATCTTCTTTAGGAAGAAAGGACGCCCTCGGTCGGCCGAGGGTCAATAGTTACTCACTCGTCTTCATTCGGGACGTCTTGACGAAGGCCTTTGGTTCTGATTGCAAAGGGCCGAGCCTTCTGACTCGTGTCAGGCTCAATAAATGGACGGGACGGGCGCCAGGCTCTCCGTCAGAACCGTCGCGTCGCGAGGAAGCACAGGACACGTGTCGCGCATCATGTCGCTCCGCTAAAAGCACAAAGAAATCCGGGCCGCTCGCGGGTCGCGGGTCACCTCGGCTCTCCGTCCGAGGTTTCTCTCGGATCGCCGCCGCCTCCTTCCTCGGCACGCGGATCGGACCACGTGTCGGCATCTATGGGGTCAGCCGAAGGGTCGGACCGCTCTCGGCCACCAATTGCCTTGCCTCGATTCCTGGAACCTGGCCGTAATCATTACTGAAGGACGGGGTACGTGGCGCGCATCCGAGGGGGGCGGCGAAAGGGCGGAGAAGATCTCAGCCGTTGGCGTCGGCGGGGGAGGGCTTCGAACCCGGCCTATAAATAGGCACCCCTCACAGAGCACTGTTCTTCTTCTTCCTTCCGGCGCTTGCGTTCTTCTGTGATCCTCCGAGCTCTCCCTCTTCTCCGGCGAAGGTTCAGTCCTCCGTGGGTGCTTCCGAGCTCATCGTCTGTCGCAGGGAGCTCTCCATCGTCCGGGGCTACTGCCGGGGGAGTTCTTCTTGCTTGAGAGGCGGTGTCCGAGCGAAGAGATCCTTTTCTTTGAGGGTAAGCCTCAATCTTCTTCCTTCACCCCTGCGAACTCATGCCCCGCGGCTCCTCTTCAAGTGAGATTACTCCCTCAGACGAGGAGTATACTCCTTCCCAGTCTCCCGATTCGTCCTTATCTTCTCCTCTTTCTTCAAACTCTCTTGAGTCTACCATGGCGGACGAGGCCAAATCCTCCGGTGCCGAAGGGTCCGAGGAGGTTCGCGCCCCGGGCCAGGCTTCCACTTTGGGCCGTCGTCGTCCCGAGACTGCTTCGGAAGCAGCTTGCATTCTTACCGATGATGGGGTAAAATTCCTTGCCTCTTATTATCAACTCCCATCATGGACGACACCCTATCGGCCTGGTTCGAATACCAGGGCCAATTCTTCCCGCCGGGGCTGTTTCTCTATTTATGAGGACAGCCTTCGGGCGAGCTTTCGGCTTCTTCTTCCTACCTTCGTCATCAACCTTCTTTTCTTCTACGGGCTGGCCCCGTCTCAATTCTTTCCCAATTCTTGGCGCACAGTCTACGCCTTTTTGGCTGTGTTTGCCCGCATCCAAGTCACCCCCTCAGTCAACATCTTCCGCTACCTCTTCAAAATCCAGCGGCAGGGAAGATCCGAGTGGTTCAGCTTCGTCCCTCGCCTCGGCCGGGGTATCTTCTCCGAGAAGCCCTCGTCCATTCATGATTGGAAGAGGAGCTTCATCCTGATTTCCCTCCCGGAGAACGAGAGGAGCGTGTGGCCCTTCCCTACTGAGTGGGCACCGCTGGCCGAAGGCCTCTCCGATCCGCCCATTCTTAACTCCGATCAGGTTCGCCTCGTGGGCCTTATCGAAGCCGCAGCTCCGTACGATATTTCGGAGCTTTTCATGAAGCCGGAGCTGCTTGTGCGCGCCGGGGCATGGCCTGATCCGACGAGGGATCCTCCGCGGGTTTTTCCCTATCTCCCTCCCGAAGAGACCCCGGGGGAGGCTGAAGGAACTGCCGAGGTCGCGCCTCCGGCCGAAGCTCCTCCGGCCGCAGAGGGTGCTGAGGCTTCGGCCGAGGGTAAGTCGGTCTTGAGTCGCGGGTTATGCTCATCAAGGGCTTCCTCAGCCGATTAATTCTGTTTGCAGAGATGTCCGGGATCAAGGGCCTCCTCAGCCGAATGGCCCAGCAGGGGGGCCAATCCGGGTCGTCCCGTCTGCAGGCGGGAGGAGGAGCCGGACGAGGGATCGTGGCCCCGAGCGTCCGCGCCGGGATCACCATGACGGCGGCTTCCTCTGAGGGGTGCGCGGCTGCTGCCGCTCTTGAGAGGGAGCGGAAGAGCAAGTCGGCCGCCCGAAGGGGCGGTCGATCGACGAAACGGAGCCGGGCGGACGAACCCGGCGAGGCAGGGTCCGCCTCGGCAGTGAAGAGGCCGGCTGCCGCCCGAAGGGCTTCGGGATCGTCGCCGTCCGAGGCGCCGAGGGGCGATTCTCCGCCGGCCACGTCAGCGGGGGCGGAGGAGTAGGGAGGCGCCAGCTCGCAGGGGCCTTCCGCGCCGGAGCGCGAGCTATGGGTCCCCAACCTGGGGATCTACACGGACGAGAGTCTGGAGGACTCTCAGACGTGCCTGTGTCTGCTCCGCGGCTTAACCATCCTGACAACTCTGGAGGAGCTGAAAGACCACTCGATGGTCGAACTGGCGCTGGTAAGCGCCCGATTGGCGGTCCAGGTAAGAGACTTGTTAGAATTGGGTGGCCTCAAAGCCAATCATTGTACATTCTAGTTCAGATTATTAATAAAGGCAATTATTTCTTCATTTAATAGTTCTCGCAAACGACTATCGTAATGAAGGTCCATAGACAAATGTATGGGATATTGAATCATGATGAGATCATGATAGTGAGATTAATATCCTAAGGCAATTGTCTTAAATAGTTCTCGATCATAGGATATTTGAGATGGACATTAAATATCCAATAAGATCGACACAAGTTATGTCTGCTCATATGATGAGGGTGAATGATCTCACATTCACTCGTGTGGTGACACTAAGACAAACAAGTGGGTGCTCATTAGAGAATGAGTTCACCGAACAGACCCAAATAAGAATTCCTGGATGGTAATTATACCTATTAGTCAACCAGGGAATTCTATCGTTGCAGTAGCACAGTTGGTCCTTTGACCTGAGTCACCAATGATACCTTGTTTGTAGACCATTGTATCTTGATTCTCTGACTCGTGGACTTTAACCATTAAGTCCACCATAATCGGTCTTTCAGATACAGTGGAAAGCTTACGAAGGTAATTAAGTGAACAACATGGGATCACTCACTCTTGGTATAAGACTGGAGAGAGAATGTCCTATGGATGTGTACACAGAAATCCCTGGCCAGGGTCAAATGAAAGAGATGTCTTTCTAGATATTAATTGTGTACTGGAATCCATCTGGATAATGCGATAGAGGGTTTAACTATAAAACCATACCCTTGCGTTATCGGGACATTACATGAGTGAAGGATTAGATCTGTGCGGCATCTGCAGACGGAAAGGTTCAATTAAAGGGAACAGTATCCCTTATATCTTCTGGGATCATGAGGTAGTGTTTGGTGCTGTTCATGATCAGAAGGCCAAGTGATTTGGTCATCAGATGATAATTCACTTGTTTATTAAATTAATCATTTAACATATGATGTTTAAATGTTAATTAATAAATATTAAACTTAAGAAACAGTTCTAAGTTTAATGGGCCTGCAACCGGACTGATATATGGGCCTAGAGGGTCACACACATAAGAGTTCTCGTCAGGCGATGAGAGACGTTAAATTTCATGCTTATCTGGGTTTTTATGAAAAGCTGCAGGATAAACATGAAGATTTAATGGAGAGTTATCCAAGGCCAAACTCTTGGATAATCATGAGGATTAACTCTTGTGCTTATCCTTATTTCTATATAAGGAGGGCCAAGGAGGAGTGGTAAAAAGTTAGTTGGACGAATTTTACTCCCCAGATTCTCTCTCTCCTCTCTCTCTCTCCTTCTCGGAGTGGATCTGTCTCTCTCCGGACATGGTGGATTTGAGATATGGTCGGAGCACTCAAGCCGAGGAGAAAATCGCGTCTGCTGCGGGAACTCGTGTGGATACCTCTAGAGATCGTGCGCGTGCGCGATTACCGAGTCGGCATCATCCACGGGAAATTCGAAACCCCGCAAATGTGAAGAACTGTTCTTCCCGCTTAGATTTTAATGTCCGTTTTACGACCCCAGCAACCGATACAAAGGAATCATTTTTATTTCCGCTGCGTTCATGGCGATTCCTTACAGTGGTATCAGAGCCAGGTTCGCTGGTTCGGTTGTAAAACGGCTTCGTTTTGCGTGATTTTCTCGTTATGCGTGAAGAACCCGTATTGTACGTGTTCTTGTGTTTAATCCGAATAAAAATGACAGATTAGTGTTCATATGATGATCACAATCAATTTGATTATTTTTCTGTAATTTTTTGGATTTTATTTGGGTTTTTCGGAGTTCTTCATGTGATGATGAACCGGGGTACTTCGGCGGCTTCGTACGTGCATCCCAAGCGTTGGGATGGCCGGCAGAATCCCTAGATCTCTTGGTGATAGTCACCACTTCGCATTGGGCATGCAGATCGGCACCGTAGTGCCCTTGGAGGTCCTCAAAATCGAGCCCAAAGTCGGATTTAAAACCCTGCAAAATCAGATTTTTAGGGGAATTTTGGGCTTGATTCTCACCTCATCGGAGGCCGACGGCGGCCCTGCCGGCGCCGGGCACGTCGCCGGTGCCGGGGCAACGCCGGCAGGACCCTGGCGGCGCCGGTCGCCGGCCGGCGGCGGCGCTGCCGCCTCTTCTTCCCGCCGGTCTGCTGCTGGCTAGGGTTGCAGGTTTAGAATAAAAGGGGGGCCGGTCGAATGCAGGCGAACAGGCCGAACCGCCCGGTCCCGACCCGGTCGGACCGGGCGGCGCCCTGGCTCGACCAGGGTTCGACCTTGGCTGAGCCAAGGCTTGACCCTGGCCGAGCTAGAGCCCCTGGCCGAGCCAGGGTTCGACCCTGGTCGGACCAGGGTCCGGGTCCGGGCCAATTGGGCCCTAATGGGTTGGGCCCATTAATTTATGGTTATTAAAAATGTTTTAATTACTGTTTAGCCCCTTATAAACCTATTATTAGCTCATTTAAGCCCGTTTTAAAATTGTTTTAAAACAGAAAAATTATAGAAATAATTAATAATTATTATTAATTATTTTTATGATTATTAACAGGTTATTAAATTGTTTAATAACTGTTATTCAATCAAAGGGCTTTGTTATTAATAGGGTGTTAGTTAATTATTTAAAATTGTTTTAGATAATTAATTTTCCTGTTAAATTAATTAGTTTAAAATTGTTTTAAACTGATTTCATGCATAACTTGATTACATTTTTCTGTTCAAATTGTTTGAATCAAGATTTAGATTAACTGAATGGTTTAGTTAGTTTATTTGTCAATAATGTTTTGAATATTGTTGATCATGTTGAAATAAATGTTATTTCGAAAACTAATTGGTATTATAATTTTATATTTATAAAATTTAATACCAAACTGCAATTATGTGATGATTGTGATGCATGTGATGTGTTTTATGGTGGGATGATCATGGACTTAGATTTTTCATGTGATGAATGATGTGGATGAATGCAATGCTTATTTCATTTGGTATTTTAAATAGGACCTGCGTGTCCTCCTCTCTCTTAATCCAAATGTACTTTCTACCTTCCTATAAGATTGTACTCCCCATTATAAGATCAAGGTTTCTAATTGTTTAAATGTACATTTGTGGACCTGCGAGTCCTGAATTTCATATTTAAATACATGGATTAAGCTAAGAGGACGGGATCTTCTGAAGACACCTCTGGAGGAAGGACTCGCATCAAATGGAACCAGTGTTGCTGTTTTCACATTAGGATCCTATTATGGATCATCGTTTGGCTCCGATGATTCCATAGTAGCTTTAGCAGTCCATGATCATCCCCATTTAATTTTTTTGAATATATGTGATGTTTGCGGATCATGCTATCATATATATATTTCTATTAAGTATATTGATACTTCAAATTGAAATACTATTGATAGCACGATTTTTACAAATCAAAATCAAAAACCCTCTTTTAAAAACTTAAGTTGTAAACGTGAGATATTTAGAATACTCCACGTAACCCACCATCATTATAGATCTTAGGATAATTCTTATCTCAAACGGATTTGTTGTGCTACCACAAGGTCCATTTGATTTAGAAATTAAACTAGGTCTACGACATGTGATGTCATCAAGATGAATGGACAAATAGTGTAGTTTTGTTGTGCTACCACAAGGATTGCACTATGAATTCATGTCATCTAAGTAATGATGGATAAACTTAACTGAATCAAATTGATTTGTTGTGCTACCACAAGGTCATTCTGATTCAGGGGTTAAATCGATCGGATATTGCAAACGTTGCAACTGTCAAGAGTTGACTGCCTAAGAGACTTGATGTGATTTGTTGTGCTACCACAAGGTCACATGCATGTTGCCCGAAGGATTCTGATCCTCACTAGGAGATCACCGGAATCTCCCGTTCTGTATCTTAGAGGGTCATACAGATCGCCGAAAAATAGTGGGAGCATAAATCTAGATTAAAAGTCCTAAATCTGATTTTAAGAACTATCTGCTCATTTTATATATTTCCATGTAAGTCGCTATGTCGTCACCTAACCCCCTCCGTTGCATACTTGATGCAAACAAACTCACGGGACCAAATTACATTGACTGGTTACGCAACCTGAAGATTGTCCTCAGGTGTGAAAAGCTAGCCTATGTCCTGGATCAACCAGATCCAGTGCAACCCGGTGATAATGCTAACGAAGATGAATTAATGATGTATGAAAATTGGAAGGAGGACTCTGTCAAGGTCCAGTGTTATATGCTCGGTTCAATGAACAATGAACTGCAGCGACATCATGATAACATGGAACCTAAGACCATTCTGAATCACCTACAAGAGTTGTTTGGTGAACAATCCAGAACAGAAAGATATGAGATATCTAAGAAATTGTTCAGGACCAGAATGAGCGAGGGCACATCTGTGCAAACTCATGTGCTCAAGATGATAGAATGGATTGAGAGGCTTGCTGTGCTCGGCTTTGTTATGAACAATGACCTGAGCATTGACTTAATCCTACAGTCCCTTCCAGATTCATTTTCACAATTCATTATCAACTTCAATATGAACAAAATTGAAGTTTCACTGGATGAGCTGCTCAACATGTTGAAGACAGCAGAAGGCACTATCCAGAAAGATAAGCCAAATGTAATGCTTGTTGGTAAGACCAACAAGAAAAGGATAGCTGGACAAACCTTTAAGAAAGGTAAGCCTAAGAAGCTAGTGAAAAGGAAACCGGCGGCACAAAAGGACAAAGCTAAAGTCAATGATAAAGGTCAGTGTTTCCACTGCCATAAAGAAGGTCATTGGAAGAGAAACTGCAAGATTTATCTTGCAGAAAAAGCAAAGGAGAAGCTTGGTGAAGCTTCAGGTATTCTCATGATCGATCTTAACTTGTCTTATAGAGAATCAACATCCTGGGTATTAGATACTGGATGTGTTTCTCATATCTGCAATAACTTGCAGGTGTTAACAAGTAAAAGAAGATTGAACCGCGGAGACGTGGATCTGAGGCTCGGGAATGGAGCAAAAGTTGCTGCGTTAGCTGTGGGGACAGCAAGATTTCAGATGCCGTCAGGAGACTCTTTGGAACTGATAGATTGTTATTATGTTCCAACCATTATTAGGAATATCATATCTATTTCATGTTTAGATAGACAAGGATATTCTATGAAACTAGAGAATAAAGGTTGTTCAATTTATCAAGGAGACAAATTGTTTGCTTCCGGATATTTATTGAATGGATTATATTTACTTGATATTTCATATGATGTTTGTTTGGTAAATAATTCTCTTGAACGCTTAGATAAGGATGTGAATAAATCGTACCTATGGCATTGTAGGCTAGGTCATATAAATGAGAACAGAATCATAAGATTGCAAAAGAATGGATATCTTGATCCATTTGATTATGAATCATTTGCAACCTGTGAAGCTTGTCTCATGGGAAAGATGACCAAAGCTCCATTCTCAGGACATGGAGAAAGAGCTAAAGACTTATTGGAACTAATACATAGTGATGTATGTGGTCCAATGTCCACTCATGCTATGGGTGGTTACTCATACTTTGTTTCATTTACAGATGATTTCTCAAGATTTGGCTACATATATTTAATGAAATATAAGTCAGAAGTCTTTGAGAAATTTAAAGAGTTTAAAAACGAAGTTGAGAACCAGACTGGAAAGAGTATCAAAACTCTTCGATCAGATCGAGGGGGTGAATACTTAAGTACAGAATTCACAGAATATCTTAAGGATAATGGTATTTTGTCTCAGTGGACTCCTCTCTATACACCTCAGTTAAATGGTGTATCGGAAAGGAGAAATCGTACTCTATTAGATATGGTACGATCCATGATGAGTTATGCCAAACTTCCAATCTCTTTATGGGGATATGCACTGTTGACTGCTGCATATCTGTTGAACAAAGTTCCCAGTAAGTCAGTACCTTCCACTCCATATGAGATATGGAAAGGAAAGAAACCAGACTTTAAGCATATTAGAGTCTGGGGTTGTCCTGCACATGTCAAAAGACATGATCCAGACAAACTAGATTCCAGGACAGAGAAATGTAGATTTGTGGGATATCCAAAAGAGACTTTTGGATATTACTTCTATCAGCCCAGCGATCAAAGGGTGTTTGTTGCAAAAAGAGCTGTCTTCTTAGAGAAAGAATATATTTCAAAAGAAGACAGTGGGAGCAAGATAGAATTGGAAGAAATTCTAGACTCACAAATCAACACTGGTTCATCTACTGAACCATTGACTCAAGCACTTGTTCAAGATGATACACAAAAGGTTCGCAAATCAGGTAGAGTGCCTAAGCAGCCTGAAAGATATGTTGGACATATTGATGATGGCAAGCCAAAAGTGCACTTAAATGAGGATGATGATCCTCAAACCTACCTAGAAGCCATAAATAGTCAAGAATCAGAAAAATGGCAAGAGGCAATGGATTCTGAAATTCAGTCCATGTATGCCAACCAAGTTTGAAACTTGGTTGATCTGCCAGAAGGTATGGTACCTATTGGCAGTAAATGGATCTTTAAAAGAAAGATCGGGGTAGATGGACAGATTGACACATACAAGGCAAGGCTGGTAGCGAAAGGATATCGTCAAAGGCAAGGCATTGACTATGACGAAACCTTTTCTCCAGTTGCCATGATTAAGTCAATCAGAATACTTCTTACTATCGCTGCATTCTATGATTATGAAATATGGCAAATTGATGTGAAAACAGCATTCCTTAACGGGAACCTTCAAGAAGAGGTGTATATGATACAACCTGAAGGATTCACTTCCAAAGAGCATTCAAGCAAGGTATGCAAGCTGCAAAGATCCATCTATAGATTAAAGCAGGCATCCCGAACTTGGAACTTAAGATTTGATGAAGCAATCAAATCTTATGACTTCATTAAGAATGAAGATGAACCTTGTGTATACAAAAAGGCTAGTGGGAGCGCAGGTAAGAGACTTGTTAGAATTGGGTGGCTTCAAAGCCAATCATTGTACATTCTAGTTCAGATTATTAATAAAGGCAATTATTTCTTCATTTAATAGTTCTCGCAAACGACTATCGTAATGAAGGTCCATAGAAAAATGTATGGGATATTGAATCATGATGAGATCATGATAGTGAGATCAATATCCTAAGGCAATTGTCTTAAATAGTTCTCGATCATAGGATATTTGAGATGGACATTAAATATCCAATAAGATCGACACAAGTTATGTCTGCTCATATGATGAGGGTGAATGATCTCACATTCACTCGTGTGGTGACACTAAGACAAACAAGTGGGTGCTCATTAGAGAATGAGTTCACTGAACAGACCCAAATAAGAATTCCTGGATGGTAATTATACCTATTAGTCAACCAGGGAATTCTATCGTTGCAGTAGCACAGTTGGTCCTTTGACCTGAGTCATCAATGATACCTTGTTTGTGGACCATTGTATCTTGATTCTCTGACTCGTGGACTTTAACCATTAAGTCCACCATAATCGGTCTTTCAGATACAGTGGAAAGCTTGCGAAGGTAATTGAGTGAACAACATGGGATCACTCACTCTTGGTATAAGACTGGAGAGAGAATGTCCTATGGATGTATACACAGAAATCCCTGGCCAGGGTCAAATGAAAGAGATGTCTTTCTAGATATTAATTGTGTACTGTAATCCATCTGGATAATGCGATAGAGGGTTTGACTATAAAACCATACCCTTGCGTTATCGGGACATTGCATGAGTGAAGGATTAGATCTGTGCGGCATCTGCAGACGGAAAGGTTCAATTAAAGGGAACAGTATCCCTTATATCTTCTGGGACCATGAGGTAGTGTTTGGTGCTGTTCATGATTAGAAGGCCAAGTGATTTGGTCATCAGATGATAATTCACTTGTTTATTAAATTAATCATTTAACATATGATGTTTAAATGTTAATTAATAAAT
This sequence comes from Zantedeschia hybrid cultivar, assembly GCA_030544215.1. Lineage (NCBI taxonomy): Eukaryota > Viridiplantae > Streptophyta > Magnoliopsida > Alismatales > Araceae > Zantedeschia > Zantedeschia hybrid cultivar. The sequence goes on from JARZZO010000004.1 coordinate 54,400,606, forward strand.
ATTAAACTTAAGAAACAGTTCTAAGTTTAATGGGCCTGCAACCGGACTGATATATGGGCCTAGAGGGTCACACACATAAGAGTTCTCGTCAGGCGGTGAGAGACGTTAAATTTCATGCTTATCTGGGTTTTTATGAAAAGCTGCATGATAAACATGAAGATTTAATGGAGAGTTATCCAAGGCCAAACTCTTGGATAATCATGAGGATTAACTCCTGTGCTTATCTTTATTTCTATATAAGGAGGGCCAAGGGGGAGTAGTAAAAAGTTAGTTGGACGAATTTTACTCCCCAGATTCTCTCTCTCCTCTCTCTCTCTCCTTCTCGGAGTGGATCTGTCTCTCTCCGCGCATGGTGGATTTGAGATCTGGTCGGAGCACTCAAGCTGAGGAGAAAATCGCGTCTGCTGCGGGAACTCGTGTGGATACCTCTAGAGATCGTGCGCGTGCGCGATTACCGAGTCGGCATCATCTACGGGAGATTCGAAACCCCGCAAAGGTGAAGAACTGTTCTTCCCGCTTAGATTTTAATGTCCGTTTTACGACCCCAGCAACCGATACAAAGGAATCATTTTTATTTCCGCTGCGTTCATGGCGATTCCTTACAAGACTTCTTCACGTGCCTCGGTTTAATGGTTCCTTTAGTTTGTTTCGGATTTGCTGACCCTTATCTGCTTTCGGCTGCAGTCCGCGGTCACGGGTAGCGTCCTGGTTCGTCGCCAGGCGAACATCCGGGACCAGCTTCTGGAGGCCGAGAGGGCATCAGCGTCGGCGTCTTTGGGCGAGGGCCCCTCGGCGGAGCGCAACTTGGAGTCCAGCATCGACGGGCTTTTGGCGGCGAACGCCCGGATACGGGCCCAGCTGGAGGAGCAGGCGACGGTGGCTCGTACTTCTTCCGAGGCCAAGGCGAAGGCCGAGTGGGAGAGGGAGAAGGCCGAGCGGGAGCTGGCGGCGGTCCGGGCTGAAAACCAAGCCCTCAAAGCCGAGATCCAAGACAAGGATGCTCAGCGGGCTTCGAATAGCCGCCGCCATACTGAGGAGCTGTCGGCCCTGAGGCTGGACCTGGAGGCCAAGGCCGAGGAGGCTGTTGATTCGGCCGTGGCCGATTACAAGGCTGGCCCAGACTTCGCCGAGGAGATAATCCAGGCGCAGCTTCTGGCGGCCTCCTCGGTCTTCACCATCGGGCTGGCTGCTGCTCAGAAGGCCTGCCCGACCGCGGACTTCACCGGCATCGCCTTGCCAACGGACGAGGAGGGCGAAGAGCTCCTGTCCTGGTGGAAGGGGCTTTTGGCCGAGGGGGCCTCAGCTTCAGCGGAGGGTGGCGAGGCCGCTCCAGCCGAGGCGACTCCTGTAGACACGCTAATTTTGACGTCATTTCGAGTAAATTTCATATCATACAATAATGCCTCGAAATAGTCTGATAATTAATCATTAATTAATTTTTATTAATCTTTTTAAGTGTCGGGTTTAACAGATGTGTTTAAGTTAATCAATTGAATTGGTTTTACCTCAAATTTGAGTTAAAATATGAAGAATTCTAAAAGACGTCGACCCAAGTGGACGCCATTTAGACTTTATTCTTATTTTAACGTTTAAATTTGAATTTTAATTAATTAATTAATTAACTAAAAGGCGTCTGGTAATGTCGACGCGTTTTAAGTTTCCTAAATGATTTTAACTTCTCTTCCGGATGTTTATCTTTATCTTAATTAGTGTAAAAGACGTCTACACAGGTGGACGCTTTTTACCTAATAAAGATAAAGATAAGTTTTCCCGGATATTTATCCTTATCTTAATTAATCTGAAAGGCGTCAGCCATGATGGACGCGTTTTAGATAATTACAGATAAAGATGAATTAATTAGTACTTATCTGTCAATTAAGATGGATAAATTCGGAGTTTTTCAATGTTAATCTCGAACGCAAGAAATGCCTATAAATACCTCGCATGTTGAAGAGTTAAAAAAAAAAAAAAAAAGAGAGTTGAAATCGATAAAGAGAGAGCATTATTATAGCGAGTTGAAGATCGAAGTAACAACGTCGGAACGCCGGAGCGCTGCCATTTCCAGAAGTCGGCGTCCTTTCAAGATCTTCATTCTTTCAAAGCTTCATCCGATTGGGCATAAGTGTTTCATTTTCATTTGCATCTTCATTAATTTCATTCATCATCCACTTCGTGCAAACACACACCACAGCATAATTTTTCAAAACCTACTTGATTTAAGGGGTTTCAAAGCCACTCAACAAGTGAGTTTGCTGTTTTAAATATGCTTATAATCATGATTAGTTCAGATACTACTTCTACTTAAATTCTCATCATCATTGTTTCTTCGTTTTCTGTTCCTGTCTCTGCTGCACTCAACAACAATGAGAGATTCAAAAGGGGAAATCAAGCACAAAGTCAGAAAGATTTCTGGACGATCCTCAAACTCAAATTCAACAGCAAGAACAAAAAGCAAAGAAAGGGCTCTCTTTCTTCAGCCGGCTGAGGAAGGGGAATCAAGGACTCAATCTTCCGCGTTTGAACAGGTAAGTGATCATATCTCTTTTGAAACTTTTTAGTTAAAAGTTTCTGGCGATCACTGCACTTAGTTGCTATTTTTAATAGGTTAGTTTACACTAAACAATATAGATTTTTCATGTTAATCACACGGTCATTCTAAGCACCTACAGCTTTTTTGGCGATCACGGTGGGACCTGGTCTCGCCATCTTTTAGTTTCTTTTTGTTCTTGCTATCATCATATCGGGCACCCACGGTGCACCATTTGTGTCTCTCGACACGTCCTCACCAATTGGTGAGTGTTTAGTTTAATTAATTTCCCTCGTGCACCACGTGCACACCCCAGTGGCAAGATCTTGCCCTCCCCTTGATTAATTCAAAAGGCTATTTTTGTGATAAAAATGATGTGTGATTGATTGATTTCCTAGTTGTTTAGTTGGTAAAGCATCCTGTTAAAACCTGGAATTAAAAAAAAAAAAAAAAATTCATGAGTCGATTGTTTACTGCTTTTTATCATGTTTGAGGAGGATTCAACCCAGAAAATCCTCCTGAAAAACTGTTTCTGCGAACTGAAAAGCATCCAGGAGCACTGACGCGTTTCAAAACCGCGTCAACACTCATAGACGCCTTTCAGTCTTCACAGTTTCTCTGCTGTCTGCATCTGCCTCTGCGAAAAATTAAGTTCTGTTTTGAATAGCGTCGACTACCATCGACGCGATTCAGACAGTTTCTTAATTTTTTTCAGTTTCCAGATTTCTGTGATTTGATGTGCTAGCTACCCATTATTATTAAGCATTAGGGGCCATCCAGGCCGTAGGACATACGCATTGAGGTGAATACCCTCCTTTTCTTAGGAACACATTACTTGACGTCAGCAACTCTCTCTGATTGGGTTGGTCCCTTGATCAGACTAGAGAAGTTGACGTTGAGACCTCCATAAGTCCCCAAAATCAAGGTATTCCTCCTTGATCATCGGGCTGGTTGTACCAATTGAAGTCCTGGTTAGATTCTGAAAGCGTTGTGAGAGAAAGCCCTAGAGAATAACGGTGGAAATTGAACTGAAACTAGGATCCTTTCCTTGAGAGAATTTGAGGTTTAATTGAATCCAAATAACTCAAAAAAGGAATCTTAAAATCACGTTAAGCATCCACTTGTTTGATTAATCTCTGTGCAACTTGTTTGTCAAATCTTTGAAGAAAAAGAATCTAACATCATGTTGCTACGATCAGGTAGGGACTTGAGTGTGGTTCCAGACGCCATGGTTAATTACGAGGCAGATGCTAATGCCCCTCGGGATTCTGAATACAACTATGAGAGTGGGAGAGATGCTGATGCCTCCCGTAGTTCTATCCCCGTTCCATATCGTCTAGATGGGAATGTTCGGACACCTCTTTTGCATCCACGTGATCAATATCCTGATCCTCCTCCGCATGAGTATGCGATCCCTAATCCTGATCTTGAGGGGGACATGAATCAGAATGATCCCTCATCCTCTGATCCTACGGATCTCATCAATGCTCTGGGAGTTCTTGCCTCCCGTCTGGACCCTCAGCAGTTCGAGGCGATCCAATCTATTTTGAAGGGGAAGGCACCCATGCAGCCTGCCGAGCCGAACCCTGTGGCTCCCCCTGCTGTTCCTCAGCAACCTTCTTTCCCTCCTCCTTATATCCATCAGGCCGTGGAGGGCCTTCATATTGCTTCTCGGCCAGCTGGGCCGCAGCTTTCATCATCTAGGCAACCGGCTAGACCGCAAACGCCTGCTTATCAAAATGCCCTCGGGCATGGCGGAAGCTCTGCCGGACCTCCCCTTTATTGTCCACCCTGCCCAACATACTCTAGGCAGCAGGCCTACCAAGTACCTCCTCCTCCTCCTCCTCCCCAGGCAGATCTGACCACACAAACGCTGCTGGCCAAAATGGAGCGTATGGATGAGCAATTTAATAACCTCCAGAAAATGATGGGGGTCAAAGCTGTGCCAGAGATCAGTCTACCGAGCCTGCCAGTATTCCATCTGCCACCCTCTGAAATGCCAGTGTACCAAAAGTACAACGGTACTGGTAACCCCTTCACACACCTGAAGGAGTTCATGTATGAATCCTCTTTCTGGCAGAACGACAAGAGGTTGTTGGCCTTCTTGTTCAGGAGATCTCTAGAGGGACCAGCCCTCGAGTGGTTCTTTTCCCTGGAACCCTCAGAAGTAGAGGATTACGGTATCATTTCACGCAAATTTATTCAACGATACCAGGACAGAGTTGCACCCTCCTTGTCTATCACGGACCTCATTGCAGAAAAGATGAAACCTGATGAGGAGTTTGTCAGTTTTGCTGACAGGTGGCGGAGTCTGGCTGAAAAGGTGAAGGATCACTTGTCCGAGTCCGAACAAGTGAAGATGTTAATTTCCAATGCCACGCCCCAGTTCAAGCTCGTCCTCTCCTTGAACAATTTGACCAACATGGCAGAGCTCTATGAAAGAGCGCAGTACTGCCAGAATGCTTTCAAGGACGCTACATTCTCTAGCGTCTTTGATCCTCATAGACCTAGCAGGCTTCCGCCTCGGAAGCCTGCAGTGCCGAACTCTTCCAGCACAGGTCCGACTACTGAGGGCACGCTCTCTCATGAGCAAGTGAGTACCATGAACAATAACTCGCCCCAGTTCGTGAGGAGTCAGCAGCAGTACCAGAGGCCTCAGCAGCAAGGGTACAGACAGCAGCAGAACCCCCAGTACCAACAACAGTATCAACGGCCCCAGCAGCCGAATCAGAATCAGAACCAGCAACAGCTACAGCAACAGCCGCAACGGCAACAGCAGTACCAGCAACCCCAGCAGCAGCAGTATCAGCAGCAGCAACAGCCACAGTACCAGCCGCGCGCACCGCCGGCGTACCACAATGTCCCTCCTCCTGGTGACTACAACCAGCAGAAGAGACCCCCAGGCCCGAAAAGGGCAGAATACCCGGCACTCCCAGAATCCTTGGCCGATATCTTCAGTGCTCTAATGGCAGCTAATGCCTTAGTTTTGCCAAGGGAAAAGGCCGTCTGGCCTCAAAATGCCGATACGTCCAGGTATTGCTATTTCCACAGGCAACCTGGGCATACCATTGACACCTGCTTCCAGTTCAGAGATTATATTCATGATCTCAATGAGCAGGGCGGCATAGACTGGGAGGAAATGAAAAAGTACATATCAGCCCTGAAGGTGAGAAGACCGCAACAGCAGCAGCAAGCAAGACCACCAGCACAGGCAGCAGCACCACCCAACATGGGCATAGTGCAGAATCCACTCCCAGAGCACCAGAACCAGAACCAAGTTGCTCCCATTCTAACGAACAGCCAGTCTGAGGTTGGTCGTGGACAACAATGGAGGATAGAGGACTCTTCCTCTCTCTATTCAACGGGTCACATTCAGAATACCGCAGAACAACCACCACGCCGCACCATCCGCATACCTAGGCCACAACCCGTTACCATCACCCCTTTACCGACACCCACATATCACTCGCCCGCGCCCAATAACCCACTACCCTCTTTCCTTAAGCCTATTACGCCCCGCACCACTACGTCTCCATCATATACCCCCCCGCAAACCAATAACGCACCCCTCCTACCATCTAGGCCATTACTCCGCGTACCATTTCCTACTTCACCCGCTACCACTACCTTTCCAGACACCATCCAACCATCCAGACCGCTATTACGCGTCCCATTCCCCACTTCACCGACCGCGTACCCATCTACCATCCAACCCTCTAGGCCTTTAATCCGCACCGCGCCATCACCACCTAACCCAACGCCACCACCTACGCATCAACCCTCTGCACCGCTTACGCCACCCGATTCTGCGGTACTCAAGGTGTCACCCGGATCCTCCACGGTCGAGGAACATGCGCTCCGGAGTGGAAGGATTTTCAACAAGGTCTTTCCTCAGTCCACAGTCAGAGACGGCCCATCACAGCCGACTGAGGAAGCCCATAATGAAGAGAGTGCGCCAGGCACTCAATATGACTTGTTGAAACATCTGGACAGAACACCGGCACGGATCACTGTACTTGAATTGATTAAAAGGTCCAAGATTCACCAAGAAGCCTTAATGGAATACCTACAAAAGGTGATGGTTAACGAAGACGTGCCGGTAGAGAAAATTGCAGCACTACTAGTTCCTCAGGGGGATCAGCCCTCAATTACATTCCACACATCAGAACTAGCACCGCCAGCCGCCAGAAGCATGGCTCTGAGCATCACGGTCAATATCTGCAAAAAGGCCGTGGATGCATGCCTGGTTGATACAGGGGCTTCAATTAATGTTTTACCTCCGAAGACCCTGGAACTGTGCGGTGTGCTCAAGGAGAAATGGCTGCCTAGTCCCATCTCAGTTACGGCATATGACAATTCTACCCGTTCCCCTCTGGGAATGGTTTATTTAAAGGTAGAGCTGGGCCCAGTAAGTCATGCAGAGGTCGAATTTCATATTCTAGAAATCGACCCTTCCATAAATGCCATTCTGGGACGTCCTTATATTAAAACTCTTGAGGCGATTCCTTCTACGAATCACCAATGCCTCAAATTCCCTTATAAAGGACGAATTATTAAAGTTACGAGCATGCCGATCCTTGCTGCTGCTCATACCTTAAATATTAAATCTGCTGCTTTACCTGGCCGACAACCTTTTCTGTCGGTATTACAGGTCTACCGTCCAGTGGCTGATCCTTTGAAAGCCGCTACCATTTCTCCATACCCATTAAATGCTATCAAAAGGGGGAAGTGCATGAGTACCCCAGGATGGAGAATCATGATGAAAAATGGCTATCAGCCTGGGAAAGGTCTGGGCACACAGTTGCAAGGCAGGACCACTCCTGTCAAAGATCATCGGGCAGTACCTGGAAGCGGTCTGGGCTATAGGCCGAGGAAACTGAAGCAAGACAGGGTTCAGCAAGAAGATGGTCAAGAAATCTTGGAAACAATGTCCACACCACTGAAAGAAGGCCGAGATCCCTTAACATGGACCCTATATACACACTTTGTGAAAGGGCCCATACTTAGTCACGACAACACGGTGGTCATTACTTCATGTTTTGACTTCCATGACATATATGGGAGGGACTTGGCCAGACATTGCTCTGAACTACTTACGTACCAATCCTTGGAGGCTCTGCGGCCTATGAAAAGGAGAAAATTCCATGACCCCGAATGTGAATGGTACAGATGGTTCGACCTGAGGGACCTATACATAGCACTGAACAGATTATTCCTGGATCCTGCAGAACCCAAGTGGCCACCGCAGATCGACGAGCTAATTGAGAGCCCTGGTGCAATATTTGACAAGCGGATACTGCTATCTGAACAAACTGATGAAGGGGAGCCAGATGACCCCTATGAAGCTGGTTATACAACAGATCTGCTCTGGAGGGGGACATATCCTTCACATGTCCTAATGCTCCATACTCTATTTCGCACACTGCTCTTGACCCCGACTTGGTCGCGGGTCATTACTGAAGACATTCCACAGGCCCTGCCCGTTATGATTACTCTGTCCCCTCGGGACCTTATTCCACAATCTCCTCTCGACCTGGAGAGGATGTATATATGATCCCCCTAATCCTCTGGCCTTGGTGCCGCTTCCTCCGTCTGATTCCCCTTCCATTTGTATTCACTCCTGCTTCATGTATAATTCTTCCGATATCCAAAAAAAAATGCCAATTTTACAACAAATTCTTCCCAAATCATTATCGAGGAAACATCTTACTTGTCCGATTACACCCCATCGCGCGGGTCCGTCGGTCAAGATTCTCTCCTAGATCTACTCTGTCCCTCCCCACGGGAGGATTCCCCTGTATTTCCACTTGTATCCCAGGATTTTCATCCTGCTTCATCTTCATTAGGTTATAATAGGCAGTTTAGTGAAGTTAGGAAGTCTAGTTTTAGGCAGGTTAGTCAGGTTAGGAAGCCTAAGGGTAGGCAAATTCCAGAAAGATACCTCCAGGATTTGGCCGATAAATGTTCCTTTTGCTCTTTAATCCCTCAGCTTTTAGAAGATCCAATTCAGATGCCAGAGGATTGTACAGATGATGAGTCAGTCAATGATGGGTACGGGGTATATGAGTTAGTGCATGAAAAGGACCCCATTGTTGAAGATGAGGAAGATGATGAGGACGCAGCTGAGGCGTATGCCAGTGGAGTGAAGAGATTTGATGAACCCTCAGCTGCCGTAGAAGAGCCCACCAAAGAAATAAACTTAGGGACTGAAGACGAACCTAAGGTTGTCCTCGTCAGTAAAAATCTTTCTACAGAGGATGAGAAGGCAATGGTACAAGTGCTTAAGGATTATAAGGACACTTTCGCCTGGAGTTACGAGGATATGCCGGGGTTAGACTCATCTTTAGTTGAACACAGGTTAACATTAAAGGATGGAGCTAGTCCGGTCAAGCAGAAATTAAGGCGATTCCACCCACAAATGGCTTTAAAGATGAAGGAAGAGGTCGACAAATTACATAAAGCCAAATTCATTAGGGTTGTCCTTTATCCACAATGGGTGGCCAACATAGTCCCGGTTATGAAAAAGGACGGGAAGGTCAGAATTTGCATTGACTTCCGCGATCTGAACCGGGCGTGTCCTAAAGATGATTTTCCATTGCCTCATATTGATGTACTCATCGATAACACTGCTGGCTATGAGACATTATCGTTTATGGATGGATTTTCAGGATACAACCAGATTAAGCTGGCAGAAGAGGATCAAGAGAAGACTTCATTCACTATACCTTGGGGAACATATTGTTATGTCGTCATGCCATTTGGATTGAAGAATGCTGGAGCCACTTATCAAAGGGCTATGATGGCAATATTTCATGACATGATGCATATAGATTTGGAAGTGTATGTGGATGACTTATTGGTTAAGTCTAAAACGAAGGCTGAGCATGCCAAAGTTTTGGCAAGGGTATTAGAGAGATCGAGAGAGTATCAGTTGAAGATGAACCCCAAGAAATGTGTATTCGGGGTATCTTCAGGGAAATTGCTTGGATTCATTGTCAGCAAACGGGGAATTGAGATCGATCCCAATAAGGCGAAGGCTATCAGAGAAATGCCACCTCCCAAAAACTTGAAAGAGTTAAGAGGATTAATCGGGAGGTTACAATTTATTCGCCGTTTTGTCTCCCAGCACTCACAAAGGTGTAAGCCGTTTTACGAGCTTACCAAGCCAGGAGTCAAATTCAATTGGGACGATAAGTGTCAGGAGGCATTTGATGGATTAAAGGACTATTTGGCAAGTCCTCCTGTTTTGAGACCACCATCTCCAGGCAAACCATTGATACTTTATATTTCTATCCTGGATGATGCAGTGGGGGCTGTCCTAGCACAAGAGGATGAAGAAGGAAAAGAGAGGGCAGCCTACTATCTCTCTAAACTTCTCAACCCCGCTGAACAGAGATACACGGCGATGGAGAAAACATGTGCAGCATTGGTCTGGGTTGTTCAGAAATTGAAGCATTGTTTTCTGGCCCATGAAGTCCGCCTCATCGCTAGGATGAATCCGATCAAATTCCTTCTGGAGAAATATGTTCTTACTAATAAGTTAGCGCGATGGCAAAGCTTTCTATCTCAATTCGATATCATTTACATTCAGCAGAAAGCGATCAAAGGCTATGCCATAGCAGAACATCTCGCCCATCATCCCCTTCCTCGATTTGATCCAGTGCGATCAGAGTTTCCGGATGAGGAACTGATGTCCGTAAATCAAATCAGAGATGATATGTGGACTCTGCATTTTGACGGAGCTCTGAATTCTCATGGAAAGGGTATCGGAATCGTTCTGTTATCACCTGAAGGTGTCACCATTCCACAACCCTTTCAGCTTGATTTTCCAGTCACCAACAACATAGCTGAATACGAGGCACTTCTTGCTGGCCTCGAGGCTGCTCATTTTCATGGTGCCACCAAACTCAGGATTGTGGGTGATAGCCAACTAATTCTTCGCCAAGTGCTGACCAAGTATCGAACTCTTGATCCCAAGCTCAAGCCATATCAAGAACTTACTTCTGCTTATTCAAAGCTTTTCACAAAATTGATCTTTGTCCATGTCCCTAGAAATCAAAACATCCTAGCTGACGCTCTAGCTTCACTTGCATCTTCTCTTGATTTTCCTATCAGCAAGCAATCTGAATCAATCATAGTTCATAGGCGTCTTTCACCTGCCGTGAAAGATCCTTCATTTCTTAGAACTAAGGAGAAGTTGCTGAAGAAATTCAAAGATGGAAGTATTGTGGAGAAAAGAGAAATCATGTTGATGGAGCTGTTAGAAGAGATGGATGATGAACAGAAGCCATGGTATTATGAAATTGCAAAATATTGTGAGATCAATCGTATCCTGAAGAAGCTACAACAGAGGAAAAAAGAGCTATCAGGAGAGTTGCTCAACGATACACCCTAGTTGGGGGAGCATTATATAAGAGAGGTTTTGATGGAGTTCTTCTGAGATGTTTAGACGAGGATGAGCTTTGGAAGGTTATGGAAGGAGCTCATAGTGGAGTTTGTGGTGGCCATGTCAATGGACAGATGCTAGCAAAGAAGATCCTTAGACAAGGATTTTATTGGCCAACCATGGAAGAAGATTGTGTAGGATATGTCCGTAGGTGTGCTAAGTGTCAACTTCACGCCGACAAAATTCATTCTCCTGCATCTTCACTCCATCCTGTTTCTTCCCCATGGCCTTTCTCCATGTGGACTTTCGACATTATTGGACCTCTTGGTCACCCAGATTCCGGCATCAAGCAAAAATCTTTCATTCTCACGGCAACGGAATACTTCACCAAGTGGGCAGAAGCTGAAGCATACGTGGAGATCAAAGCATCAACCGTCTGCAAGTTCATCATGAAGAACATCATCACAAGATTCGAAATTCCAAGTACCATCGTCACCGACAACGGACCGCAGTTCGTGTCACAGGAATTGAAGGACCTCTGCAACAGGTATAAAATTGCATTGCATCATTCATCTCCTTATTATCCGCAAGGCAATGGCCAAGCAGAGGCAACTAATAAGACTTTGATAAAAATTATCAAAAAGACGTGTAAATCTAACAAATTCGCAGATTGACCGGAAAAATTGGTTGAGGCTCTATGGGCCTACCGAACTTCAATCCGCACGCCTACCGGGCAAACTCCTTATTCCTTAACATTTGGAATGGAGGCGGTAGTTCCATACGAGATCCTTATACCGTCATTAAGAGTACAATTGAACAAGGAATTCTCCATTGATGAACATCGTTCAGCACTCCTTGCTCAATTGGAACTTTTAGACGAGAAAAGATGGTCAGCTGCTAATCATGCGAAAGCCTATCAAAACATATTAGCACGTTTTTATCAAAAGAAAGTCATTGAACGAAAGTTCAAAGTCGGTGAAATGGTCGTTAAAAGAATTTTTGTAAAACCTGGTGGTCCGCGTTCTAAGCTCCAACCCAACTAGGAAGGACCTTATGTTATATCACATGCTTTTCCTGGTAATGCTTATCGTCTTGTTAATGCAGAAGGAGAAGAGCTAAATCATCCCTGGAATGGTCTACATCTTAAGAAATACTACCCTTAGGTTAAAGAGTCGATCAGTATGGTACAAAGACCAGTGGAATCAAAAAATTTATAAACTCAAATTTTTTTGTTAGTCTGAATAATTTAACTTCAAACCCATTACTGCACACACTAACACGTTTGATTCGTGAGTAACAAGAGATGCCAAGTCCTAAAGAATATCAAAAGCTTGACTAAGAGTGTAAAGTACAAATCATTCCTTTTAAAAGTAAAATTCTGTTTTACACTCGGCCCATGATGTCGGAACGAGGTTTAAAATAGACTACCAAGAATACCCGCCATCTTAGTAGGAGGCCGTCATAAAAAAAATGGGGGAGATCCGTTCCAAAGCAAAACAAAGAAAGAAAAGAATAGAAAAAAAAAGGGAAAATAAAAAGGCCAATACACTACAAACGTCACATCAAGGCCATGAAATGAAACGAAAAGGAACGCAAGGTCGATAAATACCCCGGAAAGAAAATGACCGAACCCCAACAGATATTAGGGTTGGAAAGGAACATCTTTTTAGGTCTCCGGAACCTTCTCATGGGCTTTCTAGACTTATTCTTCTTTTCTTTCTAAAGAGGTGTACTTCAAGCTTAAAGAATGGCTTAGATTGACTAAGGGTCAAATCATCAAATGGGATCACGAATGGAAACACAAGTTCAAACACGATGGGTTTTAAGTTAAGTTGTTAAAGAACAATTTGGAAATTAAGTTAATAAATGAATATGATCTTTTGATCTAAGTACCATACTGGTCTTTTAGTCAAAAATTCAAAAAAAAAATACATATGTCAAAAATTCAAAAAAAAATGTATATGTCAAAAATTCAAAAAAAATGTATATGTCAAAAATTCAAAAAAAATACATATGTCAAAAATTCAAAAAAAAATTGCATAGTCAAAAATTCAAAAAAAAGTACATATTTCAAAAATTCAAAAAAATGTACATTTGTCAAAATCTAAAAAAAAGAATGTATATTTCAAAACCCAAACAAAAATGAATATTTCAAAACCACAAAAAATATTTCAATTAGCATTTGCTTGTTGCATTTAATGTGTTTCATTCCTTTTATTTTCGGTGAGCATCTGTTTGCTTACATGTTGCATTTTGCTTAAGTCTGATTATTCTTATTACCTTTGTTAATAAAGGCTATGCCCCTTGACTATTTATTCAAGGAAAAGATTGATTGACCATTTGTTTGGTCAGGCAAGGGGCTAAGCCTAAATAGATACTTAACCTATTTGTTAAGTGTTGTACAGGATGCAAGATAAGCACAGGAACACGAGATTGGAGCCCAAAAGTTTCATGTATATATCAAAAGTGTTTTATACATGATACATGAAAGGAAAAGAAGTACATAAGCCCTCAAGGCTGGCTCTCCCCTCCGCCCTCATCTAACTGGCTCTGGGCCTCGTCAGGTGCGTCTGGTGCTGGTCCTCGGCTGGGAGGTGGAGGTGGCCCCATCGTGCTCGGCCCCGCCTGACCGGAAGACACGGCAGCACTGGCAGTGAAAGCGCTCGTCAAACCGCGCTCCTGCGCACGCTGTCGAGCACGCCTGTACCTCTCCTCCACACTCCGGCGCTCATGCTCTGCAATGCCAAGCTGGACTCGAAGAGCGGATATCTCCGCATCCATCCTCTGTCGCTCCTGCCTCTCCCGCTCTCGCTCCTCGTTGATGACCTCCAGGCGGGTCTGGAGGCGCGCAAGATCTCCAACCGAAAGTCGGGCCACCTGCTCCTCTAGAGCCCGGATCCGCTCTGCATCAGCCTCGGCACGAGTCGCTGTAGCACAGGCATCCGCTTCAGCCCTCTGAAGTGCTTCTTGGAGCTCAGCAACCTGCAGAAGAAGATTTTGTTAGTTCAAGACAATCAAGTAAATCAAGTCAAATTCAAAAATCAAAACTTACCCGAGCAGCACGGTCCTCCTCTGCAAGAGAAGCCCGGTGGATGGCAGAGGCGAGCTGACTCTGGAGGTCAGCCAGGGCAGCATCGTGCGCGGCGAAGGATGATGAAGAAGAAGCTCCATAGGTAGGGGGAGCCGCCTGGGTGTAGACGGCTCGCTGCACCAAAAGAACATTGTCAGTGGTTAATCGCCAAAATAATTAATTAATTAAAACATGCATTCATATTCATTCATACATACCAGATCAAAGAGCTCTTTCTGGACTTGTTCGAGCTGGGCCTCAGCATCATGTAGGCGGGCCCGGAGGTCGATGATGACCGCATCACGAGCATCCTGCAAATCACGTATACATACATTCATTCACCAACATAAATCAAGATAATAATAAAATTAAAGACGCATGAATGCATGCTTACATCGAGTGGTCGGAGGAGCCGTAGCTGGTCGGCATAATGGACCCGGTACTGTTGGAGGTAGCCCTCGCTACTCTCCGCATGGGACTCCACTCTAATGCCCCGACGGTGCCAGTCCTCGTACTGCTCCGGGAACTTGGCACGCCAGTCGGTGAGGGATTGCTTGCCCCTCATGTTCCTTCCGATACCCTCCGGGACTTCTTCATCTATCCATTCCTGATGGAGACCCAAAGTCCTCATCACGAGCCGGAGACGGAGGGGCTCGATCTCGTTGAGGCAGTGCACCCACATCTGCCTCCCAAATCGCCTCCTGCCAGCCGTCACCCATGGCTGACCTTCCTCGTTCATGCCCAAGTACGGGCGCCAGATTACCTGCATATAGGTTAGATGCATTCATAAATAAATTGCACTTAAGGAATAAAGAATTGCATTTAATAAAAATTGAACAAGTTAAAAACTTACCAGTAGCTCTGGATAATCTAGGAACTGACGGCGGAGGGCCGTCAGCTGGTGGTGCTGCGGAGCCGTGTCCACAATTGGCTGCCAACGGCAGGCCAATGGGACGGCATCCGGACGAGTAATCCGCGCTCTGCCGAGCGGGAAATAGTGGTAGCTCCACACCTGCATTCATGAACATATAGGTTAGAAAAAATCATTGCATTACACATTGCATATCATGAATAAATAATAAAACATTTAATACCTGAAGGAATGGCGAGAAGCCACTGATAGTAGTCTCGCGGTCCGGCGTGACCGCAAATAGGTCTGCAAACAGGTGGGCCAGAAGGGCCGCACCCCAAGCATATTCTCCTAAGCTATCTAGGTCATCTAATAAATAAAGAAACCTACAGTGGATATAGTCGCCCTTCGTACCGAAGAGCAACCTACCGAAAAAGAAAACTAAAAAGACCCTCAGCTGTCTGTCTACCTCCTCTACCTGACTCGGGTCACTACAATAGGCAGAGGAAGATGACTCGGCTAGCCTATCTCTAAACTCTACCCGGGTCTCGTCAGACCGACGCCGGGGCTCATCTAGACCTAAGGCAGCCTCTACTTCTACCCTAGGAACCATCCTAGACTCCCTACCTATACTGGATACCTCTATCCCTAACAAGGCCTCTGCTAATCCCTGATAGTTGGGGTAAGTAACCCCACTAACTGGTCGGCCCTCTACTCGCAGGCCAGTGATCCTGGCCACGTCCTCTAAGGTGGGGACCATATGCCCCCAAGGCATCAGAAATGCCCGACTCTCTGCATGCCAACGCTCCCTGAGCGCCTGCAGCAGGACTAGATCGAGCCAAAATGGCTCGATGTCTAGTATCTCGCCGAACCCCATCCGGCGCAGGCGCGCCTTCTGAAAATCCGGGAGTCCCCTATACGCCCCTATCACTAAATCCCAGGAAATTCTGGCCCTCATCACTCCCTGCAAATAAAAAATAAAAAAATAGGGTCAGTAATTAATAAAAACAAGAAAATTCACTTTCTGTTTTGAAAGGCGTCAGCACACACAGACGTGTTTCAAAACACGTCCACATACCTTGACGCAATTCAAACCTATTTTTCTACCTACTTTAAAAATTCGAAATTTGGATTGAAAGACGTCGACCCAGGGCGACGCCTTTTGAAAGGCGTCACCTGGTCTGGACGCCTTTCAAGTCTAGATTTCGGGTTCCTTCAAGAACCCCTTTCTCCCCTCTTTTCTTCACCCCAGTCATTCTATAGAGGACTTACCGTGTGGAGGTCGCCCTCCTCTTCTTCTTCCACCGCCATGGGCGCCGGTGGAGGGAGTTCCTCCTCCAAGAAGGCCGCCGCCTCGGCTAACGCCGCCGGCACCTCCTCGGGAGCTCCTTCTTCTTGCCTCCGCCTCCTCTTGGCCAAGGCCTTCTTCTTCCTTGATCCTTCACCGTGTTCCATAGCTCTAAAGAAGGAGTTTTTGAGAAAGAAAGGAGTGAGATCACCGGAGAGATCGCCGGAGTTCAGTGAGGAGAGATAAGATTTTTGTGAAAGTGAGGAAGAAAGGAAGGCCTTCGCGGGTCTGTAACGAAAAGGGTGAAAGGCGTCGACCCAGACAGACGCATTTTAGGGCGCATAAATTGAGGCGGCAAAGGACAGCTGTTTGAATTGGTTGAAACACGTCCATATGAGTTGACGCGTTTCAGGTTCTGTTCAGAGCCGTACACAGGAAAATCATGAAAGGCGTCTTGATTACTGGACGCATTTCAGGGAATTAATGATGGAATTAATGGCAAAATTCTGGGAGAAGTCGGAGAGAGAGTTGAAAGGCGTCTATGGACATAGACGCGTTTTAATCTTTTAATCGGGTTTTTAAGGATTAAATTGAATTTCTGGAAAAGAATTTAGTTTGAAAGGCGTCTTTCTGAGTGGACGCGTTTTACATTTTACAGAACCCGAATTGTTGAATTTTCAGGAAAAATTAGGTTTTTACTTAAGGAAAAATCATGTGCACATCACAGAAAGTTGGGAAAAGATTCTAAGGCATGAAAAATCAATCTTTATTCAATGGAATCAATCTTTATTACATCAAAATCAAAAAGAGAAAGAGGACATTCATGGGAGAATATCATGAAGACCTTTAAGATAAGGAAATTTCAATCCTTTATCTCTGTCTTTAGAGGATCTTACACGATAGCTAAAGCCAAGGTTCCATAGAGTAATGATGATTTGTATGGCTTCATAATCTTCATCGGACTCCAAGTCGCGCTTCTTGATTAGGAGTGTGGGAGAGAATTCAGGAAACTCACGACGGGCCAAGCTAAGTTGAGTAAGGCACCGGTGTGGATTGTATAACACAAACTCAGTGGCTCCAATTAACTTGAGGTCTGCTCCTGCTGTACGGCGCACCCAAACTGGTTTTCCAACAAGAGCAAGCGGAGACGAGTCGAATATGTCGGATGTCATGAGTTTCAAATACTCTCTCCAATCGGCTCGGGTCTTGAGTTTTGGAACCTTGTTGACCATGTACTCATTGAACTTTACAATATTAGCAATACAATGAATTGGACTATTCAAGAAGATCTGAGATGGATTCAGAGGCCTTTTCTTGCTATGCTCGAATTTGAAGTGAAGTTCAGCCCACAAGGCAAAGAGTAGCATGCATCCATATGGAGGACGACCCACAGAAGCCGCAGAAAGTCCACTGTAGAGATATGCTAAGAGTGCAGTGCTAATGGATTTACCTTCGAAAATTGCGCAAATAGCACTAATTTGATCGTCTTCCAAGATGTTATCCTGTGCAGGAAAGAATAAGGCACCGGCAAGGCATGTAACGAGAGCTTTCGTTATATCCTCTGCCTCATCCTCCCTTAAATCTTCAATTTCATAAAGAGTCCACTCGGCTAGTTTTGCAAGATTGATCCCCTTCTTGGTGAGGCATCCTTTAGCTTCTGAAGGATCCTTCATGATCGATGTCAATAACTGTTGACCGGTAATTCTCTCTTTTGTCAAGGCTATCTTGTCTCTGTTGTCTCTGGTCTTTGGGAGACCTAATAGAAGTTCCGCCTCTTCTAGAAGGATTGTGCACTCGAAATCTTGGAAGAAGAACGTATGAGTTTGGGGATGCCACCACTCGATCAAGGCGCCCATAGCCGCCCAGTCTACGTTCGCACTTTTGTAATTCTTGGCAAGCACTACAAGTCCTTGAACATCCCACTTTGATATGAACACTTGCATAGAAAGCTTAACACTTTTTGCAAGTTTACGAATCCAAGGGAGAGATGTGAACTTTCTTGGGCCAGGAAACATGGGGTAATTCTGAAAGAAAGATAAAAAGGGAGCTTGATGAAGTTTGATGAAGAGCATGATGAAAGACATGAAGAACATGAAAAGAAAGTTGATTGGACTTACTTGAAGATTGGGATTTCTTCCATTGAGATGATTCTCTATGTCTGCAAACTTCTCTAGAGACATCTTCATCTTCTTGTTTGAGGAATCCATCTCCCTTTTTCGGAATATCTCCTTCTTGAAGCTTGGGAAGCTTGAAAACCTTGAAGAAACCTTGAAAATTTGGAAGAAAACTCTCCTTTGGATCTTTGGATTATGGTAGGATTGCTTGGGAATAACCTAAGGATGTTTATATAGGAGGGATTGCGATCCTAAGTAGACCTTTTCCGGATTGGAAAAGGGATGTGCATTGATAGAGTTGGAGTTCGGGTAGAGAACAACCAGAAACATGTTTCTGTGAGTAAAAGGCGTCTAGGATACCTGACGCGTTTCAAAGTTGAATGGCGTCTTCTCGACACGACGCGTTTCAATAATTCTGTTATTTTCCCCAAAATTCTTGGATTTTAATGTTTAAATTGAATATTTGTTTGGAATTACTAATAATTTTGATTGCAGAAAGTTCAAGAAAGCCCGAGTAAAATTGGAAAATGTCAAGAAGATCCCACTATGGAATTCATGAAGTCCCGACCGTGACTAAAAAGACGGTTATTTCTACCCTTGTATTATTTCATGTAATTATTTTGCATTTGCATTACTATATGTTAAATATTTATTAGAGCATATCAAAGACCTTGTGGTTTTGATGAAACTGGAATTTGAGTTCCCCTACAACAAAAACAGTGATAATTCCAGAGAATTCTTAATCGCACAGATAGGCCGTTGGGTTGTTGATTAGTGAGGACGATGGTTCCGTTTTTGTGAAACGGTGCGTGGATAAACGAGCTTCGGCTTAGCACTGAATTACAAGAATTGGTATCTTGACTCATTAATGACAATTTAACAATATTATCCTTAATTAATTTATATTTTATTTGACTTTATATTTTTCTTTTAGCCCAGCATGCATCATGTAGGACTTTGAAATTATTGTGATAAGGATTAATTACTGATTAAGTTTCAGACCATTAAATCAAATAATTTCAAACATGATATGAAATATTCCATTCTGAATTGAGTATCTTGATTATCTTTGAGGTTCGCTTGAAGATATCACTGGAATTCTATCCTTGATTGGATTCTTTATCCAATATTTCTTGTTTTCTTTTAAGATTCATCATGGCTGTAGCACGTCCACATTGGCTGGCAAACGCTCCCCATGATGAAACCTGCAGTGTCTACGACCTGGGGTACTTCCCACTCCGAAGAGGTTGATCGACTTTATTTTTCCTTATCTACCTCATCCAGACAGGATTAATTCCATTGATCTCTTTGAACTATCTTCATTGATGATTTTGAGAAAAATTACAGTCATGTGATATTAAGAGCGTGTCTCATCACACCTTGGCATCACCTTTTCAGTACATTCCATTCCATTTCACTCCCTTGCAAAGACGATGCCAAGATGAGGCAGCTGTAGACACGCTAATTTTGACGTCATTTCGAGTAAATTTCATATCATACAATAATGCCTCGAAATGGTCTGATAATTAATCATTAATTAATTTTTATTAATCTTTTTAAGTGTCGGGTTTAACAGATGTGTTTAAGTTAATCAATTAAATTGGTTTTAGCTCAAATTTGAGTTAAAATATGAAGAATTCTAAAAGACGTCGACCCAAGTGGACGCCATTTAGACTTTATTCTTATTTTAACGTTTAAATTTGAATTTTAATTAATTAAATAATTAACTAAAAGACGTCTGGTAATGTCGACGCGTTTTAAGTTTCCTAAATGATTTTAACTTCTCTTCCAGATGTTTATCCTTATCTTAATTAGTGTAAAAGACGTCTACACAGGTGGACGCTTTTTACCTAATAAAGATAAAGATAAGTTTTCCCGGATATTTATCCTTATCTTAATTAATCTGAAAGGCGTCAGCCATGATGGACGCGTTTTAGATAATTACAGATAAAGATGAATTAATTAGTATTTATCTGTCAATTAAGATGGATAAATTCAGAGTTTTTCAATGTTAATCTCGAACGCAAGAAATGCCTATAAATACCTCGCATGTTGAAGAGTTAAAAAAAAAAAAGAGAGTTGAAATCGATAAAGAGAGAGCATTATTATAGCGAGTTGAAGATCGAAGTAACAACGTCGGAACGCCGGAGCGCTGCCATTTCCAGAAGTCGGCGTCCTTTCAAGATCTTCATTCTTTCAAAGCTTCATCCGATTGGGCATAAGTGTTTCATTTTCATTTGCATCTTCATTAATTTCATTCATCATCCACTTCGTGCAAACACACACCACAGCATAATTTTTCAAAACCTACTTGATTTAAGGGGTTTCAAAGCCACTCAACAAGTGAGTTTGCTGTTTTAAATATGCTTATAATCATGATTAGTTCAGATACTGCTTCTACTTAAATTCTCATCATCATTGTTTCTTCGTTTTCTGTTCCTTTCTCTGCTGCACTCAACAACAACGAAAGATTCAAAAGGGGAAATCAAGCACAAAGTCAGAAAGACTTCTGGACGATCCTCAAACTCAAATTCAACAGCAAGAACAAAAAGCAAAGAAAGGGCTCTCTTTCTTCAGCCGGCTGAGGAAGGAGAATCAAGGACTCAATCTTCCGTGTTTGAACAGGTAAGCGATCATATCTCTTTTGAAACTTTTTAGTTAAAAGTTTCTGGCGATCACTGCACTTAGTTGCTATTTTTAATAGGTTAGTTTACACTAAACAATATAGATTTTTCATGTTAATCACACGGTCATTCTAAGTACCTACAACTCCTACCGAAGCTTCCCCTGATGAAGCCGTGCAGATCGTGGATTCTCCCTCCCCATCTCCTGGCCGGAGCCCAGTTGATGTGGATGGGGAGAACACCGAAGGTTGATACGGGGCCTGTCCCGGTTTTTGCTTTTCTTCTTCTTCTTTTTTTTTTGTAAGTTGCGGCCAGACAGACGGCCGATTTTGTACTCTCTTTTTTGTATATATTGAGAGTATTTTGCTTCATGCTTGTATCTCCGAACGACTGCCTGAGTCTGGTGTCTTGTGCCCGAGACCTTACCGTTGTTCAGTTGCGGCCCGCATGGCCGAAGATCGATCTAGGTTCGGATATGGAGTTGGAAAATAATGCCGCTCCCGATATGGTTCGTAAGGCCGAAGCCTTCGCCGATACGGTTTATGCGGACTTAGAAAACCATGCCGCTCCCGATACGGTTTGCATAGCCGAAGCCACTCCCGGTACGGTTTACGCGGACTTAGAAGACCATGCCGCTCCCGATACGGTTTACATGGCCGAAGCCACTCCCGGTACGGTTTACGCGGACTTAGAAGACCATGCCGCTCCCGATGCGGTTTGCATGGCCGAAGCCACTCCCGGTACGGTTTACGCGGACTTAGAAGACCATGCCGCTCCCGATACGGTTTGCATGGCCGAAGCCACTCCCGGTACGATTTACGCGGACTTAGAAGACCGTGCCGCTCCCGATACGGTTTACATGGCCGAAGCCACTCCCGGTACGGTTTACGCGGACTTAGATAAAAAACCTTGCCGCTCCCGATACGGTTTGCATGGCCGAAGCCACTCCCGGTACGGTTTACACGGACTTAGATAGAAAGCCATGCCGCTCCCGGTACGGTTTACACAGACTTAGATAGATATGGCAAAAATAAAGGGGGAATTTTATTCATGCCTTCCGGCTAAATTCCGAGGATGATAACTTACATGAAGTAACGCCGAAGGCGTTCCACATTCCAAGTGCGAGGGAGAGGTTGGCCCGAAAGGGTCTCCAATCGATAAGCCCCTCGTCTGATAACTTCTTTTACCCGATATGGCCCTTCCCAGTTGGGGGCAAGCTTCCCTGCGGCTTCGGCCGGCTTAGATGCATGGGCATTCCTCAGCACGAGGCTCCCGACTTCAAAGCTTCGGGGCTTCACTCGAGTGTTGTGGTACCTGGCCATGCGTTGTTGGTAAGCTGCCAGCCGAATGCGAGCTTTATCTCGAGTTTCTTCTATCATATCCAGATGATCCTTCAAGGCTTCATCATTGGCCTCTGGATCATAAGTGCTGACCCTTGGAGAGGGAAGGCCGATTTCCACAGGAATGACGGCCTCTACCCCATAGGCCATGCGAAACGGAGTTTCGCCGGTTGGGGTTCGGCTTGTAGTCCGATAAGCCTAGAGAACACTCGGCAGCTCCTCCACCCATCGTCCTTTGGCTTTGCCGAGGCGGGTCTTCAACCCTTGCAACAGGCTTCGGTTGGTGACCTCGACCTGGCCGTTTGCCCGGGGGTGTGCTACCGAGGTGAACTTGTGAAGGATGCCGAAGCCGGCGCAATTGTCATTGAACCGGCGGCTATCGAATTGCTTGCCGTTGTCCGAGATGATGGCCCGGGGGATGCCGTATCGGCAGATGATGGACTTCCATACGAAGTTCCAGGCACTGCTGTCGGTTATGGACGCGAGGGGTTCAGCTTCTACCCATTTGGTGAAGTAGTCCACTGCCACGATGATGAATTTTCTTTGGCCGGTGGCGATGGGAAAAGGTCCCAGGAGGTCGATTCCCTATTGGGCGAAAGGCCAGGGGTCGGATAAAGGAGTTAGAAGGGTTGCCGACTGGTGGATGAGAGAGCTATACCTCTGGCATTGGTCGCGGCGACGTACGAGGGCTAAAGCGTCCTCTCGGAGAGTCGGCCACCAGTATCCCTGCCTTAGAAGCTTGTGGGCTAGGGCCCTTCCTCCTGCATGTGCTCCGCAGACCCCTTCATGTACCTCTCGCACCGCGTAGTCAGCTTCGGTCGGGCCGAGGCACCGTAACAACGGTCGGCCGAAGGACTTCTTATACAGCAATCCGTCCAGAAGAAGGAAGTGAGACGAACGCTGTCGAACTCGCTTTGCATCTTTTGGATCTGGCGAGACTTCTCCTAGGAGGAAGACGACTAGGGGAGTCATCCAGGTCTCGGCCTCGGCTTCGGTCACTTGCATGACCTCATGCTCTTCGAGGCTTGGTTCGGCGAGCTCTTCTACCATAATTAATCGGCCTCCTCCCCCGTCTTGTGTTGACGCCAGCCGGGAAAGAGCATCAGCTCGGGTGTTTTCGGCTCTCGGGATCCGCACAATTTCGGAAGACTCGAATTGAGCGAGGATCCTACAAGTCACCTGGAGATAGGACGCCATTACCGCGTCCCGAGCTTCATATTCCCCGGAAACGTGGCCGGCGATTAGTTGAGAATCGCTGAAGGCCTTTATGTTCCAGGCGCCAAGCTTTCTTGCGGCCCGGAGGCCGGAGATGAGAGCCTCGTACTCTGCGGCGTTGTTGGTGGCTGGAAAGGAGAAGCGCAGCGCGTACTCCGTGACGACCCCTTCGGGAGACGCCAAGATCCATCTGCGCCGCTTCCCGTGGAGCACGCGGAGCCGTCTACGTAGAGTTGCCACTCGTTCGTCGGTGTGCGGGCCGAAGTGTCCTCGGTCTCGGACATGTCTGCCTTCGGCTGAGATGTCGAGGGAGCTTCGGGAGTAAGCTCAGCGATAAAGTCGGCTAACGCCTGTGCTTTTATCGCTATCCGTGGTGCATAGGAGATGTCAAACTCTCCTAGCTCGATCGCCCATTTCGCCAGTCTGCCGGAGACCTCTGGCCAGGTGAGCACTTGCTTCAGGGGCTGGTCAGTGAGGACCTTCACCGAATGCGCAAGAAAATAAGGCCGGAGCCTCCTCGCGGATGAGACGAGGACCAGAGCCAGCTTCTCTAGGGCTAGATACCGAAGTTCTGCTCCTTGAAGGGCTCAGCTTGTATAGTAGACTGGCTTCTGAACGCCATCTTGTTCTCGGACGAAGACCGCGCTGATAGCTGTCTCGGATACCGCGAGGTAAAGGCTCAGGGGCTCTCCGGGGACTGGTTTGGACATGATGGGGACCTTGGAGAGGTAGGCCTTCAGCTGGTCGAAGGTTGCCTGGCACTCGTCCGTCCAGGCAAAGCTGTTGGCCTTCTTCAGCAGTTTGA
This sequence comes from Zantedeschia hybrid cultivar, assembly GCA_030544215.1. Taxonomy (NCBI): domain Eukaryota; kingdom Viridiplantae; phylum Streptophyta; class Magnoliopsida; order Alismatales; family Araceae; genus Zantedeschia; species Zantedeschia hybrid cultivar. The sequence continues at coordinate 54,424,825 of JARZZO010000004.1, forward strand.
AGAAGGGGAAACAGTAATCCGCCGCTCTGGACATGAAGCGGCTTAGGGCAGCAATCCTTCTATTTAACTTCTGTACCTCCCGGAGGTTGGCCGGAGGGCGCATCTGTATGATGGCCGAGACCTTCGCAGGGTTGGCTTCTACCCCTCGGTGTGTGACCATGTAGCCGAGGAACTTCCCGGAAGCTACTCCGAAGGCACATTTGGCCGGATTCAGCTTCATCTTGTACCGCCGCAATGCGGAGAAGGTTTCAGCCAGGTCGGCCAAGTGGTCCTTGGCGACGCGGCTCTTCACCAACATGTCGTCGATGTAGACCTCCATGTTGCGGCCGAGTTGCGGGGCGAACACCTTGTTGACGAGGCGCTGATATGTCGCGCCGGCATTCTTCAGGCCGAAGGGCATCCGGATATAGCAGTACAGACCAAGGTCGGTCGTAAAGTTGGTGTTGCTTTCATCATCCGGATCTGGTGATAGCCTGAATAGGCGTCGAGGAAGCTCAGGAGCTCATGGCCGGAAGTTGCGTCCACCACCTGATCTATCCGAGGCAGCTGAAAGCTATCCATCGGACAGGCTTTGTTGAGGTTGGTGAAGTCCACGCACATTCGCCATTTTCCATCCTTTTTCGGCACCATCACGATGTTGGCTATCCAGTCCGGGTGGTGCACCTCTCGGAGGTGCCTGGCGTCCAGTCCCTTTTGTACTTCAGCTTGTATGGCGGCTCTTCTTTCTTGATTGAAGGTGTGCCGCTTCTGCTTGACCGGGGGCTGGTTAGGATCGGTATGTAGCCGGTGCTCGGCTATCTCAGAATCGACCCCAGGCATATCCGCCGGAGACCAAGCAAAGACGTCGAGATTCTTTTTTAAGAACTCGGTAAGCTTTTCTGCTTCGGCTTTCTCCAGGCCGGAGCCTATCATCAGGGTTCGTCCCTCGCCTCCCGAGACCGGGACGGCGGTGAGTTCTTCCCCCGGGGATGCCTCGGCGGATGATTCGATCGCCAGGGTCTCGGCTGCTGCCTTCCCTTTGACCGAAATCATGTAACATTGCCGGGCTGCTTCTTGATTTCCCCTTGCCTCACCTATTCCATGACTAGTATGGAACTTCAGTTTTTGGTGAAAAGACGAAGGCACAGCTCCAACTCCTCCGATCAGCCTTCGGCCAAAGATGGCGTTGTAGGCCGAGTCTATTTTCACGACGGCAAAGTCCGTTTCTATGGTGAGTTGCCGGGGGGCGGAGCCTATGGTCACAGGGAGTCAGATAATGCCCTCTACTTCGCAGGGCGACCCGTTGAAACCGAAGAGGGGACCCCGGTGAGGCTTCATATTAGCCTCCGTCAATCTCATCTTTACAAAACAATCGTAAAATAAGATGTTCGGGGCACTTCCATTATCTACAAAAACACGATGTACATCGTAACTGTTAATTACAGCATTTATCACGAGGGCGTCGTCGTGAGGGACCTGAATATCAGTCAGGTCCTCTGAGCCGAAGGTGATGTCTTCTTGGCGAGGCCTCTTCGGCTCGACGTCGACCGTCGCTACAGTTGCAGAGCTGTGCTGCTGGCGCCTTGATCCTTCTCCCGGCCCTCCGAGATCATCATGATGGACCCAGAACTGGGTCTTTGATGAGATGTCTCTGCCGGGGCCGATGTAATCTTTGGCGGAGGAGCGGCTTCTTTCTCCGGGAGCTGCTGCGGTCTGGCCGCCTCAGGGGCATCCCGGTTCCGCGGTTGCTGGGGTTGCTCTCGCCGAAGCTGCGACAGCCTGCCTTCCCTGATGAGGCGGTCAATTTCCTCCCGAAGGTGTCGGCACTCGTCAGTCGTGTGGCCGATCTCCCGATGATACTCGCAGTATTTGCCGGGATCCCTTCGGCGAGGATCTGTCTTGATGCGCTCCGGCCGCCGGATCATGCCCTTCACCTCCATGAGCATTCGTGAAGGGGGAGCGGGTAGCGGTAGGTACCGCGGCTACGGATCCCGTCGCCTTTCTCGATCCCACTCCTCCCTGCGAAATCGCTTTCGGGAAGGCTCTTGATCTTCAGGCCGAGGGCGGACCACCTGGGGGACAGTTGTTGAAGCTACTTCGGCCGCGCCTTTACCTCTGGACATCATCAGGGCCTCCCGGTTGATATACTTGTGGGCCCGGGCTACGAGGTCCTGGAAGGTAGGAGGATGGCGCTTCCCAATAGAGCCGAGGAGCCCTTCATCCCGGCACCTGCTGATTACGGCCGAAACCGCAATCGAGCTGTCGAGGTTTGGGATTTGGGCGGCCTCGGTCCGGAACTTGGTAAAGTACTCCTGGAGAGTTTCGGTGGGGCCTTGCCGGATGGCTAGTAGGCTGGCGGAGGTTTTACACTGCCGGGTGGCGTCATAAAATTGGTCGATAAACAGCTGGCCCAACTGGACTAGGGAGTGGATAGAGTTGGGAGCCAGTGTCTCGAACCAGGTTAGGGCAGTCTTCTCAAGGGTGAGGGGGAAGAGACGGCAGCGGACTGCCTCGGCGACCCCTCGGACCGAGAGGTAGGTGTTGAACCTCTGGAAGTGACAGACCGGATCTGTCATTCCGTCGTAGAAGGGGCCTTTCGGCAGTTTGAAGTTGGGAGGCACCTCGGCAGCCAGGAGCTATGGCGTGAACGGGGTTTGCTCCAGGATAGTGCTGGCAAGGGGCGCCCCGTAAGGCCGAGACACCATCTGCTACATTTCCTTCCTCATCGCCGTTAGCCGCCGATCCAGGTCCGAGGCGGTTGAGGTGGCGACTGATTGTCCTCTGGTTCCGGTTGGGCGAAATCCGGACGAAGCATATCCCTGCTCCGTCGTACGGTCGGCGCGAGGGGCTCGGGCAGGTAGTGCCGAGGGCTCGCTGTGTGTTGTGGCAGTCTCGTCGGGGGAGACTAGTGAGGGTGCCGGCCGGAACCTTGCATCTTGGACCGGGTAGAGTGGAGGAAGCGGCGCTTGTTGAGGAAGCTGGCCCAGTAGCCCCATGCGCTGAGCGATGGCAGACACCATCTCCTGCAGGGGTGCAAGAGAGGTGACGGCCGCGGCTAGCGTCGTCATCTGCTGCTGGAGCACTCCCACCCGGTCGTCTCCCGCGGCGTGCGACTCTGGTATGACTGGCAGAGTCGCGCCTGGCGGGGCGGATGGGGCGCCTTCGGAGTGCAGTAGATGCGCTGAGGCTTCCCGTGTCTCTACTTCGCTCTGTCCGGATCGCCGGATGACAGGTCGTTGAGACATGACTTGTTTGTTTGATTCCCACAGACGGCACCACGTGATGTAGCCGAGGCTATCACGACTGGATTCCGAAGCTGGAATCCGAAGTTTTGGATCCGGAGCTGGGTCGGATCGGTTCAGAGGCCCAACGAGGATCCGGAAGGCGACGGGGCGGAGACACGGCGGAGGATCCGAGGCCGAGGGTCGCTCGGTCGATCGTCGGCTAGCCTCAGGTGGGCGCGGCCGAGGTCTCTCCGGTCGGAGGGCGGTCGGTGCGGAGCCGGGGCGCCTCGAGAAGGATCAGCCAGCGGACGGCGTCGAGATCGGAGGAAGGAGTCCGAGGCCGGCGGTCGAGACCGACTCGGGGAGGTCGGCGAAGATTCTAACCGAGCCCCTGTAGGAGGGAAAGAAGAAGAAGAACCGGTCAGTAGGAGTCCCGGGCTCTAGCCCTTAGGAACCCCCTCCGACGGTCAAGTTAGCTTCCGAAGATGATTCTATTCAGAAGGCAAAGAGGTGGAAGAAGCTACTTTAGAGCTTTTCGGACTGTAGTCCTTTTAGGGTCAGGAAAACATACCTTTGGCAATAAATAGCGGTGTATTTATAGCGGAGGATAGAGGATGGTTAACGGTGATAGCCGATATAGGACTATGTTCCGGGCTTACTGGTAAACCGCCATAGTGCCTAGTCCTTCACCAGAGTGGGCCGGACACGGCTATCGGGCCGAAAGGGGGTTAGGCCGCTGATGGGCCGAAGCCTGCTGGGCCGAGGACTACGGTGCCGCTTACGGGCCGAAGGCTGCTGGGCCGCGGACGGGCTGAGGACCACTGGGCTGCTTGCTGGGCCGAGGGCTGCTGGGCTGCTAATGGGCCGAAGGCTGCCAGGGGGCCTCTCACTGTCGCTGTTGGACCGATTTGTGTTGGGCTTGTTTTAATGGGCCGAATCAAATTCTGCCTCATCAGAGTCTATCCACAGGAGTTTACACGTGCGTGCGCATGCACTCGCGCGTGCACTTGTGAGTGTGTATATATATATATATATTTGTTTCATGTAGTGAAGTCTTCCACAAAGGACATCAAAATCTCATGAAAAGTATATGGGACGTGTGTGGACAACAGCCTTTCTAGGAGCAGCTGAACAGCAAATTAGAAGCTTATGTGGGCTTTGACTAGCCCAAACTTTCCCCTAGGGTGATGTCTGCCTGGTTTTGCATCCATGTCCATCTACTTGCCCATTATCTCTAAGGATGCAAATATGTCGGATTTAGTGCAGATCTAAGGCAGATTCATGATCATATCTCTTATGTTATCGATTTAAATGATTATCTATTAACTGTCTTATAACCTAATAATTGGTTAGATAATCAAATTCTTAGTGTACCGTATACATTTGGTAAACAAAAATTGTATCCGTTATCTTATCCGCTATACATATCGGTTTAGAAAGGTTGTCTATTAAGTGACTTATAAAATAATAATTATTAATCAATCGAATAATTGGATTATTGTTTATCATATACATCCATGTTCATCTCCACTCACATTTTGCCTCTATCTAATAAGATATGAAATAAACTAACTGTGAGTGTTCAAAAATGTGCTCTCAACGACATGAATCAACGTTGTTATAAATAACAATAGAATATGATCGCTAGATATTGAAGACCTCAAAAAAAATGAAGTGATCGCAAATTATCTTTTCAAATTAAGATTGTTCTAAATTCTTCTATTTTCTCTTCTTCAACGGCCGAAGAAGAAGAGTCCTCTTTATCAGAAGTTCACTCTCCCTTGAAAATGATGCACAGCAAATAGGATGCTTTTCGAATTCCCTCTTCCAACACCTCCCAAGAAAGACAAGAAGAAATTGAAATATGATTAGAACCTTGAATAGCATAACATCTATTCTATTAAGAAAAATTTCATACAATTCAACTTAAAATACTCACTTATTTTAGTTTTTTTTAGAAACCCTATACACAAAAAGAGGAATCTATCATGAGAAGCTAATGAACGTGTGTGAAAAGAGTGAACGAATGATATATGTGATACAACTACTATGAAAAAGATGAAAATAAAAGAAAATAAAAGGGAAAGAAAGAAAAGGTTGGTCCCTCCAAAGCCACTAGCTTCCGTTTCTTGAAGATGAATGAAACAACTTAAGAGGAATAAAACGAAGCTCCAACGATATTGTCTACATTCAGAATTATAGGGATCTCTTCTCACTTCGACAAGACTTCTAACAACACTCCGGCCAACTCTCTTGAAGGCTTCAAGGGATGCACTATATATAGAGAACATTTTTTAGGATTTTAAACTTAAAAATTCTATCTCGGCGCACATATTACTATGGATAATTACCAGTCGAATGGAGACTGCTCATTCAAAAAAAAATAGATAATCTCGACTAAATGATCTTGATTAATATGACAATGAATCGCGTCGACCATAGACGATGCTTTTTGGAAAGGCTTCCACCTTTCCGGATGTCTTTTAGAGGGGCCAATTAAAGCAAAATAATCTCAAGAAAATAAAAAATAACCATAAAATTTTTAAAGCACGTCGACCTACTAAGACGTGATTTAGATAAATAAAAAATTGATTAAGATTCAAATTAACAATCGGCCAAGATTAAAAAATTAAATCACATTGCCCATGGACGACGTCATTCAGCTTAACTATCCAATTAAGGAATTTAAACCAAAAATTAATTTCGTGTAAAAATATAAATGGCATCGACCAGAGGCGATGCATATTAAAAATTATAAAAAAAAGTAAAAATTAATCAGTAATTAAAACTGAGACCATTTTATGATATCATAAATGTGACATGAAGTTTACTCAATGTGAGGTTAAAATTAACTTGTCTATATTAATATCCAAATAAAATCCCGCATGTTTAAACCTCCATACCAAATTGGTGTACTGGGAATGGGTAATAATTAAGGACTACACAATGTTTGATTAATTTACAAAGACAAAAGTATATATGTGTGAAAGAAAATTTCATGTTTTCTAAAAATATCTCTCCCCTAAACAAGGCATGTCTTCAACCAACACCATAATAGTCAATGCAATAAGTATTGCTCTTTTTTATATATTATACTTGGTTAAAGAAATGTTGATGCATACAATTTACCAATATCTCGCTTACAATGTGCGACTCTTATTTAAAGCCTAACCTTTAAGCAGTTAGTTAATCATCCCCCTCCTCACTTCTCCACATGTGGCTGCCCTCTTCTTATCCTCTCTCCCTCCAAGGCTTCCCCCTACCTACTGTAAAGATTAATGTGGTTGATTACAAAATTTTCAATAATTGGAGCACTATATAAGCCTAAGATGAAAACCATAGGACAAGATGTGGTGTTATTTAGCAGATGTATAAGAAGTTGCAAAGTTGGTATGTCTCTAGAGAAGATGGTGAAAGAGAAACCAATTTAAGCATCTCAAAATTTGTTAATAAGCACCGACCTCTCTCTTCCTTTCTAAAAGACTCATCCATCTCTCATCTCTCTAGAATCTTTTCCTAGTTTTTTATCTCCTTCCTCTCGAAAAAAATTCCCAGCATGTTGGCCCAATATATAACAAACCCAAGAGGATGGGGGTGTTGAATTGGGTTTTGAAAAGTTTTGCTTTAAAAACAAATTTAAATGAAAAAGATGTGAACTTTAAGCACAATAGATCTAGTTAAAGTAAATTAAGCAAACAATAAAGGAGACACATGATTTATACTAGCTCGGTCCCAATAAATTGGACCTACATCTTATTCCTCTACACCTCGTAGAGTATTCTACAAGATGAAGGATCTAGTACACATATTAGTTATGGCCTAGCTCGCCTTAAACATAGTGTAAGAACACCAAAATGGTTGAAGCCACCATACACACACAACACAACTATTAGCAAGAAAAACACAAGAAAAAGATGGAGGAAAGAAGAACTCAAAGATGATTCTGATGCCGAAAGCCCTCTTTCAAGTGTAGGAAGAGCTTAGATCTCCTTCACACTCTCCCTTTCCTCCTCTCTTCTAGGGTGATCTCCCGTGAAGAAATAGCCTTCAAACACCTCTTACTATAGTCGAAAAAACTTATGTAAAGTGAGGTGAGAAATCTCTTTTATAATCCTTCAAATCTCAGGAGCCATTCGTGATAGGTGAGGTTCCAACAGTCAAATTTTATTTTTACACAATTTGAAAAGGTGGAAATCGGTCGACCGTTTCGATCGGGTTAGCCAACCATTTTGATCAGTAAAATTTAGAAACTCTCGGATGCCAAAACCATCCGAAATGATCGACCATTTAGGGGCGATTAGCCGATCGTTCATACTTTGAGCACAATTATTGTGGGTCTATTTACTGTCATAATTGGTTGGCCATTTGCATAAGCTTGGTCAACCATTTTCCTTGTTCTAGATATTTTCAACTAGATGGAAATCACTTTATAAAGACTAATTTTCTTGGCCATTCTTAGTAAATTAAATATCATCTTCATCCTTGATCAAGGGCTCTATAAAGCTGAGTTTTTATAGTATACAAGAACACATGATTAGTATAACCAACTTGATTTTGTTATCATCAAAATTAGCGGCAAGGAACAACATAGCATCTTCCTCTTCCCTCTAGACTTTTCGGTACTAACTCTTCCCCCTTTCTTGTTTATTCTAGAGACTCCAACCACTATGGGATAGGCGGTGGAGAAAGTTTACAAATATGTCCCTAATCCTCTTCCCCAAGTGTGTGTGCAGCAAGTGAGTCCTCCCTTTACAACATAGGTATGTGAAGTGTCATTTCCAAGATCCCACCATTTCCAACAAAATTACATTATCTTCTAGTACTGTAAGATCAGAACTAGCAATTCTTTCTACTGAAAAGGAAATATATGCTGTTAAATAAAGCCTCTAAGAAAATAGCTATTTCTGACAAGTGATAAGCCAAAAGGTACCAGCATTCACAGAAAATGAGGGGAAAAGGAAACTAATGTCCTTGTTGGAAACATTAGGTGTCTTAGTTTCAGATGAAAAAACAAACTATTTAATAGATTTTGAGAAGATATGGATGTTTAATGATGAAAAGTCATTTTTAGAATCTTGTTTGGTATTTCATCATATTTTGAGTTTATATTTAGGATATGCTTTGGTATGTCATTGGATTTTGGATTCTTGTGTAGTCATTTTAGCTCAATATCTTGTCTTTAATTTTTTTATTAAAAAACTTTTAATCTTAAAAAATGATGAAAAAACTCTTAATCTTACAAAAATGATTTCTATGACTACCTAAAATGAATCATAGCTTCTCGCACTCAATAGTTTTGACACACAAGTTTCAATTGAGAGCACTTTTGAAATTCTATAAGCTTCAGCCCGGTTATCTCAAAGGGGTTGGTATTTGGTAGGTCCCCAAAGTTATTTATATAGTCTTTTACTTATTTTTTTAATTTTCAGCTAATACTTCAAACTGCAACTTCCTAGTGGAAGAAGGTACGTAGAAAGTGGGGACCAATGGTGAGAAATTCGGATAGACATCTGAGTTTGAATTCTTCATTAGAGAAACCATATGTGTACTTGGTCTATATAACTATCCTTTAAAAAATAAAAAAATCCCACAGCCAAAAGAGTAAAGACAATCAGTTGGACGGCATGGGCCAAGGGCACGTGCTCGCGCCAACGTCACCCTGAGGAGACCTGGGAATGAGGGTGTGGCAGAGGCTAGGTTGTGTTAAGTCGTGCCGAGGTCTAGGTTGGACTTAATCGATTATCAATAGTTGTCTAATCGGTACAATTAATCGACTAGGTATGAACGGCAGACTTAATCAATTAGTGATAGTGATTATCGAGAAGGTTCTAATTGATTAGCGGTATAGATCTAATCGATGTTTCAGTGTCTTTAATCGATTTGAGTGACTAAATTTTAAAACAAAAACTCTCAGTACAGTGAATTTGTCATCTTATAATCCATTAATGTATTCATTTAACTCAAAAAAATAAAATTTGATTTCTTCATTTTCATTTTGTGTTATCAGTAAAACATCAAAATCAATCAATAGTCAAAAGATAGGCTCAACAAACCATACGTAGGACATGTAGAAATCCAAGTGTGTGGACACTTGTGTTGCTCATGCGTAAATCATTCATGATCTCCATTCCATTACGGTTTTTTCAGGGGTAAGAGAAGGCCGCCCATGGAAGAGATTTCATGAAAACTTACCCCATTATCAACCTTTCTTAAACAAAGCCCCGTTAACCCAAATTTGAACTGTTCTGGTATTTTCTTCCTACGCAGCGAATTTCATGGTAACAGACTTCCTCCACTCGAGGGCGTTTACCATTTAGGAAAGCATTAATTAATAATTTTAAAAAGGTTTTAGTAAATAACTTATTGAAGAATTTTGTGCCATGTAAGAAATTCCCTATCTTATACATATATGTAGAAGATTCCTTAAATTTTCTGGTTCTAAAATGAGTCTTAATTTGTACGTGATGCGAGTGAAGATAATCTCGAGACTGGGAAAGTTCTCTGCCTATATATATAACGATTATGTAGGTGGTATTTTGTATGTACACATTTTATAAAGGATTTTCTACTTGACATTGGGGAGGTTCTCTACATATACAATGATCGCATAGAAGTTTTTGTGTATATGCATTTTGTAAAGCCTTTTTGCATATTATATGATACTCTTAGTTTAAGGGTTACTTGCAAAGACCTATAATTAAAATATGAAGAAAAATTCTCTTAATTGACTTTTTTTTAGATTTTTTACATATATACCCCTCACAAACATTGTAATTGCATATATATTCTCAATTCTCACATATTATCATCAATATCCCTGCAATCTTCAAAATGTTGCATTTATGCCCCTCCCGTCAAACTTAGGCTACTTTCTACGAAATATGTCAAAAACATTGCACAAATCATGACATCGTTGGAAGTATCAGGGACATAAAATGCAAAAATTTAATATATTGAGAGGTATATATTCAAAATATTAGTGAATTTAAGGATATTTATGTCAAACCATTAGATTGAAGGATGTAAAATGCAATATTTTGAAGATTACTGGGTGTTGATGATAAAATGTGAGAATTGAGAGTATATATATAAATACGTTGTTTTTTAGGGATATATATGTAAAAAAAAACCCTCTTCAGGTGGTCCGATGGTCTAGATGCGGAGGCTCCTAACCGAACGACCAGGGTCCGAGGCCGCCTAATGCGAGGTGTCTCCTCACAAGAGCGGAAATAACTCGTACAGTTATTCAACCCATTCTTGCATTCTAGTGTCAATCACACTCCTTTGATCTCGTCAAGATCATGCCCCGTTTGACCTACAATAAGAAAAATTCAAAAATTTTCAAGGGGACAAGGCACAAATGTGCTGGTTGCTAGACTCAAGACCCTTGTATTAAAAATAAAACAACAAACGTGTTACAGGGTAACAAATCAGACAGAGAGAGAGAAGGCAGGAAACAGAGACTTCAGTCGAAGAAGATGACAGGGTGGTCCGAACCCCCCTCCCACCTGCCGGCCTCCTTCATGTAAGCCAGATACCTCACGAACTCCGGTTTCGCCATGGCCTTGTCCATCCGACGAGCATCGAGAACTCTCTGCACCGGGTGGGCGTGTGCATGGGCGTCCTCTCCCACAGTACCCTTCTTCGACGCCCCCGCCGGCTTCTCCTCCTTCTTGGACTTGCTCTTCCCCAGCTGCAGGTCTCCCTGCACCCTCTGCTCCCTTTCTTCAAAGACGTCCACCGACAGCTGCCGGCCGAGGCGGCGGTACCCCCCGCGCCGGCTCTTCTGACGGCCGAGCACACCTGACATGGCGAGCAGTACAAGTAGAACAGGCTCCTGCTAGGGTTGATGAGTAAAATGTGAGGAATGGTTGTGGGCTTGTGGGGATGGAAGGTGCTTGCAAAGGGGGGCTTAAAAAGGCTTCTCCAAGGGTGGAGGGGGTTTGAATTGTCCTGGTCAGTTGAAGAGGTCAATATATATAACTAAAGTCTTATGTTTGCCTTGTGTGGGTGGTGGTGATCATATTGGTATTCTTATAGGTTTCGTGGTGTGAACTTGGAGGGCAGTCGCTGCCGCTGGGAAGCTTCCTGCAAAAACTAGTCAAAAAAGGCAGGAGCCAAGTTAAGGCGATAACTACTAAGCAAATCACTACAGCCACCAAGAGAGGGCATAGGTGATTCTAGTCTAGTATTGGTTCTTACGAAGATTAGTTTAGTTAATTGCTCGCTCTTTGTCCACGTATGATGACGACTTATATATTTATATATGCATGTCACCACCAATGTTGATGTGCGATTTTGATCACGTGAGAACTGAGACAGACGGCACCACCAGCACGGGCCCAATTAGGCTTGACCGGCCCAGGCAAAACATTTCAGACCGGCCCAACGGAGACCCTGAAGGCTACCATCATCTCTCTCTCTCTCTGAGACCGAAACGATATGTGTCCGAGGCTATGCAGACAGCCCATGGGCTTTCGTCGGCCAACATCGGGCTAAACCCCCTGGGATTAAAATGTGGGCCCAATTGATAATCTTGCATAGACCAGCCCAAGAGCTCATGGGTTAGGCCGGCCCATTGACAAGCCTATTCCATGAGGATGGCAAGAAATACAAAAGAATAAAAACTTGTCATCATGGCATGAATGCATGAAATAGGGGAAAGAGAGCCCTTCTCTGCAGAGAGGGGACTCATGTATCCAACCACTGGGTCATGAATGCATATGGCATGAATGCATGAATAAAAACTTGTCTTCTATAGCTGGTTTCGAACCCTTCTCTGCAGAGAGGGGACTCATGTACCCAACCACTAGGTCATTCGTTCAAAAAATATATATATATTTAAAAAATTACTGTGCTATGCTGCCATCCGATCTTCAATACTCTAAGCATGTGAATTTACAACGTCCAGGGGAGTCTTATATATACTTTGCCACGTTAAATTAGAACTCCTTTGGAAATATTTTGGAGACTCTAAATTTTAGAAGAATTTAAGATTCTAGAAAGAGCTATCTTATCATTTTTTGAATTCAAATTTTAAGAGAGATTATTTACTTTTTAGAATCTCATTTGAAAAGAGCATGAAAACTCAAATTTAAACACATAGCAAAATATATTTTTATCCTCACATTATTCTCTTTTCAGAATTTTAGGAAAAGATTAAAAAAAGAAAAAGAAAAAAAGAGAGTGTTATTTTTTAGGATCTTCATATTTCTCGTATCTCCTTTTCAAAAGATACACCAGGAATCGAAAAGATATGTTTTTTCATCATGGAACAAAATCTAAATTATTGTAGAATCTACTTGCTTTTTTTTATTTTTATTCTTTTAAATGGCACTTTTCAAATTCCTAGTGAATCTAAGGACATTAAATCTTAGATTGGGATGAGCTATGAGTTGGCCTGCCAAGTGCCACCCTTACTAGTAGGGGTGTTCATGGTTTAGTTTGGTTTGATTTTAGAAAAATTTTAGAGAACTCAAACCAAACCAAATAAATTCTTAAATCAAACCAAACCAAAGCGAAATAATTCTATTTGCTTCGATTTGGTTTGGTTTAACTTCCATAATGAGATCTTATCTTCTAAATAAGTCTTCACACTTTAATAATTTATATAATAAATGAATAAATATATTATTTAGTTATTCTAATTAACTTCTAATAGATGATTAAGGATATAACGATGAAAAAAATTAAATTATTTTAAAATAATAGGTCATATTACTCCTTACATTAATAAAAACTTATATTACACTTTACATATGCACGAAAGAAGATGTTCTTAATTTAAATAGAAAGTATCATAGTATTCTATTATCCTTCATAATTCTCAATTGTTTTAGTTTACTATATATAACAACCGCTAAATATTTACACTTAATTTATGTCCTTATAAGTAATTCGATTTGTTCGATTTGGTTTGATTTATGATTTGGTTTATGAAATGTAAAAATCAAATCAAACCAAATTTTCTTTTTCCGTTTGTTTTCAACTCAAATCAAAAAAATTTAGACTTCAAATTGAACCAAACCAAACCAAATTAGTAATTCGGTTTGATTTTTCGATTTGAACCAAATAGCAACTAATATTGATACATCTATAAGACTACAACCCATCTATACTGTGTATTACAAGCATGAGTCATCTTCCAGTTTAATTCCATCCCGTATGTCCTCGTCCAGTTCACAATCTGCGCTTTGCTTCATTGCTCAGCTTGATTAGTGTCCTGTACAGCGTTTCTCTAGGTTGTTTATATGCCAACTTTTCCCCTTGCTGAGTTTGCCCTGTTCTCTAACCCCACAGCTTCTCTTAAGTCCACTTAGGGTCCGTGTAGTTATGCATAAAACAGTCTCTAAGAAAATACATTTACAAGAAAAATGAAAATCAAATTCTTCGTAGTTATGAAAATATTTTTTTAAAATGTTTTCATTTGTTTGTTTCCTATAAAACCTTTTCCTAAAAATGATTTTGTATGCTTGTTTGCTTGCAAAAAAAATTTCACACTATAGGATTTCTAACATAGATAAGGCAAAGTCAAAAGGACTTTTTTTAATTTCTTAACATTGGAAGAATTTTCTAATTCGACAGTTAATCAAACAGTTCCAATAAAAAAGACCATGCCCCCACACGATCAAAGTTTAAATGGTAGTGTCAAAACAGCTTGTTTTCTTTAATCTTCTAAACTGAGAGAGTACCTCAACTCAACATCTGATCGCATGGTTGAAATAAAAAAGATCATGTTCTCGTACAATTAAAATTTGAATGATAAAATCAAAATATTTTTTTACATTTTTTAGTTGAGATAATGCCTCTCAACTCCACATGTGATCGGACGATCCAAATAAAACAAAATCATCAAAATTCAAATGAAGACAATCAAAAGTCATTTCTTTCCTTTGAGATAAAAAAGATACACAGCAGCCACTGTTGGTAAGAAAAAATTCAAAGAATAATACTTGCTGCAATGTCCATGCATTGCAATCTACGTGAGCATTGCAATCCACGTTGATTGCAATGCATGGGCCAGTAGCCGTCCGATTCAAGTCTGGGTTGGGGGGAGTCGATTTTTAATTTTGTTTAGTTTTCTGTTTGGATTTTTTAAATTTTTTTATAGCACCCGATTAAAAATCAGACGGTATAATCGGGTTGCTCGATGGGGTTGGCCTTGACCCGACTATATAATTTTTTTTTAAATATCTTTTACATGTAAATCAAAGTTTATGTCATCTTTCTTTTTTGAAAAAAAACATACAATCAAGTCGAAATCGATCCGAACAATACAATTGTACCGTCCGATTTTTAATTGGATGACCTAAAAAAATTAAAAAAATGAACAAAAAATATAAAAAAAAAGACTCCCCTAACTCAGACGGGCTGCACAGCAGCCGTCCAGCCCATATGTTGCAATCCACGTACATTGCAAATGCATACACATTACAGTAAGTATTACTCAAATTCAAATCCTCCCTATATAAAACATCAGCACAGCAGCTGCCGTTGGGAGCTTACTAAAACTTATCTCACGGATGTCAAAGTCAAGAAAAGTAGAGAAGTCTGGGGGTCAACAAACTTACAGACCACCAAATGCATGTTTTTGCTCAACTTTTCGTGAAGACGTTTTTATGGGACAAGTTTTAATGGAACCAAATGGAACCTAGCCGCCTCTCTCCACTCCAGGACTCCTTGAGAGATTCCACATCTTACAAGGATGATATTATGGTTTCTAGAAACAACTCTGCATCTGTCTCCCATTTGATCTCATCACTTCGTTCTGAATTCGCTCTAAAATGTTTAATGCTGCCCCTTTCGGGGCATTGAAATTTAGAAAGAATTTCTATTTTTTTATTTTTATAATATTTTTATAAGTCTATATATTTTTTATTAATCTTTATAATTATTTAAAATATTCCTAAAAGAGCCTTCAATCATCTATAAAAAATCCTTCTGAAAGAAAATTTTAAGGATAATTCAAAGATTGTAAGAGGTTTTAAGATAATATGAAGATTGTGGGAGTTTATAAAAAATATTGAAAGATTATAAAGACTAAAAAGTAAAAATTTCATATTTAAAACCTACATGATGTTGTTGTGTTGTCCGCGTAAAAAATAAAAACGAGATCCTCTCAATGTACTACTGACCGGAACTCTAGCAGTGCAGCGAGGGGGGAGGAAGGATTTAGAGGGCGGAAAATGGATTTAGTGAGCTTCCCCGATGGACCGACGTGTCATAACCAAGCTGATTCTCACACCAATTAACGAGTAGAGCGGAGTGTACAATAATATTTTCATGTCCATTTGTGATCCGGAACAGAGTGGATATTAGAGTTTTGGTATACTCCGAACTCAGAGCAGATATGGGTAGTGTCTAGATGCGAGAGCATCAGTTTAGAGAAGGATACTGGATAGAGAGAACTCAATAAAAAAATCTCCCAGAAAAATCTGTGATATTATCGTCTAAATACTTGAAGTATGTATCACGAGATGCAAAGTTGCATAAATGTTAAAAAGCATTAAAATTCTTCTTGAAAGTGATCAAATTAAAATATTAACATCTGAATGGATAATAGCATGTGAAATATAAAATAGTCATTTGATCTTAGATATTCTAATGGCAATCATGTCAATCCAAACTAGAAAAGATACTAACGAAGTAGATGTGAGACTTTCTTGTCCGCTCCATTTAGTAAGTGAATACTCATTTGTATACGATCCACCGGACAACCTTTTTCAGGTAAAAAGGTCCGCTGTCTAACAATGAGTCTCGTGGATTCCGTAAAAATTTTGTCATTTTTTTTTATAAAAGGAAGAGAGGTTGTACTCTATTTACTTATAAGTAGATGCCTATTTTCACAACATTTAATGTGAGACTAAAACGGTTTGCCATTTTTATAATTCTACACAGTTCTAATGAAAGTAGACGTGTGCGGATTCTCTTTGAGCCGCTAGACGGGTCACTAGAGCTGAGGTGAGATTTTATCTTTTCCTTTGTAAAAAAGTTATCCTTGAAAAGAGATATTGCATTTAACTTACAAACACACACCTACTTTTATAAAATTCGATGTGAAATTAAAATAATTTGTCAGTTTTACGTCTCTACAAATCTAAACTGTCTATCTAACACCTTCTATGCATCGATCCTCACTTGTATCATTTCCTTGTCGCTGCCATGAACTAGATAACTATTACTCGTTCAGACCTCTCCTTTGTTGTTAATAAAGTTTGTCAATACATGCAATCGCCCCACGAGGAATACGGCAGCTTGTGAAGCTCACCTTACGATAAGCATTCCACTTAATTTGGAATATTCTTCTCCTAAGTCTAGCTTCATGTTTTCTCTGATGCAAATCTGCAGGCAGGCTGCAAGAGTGATAGATACTCCATACGGTGGATATGCTATCTATTTATATTGTGCTCGGAGCTCGGCGTCTCAAACTCCGCGGAAATATGAACACCTATCATAGCAATGGCACTATACCAAATCACATTCTCGTGTTATATATAACACACACACACACACGTTAATAGACAGCAATTGAAGATGCTGAAGGGAAAAGTTGATTTCTTTAAAATTATTTTTCTGACAAGGTTTACGGGTGATACAGATTTTCATGATAAAAGTTAGACTAAAAAATTCATTTAGAAAACTTCACAGCAGGACAAATTTGAGATGGGGTTGGGGGGGAGGACTTTTCTGCAAAGGAGGAGGAATGTCATGCAAAAGAAGGTGAGGTGGACTCTTTCTATAGGTTAACCAGGGGGCTTTATCAGAGATAATCAGAAGATCGCCCTCCCCCACGTTGGCAGTGCTATTTGCCGTTGACTGGTTGGTGAGACTGGGAAGTCCACCCAACACATGCTCCTCTCCCTCTCACACACACACACAGACACGTGCGCGCGCGCGCGCACGTGCATGCACATGTGGTATTTCACGTGGCTGCTGGAATTTGCATGACACAAACTGGGAATGCAAACGGGTGGGAGTTAAGTATGGTACAAGGTGTATCCTAATCCAACATGGAAAATATTGGATGATTTGTTTGATACTGATAAAAGATATGGCCGTTCGATTATATGTAATTATATCCGACAGTACTTTACATATATACATCAGATGGTTTATAACATTTATTTATTATATTTTATATCTTAATATCAATTGTAAAAGTTAAATTTAATCATTCATTTATAGTAACATAATGTGTTATATTTACATTTAGAATTTTTAGTCTCTCTAATTTACTTAATTTGGGAAAAACTCCCTGCAGCTTTCGTATTTAGTAGAAACTTCCTATAATCTCGTGTTTATTTGAAAAGCATCGTGGGAATAGAAAAGAAAATCTGAATATTTTGAACTATTTTTTAAAACTCCCCAAGAAAGGGTTTTTTCTAAATAAAGGTGAGAGTACAAAGACTGTTTACTAAATACAGATGCTACACGAAATTTTTTTTGTTAAATTAAGTAGATTATATGGGGATTAAAATAAAAAACCCTTTTATTTAATATCATATTAATTTATGAAATTTGGATAAATTGTCGTTTATCAATTCAATTTGTGTATACAAATTAACAATCCGTTCAGTTATATCACATTAACGGTCACCCATTGCATCCCTAAACCCAGCCGCCATGGGGCACAATCTGAATTAGTTTCTTATTTTAAATGTATTTGATATAACATTGTAACTTGATATTCTCAACAATATAAAGTATAATCGAGCATAAAAATTAGGATTTTTTAATACATTTTTGACATATATACTTGTCATTAATTATATGAAATACATTTCTATATATAGATGTTTATATATGTCCTCCATAAATTACCGTAGTTATGTGGATTCCCCTAATAAATACCTCAAATATATATCTGCTAATGCTTGATATTATACGTTTCCATCAAGATGCCATGAACTCCAGTACGTCAAAAAGATTTCGATATTTTTACATACATACCTATAATTTTAGCTCGATTTATGGAATCTTTTAACATATTCAGTTGGAGTTGACAATATTTTGATCAGAAGTATATAACTGCAATTTTTTTAAAGATGTTAGAGATATTTATAATAATATGTGAGAGTTAAGAGTAGATATACAAATATAATAATTTATAAGAATATACACAAACATCCCTTTGATTGATGAGCTAGTCCTATTAATATACAAAAATCTCTTTGATAGATACGCTAGTCCTATTTTCAAATTCATCATACCTATTGCTCGTACTCTAGGTAACCTTCAAGATTGAAATTGCAAAAACGTTCTCACCTCTCACAGAGGGAAGAGGCAGCTATGTATGAAAGACATAAGCTTCTTATTAATAAGTACTTTTGAGTAATACTAGTGTCATACTTCCGCCTTATTATCTTATTAATAACCTAAAGACCAACAAGCTAGCGCAACATCACACGTAATTAGCATTCTTCTGTTTGACTATATCTTCAAAAAGAATATCTTAAACATATGCTAACTGCCACTCATAGGAGTCCATAAATTTTGAATGTGCTAAATATTAAGACATGCATAAATATTTTCTAAAGTGACAAAATATAAAATAAGACGCCTTGGCAGTCTAGAAGTAGCTTTTGGCCATGAGGTCAATTGGCATACCATTTAATTCAAAGTAGTCTGAATTTTTATTTAGTTATTTACTTACAGTGGCGGACGTAAGAATTTAGTCCAGTGAGGTCTTCAGATTGAGTACTGCGGGCCAAGTTGGAGGGAGGACAGTCAAGGATGCAAACGGGTCGGATTCGGTGCGGATCTAAAGTAGATCTATGACCGTAACCATCAAGTTATCAGTTTAAAAATATTATCCATTAACAATCTTATAAGTTAATAATCAGTCGGATAATTAAATCTTAGTTGTATTTAGTAAAAAACACAATTATAACAAGAATAGCAATAATGTACTCGTAAATACCATAATGAAAATTAATACACTCGCTTGGCTTTGTCATAAACTCATGCATGTGGGTGTTGATAGGGTTGTAGACGTACACTGGCTGGTCGGTCAGCATGCGTGGATCTGTGAGAGTTGAACGGGGAGTGAGGTTAGGTTCCACACAGTCCACTCAACCCAGATGGCAGAGCAGCTCTCTTCCAATAATTGTTCCTCACATCTCAACCACACACTTGCATACGTGTTTATATATAGAACACAAAGGGCAGGGCAGAGCTGCACAACATCGCACTCACACTTTGAAAGCGACCAACGTTGGGAAGTAGTAGTAGCAGTAGTAGTAGTAGTAGTAGAAGAGGAAGAAGAAGAGGTGGGGGAAGGAGAAGGAGAAGAATGAGGGAAATGGAGGGGACAAAAGGCCCGGTGGTGGTGACGGGTGCAGCCGGGTACATCGGTTCATGGCTGGTGATGAGGCTTCTCCAGCGCGGCTACGCCGTCCGGGCCACCGTCAGGGATCCCAGTTCTGTCTATACCACCGCCACCACTCCTCGCTTCCTCTTCCTTCTCCGTATCCTCTCCATCTAATATGCAGATATATATATATATGTTTCGCATGTTCTTTGCTCTTGTGATCTGTTCTTCATCAGTGTTGAGTATTGAACAATACTGTCGGATGTTCTTTGTTCTTCTCTGCTCCAGTGATGACAACAGCCTCTTCTTATCATATCTAAGTCTCCGGAGCTTCTTCTTAATTAGTACACATGCATGCTTTAACGACCAGCCACTTCTCACTGGCATGCAGATAACCTGCAGAAGGTGAAGCCTCTGTTGGATCTCCTCAGCTCCAACAAGATGCTCACCATCTGGAAAGCAGACCTTGCTGAAGAAGGGAGCTTCGACGAGGTCGTGGATGGATGCACCGGCGTGCTCCACGTCGCCACCCCCATGGATTTCCAATCCAAAGATCCCGAGGTGAAAACTACTACTTCTCTAATATAAAATAGCAAGTAAACTATCAATTTGCTATCTTGAGTGAGTCGCAGGTCAATACTACAAGAAAGAAGTACTCTAGCAAAGTTTCTTAATTACCATGATGGAGTTCATAACTAGTCCTGAATTGATACTTACTGCGACTCACCCAAGACAAATATTTCATACATATATATATATATATATATATATATATATATATATATATATATATATATATATATATATATATATATATATATATATATATATATATATATATATATTAACAGTAGATGTATGCGAGTTATAATGTGTTACTACCCAATTATATAGACCATTTTACATATGCTACTTCTGCCATATGCACTGTAGAATAAGGTGATCAAGCCCACAATAGATGGAATGCTGAGTGTCTTGCGATCCTGCAAGAAAGCCGGGACAGTCCACCGCGTCGTCTTCACGTCCTCCGCCGGCACCGTCAATGTGGAAGAGCACCAGAAGCCGGAGTACGACGAGAGCTCATGGAGCGACCTCGACTTCATACACCGTGCCAAGATGACCGGCTGGGTATATATATATATATGATGTGCCCTGACCCTCACTTGACACCTCCGCTTACTACACTTGTTCTTAAGATCTCATGGCTCTGGAGCAGATGTACTTTGTATCGAAGACGTTGGCGGAGAAAGCTGCATGGGCTTTTGCGGAGAAGAAGGGCATCCATTTGATCAGCATCATCCCCACCCTCGTAGTGGGTCCTTTCATCTCGTCGGCGATGCCGCCCAGCTTGATCACAGCACTGGCCCTCATCACAGGTATATATATATATACATATCTACTGTTGGCAAGAACAAATAATCCCTCCCAAGCTTAGATGGGTTGGAACTCTGCTTAGATTGGTAAGGAACTATAGAATAACACTTACTGCATACTCGTGCGGGTACAGCCATCCGATCTTATCTTTTGCAATCGGAGTCATTCGATTGCAAAGCTTGGAGCCATCCAAGTTTAGCATCTGAACCGTCCAAGCATTGATCGGACAGCCTAAAAAAAAAAGGAAATTTCACTCGCATGTGATGAGATGATATAGATCGCACTAGAGATGCATGATCTGACAGGTAAGCCCATGCCGTAGTGGAGCAGCAAAAGTGTTCATTTCAATTTTAAACTAGAAGGATCACATCCATATATCCAGTTGTGTTACAATTATGGATGTGGGGAAAGTTGAGTCGTCCACGGCAAGTTGCTCTAATTTGAATGGCCCCTTCTATAGGAAACGAACCTCACTATTCCATCCTTGAGCAAGTCCAGCTCGTTCACCTGGATGACCTGTGCAACGCCCACATCTTCCTCCTGGAGCACCCCGAAGCCAGTGGAAGGTACATCTGCTCTTCCCATGATGCCACCATCTTTGAGCTTGCAGAGATGATGAAGAACAGATACCCCGAGTATGATGTCCCCACAGAGTATGTACTCTCTCAACTCACTTCATCTTCCTCAACTGTTCTACTATGAGTCTTGCATTAATTAGTCTCAAAGCAAAGTTCCCAAAGTTGTCTTTGGAAAATTAAGTTTCAACAGATTCATCTATCTGCATCACTACCAAGTAGCTAGCTACCACCTCCGTGTCCTTGTGAAGTACTATAATCTAATTACAAGCAGTTCATCTTGAAGATTCGAAGGCATCGACGACACGATCGGGCACGTGCGTTTCTCTTCGAAGAAGCTCGAGGACCTTGGCTTCGACTACTGCTATTCTATGGAGGAGATGTTTGATGAGGCCATCCAGTGTTGCAGAGAGAAGATGTTGATCCCACTCAAAGCAGAGAAGCTGTGTGACAGTAAGGAAATGTGTGAAGCGGAAAAGGAGCTAGTGGGTGCTGAGGTAGAGGTCAAAATGGAAGCCAATGGAGGAACTAGTTTGAAAGAAGGGAAGATAAATGGGAAGAGAACAGCCTCACCAATATGGTATGAGAATGGGATCAAGGATCATGCTGTGCTGCCAACAGAATGAAAGGATTTGAGGAGCAAGCTTGGGACACTGTGTTTGTGCATTCCTTATGCCTGTTTTTAACAAGATCATTACATTGCTTGTCAATTTGTATTTAATTAATTTTTGTCAAATTAAACTCCATATGTATTGATGTTTGAGGGCTTTTACCAGGGAAAGTTTGAAAGGAGAAGCAGGACACATGCCTCTGGCCCCTTTGAAAGCAGGCCCAGTACTAATACTTGCTGAAATTTAGGACAGAGAACTGGGACAGTCTCACTCCTTATTCTACTATTTTATTGAAAGTTCAATGAGATTTTAGTTCATTTGAGAAGATTTTAAGAATTCAATAATTGAAATCTTCCCTATAGACATATCCATATGGCTTGAAACCCCTGTCCACAACTGCAGAGGTAGGAAAGTGAGGCTGCCAAAACGGGTCCAGACCCTTTCGCAGATCCAAGGGTCCAGACCCCAGGTTGGATCTGTTAACTTTGAATCTGGATATACCCATTTACCTGACAACATTGTTAGAACTGCAAATGAACTAATACGTTTGATAAGTAGCTTATGAGATTTACTCATTAACAACTTGACTCGACTCATTTATAAAGTGAAATAAATAAGTTTGAATAAAATCTTAAGCTCAGTTCATTAAATGAGCTGAGCTTGAACACGGATGAGCTCGACTTGATTTTGTTTGTGAACAAATTTGTCTAAGTCCTTTAAATACTTGTTAAAAACATGTTTGTATAGTCATTAAGATCTCTTTTAGTATGAATAAATTTAGTTAATAAGATATTAATATTTTATAAAATTTTCTATCAAATAATTAAGGGTGCAAAATAAACTTTGGTACTACCCTAACTTGGTCTGAGTTTATAAATTCAAAGTTCGAAAATTTTTGAACTAAATTTATTATGAACTCATTGGGTTGATTTCACTTGAGCTTCTTCAAAACTTAAACAAGTCAGTCAAACTCGAATAATCATCATAGATATTCGATTCTAACTCGAACTTGATTAAAATTAGTTGTTTGCATCTTTGAACATTGTCATATGTTGCACAAATTCATAACCAGATTTCTATTACTCTGAGTCTGAAATCAAGTGGAGTGTAAAAGCGTCGTACCGTTTGAGATAAATTCCTTCTTAGCCATTTATCTCTTAAACGTCAGGAAGCTAAGTAGTGGATCCAAAATCCAACCCGTTTACCCAATGTTCCATTATATTGGTTAATATTGATTTTGGATATTACCCGGCCCACGAAGACCCGCACTATAAACCCCACTTGGATCATGGAGCATTTATGGGTGTGTTGCCATCTCCTGGTTGTGTCACTTAGGCCCAGTTACATGAAAGAGTTATGCTTACGAGTAATGCTTCCTGCACTGCACGCAGCAGTGTAGGATACCATCCGATCCGGCTGATCGGACGGGTGTACAGTGAGCACATTTTAATTTTTTTATTCTTTTATTTTAATTTTTTTTAAGAGTGTCTGATAAAAAATTCGACAATACATCTGGAGAGTTTGGTTTGGCTCCAATCCGACTACATTTTTTTTTTTGAAAAAAAAAAAAAAATACACGCAAGCCGAGGTGTTCTTCAAATTATTACTTTTAAACAAAATACACAATTAGGTCAGGGCTGACCCAAGATCCCCGAATGTGCTGTCAGATTTTTTATTGGACAGTCTAAAAATTAAAAATTTTGACAAAAAATAAGAAAAATTAAAATGTGCTCAACAGTCCCACACTGCTGCGTGCAGTGCAGCAAGCATTACTCTATGGAGCTAGACGTTTTATTTTTTTATTTTCTTGTTCTTTTTTTTTTTTTTGAGACGTCCAATCAAAAATCCGATGGTACAACCAGTCAGCTCGGGTCGGCCTCGACCGGATTGTATTTTTTTTTTAAAAGCTTTTCTTACACAGAAATCGAGGTGTATATCAAAAATGTTTTTTTTTTAAGGCATACGGTCAGGTTAAGACTAACCCAAATTGACCGACTATATCATCAAATTTTTGATCGAACGTCTCAAAAAAAATAAAACATTCAAATAACAAAATTAAAAAAAAATAAAGTGTCCCACTTCTCATTGGACGGGGAGTGGAAGTGTCATTTGATATGGTGCTGAGGAGGTCAATGCAAGCCACGTCCCCCTTCAGTGTAGCAAGCATAACTCCATATGAAATACCAATAAAGCATTGGAACTTTAGTAACACATCCACTTGGTCACTTCAATGCCTGAGTTCTCACATTTTCTACGTTTCCCAATTTTTCTGATCAATAATATCCAGTTCAAAACCCTATTTCATTATTTTGGTTAATCTTTCCTCACCGTGCCATGGTGCCGTCCATCCTTTCCACCATTTGGGGCTTTTCTTCTTTTCTTAGCATATATTCCCAACCACCCCCAAACCTATGCCTTTGAAGTGCACGGCTTAGTAGGGGTGTTCATTGTTTGGGTCAACTCGAAAAATCAAATCAAACCGATTGGTTCGGTTCGGTTCAAAATTAAAAAAATTTCGGTTTGGTTTAAAACCGAACCGAACAAGAATGAACGGTTTGGTTCGGTTTGGAGGCTTCATAAACCGAACCGAACCGAGGAAATCGAATTCTAGTTATGGGCATATAAAAATTATATATTACCTGAATTTATTTAATATATTTGAGTAAATATTATATAGTCTAAAAGGTAGTGTGGGCTTTTCATTAACTTTCATTGGGTTTGGTCTGATTAGAAGGTTTTATGATTTGTTAATCTATTGGACTTCGAAGGTTTGAGTTGGAATTTGTTTGTGGGCTTTTGACATGGCTTGTAAGTTGTATTGTCTATGTTGGGAGACCCACAGCTGCAGTCACTTTGAAGTTTGAATTTACAGATTTTTTACTCACCAAATCATCATATAGTTGAAAGTCCATTTTGTAGTTAGAAGCTTAAACCGAATTACAAACCGAACCAAACCGAATTATTTCGGTTTGGTTTGGTTCAGTTTGAAATATGTACGGTTTGATTTGGTTTGGTTTGAAATTTAATTTGATTTAGTTTGGTTTCATAAAAATCCTACTCAAACCAAACCAAACCAAACCATAAACGCCCCTAAGGCTTAGTAAGAAAGCCACCGCCAAAGCCATCAACCTATGACGTTTCCTTGATCGTGGATTTGCTAAAGAAAGAGTATTTTGAATGTCTCTCCAAATAGGTTTACTTAAAAAGTTCTTGCATATCTTATTTTGCTATATTATGCCTATTAACACTTAAATTAAATTAATTAAAATGTTTTTTATTTTTAATTATAGTTATGAGGATGTGTTACATCTTACGTATTGACGTACAATCACATTTTTAATTATATAATTAAAACCGTTGATCATAGGCTCACTTTGTCCACAATATTACCGCAAGCCTTCTTTATGATCAAAATTTCTCACGAGGAAATTATTTATCTTTTTGAATTTGGATCAGACTAAGAGATATTTTTCCATCTTTTTTTGTTTTTCAAGCTAACGTGCAGTAGTATGGAAGACGAATTTCTTATAGATTATTTGATCACGTGTTAAAAGGTAACTTATAAAAGATTGGTGCACAGTCATGCACAGATGACTTCAATGAAATTAAAGAGTGTGAAATATTATTTGAATGAACTTTGACTTTTGAAGATATTTTTTGCACTCTTCTGTGATATTTTTATCAAAACTATTTATTTTGCTATATGAAACTTAATGTTGCGTTGAAGGAAAGAACACATAAAAAATAGAGTAATACTTACTGTGATGCCCTCTATTATTGCTGCTTGAATGGGGGACATTACAGTGGGTAAAAAAGATATTTTTTGAAGGTTGAGTCTCACATGCTCTTGTGTTCATACAGTCCAATCTCTAATGAAATGACCCAAAAATTTTAAAAAATCAAAAGTCAAGCTCCAATGAACGATAAAAGGCCCCCCTTATCGGATCGACAAAATTCACAACAAAAATTTACTCACTGCAATGCCTCCCACTGCAGCAATATGGATCAGCACCAAATATTACTATGCAGAGATGGCGTTTAATTACACGTAATATAATCAGATGGAAATGATTTTCTAAGAAAATATAAGATTCTAAGAGTCTGTTTGATTGATTACACGTAATATAATCAGATGGAAATGATTTTTTAAAGAAATACATGTACAAGCAAAATTCGTCATTTGTTGCTTGTGGAAATATTTTCACCTCTTTTAGAAAAGTGCATGCACTCTTATCCCATAGATGTCAAAATTAGGAAAAGGAGGAGTCTAACGAATTAAGTTTTTTATTGACTTGAGTTTTATTGGTTATCAAATAAGTAATTGTGATATACTTTTTAGAGAAAAACTTTTCTTGTGACCTATTTTATATTAAAACAAACGGATCCTAAGGGCTGATTTGTTTGCAGGATTAACGATCAAACAAAACGAGTTATGAGACTTATTCGTTTTGGGAGCATGAACACGTAATTCTTGATGTGGACACATTATTCCTAAAATAAGTAGAATAAATTATTCTGAAATCACTTATTCCGTTGAACTACTTATTCTATCTAAAGTAAATTCTTCTTGTTTCTAAAATAAGAGATCCGAAAATAAGAAATCCAGAATAGCACACCCATAAAGCAAGCCCGCCCCTAAGTGAATGCATGATGAGTGTAACTCCTAACGACGTTAATCCTAGGGGAAAACTAGGGTAAAATATTTTGTGCATGTTCACCAGCTCGGCCCCATTTAGAAAGTATGATCTATTACAATAAAAGAAGATAGAAGAATGCAAGAAAATGTAAACAAAATAATTTAATATATTAAAAATTGAAAATTGGGTGCAATGAAAAAGGTTTTGACCTTTTTATAGATTTAATAACAAATATAAAATTATATAAATCAAAATAGTGGACAAGATTTATATATATAGTAGATTCTAAACAAATTAATGAGATAAATTTAATCTAACACGCGAATGAACAAGACATGCCACACGCTAGGTCATCGGTTCTTGCAATGGATTGCCTTGGAACTAAACTTCAAAGAGTGCAGATCTTGTATAAGTGCACCAATTGGTCGGAGCCAATACATGTAAAGAGATCCATTTATAAAAAACTATATATATATAATGTTTTTAATTTTATATAAAAAATTATATAAATATTTATATCTCTCCTCTCCTCACTTGCATGAACCCATCCCAACTTCTCAGGGCAGATGAAGTGACAGGTTTTTTTGTTTATGAGACTGTTGAACCTTCGGACTTGGAGAACTTTCTTTGTCGCCTTGGTCGGTGTTCACAACCGAGCCAGGACCTAGCTAGGCTGGCAGCGAAGGACACGGCATCGTACTCACCGTCCAAGCCAACCTGTGTTATAATATAATCCCGCCAGGAGAGCATTCCCATATCAATGGCGTCCCCATGTAGCCAGCCCCTCCCTCGCCCATGTCGCCTCCGAAGAAGATGCCATGCACGATGCTCACAGCGGCGGACATGGCCAGAGTTCTCTCTTCCATCTCTTGTTCTCATCTCTCCTGATGCCTGTTGGACTCTCTCTCTCTCTTCCTTCCCCCGTCGCCATCTCTCCTGTTGCCCATTCGACTTGGGATGGCCGCCGGTGTGCGATAGAGAGAGAAAGGGACCCGCCATTCCTCTCCATGCGCATGCAACTGTTCTTTTGTAGGAGATATGCCACCTGTTACTTGTTAGACCTTCCCTCCTCTTAGCTGCTGCTTCTTCGAACCGAGATCTTCTTCTTCTTCTTCCTCTTCTTCTTCGCAGGGACTCGATCAGTATAGCACTACTACGTAAATCCATCAAAATAGCTTCTTATTCTTGATCTCCTCCTCCACCTCTTAATCCTCTGGCCTCTTATGTCATGCCCGCCACAGCCATCCCCACGAAGCCCGGCCGGGGTTCCTCCGTGCCCGGCCTTTCTGCAACGTCCTCCTTCAGGCGGAGGAGGAGCGGGTATGAACCCTCTGACACGGAGTCCGAGTGGCACGACAGCCCCTGGCACGAGGCCGCCGGCAACGCTTCTGCCGGCGCCTTCATTGCACCACCGAGGTCTAAAAGCACTCCTCGCGACGTGGGAAGGCACGTCGTCACCCACCTGAGAGGCCAGAGCCATGGAGAGAACCACCCCTCCGTCCTCAAGCCCTCTAGGAAGACCAGCCCCCTCCCCACAAGGCTCAGCCGCCTACCTCATGAACCTGCCGACCAAGAGGAGTTCGGGGGAGATGGCAAGAATTATAGCAGTCGTGACAGGCAGCGTCATGTGTCTCCTTACAAGAGCACCACGGCCAGAGAGGAGTCGCATGACCTTCGCAGGAGAAATGATGCCAACAATGGCTCATTCAGGAGGCGAAGTCAGAGAATGACGCCCCCCGAGTTGAGAGGTGCCATGGTGGAGGATGTTAGAGTTGGTGATCACTTCCAGCAAGTCTCAAGGGTGAGCGAGACGTCAAGTTACAGCAGCCGAAGGGCGAATTCTGCTCCCAAAACAAGGGATCAAACACCACTGCACCCACAACAACAGCACCAGCACCAGCAGCCACATGCCAGCTCTGCCAGAACAGAAGGTCATAGCCTGTTCCCAATGGGCAAAACTGCAGAGGTTTCAGCATGGCAAAGGCAGAACCCATCTGCAAGTGAGATCAACGAGATAACAGAATCTATTGCCCTTGATGACATCTTCTTCCCCCATCATTGCTCCGCAGTCCACAAGAGCTCCACCAAAGACAATGGCAATGCCAAGCTCGAACAGGAAAGAAGCAACCGAGCCAAAGGTGCCAACCAGACTGCCGAAAAGTTTCCACTTAGCTCGGTTCTGTCACAAACTGATACGACCGGAAGCGTTCGCTCTGCTGTTAGCAGGCAGGGAAGCAGTAGCAACGTCGACAGTAGCAGGACGAGCGATGGCAACGGGAGCTTGAGAAAATTCACAGCCAACAGGCAGAAGAACCACTCCGATTCGTGGTTCTCGTGCGTGAAGCGGGGGGGCACATGCCGCAGGTCCAAGTCGCCGGACACGAGGGCAGTTGATGAAGCATCCTACATCGAGAGGAAGTTTGTAGTGGAAGAACTGAGACAGTTCTGGGCGGACAAGCACCGGCCACGATCGTTAAGTGAGTTCATCTGTCACAAGCAACAAGCACAGCAGCTCCAGAAGTTGGTAATCCTTCTGCTACCATTGTTTGATGGCTCTTAATTAGCTTGTTCTTTTCCTCTTATATATGTTTTGATTGTAACTAAAGAAGAAGGTGGCTTTTTCTTATGGTAGATTTCTTATAACAAGTGCCCCCACATTATACTGAAGGGACCTCCAGGGTCAGGAAAGAGATCCCTGGTTTTGGCATTACTGCATGAAATCTTTGGTGACTCCTCAGAGAAAGTATGGAATCAAGAGCTACTTCTTTTAGAGTTATGTGAGGTAACCAAGTTCCAAATGAGCTGACTGGTTCTGACACTCTTGCAGATCTCTCACGAGCATAGGCGATTCCGTGTTCAGGTACAGTGCAACACTAATTGATGAAGTTTCTGCTTTAGCAGCCTCAGGAATTAATTAGGGAACCTGTTCCACCCATGATTGTTCATAGAAGAAAGAGCAATACTTGCTGCAATACACTGTGTACACTGCAGTACCATCGCCATCTGATCAAGTTGATCGGATAGGACACCACTGCTGCACCACCCCGCAAAGAGTGCAGCATGTCTTAAATAGCATGCACCATAAGTGTGCTTAATGTCCACCAGCGATGATGATCAATTAGTTGCTAATTATACTACAATATTACATTGCAGCAAGTGTTTCTCTTATTCATAGTTTCATATTTCTAACGTACAGCAGGCCTAACCTTAAGGCCCAACTTTCTGGCCCATGAATAGCGGGCCAGACATAAAGGCTTAAACTCCAGGGCCCACGGACCTTGCCTGGCCTACCGGCAGTCCTAATTTTGATCACCAAGTCCTAACTAACCACAAAGAGAAATACTTACTACAATGCTGTGGCAAAAAATCGGCGCCTGTTCAGATCGCATGTCGAGGGTTTTAACAGCCGCAAAAAAGAAGAGATCCTCTCAATACACTTTTAGAGTGGAGTTCAGCAGTACTGAGAAGGGGAAGAAGTCAAACATTATAAAAAAAAAAAAACCCTTATATGATCCCAAAGTTTGGAAAATGTTTGACCCTCTTCTCCTCTCAGTACTACTGGACTCCAGTCTAAACGTTTACTAAGAGGATCTCCTGTCCTTCTTTAGCCGCATTCTCAAGAAACATTGCAGCAAATATTTCTCGACCACAAATTGATGAGACAGAGACAGATAATGATGTGGATATATATAGTAACGTATTGCATACTTACCCAGTACTCCTTGTACAATCCAAAGCCAACAGATGGCTGCAGTATAGAAAAGCAAGGAGATTGCACCTACCTAGTCCCTACTCTTGTTGGTTTTGTTTATACTGTATGTCCATTCCCACAGTGCTACTGTTTCTTTAATGGGTGCTAATACATTTAGAAGTCTGAAATTAGTATCATGGCTTCTATCACCAGTTCCTTGACACCTTTTCCTATTTCACTCTTTCTTTTCCACCACTGATTTTCAGTCCCACAACTTTATCATGCTTGAAATCAAATTGCCATCCAACTTTGTTTGAAATGGGAATATATTATGTAATTCTAACTAAAGGGTAGATTAATTTTGTCTTGGTATCTAAAATGTCAATGGTAAACATATCTCTAAAGAGAAGATGCACATTGACAGGAGGCTAGGGCGACGGTGGTTGTTCCATTAACTTCAAGTCCTCACCATGTGGAACTTGATATCAAATCTGATTCAAAGAATGCCAGGTATGCTTTAGTGGGTGTGGTCAAAGAAATAGCCAGCAACCATGCAATTACACCTGAAGTTAGTGATGCCAGTCTCAGGGCTGAATACAAAGGTAAGTACACTCTATTCACTGCCATACTTCGATTTTTTTTTCTTTCTTATTCAAGCTTTTAACCATAATTTGTCATTGCTCCAGTGATAGTTCTGTATGCCAATAACAAGGTAGCAGAAAATATTCAACATTTAATTAAGTGGGTGATGGACTGTTACGCGGAGGCATGTAAGATTATATTATGCTGTGAGGATGAAAGATCTATCTTTGAATCTGTCCGAGCCCGCTGTCAACTTATTAATGTGGATGCCCCAGAGACTCACGAGGCAAGTATCACCCTCATTCCTCAACATTTCATCACACATGTAGGATAAACTTTCCAAATTTAAGATACCCATTACATGAGGAGAAATAAACCCAAAAAAGGAAGAATGAATGCTAGAAAAATGGATTAGGCAGCCACAAGACATTGTCTTGGTATGGAGTTCTTTTCCCTGTTTGTGATGTTTTACCATGTAAACATAAGTCTGTACACTTCTGTTCCTCTGATTCAGCTCTACGTACTATAATATCCTGCCACATGAATCTAGCAATGAATTGGGTGACAAAACATGTCCACATCTAAAACCAATGTGGATTTCAAGTTCTGCATTCTCATAAGCTCTTTATTCATTATGTCAGATTGCAGATGTTCTTCTACACATAGCGAAGAAGGAGAGCTTTGAACTTCCAATGGGCTTCGCGGTTAAAATCGCAACAAAGTCGAAGCAGAACTTGAGGAAAGGAATCATGGCACTTGAGTCATGCAAGGCACATAGGTGTAAAGCTGAACCCTAAATAGCCTGCCATAAGGGAGTCCTTCAATTTGGTGGTTCATTTCTTATATATGTTCTATTGATGCAGCTATCCTTTTGTTGATGAACAACCTATATCAATTGGCTGGGAGGAGGCACTCGTAGAGGTTGCCTCGGAAGTTTTAACTGATCCATCACCCGACAGGTTAGTCAAGCACCAGTAGAAAAGACTATATTAACATTTTTGTAAATGTTGTGTTTTTGTCTTATATTCTTGAGCAAAATCAACTTCAACCATCTGGACACAGTATTTAACCTACTGATCACATCTAGTCATTTTCACTAAAAGGATTGTTTGAATTTACCACAAAAAATGCCACCTTTATGTCACACAGAAATGCAGTATTTTACGTCAAACCAAACACCTCTTAAGTTACTCCAAAGCGCTAGATTAGCTGTCCATGAAACTTAATTCTATCCAGAAAAGTTCAAGTTTACATGCCGTGGAAGACCCAAAAAAATCACTTGTATGCCTGCCGCCTCAGCCATTCTGCAGTAAGGACTGGTGAAACTGTATAACCACGGATCAAGCCAGTTTTGGACAGTCTTTCCCCATAATAATCCTCACTTTTTTTTCCTTTCTCGGAAGATCCAATGTTGGAGCTGTTGGTTAAAAACCAGAGAATCACAAGTAATTTCAAAGTCTAGTGTCTTCCCCTTGAAATAAATAAACTGTGCACTATAGAAGCCCTAAAAGTACTCCTAATAAAGCAATAGAATATTATGAAACAAATCGTCTAACCATCCTGAGCAGAAAATGATCCTTTGGGCATCAAAGATCCTGCATTGTGACCAACCAAAGTTTGATGCAGAATATTTTATATACGTGGGAAGCTTCAAAAGCTATTGGTGGAATCCGTACATCCAAAACTTATCCTTCATGTAAGTATTCGTTGTTTTGGTTAGTTATGTTGATCACAAATTAAGAGACATATCCACAGTTCTGAATCTTTATCCAAAATGCAGAAACTTGTGGAAGAGTTCCTCAAGGGAGTACGGGCATGTTTCAGAAAAGAACTTTACTACTGGCATGCCTACTATGTAAGTTTGATCTCAAACACCTAGTGTACCTACATTTCTTAGACATGATCACTAACCAAAAAAAAACAACAGGATAAGAGATTGCCGGCTGGAGCAAACGCCGTGATGAAACTAGAAGGTAATCTCAATGTTTTTGCTTCAAAAGTTGCTAGTCTTTGGTCTTTTATGGTGGCCAAGATAGATGCATGTGTCAGCTGTGAACATTGTGGAAATACCTGTGACATGGGAAAATCTTAAAAATTGACAAGAAAAGCTGGCATGATGGCACAGGATTAGATCAAATAAACATTTTTGGCCCTGTTTGGATACAACTTAAGAAAATGCAATTAAGTTTATCATAAATGCATTTATCATAAATCTATTTACCATAAATGTGTCTTCTTTGAACTCATGTTTGATTGTTTTGCACAAACTTAAGTAAGTTTATGATCAATCTAAGAGAGATACCAGCGTAAACCATCTCCTGGTAGATTTATATGAAAAACATGTTTATGAGGCTGTTTTGAGTTAATGGTAAACTCAAGTGAGTTTATTATAGTAAACATATTTTTTTATCATCCAAACTAAGATTATGGTGAAAAATGTGTTTACCATAAACGTAAATGCATTTATGGCTTGCACCCAAATAGGGGCAATTATCTCAGATGCGAAATCATGAAATTAAACCGATAATAATCTTCTAACTTTGTCAATGTTATTAAAGATACTCTCCCTCTTCTTTTCCTTTTTCTGTTGCAGAATTTATTGCAAAGTTCATGAGCATCCAGAGAAGGTGCCCTGGCACTCTGGTCCTCTAGCGGCATCACATCATCATGGAGGCACCCTAATGCGTCTATAAGCCCATTTCTTGTCCTGAAGAGTCGATTGCTTGAATAGCGAAATAAGAAGAACATCTTGAGAATGTCAAGTCGATTGATAATATATATGTTTGGTGTACATTGGACAGTATGCATGGTATGATTATCATATTAGGATGCCCTAATACTAATGGATATATAATTACCATGTTCGCCATGTCATTTAGAGCAGATGGCAGGCTCTAGAATTTTTGGAATGAGATCACATGGATCTTTTCTCTGGACCTTTGCATGGATCTTTTCTCTGGACCTTTGCATGGACCCTAAAATTTTATTGGTTGGAGTTCACTCTTTAAATTCT
This sequence comes from Zantedeschia hybrid cultivar, assembly GCA_030544215.1. Taxonomy (NCBI): domain Eukaryota; kingdom Viridiplantae; phylum Streptophyta; class Magnoliopsida; order Alismatales; family Araceae; genus Zantedeschia; species Zantedeschia hybrid cultivar. Next base: position 54,458,820 of record JARZZO010000004.1, read on the forward strand.
CGTGAATGCAGCAGGTCCCACAGATCTGTAAATTCTAATCGATGAAATTTTTTAAGGGCCATACAAAAAGGGGTTCTCAGTGTGAAGAAGGTTGCTCGAGGGTAATGAGGATGTTGGAGAACATCATCACTGGCATCCTTCAATGCCCAATCCACTCCCCTGCAATTGCAGCTTCTAAAGGGGAGATAGATTTTGAGGAAATGATATCCTCTCGACCTAGTTATCTAGATAATGTCTTTTCTCTCCTCTCCTCTCAGGTGGGTGTAGATCTCACATTCACCTTTTTCAGTAACATAAGTGTTTTATTCCTATTTTATGTAAGGGGGAGTATACTTTAATATGCAGAATAAGATACAAAGAATCTCATCCCGGTTTTGAGATCTAACTCCAGATTAACAGGTCTCCAAAGGAACACCTAGTTCTCAAGTGGCCATGTCCTTTTTCTCTCTTTTTTTTTTTTTTTTGAACAGTGCTCTTCCATCAAAATTCAGTTGGGAATTTGGAATAAACATTACTTTAGATACATAAGTTCCTTAATAATTTGATTAGAGACGCTACTCGTTTAAACATTTTTATTCATAATATTTCCTTAGAAGTCAAAGTGGATAGAGCTTTTTGCAGAAAAACAAACAAATAAATGATTTTACAAAATATGTTGTCCCATAAAAACTTTTTTTTTCTTTAGGAAATAAAAAGGGCGGGGTGGAAGAGGAGGAGGAATCCATATACTAGATAATTCCCAACAATACGCAACCCTCCTTTACTAGAGTAGGTGGCGGTGGGCTCAAGGTGCCCGGTACAAGCATCCAGGAAAAGGGAAGGCCCTACACAACATTGGACCAATGGTCCTTGACTAAGGAGGTTCTCCAGTGGACACACAGGTCTGAAGAGAAATGCACAGCACTCCCAAGAATGGCTATCTCCCAGTCGGCTCCGGCAAGAACTGCGGCCAACCTTCTCCACAAGGAAAGAAGGGTTGATGAGAGCTCGGTGGAGAATGGGGGATGCCGATGAGGAGCAGGGGAGGGCGAAAGTAGCTTCCTTACCATGTGCAAGTCAGGCCAAGATGGACCCTTTAGTGGAGCAATGGACCCTTAGTGGAGCAATGGACCCTTAGTGGATCGTATTACAGAACCAAATGGATCTTTAGGATCCATTTAATTACACGTAAAATATAATCAAACAGAAATAATTTTTTAAGAAAATACATTTATAAGAAAAATAAAAACAAAATTCATCATTTGATGTTCATGAAAATATTATTTTCACGCCTCAAGTGCTGACAGCATATATATGAAAGAATCACGCAGAGCTCCGGATTGGCCATCAAAGTCTGCACACCATGATCAAGGAGGGAGATGTAGGAAGGTGGAGAATGGGAACGTTGCATGTGTGTGTGTTGGGGGGGGAGGGTGGTGGTGTGCGGGCGTGGGTGGGTGTGGGGTTGGGAGTGTGTAAATCTTTTGACTAATTTGAAGCTAGTGAGACAAAATCTCTGATTTTAGCTGAGATCATTATTTGTGCAAAACACAAGACCAACAATTCCTTTGTACAACAGCTAATACTGATCTTCATGTTTCAGTATCTTACATCAAACCAAATAAATCTAGATACTTCCACTCTTTTACAGTGATCCAAACAAACGGAAGCTGGGGATCCAACGTTTTACGTCAATCCAACTGACCCTTGAAGAAAGAATGATTCGGCAATGCACCCCACAATATCAATAAGCAACAGAAACAGCAACATTGCAAAACGAGATAACTTTAATTTTTCTGTTCCAAAGTACACAGTAAAATCTAGATGCCAAGATACAATTTCTGATACATTAAGAAAGAATCTCAATTAAATACGCACAAAACGGTATGGATTTCATATCGAGAAGGCTCCCCTACTAGCGAAACATAATTCCATCCCGAAAAGTTGCAGGAATTTTCTGTTGCTTTCAGCTCGTCCATTCCGGTGGCGTGCACATCAAAACAATCAGTCCCTAGCTGAACTGCTGCTTGAAGAAGGCCTCTTCCCGGTGTACTTCTGCATCATATTAATGTGGGTGAGAGTGCATGTGGCACCAACAAAATCAGATATTTATCAACATGGAAATGGGTATGTGTGCCATCGGCAGCTTCATCAGAAACAGGAAGGTTACCATGGAAACTAAACAACAAAGCAACAACCATAAGATGGGCGATGAATGGTGCAATCAAAACAGGTGAAGTTTCCAACAGAGGTATTCGAGAGTGATGGGGGAATTATTGTATACTGGTGGAATTGAAGCAATGTTTATTAGATAAGACTGATGAATTTGGTAATATGCAATACCTGCTTCCCCATGTCAAAAGGGACATATTTGTACTTGATCATGTGTAGAATCTGACGCTTCATTGTCATGACAAAGAGTACTATCCAGTAGAACAGCAGTATGGGCCAGAACACAGGAACATCAAATGCAGAGAAGAACGTCATGAAAAATGCCACCAGAATAGCCTTTGTTATGGCATACCTGGGATATAAGAAAGATGAAGGTGGTAAGATACAAAACACATGATTCCATTTCCATAAGCATTCTTGTACATATTTCTTCTGGTGAAAATAAAATAGAGGACAACGTCCACTGAAAGAAACAGCAGCGGCCACAATAAGTTGCATCCAACGAGTGGATGGGATTCAGCTAGAGTATATATCTATAGATATGGGTAAATGCAACAAGATATACATATAAGATACATTTCAATATGATCTACCCAAGCAAATTCAATCAAGAGTAACGCTTGCTGCACCGCATGTGGTGCAGCATTGGATCGTGCATTTTTTTTTAACAACCAACGGATGCTGAGCTGAGCACCAGGTGGCCTGCACCGACCCCAGGGGTGAGTAAACATTACTCTTTAATCAATGCCATACACAGTATGTTTCTATCTTTCTTCAGAAAACCAGAAAGGAACTCCATAGGGACAGAGCTAATGATTCAACAGGGAAAAAATGCATTTTGCATAGGGTTTAACACTGCATGTGAAGTGTTGTTCCCTTTTTTTGGACGCAAAACTCTATGGGAATATGAACTAGTGCATGCAATGCACTACACTTCCCTTGTGGTTACACAGGTAGAGGATAAATAATGAAGTCCCCTCAAGTTTTTCTGAAAAAATTTGCACTAAATTAAAGGATCGAAAGCAGTGCCACATCCAATACCGTCTAGCATACATACTCTCCCAATTCCAATTCCAGGTATGAACAATAAAGATAGTCATTAAAAAGACAAAATCTGGTGGCATGTGTACACATCAGAAGATAGAAGGTTTGGCATCAAAACAAGAACCACTCCCAGTAATCAACCTCAACAAGAGTTCCCATCTATGCGCTGAATCCCCCAATACCATGAACACAAAAAGAAATGTACTTTGATCCCTTTACAATCAACTGAAATAATACACATTTGTGTTGAAGTGCTCATGCATGTCTGCGATATATATGGATCTTGAAAACAGATAAATGCACAAAAGAAATAAATGAATAAATACTGTACATTCTATAAAGATGTTTTATTATGAGCCCTAAAGAACCCATTTAACCATGTCTAGCTTGCTATAGAATATGCTTTCCAGCAGAACCGAACACACATTTTCAGTGATGTTCCTTTTCCAAGAGAAGGTGGTTTTACATCCCATATTTTATTCAACGTGAACAGAGGTAGTAAATCCAATGATCAGATGTGAGTCACCCCCAATTTGAGCTTATTAAAAACACTCTCACTTGATTGCACTAAAGTTGAATAAAGAAAAGATATATGCCAACATCTCAAAAAAAATGAAATGAAAAAAGGGTACTAACATCAATTATAATATCACAACAGTGCTTCCCGCAGAAATGACAAACTGAGACAGTGTACCACCTTCATCTTTAAGTTGGCGTGCCTGATAATGTAACTTCTAACATCACAAATATACAGTGGACTCCTAAGGCTCCAATTGAGCAATGCAACTGCCAACTTCAGCAGACATAACAGAAATCAGACCAACAATTCTGAGCATTTGTCAGTTGAGGTGGGAAATAAAAATAAGCTGAAGGTGACAGAAATGAGAATGTTAGGGTGGATGAGTGGCAAGTCTTGACATAATTGGAAAAGATGATATCAGAAAAAACTTAGAGACAGCATCTAGAGAGGGATAACAAAAAAAAGCAACACACGAGATGGCTTGGACATGAATGGAATGGAGGCTATAGATGGTGCCAGTAAGAATAATGGAGCACCTGCATGTTGAAGGGAGCAAGGAGGATGAAGACCTAAAAGACAAAGGCAGAGGTGATACGAACAAATCTCAAGGCTCACTCAATATCAGAAGAAATGGCCCTTACATAAAAATCTTTGGAATGAAAGAACTAAGCAGTTGTATCTTATAAGACAGTTTGTGTTGCCCGATGGTCGGTTATAGCATACTGTAATATGTTATTAGCACAGTTTATTAAGCATTGACTCTATAGTCTCATAAGACTTGATTTTATTAATTTCTTAGGTAACAATTTTATCTTATGTTCCGTCTCTTAAGACCCTAATAGTCATCTCCTAAAAGATGTGGTGGACAATGTAAGGGCCAGGACAATGTACATCGAACAGCACTCAAATGAAAGGCCGACAACCAACCCTCCCCCCAGCTGTCGCAAAAAACCAAAGTGATTTCAGGTATTGCTATATAACTTTATAACTTCAACACAAATAAAGGATGCTGCACCAGTCTGTCATTCATGTGACAAACACGACTGTCATGGCACTCAAATGGTCTTTTTCTTTTTACCAGTAAAAGCTGACTTTTAATTAAAAAACTAAGGGGGGTAATAACAACATGACAGGAGAGAAACATCAGTAGGGAAGCTACAGCGGGTACAGATCCAGCCTCATAGGCATGGGGAACAACAAAAGATACAATCAACTTCACACTGTGGGTAACAACAACACACTGAGAACAACACAGCACAGAAGGTATTCCACCTGAAGCGTGCCGGAGAGCTGTGGACCTGACGGAGTTGAGAAATCGGCCGCCTTTGGGATGACGGCAATCATAGCTCAGGAGAAGCTGCTTCCACCATAATAGCAGCTGATGCCACGATGAAGCTTGGAGACGCACACCGGCAAACGACATACAGATTATGCCTAAAACTCGAGCAACATCAAATTTCTTTAATATCCAAGCCTGGATCAACAGCGAACTCGCCGATGTCTCGCAGAACGTCAGGTTCATCACTTGCCGCCAAGAAACGGGAGGAAACAAACACAGACCAGAGGAAGAACAAAGGGAGACCCAAAAGAAGGCAGCACCTAAACGCCGATACCCAGGGGGGCGCCAAGGAAAACCCACCAGACCAAAAATGGGGCAAGCCACAAAATACGAAGAGATGGAAAAAGGAAGGAGGTCAAGAAGGTGGTAAGAGAAATGGAACGAAAACGAAGGCTTGCCCACAGAGTGAGTTGGGGAGATGGGTTAGAAGGAGGGTTAAGAAAGAGGAGAAGGGGCTGGCAGGGAAGGAGAGAATGGTGGAGACCAGAAATACGAGGGTTGATCTGCAGTGGTTAAGGGGAACAGAGGTGGAGGTCGTAAACACAGGGGTTAGATCTGGGAGGTAAGATGCAGGTAGGAACGGGAAGGAAGTAGGAAGATATAGATCGGTGGAGAGATAGAACAGAAAGAAGGAAAGAAGAGGGAGAAGGGGGCATACCGCATGTGGGGGGTGGGGGGGCAGCTCCCCACAGACAACCCCCCCCCCCCCAAACCAACAAGGAGCGCCGGAGATGAAGGAGATACCAGAGATCTGGTGAACGGGGAGCCGAAAGGCCGGCTACTGATCCAGGCGAGTTGGTGGGGTTCCCACCTGTCACCTGAGCAAAACCTCCAGAAGAAGAGTAATCGAATGGCACTCAAAGGGTTTTGCAATCTAACATATGCAGCACAGATAATGCATAGGCACATATGTCTTCACATAAATTCCATTCCCTGGTAATAAGTGGCTGTGCCTTTCCGACCAAATATTCCAATATATTTTATAGGAACCATATGAAGTTCTCAGTCTAAATCCAATTCCACATTTAAGAATATGAAAGAAGTCCCTCGTCTATAGAAAGGGTGCCAAAGAACTAAACATTCCAAAGACTGACAAGGCTTCTTGGACCATCTAGGAACCCATTAGGTGATCAATATCTTTAGCAAACGACCCACAAAGTTACATGAAGGCATCTGTATGCCTTTTACTCCTTGCTAGTTTAATAAAAATGATCTTCTTCTGCATTAGCACACCTAAAGGTCATGATGTTCAGTGATAATTTCACTTGCCACACCCTATAATGAAACTTTGCATATTCTCCCTCCATCATGTTGCATAAATGTTTGACAGTAAAGATGCCTCCATTTCAGCTCCAAATTGCTCCACCTTCCACCGCCCATTGACGTGAAACAGGCATATCAGATGGAACATACACACAAACTTAGCACTTCTTCATCAAGGATGCCACTCCACCCTATGCATTCATTTTGTTGCAATTTTTAGCAATTTGATATTTCGTTTATACCGAACCCATCCACTACAATACTCACCTGATGCCATCAAAACTTGCTCCCAACCACCATTAGAACTGTTCACCATCACACCAGCGACTTCAATCATGGTCTTCAGTCCTCACTACTGCAGTACGCACCAAAACTGGCAAAAACCATAAGACACTAATTATAAACAGTAGACCTTTGTTCACTCTTCTAGAAGCACAATTCTGGCAATGGCAATACTAGACAGCCGGAAGCCAGGTAAATCCCCTTTTAGTCAGATAAACCAATGCTTCACTCCTACTGTAAACAGGCCTATAAGATGCCTCATCAAATAGACCTTATATGAGCACAGTGCCCTCACTAATTGTAAAATTAGGCTCTCCTTATCTTCCTGCAGGTAAAAGTAGAAATGAGGGCTTTAAAAGTCAACTAAGCTGACATACATCCGGAACAATATCATATGGCATCCTTGACAAGATCAAAAGATACAGTAGGAAAAAAAGTATTTACGCAGGAGAAGCACATGGTTTCAAATGTTCCTCAATGACATGTCCCAAAGCTTTATCATCCCATGCACAGTTATGACCTTCAATTTGCTAGAGATGTATAAGGCCTTTTCCATTAATGACATAGATATGGTATAGTGAAAAGGGCTACATATGAGATGGAGTGCGTAACACCATGGTGTGGAGCCACCATTGTGTCTAAGGGCTAGGGCGAGAATGAATTGGATTAAGTCCTATGTTGGAAAATGGGAAAAAGTTGTTGGGCTATATATGAGGAACATGGATCTATTATTTGTGAAGCATCTTTTAGGGACAAATCTGTGCGGATTTAAACCAAAGTGGACAATACCTTACAAAAGTTGGATTGGACTATTGCATAATGGCACTAGAGCAGGACCCATGCAATATGATATGGATTGGTTCAGAGCAAGGTTCGCTGTATCACTGATCCGTATCGGATCGTATTTTCCCATATACGGTACGATACCGATCCGGCTCGGGCCGACTCAGTCTGACTCACACGAGTCGCGCGAGTCCAGCCAATGAGTTTTGTTAAAATCAATGAGTTATTTGTTAAAAGTAATGAGTTTAAGTCACACTTTAGAGAAATGTATCCTATTAATTGATATAAAAACATAATCTTACTTATCAAGTAGGAAAACTCAACTTAAAATATTTCATTAAGCATGTATGAGTCGGCACGATCCGGTCTGACTCAGTGCGTATCAGAAGATAGGGTTGGCCCAGATACGAGTCGACTCGTACGAGTCGGCCCGATCCGGTACGATACGACAAACCATAGTTCAGAAACAAACCATGCAAAAGCTAATGGACCTGTAGTAACCCAGTCATAAGCCGAGCATGAGGAAAAGACTACCCATAGGACAATGTACATAACACCATGGTCTGAAGCCACCACTATGTCTGAGGGTTCTAACATAAATGAATCAGATTAAATCCCACACAAAAAGAATAGAAAAAAGTCCTTAGGCAATATGAAGGATTTAAATCCATAATTGTGAAGCACCTTTTGAAAACAAAACTGTGCGAGTTTGGCACAAAGCAAACAATACCTTATGAGGGTTGGATTGGGATATTACATATGGTGTCAAAACGAAGGAGACCAACCATCATTATCATTATCATCATCATCATTAGAACCTTATCCCATTTATTTGGTTTCATCTACATGAATCTTGTCCCACTACTTTAATTTATTCAGTGCCACATTTATAGCTAAGCTCAGGAAAACTAAGTCAAATCACCTATATACGTTGAAATTGCAGTTTATCATGTGTCAGCCACTATGCCTCTTCCCCAAAAAATGTGTCAGCCACTGCAGTACAACTCATGATAATGATTTCTGCTGCATAGCTATTACATAACAAACAAAACAGTGTAAAAGAAATTGCAGCATCAACAGCTGAAGGACATAAGAGACACAGCTTCTTTGATATTTCAAGTTCATACTACATGTTTATATGACACGGAAACATGACATGATCAAGAAATCCAAATGATTGGTCTAATAAATACCCTGGCATACAACTAGTCCTGCAGACACCGTCTCTCTTATCATATCAGAAAATCATTTTATGATACCATTCTGATGATCATCCAACCAAAAGTGAGGAAAGAAAAAGACTTCATATCATAAACTAACGGTTAAGAAAATGGTAACTAATTTCTATAGTTCACCACCATAAATATATGAACTTCAATAGTGGATATATGATATAAATGTGGCCTGTGGTCTGGAACATTATTGTTTATGCATGTATGCAACCTAGAACCCACTCATTGAGGCAGTTATTATACTAAGAGCAGTTTAATCTATGAATCTCATACTTCCATTTCATTGCATCTTTATGCTCCAGAATCATATAAGAGCAGTTCAACAAGGTTAAGGGTGTGAAGCTGACAGTATGGGAAGAAAACAAAGTACAATTATCTGATTAGCTCTCTTGAAAACTGGCCTAATGGAAGCTGTACAATATTCATTTGAAGTCCCTGCAACCAAAATAGTAATTCCACTATTCTATTGAAGGAAGCTGGGAGTATTGCCCTCTATATAGCTTCCATGTAACTATTTTTGGTTTTGGTTCTATTTCATTGAAAAGCACCAGATGTGTTGACTAAGAACCACTCGTTGTTTTTACTAATTTCCAACATCTCTGAATACCGGCCAATTTATTACCTTTCCATCTTCAAAATCCGCGTAGGGCTTGCAAAGACTTTGGCAGCCATTCAGTCTAGGTTCTTTTGGCATGGCTCTGGGGACCCTAAGAAGGGTGGATATGCAGTGTGATGGGGGAGGGTGTGCAGAGCTAAGGAGAATGGAGGGCTGCGAATTAAGAACATCATCCACTTTAACTTAGCCCTTCGCACGAAATGGCCATGGAAATTGGTCAATCAAGAGGCGGGTCTTTGGTGGGATATCATTTAATATAAGTAGCATGAGCAATCTAGAGTGTGGGAGGTAGACCCTCCTACCGCTTACAATGTGTCTTGGATTTGGAACGGGATTCTTGGTTGTTCTGATGTCTTTAAGGCTGGATCACGGATCTTGATTGGTGATGGCAAGTCCATCCTTTTTTGGTCCAAATTCTTAGTGTGCTCCACGGCCTCACTTGCTCTTTTCCCAAGGTTACTTGCCATTGCTTGCCATCCATCTGCCACCGTGTATCAGATTTTTGATGTGGAGCTTCATTGTTGGTGCCTGACCTTCAGAAGGCCTTTGAGGGAAGTAGAGATGGATGACTTATTATAGCTGCTCCATGTGGTACAGGTTCAACAGCTGGCCCCTTCAGCCCAAGACAGGTGGACGTGGACATGGATAAGGATGGTCAGTTCTCTGTTAGGCCCACTTACTCCATTTTAGTAGATGTTGGCACTAGATTCTCCTTTCACTCAAGCATCTGCCAAGCCAAAATCGCTCTCAAGGTGCACGTTCTTCTTTGGCGGGTTTCAGTGAATAGGCTTCCTACATGTGACAGGCTGGTGCACTGCATGACATGCCTGCATGATAGATGTTGTCTTTATGATGCTGAAGATGAGACTGGGGATCATCTCTTCACATCCTGTTCTTTCTCACTACGTGTGTGGCAGCTGTTATCCTTGTGTCTTAATGTGGCCTTCACTAAATGGGATTCAGTGGAGAACTTACTTCATTTGTGGGAAAGGCAATCGACCCATGCTAACGATCGTATCGTCTGGTGGCTTATCGTCCATGCAACTGTCTGGGCCATTTGGACAGAATGCAACAGTGGGATCTTTAGAAGGGAGACCTCAACACCAAATAGGGGTCTTCTCTTTTGTTTTTGAGAAGTCAAGGAATGGGCCACAATCTCTTGTAATGTGAATAATTGTAACTCCTCTCTATTTTGTCTTCTTGGTGAGGGTTCACTCAACCCCTTTTTGTTTTGTTGGGGGATGAGTGATGGGTACACCACCTTGGTGTTTTTTTGTAAATGGGGTTTGATGGTTGGTAATTCTTATACTTGTGCATCCACATTCCTTTTGTAACTCTTTTTTACAATTAATACAAGTGTGGTACTATCCACTTTGAAAAAAAAGAAACATCTCTGAATACCCAACAAATAAGAGGTTGGCTCCAGGGTGGCAACTGGCTAGAGCATTTTCAGTTCTCCAGGCCCAACCCAAATAGATGAGATGAGGATTCATATGTTAATGACAATGAATATTTCTGAACAATTCTATATAATAAAGTATACAAAATTCAATTGGCTTTAAGAGGAATAGTGAATAAAAAGAACTGTTTATGGAATTATGAGAATAGGACATTGGAGTGTTGACATTGGTCTTTATCCCATGTTCAACATGACAGGCTGGATATATGATGGGAGCCCTAGGATGGCTCTTCAAGTTTTAGCTTCCTCACGTAGATTGGATGAAATAAGTTTGCCAATTCCAACTAGATTCAAGTTTCATTCAGATTTACAAAAAACTCTTTCTGGATTTTTCCTTTTCTTATTATTGGATGGTTTTTCAATATTCTCTCTAGCAAATCAGTTGTGAAAATTAGGTTGAACACAAATAAAAGAAACTGAAGTTTGACAATCTGAATTAGTGCAGGTCGAATTTCAAGGCCATGCTCGAAATGCACATCTGTACTGTACATGACAGCCCCACCACTCCCTTTCAAATCCCAATTCGGAATGGTCATGCATGACCAACCATCAGTGTCACAGTTGTCAATCCAATCACCAATGCACCATTATACTGTTCAAGGACTACTAATGTTAGCACCCCCAGGAAACGTTTGAAATAGTGCAAAAAATCCAAATAAAGCTCATATTGTTCAAAACACATCAATTGCAATGGGATAAACTGAAATAAAGGTTGTTTTATACCAACACAAAAGAATACCATTTGACCACCAGATAAGTTGACCAACGAATAACCTATAAACATGTGAATATCCTGGCATTTTCTATTTACGGACCTCCTAAGGTTAGAAAGCAAAAGAGAAGATATCTATGTCTGCCCCCATAATTCCATGCAAAAAAGCAGAATAAGTGAATGGGGCAGCCGCCTCAACTGTGATTATTCTGTTGCCAACTGTTAGCAGACTTCATTTGATTGGAAACAGTGAACTTCATCATGTTCTAGCCATAAGTATAATAATAATGGCACATATGGAAGTAGATGAGAAGACAAAGTAAATAAATTTGGATCATATCATTTTATTTTCATAAGTGTTCTTTAAGAATGAACATTATTTGAAACTGAACACTTCCTCAGGTACCATTCAGAAGATTCCAGCATACTCACAATTTGTCATTTTAGGAAACATCAACAAAAGAAAAACAATGCATGCAAAAAGAAAAAAGTCCCTAAACAAATATCTTTGATGACTCAATTTTGGTACGAAGACTTACATTTTTTATGTCAACTTATAAGCCTAAATTATGGAGAATGAAACAATATCTAATGAATGATGATTTCATACAACAACAAATAGGGTTTATGACCATGGTATTTTACTTATGGGAAATTTATATTCTTCTATACTTTATTTCTCGAGAGTACGAGGATAAAGCCCCCTTTTCCATCTGCAAAGGTGATAGGCTCTCAAGACTCAACCTATCCCGAAAGACCACCAACTGCAATGGGAGCAATCAAACAAACCCTCAGCTGACATGCCAAACCAGGTCAGGATGAAGTTCGGGTGCACTGGCCTGCAAACCTCCTGTACATATGCAAAATGGCTTGTGGAAATTGGAAGACAGTAGTTTGCAAACTAACTATATGGGAACGTGCTACAGACGATGACAGAAAAGGTGCAGAAACTATTTGAATACAAACTAAATGAATATTCATGCCATTAAACCATGCCTCAAGTGACATCAACCATTTACATGACAGAGTCAAAATTGCATGTACACAACTCAATCCACAGTTTTCGCAGTTTGTAAACTAACGAGAAGTCATCACAGAAAATGAAAACAAATGGTACAAAGGCTATTCCATTATAAAGGAAATAAGCATGCAGGCAAATTCAACCACGAATCAAGTAAGACAGGTCATTTATATGAACGAATATTAGACCTAAACGGACAAGTGTTCCCTAGTTTTTTAAAGGCATCCAATAGCCAACCGAGGAGGAGATATGAACAAGGAAAACTAACGGACTCCCAACAGCCTAATCTATAAAATGGGATTGGGTGGACGATGCATAGTGATTGTCAAGTGCCAATCTTGGAGTATCAACCATCGGATAGTTTCGTCAAATAAATATATCCAACACAGCGCCCCATATCATCAACATTGCGTGGATCCAAAGTCCAAACCCTGTTAGAGATCAAGCCCTGAACAGTCTGTGCACTCAAATACCTCAATGATACCAGTGTGTATTAATCTCAACAAACCAACCAGCCATATCGCCTACCGAGAACGAGCTCTCAAACCATTGAAAGCTAAACTCGTAGATCCGAAACAAGATAGTGCACCCCAACAACCCCAAATGTGGATAAATCAAGCAGAAAACAAAGAAATAGAAAGAAAAGATGCAGAAGGCCGCAAACTTTGCACATCACAGACGAACGACCCACTGCCAGAGAAAGGCGGAGGCTAACCAGAACTTGAACTCGGGGAGGCGGCGGATGAAGGGCTTGAACTCGTCGGAGCCGCGAGTAGGCAGCAGCGCGGGGCCGTCCCCGAGTGCCTCCACCTCCGGATCCACCTTGGGGGACAGGAACCCGATCAGCAGGTTGATGAGATAGATGCCGAGGCCGTAGGAGACGACGTAGAAGCCCTGCAGGAGGTACACCCGCACCGCGAACACCATGGCCACCGCCAGCGTCCCCATCCACCTCCCCAGCGCGTGCGGCGTCGACCGATCGAGGTAGTGCTGGAAAGTCCTGGAGAAGTCGGCCCGCCACTGGGCCAGAGGCATCGTCGAGGGGGCGGCGCCACCGCCGATGGCCCCCGGCTCCATGGTCGCCGGAGGCTAGGTCTCCGCCCGGGGAGCGAGCTGGCGGGGGCGGGGAGGATTGGAACCCTAGCTGGGCAAAGCCAGATCCGCCATGCGGAGACCTGCAAGTCCCGACGACCAAAAGCGCTGGGGAGAAGATGGGGGAGACAAACACGGATTGCAAAAGAACACTTATGGGGTCAAATCAAATGGTAGAAAATTAGTAATTACCATTTACCTCGAGAATAATCAATGAACATGAACAAGGTTATTAAGGCTTAAACAATTAATAGTAGATGCTATTAACAACAACCACTAGCAATTTAAATGTACTAGTTGCAATCCCGTGCGATGTACCATGAATTAACAGATTTGAATAAAATAATTATAATTAATACAAATGAAGTTAATTTTTTACTCTTTGTGAAAGAATGAATAAAATAATTACAGAAGAATATATGTTTAGAAATACTAATATTTTTTCTATGAATATTAAGTTAGTTGTTTAGTAAATATTAAAAATTTAAAACCATTGTATCTAATAGAAATATTGATTGAGAGATAAAACTAAAAATATATTAAAGGTTATTATTATTATCCCATGAGATTATCTCAATAAACGTTATGTTGAAACATGGATTGAGAGAAAAATGAGAGAAAGGCTGATCTCGTTAATAATGAAATTAGTTATTATTATCCTATGAGACTATCTCAATAATAATAATAAATATTAAAATTTATTATTATTATATCAATAGACTATCTTAATATTAACAACAACAACAATAATAATAATAATAATAATATAAGTGAGAAAAGTGAATTAATAATAATAATAATATGAGTGAGAAAAGTGAGACATAGACTGATCTCATTAATAATAATAATAATAATAATAATAACAACAACAACAACAACAAAATTAGAAATACTTTCAGAAATAATGATAATAATAAAATGAGTTATTATTATCTCATGACATTACCTCAATAATAATAATAATAATAAATTTTCAAAATTAATTATTTTTATCCCAAAAGATTGCAACAACAACAACAATAATAATAATAATATAATAGGAGATAGGAATATTAATAGAAATAGAAAAAATGTGAAAGAGGAGAAAGGGAGATAATAATAATAAAGTACTTTTAAAAAATAATAATAATGTCAAATTAGTTATTATTATTCCATGAAATTGTCCCAAAATAATGATAAGAATAATAATAATAATATCAAATTTGGTTATTATTATCCCAAGGAGATTGCAACAACAACAACAATAATAATAAAAATAAAATAGAAGATAGACATATTAATAGGGGGGAAGAGAAAAATGTGAAAGAGGAGAAAGAGAGTTAATATTATTATTATTATCATTACTATTAAAAAATTAGATATTATTATCTCATGAGATTATCATTTCGATATTAATTTTAATAAGAATAATAAAAATATCAAAATTAGTATTATTATCCCATAGGACTACCCCAATAATAATAATAGTAATAATAATGATAATAATAATACTTTTCACCATCTTAGATTAAAATAATAGTAATAATAATAATAATATCAAAATTAATTATTATTATCCCATAAGACTACCCCAATAATAATAATAACAATAAAATAATAATACATTTAAAAATAATATAATAATACTTTCCACCATCTTAGATGATGATGATGATAATAATAATAATAATATTTTAAATAATAATAATACCAAAATTAATTATTATTATCTCATAAGACTACCTTAGTAATAATAATAATGTCAAAATTAGTTATTTCCATCCTAAGATATTGCAAAATGACAATAACAACAACAACAATAATAATAGAGGATAGAAAAATAGGAGATAGAAATTTTAATAGGGAGAGAGAAAAATGTAAAAGAGGAGAAAGAGATAAAATAATAATAATAATAATAATAAATTAGTTATTACTATCCCATGAGACTGTCAATTTGATATTGCTTTTATTATTATTATTAAAATTAGTTATCATTATCCCATGAGACTATTCAATAATAATAATAATAATAATAATGTTAAAATTAGTTATTGTTCTCCTAAGAGATTGCAACAACAACAACAACAATAATAATAATAGGAGACGTAAAAAATAAGAGATAGAAATACTAACAGTGAGGGAGAAAAATGTGAAATGCCATAATAATAATAATAATTATTATTATTATTATTTATAAATAATAATATCAAAATTAGTTATTATTATCTTATGAGACCACTATTTTAATATTTATTTATTTTATAATAATAATAACATCAAAATTAGTTATTATTATCCCATCAGACTATCTCAACAATAATAATAATAATAATATTAAAATTAGTTATTATTATCCCAAAAGATTAGAATAACAACAACAACAATAATAATAATAGGAGACATAAAAAATTGGAGATAGAAATATTAATAGGGAGAGAGAAAATGTTAAAGAGGAGAAAGGGAGATGATGATAATGATGATGATGATGATGATAATAATAATAATATAAAAGATAGACTTATTATCTATATAGTATATAAGAAATTATTAGTATTATTATTATATATAAGTAATTTCTATTACAAAGAGGGAGAGAGAGAGATAAAGAGAGAGAAATAATGAGAGGGAGAGGAGAGATAGAAAGAATTAATGAGAGAGAGAAAGTAGGGAGATAGAGAATTAATGAGAGAGAATTATTAGGGGGTAGAGATATTAATGGAGAATGGAGAGAGAAGGGGAGAGAATTTAGGCGAAAAATAGAATTATCTGGTATTGACACGTGACACTAAGTAACTTTATTTTTTATATATAATATAGATACGTGTTTTTGTAAATAACCTCTTAAAAAAATTTATATTTTAAATTACCCTCCGTATGATCTGTATATTTATATATAACTCTTTAGCAAAGAACTCCTTAACTCCACTTTGATTGCAGAATAAATTATTTGAAATTACTTATCTGTAATAGCGTATACTAGAATAAGGAGTGTTTCAGTTTGATAATTTTGTAGGACCCACTGAAGGAATAAGAAGAATAAATAATTCTTGGGTCTAAAGTGGAATGATCTATTCTCCTTATTCTAATATAAGTAATTCTGAAGTGGTATAAGCCATTTTGTCCGTCAAACTAGAATTAACCTAATTCTCAAAATGAGAGGTCTTATTCTTCTCCTATTCTCACAATATGTATTTAAAGATAACCTCTTATATTATGCATATTTTTAGATAACTCTTTTAAGTCAGGTGTTTATTTTCAAATTCATCTTACTTGAAACACTAATAATCTGAAACTTGTTAAATAAAAATACCAATAATAATTTCAATTAACGCATCAATATCTTTTGAACAGCATATTGTCCTTTATAGTCGAAAAAAAATTTAAACATCTAAATATGAGAAAATACTAAAAATATCTCTCATCAACTAACTTGGCCTAATAATTATGATTGTTATCACATCCATATATTTAGAGATCTTTTCAGCTATAAAATAGAACGTGTTGTTCTAAAAGTGTGCACGTTAATTGAAATTTAATAGCCCTCCCAATTCTGTACAAGGTAATGGCATTTCAATTTAAAATAAACAGCATAGTAAGAAGATTATATGCAAACTAAGATGTATCACGCACATTAGCACTCTTAAGTTGTATTGTAGTGTGTTGTTACTTGTAGTGCATGCAATATGTCGATGCCAAATGATGCATGCAATCTGATGCTCGCTGTGTTGACGCATTCATCATAAAACATCATGTTTAGATGGGAGCTCTTTTTGTTTAATATCCCACGTCATAAAAAATAAGAGTGATGTCAATTCTGATAGAAAGTTTTGCCCCCGGCCAAAATGAAACCAATACATAGATGGTTAAGCCATTTAACTTGAAGTTAAGGGTCTGAGTCAATAGAATTAGTTGGCTCTCTTGCAGGGGAGAGAAAGAATACTTGGTATTTTATTATATATGGTTATGGTTATGATAGATTTTTGGAACTCCAGTGGCGTGCTCTTAGATCTTGTTTCGGTGATAACAAAATTTGAATCTAAAAGTTTCATTAACATTTTATTTGTGCTATTTTAAGATAAAGCCTTGTGTTTTTGGAAAGCTTACAGATCTTACAAACATTATATTCCTCACTATATTTATCAGAAGGTTAAATTCCTCGCGCGATAGTTGTTACACACACGAATAACTTTAGTCGAGTCGCTAAATCAAAAGATGCAACCAAATCACTTAATAGAAAGACTTCGATCGTCACTAGTCAAAAATTTTCGACTAAGTCAGCTAATTGAAAGTTTAGTCATAGTAAAAAAAACCTTTGACTAAATCAATTTGCTCAGAAAGACACTTGATGTAGATGGTAAAAGGCTTCACCTAAAGTTTGCCAAGTTAATTGATAGATGGATCAATAATTGAAATAGTTGAAACCTACATCGACTAACCATTGAATCTTCTTTTATGCATTTATGGTGGATTCTTCATTGTATTGAGAAGCACTTATACATTTAATCTTCATTTATTCTGGTTGTATCCCTTCTAGCTTCCGTTGTGAAAGAAGAGGAGTTTGCAAGGTCAATTATTTGCATATTATCCCATACACCTTTGCAAAACAATATATCTATAAATATGTCATTTTAGTGATATATATGAAATATTTTATACATATCAAATATGTACGATAGTATGTAAGTAAGTATGCCAATTTTTAAATTTAATATATAAGGATGGTTAATATGAAATTATCTCAAAATTTTAGAACTAACAAATTTAGAATTAGAAAATAAAATATTACAGCACATCAAACAACATGTGAAATGCTTACCGGTTTCTCAGCGGAGACAAAAGGATGGGAGAGCAGTATGAAGGTCCTTTCATTTCTTTAATAAAGTAATGCAATTATCAAATCAACGGTCATCCAATGGTGGAAGCTTTTGGTCAGGTAGTTCATGTCAATTTTAGTCCGACCGTTTGTAACTGATATTTAAGTGGAATTGCTTCACTTAATTAATTTATATTTAATATCTACATATCATATATATATTCTATTATTTTATATGATGAAATTATCGTGCCCTTGTAATGTGCATATTTAAGTACTACTGATCTCGACTATCGAGTCTATATTTGAATAGTTTATGAAGAGGGGAAAATTGGGTAGCCCATGCTAGGCCCACGAAAGGCCCATGTAGGGCCCAAATGAGTAGAGCCCAGTAACTCATTGCTCTCGAAGGTTTGATATGGGATCACAGAGGCACAGTACTCAGGGATATCCCTAGTACCGACTTCCCGATAGGTTAGACATTTCAACAAAGTAGATTGCTAGCGAAGTTATGTCACTCCACAAATAGAAAGATTAGACGGAAGGTCAAAATAAAGCAACCCTTTGCCAGGCAAAACAGCGAAAGTGACTCATCATCTCACACACGATAAAAAGGCATGATCCCCACAATCCTCAGGGAGAAGGATTGTGGTCTTGTATCGTGCGGAGCATGTCCTTTCAATATTCAAGTTGTCCAGCCCCCCTATATAATCAAGAGCACCTCCACAGATCTAAGGTATGCACACTCTGTTGCTCAAAAACTATAGAGCTTTTTCTTCTCCAACATCGAAAGGTCCTCTCCCCACACAAATTGGGAACTCTTTGACGGTCTTTTCTTTAGTTGCTGGCTCACTCCTCCATCGTCGCATCCTCTCTACAAATATCATTGCGGAGGCCAAGATGGGTCCGTGCACCAGATGTTAGCTGCTACAGTTTTAAATGACATTTTCTAATGGAAGATATAGTATTTGAGCTCTAGAGACTGGTTTTCATGAATGGGGAAGGCCTAAAGATGTCAATTTTTAAAAAGATGTAGTATTTAACTTTTTTATAGTTCAATTTAAAATTTTCTCATTTTTTTGTGAAAAAAAAAAAATCAAAGCTAGTGCATGGACAGCAAAAGATACATCAATGAGTTTTGAACGTGTGTCATCTTCATTCAAAGTCATGCTCGGTTAATTGGTTAGTAAATCTTTTATGCACCCGGTCGCGGCCGGACTCGAGATCTCCCATACGGTCACAAAGTTTTCACACGTCGATTTCATCAACACCTTCGCACTTCCACCTCCTTACAATGCTCCTGGACAAACACTGCAACTCCTCAGAGTATGACGCTCCAGCAATCCGAATAGACGGGCACCATGCCTTGTTACTCTGAAAGGTTAGTAAATCTTTTATGCACCCAAAGAATGTTACTGAAATATTAATTAGATCCCTCTATGAAATGTCTGATGCTTTTTTTTTGTTTTTTTGAAAGTGTATGAAATGTCTAAAATTATTAGAAGACTTTTTAAAAAAAAAAATCTGGCTGCGTCTTTCCTGAATGTCCACCATTATTTCGTGAAAAGGATTATCTTTCACCTCCTTTTATCGGACAGTTTGTCAACACATTAACATATTGATAATATATTTACATGTTAATATCTTAACTGTTTAAGGCCCGGTTTATTTGTAAGATTGCTTGTTTGGTAAAATAATGTAGGGATAGTTACATATATAATTGATGTAGCCGAAACTATCACGACCGGATTCCGAAGTTGAAATATGGTGTTCTGGATCCGGAGCTAGGTCGGATCGGTGGAGAGGCCCGACGGAGATCCGGAAGGCGACAGGCAGAGATGCGGAGGATCCGAGGTCGAGGGTCGTTCGGTCGGAGGTCGGCTTGCCTCCGGAAGGTGGGGCCGAGGTTCCTCCGGCTGACGGGCAGGTGATGTGGAACCGAGTCTCCTTCGGTTGAGAGGCAGCCGGCATACGGCGTCGAGACCGGAGGGAGGAGTCCGAGGTCGGCGGCCGAAACCGACTCGGGGAGGTCGGCAATGATTCGAACCGAGCTCCTGCAGGAGGGAAAGAAGAAGAAACCGGTCAGTAGGAGTCCCGGGCTTCGGCCCTTAGGAACCCCCTTCGACGGTTAAGTTAGCTTCTAAAGATAATTCGATTCAGGAGACGAAGAGTAGCTTTTATGCTATTTGGACTATGGTCCTTGAGGGTCACGGAGACATACTTTTGGCAATAAATAGCGGTGTATTTATAGCGAAGGATAGAGGATGGTTAACGGTGACAGCCGATATAGGACTATGTTCCGGGCTTACTGGTAAACCGCCGTAGTCCCTAGTCATCCACCGGAGTGGGCTGGATACGGCTGTTGGGCCGAAGGGAGTTGGGCCACTTGATGGGCCGAAGTCTGCTGGGCCTAGGGCTACTGTGCCGCTTATGGGCCGAAGGCTTTTGGGCCGTTGATGGGCCGAAGACCACTGGGATGCCGGCTGGGCCGAGGGCTTCTATGCCGCTTATGGGCCGAAGGCTTTCAGTGGGCTTCGGATTGCCTCTGCTGGGCTGACCGGGGTTGGACTTGTTTTAATGGGCTGAATCGGATTCTGCCTCATCAATAATCTCATTAATAACAAAATTACTCTGTTGTCTATCTTATTTTTGCATTATTTTTAATGGCCTTATTGTATGTCTTACAAAAATGTCGCTGTTGTTGCCACCTGTTAGCATTCTATTAGACATTTCTTATTTAACTATGGTTAAGCTTTAACCAAAGTTGTTCTTTCCTCAACTCTTTCTCTCTATCTCTCTTTCTTTCTCTTTGGCAAAATATGCCAATTTAAAAGAACATCTTTTTGTAAGGGTATTTTGTCCAAACATTAAAACAGATATCCTTAATGCAAGTTAATTTTAAGAGCATTTTTGCAAGTTTGAGAAAGAATGAAATAATCAATAATAATATAAAAATAAAATAATTAAATCTATAATTTTATTTTTAACAAGAGTATATATGTAATTATCTCGTAGGAAAGAAACAAACAAAAAATGTAATAACAAAGTCACAGTACCATAGTAAAGAAGAGTAAGAGTTGCTGGTTGGTGCACTGCATGGAATGCAGCTTAAAGTTTTTATTTTTAAAATTTTTTTTATGATTGGTCCTATCCAACATATCTATATAACTTGATTTCTGATTGAATGATCTAAAAAATTTTAGAAAATAAAAAAATAGTTCCCAGTGAATAATAAAAAAATCACTCCTAATGAGCCGAGCCCATAGACTAGGCCTCAAATTTCTTTTTTTTTTTAGATGTTTTCCGATTATCTATCGGAGAACGGACTATAGCAGACATATAGAAAATAGTGAGAGCGACCAAAAGAAAGATTGTATCGTGCACAGCGCAAATTGCTCATAAAAAAACAACATGGTAGTCATATGGTACTAATATTTTAATATTTGTAATAAATGAAAATGTTAATCAATTTATGTAATCATTACATTATATGACACAACAAAAAGTAAAATTAAAAATTATGTAAAAAATAAATAATCATTCATAAAAAGAAGTAAAAAAATAATGTGAGACAAATAAGCTTATTAATAAACAACCGACCGAGAATAATATCACATTTCTGACAGAAGATTTAATTAATTTTCTATACTTACCTAAATATTATCCAAAAATATGCGCTGTCTACGAGCAGTTTGGAAAGCGCGCGCTCCTCGACCGGGTGGGTTCGGGGCACCTTTCTAGCCGCCCTCGCGCGCTTGTTGACAAGAAATGGAATATACTTTTGGACCGGTGGATGGGTGGTGAAGGCGCGGGTACGACCGTACGAGGGAGGCCCCGTCCACGCGTCCTCGTCATCACCGTCAGATCCTCCATCGACAGTGACACGTGGCCCGTAGCCACCGACGCAGCGCCAGTTGATTTGATTTGTCCATACTCCACACTGTGGACGGAAGCGAGTTGGGAGGAGAGAGGGGCCAATATAAAACAGCATTTCTGCGCTGCCCCCCTCACAGGGGATCCTCCTCCCTCCGCTTCCCTCTTCCCCTCCAATCCAGTCTCTTCTTCCCGCTGGGGAGGGGAAACCTGCATCTGGTGAGGGAGCTGCTTTTTCTTTCCTTTTCTCTCTCTGGGCATTTCGTCGAACGGTTCCTCTACTGCTTTGCATCTTACTCTTTTCCTTTATTCCATCTCTTTCGCTTTTCTTTGCTGCTGGTGGTGGTGGTGGTGGTGGTGGTGATGGTGGCGGTGGTGCTCCATATTTGTTTATTTTCCCTTTCTTTTTTCTCTTTCCACCCTCCCCCCCTTCATATGGCACTTCCCTTCTGGCTACTAGTCTAGGATGGGTTCCTTGTTATGCGTTAAGCGAGAGCAGTGCAGCGCTGTTGCTGCACAGTGCGCGCTGGTGGGTAGCTAGATGCCCCGTAACCTAAGGGGACCAGTGCTTCCTCTGCGACTTCTTCTTCTTCTTCTTCTTGACGCGTGTTTGTCATCTCTGTTTGTTCTACTTTCCGTTCTTGACGAGTTTTTCTTGTTTCCTTTCTCTTGTTTTAATGGGTATTCTGAGAATATGTGCGCATTCTGTTGTTGCCGGCCTAGGGTTCCAATGGCTTCTGTTTCCGTACGTTTTTGGGATTTTTCCCTCTGCTTTTCATATATATATATATATGATCTTCTTTAATTATTTCTCTAGGGGCTCCGTACGTTTTTCTGAGGATTTTTTTTTCCTTACTACCTCCTTGGTTCCCTCCATTTCGTTCTGTCTGAACTCATCTGTATTATCTGTTGGTGCTTTTTTTCGTTACCTGCTTCCCCTGGTGGAAATTTGAGGATGGTTGCTTAGATATATTTAAAAAATATCATGTTTACTTGCATGTTATCATACATACCATCCTAATATTTTAAAATTGCCGCTGCGATGGCATGTTTGACATGTATAAATATTTCATATATGCCACCGAAATGGCATACTAGATGGATATGTTATTTCGTAAGGGTATCCAAGATGATATGTAAGTGTGCATGGCACGTTTGAAATTTAACATATAAGCGTCGTTAATACGAAATTATCCCAAGAGTATATGGGTAAGCAACTATCCTCAGTTTCTGTTTTGACGGTTGAAATTTGAGGGAAAGAATAAAGATCCACTCGGATGTAGCGTTGGAGAATCTGAGCCGAGTCTGCACTTCAGCTTTGCTTCTTTGATTTGGGTTTGGACTGTTGGGCAGTGTTTCTGTTTTGACGGTTGAACTTTGCCTATTGGTTAAATGCTTATGTGATATGATTTTCTTGGTGATAATAGTCGCATGCGGTGGTTTGATGTCTGATGTCAGTGAGAACTTTGATTGCCATGACATATCACTTTTTAGAAACCAGTGATTGAGCCAAGATGCTGTTCGAATTGTGCTCTACGTGGAGCAGCATTTATTTATTTATTTTTTATGGTAGACTGATATTTCTTTATATTGTCTTGAGCAACTTGTATTGGTGAGTCCTTCTTAGAAGGACGGCCCCCCCATTTACTTTAACTTAAGCTTTTTATTAATCAGCATTTGCGGGATTTCTGATTTTTCCTATGCGAATGCAATCCTTTCTTTAACTGATTGTATTCCATATTTCCATCGCATGACTTGGTCTCCCCCAGCATTACCATTAAATCAATGCAAGTTTCCTCTCTTTACTCAAGTCTTGGTTGCTGATACATAATTAAAGGACAGAAACTGATTTGCTGGCTTTGAATTATATGTAGTCAGATATGACAAACGCGGTCCAAGGAAGTGGGAGTTCAAGTTTTCCCCGGGTCGTGCTGAATGAGCGGATTCTTTCTTCTATGTCCCAGAGATCTGTTGCTGCTCATCCATGGCATGACCTGGAGATTGGTATATTCTCTCTTTTAAACTTGACTAATGAAGATTCAGTTTATTTTGTTTGCCCTCCTTGCACACTGCACACAAGATCTTCAATTCAGTGTTTGATCATTGTTCAGTATTACATCTTTAGTGCATTCTACTTCATAAGGGGTAAATGTGTTAGCAAATGTTTTCTCACCTAAGCTCAATTTCACCTCTGTACCTGATACCTTGATACTTGCTTTATTGTAGGTCCTGGGGCCCCTGCAGTTTTTAATTGTGTGAGTCCACATTCAAAGAGATGACTGCTTCTTTTATTTGAGCTTGAAATTTACTTGATGATGTAGGTGGACAGATTTGTCCCTTTTCCATATTTTTATTAGCTTCATGTTTTCCCCTGTTGTCTTAATTTCTTTCTCCTCTTGAATATTTCATGGATGATCTTTGGTTAGAGGTGTCTTGTATACTTTAGGCTGCATGTTTGTAAGAAAGCCCGAAACAATCAAAATTCCGTTCTGTTTCCCCAAACTCTCCTCCTACACTGAGTATGACATTGGAATTACTGTGGAATGGGCGGTTCCCTGCTTCTGTATCTCACATCAACTCTTTTAATAAACTCATCCTCCTAGCTATATCACATCAAAACTTGAGCACAGGTCTGGCTGGGGTTCAACATAGATAAGTGGGAGGGTCAGAAATAGTCTGTTTTTCGAAAAAGCTACAATATGGACGCAATTTTGGATTAAGTTTCAAGTTTTCTTCCTCCAGAAGAAGCATATGTTGTATAACATTTTCTTAGAGAGGGAGGAATATATGTCCTGAAATGACATAATGTAAAAAGTGAAAATATGGGCATACATCCAAATTAGCCATTGTGAGAAAAACCTAGTAAATGTGATAAACCAACTAATAAATATGAAAAACCTCCATATGTGGGGGATCACATTCCAGTTGGTTTATGTTTTGTAAGCAGACCGGTAACCTCCAACAAGAGTCCAAAATTATTTTTTGGTCTCATGACCGACCTTGCATCAAACACAACAAAATGTTATGCTTGCCCAGAATCATATTTGTTGCGAATGGGCATTTTGCTTTCATACAATCATCAGTGTTCACATTAATACAAAGTTCAGTAGATAAAGAGGCGTATATAATTAAGTGGGCTGCTGTCATGTGCCTGTTGCTTGTTCATAAATTGTTATCTGAGAAAAGTTTAAATAGATTCAGTTTAAAATCCACTAAAGACTTGCATTTTACCTCAAAACAGAATTTGTAATTTTGCCAAACTTGTGGAAGTACTGTAAATGCTATACATCTTAGGATGTGAGGAGTGTCTTGTAGACATATATCATCTGTCAGGTAGATTCGACTATTTAAGTAGCTGCTGAAAAGTTCACTATCCACGACTTTGCTACACAGAGAAAACATGTTAAGTAACCACTCTAGTTTAGATTGATTTAATTTCAGTGTTGGAAACAAGTTACTAAATTTAGGTGGATGGTTTCTATGGATTATCATCCATGACCTACTAAAATGGCCAATAAGTGACTTGTACATTTGACTATGGAAAGGTTCTGATGTAGTCTATGTTATCAAAGTCAATTGCCTCTTTTGCCTAGTCAATGTAGTGTGCTGAGGCGAGCCAATGCACCTGGCCTGGCCTTGCCTCATGTTCGCCTCGCTTACCTAGGCACTTGCCTATGATGTCTATGCCATGTGTTTGTTTCTCTCTTTTTAATCACGTGGTACTATTTTTTATTATTTTTAATTATTTCAAAGTAGCTAATGCCTCTTTTAACAATGTCCGATACCTTTTTTTCTCTTTTATGCTGTTACATTTTTCTTATTTTTGATGATCATAAGACCATCCACTACTTACATATTGGACATGATCAATGCTTCTCAGAGTCTTACATATACTATCTTGGATGTTCTGTTTATTTTCTGTGTATTGTTGTTTTCTTCCTTTATAGTGATTTAGGAGAGAACACATTGCCCCAAATGCCTAGGTGATCGCCTAGGCATTTGAGGCTAAGGGCGAATCCCTGGTCGCCTCGGTTGCCTCTCGCCTCTGACTACATAGGATTTAGTAGTATTTCCATCATCATCAGAAAGCCTCATGTGACCCCTATCTCATGAGTGTGGGAGTAGATATTGATTTAGAGGTCACAAAGAATTAGAGATTAGACTAAATTTTGTAGACTGCTGTGGGGGTAATAGACTTCATTCCACTCATCTGGTTGAGGGAACATCCAATTTTCCCATGGTATTTGTTTGCATTCTATTCTCCTGTGCATTAAGTGCATGCCCTTTGAGCTTCTTCTAGGCTTTTGTTAAGAGGATGATATACTTGTCAATACTTGTCAGCTCTTTATCATTGTATGTGGTACATCTAATGCTATGTTCCTCTTACAGACTATGTTGGTTTGGGGGCTTCAATTTTCAACTTCATCAACGATGTAACTGAGTGTGTGTAGAATGATTTTTTTATTCCAGGGAAGTGAATGCATAGCATGTATATGTTCATTTATTTGAATGTGGAATTTTCAGAAAGTTGTATCCTTGTTTATAAGGAAACATGTAGATTGGGAGCACTCCACATCAGGTGGAGTAGAATATGCGACAGAATCAAAGATGTCATGGATGACATCTTCCTTAGATGACTCAGATTTATGCTTCTCCATTAATCTTTCTGTGAATTTGATTGTATAAAATACATCTTTTATTGTTAGACAACATAAAAGCTCCCCTTCATATGGTCAGCTGTATAGGATTGATAAGATATGCAGCTGGACTTGGGAACCCATTAAATAATCTCTCCAACAGGAATCTGGCTGATAAGGACAGTTTGATCACAATTCCATGATAGATGTCAGTTATTCCACTCCTGTCGATGCATCCTGTGGACTTCCTATTTATAGTCAAATAACATAAAGGAAAGACCAGTAGAGCACCTTCTGTATCTTGTCTGTGTTAGATAACCAAATACATCATGTGCTGTAACCTATAAAGTTATAAGATATTATATGTTACAGATATAGTCTGAGTAACCATGTAACATGACCTGCGGACCTGAGCTGCAGGTTGTGTTACTCTATTGTAATAGGTATAACTTGAAGATTCCGAACCGTGTATCATGTTTACCACATACAGGTTTTTTGTCATTAGAATACTGCTCCCTTTTCTCTTGGGTGATGGGACCCTAGTCCATTGGGTTTGATGAACCATCCATGTAGCTACCCACGAGAACTCTCCCTTGTTCAGGTTCCCATGTGTGTTATACCCAGGACCCGCTTCCAGAGGCAAAGTCCCAAGCCACGTGCCCAATGGGAGGTGGTCATTTTCTGAAACTTGTTACATCAGGATTGAGGGGATGGATGGATGTCCTAGTAAAATTCAACTCTACTTGGTATCAAGTACTTAAGGAGTAAATGCAGTTTTTCCTTGAAAAGCTATCTGCGTAAACAAATTATTGGGAAGTTACACTTTGGATTGAGACTGTATTTCCAACGACTGCACTTATACTGAGTTCACCTAGGTTATATGGAATTTTGCTGCAGGTGGTTGAAATTGCAAAAGGCAGCAAGGTCAAGTATGAGCTGGACAAGAGCAGTGGGCTTATCAAGGTAGTACATATCCTCTTAGTTCTTTATGGTGGATGCTCCCTGCTCGCCCCGGCTCATTTCTGGTGGCATATGTTTCTTTATATATCATGGTGATCGGAAAATTGAAATTGGTCCCTCTTGCCCTGTGAAACGATATTCCTGACCAAGAATTTGGCACCATATTGTAGAGTTGAAGAGAGCCTGAGATCAAAATTCCTAGTACTCCTGGATCTCTAACTGATTCTCAAAGACAATACAGATTCCTATGATGGGACATTATTTATATAATCACCGGACATTTTGATTTTGCATATTGTCTAACATTCTATGTGGCTACCAAATGTTTAATTGGATCTCCAGAAACCTCAGGCTATAATTAATAAAGTTTCACTAATTGCACATTGAAACAGGGGAGTTCATTAACTAATGAACAAGATGTGATGTTAACTTGAACCAGGTTGACCGTGTTCTTTACTCATCTGTCGTCTACCCTCACAACTATGGTTTCATTCCTCGAACAATATGTGAAGATAGCGATCCCATGGATGTCTTGGTACTGATGCAGGTATTATCTTCCAGGGCTACAAATTTGGCACAGTAGAACCTGCTGTTTGTTCAAAATACTTAAAGTGTTTTGATGACAATTTGCCTTGTCTTGCAGGAGCCTGTCCTGTCTGGCTGTTTTCTGCGTGCCCGTGCTATTGGATTGATGCCTATGATTGATCAGGTTATGATTTAGTGGTGATGTAGCTAAATGTTATTCTCGTGCTATTTGTCCAAGGGTCATAAAAAATGTGATGCCTTTTTAGGGTGAGAAGGACGATAAGATAATTGCCGTTTGTGCTGATGATCCTGAGTTCCGTCATTGCAAGGACATCAAGGATCTTCCCCCACATCGCCTAGCTGAGATCCGCCGCTTCTTTGAGGACTGTATCCATCTTGGTTTATGTTGGTTACGTTGTCTTTTGCAATTCTAAATTTGGCATTAATTGGTTTCTCAAATGACTATTTCTTGATTGTTCTTACTCATTTACCTGTACCTTTGGATACCACATGATCATTTTGATCATCCCACAACCTAGAGAAAGAACGCTGGATTCTCAGACTTGCAAACATTGAAGTAATGGTTAATAATTACGTTTGTGACCCAGTTCTTATTTGTGCTTTGGTTTCTGACTGAAATGTCTCACTAAGATAATGAATTTAGTTAACTGTACTTCAGTTATACCTTCACGTCCTTAGCTTATTGACTGTTACGAGAGGATATGGTTCTCTCACTATTTGTACTCCACATATGACAATGCCTCTCAATATTCATCTGTTCATTTCATATGGATAGCATATGTCATTGGTATGTTTTAATAGATTCATCTTTTGCTGTATCCTTGTAAATGACGAACAACAAAATTGATAGTTCTTATGATGCTAATTACACACTGTTGGCCTAGAAGTGGATCTCGCCCCAAAGGAGTCCACTGTTCAGTTATTGGAGGAGATGAGCTTGCAAAGTGATTAATGTTGGAGTATGTTTATGTGTTCCTTTCCCATATCAGCATCGTTTCAATGTACAGCTATGAAGGCCGTTCCTTCAATTACGGTTATTCAAATTTATATTTTGCATTGCTAGAGTTTTTACTGGGTATTTAGTGTCTTGAGTCTTGACACTCTGATAGACAAGAAGAATGAAAACAAGGAGGTTGCGGTGAATGATTTCCTCCCAACTGAAGATGCAGTGCAGGCAATCCAGTATTCAATGTTAGTACACAATGTTTTGATGTTGGTTTTTGCTCTGTGATTACTTCTGCTCATGTTTTTAAGTGTCATCTGATCTTTTAAGTTTCCAAGTCAAAATATAGATTTCATTAGCTATGGGGTACAAGTACTGATTATAAATGGTTTAGTTAGGATCCTGTGAACACTGTGAAACACATGTTTGCACTAACTTATAGGACAGCTGTTAGGATCCCATTTCTAGAGAGACATGGTTAGGTTGCTATCACATGTAAATCCGAAAGCTTGCATTACACTCACCTTAGGTTACTGATTTTGGCATCCTTTGGCAAGTTGATATGCATTCCCTATTGTTAGAGAGATGTATGTTTACCCTTTAGGGTTGTACATATGTCCATAGGTTCATTTGTGCCTTTTGCACATATTCCCTGGTGTCTCGAAGAATATCCCTATCGCTTGACTATATGTTG
This sequence comes from Zantedeschia hybrid cultivar, assembly GCA_030544215.1. Lineage (NCBI taxonomy): Eukaryota > Viridiplantae > Streptophyta > Magnoliopsida > Alismatales > Araceae > Zantedeschia > Zantedeschia hybrid cultivar. The sequence continues at coordinate 54,488,779 of JARZZO010000004.1, forward strand.
GGCTTATGGCCTACTAGTGGGGTGTCTCGAGGAATGTCCTAATTGCTTGGATATATATTGGACTTATGGCTATTAGTGGATGACAGCCTCTGTGTGTGTGTGTGTGTGTGTGTGTCTTATCCAAAGAGCACCTCGAACATGTGAGGGACATGGTTCTCTTTCACATCTTTGGGCCTCCATTCCCTGTTGTGCCGCCATCCCCACCTCCCCGCTGTGCATCTCCAACAAAACATGCATTCATGTGGTCCTTATCATCAAACTGTTCTGCACACTTTGCCTGTGTATTCTTTGATGCTAATTGGCCATTGTTCTCACTACTCACTGTTCACTACAGGTTTCTTCATTGTTTTTCGGCTGCTCTCTTATCTGCTGGCATAGTAGAAAGCATAATTTTTTTTTTCATGCTGGTACTAATGCTGAGTACCATGCTATGCTGATGTTTCTTCTGACATTGTTTGGCTGCAGCACCTTGTTCATAACATTGGTCTTGCTTCACCAGCCCTTATATCACAATATTTTGATAACCTGAGTGCTCTGCAGATAGTGAGCAATCCGATCTTTCAATTGAGAACATTGCACCCCTGAATGACGCTCAAAATCAAGGAATAGGTCGACAAACGACACAAGTCCAAGTTCATTAAGGTCATTGTGTACCCCCGACGGGCTTGGTTGGCAGTAGCCGATATGTTTTGGTATTGGTATTGGTTGGTACAAGCGACGGGGGGTGGGGGGGTTACCTCAATACCAGTCATTTGCATTTTAAAAAATAAAATGAACTTTTATTGACTGGTACTGGGCCAAAATGGGGCGGTATCGGGCCAATACGTGCCCAATACTGGTACCGATACTAGTACTGCGATCCTTGCCAATGGGTAGCCAACATCGTTCCTGTGATGGAGGACGGGAGCATTGGTGTGTGCATAGACTTTAGGAACTTCAATAGAGCCTGACTTATGAGTGGATGAAGCACATTGACATTAAAAGAAGGATATGCTGGGTCTTCTTCCTCATGCAGTGTGTTGGAGTATTTGGCGTGAAAGAAATGATGCCATCTTTTGGGGAAGTAAAATTTCTGTGGAGAACACCTCTCTTAGAGCATTGTCTTTCTTGTACATGTGGTCTCGTCATAGTTTGGGAATTCTGGCAGATTGCCGGAATAAGATTTTTGAGTCTGTCTAAGTTTTTATTTTGAGTTATCCCAGGTAGGAATCTCTCTTACCCAGGTTGATTGTACTTCTTCTCTTATGCTTCATAAAATTGGTGGTATGTCCATGTTTCTTTAAAAAAAAAAAAGAGTTGTGGAGGCCCTGAAAATGTTGTCTGCTACAAACCATTCCTGGATGGGAGAAGGTCCCAACCACATTAACAGAGAGGTCCATTGCTGCTTCTCCATGCCAAATTGAACAGTTGTGTGTAACCATATACCTCTCAAGGTCCAGGTTGAGACTCTCCTTGCGACGAGTCAGTGGTGGAAGGGGCTACATGCTATTTGGTGTTGTTCGTACTGAATAGTGGCAGCATCAATGGACAATGATCTGTGGTGGTGGGTGGTGCCTGTTGAGAGCAAGAATAGTGAATAAGATGGGTCTGTAGTGGTGGGTGGCGTCTGTTGAGAGAGGCAGTGATGACTAAGTAGATTTGAGCAGTTTTTTTCTGTAGGGGAGGAGGAGAGTTTGTCAGTAGTGTTGTAGGGGTGAACGCACGGGCTGGTCGTGTTATGGGCATCGATGTGGGTGTACTGTTGGGGAGCCTGCAATCAGTACGTCTATATGGTTGGGGGAGGGGGAGCATGGTGCTAATATCACTTCCAGGGATCATGCAACTAATGCTAATATTATTTTTCCATTGCCTTTTGAGATTAGTGGTTTCTGGTGTGAGTAAAGTCCAAAGTTGACCTTTGAAGAATATTTTTCATTTTATTCATGTTTAACCAAAAAAATGAAGTAACTTCCAATTTTTGCATGCTTTTATGTTTATTTTGAGAAAGTATCAGAGCTGCTGAAATGACTTGGTGAATAGATAACTAAACTGATCCTTTCTCAGTGTGTGACATGCTAGAATATGCACCATGTGTTTGTTACTTCAGTTTCTGATGTGTTCTGATATTTTTGATCACTTGATCCAGGGATCTTTATGCCTCTTATATTGTTGAGAGCTTGCGAAAGTGATCGACTGATGTTCATACTGATCTCTGGACTATTTGTAAATAAGTTCAAGCAGACTTCTTGCACTCGTCAATCTGTAAATGGTTCAAGCAGACTTCTTGCCATCTTATCAAACTACGTCTGAGGATGAACTCTTTTTATTCTTATGTTTCTACAGGTTTAACTTTGCCTGTAAAATTGAAAAATGAAAAGGAATGTCTTCTTTACTTGATCTCTAATCAAGTCAGTTGTGACATCACCCATTTCTATGTGCCATTGTCGGTTCGAACTATTTTCGATATGCTTCTAGCACAGGTCAGCTGGTGGTAGTGCAGCCGACTTTGATAACTCTAGTTCGTAACTCTGACTGTAGAGGAAAAAAAACAATAGCAAAACCCTGAGCCGATGTGATCCAAGTCATCGGCACAGGATTGCACGGTTGCATCTGTGAAGTTGCAGCTGTGCTGGCGCAACAGGCGTTTTCCTAAAAACTTGTCTGTTGGTGTTTGGCGGCAAGGGTGAGGAAGTGTAATTTTGATCTCTCTGATTTTGAAGTTTATGGGTCGCGTTTCAATCGTTGGAATCTATTTAGCTTTTGCAAAAAGATATCTTTAGGTTATTTTCAGTGGTGAAAGAAAACCTGAATGTATTTATCTGTAGGATTCTAAAATCAGATTTGGAACTTAAGACAATCTTTTAGCTCACTTTGTTTGCAGAATAACTTAAACCAGAATAAGGTTCTGGGGATTTTTTAAATCAGAATAAGAGGTATTTTGATTTGGTAAGTTATTGGTATTCCATCCAGAATAAAGAGAATTATATTGCGTTATTTCAAGTGATTTGGTAGGAATAAGTGGAATAAAGAGTGAAATAAAAGATAAAATTGGGAGAATTGGGGGAATTAGATATTTCAGGTAGGTTTGGAGAGTTGGGGGAATTGGAGGAATTAGGCATATTTTCAACCAAATCAGAATAGGGTTTTTATACCGGTTATTTTGGCCCTATTCTCCAAACAAAGTTATATATCACTCACGTCTCCTCTGTGTGTCCCTTCAAAATGTTCAGAATTTGCTAGTTGCTCGGTAGAGCAATTCCAAGGGTCGCTTACATGTATGTTTTCTTAGAGAGGAAATGGGCGGGAGAATTTAGTGGTGAGGATTGCAAAGGATGTACTGGGGAATATGGGATCAGGCTGTCGGGTGATTTCAATCATTAGAATTCAATCATTAAAATCATCTGATAGTGAGCGGCAGTGTCAGATGGGTGCAGGCTGTCTTAACTTCCGAAGATTATATTCTTAGGAGGAGAGATGTTTTCTCAATAAATAAGAGTCGCTGGAGAGAGATTTTCTCAATAAATAAGAGTTATCTTTTTGTTTTCAAAAGCTGGTACAAGGGAACTCATGGGATAGGAGTGGTTATTCTTATCTCCTCGAGCCCACTCAAACCTTACCTACTTACATTTGAATATTTTTGGAAAAAAAAATATAAATAAGAACTTACCAAATGAGATTTGGGTGGGAGATAAATCATTAGAAATCCTTCATGTTTTGACACATCCTCCAGAAGTTCTTTTTGGAAAATCGGCAACCTCCTTCCCCATTTCCAAATGCTGCCAAAGTTAAAACAGTTTGATAGTTCTGGTTTCTCTCTTGCTGTTGGACATGTAGCGACCTCTTCTGAATGACATCTAGTTATATTGGAGATGATATAACTCATATTTCTCATTATACACAAGACAAAGTCTAAGTTGGCCTACACGTAAGTGGGTATATTAAAATAGAAACAATTTATTTATTGCCTTAAGAATTTAGTTATATGTTATAATAAATCTTAGCCATATAATAAAGAATAATGTCCTAACATGTTAATAGCACGGTCTTGGACTTTATTACGTTATTATATTATTGCATAATATTATGACATTACTACAATTATCATGTTATCATCTATTACGTTATTAGATTACTAAAAAAGCCATTAAGTTTTTACGTTACTAGTTGTTTTGTTATTACATTATTATATTATTACAATACAAGTTAAGATATCATTAGCATTAAGATATTATCACGTTATAACATTATTATCATACTGGGTAATATTATTAGCATTAAGAAGTTATTATGTTATAACATTGTGTTATTACTTTGAGACATTATTAGTATTAAGATATTATTATGTTATTACATTAATGAATAACTCACTAAGTTATTCTCTTACTACGTTACTAGTTATTTCATTATTACGTTACCACATTATTTTATTATTAGGTCAAATTAATGACATCGTGTAGACAGTTGAATGAGTTAAAATTACTAAATTGTTTTGTTACTTTATCATTCCTCTACTATCTTATTTGGTTACTACTACATGAGTGAGATTATTACCATATTATTATTGGCCCCATTTTTATTATGGCGGACCCACCAGAATCCAAGAACTTCTCCTAATGTTGTAGGATTTTTCCGCCGTTTCAGCAGGTTCCACTAAAGCTTTGTCTGCTGCAGCAGGATTTCTCCACTGTGAGGACGGCGAGGAGAACCAAAACGCGACGACACCAGGCTTGATGCTGTCACCGGAGAGTGTCCACATCTTGTTATCTGCAAGCTGTTCGACCTAGAAGGAGATCTTCTAAAGCTCTTTTCTAGTACCTTTGTGTGTTGTTTGACAAATGAGACGGAGGGTAAATAAATCAATCTCCTATGAAAAAAGTAAGAAAATATCCAGTACAACGGACTTGATCTCCTCTCTCAAATCAACTTGTATGTATATAGCTATAGCAAGCCCACATCCCCTACAATCCCAAGAAGATTCGCTCACCGACTAGCTCTACAAGCCTGAGATCAAGGCAAGTGAAGTGCGACTGTTGTAAACACGGGATGCTTTTAAAAGAGGTGAAAGAACAAAAGTTCAAAGGATAGAAGAAGAAGATGAAGGTAAATTTGGCATTATATAAAAGGGTTTTTTACATTTAAGTCCCTACAATCTTTATTAATTTCAGAAGTATCTTTATCTTTTTCATCAACGGAGCATCAGCCAATGTTGGGCCCCTACGGCGGGTGCTGGGCGGCCGTCAACTATGACTCCTCTGGCTGCGTCACCATCATCAATATGTAGGCCACCTCGTTGCAGAGGCGCCTCACCTCGGAGATCGCCTACCTCTCCTTGTTGTAGAGCCTCTCCGTGCGGTGCAACCAGCTAGGGGGCAACCTCCCCTCCCTAGTCGGCCTCGCCAACCTCACGAGATCTACCTCGGTAACAATGCCTTCAAATATGTACCCACCACCTTATTCTTTGGCTTCACCAGCCTCATTAACGCCTCCTACAACCACAACCCCTTCTCCCACTGGATCCTCTCGGCCGATCTTGCCCAATCCACCAACCTCCTCCCCTTCTCCGCCATGAACGCCTCCATCGTCAAGGCCGTCCCCGACTTGTTTCGATGGCCTCGTCTCCATCGAGTCTCTGAGGCTTTCCTACGATTACCCGATGGGCCGCCTCCCTGTCTTCAGTCTCTGAGGCGTTCGTGAGGCAGCTCAATTGCCTGGCCCTTTCCGACAAGGCCATCCAGTGGAAGATGGAGTGCTTCATGGTCAAGCTGGGGCTGACACTCACTGAGCTTTGCAGGGTTCCAGTGATTATGCTGTTGGGCTTGGAGCAACAGATTGAGTCGAGGTGCATGGTGCTCAAGGCTCTGCTACAGAGGATTGTTGAAGGGGATGGTGGTTGTGTTCCCTTCACTGTAGATGACGAAGGAGGACTTCCTAGAGAGGTTCATGGTCAGATAGAGAGATGCATCCAACGACAAGCCACCGTAGGGGGAGACAACAACGGGGGTGCATGGAGCTCGTCCTCATGGCATGTGAAGTGGATTTAGGAAGAGGCAGGTAGAGCGGACGGTAGGGCTTTGGAGTGTGGGATCACCAAGGGAGCAACTAAGGGGCGCTGCTCAAGGTGGACGGTGTGGTGTGGCCCGAGTACTTTGCAAAGGTCGCGAACAAGATCATGGCCATCTTCTTCTGCTGCAGTGAGGGACGTTGCCTGCAGTGCCAAGCAGCCTCATAAGCTCTTCAAGCTCCTGAACATGCTTACCACTGTGGAGAGGATGCAACCGAGGCATTCGAGAGCGACACCGGCGCCAACTTTGGCGATAGGTTCCGGGAGCTCTAGAAGTTGCTCATCCACGCCGTCATCACCAAGGTGTTCTAGGATTTTGACATCCAAATGGAGTCATGGATGTTGGAGAGAGGAATCAGATCTCTCTACGCACCCCCTCCCCCCCCCCCCAAAAGAAAAGAAAAAGAAGTTAGTTTCTTTTAATACTTTAAACTAAAAAAAAAAAGATAAATAAATATTATTACATCTTTAGTTCAAGTTAACTAGAGTTAAGTTAACCTTTTGTTACCTTGTCGTCAAAAGAGTAACGACAAGGACTTATTCTAGAATAGGAATTTATTGTAGGGAGTTATTTTGAATTATGAAAAAGATAGGGATACATTTAGAATTAGTAAAGATTATAAGGACTTAAATGTAAAAAAGTATACATGACGGATGTGACAACGAGGAGGTGAAAGGTAATATCTCCAAAAGGAAAGGATCGTGTCAGGTTGAAAAAATTCAAACATAAAGTAAAAAATAATCTCACTTTTCTGACAAAGAAGTTGATTTTTTATTTTATTTTATTTTTTTGAACAAGCAATAGAGCTGCATTTCATTTAACACAAGCAAAGTTGGTACAATAGAGATTGGGGGAATACAGATACATAGTAAGAACAGAGAAACAAGAAGTATACACACAACATAGTAAGAGAAACACCATACAAAAGGGTTAAGGAGAACTAAGTAATGATTGTCGGTTACCATTCAAATAGTGCTCCACAGTGCCATTGATGACAAGGTTTACTCTGAATGGAGGAGGCCCTCTGCAGAGACGTCGTCTAAAGAAATGCTAGAAAAACTACATCGTTTTAGTAGTTGACCAAGTGGGAGCTCCGTGACGTGCCGACGGGGACGCATGAACTACGCACAAGATCTAGAGCACCATCAATCATCTCCATAATCCACATAGGATCAAGCAAATCTTCCACAAGCACCGTGACATACTGCGAACTGCAACTGGATTTGACCTACAAAAGGAGGCAAGTAAAATAGGGAGCAATCTAAGAATGGAGGTAGCATACATTTAAGGAGCCTAGAGCCAAAGAAAGATCGTAACCCGTTCCAATAAAAAACCTTGTATACGGCAGAGTAAAAAGAAAGGAACTTGGGTAGGTCGATCTAAGCAAGGAGAGGTCGGCAAGGGGTGAGCAGGAGAGATTTCAGGACAGAGGAGGAAGGAAAAGAAGATGGGAGCTGACGATCTAGGTGGATGGGAGTATGGATGGCAATGGGGAAGATGAGGGTAGAGGGTGCGACAATAGGCTGATGATGGGGGTAGAGAAGGAGGAGGACGAGGTTCGTGCGTAGATCTGAAAGGGGTGAGGCGAGGGAGGATGAAACATAGGGTAGTAGGGGAGTCTAGGGGGAAGGTGCATAGCAAATTTGGTGAGGGAGGAAGGGGCATATGATAGAAAGGGAATTTTTTGTGTGTGTGTGTGTGTGGGTGTGGGTGTGGGTGTGGGGGGGGGGGGGGGTGTTAGGGAGGTGCGGAGCAGACTGGGTTGACGGTGAAAGAAAATGAAAAAGAAAGTGAAAGGGGAGGGGGGAGCCGCCAACAACGGGGACTCCCCCCTCCCAACAAAGCTGTCAGTTGGCCTATTAATGTCGGATGTGATGATCCATCGGGCTGACGGTGTGGGCTCCAGAGAAGCAAGTGCTTTCTGAGGGTTCCAGAGGTGGTGGTGAGAACTGCCCATGCCCCACTTAGCAAAAAATAGAGGATTTTTTTTATTCAATTTTAAAATTTAGAAGGCATTAAAACTTAGCCTTCGCATGTCTAATCAATGCTCAAACCATTATGAATAAAAATTTATTTAAAGCATATCGATGTTGTTCAACTACTAAGACTAAAGAGAAGAGTAGTAGGGTAGAGAAACTGGTAATGGTAATATTTGCTTCCCTTTTGGGGAAACGTTGTAGCATATATAGTGGGCAGCTGATTGGACGTGGACATACCACCGAGACGTCCAATGGCTCATTGTTACGTTCCACCATTTGACTAGAAGGGGAGGTAGTGTGCCCAATTATGTCTTTACAAATACGACTCTTCCAATTAATGACTCGCAACTGTCGAGAGAAGTGGCCCAACCATATATCTATCTGATAGTACTAAGCAGGACTTGTGAGGGTGACTCTCCGAAGAAGGCAAGGCGAATACTTCGCATTTCCTCGACCCTCCGATTGTTTTGGTAATTTTATTTTTTATTTGAAGAAAACATAAATTAACTTTGTAATACCTCGATCCTTCGATTCACAAATTTTGACTCAATTTATACTATGTTTTGACCAATTATTAAATTGGTCTAATTTTATTAAAAATAACTTATTATGATTTCATGTTATTATAGGTGTATTATGTATAATTAATTTGGGTTGATTAAGGGTTAATGGGTTTTGAAACTGAATTTTGTCTTTTAATGGATTTGATCCAAATCGGTTAGTTTGCATACTAAATTAAGGAAGACTTGAGAAATAATTTTGATTTTAGTTTAATATTCTCATTAGAATACTATTAGGCTTGTTTAAATGAGTTTTGGAAGGCCCATTGAGTACTTATTGAGTTAAGTGAGCTATTTGACAAAATGAGTGGCTTTTGTGCAATTTAAGTGAGTTAGATATGTCAGGTGGAGGGAGAGCTCGACTCCGTTCTCTCTTGTCACCCTCTCTAGCTCTCTTCTCTTCCTTTCAACCATGGGAGATGGATTCTTGGTGTGCATGGCTGCCGTGGTGATGGATGAGGCTCCTTTGGGTGGTTTCCAAGTGATTGGCAACTCCATTCGTAGCGATGTTCAAGTGGAAAATTAGAGGAAGAAGACCTAAAAAAGTTTGGAGCTCATGAATGATCCTCAACTTCTCCTTCTCTTTCTCCTCTTTGATGTGATGAAGGTGGATTGGAGGCCCATGGGATTAGTAGAGATCAAAAAGAGGTAGATGCTCATGTTGTGTATTTTGATGTTCCTTATTTGTATGTGTGTCTAGAGTATTCCTTATAGTAGAATGGAGTTAAATTGATAATTGCCATGATGATTTTGTCCTTTGAATGCTCAATCTTCCATGGAAGTGAGAATTTGTTGTGTTTCCACTTAGTTGGCTAGCATGACTATATGTAGTTCATGTTGGGTTTTAATCCAATTGGTGGTCCACTTGTGTTTACTGGGCTGCACACTTGCACACCATTAGGCATCCAATTAATGGAATATGATTGGACTTAACCCATTAGGCGCCCAATAAGGATCCTGTAATGGGTAGGATCCTATTAGAAGTAAGAACGGGACTGGTCCCTCCTCTCTATAAAAGAAGCCTGTGACTCCCCGTTAGGTCATACGCATTAAGACGAATAGAGAGAGGAAACCAGTGGAGATAGTGCGTGGGTTTACACCGTCTTCCTGCCCGGAGTTCGTGCGTTCTTGTTCGAGGTCCGCTGCGCGTGGAGATCAACTCCGGCATCGTCTTCCTCTGCGTTAGGGATGGCTTCCGCTCAAGGTATTCCGAAAATCCCTAACAAGTGGTATCAGAGCCCGTGTTGGAATTTTTGGGGCTCCGATCTACGGGATTCTTCCCGATTTTGTTTAAAAAAAAAAAAAAAAAAAATTCAGGGCGGCCGAACGGCCGGACGGCCGCAGGCGTGCCCACGCGGCCGAGCGCGGCAGGTTTCTAAACCCACCGTCCGGCGGTGCGAAGGCGCTTGCCGCGCGGGGGCGGGTTCCGGCGAGGATTCCGGAGGGCCGGTTTTCGGCGGTTTCCTAAAATTTGGATTTTCTAAAAATCTGAGTTTCCTTAAATTGGGGTTTCTAAACCCTAACTTTCCCTTTTGGGAGGTTGAAGATGATGGGTTTAAGAAACTATTGGGTTTAGGAAACTTTGTATTTAGAAAACCATTGGGTCTAATTTGGGTTAGATTTCAAATCCGTAACGGATCTTGGTTAAAGATCATTTGGGTTCTATTTTGGGTATTAGATCCGTTAAGATCTTATTAAGACCCAAAATTCAGATCCATTTGATTATTCCTTAACGGATATTAGTTAACGGGTCTTAGATTCGAATTCTGGGTACGATATCCATTTGGATATCATTAAGACCCGAATTCAGATTCATTTAAGTATCCGACCCGAATCCGTTAATCTAACTCAAATCGAATCCGTTAATCCGTTAAGAACCGGACTCGCATCCGTTTATATCCGTTTGTGTAGATGTATCCTTTAAGTTAAAAAGATTTAAAATCATTTAATTTAAACTCCTTTAGTTATTTTTATCTTTTAAAATTCACTAATGGTCATTTAATTGATCCATTAAGTTCTGGATCTTTGGCCCATATTTCTGGGCCCATTGTAGGCCCATTAGTGATCTTTAAAGGATAAAAGATCATATTTTAAATTTGTTTGGATACATCTGCAATTTCTGATAATCTGTTTGCAATTTAAGTTGTTTCTGCAAATTAAAACGGATATGTTTGCAATTTATGATTGTTCATGTAAACTGCAAAGTAAGTTTACAATTCAGGACCTTTCTGTAAACTGTTCAGACTATGTTTGCAATTCAATTTTCTTTCTGCAAACAGAAAAAGGACATATATGTAACATCATGCTATAAACTTGTTAAGTAGCCATTTTAATGTAGTTTTAAGCATGTTTAATGTTGTTTAAGAATCAATAATTATTGCTGTAAGTTTAGGAGATAATTCTTGTGATTATTTGTCCTCTTTACAGTTTTAATCATGTATGAATATCTCCATTTAAGATCGCATTAATTATTGTGTTTATGTCCTTTTTGCTCATGTTATGTGTTTATTAATACTATTATACAGTTTTTGTGGTAAATTTTGATTTCCAAATGATTAGTTTGACCACCAAAGTGGCACTAATCACGAGGATTGATAAAATCTTACCATATTAAGTTTTAAATAGTATTATTGATGATCATTTAGATACTTGTTATCATTTTAATTGGGGGAGGATGTTTTAGTATTCAAAGTGTGTAAGTAGATCACCAAAGTGACCTTATGCATGGAGAATAATAAAATATACTCATTAAGAAATTAAAATGATTTCAAATACTTGTGTTTATGACTTGGTTGTAAATTTAACTCCCAAAGGAGTGTTTATTTTCATGTCATGAGCAGGATAAAATAAAATTTATCTACATGGCGATTCTTGAGAGTTATGTACCCAAAGGTACTCTCTCTTGATATCAAAATGTTTATAAGTTTTAGTTTTATCACTTAAGTTAATTCGGGGAGTTCGTCCATGAAGCTATCGGACGACTTGATAAAGTAGTTCTCTTTATGTTGTTGAATTACTTTGCATATATGTTTGGCTCATTACTTGCAATATTTTAGTTCCATTGCCTTATATGTGAGCATGTGTTTGTTTATTTCAGCTGCTTCTTTGTTTGCACCATTTAATACTAGTGTGCCGTACCTGAATGGCACTAATTTCACTGAGTGGAAACAAATGGTACAATTTGCTCTAGGCTGCATGGACTTAGATTTAGCATTACGTGAGGTTATGTCGGCTCCACTTACTCCAGAAAGCTCATTGGAACAGCAGACTCATTATGAAAAATGGGAAAAGTCCAATCGTCTCTGCCTTCTGTTCCTTCAGGGACACGTTGGACAGAACATTAAGGGATCTATCCCAGATCAGACTATAGCTAGTGGATTTCTTAAAGCTATTGAGGAACAGTTCATTAGTTCTGATAAGGCCAAAGCCAGTACTCTAATGGCTAAACTGTCCTCAATGAAATACACTAGTGGTAGTGTTCGAGAGCATATAATGATCATGAGAGATATTTCTGCTCAACTAAATGTCATGGAGGTTACTATTTCAGACACTTTCCTAGTCCATTTTATTCTCAACTCTTTGCCTAGCGAATATGAGGCATTTAAGATCTCCTACAACACACATCAGGCTAAATGGTCAGTCAATGAATTGATGACCATGTGTGTCCAGGAGGAAGAGAGGTTGAGAGGAGAGAGGAACAATGTTGCTTTGTTTACCTCTCATAAAGTGAAAAGTGGGCCAGGAAAGAAGAAAAAGGGTGTCCAGAAGAAGGGCAAGAAGAAGGACAAGTCAAAAGGTAAAAATGACAAGTGCTTCTTCTGCAAGTTACCTGGACACGTTAAGAAAGATTGTCTGAAGAGGAAGGCATGGTTTGAAAAGAAAGGTAATCTCTCATCCTATGTTTGCTATGAGTCTAATTTAGTTAATGTTCCAAAGAGTACATGGTGGATTGACTCAGGTTCTACTGTGCATGTTGCCACTTCTATGCAGGGATTCCTCTTCCAAAGGCCTCCGAATGAGGGTGAGCGGAGCATCTTTTCAGGAAATAAGACGCGCTCACAAGTCAAGGCCGTAGGAATTTATAGGATAGTTATGGAATCAGGATTTGTTCTAGATTTAGAAGACACTTTTTATGTACCATCTTTTAGTAGAAATTTGGTTTCAGTATCAAGACTTGATTCAAAAGGTTTTCAAGTCAAACTTGGAAACTCTTCAGTTGAATTAATAAAGAATTATATTGTTATTGGTACTGGTTCTATATCTGATGGTTTGTATAAATTGTGTCTTAACAATGTGATTGAACAATCTCATAACACCCTGCATACTTCGGTCCTTACTGGCAACAAACGTGGTAGAGTTAATGAAAATTCATCCATGTTGTGGCATAGGAGATTAGGACACATCTCCATTAAGAGGCTCAAAAGGTTAGTGGGAGAAAGAGTGTTACACACTCTGGATTTCACTGACTTCGAGACATGTGTTGATTGCATTAAAGGAAAGCAAACACACACGCCTAATAAAGATGCCACAAGGAGTTCTGGAATTTTAGAAATAATTCACACTGATATCTGTGGTCCTTTTCCACCCTGTCTGACTGGTGAGAGGTACTTTGTCACCTTTATAGATGACTATTCTAGATTCATGTATCTCTATTTACTTCTTGAAAAGGCAGATGTTTTTAATGTCTTTAAGGATTTCAAGAAGGAAGTAGAGAAACAATCAGGGAAAGTAATCAAGATAGTCAGGTCTGATAGAGGTGGCGAGTACTATGGTAGGTATACTGAGATGGGACAAAGGTCCAGTCCATTAGTTAAATTCCTTAAAGAAGAGGGTATTGTACCTCAGTATACTACTCATGGCAGCCCATACCAAAATGGGGTTGCAGAAAGAAGGAATCGAATGCTTAAAGAAATGGTCAGGGCGATGTTGAGTCATTCTACCCTTCCTTTATCCTTGTGGGGCGAAGCCGTTAAGACAGCTGCTCACATTGTGAATAAGGTTCCTACGAAAGCTGCGCCTAAGACTCCCTATGAGTTATGGTGTGGTAGGAAACCTTCTGTGAGCTATATGCGCACGTGGGGGTGTGCAGCTGAGGCTAGACCATACAGTCCACAGGAAAAGGCTTTTGATCTCAGAACAACCAGTAGATTCTTCATTGGTTATCCAGCGAGATTAAAAGGGTATAGATTCTATTGCCCATCCCATGTTCCCATCATTATAGAAACAAATAAGACAAGGTTCCTTGAAGATGGCGGAGTTAGTGGGAGTGGACCTTCTCGAGAGATTTCTTTTGAGGAGTTACAGGATCAGGTTGAAATACCTGTAACAACTGACAACGTTGTTCCCATATTCATTCCTCGGAATGAAATCCTAGGGGAGCAAATAGTTGCAGTTGGTCCACCCCAGGTAGCTCCAGAGCCAGAAGATGTCGCTGTTGTTGATCAACCACCTTCTCAGGTGGATCAGGGGCCAACATTGCGTCGATCTGAAAGAGTCAGGAGACCTGCCATATCTGATGAGTTCATAGTATACCTACAGGAGGATAGTGTAGACAGAGGTGACATTGATGATCCAGTGACGTTTTCACAAGCCATGAAGAGTGAAAAATCTGCCTATTGGTTTGAAGCCATGAAAGAAGAACTTGACTCTATGGCTAAAAACCAAGTCTGGGATCTCGTTAACTTGTCTAAAGGGTCCAAACTTGTTGGATGTAAATGGATATTCAAAACTAAGGTGGACGCTAAAGACAAAGTTGAACGATATAAGGCCAGATTAGTAGCTAAGGGTTTCACTCAAAGAGAAGGCATTGACTATGATGAGACGTTCTCTCCAGTTTCTAAGAAACTCTCATTCAGAATAGTCATGGCCTTGGTAGCTCATTTTGACCTGGAGTTACATCAGATGGATGTGAAAACGGCTTTTCTCAATGGGGACTTAGATAAAGAAGTGTATATGGAGCAACCTCAAGGGTTTCGTGCTGAAGGTAAAGAACACTTGGTATGCAAATTAAAGAAATCCATTTACGGACTTAAGCAAGCCTCCCGCCAATGGTTCATAAAGTTCAATGAAATCATACTGTCCTTTGGGTTTAAGGAAAACATCATTGATGAATGTTTGTACCTAAAGATCAGTGGGAGTAGTTTCATTGTCTTGCTTTTGTATGTGGATGACATCTTGCTTGCCAGCAGTGATCTTGGTTTATTGCACGAAATCAAAGCTTTCCTTTCTAAGAACTTTGAGATGAAAGATATGGGTGATGCCCACTATGTTTTGGGCATTGAAATCACTAGAGATAGACCCTCAGGCACTCTTGGTCTCTCTCAGAAGGCTTATATCTCAAAGGTCTTGGAAAGGTTCAACATGCAGTCCTGCGCACCCGATAAAGTACCCATTGTAAAAGGTGATAAATTAAGTGAATTACAGTGTCCCAGGAACGACTTGGAGAGGAAGCAGATGGAGCCTATCCCATATGCTTCAGCCGTTGGGAGCTTGATGTACCTTCAGACTTGTACACGTCCAGATATAGCTTTTGCCGTGGGTATGCTCAGCAGGTACCAGAGCAACCCAGGCATGGATCATTGGAAAGCTGCCAAGAAAGTCATGCGGTATCTTAAGGGCATATTAGATTTCATGCTCACTTACAGAAGGTCATATCAACTAGAGGTCGTTGCTTATTCTGATGCTGATTTTGGCGGCTGCCTTGATTCGAGGAAGTCCACTACAGGATACATCTTTCTCCTAGCAGGAGGAGCTATTACTTGGTGCAGTGAGAAGCAGAGTATTACAGTGGCTTTCACGATGGCAGCTGAGTTCATTGCTTGTTTTGAGGCTAGTGCACAGGCCATCCAGTTGCGGAATCTGTTTACAGGTTTATCATTTATTGACTTCGTCTCCAGACCTATCAGGATATATTGTGACAATTCCGCTGCGGTCTTCTTCTCTAAGAATAATAAGGCGTCTAAAAGTGGTAGAGCCTTAGACATTAAGTATTTTGCTCTTAGAGACAGAGTGAAGAATCAACAAGTGTCTATAGAACATATCGGAACAGATCTTATGGTTGCTGACCCACTCACGAAAGGACTACCTGCTAGCACTTTTTGTAGTCATGTGATTCGGATGGGTCTTGTCAGTTCTCTCGATATGTTGTGATTCTTCTATTACTTTCTGCATTTTCCATTGTATACATGTTGGTTATGGATTTTGGCTGGCAGATTGTATATTTAAGTGGTGACCAATGGATAAACATTATGTTTGAGTTTATCTACCGTTCTATGTTTGATGTTCAATTATAGTAAGTTGGTGGCATTGTGGTACATGGAAGGTGGTGTGTAATTGAATGCATTTGCCGCCATGACTCATGTCATTTGATTTACTGTTCTTGAACCTTTAAGATTCCGTTAATTGGAATGGTGTGTAGTTTTGTTTTATAGTGCGCGCACATACCGTGGTTTTCTCTTCAGGTGTATGCCCATGATGTCAAATCTTCAAGAGTCCTTTTGAAACTATATATATTTATACTATAAGTATGTTTTCAAAGGAAGATTTGATATGCTTAAGACAAGTTGGACCAAGTGGGAGAATGTTGGATTTTAATCTAATTGGTGGTCCACTTGTGTTTACTGGCCTGCACACTTGCACACCATTAGACATCCAATTAATGGAATATGATTGGGCTTAACCCATTAGGCGCCCAATAAGGATCCTGTAATGGGTAGGATCCTATTAGAAGTAAGAACGGGACTGGTCCCTCCTCTCTATAAAAGAAGCCTGTGACTCCCCGTTAGGTCATACGCATTAAGACGAATAGAGAGAGGAAACCAGTGGAGACAGTGCGTGGGTTTACACCGTCTTCCTGCCCGGAGTTCGTGCGTTCTTGTTCGAGGTCCGCTGCGCGTGGAGATCAACTCCGGCATCGTCTTCCTCTGCGTTAGGGATGGCTTCCACTCCAGGTATTCCGAAAATCCCTAACAGTTCGAACACGTAATTTTAATTAAATTGATTTCCTTTCTATAGTTTAATGGCTTTATAAATTGTCTCGAATGTTATCATAGATTAACTTGCATGTCTGATACATAGTAGCTAACATATATATAGATCTTCTATACCCAAGTACAATTTTTGAATTGGTTAAGTTGAATTTGAATTGCCACAAATTCAATAAAGCAACAACGGTTGCATCTCGATTGTCATCTCTCGTCCAATTCCACCATTGTAGATTTGTTGGTGCGCTTCATATTTAGATATAGCATGGTTACTAGAGAAACTAATTTGCTGCTCTTGATTTGAAGAGCATTATCAAGTATCGGCATCACCCGTTAACACCAGCTGTAGGCACTCATGGCTAGCTTGTGGCACCTTATGCGTACCCCAAGGTGGAAGATGATGTAAATTATATATCACTAATTGGTTTGAAACTCTAAACACATTGTTTAGAGTAGTTTATAGGGAGAGTTGCATGCAGAACTGGCAATGCACCAATACTATCTTTTTTTGAACTTATATATATATATTTATAAGTGATCAGGAGCAAAACTTGAGAGATCTTTTAGAATTGGAGATAATTTTGAACTGGTCGATAATTCTGCTTAATTAGGCGAGAAATCTAAATTCACCTAATCATCCGAGGAAGTAATCCTACGTACCAATTAAAATATCCCAAGAGAGGTTTTAGGTTCCAATCAAGAATGAAACTTGAGATCTCTCAATTGAGAGGAAAGAGGTGAACCAACTGTACTATTGGTGCTGGCTGGCTGCTACCGCTGAACAGGGTTAGTGTTTGGCACTCCTACGAACATGTCACTTGATTTATTTGACACCTGTGCATAGATCAGAGGTATTGTGCTCAACCTGCTGACACTACAAGAGAGCTGCATGCCACTAGCACTGTGATGTGGGGTTGTCAATAAATCTCGAAAGTTCAAAAGTCCGTTTTAACCTGATCTAATTAAGTAGACTTGGATATTAAATTGAACCCATTTTATTTTTAGATTGGGTGTGGGGCATAATCTTAAGTCCGAGGGCCGAGCTTGTTGAGCCCAAGTCCGAGGGCCCAAAAAATCCAATATTAAACATAAAAAATAGTAATTAAATTTATATAATGTATACGTGTTCACATTGACAAAATCATTCAATTACATTATATATATATTAATTTATGTCAAGTATGAACACTAGATTAATGTTCCAATTATCTTAAATTCAAGAAAATGCTCTTTGCATCTACTTACTAAAGAATATTAGATATGTAAAAATTACCTCATGGAATGCACATCTGTATGACATATTCAAAATCATCATGTGCACCGTTAATCATTATAATATTTTAGTATGAGTTAATCAATATTTGATCTAGGTGTTGTGTTAGGTTTTGATTTTATAAAAGATGTCTTCTTGAGAATTTTTATTTTAAGGTAAAAATGAAAGATCTAAATCTAAATGTTTATTTTGATTTTTTATAGTTTTAATTTTTTTGTGTGTTATTAAATGTGGTGATCTTGAAGTTCTCATTTTCTAATGGGTGATGAGGCTCACATATAGACGGTATTTTTTGTTAATCTTATAGATTACACATTTTAAAATAAAAAATTTTAGTTCGTCTTATATTTAACCTTGAAGTCCGAGTCGGACACTATAGTTATTTTAGGCCTGGGCCAAGTTTAAACTTAAATATAGAGAAGTAGGCTTGGATTGTACTTAAATCTTACTTTTCTAAGTGGAATACAAATGATGAAAAGTGAAGTAAAGGATCTAAATTGAGATCCAGAGGCAGCCTCGTCCATGCTGTTGGTACCTGAAACAAATGCCCCTGCGGCTCGGTGAGTAGAGATTGCAGACAGGGGGATCTGGATCCGACCGTATGGAGATCCGATAATTAACGAGAGATTAACGTATTAAGTGGACACCGCATAAGACGAAGGGGTGGTGTTTCGACTTTCAAAGCTCCACTTTGCCTTTGTGATCCAGTTGTAGCCGCTTACGGTCATAAAATTTATTAGGCATTTTCACTTTTCCTAGTTATATCATTCCAGCTTTGGAGATTCTACCATTACAATCACGGATTGCATTGCCTGCCCCTGCCTTCTCCCTTGTCGGCTCATGAGACCCCGCCATCCACATCAAACCCTAATCCAGCCATTTACCGGAGGAGTCCACAGATCTCTTGTAGATTCTGTTGAGCATATTACTGTGCAGGCACATGTGGATGTCAATCCCAATGCTGATGCGCCCGTACACCTGTGGCGTGGTGGGGCACCTCCTGCATTTGCGCACAGGGCGTTGCGAGTTAGACTTGTGCTTTTCTCCATGTGGGTATTCCGCCCATTTTTGGACGTAGAATATGGGAGGGAGGCTGGGTTGGAGGGGAGGGCTTGGGTTTCGATTTCGGGTCTTAAGGGTACGTAGTTAGGTCCTTGACCGTTTGACCCACGTTTCGAAAGAAAAGAAAAAGAAAAAAGGAATCTCAAATGCTGACCTAGGAGCTTTCTTAAAGAATATGATGGAATTGCGCCGTTTCCACCATTGCCATAGAGCAATATGGTGGGGCTCTGCTCAGATTGGAATCCCGGTTGTTTGTATTTATTTGTACATACCTGACCACTGACACATTGTACCATCCTTCAGAAAACGAATAAAGATTTGGTAGCCGGTCGTAATCGTAGGACATTGCATGTGCTGCTGTTCAATCTTGAAAGTTTGTCACGGGTCAAAATTTTTAATTATTAAGTAAATTCAGCTTGAAGTACACCTGTGCCCTTTGTGTCTCACTAGTGCTGGCCTATCAGCGTGCGATGTGCGCGCACACCCAGTGATCCTTTTCCTTATTAAATTCAAAGGCGACAAAACCTTAGCTCTAGCATATCCAATCAATGCTCAAATAATCGTAAATAATAAATAAATGATTGCCCCACATTTCCTGTCATCATTCAGTAGCGTGTTGAAGTTGTAAGGCTGCTGCCCTGTGCTCGCTTGTCATCGTAGAGGAGACAGCACGTGGGATGTTTGTTTTTTAGAAGGCAAAAAAAATTAAAGGAGTAAAATTACGAAAACTTTTTTTAGGCGGGATGTAAGGACATAAATTTTGAGAAAGAATGAAACGTTTTGAAAATATGAAGATTATTTTTAACAAATATTTTTTACTCGTGTTTATAAAACCTGTGAAAATTAATTAAAAGAATTTTTTCATGAGAATTCTTTTGAGAATGCGAACACCCCAAGCCCTGTGTGCGCTCCCCCTAGCCATGGCAGCTCAATCGTGCTCACTTCGGCATTTATTTTGCATCTTAAGGGTGGTATCGTTTGAATTTTGTTAGGTTTTCATTAAGTTTTCTTTAATTATGTTTTGGCCACATTTTGGAAAACAAAAAATACGAAAACTTTAGCGTCAGTCCAGATGATTTTAACCTTACGGTATGGTAGCCTTCATTTACTTTGGTTTTTTATTGTACCATTCAGCATTTTAGAGTGTTACATCCCTGAGTCATTTAAATCCGTGTGTTACTAAATTGGGTTGTTCTCCAGAACGGTTTGGATTGAAGCCAAGATGAAAAATGTTGCGCATAGCTTTGAATCCGACACGGAGTAAGATGGCCATAAGTTGAGTCCGGTGGAGACTGGGTGTTTGATGGGGAATCGAACATGGTGAAGGAGTTAGAATTAGATTTCGGAGTGGGAATCCGATAGGGATGAAATCCCAAAACTTACAAACTACAAAACTCGAGTGTTGAATTTGAAGGAGTCCAAGATCATAAACACTCACTGGTCACAACTGAAATTAACCAATGTAAAACTATTATATAACCGCTCCAATAGATAAGGACTCAGATTGAGATGGACTGTTAGGAGGTTGTCTCTCTATAAACATATGTAACTCTCTTGAGGGACGGCTCTCCACTGTAGAAGTTGGGTGTACAGGGAAGCCGCCGGAGTACAGAATTTTATTTTTCGTAATAAGATCTGGTTTCTCTCTCTCTCTCACTTAGGTGAGTGTGTGTGATTGCATCGTCTTCGGATCTTGGATTCTACAGGGATTTGAAGGTTCATATCACAGTGGTCCAAACATTTGGACCACCTTAGGACGAGCCTGACAGTGTATCCCTTAGACTGAGATATCAGCACCACCAGATTTATCTCTTGTTATTGTTAATGCATATCCCCTCTATACACATCTTTTGTTTTGTTTTCCCATGGCCGTCGGTGGCTCCATCTATTGTCCTGTTCCACATTCATGTTAAATGTGGAACCTTTGTACTTATTAAAAAACAAATGTTATATATATTAAACAGAAATTAAAAAATTTCAATCGTCCAAGTTTAGTGGATGTTAATGGCATCCAATCATTGATGACTACCGAAGTTTTTCACAGTTGGGCAGCATTTATTTATACTAGTTAGTCAAATTTCAAGGTCTCAACCTTATGGAAAAGCTAAAATTTTGAGTCGTGTTAACAAATGACTATGTATTTAATTTAACTTTCGGATTCTCCCAAAAATCTAAAATTTAAGAATAAGATCTTTGACAAGATCATATCTGTCATCCCTCTTTTTAGATTATAGAAGAATATAGAAAAAGATTTTTTACGTATATATCTCTGCAAACTACCATATTTGTATATATATATTTTTGACTCTCACATATTTCCTGAAATTCAAAAAAATTGCATGTATACCACTCCGTCATCAACTCCAACCGAATATTCTAAAAAGATCTTCTAAATTCTAATCAAGTTAGAGATACATACATAAAATTTTACTGAATTTAGAAGTATATATGTATAATAGTAGTGAATTTAGGGGCATATATGTAAATCCTTTGGTTTGATTTCATGGCACTTTGACAGAGAAGTATATAAGGTAATCTTTCTAAAGATTTTAGCGATACTCATCACAATATATATGTAGGAGTTAAGAGTATACATATAAATATTATAATTTATAAGAGTATATATACAAAAAATCCTATAAAAAGGATAGTAGAAAAATCCTCCGCACCCTATCTCGACTCA
Organism: Zantedeschia hybrid cultivar; assembly: GCA_030544215.1. Lineage (NCBI taxonomy): Eukaryota > Viridiplantae > Streptophyta > Magnoliopsida > Alismatales > Araceae > Zantedeschia > Zantedeschia hybrid cultivar. Next base: position 54,510,359 of record JARZZO010000004.1, read on the forward strand.
ATAGTCAATACCTTACATGCCCACAAACGGACCACGGAGACCCACCAGAATAAGCGCAACAATGCATGTCTACTTACGTGTCCTTCAAGTGCAATAAACTGGTGAATTAATTATTTAGAGCAACACTGGTTCAATTATTAGATTCCACACTATTTTTTCGGACAGAGGCGGTGGTTAAGTATGTACATATTTTTCCAAATGGGAAAGTTCCAATCTCAGTGACAAGAACATTTTCTTCTTAAATAGAGATTTTCTTTTTCACACAATTTAACTGTTTTAAATTTATTCGAATGATCATTTCAACCTTAGGATACCAACCGCAGGGAACAATAAACTTTGCACATGCCCCATCATTTGCAGGAGTATATACGGTATAAGTTCCATGAAACCCTAGACACTGTAAGGGCTGAGAATTGAAGACAAGCCCAAATATTGTACTACTAGATTCCAACCCACATCTCTGTCTGGGTGACTGCCATCTAGGCACACAATTTATCCATGAATAAGGTTTCATTTGGATTTTTTTTTTGTTTAGTGGCACAGTGGTCACGTAAGTACAAATATTTACAAACGATCAAAGATCGAATTTGAAATATCTTTCGAGAGTTGAAGATAATTTTAGGTCGGTCAAAAATTCTGCTTAATTAAGATGGACAATTTAGAAAAAATTAAATCAAAGGATATTATACTGAAGAGACGTCATTATGGGGTAGCGTACAGTGGATTTATTTTCTACTTTTATATGTCAACTTGATCTGACATAATGGGGTCGAAAGTACTCCCAGCCACATCTCGTCACACCATTTAATAAAAAAGATATTAAATGCAAGAGACGTCATTATCCAATCTTTAAGATGGGACAAACGTGCAGTGAATCTAATTTTCCTTTTCTAGTTTTCTAGCCAAAAGTATTTGCGGAGTGTCGGTGACATGCAAAAATATACAATTCGACGTTCTAAAATAATGTTTTTTATTAAATGAGAGATTTTTTTACACTACCGTAGATATAGGGCTCCACTAATTTCTGAAACAAATCCCTCATCTTGTTTAACTATTGAAAGTGAATTCACTATTCATTATGCACATGTTTTACTTTTTACTTTTTTATGTCATCTGATCAGAGATGATGAGGCCCAAAATAATAAAAATTCAAAAAATAAAAAAAGACTTGTTGCTGTAAGCCTATAACAGTCCGATCTAAGTAAACCGGACCACTATCCACTTGCTGTTCTTAAGCAGTGGAAGACTCGTATATGTAAAAGTCAGATTCAGATATGTAAGAAGAAGAAAAAAAAGTGTAGAACAAAAAAAAGTGACTTTATTTAGAAAGACTTTACAAATGAGTACAAATAATTGAGATGAAAGGGCACGTAGAAATAGAATATTTTTATTTTTATATTTATTTTTATTTGGAACCATGTATTTTTGGTTTCGGTAACAGAAGGCAATGAAGCCTGGGTCTAAGGTCCTCTGCTGCAATTCTTCCCAGCAGCTCCTGAGGGAACTTTTTAGTGCTCTGTTTGCGCTAGCCAATCGGCCACCTGGTTGGTCTCTCCACATTCATGCATAATTGTAGTATCTGCATGCAGCCTGTTGCATTAGTTTTCAACTGTTCAGGAGGTATCCATCTCACCCTGCAGGTTGGTGAGATGATACGACAACCAGCTTGTAAGGCCTTCTCAAAATGTAATGATCTAAGCATTATCAATGATACAAATATGTCATCAAAATCACGATATGAGATATGAGAGACGAAGATTGTTGTAATCACGGTTCAATCTAAAATACATACGAGGGAGGGAAGAAGATATCGTTAATGAGTGTTTTTTCCTCCCTTCCACCCCCCTCCCTTGTTTCCTCTCCGGGAGGGGAGGAGGCATCTCAATGAAAGTCCTCCTCCTCTCCTCCTTGGAAGGAAAAGTCCCCCTCTTAATATGGTTTTGTCTAAAGTGGTTCTCTCCTTAAAATGTTTGTTCTTTTCTGGGGAGGATCTCTCATTTGGGAGAGGATTTTGGCTCCGATTGACTTGCTTCGGCTGGACTGGAGTGAAAGATCCTTTTCCGGTGATATTGGAGAAAGTGTCTTCGGCATGTCCGGAGTTCATCGGCGGTTCAGCTCTAATAGCCCATTTGTTGGGGCATTGACTCCCTGGTGTATCCCTTCCTACCTCCTTTTTATCCAGCTTTCTTTTCTCGTATACACCGTTCTCGTTCCCTTGGAGTAACATCTAAGATTTGTATGTTTGCTTCTTCTACCATGGTGAACTCCAAGTTCAATTGTTCCAGACGTATCTCCAACGTGCTCGAGTTACGGAATTGTTTCTTCACACCTCAAAGGGTGTATCTCTGAGCTCGCATCTAGTTGCGGTTGTTTGTGCTATGATGCAGCCCGTTTTGCCGTGTCCGTCGAGTTCTCCTCGTCTAGCTGTTTCGAGTCTGAATCATGAGGTTGCATTCTTCCCGTCGGATCTCCGTTTGTCGTTGCCGACGAACCTCCCCAACTTTGTAGTGCGACGATTAATTGCAATATGTTATTGTCAAAAAAGGAGGGAGGGAAGAAGATAAATGCGAACAAAAAGTGCATTGGATTATAAAAGCTTTGCAAATGAAGACTAACAAGAGCTATCGGGCACAAATAATTGACTTGAAGACGTGTAGACAAAGATCTTTCCTGATATTATTTTATATTGTTTTTGTTTCCAACGTTGCACCAACCCATTGGAGAGTGGGCCAATTACCCACGTGGGACTGTGGAAAAATAGCACCCTATTAAGTGGAGTGGTTGGATTTAGCTACCCGAGTGGCGACTATATAATGCCCTCTTGCCTAGTTAATTTGGCAACCAGCTAGCCATAGGATACACTAATATTAGAGAGATTTAGAGAGAGAGAGAGAGATGGCAAGCAAGGCATTGGTGATGGTAGTATGTGTGCTTGTCACCATGGTGGCTATGTCTCCTCCGGGCACCCACGCCGCCAATGGCCTCCCTGCCTCCACCACCTTGGGGAAGTCGGGCACTGCCGAGGCTGCCTACAGTGTTTTCCAAGCTAGTAAATATTCTGCTCACTCTAATGCATGCGTTAGCTAGCCTTTTTTTTTTTTCTTTTTTTTGGTAGCAACTAAGAGGCACAGCCTTCTATCTGGCTAACCTTTTGTGATTCTCCTCCTGTGGCCGCAAATGTTCCTGAGCTCTTTTGGTGCATCCTGATGCCAATCATGGTGATCTTCTCCTTTCTTGCCTGTGAAGCTGTTCAGTTCGCTGCCTCGTTTGTCTCCCGCACCTCATGTATTATGTGCACTTCGTTTGTCATGACACACAATTTTCTAATGCCAGTTACCCAGCATTTGAACCTGTCGTCAGCAACTGAGTTCTTGTTGTTAATCCATGATGTAATTATTTCAAGGTCACTAACCAGCTCAAATTTTTCCAATTGAGTTGTAGTTGCTGCCTTCAAACCTTCCCATATTCCTATTAGCTAGTTCAGCTTCTTCAACTCCTCTGTCACCTAAATTGGTACAACCTGCTTGGAGTAAGAAACCTTTGTCATTTCGTAGGACATATCCTGCTCCTGCTTGCTTTTCCAGCTGGTCCACCGCCATCACAGTTTACCAACTTCTGTTCTATCACCTTTTCTTTTTTTTCTTTTTACCACAGTGGCAAAGGACCCTAACTAATATCATGAGGAGCTGAGATCGAAACCCAGCCCCTTCCACCCACCCCAAGCCCCTCCAATTCAAACACCCAAAGGGGCGGAATCCACGAAGAGGGGGAAAGGCGCGGCCGTGAGTTTGAACTCGCGCTGCATGTCCCTGCACAAAGTGCAGCGAGTGTCCCCACCACTCGGCTACGCCGCCGGGGACACTTCTGTTCTATCACTGGCAGCATGTATTCTCTCGTGAAATTCTCGCGTGCACACCCCTCCGGAGTACTGTGCAGTGAGCTGCTCTCTTCCTTATAATGATGAAAAATCTAGAATACAGATCGTCTATATCCCTCTTTGAGATCTGTACCGACCAAACGTACAGAACATAAGTGTGAAAAGTTTTGAGTTCAATAGATTCCCTCAACAACATGCATGTTAAACATTCTATATATCAAAACGTCCGTATGTCCCTTTTCTTGAACAAATTAACAAGAGGAATTCCCTCTGATATGATACGATACAGGTGGTTGCCGACCTGCTGTTAGGATTTGCAGCTTTGAAAGCTGCTGTCGTGGAAGTTGTCTTTGCGTGCGTGGAAGTCCGAGATGTATCTGCGTTAACCCACCGTCACCGTGAAAGTGGGACTTGGCTTCTATGGATTATTTTCGTCTGGGCTCTGGAGTACCTGAAATTAATTAAATATGCATAATGCATCCATCTTTCGATGTGAGTTCGATCTACTACATGACAGTCGTTGGTCCATGTAAAGTTGCCAATAAGTCGGAGAGGATGTTGGCGTCGTGTGCTGTCTCTTCGTATGTTTGCAATAAGAGAGCCCCATATCTTGTGACTTGTGAGTGATATGCACGGCTAGCTGCGCATGCATGTATGTGCATGTTGCTGTGTCTTTGTATGTTTGCAATAAGAAAGCTTCACATCTTGTGAGTGATGTGCACGGCTAGCTGTGCATGCATGTATGTGCATGTTTATCGTAATTGACATCAACTTAAATAAATAAAAGGATTTGTGCACGTACCCTTAAATAATACTGTACTTTCTTTTATACCCTCAAGTTCTACATATTATTATCAGTACTCTTGAAATCTAAAAAATGTTGCAGAACCAAAATGTTGCAGGTACGATTCTTTGTCGAAACAACGTGAGGAGTACATATGCAAAGTTTTAAATGATAACGTCAGGAGTACATATGCAAAGTTTTAAATGAATTTAGCAATATATAAACAAAATATTGATGAATTTAAGGGCATATATATATATATATATATATATATATATATATATATATATATATATATATATATATATATATATATAATTTTTATGTTTGATTTAACGACATTTTGACGGAAGGATAAAACCGTCACACTTATAAAATTTTAAGAGTATTGGTAATAATATGTAGGAATTGAAGGTATATAAGTAAATATAATGTTTTTTTAGAGTATATATGCAAAGTTCTATAAAAGGTAGTACCATGGCAAAGACATGACGTTTTGCCGGGGAGTTGGGGGTGATTGCTGGGGGTTGTGCGGCAAGGAAAAATTAACAAAAACGAACTTAAAAAGGTTGACAATATTTATAAATTATCAGAGTTTTTGGTTTTGTAATATTTACAAACGATCAGAGCTTTTGGTTTTGCTTAAATTTCTATATTTGAAAGATGTAAATAAAATAAAGGTGTATTATTATTTTGACTAATAATGGGTGTTGTTTACATTCTATCAATTTTGACATTCTCACCTCAATAGAGTAAATTGTTATAACAAAACTAATCCTCCAAGCATAGAAGTTTTTACTCGATTATTCATTACCTATTCTTATACTAAATCATCTATAATCTTTTCAATGAATTTATGAAACTCATTTGACTAAATATGTTTTCAGTAACTTTTCCTATTCCTAAACTTTGAATGACATATGCATTAGGTGAGTTCAATGAATAATAGGTCATGAATATTAATTGACCTAATTTGTGACCTGATCGTGAATTAAAAAAAATAAAAATGGGTAATCCTTAAATATTACTTCCCCATGAGACTATGATCAAGTAACAAATCATGACCTTGATTTAGCAATAAGGATGATGGTCTCTCCTACATTTTTAGTGGAGAAAGCAGCTGGTTAAAGGGAGGTAAACGTCCGTAGGCCCGTAGTGCAGTGGTGCTGGGCAGGATGCCATGCTCCCGCTCGGGAGCTGATCACGGATTCAATTCCGCGGGTCTCGATCCTATTTAGGGGGAATTTCGCAGTACTCCGTGAAAGTTTATGTCTTAGGTAGCAGTATTTCACATCGAGTGGAGAAAAACATCTTTATCTTGGAAGAAAAATCTTAGGCCTCCGGCCGGCTCGATCCTAGCTCCTCCTAATTGGGCACCATGCCCCAGTTCTTCTAGACTACTGATAAAAAAAAAAAGGGAGGTAAACGGTGCAAATGTGAGCAATTATTAACGGTACTTGTGCCTCAATTGCCCCCTCTTGGCCAACGGCTCCCCATAAATAGTACAAAAGTGACGAAGGCAATGGCCCCACCTTTGGCATGCATTGGCGCGGGTGCATTCCTCGGCAGGTTTTAATGAAGGTTCTAGTTGGTTCATCTTGGCCGTTCACATCTGTCACAAGACAACGATGGTCTTGAACACTAATTGTGAGGGCCCACCCAAGAACCTTCACCTACAGTTGTATTGGTTTAGAGAATTTGTACAAATAAAGTAAAGAAAACAAACACAAGATAAATAGTAATTAAAATACTCAGAATTTCATACACAACAGATATACCTATTGATTACATAGTAATGTACATAGCTATTCTAAAGTACATGTCCCAAAAAGAGAGACTATCTCACAAAAAGTACAACTATAAAACTGACAATAATATCTTGATGGCCAACTGTCACCCACGTTTCTAGTTGCCACCACTACCACTTCGTAACCCTGCCACCCACATGAAATAAAACAAATAAGAAAAAGAGTGACAATAAGTCACATGGCTCATATAAGATCCTAACTGAAATCATTTCTATAGGAATCAAATATATGACTTAAAAGCAATATGCATGATCTGCCTATGAGATAAACTTCAGTATGAACATGAACAGTCATAAGTCATAGTCTTGTTTCTCAATAATAAACAACTTAAAAGCGACATAATCACCAATACCACTAGTACAGTCGTACATCCTGGAAAAGTAAAGTTCAACCAGACATTTGCTTGTTAGCCCTACAAATTGCTTGCTCCACAATAGGTGAGATAAGTTGGTAGGATTAATCGGCCTCGACGACTTGCAAAACCGTAAAGTTCAAAGACCGAAACGTGTGCACACACAAACGAGTATCTCTCACTGTCTTAATTAACTAAGTTGAGATTGGACTCTTATCTCTTAGTTATAAGGCTGTCCGATATCCTGACACATTTTCCGATTTTTTAGTTGGGCAAACTCTCCGACCTTCACCCTGACAAGAGTCCCAGTCATAAATGAAAATAATGTGAGGTGTTGCTTTGCCCTAAATGTCAAGATCAATCTCACGGTCACAGTCATAACAGTGTTTATAATCTTACAGTCATAAAATCTACAGTCGTTCAATCATACAATCTTATAGTTATAACAATCGCACAATCATACACTTGTGTAAGCAAGATAGTTGTTCAGTTATATAGTCAAACAATTATAATACTCGTACGGTCATGCAGTTGTCACGGCTGTTCAGTTATATTATAATGTTCACATGACATATGGAACAATTATAAATAACTCACAATCTGATACTGAACAAATACATATCAGGTAAGCACATTCTTATATACACAATATGTAACAATCCCTTAAATCCTGTAATCATGGCACACATATGGAGTAATAAATACACATGACTATCATACATTCTCTATTTTTGTTTTGATAAATGTCATACATGCAGGAAATTTGAGTATCACGCTACATACTTGTAACTTAAGCGATTGACCATCATACACATCAGGGCAACACAGTACAGTACAGGAACTGATCTTATACCCTCGTAATTACACTCTTACAGTTATACATACGCACCCTTACAACCACACCTTCACAAATACATACCCTCATAATCACACCTTCACACACACACACATCCTCACAGCCACACCTTCACACACATACGCACCCTCATAGCCACACACACACACTCACAACCACACACATCCTCATAGCCACACCTACACACACACACGCACCCTCACAGCCATACTTTCACACCCCCCAACTTTCACAGCCACACTTTCGTATTGTCCACAACAAAAATCATACAACAAAATTCTTACATGTAATATTTCAATAAAAATGGTTGAACATATCATTAGACTCGCGAGCTATTAAACGATTGAACAATCATCGTAGATACTCAATTCAAACTCCTGAATTAAAACTAATCGAACCAAACTTGCGGCTAGACTCGGTTTGCACCCCTAATTTTTCCACATGAGCCTTAAATGAAACCTCACCATGCGTTTGGTGAACCTCGGAAGAATCTTTTTCGCCGAATTTTACACTAGAAAAGTATCCTTTGGCAAAGCCCCAACACCTCGCCCCCTACACATAGTTCCAACGTTCATTTTTTCACTGCACCACTTTTGCGAACGATTATTTCGAAGAGTAATACTTACTGTAATGCCCTCAATCTCAATGGGGACATTGCAGTTGATAAAATAAAAAAAATATGTTTTGACTTTTTTCTTAAGTCGGCCCCGAGGTATCCTATCTGGCCGTATAGTGCCATGCTTGATCGGGTGACCCAAAAAAATCCAAAAAATCAAAATTTGACCTAATGAACAGTGAAAAATGTCCCTTAATGGGCTGAGCCCAAAATCGTCCATCTGTGTGTAAATGATGAGGTAAGGATGCACACTTTGAAATCAAGTCTTAGACTTGGAAGTTTCATTTTTATTTACTCACGATCGACAATTCTACGTAAGTTTCTCTACATATTTTCGAAGAAAAGAGGGGCTTTTGTGGTTTAGGCAAATTTTGAAAGGGTCGGAAGGCATCCCTTGCTCCATGGTGATATGGTTCCGGATCCTTGAAGGTTCCTTGCGGCACGAAAGTTAGAGTGAAGCTATTGGTTTATTGTTAATAACTTTAATTTATCATATTCTCATTATCATTACTTTAGTTTGTTTATGTTTTAATTTTTATCCAAAATAAAATTTATTGTACTCAATACTTTAGATAATAATTTAATGACATTTCTTTTAGATTAGAAATTTTGCTTGCACGGATTTGTAATTGTGGTTGAGAATTTTGATCCGAATACGATTTCTCCATCCCGTTCTTGCCATGCATATCTAATGCATTTATTATGTGAATTCACTGGCAATTCATGCTAATGAAACCAATGAGCAATCCAAATGAAAATCTCTACCACAAAACATTCTAAGCCACTGCCTTAACTATCTACGTGCTTCTTTCACATGGTCATGTGAGTAATTTTGCATCACTGAATTAGGAATTTCCAACAGATTTTTTTGTCCTCTTAATCAATGAGATATGAATAGAAGTTCTCTAAGCCTCACTTTTTGTTTGCGGAATAAGTTATTACGTGGGATTCACAGACGGAATAACGTATACTAAAATAAGGGATGTTTCGGTTTGATAATTTAGTAGGGTCCGCTGACCGAATAAAAAGAAAAAGCAATTTTTGGGTGTAAGGTGGGATGACTTATTCTCTTTATTCTCCGAATAAACTATTCTGCAACGATATAAATCATTCTGCTTGTCAAAGTTAAATTAAGCTTATTCTCTCCTTATTATCCTTTATTCTTCTCTTATTCTTCAATCAAAATGACGTTAAGTGCAAGTTTGAGTTGAACTCGGTTAGTGCAGAGAGGAAAAGGTTTAAAAAAAACCCCTCATATGATATTTTTCCCATTCTCAAAGAGAGACTTTTATAAAAGACTCCTACTCTCTCTCTATGCATTGACTGAGTTCATTCCAAACATGCACTCAGAGGAACCACACTCATAAGATATTGATGGATAGTATTGTCGGACACAGTATTCAATGGGGGTCTATTGTCGGAATAGACTAACCCCCTCTCGCCTGCGAGGTGGATGCTGTTGTTGATATTTATATCTCTATTATACTTAATGTAATTGTTGTTGATGAAACCTGTGAAGGTTAATCTTGAAGCACTGTAATCATGCTTTTTTTTTAGTCTCTTCATTATTTCCTTGATAAATTATCCATTTTCAGCACCCATTTAGCAACTAAATAAGTACATGAAATAATATCGCTTTATAAGTTGATTATTCTGTTGTTCATTGATCTTTTGTTTAGCAACAAAAACAATTAAAATAAAAAACTTTAGATACAAGGATGAGATATCTAATCCCTTTCCTTTTATTTGAGAGCACATATCAAATAAAAATCATTCACCCTTCTTTGTTGAAATATTCTACTTTGACAAAAGAAAGAATTTCAGGCATATAGACTTTTATTACTGGCGCGGGTGGTGGGATTGTGTATATCATATGACTAATTATGCAATGAACACATGGTGCATCTGACTAATAACCAGTCCTCAAATCTTTAATTCCTCCCTTATCAAAAAAAAAAAAAAGAAGGAAAAGTTGGTGGAGCCCGAGGGACCATGGAGGATTAGACTCTATCATGTCGAGTATGCATGATTTGATGAGCCACAAAACTTTCTATTTAAGCCCTAGCTTTCACCGGTGTAAGTTAATCACACTTGAAATCTTTAATTCCTTGCACTACGTAGCCCTCTGATAAACCCAAGGCAGAAGCTTCAAATGCAATGCCTATCATAAGGAAATCGGAAATTGACGTGCATGCGTGTGTGAGAGAGAGGGATGTCCCGTCCACTGTCGGTAGGCTCATACCGCAGTGGCGCTGGGCAGGACGCCGTGCTCCCGCTCGGGAGTTGATCGCGGGTTTGATCTCGCAGGTCGCACTATCTTATTTAAGAGGAATTTTGTGCTACTCCGTAAAAGTTTATGCCTCATGTAGTAATATTTCACATCGAGTAGAGAAAAATATCTTTCTCTTGGAAGGAAAATCTTAAGCCTCCGGCCGGTTCGATCCCAGTCCCTTCGAGTTGGACACCATGCTCCAGTTCCACTGGACTACTAATAAAAAAGAAAAAGAAAAAAAAGAGGGGTGTCCTGTCCACAGAAGTAAAAGTTTAAGTGAAATTTATTCATAGTCAAGATAATAAAAGCTGAGATAAGTTGATGACATGGATTAAAATGTAAAATTATTAAATATATAGGGACTGATTTTAAAACATACATGACGCATAAACTTATTCAAATTTGCTATGTTTATAGGGATGAAAAAAAAAGAAGATCTTGGGGCCATGAGAATACGTTCTTTAAAGGCAATGATATACATGTTATGATTTACAACGGTGTTGAGGTAATTTTTCTAACATAAATAGTAGTACTCAGATTACATTAAATATGTTGAATAACAATGCAATTCTCTTCCTGTCATTATTTATTCAACAAGTATTAACTATCTTAATTACTTTTCTGAGATAGAATGTGCTTAATTACTGGGCGACCATGATGAATTTGGCATCCACTTTCGGTACATATCTTATACCACATTCACTGTAAGGTTCCATGTGAAAAAATAATAATTTCTTTTCTGCTTAAAGTTTCTACAGTAGGCATACTAATTGTAATTATTAATGTCCCTTCACATTCTAAACTAAGCTTATATGTAGATTTTATTTGTGATTATGGTGAGAGTTAGTGAATGTATCTTCGTTATCCCTCTTCTAAAAAATGTTATATGGCATATTTTTTTTTAAAAAAATTGTCACATGGACCACTCCTATGGAACCATGAATTTGCATTTTAATTATAGGAACTCTTCATATTTGTTCAACATATTATATGGCCGGTACATGTATTAGCTGTTTAGCTATTCGTGTTTTAAAAAAATTGATAATTTTATTCCTTCAAATTTAATATATGTCATCTAGGTAAAAATTTGACGTAGAAATTTACCATCTCCCACTCTACTTTTTTCCACCTTTACTTTATGTAGCGGTATTAAGCACTAAATAGTTAGGTTATTATGATACAAAGTTTTAAGGCCTCATAAAGTCTAACCTTTTTTATGCAACAAATAATCTCTTCTACATGAGAGGACCCACACGAATCTATCTACCACCACCTAATCCTAATTCTTCCCCATCCAAAATTAGTTCCATATGATATGCATGTAGAATCATGAATTTGTATCTTAATTATGATACATCTTGGTACTGTTTGACTATTATTACCTGTAAATAATTAAAAATAAAAATAAAATTAAAATAGTCTTCTAATTAGAGCAAAAATAAAATTAAGAAAATATAGTTTCAGATATTGGAACTACTATTTTGATAATCTAACTCTCACTTCCTCTTACACTTAAAATAAATTTATAAGTAACACTTGTAATATGACTATTTGTTTTCTTGAAAATAACAATCGTAGATCACCTTAATTTCTTCATTTTATGTTTTTAAAATATTTCAGTTTCTCGATTCCAATTATAGCTAGCAGCGGCAATGGTGCTTAGAGGGTTTGTTTTGGGGGATTTGGGGGGTGAAGGCCTTCTTTTGGGGATTTGGGGGTTGTGTGAGGGCGGGGAATATTATTTGGGGGTTTTCGGTAGCGGAGTTTTATTTTTAAACAAATAAAATATATTTTTTACCTACAGACACATACTTACGGTTTAATATTATGTAACTAAAATTTAATAAACCGTAAGAAGTCATTCTCTATAAGTGTCATCTGTAAGTATAGAACAACTTTGTTGCAGTGATAGTTTCTTCATATGACTAGAATGATCTTGCCGTTACTTCCGTTGCATGACAAAGATTTCTCCATTAACTGCAATGTTCAAATAATTTTTTTTGGCGTGTTGAACCCTAGAATCCAACAGAGAATAAAGGGGTTTAAGATCATTTATTCCTCCTCATTCTTTTTATTCTATTTGATTGTGCACATCCCTTATATCGGGCGCAACTGAGAAAAAGAAATAAATAATTCGAGTTAAAAATACTAGAATTGTTTACTCTCTTATAATAATCATTAATGACACATCCTTTACTCTAATTTATTTTTTATTTAATTATTTTACTTAATTAAAATGACGTATTCTGAGCAAGTAAAACAAACCTTATTCCTGAGCAAGCTAGAATTGCTTATACCAATTCAGAGCTATGTTATGAAACTTTTAGCCATTAATGAAACTAATCAAACTTCGCCATAAGGAAGGGAAATGACTTTCTTTCATCGTTAGATATAAAAAATTTAAGAAATTAACCCGAAAGAAATATTCTGAAAAGAAAACTTTAGTGTAACCGCAGAGACGTCTCTTCTCGGACCTGAATCACACACTTCGAACGTACACCCACGGTTTGAATCCTCGAAAACTTGAGACAAAAGGAAGAACCAACAGAGAAAACAAAATAAAACCTAGACTGGACTAAAGGGATCAAAACATGGGGAAGGGAAAAGCTGGTGAAACCCCTTAAAACTGTTAAGGAACCCTACCTGCCCGCCTCTTCGTAGCACTTTCATAGCTCCGCCTCATTATTCATGGAGGCTCCGAGGTCGCCCGTCGCCTGCGACAACTCCTCCTTCGCGGCCTCGTAGTTGGCCTTGGCTTGCTCCGTCATGGTGCTTCTGGCGGTCTCGTACGCGTCCCCGCCCTTCGCCTTCGCCTTCTCGTACGCCTGCGCCGTGGCGTCCCTCTCGATCCCGGCCCCCTTGGACGCCTTCTGCGAGTTGCCGCCGGCCACGTCCTGCGCGGCGTCCTTAGTGTTCCCCATCATCTGGGGAGCAGCTTCCTTCACACTGTCGATCCCATAACCGATACCCCTGGTCCCCATGGAAAGAAGAAGCAAACTGCTACTACATATGCATGCAGAAGAAGATACAGATGAAACTAAGAAGAGGTAATCTAACAGAAGCTGGTCGAGATGTGCTTGCGTTCTCACTGGGAGACTTTGTCCCGAGCCCACTCCGCCCACGACTCGCTATTCTCCTTGGCGTCCTCACCGGCGAGGCCATGCTCGGCAATGGCGGCGCACGCCACCATGGACAACAGCAACAGCACCACCAGTGCCGGCACGACCACTGTCACAGCCCTTGTTGCTCTTCGGGACGCCTTCATCGCTCTGGCTTTGTTCTCCGTTCACAGCTATTCTTGCGTTGTGCCTGTGAATCTGAGGATGCAAGGATGGGACGTTGAGGGTGCATGCGGAGCGACGTGGCATCTGCACGGTTGCGAACAACTACGTCCTGACACGCATTCTGTGATGACTCAATCCTTGTGCCTGCTCTAATTATTTGTATCTTTTTCTTAAACTGAAAATTTTTAATCGCCATTTATATCAGTTTGCTATCTCAAACTAATGAACAAATTTTTTTTTATGGATGATAATCATTAATATGCATACGATTATTAATTTTATGCATTGAATAAACTTCAAAAGTAATGTTATTGCTTATTATTTTTTACTGGCTCATCCTTTTACTAATTACGGAAATTAAGGAATATATTTTAAAATTTAAAATTTAGAAGAATCATTTGATATTTTCTAGTATTAGTGTCATTTTTTCTAAATTAAATAATAATTAGAGTCTCATTTAAATATTTTTTTAACAAGGATACGAAAGTTATTATACAAATTTAGGTTAATTAGGACGACTTATTTGTAAAACTATTGAGGGTATTTTGAATAGTACACCTTAAAAAAAATGATTTTTGCCCCATTCATACGTGAACTTTAGAAGGAGAATCCCTTATAAATATTTTGAATTTATTGTGTCTCCACGGGATATTTTAAAACTTTTGGTGTCCTCTTCAAAAAAAATTTCAAAAAAAAATACACACCTCTTATTCAACAAAGAATATCCAAAAATCATTTGGATTGAAACTTCTGTTAGAAATTTGAATTCTGGACTATCCTTAATATAAACTTTAGACTTTGATAAAGATTAACACCATGGCAGATAAAATTTAGATATGTAAAGCATTCACCTCATCGTTTAGTTTTCATGAGCATCAGGCCGGAACGCGACAGCCTCGCCATTGTAGGCTCTGTTGGCCAGCAAGTTCTCGTGGTGATAAGCATCATCCCCATCACACTAATCTGCGGCTGCACGCTCTGTATTTGCCACTTAGAATGAGGCAGGAGTTGGAACGGGCTTCAAAGGAATACTTGACGTTATAAAAAGGAGAAATGTTATAAAAGTATACTTTAGATTAATCTTTCAACTCACTTAAATATTTAATATGGTAATTAAAATTTAATTATTAATTAATTAAAATACTCTTAAAATATATTTAATTTTAATTATTAAATAATGAATATGTTAAGATCAAGTTAATCACTTTTATCTTTGAAGCAACGTAATCTAATGATTGTCATTTTTTAAAATACTATAATATTTCAAGATTGTGTAGCAGTGTAGATCATGTAAGGTGAATTGTAATAGACGGAATTTTCAAAACGGGCCAGAGTCCAAGGGTGTAAGTGTAAAAGCATCTTTCTTGACCTTAAGTGGTGGTGAAATAGAGTTGGATAATTATGGAAATATATATAACGAGAGAATTATAGTATGGTGTGGGTATCCATCCATGAAGAGAGAGAGAGAGAGAAAGATGTATGGATAAGTGGTTGAGAGAGATGTGTGATAAGTGGTTTATCTCTCTCTCTATGTGTGTGTGTGTGCGCGTGAGAGAGAGAGAGAGAGAGAGAGAGAGAGAGGGAGTTACCTAGAAAATTTTAAGTGAATTGTCTAATTTCAATGGTTTTATTCCCATATGAATTGAGTTAACGTGGGTTGATGGGGTTAAAAACATAGATATAATTAACTTTTAATTTTAATTTTCTTAAGGATAATGATGACATTAATTACTATACATTAATAGAATGAGATAGAAGAGTGAGAGAGAAAGAAAGAAAGAGACGATCATGACTAAAAGAATTAATAAGAGAGACACTATATGTGATTTTAAAATATTAATATGAAGAGAGTAATCTGTTAACTTCATAGTAAAAAAGTAATAGATAGAAATGGGCACGGGTGTATGGCTTTCTTCTCTCATCCATCTAAAGAGATAGAGGTAATTGTAGAGGAGAATATTAGGTAGATTATCCTCCGAGAGATAAAGTTTAGATGGATACTTTCTAAGCCTACGCTCTCACAAATAAGTACATAGAAAATAAATTCAATTTTAACAAGTTAAAAAATACAAAACAAATATAATCTAAAAAAATAAATCTTTTAGAAAATTTATTCATTAAATATAGTTATAAATTGAGTAAATATATGTGATTTTAAAATATTAATATAATGCGAGCACTCCCGTAACTTCTCGTAGAAAAGAGCATGAACATAGAGGGGCATGGTTGTACGGTTCTTTTTGTTAACTTATTTGAGAATACATAGAGAGAGGGAGATGTACATTATATGTGATTTTGAAAAATTTAGTATAGAGAGAGAAGTTTGGTAATTAAATTCGTTGAAGAATATTAATAGAGATTGGCGAGATAGAAGGTTAGAGGTATGGAGTGAGTTTTTGGAGAGAGAGAGAGAGAGAGAGAGAGAGAGTTAATGTGATTGAATAATAGAATGAAACCATCGATCTTAAAACACGATTGAAATAAAAAATTCTAAATTTCTAAATATAAAAGTTGATAAATATACAATTTATGTGATCATTATTTTAAATCAAACAAAAGAGCTTAAATTCATAAAAAATACTGTAAAGAATATATAATAATAGCCTCTCAATCCTGCCCTGCCCATTAGATAGAGAGAGAGAGAGAGAGTGAGAGAATTATTGAGGGAAATTTAAGTGGGTTTGCAAGGGTTATGTTCCCATGTGGATGAATTAACGTGGGTTGGTAGGAGTAAAAACCTACATAAGGTTAACCTTAATAAAATTTGTTAAAGAAATGATCACATTAATTTGTAAACATTTATATATATATATATATATATATATATATATATATATATATATATATATAGAGAGAGAGAGAGAGAGAGAGAGAGAGAGAGAAACGTGTGTGAGTGGCTATGGGTTAAGTGCGGCGTGGGGGGAGAGGGAGAGACGGTTATAGATATCGATTTTTTGGGGAGAGAGAGAGGAGAGATGAGAGCTTGAAGGGATAGAGAGAGAAAAAGTGAGGTGTAATCCAAAGAGAGAGAGAGAGAGAGAGAGAGAGAGAGAGAGAGAGAGAGAGAGAGAGAGAGAGAGAGAGAGAGAGAGCTTTTTGGGAATAGGAAATGTTGCATTAACTTCGATATTTTCTCCTAATAAAAGTGAGATTCATAAAAAAGACACACTTTGAGCGGACGTAGAAATTTTGTTCAGTGGGTCACTCGAGTTGTAGACTAGTGAGGTCATTTTATTGAGTCAGAAGCAATGAGTTAGTAGGATCACTCTAATAGACCGAAATCAATGAGTCAACTACAATTTTCAAAATCCAGTGGGATCACAAGACCCCACTGAATATAATAAGATGGATCCGCCACTGGCTGTGCCGCCAAGTGATGTAACTGCACCTAGCAGTGCAGCAGATATTTTTACTCTTATAACTATATTCTGATTTGTCACTTTTTCTAACTATGGATAACAATCATATCTTCATGTTGAAAAGCTGAAAAACAGTTCCACTGCTTAGTGGGCTGTGTTTAAGGCCATAAGAAGTTGATAATGGACCAGAGGTATGGGTGGATCTCTAATCTCTACTGTGGCAACATGTGGACCAGCAAAGAGCTCAACGGAGTTCTTAACCAGGCAACATGTTAAGTTGTCAAAAGCACTCGTCTCCCCTTGGTGGCTAGCTTAGGCCATGGCAAAATTAACTTGCCTTTCACCTCCATTAATGGGCAATTTCTTAAAGAAATAACCTACAAATTTCGTAAAGAAAGGCAATTAATTCTCTTCATGTGGAGAAGCTCATCCCAAATTCCAAACAGCAATTGCCCAATATGCTGAACACTGGACCTAGGATCGTAGACCACATCTTCTAATGTGATCTACCTACCCAAGTGGTGGAAAGCTTTGTTCCTTCAATTATCACTCTGATTCCATCCAATAATGGTCTTGAAGGTCGCATTCTAGACTGCTTCATCCACCCTTCTCTACCAAGAGTACTCTAGCAAGTTCCAAGTATCAAACACTAGACAGATGTGCATAGATACAGGCCTTTTACTGTCTGTCAGCACAATTAATTAATAATCATCATTAAGGGGTTGTTTGTTTTAATGTAAAATTTTATAATGCACCGGTTTCAAAATTATTGCTTTTAAAACCAGTGAAATTTTATAGTTTTAAAATCAGAGAACACTTGTTTGGTTGTTTGTAAAACAAAATAAGAGAATACTTTGATCTTCTTGTTTTGATTTACCGTGGACTTCTTCTATAAACCAAAACAAGGAAAGTAGGCTGACAAGACCTAGACATGATTTTAAGCATTGTTTTACATCATCTTAAACCTCCAAAAACACTGCAAAATGGAACAATTGCTTTAGATTACGTTGTTTTACGTGGAAACAAACAGCCCCTAAATCAGTGCAATAGCAACATTGCCTTTGCCTAGCATCTGATACGCACATCATGCATGCTAGCATTCTTCATCTATTATCATGTACCTCACGCCTTGCACGAATGGTACACCCTCCCCGCCTTGTGCGAGGAGGTCACAGTTTTGACCCCGCCCGGTGTGTGCAGGTAGGTGTCGCTGCGGAAGTGTCATGGGCTTCGTCCCGCAGACGTGTCACCCTTGTGGGCGTGTTTTGCGTGCGGTCCTCCGCGAACTCCTCGTCCTTTCGACGGCTTCTTCGCTTTGAGTGTGGAATATTATCTCTGCAGTAAATTTGATTGCTTTGGACCGGCTCAATCCCCGCTCTTTAGAGTTGGGGTCCTATGTCTAGTACCATTGGGCCACTGATCAAAAAAAATATATATATATATATATTATCATAACATGTAATTTGATAAGATGAAGTATAAAATAATGTAGAGAATGTAAAGTAGATTATCTGAATCATTTCCTATATCTTATTGCACTGTTGGAAGAAACTCTGCAAACAAAGCCTTCTCGTTGAGCACCCACACTGTTCTGCCATCCAAGGGTGTCGTAATGTGCTACAAGAATATCTTACACTCTCAGCGTTCTTCTAGCTTCCCCAACCCCCATCTCTTATATCCAAGAATGAAAACTTTGCATCTCAAGATATAGCTAGATTCTTTTCTCTCTCAGAAATGCACTTCCACTTGTTTTTTTTTTTTCTTTTTTGGAAAGAAAAGTTGATAGCATTAGTTAAGTCAAATTACAAAGAGTGCTATCCCTCGCGAGGGAATGATGGATACATGCTGGAACATCAAAAGCTGACCATGATGCGTTTGATTTGGTCCTTACAGCAAATTTGGCCAAATCATGAGCAACATGATTCGATGATCTAGGAGTAAAGTTAACAGATATTTAAGTTGAACTGAAGATACTTTCTGCAATCTGCAACTAAGGCTTTGCAGCGCCAAGGAGCTTCTGTCGATCCCTGAATGGATTTGATCAGATTGAATGCATCGCCTTCTAGGATCACTGGGGATAACAATGTAGCTGCCAGCTGGGTACCCCTGAGCAAAGCTTGAGCTTCTCCAACTTCTGGATGGGCGTTAGAAAATGAGAAAGTATGACATGAGATTGGATTCCCTTGATGGTCCCTTCCATAGCAAGCGATCATCTAGCTTTCCATATGTGCCAGAGGATGATAATGCTGAAAACCAAAGGATATATATATCTGATGTACCATTGTCCTGGTATTGCTCAAACCAATGGATGATCCTGGCCTCAAAGCTTCTGTGATCAAGATCAGATCTATAATTGAAAGGTGAGACCAGCCAAACTGCACGGGCAATGTGACATTGAAATAAAATATGCTCTATAGTTTCATGACTGTTGGGACAGGTTGAGCAATTTGGGTCCATCCAGTTGAGAATCCTGGCCAACCTGACTTTGGTGAGGGCAGCCTTTCTGAGAGATTTCCAGAGGAACATAGAGACTCGGGGAGGGATAAGATTGTGGATCTTGGGATTCCAAAACAATTTCCAAAGTTTGGAGGGATTAGAGGGTGTGGGGGAGATTTCATCAAGGAGGCTTCTATACGCTGATTTGAGGGTGAATTTACCATTGTTGGTTGCCATCCAATTTTTTAAGAGTATCTTCTCCATTGCGTTCCTGAGGGATATGAATTCTTTTAATAGCTTCCTGAGTTTGTATATTGAAGAATGCAGATAATTCCTGATCATCCCATTGATAATTATTGATGAGATCAGCGACTTGTTGAGGGAGACGCTCTTGACTAGATGATTGAATTGGTCCAACTGCTGAGTTATCTGGAATCCATCTGTGTTTCCATATGTTGATCTTTTGACCATTATGAACTGTCCTGCAGCATCTATTTAATAGATCAGGTCTAACTGTCAGCATACCACTCCAAGTTGTAGAGATATTGGTCTTTTTCTTGATCTCCCAAAATGAATTCCTGCCCAGGTACTTGCTTCTAAGTATGGTGGCCCAAGGACTATTGGGATCTTCCAAGAATCTCCACACCAATTTCATAAGTGCAGCCCTATTCAGCAGTTCAAAGTTCCTAATTCCCAGTCCACTATCATGATTGTGGTTCATGATCTTTTTCCAACTTATTAACTTGAGCTTCTTATTGTTTCGATTACCCCACCAAAAATTCATTTGAATGTTGTTCAGCTTTCTAAGTGTAGCCTTGGGAAGGAGTTCAGTAGCCATTGTGTGGACTGGAATGGCACTTAAGGTGGATTTAGTGAGAACTGTTCTGCCAGCAGTTGGAGAGGGTATTTGCTTTCCACTTATGCAGTCTAAGGTGCATTCTTTCTTCCAGATACTGATATTGTTTGATCCTACCTTTGATTGACCATATGGGGATGCCCAGATATGAAGAGTCTCTTCTAAGAGAGAGGATACCAGTGATGTCTAACAGCTGTTTCTGCACATGATGTGGGGTGTTGGAGCTGAAAATTAAACCTGACTTAGGATAGTTGATTGTCTGACCAGACCAATCTGAGTAGTTACCCAAGCAAGTCAAGATGTTCCGCATCTCGGCTTCCTCGGCACTACCAAATATGAAGAGGTCGTCTACGTACATGAGGTGTGTAATTAGTTGGGCATATCTCCTGACTCTGAAACCAGCTAATTCACCTTGATCTAGGTTGTTTGTCAGGAGGGAAGATAGTGCCTTTCCACACATGATGTAAATGTAGGGAGACAAAGGACATCCTTGTCTTAACCCTCTCTTAGCCGAAATGATGCCAGTGGGTTCACCATTTATATTGATGGCAAAAGATGAGGTGGTAATGCATTCAAGGATCAAAGCTTTGGCCTTAACTGTAAAACCTTCTCTAGATAGGATGGCATCAAAAAAACTCCATTCTAACCTATCATATGCTTTGGCTAAGTCTAATTTCAAAGCAAAAGCACCTTTCTAACCAAATTTATGGTTCAAGGAGTGGATGATTTCTTGAAGTATGATAATGCAGTCCTCAATGTGGGTGTTTGGGATGAAAGCTCCCTGGTGATGTGACACTAAATTGGGGAGGAAATTCTTGATTCTACTGTCTAGGATTTTAGCTATGAGCTTGTAAATGGTGTTACATAAGCTAATAGGTCTATAGTCAGTGGGTTTGGTGGGATTGGGAATTATGGGGATGAGAGTGATGAGGGTATGATTCAAACCTGATGGCAGCTTAGATGTGATGCAAAACTGCTGAATGAGTTGCATCACTTCATCTTTGAGAATGGTCCAGAAGCGCTGCAAGAAGACTGGTGGAAGACCATCTGCCCTACAGCTTTGAGAGGAGCCATACCCTTTAGAGCAATTTGGATTTCCTCCTCCGTTGGAACCCTACAGAAAAAATCGTTGTCGTCCACAGGAGAGATGGGGGAAGGTAAGTAGTGAGAAATGGTTAGGCACAGTGGGTCTGTTAGGAGATTGGTAAAGGGTGTGAAAGTAGTCCACAAAAATGAGTTTGATATCTTATCTTTCTTCCCTGTCCCATCTCCATTTGAGTTTTGAACCCATGTGATGGAGTTAGTTCTTCTTCTCTTCAAAGCATGTATGTAGAAATAGTTGGTGAATCTGTCACCATCCTGGAAATAGACCTGAGTAATTGAGTTTGATGATAAGATGGGGGATTTCCTCTCTCTTTCTCTGTAGCTGAAAGAATGCGATTGGTATCTCCAAAGATTAGGGTTGGGCCAGTGATTGCTTCTGGACTGGTTGTCTTTGTTGTGCTCCATGTAGACACGCTAATTTTGATGTCATTTCGAGTAAATTTCATATCATACAATAATGCCTCGAAATGGTCTGATAATTAATCATTAATTAATTTTTATTAATCTTTTTAAGTGTCGGGTTTAACAGATGTGTTTAAGTTAATCAATTAAATTGATTTTAGCTCAAATTTGAGTTAAAATATGAAGAATTCTAAAAGACGTCAACCTGTGTGGACGCCATTTAGACTTTATTCTTATTTTAACGTTTAAATTTTAATTTTAATTAATTAATTAATTAACTAAAAGGCGTCGGGTAATGTCGACGCGTTTTAAGTTTCCTAAGTGATTTTAACTTCCCCTCCGGATGTTTATCCTTATCTTAATTAGTCCAAAAGACGTCTACACAGGTGGACGCGTTTTACCTAATAAAGATAAAGATAAGTTTTTCCGGATATTTATCCTTATCTTAATTAATCTGAAAGGCGTCAGCCATGGTGGACGCTTTTTAGATAATTACAGATAAAGATGAATTAATCAGTATTTATCTGTCGGTTAAGATGGATAAATTCGGAATTTTTCTATGTTAATCTCGAACGCAAGAAATGCCTATAAATACCTTGCATGTTGAAGAGTTAAAAAAAAAAAGAGAGAGTTGAAGTCCATTAAGAGAGCATTATTATAGCGAGTTGAAGATCGAAGCAACAACGTCGGAACGCCGGAGCGCTGCCATTTCCAGAAGTCGGCGTCCTTTCAAGATCTTCATCCCTTCAAAGCTTCAACCGATTGGGCATAAGTTTTTCATTACTGCATTTTCATTTTCATCTTCATTAATTCCATTCTTCATTCACTTCATGCAAACACACACCACAGCATAATTTTTCAAAACCTATTTGATTTAAGGGGTTTCAAAGCCACTCAACAAGTAAGTTTGATGTTCAATCATATGTCCAAAATCATGATTAGTTCAGATACTGCTTCTACTTAAATTCTCATCATCATTGTTTCTTCGTTTTCTGTTTCTGTTTCTGCTGCACTCAACAACAACGAGAGATTCAAAAGAGGAAATCAAGCACAAAGTCAAAAAGACTTCTGGACGATCCTCAACCTCAAATTCAACAGCAAGAACAAGAAGCAAAGAAAGGGCTCTCTTTCTTCAGCCGGCTGAGGAAGGGGAACCAAGGACTCAATCTTCCGCGTTAGAACAGGTAAGCGATCATATCTCTTTTGAAACTTTTTAGTTAAAAGTTTCTGGCGATCACTGCACTTAGTTGTTATTTTTAATAGGTTAGTTTACACTAAACAACATAGATTTTTCATGTTAATCACACGGTCATTCTAAGCACTTACAGCTTTTTTGGCGATCACGGTGGGACTTGGTCTCGCCATCTTTTAAGTTTTTTATTCTTGCTGTCATCAACCGGGCACCCACGGTGCACCACTTGTGCCTTTCGGCACGTCCTCACCAATTGGTGAGTGTTTTAGTTTAATTAATTTCCCTCGTGCACCACGTGCACACCCCAGTGCCAAGATCTTGCCCTCCCCTTGATTAATTCAAAAAGTTATTTTTGTGATAAAAATGATGTGTGATTGATTGCTTTTCTAGTTGTTTGGTTAGTAAATCATCCTGTTTAAAATCTGGAACTAAAATTTTTTGCATGAGTCGATTGTTTACTGCTTTTTATCTTGTTTGAGGAGGATTCAACCCAGAAAATCCTCCTGGAAAACTGTTTCTGCGAACTGAAAAGCGTCCAGGATAGCTGACGCGTTTCAAACCGCGTCAACACCCATAGACGCCTTTCAGCCGTCACAGTTTCTCTGCTGTCTGCATCTGCTTCTGCGAAAAATTAAGTTCTGTTTTGAATAGCGTCGTCGACCATCGACGCGATTCAGACAGTTTCTTAATCTTTTTCAGTTTCCAGATTTCTGTGATTTGATGTGCTAGCTACCCATTATTATTAAGCATTAGGGGCCATCCAGGCCGTAGGACATACGCATTGAGGCGAATATCCTCCTTTTCTTAGGAACACATTACTTGACGTCAGCAACTCTCTCTGATTGGGTTGGTCCCTTGATCAGACTAGAGAAGTTGACGTTGAGACCTCCATAAGTCCCCAAAATCAAGGTATTCCTCCTTGATCATGGGGCTGGTTGTACCAATTGAAGTCCTGGTTAGATTCTGAAAGCGTTGTGAGAGAAAGTCCTAGAGAATAACGGTGGAAATTGAACTGAAACTAGGATCCTTTCCTTGAGAGAATTTGAGGTTTAATTGAATCCAAATAACTCAAAAATGAATCTTAAAATCACGTTAAGCATCCACTTGTTTGATTAATCTCTGTTCAACTTGTTTGTCAAATCTTTGAAGGAAAAGAATCTAACATCATGTTGCTACGATCAGGTAGGGACTTGAGTGTGGCTCCAGACGCCATGGTTAATTACAAGGGAGATGCTAATGCCCCTCGGGATTCTGAATACAACTATGAGAGTGGGAGAGATGCTGATGCCTCCCGTAGTTCTATCCCCGTTCCATATCGTCTAGATGGGAATGTTCGGACACCTCTTTTGCATCCACGTGATCAATATCCTGATCCTCCTCCGCATGAGTATGCGATTCCTAATCCTGATCTTGAGGGGGACATGAATCAGAATGATCCCTCATCCTCTGATCCTACGGATCTCATCAATGCTCTGGGAGTTCTTGCCTCCCGACTGGACCCTCAGCAGTTCGAGGCGATCCAATCTATTTTGAAGGGGAAGGCACCCATGCAGCCTGCCGAGCCGAACCCTGTGGCTCCCCCTGCTGTTCCTCAGCAACCTTCTTTTCCTCCTCCTTATATCCATCAGGCCGTGGAGGGCCTTCATATTACTTCTCGGCCAGCTGGGCCGCAGCTTTCATCATCTAGGCAACCGGCTAGACCGCAAACGCCTGCTTATCAAAATGCCCTCGGGCATGGCGGAAGCTCTGCCGGACCTCCCCTCTATTGTCCACCCTATCCAACGTACTCTAGGCAGCAGGCCTACCAAGTACCTCCTCCTCCTCCTCCTCCCCAGACAGATCTGACCACACAAACGCTGCTGGCCAAAATGGAGCGTATGGATGAGCAATTTAATAACCTCCAGAAAATGATGGGGGTCAAAGCTGTGCCAGAAATCAGTCTACCGAGCCTGCCAGTATTCCATCTGTCACCCTCTGAAATGCCAGTATACCGAAAGTACAACGGTACTGGTAACCCCTTCACACATCTGAAGGAGTTCATGTATGAATCCTCTTTCTGGCAGAACGACAAGAGGTCGTTGGCCTTCTTGTTCAGGAGATCTCTAGAGGGACCAGCCCTCGAGTGGTTCTTTTCCCTGGAACCCTCAGAAGTAGAGGATTACGGTATCGTTTCACGCAAATTTATTCAACGATACCAGGACAGAGTTGCACCCTCTTTGTCTATCACGGACCTCATTGCAGAAAAGATGAAACCTGATGAGGAGTTTGTCAGTTTTGCTGACAGGTGGCGGGGTCTGGTTGAAAAGGTGAAGGATCACTTGTCCGAGTCCGAACAAGTGAAGATGTTAATTTCCAATGCCACACCCCAGTTTAAGCTCGTCCTCTCCATGAACAATTTGACCAACATGGTGTAGGTGCTTAGAATGACCGTGTGATTAACATGAAATATCTATGTTGTTTAGGTGTAAACTAACCTATTAAAAACAGCAACTAAAGTGCAGTGATCGCCAGAAACTTTTAACTTAAAAGTTTCAAAAGAGAATATGATCGCCTACCTTTCAAACGCGGAAGATTGAGTCCTTGGTTCTCCTTCCTCAGCCGGCTGAAGAAAGAGAGCCCTTTCTTTGCTTTTTGTTCTTGCTGTTGAATTTGAGGTTGAGGATCGTCCAGAAGTTATGCTTGATTTCCCCTTTTTGATCTCTTGTTGTTGAGCGCAGCAGAGACAAAAACAAAAAAATGAAGAACTATGATGAGAATTTAAATAGAAGTAGTATCTGAATTAATCATGATTTTAAGCATATTTAAAACAGCAAACTCACTTTTTTTAATGGCTTTGAAACCCCTTAAATCAAGTAGGTTTTTTGAAAGATTATGCTGTGGTGTGTGTTTGCATGAAGTGAATGAAGAATAAAACTAATGAAATGAATGCAGTAATGAAAAACTTATGCCCAATCGGTTAAAACTTTGAAAGGATGAAGATCTTGAAAGGGACGCCGACTTCTGGAAATGACAGCGCTCCGGCGTTACGACGTTGCTTCGATCTTCAACTCGCTATAACGCTATGGCTCAACTCAATTCAACTCTCTTCTTTTTTTTTCTTTTCAACATGCAGGGTATTTATAGGCATTTCTTGCGTTCGCGATTAACATTTGAAAACTCCGAATTTATCCATCTTAACCGACAGATAATTACTGATTAATTCATCTTTCTCTGTAATTATCTAAAACGCGTCTACCTTGACGGACGCCTTTCAGATTAATTAAGATAAGGATAAACATCCGGGAAAACTTATCTTTATCTTTATTAGGTAAAACGCGTTCACCTGTGTAGACGTCTTTTAGACTAATTAAGATAAGGATAAACATCCGGAAGAGAAGTTAAAACCACTTAGGAAACTTAAAACGCGTCGACATTTACAGACGCCTTTTAGTTAATAAATTAATTAATTAAAATTCAAATTTAATCGTTAAAACAGGAATAAACTCTAAAGGGCGTCCACTTGGGTCGACGTCTTTTAGAATTCTACATATTTTAACTCAAATTTGAGCTAAAATCAATTCAATTGATTAACTTAAACACATCTGTTAAACCCGACACTTAAAAAGATTAATAAAAATTAATTAATGATTAAATATCAGACCATTATGAGGCATTATTGTATGATATAAAATTTACTCGAAATGATGTCAAAATTAGCGTGTCAACACATGGCAGAGCTCTATGAAAGAGCACGGTACTGCCAGAATGCTTTCAAGGACGCTACATTCTTTAGCGTCTTTGATCCTCATAGACCTAGCAGGCCTCCGCCTCGGAAGCCTGCAGTGCCGAACTCTTCCAGCACAGGTCCGACTACTGAGGGCACGCTCTCTCATGAGCAAGTGAGTACCATGAACAATAACTCGCCCCAGTTCGTGAGGAGTCAGCAGCAGTACCAGAGGCCACAACAGCAAGGGTACAGACAGCAGCAGAACCCCCAGTACCAACAACAGTATCAACGGCCCCAGCAGCCGAATCAGAATCAGAACCAGCATCAGCCACAACAGCCGCCACCCAGGCAATTGCAGTACCAGCAGCCCCCGCAGCAGCAGTATCAGCAGCAGCAACAGCCACAGTACCAGCCGCGCGCACCGCCGGCATACCACAATGTCCCTCCTCCTGGTGACTACAACCAGCAGAGGAGACCTCCAGGCCCTAAAAGAGCAGAATACCCGGCCCTCCCAGAATCCTTGGCAGATATCTTCAGTGCTTTAATGGCAGCTAACGCCTTAGTTTTGCCAAGGGAAAAGGCCGTCTGGCCTCAAAATGCCGATACGTCCAGGTATTGCTACTTCCATAGGCAACCTGGGCATACCATTGACACCTGCTTCCAATTCAGAGATTATATTCATGATCTCAATGAGCAGGGCGGCATAGACTGGGAGGAGATGAAAAAGTACATATCAGCCCTGAAGGCGAGGAGACCGCAACAATAGCAGCAGCAGCAAGCAAGACCACCGGCACAAGCAGCAGCGCCACCCAACATGGGCATAGTGCAGAATCCGCTCCCGGAGCACCAGAACCAGAACCAGGTTGCTCCCATTCTAACGAACAGCCAGTCTGAGGCTGGTCGTGGGCAACAGTGGAGAGTAGAGGACTCTTCCTCTCTTTGTTCAACGGGTCACGTTCAAAGTACCGCAGAACAACCACCACGCCGCACCATCCACATACCCAGACCACAACCCGTTACCATTACCCCTTTACCGACACCCACATATCACTCGCCCGCGCCCAAAAACCCACTACCCTCTTTCCTTAAGCCCATTGCGCCCCGCACTCCTACGCCTCCATCATATACCCCCCCGCAAACCAACTACGCACCCCTTTTACCATCTAGGCCATTACTCCGCGTACCATTTCCTACTTCACCCATTACCGCTACCACTACTTACCCAGATATGCCCCAACCATCCAGACCGCTATTACGCGTACCATTCCCCACTTCGTCAACCACTTACCCATCCACCATCCAACCCTCTAGGCCTTTAATCCGCACCACGCCATCACCACCTAACCCAACGCCACCACCTACGCATCAACCCTCCGCACCGCTTACGCCACCCGATTCTGCGGTACTCAAGGTGTCACCCGGATCCTCCACGGTCGAGGAACATGCGCTCCGGAGTGGAAGGATTTTCAACAAGGTCTTTCCTCAGTCCACAGTCAGAGACGGTCCATCACAGCCGACTGAGGAAGCCCATAATGAAGAGAGTGCACCAGGCACTCAATACGACTTGTTGAAACATCTGGACAAAACACCGGCACGGATCACTGTACTTGAATTAATTAAAAGGTCCAAGATTCACCAAGAAGCTTTAATGGAATACCTACAGAAGGTGATGGTCAATGAAGACGTGCCGGTAGAGAAAATTGCAGCACTACTAGTTCCTCAGGGGGATCAGCCCTCAATTACATTTCACACATCGGAACTAGCACCGCCAGCCGCTAGAAGCATGGCTCTGAGCATCACGGTCAATATCTGCAAAAAGGCCGTGGATGCATGCCTGGTTGATACAGGGGCTTCAATTAATGTTTTACCTCCGAAGACCCTGGAGCTGTGCGGTGTGCCCAAGGAGAAATGGCTGCCTAGCCCCATCTCAGTTACGGCATATGACAATTCTACCCGTTCCCCTCTGGGAATGGTTTATTTAAAGGTAGAGTTAGGTCCAGTAAGTCATGCAGAGGTCGAATTTCATATTCTAGAAATCGACCCTTCCATAAATGCCATTCTGGGACGTCCTTATATCAAAACTCTTGAGGCGATTCCTTCTACGAATCACCAATGCCTCAAATTCCCTTATAAAGGACGAATTATTAAAGTGACGAGCATGCCGATCCTTGCTGCTGCTCATACATTGAATATTAAATCTGCTGTTTTACCTGGCCGACAACCTTTTCTGTCGGTATTACATGTCTACCGTCCAGTGGCTGATCCTTTGAAAGCCGCTACCATTTCTCCATACCCATTAAATGCTATCAAAAGGGGGAAGTGCATGAGTACCCCGGGATGGAGAATCATGATGAAAAACGGTTACGAGACTAGAAAAGGTCTGGGCACACAGTTGCAAGGCAGGACCACTCCTGTTAAAAATCATCGGGCAGTACCTGGAAGCGGTCTGGGCTATAGGCCGAGGAAACTAAAGCAAGACAGGGTTCAGCAAGAAGATGGTCAAGAAATCTTGGAAACAATGTCCACACCACTGAAAGAAGGCCGAGATCCCTTAACATGGACTCTATATACACATTTTGTGAAAGGGCCCATACTTAGTCACGACAACATGGTGGTCATTACTTCCTGTTTTGACTTCCATGACATATATGGGAGGGACTTGGCCAGACATTGTTCCGAACTACTTACGTACCAATCCTTGGAGGCTCTGCGGCCTATGAAGAGGAGAAAATTCCATGACCCTGAATGCTAATGGTACAGATGGTTCGACCTGAGGGACCTATACATAGCACTGAACAGACTATTTCTGGATCCTGCAGAACCCAAGTGGCCACCGCAGATCGACGAGCTAATTGAGAGCCCTGGCGCAATCTTTGACAAGCAGATACTGCTGTCCGAACAAACTGATGAAGGGGAGCCAGATGACCCCTATGAAGCTGGTTATACAACAGATCTGCTCTGGAGGGGGACATATCCTTCACATGTCCTAATACTCCATACTCTTTTTCGTACACTACTTTTGACCTCGACTTGGTCGCGGGTCATTACTGAAGACATTCCACGGCCTCCGCCCGTTATGATTACTCTGTCCCCTCGGTGTAGGTGCTTAGAATGACCGTGTGATTAACATGAAATATCTATGTTGTTTAGTGTAAACTAACCTATTAAAATAGCAACTAAAGTGCAGTGATCGCCAGAAACTTTTAACTAAAAAGTTTCAAAAGAAATATGATCGCCTACCTTTCAAACGCGGAAGATTGAGTCCTTGATTCTCCTTCCTCAGCCGGCTGAAGAAAGAGAGCCCTTTCTTTGCTTTTTGTTCTTGCTGTTGAATTTGAGGTTGAGGATCGTCCAGAAGTCTTTTTGGCTTTGTGCTTGATTTCCCCCTTTTGAATCACTTAGGAAACTTAAAACGCGTCGACATTCCCAGACGCCTTTTAGTTAATAAATAAATTAATTAAAATTCAAATTTAAACGTTAAAACAGGAATAAACTCTAAATGGCGTCCACGTGGGTCGACGTCTTTTAGAATTCTTCATATTTTAACTCAAATTTGAGCTAAAATCAATTCAATTGATTAACTTAAATACATCTGTTAAATCCGACACTTAAAAATATTAATAAAAATTAATCAATGATTAATTATCAGACCATTTCGAGGCATTATTATATGATATGAAATTTACTCGAAATGACGTCAAAATTAGCGTGTCTACAGCTGCCTCACCTTGGCATTGTCTTTGCAAGGGAGTGAAATGAAATGGAATGTACTGAAAAGGTGATGCCAAGGTGTGATGAGACACGCTCTTAACATCACATGACTAGAATTTTTCTCGAAATCATCAACGAAGATAGCTCAAGGAAATCAATGGAATTAATCCTGTCTGGATGAGGTAGACAAGGAAATAAAATAAGGTTGATCAACCTCCTCGGAGTGGGAAGTACCCCAGGTCATAGACACTGTAGGTTTCATCATGGGGAGCGTTTGCCAGCCAATGTGGACGTGCTACAGCCAGGATGGATCTTAAAAGAAAACAAGAATATTGGATAAAGAATCCAATCAATGATAGAATTCCAAGGATATCTTTAAGCGAACCTCAAAGATAATCAAGATACTCAATTCGGAATGGAATATTTCATATCATGTTGAGATTATTTTGATTAATGGTCTGAAACTTAATCAATAATTAATCCTTATCACAATGATTTCAAAGTCCTACATGATGCATGCTGGGCTAAAAGAAAAATATAAAGTCAAATAAAATATAAATTAATCAAGGATAATATTGTTAAATTGTCATTAATGAGTCAAGACACCAATTCTTGTAATTCAGTGCTAAGCCGAAGCTCGTTTATCCACGCACCGTTTCACAAAAGTGGAACCATCGTCCTCACTAATTAACAATCCAACGGCCTATCCGTGCGATTAAGAATCGTCTGGAATTATCACCGTTTTTGTTGAAGGGGAACTCAAATTCCAGTTTCATCAAAACCACAAGGTCCTTGATATGATCTAATAAATATTTAATATATAGTAATGCAAATGCAAAATAATTACATGGAAAGAGTACAAGGGTAGAAATAACCGTCTTTTTAGCCACGGTCGGGACTTGAATTCCACAATGGGATCTTCTTGATATTTCCAGCTTTACTCAGGCTTTCTTGAATTTTCTGCAATCAAAATTATTAGTTCCAAATAAATATTCAATTTAAAATCACAGGATTTCGGAAAAATCATATAAAAGCTAAAACGCGTCGTGTCGCAAAGACGCCATTCAGTGTTGAAACGCGTCAGGTATCCTAGACGCCTTTTACCCACAGAAACAGGTTCTAGTTGTTTTCAAACCGAATTCCAACTCTCTTCAGGCCTTGTGTCCTGTATATGACTTGAACAAACAGGTTAAGCATCTATTCAGGCTTAGCCCCTTGCCTGGTTAAGTAACCGACTACTTGATCCTATCCTTGATAGAAGGGTCAAGGGGTATGGCCTTTATTAACAAAGGTAATAAGAATAATCAGACTTAAGCAAAATGCAACATACAAGCAGACAGATGTTCACTGAAAATAAAAGGAATGAAACACACTAAATGCCACAAGCAAATGCTAATTGAAATATATTTTTTTTTGTTTTGAAATATTCATTTTTTTTGGGTTTTTGAAATATATGCCTTTTTTTTTAGATTTTGAAATATGTACATTTTTTTTGAATTTTTTTTTTTGTTTTTGTTTTTTGTTTTTTTTTGTTGTACTTTTTTTTTGAATTTTTGAAATATGTATTTTTTTGAATTTTTGAAATATGTACTTTTTTTGAATTTTTGAAATATGTATTTTTGAAATATGTACTTTTTTTGAATTTTTGACATATGCATTTTTTTGAATTTTTGACATATACATTTTTTTTGAATTTTTGACATATACATTTTTTTTGAATTTTGACATATGCAATTTTTTTTTTTTGAATTTTGACATATGCAATTTTTTTGAATTTTTGACTAAAAGACCAGTATGGTACTTAGATCAAAAGATCATATTCATTTATTAACTTAATTTCCAAATTGTTCTTTAACAACTTAACTTAAAACCCATCGTGTTTAAACTTGTGTTTCCATTCGTGATCCCATTTGATGATTTGACCCTTAGTCA
The DNA here is from genome assembly GCA_030544215.1 of Zantedeschia hybrid cultivar. Lineage (NCBI taxonomy): Eukaryota > Viridiplantae > Streptophyta > Magnoliopsida > Alismatales > Araceae > Zantedeschia > Zantedeschia hybrid cultivar. Next base: position 54,542,906 of record JARZZO010000004.1, read on the forward strand.
ATCTAAGCCATTCTTTAAGCTTGATGTACACCTCTTTAGAAAGAAAAGAAGAACAGATTTAGAAAGCCCATGAGTAGGTTCCGGAGACTTAAAAAGATGTCCCTTTCCAACCCTAATATCTGTTGGGGTTCAGTCATTTTCTTTCCGGGGTATTTATCGACCTTGCGTTCCCTTTTGTTTCATTTCATGGCCTTGATGTGACGTTTGTAGTGTATTGACCTTTTGATTTTGAATTTGGCTTTTTGCCCTTTTTTTTTTTCTATTCTTTTCTTTCTTTGCTTTGCTTTGGAACGGATCTCCCCCATTTTTTTTATGACGGCCTCCTACTAAGATGGCGGGTATTCTTGGTAGTCTATTCTAAGCCTCGTTCCGACATCATGGGCCGAGTGTAAAACAGAATTCTACTTTAAAAGGAATAATTTGTACTTTATACTTTTAGTCAAGCTTTTGATATTCTTAAGGACTTGGCATCTCTTGTTACTCACGAATCAAACGTGTCAGTGTGTGCAGTAATGGGTTTGAAGTTAAATTATTAAGACTAACAAAGAAATTTGAGTTTATAAATTTTCTGATTCCACTGGTCTTTGTACCATACTGATCGACTCTTTAACCTAAGGGTAGTATTTCTTAAGATGTAAACCATTCCAGGGATGATTTAGCTCTTCTCCTTCTGCATTAACCAAACGATAAGCATTACCAGGATAAGCGTGCGATACAACATAAGGTCCTTCCCAGTTGGGTTGGAGCTTAGAACGCGGACCACCAGGTTTTACAAAAAAAATTTTAACAACCATTTCACCGACTTTAAACTTTCGTTCAATGACTTTCTTTTGATAAAAACGTGCTAATCTGTTTTGATAAGCTTTTGCATGATTAGCAGCTGACCATCTTTTCTCGTCTAAAAGTTCCAATTGAGCAAGAAGTGCTGAACGATGTTCATCAATGGAAAATTCCTTGTTCAATTGTACTCTTAATGACGGTATAAGGATCTCATATGGAACTACCGCCTCCATTCCAAATGTTAAGGAATAAGGAGTCTGCCCAGTAGGCGTGCGGATTGAAGTTCGGTAGGCCCATAGAGCCTCAACCAATTTTTCTGGCCAATCTGCGAATTTGTTAGATTTACACGTCTTTTTGATAATTTTTATCAAAGTCTTATTAGTTGCCTCTGCTTGGCCATTGCCTTGCGGATAATAAGGAGATGAATGATGCAATGCAATTTTATACCTGTTGCAGAGATCTTTCAATTCCTGTGACACGAACTGCGGTCCGTTGTCAGTGACGATGGTACTTGGAATTCCGAATCTTGTAATGATGTTCTTCATGATGAATTTGCAGACGGTTGATGCTTTGATCTCTACGTATGCTTCAGCTTCTGCCCACTTGGTAAAGTATTCCGTTGCCGTGAGAATGAAAGATTTTTGCTTGATGCCGGAATCTGGGTTACCAAGAGGTCCAATAATGTCAAAAGCCCACATGGAGAAAGGCCATGGGGAAGAAACAAGATGGAGTGAAGATGCAGGAGAATGAATTTTGTCGGCGTGAAGCTGACACTTGGCACACCTACGGACATATCCTACACAATCTTCTTCCATGGTTGGCCAATAAAATCCTTGTCTAAGGATCTTCTTTGCTAGCATCTGTCCATTGACATGGCCACCACAAACTCCACTATGAGCTCCTTCCATAACCTTCCAAAGCTCATCTTCGTCTAGACACCTCAGAAGAACTCCATCAAAACCTCTCTTATACAATGCTCCCCCAACTAGGGTGTATCGTTGAGAAACTCTCCTGATAGCTCTTTTTTCCTCAGTTGTAGCTTCTTCAGGATACGATTGATCTTCACAATATTTTGCAATTTCATAATACCATGGCTTCTGTTCATCATCCATCTCTTCTAACAGCTCCATCAACATGATTTCTCTTTTCTCCACAATACTTCCGTCTCTGAATTTCTTCAGTAACTTCTCCTTATTCTAAGAAATGAAGGATCTTTCACGGCGGGTGAAAGACGCCTATGAACTATGATTGATTCAGATTGCTTGCTGATAGGAAAATCAAGAGAAGATGCAAGTGAAGCTAGAGCGTCAGCTAACATGTTTTGATTTCTAGGGACATGGACAAAGATCAATTTTGTGAAAAGCTTCGAATAAGCAGAAGTAAGTTCTTGATATGGCTTGAGCTTGGGATCAAGAGTTCGATACTTGGTCAACACTTGGCGAAGAATTAATTGGCTATCACCTACAATCCTGAGTTTGGTGGCACCATGAAAATGAGCAGCCTCGAGACCAGCAAGAAGTGCCTCGTATTCAGCTATGTTATTGGTGACTGGAAAATCAAGCTGAAAGGCTTGTGGAATGGTGACACCTTCAGGTGATAACAGAACGATTCCGATACCCTTTCCATGAGAATTCAGAGCTCCGTCAAAATGCAGAGTCCACATATCATCTCTGATTTGATTTACGGACATCAGTTCCTCATCCGGAAACTCTGATCGCACTGGATCAAATCGAGGAAGGGGATGATGAGCGAGATGTTCTGCTATGGCATAGCCCTTGATCGCTTTCTGTTGAATGTAAATGATATCGAATTGAGATAGAAAGCTTTGCCATCGCGCTAACCTATCAGTAAGAACAGATTTCTCCAGAAGGAACTTAATCGGATTCATCCTAGCGATGAGATGGACTTCGTGGGCCAGAAAATAATGCTTTAATTTCTGAACAACCCAAACCAATGCTGCACATGTTTTCTCCATCGCCGTGTATCTCTGTTCAGCGGGGTTGAGAAGTTTAGAGAGATAGTAGGCTGCCCTCTCTTTTCCTTCTTCATCCTCTTGTGCTAGGACAACCCCCACTGCATCATCCAGGACTGAAATATAAAGTATCAATGGTTTGCCTGGAGATGGTGGTCTCAAAACAGGAGGACTTGCCAAATAGTCCTTTAATCCATCAAATGCCTCCTGACACTTATCGTCCCAATTGAATTTGACTCCTGGCTTGGTAAGCTCGTAGAACGGCTTACACCTTTGTGAGTGCTGGGAGACAAAACGGCGAATAAATTGTAACCTCCCGATTAATCCTCTTAACTCTTTCAAGTTTTTGGGAGGTGGCATTTCTCTGATAGCCTTCGCCTTATTGGGATCGATCTCAATTCCCCGTTTGCTGACAATGAATCCAAGCAATTTCCCTGAAGATACCCCGAATACACATTTCTTGGGGTTCATCTTCAACTGATATTCTCTCGATCTCTCTAATACCCTTGCCAAAACTTTGGCATGCTCAGCCTTCGTTTTAGACTTAACCAATAAGTCATCCACATACACTTCCAAATCTATATGCATCATGTCATGAAATATTGCCATCATAGCCCTTTGATAAGTGGCTCCAGCGTTCTTCAATCCAAATGGCATGACGACATAACAATATGTTCCCCAAGGTGTAGTGAATGAAGTCTTCTCTTGATCCTCTTCTGCCAGCTTAATCTGGTTGTATCCTGAAAATCCATCCATAAACGATAACGTCTCATAGCCAGCAGTGTTATCGATGAGTACATCAATATGAGGCAATGGAAAATCATCTTTAGGACATGCCCGGTTCAGATCGCGGAAGTCAATGCAAATTCTGACCTTCCCATCCTTTTTCATAACCGGGACTATATTGGCCACCCATTGTGGATAAAGGACAACTCTAATGAATTTGGCTTTGTGTAATTTGTCGACTTCTTCCTTCATCTTTAAAGCCATTTGTGGGTGGAATCGCCTTAATTTCTGCTTGACCGGATTAGCTCCTTCCTTTAATGTTAACCTGTGTTCAACTAAAGATGAGTCTAACCCTGGCATATCTTCATAACTCCAGGCGAAAGTGTCCCTATAATCCTTAAGCACTTGTATCATTGCCTTTTCATCCTCTGCAGAAAGATTTTTCCTGACGAGGACAACCTTAGGTTCGTCTTCAGTCCCTAAGTTTATTTCTTTTGTGGGCTCTTCGACGGCAGCTGAAGGTTCATCAAATCTCTTCACTCCACTGGCATACGCCTCAGCTGCGTCCTCATCATCTTCCTCATCTTCAACAATGGGGTCCTTTTCATGTACTAACTCATATACCCCGTACCCATCATTGACTGACTCATCATCTGTACAATCTTCTGGCATCTGAATTGGATCTTCTAAAAGCTGAGGGATTAAAGAGCAAAAGGAACATTTATCAGCCAAATCCTGGAGGTATCTTTCTGGAATTTGCCAACCCTTAGGCTTCCTAGACTTCCTAACCTGACTAACCTGCCTAAAACTGGACTCCCTAACTTCACTAAACTGCCTATCATAACCTAATGAAGATGAAGCAGGATGAAAATCCTGGGATACAGGTGGAAATACAGGGGAATCCTCCCGTGGGGAGGGACAGAGTAGATCTAGGAGAGAATCTTGACCGACGGACCCGCGCGATGGGGTGTAATCGGACAAGTAAGATGTTTCTTCGATAATGATTTGGGAAGAATTTGTTGCCAAATTGGCGTTTTTTTTTGGACAATGAAAGAATTAAACATAAAACAGGAATGAATACAAATGGGAGGAGAATCAGACGGAGGAAGTGGCACCAAGGCCAGAGGATTAGGGGGATCATATAGTAATATGTCCCAGATCAGATTATACAACCTCTCTAGGTCGAGAGGAGGTTGTGGAATAAAGTCCCGAGGGGACAGAGTTATCATAATGGGCGGAGCCCGTGGAATATCTTCAATTATGACCCGCGACCAAGTCGGGGTCAAGAGTAGTGTACGGAATAGAGTATGGAGCATTAAGACATGTGAAGGATATGTCCTCCTCCAGAGCAGATCTGTTCTATAACCAACTTCATAGGGGTCATCTGGCTCCCCTTCATCAGTTTGTTCGGACAGCAGTATCCGCTTGTCAAAGATTGCGCCAGGGCTCTCAATTAGCTCGTCGATCTACGGTGGCCACTTGGGTTCTGCAGGATCCAGAAATAGTCTGTTCAGTGCTATGTATAGGTCCCTCAGGTCGAACCATCTGTACCATTCGCATTTAGGGTCATGGAATTTTCTCCTCTTCATAGGCCGCAGAGCCTCCAAGGATTGGTACGTAAGTAGTTCGGAACAATGTCTGGCCAAGTCCCTCCCATATATGTCATGGAAGTCAAAACAGGAAGTAATGACCACCATGTTGTCGTGACTAAGTATGGGCCCTTTCACAAAATGTGTATATAGAGTCCATGTTAAGGGATCTCGGCCTTCTTTCAGTGGTGTGGACATTGTTTCCAAGATTTCTTGACCATCTTCTTGCTGAACCCTGTCTTGCTTTAGTTTCCTCGGCCTATAGCCCAGACCGCTTCCAGGTACTGCCCGATGATTTTTAACAGGAGTGGTCCTGCCTTGCAACTGTGTGCCCAGACCTTTTCCAGGCTCGTAGCCGTTCTTCATCATGATTCTCCATCCCGGGGTACTCATGCACTTCCCCCTTTTGATAGCATTTAATGGGTATGGAGAAATGGTAGCGGCTTTCAAAGGATCAGCCACTGGACGGTAGACCTGTAATACCGACAGAAAATGTTGTCGGCCAGGTAAAACAGCAGATTTAATATTCAATGTATGAGCAGCAGCAAGGATCGGCATGCTCGTCACTTTAATAATTCGTCCTTTATAAAGGAATTTGAGGCATTGGTGATTCGTAGAAGGAATCGCCTCAAGAGTTTTGATATAAGGACGTCCCAGAATGGCATTTATGGAAGGGTCGATTTCTAGAATATGAAATTCGACCTCTGCATGACTTACTGGACCTAACTCTACCTTTAAATAAACCATTCCCAGAGGGGAATGGGTAGAATTGTCATATGCCGTAACTGAGATGGGGCTAGGCAGCCATTTCTCCTTGGGCACACCGCACAGCTCCAGGGTCTTCGGAGGTAAAACATTAATTGAAGCCCCTGTATCAACCAGGCATGCATCCACGGCCTTTTTGCAGATATTGACCGTGATGCTCAGAGCCATGCTTCTAGCGGCTGGCGGTGCTAGTTCCGATGTGTGAAATGTAATTGAGGGCTGATCACCCTGAGGAACTAGTAGTGCTGCAATTTTCTCTACCGGCACGTCTTCATTGACCATCACCTTCTGTAGGTATTCCATTAAAGCTTCTTGGTGAATCTTGGACCTTTTAATTAATTCAAGTACAGTGATCCGTGCCGGTGTTTTGTCCAGATGTTTCAACAAGTCGTATTGAGTGCCTGGTGCACTCTCTTCATTATGGGCTTCCTCAGTCGGCTGTGATGGACCGTCTCTGACTGTGGACTGAGGAAAGACCTTGTTGAAAATCCTTCCACTCCGGAGCGCATGTTCATCGACCGTGGAGGATCCGGGTGACACCTTGAGTACCGCAGAATCGGGTGGCGTAAGTGGTGCGGAGGGTTGATGCGTAGGTGGTGGCGTTGGGTTAGGTGGTGATGGCGCGGTGCGGATTAAAGGCCTAGATGGTTGGATGGTAGATGGGTAAATGGTTGGCGAAGTGGGGAATGGTACGCGTAATAGCGGTCTGGATGGTAAGGGCATATCTGGATAGGTGGTAGTGGTAATGGGTGAAGTAGGAAATGGTACGCGTAGTAATGGCTAGATGGTAAAAGGGGCGCGTTATTGGTTTGCGGAGGGGTATATGATGGAGGCGTAGGAGTGCGGGGCGTAATGGGTCTAAGGAAGGTGGGTAGTGGTAGTGGGTTATTGGGTGAGGGCGAATGATGTGTGGGTGTGGGTAGAGGGGTGATGGTAACGGGTTGTGGTCTGGGTATGTGGATGGTGCGGCGTGGTAGTCGTTATGCGGTACTTTGAACGTGACCCGTTGAGTAGAGAGAGGAAGAGTCCTCTATCCTCCATTGTTGCCCACGACCAGCCTCAGACTGGCTGTTCGTTAGAATGGGAGCAACCTGGTTCTGGTTCTGGTGTTCCGGGAGTGGATTTTGCACTATGCCCATGTTGGGTGGTGCCGCTGCTTGTGCTGGTGGTCTTGCTTGCTGCTGCTGTTGCTGCTGTTGCGGTCTCCTCGCCTTCAGGGCTGTTATGTATTTCTTCATTTCCTCCCAGTCTATGCCGCCCTGCTCATTGAGATCATGAATATAATCTCTGAATTGGAAGCAGGTGTAGACACGCTAATTTTGACGTCATTTCGAGTAAATTTTATATCATACAATAATGCCTCAAAATGGTCTGGTATTTAATCATTAATTAATTTTTATTAATCTTTTTGAGTGTCGGGTTTAACAGATGTGTTTAAGTTAATCAATTGAATTGATTTTAGCTCAAATTTGAGTTAAAATATGAAGAATTCTAAAAGACGTCGACCTATGTGGACGCCATTTATAGTTTATTCTTGTTTTAACGATTAAATTTGAATTTTAATTAATTTATTTATTAACTAAAAGGCGTCTGTAAAGGTCGACGCGTTTTATGTTTCCTAAATGGTTTTAACTTCTCCCGGATGTTTATCCTTATCTTAATTAGTCTAAAAGACGTCTACACAAGTGGACGCGTTTTACCTAATAAAGATAAAGATAAGTTTTCCCAGATATTTATCCTTATCTTAATTAATCTGAAAGGCGTCATCCAAGGTGGACGCGTTTTAGATAATTACAGATAAAGATGAATTAATCAGTAATTATCTGTCGGTTAAGATGGATAAATTCGGAGTTTTCAAATGTTAATCGCGAACGCAAGGAATGCCTATAAATATCTTGCATGTTGAAGAGTTAAGAAAAAAAACAGAATTGAATTGAGTTGAGCCATAGCGTTATAGCGAGTTGAAGATCGCAACAACGTCGTAACGCCGGAGCGCTGCCATTTCCAGAAGTCGGCATCCTTTCAAGATCTTCATCCTTTCAAAGCTTCAACCGATTGGGCATAAGTTTTTCATTACTGCATTCATTTCATTAGTTTTATTCTTCATTCACTTCATGCAAACACACACCACAGCATAATCTTTCAAAAAAAACCTACTTGATCTAAGGGGTTTCAAAGCCATTCAAAAAAGTGAGTTTGCTGTTTTAAATATGCTTAACATCATGATTAGTTCAGATACTACTTCTATTTAAATTCTCATCATAGTTCTTCTTTATTTTTGTTTCTGTCTCTGCTGCACTCAACAACAACAAACAAGAGATCAAAAGAGGGAAATCAAGCATAACTTTTGGACGATCCTCAACTTCAAATTCAATAGCAAGAACAAAGAAGCAAAGAAAGGGCTCTCTTTCTTCAGCCGGCTGAGGAAGGGGAACCAAGGACTCAATCTTCCGCGTTTGAAAGGTAGGCGATCATATCTCTTTTGAAACTTTTTAAGTTAAAAGTTTCTGGCGATCACTGCACTTTAGTTGCTGTTTTTTTTAATAGGTTAGTTTACACTAAACAACATAGATATTTCATGTTAATCACACGGTCATTCTAAGCACCTACAGCTTTTTTGGCGATCACGGTGGGACTTGGTCTCGCCATCTTTTTGTTTCCTTTTGTTCTTGCTATCATCATATCGGGCACCCACGGTGCACCACTTGTGTCTCTGGACACGTCCTCACCAATTGGTGAGTGTTTAGTTTAATTAATTTCCCTCGTGCACCACGTGCACACCCCAGTGGCAAGATCCTGCCCCCCCCCCCTTGATTAACTCAAAAAGCTGTTTTTGTGATAAAAATGATGTGTGATTGATTGTTTTTCTAGTTGTTAGTTAGTAAATCATCCTGTTTAAAATCTGGAACTAAAAATTTTGCATGAGTCGATTGTTTACTGCTTTTTTATCTCGTTTGAGGAGGATTCAACCCAGAAAATCCTCCCGGAAAATTGTTTCTGCGAACTGAAAAGCGTCCAGGATAGCTGACGCGTTTCAAAACCGCGTCAACACACCTAGACGCCTTTCAGGCTTCACAGTTTCTCTGCTGTCTGCATCTGCTTCTGCGAAAAATTAAGTTCTGTTTTGAATAGCATCGACTACCATCGACGCGATTCAGACAGTTTCTTAATTTTTTTCAGTTTCCAGATTTCTGTGTTTTGAGTGCTAGCTACCCATTACTTACTAAGCATTAGAGGTCGTCCAGGCCACAGGACATACGCATTGAGGCTAATCCCTCCTCTTCTTAGGAACACATTACTCGACGTCAGCAACTCTCTCTGATTGGGTTGGTCCCTTGATCAGACTAGAGAAGTTGACGTTGAGACCTCCATAAGTCTCCAAAATCAAGGTATTCCTCCTTGATCATCGGGCTGGTTGTACCAATTGAAGTCCCGGTTAGATTCTGAAAGCGTTGTGAGAGAAAGCCCTAGAGAATAACGGTGGAAATCGAACTGAAACTAGGATCCTTTCCCTTAGCGAAATTGTGGTTTAATCCAATTCAAATAACTCAACAAGGAATCATAAAATCACGTTAAGCATCCACCTGTTTGATTAATCTCTGTACAACTTGTTTGATTAAATCTTTGAAAAGGGAATCTAACATCATGTTGCTACGATCAGGTAGGGACTTGAGTGTGGCTCCAGACGCCATGGTTAATTACGAGGGAGATGCTAATGCCCCTCGGGATTCTGAGTACAACTATGAGAGTGGGAGAGATGCTGATGCCTCCCGTAGTTCTATCCCCATTCCGTATCGTCTAGATGGGAATGTTCGGACACCTCTTTTGCCTCCACGTGATCAATATCCTGATCCTCTTCCGCATGAATATGCGATCCCTAATCCTGATCTTGAGGGGGACATGAATCAGAATGATCCCTCATCCTCTGATCCTACGGATCTCATCAATGCTCTGGGAGTTCTTGCCTCCCGACTGGACCCTCAGCAGTTCGAGGCGATCCAATCTATTTTGAATGGGAAGGCACCTATGCAGCCTGCCGAGCCGAACCCTGTGGCTCCCCCTGCTGTTCCTCAGCAACCTTCTTTTCCTCCTCCTTATATCCATCAGGTCTTGGAGGGCCTTCATATTACTTCTCGGCCAGCTGGGCCGCAGCTTTCATCATCTAGGCAACCGGCTAGACCGCAAACGCCTACTTATCAAAATGCCCTCGGGCATGGCGGAAGCGCTGCCGGACCTCCCCTCTATTGTCCACCCTGCCCAACGTACTCTAGGCAGCAGGCCTACCAAGTACCTCCTCCTCCTCCTCCTCAAGCAGATCTGACCACACAAACGCTGCTGGCCAAAATGGAGCATATGGATGAGCAATTTAATAACCTCCAGAAAATGATGGGGGTCAAAGCTGTGCCAGAGATCAGTCTACCGAGTCTGCCAGTATTCCATCTGCCACCCTCTGAGATGCCAGTGTACCGAAAGTACAACGGTACTGGTAACCCCTTCACACATCTGAAGGAGTTCATGTATGAATCCTCTTTCTGGCAGAATGATAAGAGGTCGTTGGCCTTCTTGTTCAGGAGATCTCTAGAGGGACCAGCCCTCGAGTGGTTCTTTTCCCTGGAACCCTCAGAAGTAGAGGATTACGGTATCGTTTCACGCAAATTTATTCAACGATACCAGGACGGAGTTGCACCCTCCTTGTCTATCACGGACCTCATTGCAGAAAAGATGAAACCTGATGAGGAGTTTGTCAGTTTTGCTGACAGGTGGCGGGGTCTGGCTGAAAAGGTGAAGGATCACTTGTCCGAATCTGAACAAGTGAAAATGTTAATTTCCAATGCCACCCCCCAGTTCAAGCTCGTCCTCTCCTTGAACAATTTGACTAACATGGCAGAGCTCTATAAAAGAGCACGGTACTGCCAGAATGCTTTCAAGGACGCTACATTCTCTAGCGTCTTTGATCCTCATAGACCTAGCAGGCCTCCGCCTCGGAAGCCTGTAGTGCCGAACTCTCCCAGCACAGGTCCGACTACTGGGGGCACGCTCTCTCATGAGCAAGTGAGCACCATGAACAATAACTCGCCCCAGTTCGTGAGGAGTCAGCAGCAGTACCAGAGGCCACAGCAGCAAGGGTACAGACAGCAGCAGAACTCCCAGTACCAACAGCAGTATCAACGGCCCCAGCAGCCGAATCAGAATCAAAACCAGCAACAGCTACAGCAACAGCCGCAACGGCAACAGCAGTACCAGCAACCCCAGCAACAGCAGTATCAGCAACAACAGCCCCAGTACCAGCCGCGCGCACCGCCGGCGTACCACAATGTCCCTCCTCCTGGTGACTACAACCAGCAGAGGAGACCTCCAGGCCCGAAAAGGGCAGAATATCCGGCACTCCCAGAATCCTTGGCCGATATCTTTAGTGCTTTAATGGCAGCCAATGCCTTAGTTTTGCCAAGAGAAAAGGCCGTCTGGCCTCAAAATGCCGATACGTCTAGGTATTGCTACTTCCATAGGCAACCTGGGCATACCATTGACACCTGCTTCCAATTCAGAGATTACATTCATGATCTCAACGAGCAGGGCGGCATAGACTGGGAGGAAATGAAGAAATACATAACAGCCCTGAAGGCGAGGAGACCGCAACAGCAGCAGCAAGCAAGACCACCAGCACAAGCAGCAGCACCACCCAACATGGGCATAGTGCAGAATCCGCTCCCGGAGCACCAGAATCAGAACCAGGTTGCTCCCATTCTAACGAACAGCCAGTCTGAGGCTGGTCGTGGGCAACAATGGAGGATAGAGGACTCTTCCTCTCTCTACTCAACGGGTCACGTTCAAAGTACCGCAGAGCGACTACCACGCCGCACCATCCACATACCCAGACCACAACCCGTCACCATCACCCCTCTACCCACACCCACATATCATTCGCCCGCATCCAATAACCCACTACCACTACCCACCTTCCTTAGACCCATTGCGCCCCGCACTCCTACGCCTCCATCATATACCCCTCCGCAAACCAATAACGCGCCCCTTTTACCATCTAGGCCATTATTACGCGTACCATTTCCTACTTCACCCATTACCACTACCACCTACCCAGATATGCCCCAACCATCCAAACCGTTACTACGCGTACCATTCCCCACTTCGCCAACCACTTGTCCATCTACCATCCAACCATCTAGGCCTTTAATCCGCACCGCGCCATCACCACCTAACCCAAGGCTACCACCTACGCATCAACCCTCCGCACCACTTACGCCACCCGACTCTGCGGTACTCTAGGTGTCACCCGGATCCTCCACGGTCGAGGAACATGCGCTCCGGAGTGGAAGGATTTTCAACAAGGTCTTTCCTCAGTCCACAGTCAGAGATGGTCCATTACAGCCGACTGAGGAAGCCCATAATGAAGAGAGTGCACCAGGCACTCAATACGACTTGTTGAAACATCTGGACAGAACACCGGCACGGATCACTGTACTTGAATTAATTAAAAGGTCCAAGATTCACCAAGAAGCTTTAATGGAATACCTACAGAAGGTGATGGTCAATGAAGACGTGCCGGTAGAGAAAATTGCAGCACTACTAGTTCCTCAGGGGGATCAGCCCTCAATTACATTCCACACATCGGAACTAGCACCGCCAACCGCCAGAAGCATGGCTCTGAGCATCACGGTCAATATCTCCAAGAAGGCCTTGGATGCATGCCTGGTTGATACAGGGGCTTCAATTAATGTTTTACCTCCGAAGACCCTGGAGCTATGCGGTGTGCCCAAGGAGAAATGGCTGCCTAGCCCCATCTCAGTTACGGCATATGACAATTCTACCCGTTCCCCTCTGGGAATGGTTTATTTAAAGGTAGAGCTAGGTCCAGTAAGTCATGCAGAGGTCGAATTTCATATTCTAGAAATCGACCCTTCCATAAATGCCATTCTTGGACGTCCTTATATCAAAACTCTTGAGGCGATTCCTTCTACGAATCACCAATGCCTCAAATTCCCTTATAAAGGACGAATTATTAAAGTGACGAGCATGCCGATCCTTGCTGCTGCTCATACATTGAATATTAAATCTGCTGTTTTACCTGGCCGACAACCTTTTCTGTCGGTATTACAGGTCTACCGTCCAGTGGCTGATCCTTTGAAAGCCGCTACCATTTCTCCATACCCATTAAATGCTATCAAAAGGGGGAAGTGCATGAGTACCCCGGGATGGAGAATCATGATGAAGAACGGCTACAAGCCTGGGAAAGGTCTGGGCACACAGTTGCAAGGCAGGACCACTCCTGTTAAAAATCATCGGGCAGCACCTGGAAGCGGTCTGGGCTATAGGCCGAGCAAACTGAAGCAAGACAGGGTTCAGCAAGAAGATGGTCAAGAAATCTTGGAAACAATGTCCACACCACTGAAAGAAGGCCGAGATCCCTTAACATGGACTCTATATACACATTTTGTGAAAGGGCCCATACTTAGTCACGACAACATGGTGGTCATTACTTCATGTTTTGACTTCCATGACATATATGGGAGGGACTTGGCCAGACATTGTTCCGAACTACTTACGTACCAATCCTTGGAGGCTCTGCGGCCTATGAAGAGGAGGAAATTCCATGACCCTGAATGCGAATGGTACAGATGGTTCGACCTGAGGGACCTATACATAGCACTGAACAGACTATTCCTGGATCCTGCAGAACCCAAGTGGCCACCGCAGATTGACGAGCTAATTGAGAGCCCTGGCACAATCTTTGACAAGCGGATACTGCTGTCCGAACAAACTGATGAAGGGGAGCCAGATGACCCCTATGAAGCTGGTTATACAACAGATCTGCTCTGGAGGGGGACATATCCTTCACATGTCTTCATGCTCCATACTCTTTTTCGTACACTACTCTTGACCCCGACTTGGTCGCGGGTCATAATTGAAGATATTCCACGGGCTCCGCCCATTATGATAACTCTGTCCCCTCGGGACTTTATTCCACAACCTCCTCTCGACCTAGAGAGGATGTATGATCTGATCTGGGACATATTGCTATATGATCCCCCTAATCCTCTGGCCTTGGTGCCGCTTCCTCCGTCCGATTCTCCTCCCATTTGTATTCACTCCTGCTTCATGTATAATTCCTCCGATATCCAAAAAAAAACGCCAATTTTACAACAAATTCTTCCCAAATCATTATCGAGGAAACATCTTACTTGTCCGATTACACCCCATCGCGCGGGTCCGTCGGTCAAGATTCTCTCCTAGATCTACTCTGTCCCTCCCCACGGGAGGATTCCCCTGTATTTCCACCTGTATCCCAGGATTTTCATCCTGCTTCGTCTTCATTAGGTTATGATAGGCAGTTTAGTGAAGTTAGGGAGTCCAGTTTTAGGCAGGTTAGTCAGTTTAGGAAGTCTAGGAAGCCTAAGGGTAGGCAAATTCCAGAAAGATACCTCCAGGATTTGGCTGATAAATGTTCCTTTTGCTCTTTAATCCCTCAGCTTTTAGAAGATCCAATTCAGATGCCAGAAGATTGTACAGATGATGAGTCAGTCAATGATGGGTACGGGGTATATGAGTTAGTACATGAAAAGGACCCCATTGTTGAAGATGAGGAAGATGATGAGGACGCAGCGGAGGCATATGCCAGTGGAGTGAAGAGATTTGATGAACCTTCAGCTGCCGTCGAAGAGCCCACCAAAGAAATAAACTTAGGGACTGAAGACGAACCTAAGGTTGTCCTCGTCAGTAAAAATCTTTCTGCAGAGGATGAAAAGGCAATGGTACAAGTACTTAAGGATTATAAGGACACTTTCGCCTAGAGTTATGAGGATATGCCGGGGTTAGACTCATCTTTAGTTGAACACAGGTTAACATTAAAGGAAGGAGCTAATCCGGTCAAGCAGAAATTAAGGCGATTCCACCCACAAATGGCTCTAAAGATGAAGGAAGAAGTCGATAAATTACACAAAGCCAAATTCATTAGAGTTGTCCTTTATCCACAATGGGTGGCCAATATAGTCCCGGTTATGAAAAAGGACGGGAAGGTCAGAATTTGCATTGACTTCCGCGACCTAAACCGGGCGTGTCCTAAAGACGATTTTCCATTGCCTCATATTGATGTACTCATCGATAACACTGCTGGCTATGAGACGTTATCATTTATGGATGGATTTTCAGGATACAACCAGATTAAGCTGGCAGAAGAGGATCAAGAAAAGACTTCATTCACAACACCTTGGGGAACATATTGTTATGTCGTCATGCCATTTGGATTGAAGAATGCTAGAGCCACTTATCAAAGGGCCATGATGGCAATATTTCATGACATGATGCATATAGATTTGGAAGTGTATGTGGATGACTTATTGGTTAAGTCTAAAACGAAGGCTGAGCATGCCAAAGTTTTGGCAAGGGTATTAGAGAGATCGAGAGAGTATCAGTTGAAGATGAACCCCAAGAAATGTGTATTCGGGGTATCTTCAGGGAAATTGCTTGGATTCATTGTCAGCAAACGGGGAATTGAGATCGATCCCAATAAGGCGAAGGCTATCAGAGAAATGCCACCTCCCAAAAACTTGAAAGAGTTAAGAGGATTAATCGGGAGGTTACAATTTATTCGCCGCTTTGTCTCCCAGCACTCACAAAGGTGTAAGCCGTTTTACGAGCTTACCAAGCCAGGAGTCAAATTCAATTGGGACGATAAGTGTCAGGAGGCATTTGATGGATTAAAGGACTATTTGGCAAGTCCTCCTGTTTTGAGACCACCATCTCCAGGCAGACCATTGATACTTTATATTTCAGTCCTGGATGATGCAGTGGGGGCTGTCCTAGCGCAAGAAGATGAAGAAGGAAAGGAGAGGGCAGCCTACTATCTCTCTAAACTTCTCAACCCCGCTGAACAGAGATACACGGCGATGGAGAAAACATGTGCAGCATTGGTTTGGGTTGTTCAGAAATTAAAGCATTATTTTCTGGCCCATGAAGTCCACCTCATCGCTAGGATGAATCCGATCAAGTTCCTTCTGGAGAAATCTGTTCTTACTGATAGGTTAGCGCGATGGCAAAGCTTTCTATCTCAATTCGATATCATTTATATTCAACAGAAAGCGATCAAGGGCTATGCCATAGCAGAACATCTCGCTCATCATCCCCTTCCTCGATTTGATCCAGTACGATCAGAGTTTCCGGATGAGGAACTGATGTCCGTAAATCAAATCATAGATGATATGTGGACCCTGCATTTTGACGGAGCTCTGAATTCTCATGGAAAGGGGATCGGTATCGTTCTGTTATCACCTGAAGGTGTCACCATCCCACAAGCCTTTCAGCTTGACTTTCCAGTCACCAATAACATAGCTGAATACGAGGCACTTCTTGCTGGTCTCGAGGCTGCTCATTTTCATGGTGCCACCAAACTCAGGATTGTAGGTGATAGCCAACTAATTCTTCGCCAAGTGCTGACCAAGTATCGAACTCTTGATCCCAAGCTTAAGCCATATCAAGAACTTACTTCTGCTTACTCGAAGCTTTTCACAAAGTTGATCTTTGTCCATGTCCCTAGAAATCAAAACATCCTAGCTGACGCTCTAGCTTCACTTGCATCTTCCCTTGATTTTCCTATCAGACAAAATTCATTCCCTTGCATCTTCACTCCATCCTGTTTCTTCCCCATGGCCTTTCTCCATGTGGGCTTTCGACATTATTGGACCCCTTGGTAACTCAGATTCCGGCATCAAGCAAAAATCTTTCATTCTCACGGCAACGGAATACTTCACCAAGTGGGCAGAAGCTGAAGCATACGTGGAGATCAAAGCATCAACCGTCTGCAAATTCATCATGAAGAACATCATCACAAGATTCGGGATTCCAAGTACCATCGTCACCGACAACGGACTGCAGTTCGTGTCACAGGAATTGAAGGACCTCTGCAACAGGTATAAAATTGCATTGCATCATTCATCTCCTTATTATCCGCAAGGCAATGGTCAAGCAGAGGCAACTAATAAGACTTTGATAAAAATTATCAAAAAGACGTGTAAATCTAACAAATTCGCAGATTATCCAGAAAAATTGGTTGAGGCTCTATGGGCCTACCGAACTTCAATCCGCACGCCTACTGGGCAAACTCCTTATTCCTTAACATTTGGAATGGAGGCGGTAGTTCCATATGAGATCCTTATACCGTCATTAAGGGTACAATTGAACAAGGAATTTTCCATTGATGAACATCGTTCAGCACTCCTTACTCAATTGGAACTTTTAGACGAGAAAAGATGGTCAGCTGCTAATCATGCAAAAGTTTATCAAAACAGATTAGCACGTTTTTATCAAAAGAAAGTCATTGAACGAAAGTTCAAAGTCGGTGAAATGGTCGTTAAAAGAATTTCTGTAAAACCTGGTGGTCCGCGTTCTAAGCTCCAACCCAACTGGGAAGGACCTTATGTTGTATCGCACGCTTATCCTGGTAATGCTTATCGTTTGGTTAATGCAGAAGGAGAAGAGCTAAATCATCCCTGGAATGGTTTACATCTTAAGAAATACTACCCTTAAGTTAAAGAGTCGATCAGTATGGTACAAAGACCAGTGGAATCAGAAAATTTATAAACTCAAATTTCTTTGTTAGTCTTAATAATTTAACTTCAAACCCATTACTGCACACACTGATACGTTTGATTCGTGAGTAACAAGAGATGCCAAGTCCTAAAGAATATCAAAAGCTTGACTAAAAGTATAAAGTACAAATCATTCCTTTTAAAGTAGAATTCTGTTTTACACTCGGCCCATGATGTCGGAACGAGGCTTAAAATAGACTACCAAGAATACCCGCCATCTTAGTAGGAGGCCGTCATAAAAAAAATGGGGGAGATCCGTTCCAAAGCAAAGCAAAGAAAGAAAAGAATGAAAATAGAAAAGCAAAAGCAAGGCAAAAAGCCAAATTCAAAATCAAAAGGCCATTACACTACAAACGTTACATCAAGGCCATGAAATGAAACAAAAGGGAACGCAAGGTCGATAAATACCCTGGAAAGAAAATGACCGAACCCCAACATATATTAGGGTTGGAAAGGGACACCTTTTTAGGTCTCCGGAACCTTCTCATGGGCTTTCTAAATCTATTCTTCTTTTCTTTCCAAAGAGGTGTACTTCAAACTTAAAGAATGGCTTAGATTGACTAAGGGTCAAATCATCAAATGGGATCACGAATGGAAACACAAGTTCAAACACGATGGGTTTTAAGTTAAGTTGTTAAAGAATAATTTGGAAATTAAGTTAATAAATGAATATGATCTTTTGATCTAAGTACCATACTGGTCTTTTAGTCAAAAATTCAAAAAAATGTATATGTCAAAAATTCAAAAAAAAATTGCATATGTCAAAAATTCAAAAAAAATGTATATGTCAAAAATTCAAAAAAAATGTATATGTCAAAATTCAAAAAAAATTGCATAGTCAAAAATTCAAAAAAAAATTTTGCATAGTCAAAAATTCAAAAAAAAAGTACATATTTCAAAAAAATTAAAAAAAAATGTACATTTTTCAAAATCTAAAAAAAAATACATATTTCAAAACCCCAAACAAAATGAATCTTTCAAAACCAAAAAAAAAAATATTTCAATTAGCATTTGCTTGTTGCATTTAATATGTTTCATTCCTTTTATTTTCAGTGAGCATCTGTTTGCTTGCATGTTGCATTTTTGCTTAAGTTTGATATTCTCATTACCTTTGTTAATAAAGGCTATGCCCCTTGACCCTTCTACCAAGGATAGGATCAAGTAGTCGGTTACTTAACCAGGCAAGGGGCTAAGCCTAAACAGATACTTAACCTGTTTGTTCAAGTCATATACAGGACACAAGGCATGAAGAGAGTTGGAATTCGAATAGAGAACAACCAGAAACCTGTTTCTGTGAGTAAAAGGCGTCGAGGAGTACTGACGCGTTTCAACACTGAATGGCGTCTGCTCGACACGACGTGTTTCATCCTTTCTGTTATTTACCCGAAATTCTATGTTTTGGGTGTTTAAGTTGAATATTTGTTTGGAATTACTAACGATTTTGATTGCAGAAAATTCAAGAAAGCCTGAGCAAAGCTGGAAATGTCAAGAAAATCCCATTGTGGAATTCAAGAAGTCCTGACCGTGGCTAAAAAGACGGTTATTTCTATCCTTGTATTATTTCATGTAAATCATTCGCATTACTATATGATAAATATTTATTAGATTATATCAAGGACTATGTGGTTTTGATGAAACTGGAATTTGAGTTCCCCTTCAACAAAAACAGTGATGATTCCAGAGGATTCTTAATCGCACGGATAGGCCGTTGGATTGTTAATTAGTGGGGACGATGGTTCCATCTTTTTGTGAAACAGTGCGTGGATAAACGAGCTTCGGCTTAGCACTGAATTACAAGAATTGGTATCTTGACTCATTAATAACAATTTAACAATATTATCCTTGATTAATTTATATTTTATTTGACTTTATATTTTTCTTTTAGCCCAGCATGCATCATATAGGACTTTGAAATCATTGAAATAAGAATTAATTACTGATTAAGTTTCAGACCATAAATCAAAATAATCTCAACATGATATGAAATATTCCATTCCGAATTGAGTATCTTGATTATCTTTGAGGTTCGCTTGAAGATATCCTTAGAATTCTATCCTTGATTGGATTCTTTATCCGATATTCTTGTTTTCTTTTGAAGATCCATCATGGCTGTAGCACGTCCACATTGGCTGGCAAACGCTCCCCATGATGAAACCTGCAGTGTCTACGACCTGGGGTACTTCCCACTCCGAGGAGGTTGATCGACCTTATTTTATTTCCTTGTCTATCTCATCCAGACAGGATTGATTCCATTGATTTCCTTGAGCTATCTTCATTGATAATTTTGAGAAAAATTCCAGTCATGTGATGTTAAGAGCGTGTCTCATCACACCTTGGCATCACCTTTTCAGTACATTCCATTCCATTTCACTCCCTTGCAAAGACGATGCCAAGGTGAGGCAGCTGTAGACACGCTAATTTTGACGTCATTTCGAGTAAATTTTATATCATACAATAATGCCTCAAAATGGTCTGGTATTTAATCATTAATTAATTTTTATTAATCTTTTTGAGTGTCGGGTTTAACAGATGTGTTTAAGTTAATCAATTGAATTGATTTTAGCTCAAATTTGAGTTAAAATATGAAGAATTCTAAAAGACGTCGACCTATGTGGACGCCATTTATAGTTTATTCTTGTTTTAACGATTAAATTTGAATTTTAATTAATTTATTTATTAACTAAAAGGCGTCTGTAAAGGTCGACGCGTTTTATGTTTCCTAAATGGTTTTAACTTCTCCCGGATGTTTATCCTTATCTTAATTAATCTAAAAGACGTCTACACAAGTGGACGCGTTTTACCTAATAAAGATAAAGATAAGTTTTCCCAGATATTTATCCTTATCTTAATTAATCTGAAAGGCGTCATCCAAGGTGGACGCGTTTTAGATAATTACAGATAAAGATGAATTAATCAGTAATTATCTGTCGGTTAAGATGGATAAATTCGGAGTTTTCAAATGTTAATCGCGAACGCAAGGAATGCCTATAAATACCTTGCATGTTGAAGAGTTAAGAAAAAAAACAGAATTGAATTGAGTTGAGCCATAGCGTTATAGCGAGTTGAAGATCGCAACAACGTCGTAACGCCGGAGCGCTGCCATTTCCAGAAGTCGGCATCCTTTCAAGATCTTCATCCTTTCAAAGCTTCAACCGATTGGGCATAAGTTTTTCATTACTGCATTCATTTCATTAGTTTTATTCTTCATTCACTTCATGCAAACACACACCACAGCATAATCTTTCAAAAAAAACCTACTTGATCTAAGGGGTTTCAAAGCCATTCAAAAAAGTGAGTTTGCTGTTTTAAATATGCTTAACATCATGATTAGTTCAGATACTACTTCTATTTAAATTCTCATCATAGTTCTTCTTTATTTTTGTTTCTGTCTCTGCTGCACTCAACAACAACAAACAAGAGATCAAAAGGGGGAAATCAAGCATAACTTTTGGACGATCCTCAACTTCAAATTCAATAGCAAGAACAAAGAAGCAAAGAAAGGGCTCTCTTTCTTCAGCCGGCTGAGGAAGGGGAACCAAGGACTCAATCTTCCGCGTTTGAAAGGTAGGCGATCATATCTCTTTTGAAACTTTTTAAGTTAAAAGTTTCTGGCGATCACTGCACTTTAGTTGCTGTTTTTTTTAATAGGTTAGTTTACACTAAACAACATAGATATTTCATGTTAATCACACGGTCATTCTAAGCACCTACAGCAGGTGTCAATGGTATGCCCAGGTTGCCTATGGAAGTAGCAATATCTGGACGTATCGGCATTTTGAGGCCAGACGGCCTTTTCCCTTGGCAAAACTAAGGCGTTAGCTGCCATTAAAGCACTGAAGATATCGGCCAAGGATTCTGGGAGAGCCGGGTATTCTGCCCTCTTCGGGCCTGGAGGTCTCCTATGCTGGTTGTAGTCACCAGGAGGAGGGACATTGTGGTACGCCGGCGGTGCGCGCGGCTGGTACTGTGGCTGTTGTTGCTGCTGATACTGCTGCTACTGGGGTTGCTGGTACTGCTGTTGCCGTTGCGGCTGTTGCTGTAGCTGTTGCTGGTTTTGATTCTGATTCGGCTGCTGGGGCCGTTGATACTGCTGTTGGTACTGGGGGTTCTGCTGCTGTCTGTACCCTTGCTGCTGTGGCCTCTGGTACTGCTGCTGACTCCTCACGAACTGGGGCGAGTTATTGTTCATGGTGCTCACTTGCTCATGAGAGAGCGTGCCCTCGGTAGTCGGACCTGTGCTGGAAGAGTTTGGCACTGCAGGCTTCCGAGGCGGAGGCCTGCTAGGTCTATGAGGATCAAAGACACTAGAGAATGTAGCGTCCTTGAAAGCATTCTGGCAGTACCGTGCTCTTTCATAGAGCTCTGCCATGTTAGTCAAATTGTTCAAGGAGAGGACGAGCTTGAACTGGGGCGTGGCATTAGAAATCAACATTTTCACTTGTTCGGACTCGGACAAGTGATCCTTCACTTTTTCGGCCAGACCCCGCCACCTGTCAGCAAAACTGACAAACTCCTCATCAGGTTTCATCTTTTCTGCAATGAGGTCCGTGATAGACAAGGAGGGTGCAACTCTGTCCTGGTATCGTTGAATAAATTTGCGTGAAACGATACCGTAATCCTCTACTTCTAAGGGTTCCAGGGAAAAGAACCACTCGAGGGCTGGTCCCTCTAGAGATCTCCTGAACAAGAAGGCCAACGACCTCTTATCATTCTGCCAGAAAGAGGATTCATACATGAACTCCTTCAGGTGTGTGAAGGGGTTACCAGTACCGTTGTACTTCGGTACACTGGCATCTCAGAGGGTGGCAGATGGAATACTGGCAGGCTCGGTAGACTGATCTCTGGCACAGCTTTGACCCCCATCATTTTCTGGAGGTTATTAAATTGCTCATCCATACGCTCCATTTTGGCCAACAGCGTTTGTGTGGTCAGATCTGCTTGAGGAGGAGGAGGAGGAGGTACTTGGTAGGCCTGCTGCCTAGAGTACGTTGGACAGGGTGGACAATAGAGGGGAGGTCCGGCAGCGCTTCCGCCATGCCCGAGGGCATTTTGATAAGTAGGCGTTTGCGGTCTAGCCGGTTGCCTAGATGATGAAAGCTGCGGCCCAGCTGGCCGAGAAGTAATATGAAGGCCCTCCACGGCCTGATGGATATAAGGAGGAGGAAAAGAAGGTTGCTGAGGAACAGCAGGGGGAGCCACAGGGTTCGGCTCGGCAGGCTGCATAGGTGCCTTCCCCTTCAAAATAGATTGGATCGCCTCGAACTGTTGAGGGTCCAGTCGGGAGGCAAGAACTCCCAGAGCATTGATGAGATCCGTAGGATCAGAGGATGAGGGATCATTCTGATTCATGTCCCCCTCAAGATCAGGATTAGGGATCGCATATTCATGCGGAAGAGGATCAGGATATTGATCACGTGGAGGCAAAAGAGGTGTCCGAACATTCCCATCTAGACGATATGGAATGGGGATAGAACTACGGGAGGCATCAGCATCTCTCCCACTCTCATAGTTGTATTCAGAATCCCGAGGGGCATTAGCATCTCCCTCGTAATTAACCATGGCGTCTGGAGCTACACTCAAGTCCCTACCTGATCGTAGCAACATGATGTTAGATTCCCTTTTCAAAGATTTAATCAAACAAGTTGTACAGAGATTAATCAAACAAGTGGATGCTTAACGTGATTTTAGGATTCCTTGTTGAGTTATTTGGATTGGATTAAACCACAATTTCGCTCAGGGAAAGGATCCTAGTTTCAGTTCGATTTCCACCGTTATTCTCTAGGGCTTTCTCTCACAACGCTTTCAGAATCTAACCGGGACTTCAATTGGTACAACCAGCCCGATGATCAAGGAGGAATACCTTGATTTTGGGGACTTATGGAGGTCTCAACGTCAACTTCTCTAGTCTGATCAAGGGACCAACCCAATCAGAGAGAGTTGCTGACGTCGAGTAATGTGTTCCTAAGAAGAGGAGGGATTAGCCTCAATGCGTATGTCCTGTGGCCTGGATGGCCTCTAATGCTTAGTAAGTAATGGGTAGCTAGCACTCAAAACACAGAAATCTGGAAACTGAAAAAAATTAAGAAACTGTCTGAATCGCGTCGATGGTAGTCGACGCTATTCAAAACAGAACTTAATTTTTCGCAGAAGCAGATGCAGACAGCAGAGAAACTGTGAAGCCTGAAAGGCGTCTAGGTGTGTTGACGCGGTTTTGAAACGCGTCAGCTATCCTGGACGCGTTTCAGTTCGCAGAAACAATTTTCCAGGAGGATTTTCTGGGTTGAATCCTCCTCAAACAAGGTAAAAAGCAGTAAACAATCGACTCATGCAAATTTTTTAGTTCCAGATTTTAAACAGGATGATTTACTAACTAAACAACTAGAAAAACAATCAATCACACATCATTTTTATCACAAAAACAGCTTTTTGAGTTAATCAAGGGGGGGGCAAGATCTTGCCACTGGGGTGTGCACGTGGTGCACGAGGGAAATCAATTAAACTAAACACTCACCAATTGGTGAGGACGTGTCCAGAGACACAAATGGTGCACCGTGGGTGCCCGATATGATGATAGCAAGAACAAAAAGAAACTAAAAGATGGCGAGACCAAGTCCCATCGTGATCACCAAAAAAGCTGTAGGTGCTTAGAATGACCGTGTAATTAACATGAAATATCTATGTTGTTTAGTGTAAACTAACCTATTAAAACAGCAACTAAAGTGCAGTGATCGCCAGAAACTTTTAACTAAAAAGTTTCAAAAGAAATATGATCGCCTACCTTTCAAACGCGGAAGATTGAGTCCTTGATTCCCCTTCCTCAGCCGGCTGAAGAAAGAGAGCCCTTTCTTTGCTTTTTGTTTTTGCTGTTGAATTTGAGGTTGAGGATCGTCCAGAAGTCTTTTTGGCTTTGTGCTTGATTTCCCCCTTTTGAATCTCTCGTTGTTGTTGAGTGCAGCAGAAACAGAGAGACAGAAAACGAAGAAACAATGATGATGAGAATTTAAGTAGAAGTAGTATATGAACTAATCATGATGTTAAGCATATTTAAAACAGCAAACTCACTTTTTTAAATGGCTTTGAAACCCCTTAGATCAAGTAGGTTTTTGAAAGATTATGCTGTGGTGTGTGTTTGCATGAAGTGAATATGAAAAATGAAATTAATGAAGATGAATGCAGTAATAAAAAACTTATGCCCAATCGGTTGAAGCTTTGAAAGGATGAAGATCTTGAAAGGGACGCCGACTTCTGGGAATGGCAGCGCTCCGGCGTTACGACGTTGTTACTTCGATCTTCAACTCGCTATAACGCTATGGCTCAACTCAATTTAATTCTGTTCTCTCTTTTTTTTAACTCTTCAACATGCAGGGTATTTATAGGCATTTCTTGCGTTCGCGATTAACATAGCAAAATCCCGAATTTATCCATCTTAACCGACAGATAATTACTGATTAATTCATCTTTATCTGTAATTATCTAAAACGCGTCCACCTTGGCTGACGCCTTTCAGATTAATTAAGATAAGGATAAATATCCGAGAAAACTTATCTTTATCTTTATTAGGTAAAACGCGTCCACATGTGTAGACGTCTTTTAGACTAATTAAGATAAGGATAAACATCCGGAGGGGAAGTTAAAATCACTTAGGAAACTTAAAACGCGTCGACATTCCCAGACGCCTTTTAGTTAATAAATAAATTAATTCAAATTCAAATTTAAACGTTAAAACAGGAATAAACTCTAAATGGCGTCCACGTGGGTCGACGTCTTTTAGAATTCTTCATACTTTAACTCAAATTTGAGCTAAAATCAATTCAATTGATTAACTTAAACACATCTGTTAAACCCGACACTTAAAAATATTAATAAAAATTAATCAATGATTAATTATCAGACCATTTCGAGGCATAATTATATGATATGTAATTTACTCGAAATGACGTCAAAATTAGCGTGTCTACACTCGGGACCTTATTCCACAACCTCCTCTCGACCTAGAGAGGATGTATGATCTGATTTGGGACATATTGCTATATGATCCCCCTAATCCTCTGGCCTTGGTGCCGCTTCCTCCGTCTGATTCCCCTTCCATTTGTATTCACTCCTGCTTCATGTATAATTCCTCCGATATCCAAAAAAAAATGCCAATTTTACAACAAATTCTTTCCAAATCATTATCGAGGAAACATCTTACTTGTCCGATTACACCCCATCGCGCGGGTCCGTCGGTCAAGATTCTCTCCTAGATCTACTCTGTCCCTCCCCACGGGAGGATTCCCCTGTATTTCCACCTGTATCCCAGGATTTTCATCCTGCTTCGTCTTCATTAGGTTATGATAGGCAGTTTAGTGAAGTTAGGGAGTCCAGTTTTAGGCAGGTTAGTCAGTTTAGGAAGTCTAGGAAGCCTAAGGGTAGGCAAATTCCAGAAAGATACCTCCAGGATTTGGCTGATAAATGTTCCTTTTGCTCTTTAATCCCTCAGCTTTTAGAAGATCCAATTCAGATGCCAGAAGATTGTACAGATGATGAGTCAGTCAATGATGGGTATGGGGTATATGAGTTAGTACATGAAAAGGACCCCATTGTTGAAGATGAGGAAGATGATGAGGACGCAGCGGAGGCATATGCCAGTGGAGTGAAGAGATTTGATGAACCTTCAGCTGCCGTCGAAGAGCCCACCAAAGAAATAAACTTAGGGACTGAAGACGAACCTAAGGTTGTCCTCGTCAGTAAAAATCTTTCTGCAGAGGATGAAAAGGCAATGGTACAAGTACTTAAGGATTATAAGGACACTTTCGCTTGGAGTTATGAGGATATGCCGGGGTTAGACTCATCTTTAGTTGAACACAGGTTAACATTAAAGGAAGGAGCTAATCCGGTCAAGCAGAAATTAAGACGATTCCACCCACAAATGGCTCTAAAGATGAAGGAAGAAGTCGATAAATTACACAAAGCCAAATTCATTAGAGTTGTCCTTTATCCACAATTGGTGGCCAACATAGTCCCGGTTATGAAAAAGGACGGGAAGGTCAGAATTTGCATTGACTTCCGCGATCTGAACCGGGCGTGTCCTAAAGATCAAGAGAAGACTTCATTCACTACACCTTGGGGAACATATTGTTATGTCGTCATGCCATTTGGATTGAAGAACGCTGGAGCCACTTATC
Source organism: Zantedeschia hybrid cultivar (assembly GCA_030544215.1). Lineage (NCBI taxonomy): Eukaryota > Viridiplantae > Streptophyta > Magnoliopsida > Alismatales > Araceae > Zantedeschia > Zantedeschia hybrid cultivar. The sequence goes on from JARZZO010000004.1 coordinate 54,569,502, forward strand.
AAAGGGCTATGATGGCAATATTTCATGACATGATGCATATAGATTTGGAAGTGTATGTGGATGACTTATTGGTTAAGTCTAAAACGAAGGCTGAGCACGCCAAAGTTTTGGCAAGGGTATTAGAGAGATCGAGAGAGTATCAGTTGAAGATGAACCCCAAGAAATGTGTATTCGGGGTATCTTCAGGGAAATTGCTTGGATTCATTGTCAGCAAACGGGGAATTGAGATCGATCCCAATAAGGCGAAGGCTATCAGAGAAATGCCACCTCCCAAAAACTTGAAAGAGTTAAGAGGATTAATTGGAAGGTTACAATTTATTCGCCGTTTTGTCTCCCAGCACTCACAAAGGTGTAAGCCGTTTTACGAGCTTACCAAGCCAGGAGTCAAATTCAATTGGGACGATAAGTGTCATGAGGCATTTGATGGATTAAAGGACTATTTGGCAAGTCCTCCTGTTTTGAGACCACCATCTCCAGGCAAACCATTGATACTTTATATTTCTGTCCTGGATGATGCAGTGGGGGCTGTCCTAGCACAAGAGGATGAAGAAGGAAAAGAGAAGGCAGCCTACTATCTCTCTAAACTTCTCAACCCCGCTGAACAGAGATATACGGCGATGGAGAAAACATGTGCAGCATTAGTCTGGGTTGTTCAGAAATTGAAGCATTATTTTCTGGCCCATGAAGTCCATCTCATCGCTAGGATGAATCCGATCAAATTCCTTCTGGAGAAATCTGTTCTTACTGATAGGTTAGCGCGATGGCAAAGCTTTCTATCTCAATTCGATATCATTTACATTCAACAGAAAGCAATCAAGGGCTATGCCATAGCAGAACATCTCGCTCATCATCCCCTTCCTCGATTTGATCCAATGCGATCAGAGTTTCCGGATGAGGAACTGATGTCCGTAAATCAAATCATAGATGATATGTGGACTCTGCATTTTGACGGAGCTCTGAATTCTCATGGAAAGGGGATCGGAATCGTTCTGTTATCACCTGAAGGTGTCACCATCCCACAAGCCTTTCAGCTTGACTTTCCAGTCACCAACAACATAGCTGAATACGAGGCACTTCTTGCTGGTCTCGAGGCTGCTCATTTCCATGGTGCCACCAAACTCAGGATTGTGGGTGATAGCCAATTAATTCTTCGCCAAGTGCTGACCAAGTATCGAACTCTTGATCCCAAGCTCAAGCCATATCAAGAACTTACTTCTGCTTACTCAAAGCTTTTCACAAAATTGATCTTTGTCCATGTCCCTAGAAATCAAAACATCTTAGCTGACGCTCTAGCTTCACTTGCATCTTCCCTTGATTTTCCTATCAGCAAGTAATCTGAATCAATCATAATTCATAGGCGTCTTTCACCCGCCGTGAAAGATCCTTCATTTCTTAGAACTAAGGAGAAGTTGCTGAAGAAATTCAAGGATGGAAGTATTGTGGAGAAAAGAGAAATCATGTTGATGGAGCTGTTAGAAGAGATAGATGATGAACAGAAGCCATGGTATTATGAAATTGCAAAATATTGTGAAGATCAATCGTATCCTGAAGAAGCTACAACTGAGGAAAAAAGAGCTATCATGAGAGTTGCTCAACGATACACCCTAGTTGGGGGAGCATTATATAAGAGAGGTTTTGATGGAGTTCTTCTGAGATGTTTAGACGAAGATGAGCTTTGGAAGGTTATGGAAGGAGCTCATAGTGGAGTTTGTGGTGGCCATGTCAAATGGACAGATGCTAGCAAAGAAGATCCTTAGACAAGGATTTTATTGGCCAACCATGGAAGAAGATTGTGTAGGATATGTCCGTAGGTGTGCCAAGTGTCAACTTCACGCCGACAAAATTCATTCTCCTGCATCTTCACTCCATCCTGTTTCCTCCCCATGGCCTTTCTCCATGCGGGCTTTCGACATTATTGGACCTCTTGGTAACCCAGATTCCGGCATCAAGCAAAATTCTTTCATTCTTACGGCAACGGAATACTTCACCAAGTGGGCAGAAGCTGAAGCATACGTGGAGATCAAAGCATCAACCGTCTGCAAATTCATCATGAAGAACATCATCACAAGATTCGGAATTCCAAGTACCATCGTCACCGACAACGGACCGCAGTTCGTGTCACAGGAATTGAAGGACCTCTGCAACAGGTATAAAATTGCATTGCATCATTCATCTCCTTATTATCCGCAAGGCAATGGCCAAGCAGAGGCAACTAATAAGACTTTGATAAAAATCATCAAAAAGACGTGTAAATCTAACAAATTCGCAGATTGGCCAGAAAAATTGGTTGAGGCTCTATGGGCCTACCGAACTTCAATTCGCACGCCTACTGGACAAACTCCTTATTCCTTAACATTTGGAATGGAGGCGGTAGTTCCATATGAGATCCTTATACCGTCATTAAGAGTACAATTGAACAAGGAATTCTCCATTGATGAACATCGTTCAGCACTCCTTGCTCAATTGGAACTTTTAGACGAGAAAAGATGGTCAGCTGCTAATCATGCAAAAGTTTATCAAAACAGGTTAGCACGTTTTTATCAAAAGAAAGTCATTGAACGAAAGTTCAAAGTCGGTGAAATGGTCGTTAAAAGAATTTTTGTAAAGCCTGGTGGTCCGCGTTATAAGTTCCAACCCAACTGGGAAGGATCTTATGTTGTATCACGTGCTTTTCCTGGTAATGCTTATCGTCTTGTTAATGCAGAAGGAGAAGAGCTAAATCATCCCTGGAATGGTCTACATCTTAAGAAATACTACCCTTAGGATAAAGAGTCGATCAGTATGGTACAAAGTCCAGAGGAATCAGAAAATTTATAAATTCAAATTTCTTTGTTAGTCTGAATAATTTAACTTCAAACTCATTACTGCACACACTGACACGTTTGATTCGTGAGTAACAAGAGATGCCAAGTCCTTAAGAATATCAAAAGCTTGACTAAGAGTGTAAAGTACAAATCATTCCTTTTAAAATAAAATTCTGTTTTACACTCGGTCCATGATGTCGGAATGAGGCTTAGAATAGACTACCAAGAATACCCGCCATCTTAGTAGGAGGCCGTCATAAAAAAAATGGGGGAGATCCGTTCCAAAGCAAAGCAAAGAAAGAAAAGAATAGAAAAAAAAAAAAAAAAAGAGGGAAAAATCAAAAGGCCAATACACTACAAACGTCACATCAAGGCCATGAAATGAAACAAAAGGGAACGCAAGGTCGATAAATACCCCGGAAAGAAAATGACCGAACCCCAACAGATATTAGGGTTGGAAAGGAACATCTTTTTAGGTCTCCGGAACCTTCTCATGGGCTTTCTAAATCTATTCTTCTTTTCTTTCTAAAGAGGTGTACTTCAAGCTTAAGGAATGGCTTAGATTGACTAAGGGTCAAATCATCAAATGGGATCACGAATGGAAACACAAGTTCAAACACGATGGGTTTTAAGTTAAGTTGTTAAAGAACAATTTAGAAATTAAGTTAATAAATGAATATGATCTTTTGATCTAAGTACCATACTGGTCTTTTAGTTAAAAATTCAAAAAAAAATGTATATGTCAAAAATTCAAAAAAAAATGTATATGTCAAAAATTCAAAAAAAAGTGTATATGTCAAAAATTCAAAAAAAAAATACATATGTCAAAATTCAAAAAAAATTGCATAGTCAAAAATTCAAAAAAATTGCATATGTCAAAAATTAAAAAAAAAGTACATATTTCAAAAAAATTCAAAAAAAATGTACATATATCAAAACCCAAACAAAAATGAATATTTCAAAACCACAAAAATATTTCAATTAGCATCTGCTTATTGCACTTGGTGTGTCTCATTCCTTTTATTTTCAGTGAGCATCTGTTTGCTTGCGTGTTGCATTTTGCTTAAATTTGCTTATAGTTCAATTACCTTTGTTAATAAAGCCTATGCTCCTTGACCCTTCTACTAAGGATAGGATCAAGTAGTCGGTTATTTAACCAGGCAAGGGGCTAAGCCTAAACAGATACTTAACCTATTTGTTCAAGTCATATACAGGACACAAGGCATGAAGAGAGTTGGAATTCGAATAGAGAACAACCAAAAACCTGTTTCTGTGAGTAAAAGGCGTCGAGGAGCACTGACGCGTTTCAACACTGAATGGCGTCTGCTCGACACGACGCGTTTCATCCTTTCTGTTATTTACCCGAAATTCTATGTTTTGGGTGTTTAAGTTGAATATTTGTTTGGAATTACTAACGATTTTGATTGCAAGAAATTCAAGTAAAGCTGGAAATATCGAGAAGATCTCACTATGGAATTCAAGAAGTCCCGACCGTGGCTCAAAAGACGGTTATTTCTACTATTATTCCATGTAATTATTTTGCATTTGCATTACTATATATTAAATATTTATTAGAGTATATCAAGGACCTTATGGTTTTGATGAAACTGGAATTTGAGTTCCCCTACAACAAAAACAGTGATAATTCCAGAGAATTCTTAATCGCACAGATAGGCCGTTGAGTTGTTGATTAGTGAGGACGATGGTTCCACTTTTGTGAAACGGTGCGTGGGTAAACGAGCTTCGGCTTAGCACTGAATTACAAGAATTGGTATCTTGACTCATTAATGACAATTTAACAATATTATCCTTGATTAATTTATATTTTATTTGACTTTATATTTTTCTTTTAGCCCAGCATGCATCATGTAGGACTTTAAAATTATTGAAATAAGAATTAATTATTGATTAAGTTTCAGACCATTAATCAAATAACTCCAACATGATATGAAATATTCCATTCCGGATTGAGTATCTTGATTATCTTTGAGGTTAGCTTAAAGATATCCTTGGAATTTTATCCTTACTTGGATTCTTTATCCAATATTTCTTGTTTTCTTTTAAGATCCATCATGGCTGTAGCACGTCCACATTGGCTGGCAAACGCTCCCCATGATGAAACCTACAGTGTCTACGACCTGGGGTACTTCCTACTCAGTGGAGGTTGATCGACTTTATTTTATTTCCTTGTCTACCTCATCCAGACAGGATTAATTCCATTGATCTCTTTGAGTTATCTTCGTTGATAATTTTGAGAAAAATTCCAGTCATGTGATGTTAAGAGCGTGTCTCATCACACCTTGGCATCACCTTTTCAGTACATTCCATTCCATTTTCACTCCCTTGCAAAGACGATGCCAAGGTGAGGCAGCTGTAGACACGCTAATTTTGACGTCATTTCGAGTAAATTTCATATCATACAATAATGCCTCGAAATGGTCTGATAATTAATCATTAATTAATTTTTATTAATCTTTTTAAGTGTCGGGTTTAACAGATGTGTTTAAGTTAATCAATTAAATTGATTTTAGCTCAAATTTGAGTTAAAATATGAAGAATTCTAAAAGACGTCAACCTGTGTGGACGCCATTTAGACTTTATTCTTATTTTAACGTTTAAATTTGAATTTTAATTAATTAATTAATTAACTAAAAGGCGTCGGGTAATGTCGACGCGTTTTAAGTTTCCTAAGTGATTTTAACTTCCCCTCCGGATGTTTATCCTTATCTTAATTAGTCTAAAAGACGTCTACACAGGTGGACGCGTTTTACCTAATAAACATAAAGATAAGTTTTCCCGGATATTTATCCTTATCTTAATTAATCTGAAAGGCGTCAGCCATGGTGGACGCTTTTTAGATAATTACAGATAAAGATGAATTAATCAGTATTTATCTGTCGGTTAAGATGGATAAATTCGGGATTTTTCTATGTTAATCTCGAACGCAAGAAATGCCTATAAATACCTTACATGTTGAAGAGTTAAAAAAAAAAGAGAGAGAGTTGAAGTCCATTAAGAGAGCATTATTATAGCGAGTTGAAGATCGAAGCAACAATGTCGGAACGCCGGAGCGCTGCCATTTCCAGAAGTCGGCGTCCTTTCAAGATCTTCATCCCTTCAAAGTTTCAATCGATTGGGCATAAGTTTTTCATTACTGCATTTTCATTTTCATCTTCATTAATTCCATTCTTCATTCACTTCATGCAAACACACACCACAGCATAATTTTTCAAAACCTATTTGATTTAAGGGGTTTCAAAGCCACTCAACAAGTAAGTTTGATGTTCAATCATATGTCCAAAATCATGATTAGTTCAAATACTGCTTCTACTTAAATTCTCATCATCATTGTTTCTTCGTTTTCTGTTTCTGTTTCTGCTGCACTCAACAACAACGAGAGATTCAAAAGGGGAAATCAAACACAAAGTCAGAAAGACTTCTGGACGATCCTCAACCTCAAATTCAACAGCAAGAACAAGAAGCAAAGAAAGGGCTCTCTTTCTTCAGCCGGCTGAGGAAGGGGAACCAAGGACTCAATCTTCCGCGTTAGAACAGGTAAGCGATCATATCTCTTTTGAAACTTTTTAGTTAAAAGTTTCTGGCGATCACTGCACTTAGTTGCTATTTTTAATAGGTTAGTTTACACTAAACAACATAGATTTTTCATGTTAATCACACGGTCATTCTAAGCACCTACACTCCACAGTCCCAATAATCCAATAATCCGATTCTCAGAGTATGACACAATGTTCACTTATATATCAGATTTCCACCATAGCATTAAATCTCCAAATTGACCTTTGGCATCTATGATGTGGAAATTTGTGATGTTTCTGTACTGCAGGAAGTGGGTGGCACTTAAATGATTGAGTTTAGTCTCAGAAATAAAACAAACATCTTGATTGAGGGAGTAGGTTAACTGGTCTATATAGGAAGCTATCATGGACTATCTCCTTGCATGCTGCCAATTACTATCTTGGTTGATTCCGGGACATCACTCTGGACATTGCTTCTCCATTTAGTAAGAAGGAGCTACGCCTCACCCTTTTAGTCCAAAAAAGGAATCAAGAAAAAAAAAAAAAGAAATAAAAAGGCACACTAAGTCATATTGGGGTAGAGGTGCCTTTGAGATGAGATTAAGGCTTTTCATCTGCGTTTTAATCATAGTTCTAGAATAGAAGAACATTAGAACACCATGTTATCATTATTATAGAAAAATATCTAATTATTTCATCAGATAGTTGTTATTAAATAAATCAATTATAACAAACTTTATATCCAAATTTACGCTAAAGTGAGTCCTCAAGGGTATTTAGATTTAGATTGCACATCCCATGGCTTGCCCTAGATGAAATTGAAAAGCTGGATATTGTTTCTGGCAAGGGTGAAAAGGCAAGTTGGAGCTGTGTGAATATTTAACATCACCTAGCACTGTTGACAACCAGACTGGAAAGAAGATTCTTGTAAATAAGTGGGCTCTTTCTCTCTTTTTTTTTTTTTTTTCCCTGAAAGGTGATTCAGTTGGCCTGGTACACACACACACACACACACACATATATATATATATAGGCAAGCATTTTTCTATTAATAGGATGATAATTTCACACAAATCAATACTTTTGCCTAATTAGAGGATAGAGTAATACTTAGTATCTTACAATAGAAGATGCCATTGGTCCATATAGGCAAGTATTGTGGGAAAACAAGATTAGTGATCGGTTTGGGACTCCAGCAATGTGGGGATTTTCTTCCTTCTTGTTGTATTTTCCCGAATGAGAGTACCCATCTATTTATAGGGGCTACTCCCACTATTCATGAGATGTATCATTATTTTCATTATCTATGAAAATATTCTCTAGCTCATATATTCCTGAGCCCCATTAAGCCAACATGCTTAATGAAATTTTCCGCCGGTATACCTTTTGTCAAAGGATCGGCAATCATATCACTAGTGGGGATATAAGTTATTTTCACTTTCCCTTTCTGCACAATATCCCGAATATAATGATATTGTATTTCTATATGTTTTCCTCGGGAGCTATTCGCTCCACTGTTAATCAAGCTAATTGCCGCTTAATTCTCACAATATATCTCAACTGGTTCATCTATTAAGTTGAGATCCAAATCTTTTAGAAATCGTCTTATCCAGACTACATGAGTAGTAGCCATACTGCAAGCAATATACTCAACTTCTTGTATGTATCTTGCAACACATCTTTGTTTCTTGCTATTCCAAGAAACAGTTGCACCACCAAAGATGAACAAATGTCCCGACGTAGACTTTCCGTCATCTTTATCTCCTCCAAAGTCTGCATCTGAGTAACCAAGTACTTCAAGTATATCAGCTTGATAAATCAATTTGTAGTGCAAAGTTCCTTTCAGATATTTCATAATTCTTTTCATAGCTTCCCAATATGCTAGGCTAGGATTAGCTTGATATCGACTCACCAAGCTTACTTGATATGCTATGTCTGGTCTTGTATTCATCATTGCATACATCAAGTTTCCAACTGCTTCAGTATATGGCACCTTGAGCGGACCTTGTCCTTCTCCAGGTCATTGCTCTTTTCCTAACCGTTTTTCATAAACTAACGGTGTAGGTGCCGTATTACAATTATGCATTCTGAATTTCTTGAGTACAGACCGTAAATATTTTTCTTGATTTATACTTAACATTCTAGACTTTCTATCCCTTAGGATTTGTACTCCAAGAACATATGATGTCTCACCCATGCCTTACATCTCAAATTTTTTACTTAATTTAGATTTGATTTTATTTAACATCTCTATGTCATTTCCGGCGAGTAAAACGTCATCCACATATAGAGATGATATGGTGTAACTACTCCCACTTTTCATGACATATACACAATTATCCAACTTATTTGCAACAAACCCAAGTTGAATAATTGTCTCGTGAAATTTGAGATACCATTATTTAGAAGATTGTTTCAAATCATATATAGACTTCTTTAACTTGCATACTCTTTTCTCTTGGCCTTCCTCCTGAAATCCTTCAGGCTGTTGCATGTATATATTTTCCTTCAACTCTCCGCTGAGGAACGCAGTCTTGACATCTATCTGGAACAACTCCAGATCAAGATATGTAACAATAACCAAGATAATTCTTATAGATGCAAACTTAGCTACTGGAGAATATGTTTCTTGAAAATCTATACCTACCTTCTGATTATAACCCTTGGCAATTAACCGGGCCTTGAATTTATCAATCGACCCATCAGCACGAAACTTTTTCTTGAATATCCATTTGCACCCAATAGCCTTTCTATTCTTAGGTAAATCACATAGTTCCCATACTCCATTACTTTCATAGAGTTCATTTCTACCTTCATAGCTTCTGCCCACAAATCAAATTCCTGCGATTTCATCGCATCATTATAATTCACGGGATCTATATGATTTTTCTTATCTATGTCTACTGTTAGACATGAAGGTTCACATAAGTACAAATAATAATCATCCATCTATGTAGGTGGAGTTCTAGTTCTTTTGTTGCCAACTGCAGGTATATCAGGTTGTGATTCATTCATATGATTCTGTTCATTTTTCATTTCTGGTTGAGATACTTCCTCAATTTCTAAATCATTTCTAGGGATATTATTGTAATAGTCATCATCTATTACTAGCAGCAGTTCTTTCTCGCTTTCACAAGGTTCCTCTTCCTCTAGATTTTCTAGAAACGTTGTATCTCTATATTCAATGATCCCTTTCTCCTTATGGAAAAATCTATATCTAAATGATTTGTCGTAATATCTTATGAATCTGCATTTGAGAGTCTTAGATTCCAACTTATCTCTAAGTTGACTTATAGATTTTCTAGAAACGTTGTATCTCTATATTCAATGATCCCTTTCTCCTTATGGAAAAATCTATATCTAAATGATTTGTCGTAATATCTTATGAATCTGCATTTGAGAGTCTTAGATTCCAACTTATCTCTAAGTTGACTTAGAATAAGAACATGAGCTACAAATCCCCACTTCTTGAGATGACTCAAATGTGGTTTCCTATCATTCCATAATTCATAAGGTGTTCTCTCAACAGACTTAGCAGGAATTATATTCAAGATATAGTTTGTCGTAAGCAATGTCTCTCCTCACAAATTTTTAGGGAAACCTGAATACGATAGCATACATCTAACTGCATTCATCAATGTTCTATTTTTCTTTCTGCCACACCATTTTGTTGTAGCGTATAAGACATTGTTACATGTCTTTTAATTCCATATTCTTCACAATATAATTCAAATTCTCTTGAGATATATTCCCCACCTCTATCAGTCCTTAACACCTTTATATTTTTTCCAAGTTGCCTTTCTACTTCCATTTTATATTTCTTGAAGCAATTAAATGCTTCTGACTTTGCAGAGATTAAGTAGACATAGGCAAACTTAGAATAATCATCTATGAAAGTTATGAAATATTCCTTATTATTATGTCTTTTTACTTAGAGGGCCACAAATATCTGAGTGAACCAACTCTAATAATTTTTGTGATCTATGTCCTACCAAGAAGGATTTCTTAGTCATTTTTCCGACTAAACAATGTTCGCAAGGTGATAACTCTACCTTGGTCAATCCCGGTAAAATATTCAATTTCATCATTTGTTCTATTTTAGATTTATTAGAATATCCCAATCTAAAATGCCATAGATCATATTCTGATAAAACACACAAGGAATACTAAAAAACTTCTATATTATTATTCTCATTGTCAATTACAGGGATACAAAATAAATCATGCTCAGGAATAAATTTTATCATAGCAAGCACTTTCTTATCCTTCCCTATTGACACCCTTTGATTGTAGAATCTCACTTCAAGGCCTTTCTTCATTAGTGCCAGTACAAAGATCAGGCTCCGCCGAATTTTTGATGCATAAAACATATCTTTGAGTACCATGATGTTATCCACAAGATCTAGCCTATAAGTTCCAACACATTCCACATCGAGATAAGTGTTGTTTCCCATGTACACTCTCTACTCTCCAGTATTTAGCTTCTTTAGTGACACCAACCATTTCTTTGTCTTTGCAATATGTCGAGTAGCACCAGAGTCGACCCACCAATCATTTGAATAAGCCAGGGAAGTATTGCATTCTATTATGCCGATAAATTCTGTCTTTCCAGTTCCTCTATTTTCTGGATGTTTATTTTTACTCTTATTCTCTTACTTGTTGGGACAGTTAGTCTTGAAGTGACCAAACCTTCAACAACCGTAGCAAGCATCAGTAAGACCCTTCTTTCCTTTATTTTAGAATTTGTTCTTGAATTATGGCTTTCGCGGTCCACTGAAACGATTCTGGGCAATAGGCTTCCGGTGCGTAGCATTGACCTCTTCTAGGTTCACCTCTTGTCTCTTTCTTCTAACCAATACATCATGCTCAATTGCTAGCCTAGCTGGCATATCTATGATAGTTAAAGTGGAACCGTTCATTCTCAATGTTGTGACTGTCATATAAAGTGAAATTGGTAAACTATTTAATATTGTTGTCACTTGCATTTTTTCTAGAATTTCAGTTCCAACAGTAGATAGATCTTTAGTCATGACAATCATTTTATTAACATGTTCAATCACACTATCATCTTCTTACATTTTACATGTGTTGTAATGATGCAAAAGGAGTTGAATATTTACCTCAGTCTTGGTGTCATATTTCTCCTTGATAGCTTTCCATAGTTCATTGGACGTATTGTAAGTTTGAAAAAATTTTATTAAGTTGTCCTCCATGAACATGAGCATGAGGCTCTTAACCTTTCTATTATCCGATAACCGTTGATCCTGCTTTTTCCTTTCCACATCGGTAAAATTATCACTAAGTTCCGGGATTGTGGTATCGATTACATATTTTATATTGTTATGGATAAGTCCATATCTTATCTTGCGGTGCCACATATCATAATTAGTTCTATTTAACTTATCAAGTTTTGTCAATCCCGCCGCAATGAGTTTACTGGCCATTAGGACTAGAATAATACTGTAAAATAAATAATTTGATTCGGTTGTCGTTTTTCAAACAAATATTATAGTAAAAGTAAATTTAATATTCATCTTGATTAATTTCAACATATTTTTGTGAATAGTATTGTCAATTTTCTTCTATCTTATTTAATTTGTGAGCAAAAATATATCAAACATAAATTAAGTAACAAAGATGAACATATGCAAAGATTATATTCAAATAGAAGTGAAACATTAATAATTTAACTAATGTTTTACAATTACAACAAAAATTACAGGATATAAAATGTTAATGATATATATATATATATATATATATATATATATATATATATATATATATATATATATATATATATATATATATATATATTAACAAAAACAAGTAACCGATCAAACAAATGATAATAATAATAAGTAAAAATGATATGAATGCGTACAAATATTCCTATAAAAGAAATATTAATTTATATGTTGTTTTATATATCAGGGTATAAACATAAATATATTTTAAGACAAATAATGATGTATGTGCATTCAATGATGACAATAGAAAAAAAAAAAGATAAAGTAATTGTTTTCTGTATTGCGCAAATAAATTTTTTGGAATGATCTATATAACAGGGATATTAACACAATTATTAAAATATTATTGTACGTAACAGAAATGTAACAGGTACATCTTTACTTTTCTTTTTATCTAATGCAATCTATAATATTAAGTAAAAAGTTAACAAAATTAATATAAGAGATCTTACAAGTCCTAAGATGCAAAAGAGTTTTTAACTAACACGTTTTCTTATGCCAAATAAGATAAAAAGACAGCAATACAAGAAACTCTGAATTATAAGAAACTTCTTGAGAGCTACAGAGACTCTTTTAATGTTAGCAGGTTTCAAGGCATCATTACGCCCCTTGAGAAGGATGGATGCGTTGAAAGGTCAGATGCTGCTTTGGTAAAGTTGGCAGATGAGAAAGATCACAATGCTACCTCGAAAAGCCGAATGTTGGGAGTTCAAATAGAGTTCGGATCACCTCAGTAGGAGGTTGGTCCGAACTCCCTCAGTACCCACTGGGGGAGGGGGGCTGCATTTAATACAGTGGGGCCCAGATGAAGTATTTTTCGAATTTTAAATTCGGACTCTCCCCCCAGTGGGTACTGATTGAGTTCGGACCAACCTCCTACTGAGGTGATCCGAACTCGTTCAAATATGGCAAACAGGGACGCTGCTTTGGTAAAGCTGGCAGATGTGAAATACTTCGTGAGTTTATGTCCACTAAGTATTTATTACATTACGTCAATAAATCTATAAACACATGCACACAGGAATGACAAATATTTTTAAGCGTGAACATGACAAATACTATTTGTCCTATCTATAAAATATTTGTTGCGTTCAAAAAATTGTCCAAAAAAATATATAGATGACAAATATTTTTTAGACGTGACAAATAACTCGTGAGCATGACAACTAATACTTGTCACGTTACGCATTTAATATTTGTCTGGCCAACTTAAGAAAAAATTGTGCAATCCATGTGACACCAGTCTATGTGGACCAATCGTATCTTGCATTGTAAGATGACTAAATTTGCTATAAACATTATTGTAGACCATAATTCTAGTCTTAAGTCATTTTTGCAATAAAGTAATCTCACAGGCTTAAGAGTATAATTATGTGTCACACATATGGTTGAATAATAAGCAAAAATTTTAACTTATTTGAATGGGTGACCTCTCAAAATAAGCCCAAGGGAAGAAGTCAATCGTCCTACCAATTGGTTAATGTACCCAAGTGGGCTCGAACTGATGGGAGCCACATGACGAAATAGGTAAGAGAATGGTGACAATGCTGCAGTAGAATGTACCCTGTTTGATGACCTAATCCTCTCCTCCTGCCATCGCCATTAAATGGATGGCAGCGAGGGCCTTTTAACTACCAACTCCGGCCAAAGGCGGAAACAGAAGCTACAACACGTACGGCAATTGATCCGGTGCAGAGAGAGGGGGCCCGTTCAGCCTCCATTTTTTACTACTATAATTTGTGGTAAAGAATCCTTTTTTTTTATTTTTGAGATATAGTTGACATAGATCGAATAAGGGATTGGATCTAAAAACGAGAGCACATTACAATCGCAATCAAGATAAGAAATACATATAAAAAGAGAAAATCTTTTGAGCTTTCTCCGAACTTGAATCTATATATATATTATGGTATTCAAACATTAGTATTTCTTATTGCAGAGTTGGGGACTCGATCAGCCAACTAGCAAAGAGGTTGGAGTAGATCTACCTTGAAAGGAAAGAAAATGCCACTTGTTCCAAATCCACAAGTCTACCACAAATCATGTCCTCCACAGCATGGAGTCACCGAATGTGAGAACATCCTTATTATTTTAGATTTTTTACAAATAAACTACTATAATCTTTCAATATTATAAATATGTCCCTCTAATCTAACTATTTACATATAAGTTCTCTCAATCTTTCGTATATTCATTGAAAGTCTTCGCCATCAGGTCTGTAGGGTAGCTATTAAGAGAGGACTAACCAATGTTGGGTTAACTTTAATCCCACCATGGTTATCGTTCTACCCTCCCCCTCCCCCCTCTCCCACCCCCTCATGGTGGCCGCCAGCCAGAGTAGGTGCTCCAATGGCCACAGCGGCTTGAACTTGTCGCTTACCATGCAGATGGCACCATTGAAAATGGCATCGTCCTAACGACGGCCATTGCCCTTCCTGCGGAGGTGGATGAGGAGGGCAATGGCACCGCCGAGGAACTCGATCTACGTAGAGGAAGCAAGGGAGGGGCGGGGAAAGCGGTCTTAGAAGGCGTCGAAGACGGCGAGACATTTGTCAACGACGTGGTTGATGTCGGGGATGTAGGTCTAGAGGCCGTCGGAGAAGTTGTGGCCTTGGTGGTCTAGGGTGCAAACGGCAAAGCCGCCGTGCTCGGCAAAGAAGACAAAGGTGAGCTAGATGAGCCAGTTAAACTTGTGAAGACATGGGGTCGCCGGCGACCAGGATCTAAGACTAGGTGAAGATATTGATGTTGCATGGGTCGCAGTAGGTGGAGGTGGCGACGGCAATGCCATGCCGGGCGTAGAACTCCTCCGGCATCAAGGCGCTGAAGAGGCTTTTCTCGTTCGCCTCTACCACTGGGTACTCTCTCTGTGATGGATCTGTGTCGTGGCTCGCCCATTGCCGAGGCATCCCGACCCTTGCCGCCTCCTCCGTTGGCCATGACGACCACCGCCACAACACCCACAGCGGGCCCCGACTGATCCAACAACTTCTGCCTGGAGATTGGTAGCGTCAGCCGTCGGAGGACATAGGAAGTCGAGGCCAAGTGTCAAGATCGGGAGTCGTCGGAGTGGAAAGGGATGGGAGCGTAGGGCCTCAAGGGTGTTGGGTGTTAGGAGAAGACGGAATATTCTATGGCATATCTACTAGAGTAAACGTATGTTAAGCACATGAGCTTTTTACTAAACATTTGAAGATTGTGGGAGTTTATATGTAAATAGTTAGATTGGAGGAATTTATTTGTAATATTAAAAGATTGTAGAGACTTATTTATAAAAAAAGCTTATATTTTGTATCCTTTTGTACTTTCTATTCTATTTTTAAGTAAATAATGAAAATACCCGAAAGTCACGGAAGAGGATATTACGAATAAGTCCACTAAAATTAAAGTTCAAAACATCTAATTCGAACGTTGTGAAGAAAGATGAAAAAATAAGTCTCACTATTTGCTAATCCTCATAGATGTCGTAAAATGTGAAAAAAAAATATCATTAAATTCAAAAGCAAAACTTAGAAATAGAGGTACCAAAATAATTCAAAATATTAGAATTAGGGACAGAGTGATCAACGTACAAGCATTAGTATTCTACTCTGACTTTATATCACGTCTTAAATAGAGGAGAGAATTGACTGTAGCAGGGCCCCACATAACTTTTCAAGCTTTTGCGTGTGAGCAAAGTCCAGCTTGTAGCGATCCACGTGTGCTAGAGCAGACCTGTAAATACAGCTTAACAATAAATGTGAAAAATAAAGGATGTTTGATAAGATTTCGAAGTATGTGAGGCCCACTGGCCACAAAAATAATTGACATTCGATGATGTAAGAAAAGACATACTGTGTATTTGTCTCTCTTTAATTACATCTCAATGCTTAAATTTTAAATATTAATATTTTTTTAAGATATTCAATGTTCTTGGCTTCCCTTTGTTCCCTCATATACAGTGCTCTCTCAATTGGGAAGGGACCGCATTTTTAAAATGAGATTCCACATTTATCTACATGACATAGGCCTTGAAAATCAGATATGTAAAATCATCACTTTTTGAAAGTGTTTCCAAACACTGCCAAATTTTATTTGAGCATGCACGATAACATTTGAATTCCAATTTTTTATCTATATATAATTAATTTATCCGACCTTATCTGAGAGATCCTTTGAAGTGCCTTCCCAAATGTCTTCTCATTCTTCAGTCAGTGACTCTTTGGCAAGCTTCTGTATGCTGGAAGTATTTTCCCGTTCGATTAATACTTGCTGCAATACAGTACAGTCAGTTTGTTCGGATTTTTTATTTTTTATTCAGACTTTTTAAAATTTTTTGAGGGCGTCCGATCAAAAATCGGACAGTACAGTCAGGTTGTTCGGATCAGTCCTGATCCGACTGCATAATTTTAAAAATATATATATATTTTTTACACGTAAATCAAGATTTGTATCAAATATTTTTTTTCGAAAAAAAATATATACAAACGGGTTGAAGCCGACCCAAACAACTTGTCGTACCATCCGATTTTTGATCAGACGTTTTAAATTTTTTTTTTAAATCTAAATTAAAAGTAAAAATAAAAAATCTCTTAAAAACTTAGACGGGCCGCACAGTAACCATCCGATCCGGTTGGATCATACAAATGTTGTGCCATACATTGCAGCAAGTATTACTCTTGGCGTTGATATCTATTTACAGACAGGTCTCCAGGACTCTCATATCATAGTCAACGGTAGGGCTGGAGAGGATTAATATGAAATCTAATCTGGTCTTAGCCTATAACATTTGATCTAATCTACAAATTTATACATTGAAATTGTACTTATAAGATTTCACCTGCACCTATTGTGGGTCGGATAATGGATCGATTAGACCAAATTAATTCTACCAGGATATGAATCATCTAATATTACTATATATAGTATTTAATAATGTAGAGATAATTATTTGATTATTGCTCCCCTTGATTAAAGATAGATCTAAATTGTGGCTTGATTTTCGACGCGGGTAAGTTGATACATGAGACCTTGCTTTTATTATTATTTTTCAACCATGTTTCTTTGTGAATGTAGATCAGTTAAAAAATTTTAATCTTTATATACTTTATATTTTTCAAATAAAAGTGAGATATAACTACCTTTTGTTAAATATAGAGGTTACATAGAGTTTTTCTTAAATTAGGTAGATACAAATAAAAAACCAAAATTAAAATTTTGAATCCCAATTTACAACCGACGGTATGAATGTATGTGAAGGAAACCCTAGTTGAAGTGGAAACGTTGAACATTGTTAACCAGTTGAATAAAGAAACGTAACCAAATTGGAGGATGTTGGACATTGGATTTCGGACACGTGGATGCCACGGAGAAAAGTCGGATTCATATTTCCAGTCAAGGCACAACAAGTCACTGGACAGCTGTAAATAGCGGAAGTAGGAGAGATGCCGTACGGTAAGTGCCCACCACAGTTCCTGGCACGTGCATAACGAAATCAAAAGGTCTCCATATGTTCTACGGACACCTGTTATAAGATCATCGTTTTACTTAGAACCTAGATCTTCTACGGTCCTCGTTAGACCGTAGATAGAGGATTAATACAAACAGAAAAAGAGGAAAAAACCCGAAAAACACCGTGCCCGACTCCTCTTGAATTCGATTCGGACTCTTTTACTTATCACGTGGGGTCGTTTTGTGCATTGTAAAATGAGGTAAAGTATGAACATGTCCGATGTAGTTGGTTTACTTTACCTCTTAATTAAGACATCTCACGTTCTATTTTTAGTTGGAGTCCAAAAAGTAAAATCTCTTCTAGGTATTTATTTTCAGCCTATAAAATTACTTTGTCCGACGATTAAGTAGACCTGAATTTTTTGCCAATTAAGTAGAATTATTGATAAATTTGAAATTATCTCTAACTCCAGAGGACCTCTCAGATTTTGCCCTTAGTCACCTAAATCTGTACTCATTAAAAAAAATCATAAAATATCATATTTTTCTTGTGTTTGAAGTATTTTAAATTATTTGACACCACTTTGTTGTATGTTTGGTATGTCCAAAGTTACTTTATTTCTAAATAGGTAGACTCCTGAAATTATTTTTTTAATTCATTTTAATTTTCAGTCTAAATCACCGTAAATCAAAATTAGTAATTTTAAAATTGATCACTTAAAAAATTAACATTTTACTTTTAATTAATAATTCTAAAATCAAATTTTACAATATTTTATAACGCACCTGTGATCGGTAGGTTGAGCAGTGCCTAATAATTGCATCTTTCTAGATAGACGCTACGAACCTCAAAAGGCAGCAGACCAGACACCTCACCGCCCTGTCCCAAAGATTTTTTAAGGACCCGCCATGCTCCCCGTGCCGTACGTAGGGTTATAACTTTGGGCAGGTCGGTACGCAGGTCTTTCACTACTACGACCTTAAATGAATTGCTTTTGAGTGGAGGGTCATTTAAATTCAACGATATTAATATATATAAACGATAACTTAGATCATCAAAATGCATCTTATTTAATTTTATATTTTTAAATAAAAATTAAATTTCGATTATAACATAAGCAAATATTCTAAAGTAATAGTTATATTATTCTTGCCCCTTCCTTTTTTTATTACTTTGTTAAGGTAAATATATAGGTAAATTTATTCATTTATTTCTACATAAAATTTTGATAGTGAAAAAGAAGAGTTAAAAATATAAACTACCAAGGATATAATTCAACTGAATCAAACTCAATATGAAAGTTGGGTTAATTGCATATGTGGGTTAGATTAAGACATTATTAGATAAGTTGGATTAAGATTGAGGAGATACGGTTGATGATAGAGTTATAATTGAAGAATCATGACATAAACTGTGTTAGGGTTGATGATGGTTGCACCGCAAAAGGTACGGTGAGTGTTTCTTTATGCTGTTAGGTTATAAGTTTGATACGCTAATTTTGTCAAAAGGAGAAAAAAAAAAAAAAAAAAAAAAAGGGAACTTTACGTAAGGAAATTGGAGAAGCTTAGTGTTAGGTTTAAAGCTCACGCAACTTGATTTTGTCAAAGAACATTAAAAAAGGTTCCATATATAGGAAACTAGACATCTCGCACGGAGGTTGGTCTGAATCTGTCAGATACAGGTCCACGTTCCTAGGTATAATGACGATATTTTCGTCAGTAGAGCATATTTGTATGTTAAGGATCATGACAAGATCGTCTCTGTGGATATCACTGTATGAATGGTGCTTTTGCTGTGTATAATAACATATCTTTTGCTTTAAGAAAAAAAAAAGAAGCCACACAAGGAGTGCCAACTATTCAAGAATGAGAAGCAATCAAATGATAGGAAATTAATTCTCACAAAATTATTTCAGTGAAGTTCTAGAATATTCGTCTCAAGTTGTCCGAAAATATCTCTTTGGAGAGGAGACAGACAAATGGACCACATGCAGAAAGAATACATAAACGAGAGGGAAGAGAGAGAGAAAAGGGAGAGAAGAAAAACATAATTATATATGCCACAATGTTAAAGAGCCATTTGGTTTGACATAAACATTTGCTTTGAAGTCACTAATCTTCAGACTAAGGAAAACAAGATCATAGTGAGCCTTCAGGTTAAAAGCACGAGTCTTAAGACTTTTGCGGATCCTTTGAGAGTTTAGGGGGACCCCTTTGGGAGTCAAAGGAACTTTGGAACCTAATAACAACAATACTCCAAAAATAAGGACAACTCCATGAATTAACCATTTGTCGCATTTTTCAAACAAAGAAAAGTCGCAAAGTAAGTACTCTACAAGTAAATAGGTTTTATAATATTTTATAATATTTCACACTAGACAAAGAAACTCCTAAATAATTAAAAAGTAATATCATATACTCTTTCAGCACGACCTTTATACAACATCACTTTGCACTCTACATTCTTATGGGGTAAAAATTTTAGGAACACAGATGGCCTACGGCCGTCCGCGGACCATAGCCGGTCAGTAACGTGGAAGAGAAGGAGGGACGAAAAACCCTAAAAATTGCATCCCATCCAAGATCCCTCCCCTCACCACTTTACTTTACTGACCGGCTACATTCCACGGAAGATCCTAGGCAATCCGCACTCAAATTTTAGACCTTCCCTATGTTGACACCAAAATTATGCAAACATGAAAGTATAACCTCCACCACCACAGCTAAGTGAGAAGAGCAAGAAAACCTAATTAGCTAGCATTAATCCCAAGCATGTGCATTCCTAATCCCACCGGCATCACCTCATGTACTCGATCCGGACGCCCTCGACTGCAACGTCGGCCCCGGTACGGCCCCGCGGCACCAGCGACACCCACACGCTGTCGTCCCCATCGGCGCCGAGGTCCCGCAGCAGCTCCGATATCCCCAGCTTCAGCGTGGCCTTCGTCTTCCTCTGCGCGCCGCCGTCGACCCGCTTCCCGCCGCTGCGCACGTTCACGAAGGTCCCCGCGAACTCCCTCGCCCGGGGCCCTGCCGTGGCCAGTATTTCTGGCTGCTCGGCGTCGAGCAGGTTGATGAACACATCAAACTTGATGTAGGTGTCCCTCTTGACGTTGATCCCGTACACGACCAGCACCTCCTCCTCCATGTTATCTTCCTTTCTCGCTTCTACTGTTTGGTGCTTCTTCGGCCTCTGCACCTTGGCTCTGATGGTTGTGTCGAGCACACGGCCCTGGGGCCCGAACTCTGCAGAGTAGTGGACGTCGTGATGATGGTGGTGGTGCTGCTGCTCCTCCCCTGGCAGCCTGATGAGCTGTTGGTTTAGCTTGTCATCCCTCTTCTTGAGGATGGAGCGAGCGACCTCGGGGGGGACGGCCGGCTTCGGCCGCGCATGGAGCCAGGGGAGGTCGGTCTCCTCGTAGGTGTAGCCCAGCTTGGTGTTGTCGAGGCAGTCACGGACACGGATGCGGACGAACTGGAGGTTCTCGTCGTAGAAGGTGAAGGCGGTGTCGAGCCAGTCGGGGTCTGTGAACTCGGGCTCGTGGGCGCGCAGGGTGTGCTTCCACACGGTCCACAGGCGGTCGATGTTGGCGTGGTGGGCGTAGAAGATGGGGTCGCGTGCGGCGGAGTAGAATGCGCCCATGTTCTCGCGCTCATAGTTATGCGGGCTGCCCACCCAGGTATGCAGCGTGTTGTGGGGGGCCTCCTCGATGGTGCCCGGCCCGTCGCACACGCCGTTCTCGCCGGCGCGCAGCTTGCAGCCCATGAAGAGCTCCGCCTTCCGGGCACCCGACACCATCTGGTGGTACATGAAGGCGAGGTTGGTGGCGACCTGGTCGTCCGGGCTCAGCCCGCTCTCTATCTCGTAGTAGTTCACGTCGGCGACCTGCGGGGGCAGGTGGGCGTAGTCGCGCTCCGTGTTGTTGAAGGACCCCTTGGTGTAGAACTCCGGGATCACCATGCCCACCGGGGCGTCCCAGTTCCAGTAGGGCAGCGCGAAGCTGTCGTCGCCGATGAGCTTGCCGAGTATCCGCTCGTGGAAGTAGACGAAGGCGCGGTGCCAGGGGAAGAAGAACCACGAGCGGTGGATCTTGAACAGCGCAGTGGAGTTGATCTGGTCGTAGGAGCCGGTGCAGTAGAGGCAGTGGTTGTTGGCCTGGCGCAGGAAGTTGTGGGGGTGGTCGGACGGCAGCGACTTCATGATGGCGACCGCCCGCTCGTACTTGGCCAAGTACTCGGCGTCGTTGGCCACAAGGTGGGCGGGGCGCCGCACGCGCAGCGGCGAGGTGCCCCTCTCGGGCAGCTTGAAGTCCACCACGGTCTGGTCGGCGTCGCGCCGGGGAGGGCAGCAGTACATGGGGACGTCGGCGTCGGTGACAGACCAGTGGCACCTCGTCAGGTTGGCCGCCATGGGGCGGTAGCTCTCGCCGGCAGGGGCCTCCAGCTGGGTGGAGGGAGGCTTCTCTCCTCCAAACGCAGCCCGAAGCAGCAAGCTTTTGATACATCCAAGTGCGAAGTGCCCTCCTCCATAGCTCTCCGCCTCGCTGCAGTAGGAACATCAATTAAGTATTCCAAGAAACAAGAGATTAATGTGTTCATTAGAGACCTAGCTAGCTAGCTAGCTACATGAAGCATGAATGTTCACAAACCTAGTGTGCCCGCCGAGGAAAAGATGGCCACAGAAGAGGAAGACGAGGAGGACTCCGGCGGCCACAGAAACTGGCAGTTTCATTGTGTTGGAGAACACTAATCTTGCAGCAAACCTCCTCAGTGGCCGAAGAAGAAGAGGTAGAAGAAGTCAAGTAGTAGCTCAAAGGTTGGCTCGCAATTGGTTGGCAATAAAAGCTCTCTCTCCTTGAGCACAATGCTTGGGCTGCTGGTGGTTGTGGCAGGGCCGGGTCTGGGGGAGCATCTCAGATATGTATATATACTACATGATCACAGGCTCCATCATTCAAACTTGTAGCAGTCCCTCAGCAATCGCAACTTTCATGTGCTCGTCTAATTGGCTGGCGGTAATAGCGCCTTAAAGGAGGCACAGTGAAGACAATAATGGCGCCTAAAGGTTGGATCGTACGATCAAGTCTATTTAAGTTTTTTTTTTCTTTCCGAAAAGTCTTCGAATAAATCTTAATTACTTATTTGTACGATCAATGTACTCATGCCTGCTGGTTTATTGGAAGAAGCAGTTCTACTAAAAATTATGAATTATTTATCCTAACTAACTAGAATAAGTATTAACTAATGATACTTACTTTTTATTTTTAAATTTATTTTACTTAATATATTTTCTTATTTGAGATAAAATAATAATTTCTTTCTGAAGAAAAAGAAGGTCATATTCAAGCGTGCATAAACAATCTAGATTCACAGGGACTTATAATTACAAGTTTTACCTTTTGTTGTCCCATCTTATTTTTTCGGTCCACGCATCTGTTAGTAAGCTTCTGTCTTAGGCCACCGTTCTTGCCAATTATCACTACCTCACATCATTTATTCACCGTTTACATATTTAAGATACCAAAGATGTCATGATATACAACTAGATGATGGTTTATTGGTTGTGACTCCTTCCCCATCACAAATTCATCGTGGAGGATACATGCAATGGCGTGCGCAGAAATTTTGTCTCGTAGAGTCACTGAGACATTAGGTCATAAGCATGACTATAGGTCAGTAGGGTCTTGAGCTACGTCATATGAAATCTTGGCTTGGGTCAATCGGATTCTAGGCGGGGTAGGTAAAGTTTCGGACTAGACTGTTTTAGATTGGATCAATAGATGTGACAAAATTCAATACAGTCCCAAGACCCCACTAGATGAACGTTGGATCCTCCACTCATACATGAAGGGGATCATGGTTACAGATGATTGTGCCACTTTCACTGTATAAAAGAGTGTGTGAGAAAAAAATGCGGACAGATGGCAATGATTTATTTATTATATATGTAGGCCAATAAAATAAAGATTTTATTTGGATATCGATTTGTTATAAATATAGTGAATTCGAAATAAGTTCATGTATCCGATCTATATTTTAATATTAGTCCTTATAAATTTAAATCTTTTAATTTTTAATCCCTATTACTTGCTTCTGTCGATTTTTTTATCTCTATCATAGTTAAACAAAAGTTTAAGTTTGGATCACTCTAAAAAAAGGCTCTTTTACGCTGCCGATGCAGTCAAAATAAAAAATATATATTTTTAGGTTGTCTAAAATATGTCCCACATGTTCAAATAAGCTAATCTCCAGTGATGATCTAAAAACCCTAAAAGATTAAAAAAAATTATTATTAGGCCCGATCTATTAAGGGTCAGATTTTATTATTTAGTGGGGTCAACTTTTAATTTTTAGGAGTCATTTCAAGTTTTTCTATCTATCTTAACATTTGTTTGAAGAATACTCCATGAATATTTATTTATTTTAAATGATTCTTAATTAAAAAAATGATTAATAAATTAGATTAAATTTATAAAGATTAATATCAAAATATGTGAGATACAGAGATTTATTTCGATTTCACTATATTTACAGGGAATGATATCTAAAAAAATCCTAAAATAAAATTAATGGGATATTTAGTGGGACAGGCGATCTAATTCCCATGCAAAGGACAATGTTTAGAAACTGTGAATTCAGAATCAGATCAGACCACACGTTTCTTTATGGCTTAGACAATTCAATGTTGGATCACCTCATGTATGTATTATTTATTTCTATTAGATAATAAAAAAATTATGTCTCTCCGTACTCTAATATCTTAGATCGAGCAAAGGCAGTTCGGAAAGGAGAGGTGCTGCTTCGACCACGAGGGTGTAAAGCAAATGTGGGTGGTGGTACGAGTGGTCAAACGCACCGTGGAACGCATGGTTGGCGAGGGCGGCCCGAGTCGAAGACGCTGCAAGGCGTTGGCGGGCCCGCTGGCGTGACCAAATCCGTAAGTTTGAGGAGCAAGACTTGCGGTGTTGTAGTCAACATTTTGAAACCCGGACCGGCCATGGAACAGTTCAAGGTTCCGGTTTGATTTTCTGTAATTCAACTGTGTTGAACTGGTAGTCGAACCGGACTAGTCATCTAGTTATTTTACTTATATATATGGTGCGAACAGAGTTA
Organism: Zantedeschia hybrid cultivar; assembly: GCA_030544215.1. Lineage (NCBI taxonomy): Eukaryota > Viridiplantae > Streptophyta > Magnoliopsida > Alismatales > Araceae > Zantedeschia > Zantedeschia hybrid cultivar. Next base: position 54,594,135 of record JARZZO010000004.1, read on the forward strand.
CGGTGCGAACTTACCCTTCCGTGCAGTAGAACTGCATGCATAATTTGGCCTCCTTATTTATATTGAAAAAAGATAAAAATTATTATAATTTTTTAAATATTTAACTTTTTGTTCCGCAATAAATTTCATCTCTTTTGGTTAAAGATTCATCGTCAGATCATATGTAAATTGATTGTAGCCGTCGAATCTTATGCAAGTAGGTTGACGATGAATATTAAAATTCTACGGGATTAGAATAACCTTAAAAGTAATTTGATCAATTTTTTTATTTTTTATTAGTTTTCATAATTTTTAAAACTCAAAATTTATATTTTTTACGATTTCTCATAATTTTTTACATTTATATTTATAGAATAAATTCCACAGGATGCGTTCACCTGACACGGTGCCATCTTGTGTTCATACATCATTGTCCTCCTTGAGCAGGGACTAATTTATTCATCGGCCATCATGTACAACGTGAAGTCTTCTGGACCTCACTTTTTTAGAATGGGATCGTCTGAATCTTGTGTATTTGCACGTCATTTTGAAAAGTAAACGGCTTGTATACTTTTGTACAAGTCTGTTTTATGTGTCTGAAGATATTAATTAGCAGTCTAAACGTATAGATCCAGACGATCTGGTTCTCTCTTTTTAGACGTTTCTATGCTTCCTCTCGAATAAAGGTGAATATAATACATCAATTTTCTTTTTCAAAGGAGCACGTAAGATTTCATGCTGTGCATGACGGCCAGTGAATAAATTAACCCTGTACATGACGCCAGGTGAACACAGACTCTGGAATTTATTCTATGCACTGTGTGCCATTACTTGGTGAGATTAACCGGCGACGAACTGAACCAGACCAGCGGATTTTGGAATAAAACGAGGGGTGTTTTGCATGTGCCTACGTGGCTGGCATCGTTGATGAACGAGCGGACAAAACCCTAGCAGTGGGGGGATCGATGTGGACTGCTCGAGGCCCATGACTAAGGAGGGGACATGGCAGGGCCGGCGGCATCCAGCCTGGTGATACGATTCGCCGGAGGTGGGGGACCTTAGGGTTCCCGGCGGTGGAGGCTTCTTTGAGGAGATCCCTGTGGGTGATGTGTGATCAAATTAATATTTGAGAAATATTTATCGCAGTGTCTTTTTCGGCATTTGTACAATAATGGTCGTGACATCGTTTGATCTGTGGATTGGATGGGACGGATTACCTAAGACTTACTGCATCTCTTGTAAGATGATGTTTTATTATATTAATGCTCAAAAAGCAGTACAACAAACACTTCTCTTTATATTTTTATCTTAACTCAGTCATCAAGTTATCCAGATTATCCCCCTTCTTTTTGAGTTTTGAATATTTTTGCTTAAATAAGTGGCTCATGGCTAAGTATTTAGAATGCCTCTCATGTGAGAGAGATTTGAATCTCACACGTGTATCCGTATTAGGGATATTCCAATATCGAACATAATTATTTCGCCTAATTAATTAGATAACTATCTCACTCCAACTCCACCACGTATTGAAAGAAGAAATCCTATAAATCAGATATTTCAACATCGAACCTAGTTATTTTACCTAATTAGATAACCATCGCACTCCAACTCCACCACGTACTGAAAGAAGAAATCCTATAAATCATACCCTCACTTGTGGGATGCATGTGATGAATAGGAATTAATTGAATCTGTGACCTCCCAAAGTAAAGGGTGTGTTTGGCAAAACTCCACTTCTTATATAGAATGAGTTGAGAGAGAGAAATTATAATTAAGTTTGCTTTGTTACAAAAATCAACTTTTTCATAACAACTTCATTTTTTTTCAATTGTGGAAGCTCCTCTCTTGCAATTTTTAGTTGAAGGACAAAACATAAGTAAAACACCACATAAATGACTTTTAAAATCTAATAACTTTCGCAAAAAATAACTGAATGAAAATATGAAAGTACTTCCAAATGAAAACTGTGCTAACCGTGACTAGAAACACAATAAAATCCATATATACCAACTGAGTTAAGGCCAGTTGGTTTGAGCATTGAAGACATAGCGGTATGCATCATGAATCGTGTTTTAATTAGATGCACTATTGTCTTCAATCATGTTTTAATAAAACATCATCTTACATCATTGAAGACATCTCGGTATGCATCATTGAAGACAATAAATTCCTTTGTCTCTTTCTTTTTGGTTCCAGGAACCCGGAAAATTCTTCTTTCCAGGTAAGTTGGATCATCTATTTTGGTTTCTACAACTTTCATATTCTACACACATGATTGTTGAATTTGACTTTGATCACATGCCATGCTGATTCTGTTCTAATTTGTTCTTATTCTCACAAATGCAGTTTATAATTTTGCAAATGGATAGTATTTGGCTGTCAACTTCATTCCCTATCAATGGGTGTTTAAAAACTCAGGCCCTGGGACAAAATATTCTATGTCATGTTACGAATTAATTTTACTAACAGTTTTTCTAGTACCAAAAAAATATTAAATTAAAGCACTATTCATGTGTAAGTTTAGTCCATATTAATAAAAAATGGTCTTCCTCTTGTCTAAATTTGAGCAAGAATCAAATTATTAAAATAAAAAATGTCTCTTGATTAGTACCTTAATAAAATTTTATACACTCCCCCTCCCACGTTCAAAATCCTGACTATGCTCCCCAGATGATGGTATGTTGAATGCGCACAATTCATTGCTCTCATTTCTAATAATTGCTTTCAGAAGAAACCTTAACGTCCATTAGTTATTTAATTGTCTTAATACTATTTTATTTCTATATATACTTGCTGTTATTATTCTATGCTTACTGTTATTATTCCTTTATCATATGCTCTTATCCTTATCATTTTATTAATTATCTATTATAACAGTTTTAAAATGATTATAATGAATATCTATATTCGCACAATTTATTTTCAGATTCTATTGCACATACGTGTTTCTATTTTCTTGTTGTTTTCCTATGAATTTTGTGAACATGTTTTCTTTCGATGATCTATTTTTCTGATTCTTTACATTCTGGGGATATACTTCCTGCTTAATTTATTTTCAAGGAAAAATGTAGAGTGCAATCCCCCACCTCCCAACTAATCTAATAATCTCTTTCGCACTAAAGTTAAATAAAGTCTAATTGATGTTAATTAGTTCTTAATTACTAAAATTCTTTGCTTTAGATGGATCCACACCCAAATTGTCATAGACAGTCTTTGGACGCATTTTTTAAAAAGAAAAATAGATGAATGGACATCGAGCGTTATTAGAAAAAATATGATTTACTTTTTATATTAAATATATATCATATTCTATATAAATTTTTAGGGAATTGTATCTCTATATTGATCCCTCAAAATAGAATGGAAAATCCTTCTTAGTAGCTGCCTTGTCTATTGGTCTGACCCTTCCTACCGAACCGACATTATTTAATCAGGTGCACCACGTGCCATGGTGCCTGATCATTAGGAAACTAAAAACGGATACCCCCTTGACAAAAATCCACTTGTGTCCGTCACATAAGACATTTTTTTCTTGAGATGAGAGCCTCTTAGGTGTGATTTGGTGCATCCTAGATGTTGTAAAATACTAATCTTGAATCGGTTTTAAAATTAATACAAATAATTTTTTTTATTGCAAAATCATGGGTTTTGATTTACAGTGATTATAGGGTGCAACCTAAATCAAATTAAAAAAAACATTTTAGGAGCCAACCGATTTTGAAATATAACAACTTAAGACGCATCAAATCACACCTAAGAGGCTCTCATAAGAAAAATAATTTACAATATACCAAACATAAGAAAAACACCGTTTTACAATTGTTTATGATGTTTTAGGGTTGTTTCCGACCCAACAAACAACATCTATTCGCCTATGATACGGACACGAGTGTCAAGTGTCGACACAAATACGTGCGTCGGACGCAGTAATATCTTAAAAATAGGATACGAGGGTACGGAGAACATACAAATATATATACATGAATACGTAGTTACACATATATATAATAAAATATAATTACTAAAGTTTATCGAAAATATAAAAGATATAACTCAAATACATCAAATTTTATCATATAGACAAATATTCTGAAAAGATATACTAAGTATTCTAAGAAATTTCTACTATTTACTTTGAAATCTTGAAATAGAGGGTTGGACACGAGTGTCCGAATGTTGTGTTACGTTTGAGTGTCCGACACGGCCCTCTAAGATAAATATAAGTGTCCACCAAATCATAGTTACTCACTTTACCGATAGAAGCGAGTAAGTTTGAAAGGACTCAAGCCTTAAGTACTTTACTGCATTGTAAACCTTATATTAAGCCGCCACTATAAAATGTCATATTAACGACTCAACCAGGGTGACACTGGTTGAGGGGAACATCGATCTCCAATCTACGGAGCTCATAACTCTATCAAGCCTCTCCTTGATGTGGAATTTCGCTGATCCTCTATTTGTCCAGGTAAAGGCTGGCTCACTAAACCCCAAATCAAGCAAACTAGCTTTGCCCACAAAATTCTTGAAATCTTCTAGATAACACCGAATTCATGTCCCCCATGATGAAGGTGGGACTAGGATAAGTAATCAACAGATGAAGAACTTTGTTCCAAAATGCTTTCCTGTGTTCTCTTCTGGGGGGTCCATAAATACATACAAGAATCCAGCTCTTATAAGGTGGGAAATTGTTCATTTCAGCAATATTAATCCAATGCTGACCAAAGCTCAAAATACTGATATTAACATCATGTTGCCACTATAGACATGGGCCACTTGCTTTACCCTCTGCATTAATATTGTGGAAATTTGTGATGTTTTTGTTGATAAGGCACTGAGAGACGGACCGATCTGTAGCTTTGGTCTCCAACAAGAATACAATGTGACGCTTAATAGAACGGGATATCTGGTGGATATAGGAGAAGGGTCCCATGCATACCTTGAGTGGCATTTTGATTGGAGAATATGAGAAGAATAAGGGCGAATAAGGAGAGAATAAGTTTAATTTTGCTTTGACAAGCGAAATGGCTTATAACGTGGAGAATAGCGTATTCGAAGAATAAGACATCTTACTTTAGACTCAAGAATTACTTATTCTTCATATTCCGTCACCGGGTCTCACAAAACTATCCAACTGAAACACTCCTTATTCTAATATATGCTATTCTTTCAGTAGGTCTCACGTAATAACTTATTCTACAAACAAAGTGGAGCGAACAATAGTTCTAACTAATTAGCCTCATTTGTTCCCCTGTGGCTAGTTTAGGTCCGTCGCAACAACCTGTTAATTTATTGGACTGGTCGGGTTTGCCGAAGAGGTGGATGTATAATTGGCATTGGTGGGGTTACTAGAAACTTTGGTGGTTCATCTCAATTGTGACTTTTTGGCTGTACAAGTGGAATCAATTGGGTTTTGGAGACCCAATAAATTTGGGGACAGGTAGAGGGGACAGTATGGATGGTTGTAAGAATCAATCTGTGGGGCAGTTGGTTTCTCACCTTGCCTCTCAATTGGGAGGTCTAGGATTTGAATCTGGTTGAAGTCTAAAAACTCTCCAGCCATGCAACCTATTCGCACTGTCGGATATTTATCCCTGGTCCGTGGGATTACTTTCCTGGAAATCAGTTCGACCTGAAATTCTCGCCTAATTAGGCGGACCTTTCAACCGCTTCGGATTTATCTCCAAGACGCTAGAGGACTTTTCGGGTTCCACAGATTAGAATCTCGGTCACTTGTATATACTTGTAAATACTTGGCCTATGTGTCTCCTGCAAAAAAAAAAAAAAAAAAAAGGTATGGAAGGTTGTGTTCTCCTGCATCAATATGGCTTTTTTAGTATCTCTGGTTTTGACTAGAGGTGGGATGGGGTCCTTTCTTTTAGCAGGGGGAATGTGGGGGAGGGGGGTACATTTTATTTGTTCCACCTGCTGGATAAATTGTGTCTCCATCAAGTGTAGGTCCAGAGGGTAGTGATGACTAATGGGCTGGATAGCCAGGTCTGATCTTTGTGAAGAGGGGTGGTTTATTGGGTAGTATGGGGGGCATAGAGCTGGGTGGCGGTAGGTGAGGGGCAGGTGTAGCTGGTGGTGCAGGACAGATGGTATAGAAACTAGGCAGGTAGGATAAGAGAGGGAAGTTTAAAGGAAGGCGGAAAGGGCAAAGCTCCCTTTCTACTATGGGAACTACCATCACCAATTCCCATCTACTCTAAAATCACCACCAGTCTATTACTAAAGAATCCTAAATGTATATGGCTGTTAATTCAAGTGACATAGATTATTCTGCTTTCATATGGGAACAAGAAATCTCTAGACAGCGTTCTGTCTAAGAAGAATGCTATTATATTATATTTTTTTATGACCATCTTTGTCATCATTAAAAGTTATTTCATTAGTTGATCAGATTGTTCTTATTCAAATTATTTTTATATAATTTATTTTTAATTAATATACTTAATGAGAATTCTTTGATTAAATAATCAAATGATTACTAATAATGAACATAGTAAAGAAAATGATAAAAGGTGTGATGTAACAGCATTCCTCTTTTCCAAAGAAAGGTTTGGGTGCATTTTGCCCTCGCACACCATATCAGAATATTCTTACAACTTGATCTGAAATCCAACGGTCTAAAAATTTTAAAAATAAAAAATTGTGTCATATTTTATCTGGCTCAGTCTATTAAAGACTTTTTTTTACTTTTTTGAGCTGCACTGCATGCATTGCAGCAGTCTTACTCTTCAATTTTTGACAACATCAAAAGTCATCAGTGTTGGAACAGTCACAAATATTGCTCTAGCGACCGCCTCCCACAGCCATCACAAATTTTATAAAAATTTATATCAGTAAAATTGACAGTGAATTTCATTTGATATAATGCATATGAATTAATAATTGTTATAAATTGATGTAATTAATAATATTTTATGTATTTTTTATTAAATTAGTATTTGTTAGAGATTTCTTATCCCTAGTGACATCAAAAGTGTGGTGCCGCTGCGGCCTCTTCCAAAACTCGTATCAAATAACAAATCTACATTGTTAATTAAGTCTTCTCTATTATCAATTAAATAGTTGCATACAAAAAATCATGTATTAGAAGGGTCCTATATATGCACTAAGTTGCTTACTTTATGAGCATGTGTAGAGAAACTAATGTCAAATGTATATAATCTTGGATGCATAGTGTTGTTTGTAGATGGTTGAGACGATTTAATGCATAGCGTGGACTTAGTATTTGAGAATTATTCACGAGGCATCGGGGTAGGACATTGCATCTTTGATGCTACTGATTCTACTCTCTCTCTCTCTCTCTCTCTCTCTCTCTCTCTATTTAATTTAAATTATCAAAATAAATTGTTCAAACTAAGCACAAAATAGATATCGTATGATAGAAAGTCATGATTGTTAGATAAAAAGAATTATATGTAACTAATTAAGTGAATGCATTATCACGTTTGTATGCATGTTTCTTGAAAGGTTCTTGAAAGGATGGTTTTTTTTCTTTACTAACTAAATTTTAATATCATAGATATTTACAAACAATCCCGTTCAAAGTCAATTGTCTTATAGTTGCACCACATATGTTCATCTTGATTGCAAGAAACTTGACCTTTTGTTTGAGGGTTTTTCTGTTCAGGTTTGCACTTGATGATACTCGTAATCAATATTGGTAAATCTATAATGCCTCTAAACAAAACCAGAGTTATTTACTCTCGGAAAAACTTCTCCTTCTGCTACTTTATAGCCAGGAATCTAGCTAGCTGAAGTCTTGAGATCATACTTCATTAGCATTGTTAAAGGAATAGTTCCCAACAAATTAACCTATTTGGCAGAGTCGTATACCAGAGAAGAGACAATCTAATGCTTAAGTCAACATCCAAACAAAGATAAGAAAAAATGAAAAAAGAAGTTAGGAGTGTTTGAGGAGAATCAGAGAGCAATCATAACTTCATTCTCTGTTGGGAACAACCCTATTCATGGAACATCTTGTATTATGTGTTCTTCGAAAGTTTGAATTGGGCCAAGCAATAAAGAGCCCATCGTAGGTCCGGTCCACATGACTCCAGCCAGTTCAGGCCAACCGCACTGGCCACACTCATGTTAAGTATCCAAGTGAAAAGAAATACTTGCTACACTCTTTAGGGTGTAATAACGCCCACATAGAATGCGCTCTTTAACTATGAAATGTCACTTAGTGCCCCTCACATGCCCTCCTGCAGTGCCGTAATGGCGCCTGACACGCGCTCACATCAACGCACATAGTTGCCCCTTATAAAGAAAAAAAATTACTTTCGCCCTAAATTTTTGAAACATATATGCGCTTTGTACAGCATGTATACACTCTCAAAAGTATATACAAAGTGTGGAAAGCATGTTCACGATGAACGTACTCACCAGATTTTGTACACGCTCTCGAGAGCATGTACATTTCCTGGGGAGCATATATTCCTCAAATCTTGTAGAGGCTCCCGAGAACGTGTACATATTCTTCAAAGTGCATATATGTTTCTCAAAATCCATAGTATTTTTCTTTTTTTTTAAGGGACGTCCATGTGCGCGCTGATGTTAGCGTGCGTCAGACGCTATTATAACGTTGCATGAGGGTATGTGGGGGGCGTCAAGTGACATTTCATAATTAAAGGGTGCATTCCACGTGGGTGTTATTACACCTTAAGTGGTGCAGCAAGTATGTCTCACAAGCAAATAGTTCAAACCCAGCATCAGATTTGAACCTCATCAGAATATGCATTCGTGGCAATTGGCAACTATAAGTCATCAATTTAGAATCTTTCGAAGTAGAGTAATATTTGCTGCAATGTCTCAGTATTGAGACATCAAAAATAAAAATTTCTATTTTAAGACATTGTCGAGTTCGAAAATTAACTAATTTTGATATGCATACTGTCCAATTAAATCTCTATCTCCCTCACAATCCGACACTGAGATCATAACATGGGGCCTCTAAAGAGTCGCTGAAATTGAGAAAGAAAAGACAATGAAGAAGAACAGAAGAAATCAGTAACGTTAACACTCTGCTCGTCTACTGCCTAGAGAAGACGCAACATGAAGCAAGCAGCGGTGCCCTTCATCTGTTTTCCTTACCACAAATGATATGAATAAGAAAGTTTTTTTTTCGAAGAGAGAGATGGGCGGATCCTCTCAGTCCCACTTTGATTGCAGAATAAGTTAATCGGTCTAGAATAACGTATATTAGAATAAGGAGTGACTCGATTAATAGTTTTGTGAGACCCACTGACAGCATAAGAAGAATAAGTAATTTTTAAGTTTAAGGTAGAATGACTTATTTTGCTTATTCTTGTATAAATAATTCTAACGCGATATAAATCATTTTGTCTGTCAAACTAGAATTAATCTTATTCTAAGAATAAGAAACTTTATTCTTCTCATATTCTCCGATCAAAATGGCACGGAAATGTTTAAGATGACTAAGGTCTAATAGTCTCTGATAATTTAAGGGTACTTGTTTTTTCGGAAAAAAAAATCAAACGACTAATTAGTCAACTCTATCGAGGTTTGTTTGCAAATCATGCACATTCAGTATAGAGGAGTTATGCATCCCAATATCATTAAAAATTAGTAGAGATGAGAATTTTTAGATCTCATTTTTCTAATTTAAATATGAAATATTAAGTGAGATTTTCTAATTCATTTTGGATAGTAGAGATGATACTTTCTTATCCTATTGCGTGAAGGATTTACGAGTACCGTAGAGTTCAAATTTACTCTGGGAGGTTAGAAGCAAATTATAAGTATGTTCATATTGTTACGAGTCCTCATCCATTTTATGTCTTTGCTCCTCAGTTTTAGAGATCTCCTCCCACATGTATAATTTTTTGTGGGTAAGAATTCTAAAAAATAAGATGAAAAAGTATTTTTTAAAAGCTTACTTATACGATTAAAAATTAAGGTAAGTAGATGGTTGTATGGATTTCTTTTCTAAAATATTTTTTCTTAAGTAGATATATTTTGCTTTTTACAGAGAATGAAAAGATTTTATAAACCTACGGCCCATGCATGTATCCCTTCCCTAAGCAACGTGCTAAGAAATCAGTGTATTTAGTCAGATAATAGCATGGATTAATATTCAGTATTATGAGTTTTTATCCTTGCCAATGGCAATTTTTATCCTTCGTAATCATTACCTAGCCAAATTATTTTTATAATACAAAATTTAAGTTAATTTATGTTTTGCCCTTCTCCGTAACTCTCTCCCTTCTCTCCACAAAACTCTCCTATGCAGAAAAGTTAAGTACATCAGCATGTTTTATGCGGACATGATTAACCCATGTTAACCACTTATCTTCGGTTCATCCACAAAGGTTTTTTAATTTTTACAGTTACCGTAACCCTTTCTCTCTCTTTTTAACTTCCATTGCCACACATCTCTCTATAGAAAATTAAGAATGAAAATAAATTTATACTGAAGTTTTTAAAAATAAATAAATATAAACAAATGAATATAAGAATATAATAGACAATATGCAGTTACTCTATCTCTATTTACAGGATAACCGAGATGATAATAGAGGCTTAAACATGAGAATATAACCCTTGCAAATAGCTAACCACCTGCAATTAATTATCTTCAAATTTGAATTTGAAATCTGATCACAAATAAGTTTATCACCCACAACCATCTTCGTCAACTGCATTTCATCACACAATACGTCAATAACCCAACTCTCTCTCTCTCTCTCTCTCTCTCTCTCTCTCTCTCTCTCTCTCTCTCTCTCTCTCTCTCTCTCTCTCTCTCATGTAAATGATACTCAAAAATTTATTTATACATCCATTTTCGAAGCTTAAAGATCATAAAAAAATACAATTTAAAAGATAAGGATAAAGATATTGTCCATCTCCAAATGATTTAGGATAAGGAAAATGATACACCTTTTTTCGAATTAGATTATTTGATTATTTGTCTGCTTTCTTTCACCTATCTTAATTATTGATTATATATTATTTAAAATTCTCATTTTTAAATGAAATCTCTGATCATACTTGTGCAGTTAAATGTCTTATTATCCATGCCATTATTTTAATCTCTTCTCTTCCTCATTCACCAGTTTGCAAGGTTCATTTTTCATAAATGTCACATGATTTATAAGTCAATTTATAAGAACTACTTAGACAGAACTTATATTCATGTATATTTTGAAAGTAGTATTTCTTTGTTCCCTTCAGAAGCAACAGAAGATTAAGTTTATGTTGACACATAGTATTATATGATAATTTATCATTTATGTATCCTTTTCCGACAATTTTAAAAGATAAGAATGAGAATATATATATTTCTTAAAAGATAAAAATAAGGATACAAATATTACTTAAAGAATAAAGATAAAGATAGAGTCAATATTCGACCCTATAGGTATCCTTTTACATCCCTACACACACAATAACCCACCTCTCTCGTGCATTTCATCACAAATAATTATCCGTTTGTATTAATCAGTGTCCCTATTCCTTAATGTTTATCTTACTCTTTCCATTTTATCTATCTACACTTTCCATTATTAATTATATGCTGTATGGCAGGTTTCCATGCACACATGATGGGCATGCGCCTGTATGGATGCCAAATTTTATAAAAGCTAGAGGATCGTATTATAAGTTTTTCCTTTTTGCATGACATGTAGGTGTGACATTCCTCAGACGGATCAAGATGACAGGTATTTGACACTATATATCCATATTCCATGTCCATTGTTTTCACACCATTACATGCCGTTCTGTCATCATCTTCCTCCTTGACAGCATTATATGTCTTTATTTTGTGTCTTAATTATTATTGATAAAATCAGGTTAAATGATTTAAACAATATGTCATCTTTAGTTTTTGTATACCATAAGTTTAATGCAAGAATGATTTTATCGCGCATAGATGTATGAATTAATAACCAAAAAAAACTACTGAAACGCTCCCCCCACCCTCTGACTCAGCATTTTTTTTATAAAGTGTCATTGTTATATGATTTTATATAGATGAAGTTATATTGAATGGAAACTTCAGGACCCATGGAAAAAACCTATTTATTTTTTGCCACTATTAGGTGCCAACTACATGCACTTTAACATTGCACTTTCTCCTCAATGCTGACCCATTTTGTTACATTGTTAGGTACCAGTTTCATTTGATTATTAGGTGCACTGTGCTTTATATTTTGCCAAAAATGAGGATAAATTCCATACAATTTAGGTGTACGCCTTTTTCCTCATCCGAATAATGATTATTATTATTTTTGACATAATCATCTTTATTATAAATATTGTAGAGATAGTGATACTTTTGGGAGGAAAGTGGAACCCTTCCACCACTAAAATGTGGTTGCCTAGCTTTGACTTGCTTCTTGCCAGCAGGATTGTAACCCCAAATTGGTCCCTCAAGATCTTTCCAGGACTTGTACTTAGTTGGAGCCTAGCAGAGTTTTATTTTTACAGAGAATTTCTAGTGGGCCTATATTGACGGGCCACCTCCAGCGAGCAGGCCTTATTGTATCGGGCCAATTTTTTCCTTTCTCAGAAGTCTATAATATTCAATTTTTTTATTGAGTAATAATAATAAAAACTCGTGTCTCTCTGTAATTCAATGATTTATATCAAGCAAAGATACAATGCGGAACGTGAGGTGCCGCTTGGACTAGGATGATGTGGAGAATGGAAATAGAAATGTGCCATTGGTGTCTGGTCCGGATCATAGTTAGTTAAATATGGTACAGATATTATACGGCAAAAATATGTTCGAATATAATTCGATTTCAATTTTGAATAAGACGGTCAAACAGTCGGTCGAATAATTAAAATATTAATAAAAAATATATAAATTTTATATGAAAATTATTGAAATTTAAAATAAAATTTATAGTCATATAATAAATAAGTATTAATCAAATTATGAGTTTTTGTCAATGAAAAAATGAGATTCTTATCATATAATATCATGTTCTATGGTCTTTAAGTAGTAAAAGTCTTATTTTAATTCAATAACACGGTGTATTAAACAAGAAGTATTAAAAGTTTTTGCATTATACGTGAATAAAACAGTTGATGTCAAAAAAAAAAATTTACTATCTTTTGATACGATGCGACGGACGAGAGTTTAATTTAAGAATTTAAAAATACACGTATTATATGTGTCTTATAAAGTATTTAATTAACTATGATCTAGAGAAGCTACCAAACGAATGCAAATGTGCTTGGTGGATGCAACGAAATAGTCCACAAGCTATTTGGGTCCAACGGTCAAGGCAACCCGAGTCGGAGGCACTAGGAGGTGTGGGCTGGCACGACCAAACCTAACTTTGGGGAGACAGACGCGTCACTTTGATTGGAGAATAGGAGAAGAATAAGGTCTCTTATTCTTAGAATAAGGTTAATTCTAGTTTGATGGGCAGAATGGTCTATACCGCGTTAGAATTACTTATACTAGTATAAGGAGAATAAGCAATTCGACCTTAGACCCAAGAATTGCTTATTCTTTCTATTCCGCCAGTAGGCCCCACATAACTATCAAAACTACACACCCCTTATTCTAGTATATGTTATTCCGGATAAGTAATTTCGAATAACCTATTCTGCAAACAAATTGGAGGAAAGAAACTTGAGAAAAATTGACCCATTCCTACCCACTCTCACTTCTTGTCCGCACCCTTACTTCTATAGCTCGAGTATAGGCTAGTGAAGGGTGGCGCCACAAGCCGCAAGGACCATAATATATAGGCTTGTCCTTCCCCCTTTTTCTTCTTTTCCTTCTTTTTTTTGGAGGGGGAGTAGTATCACATAGATACAGGGCCTCTAAACACCATCAAAAGGAGTAGGATTAGAATTCCACAAAGTCTTCATCTCCCAAAAGAAGAAAAATAATAACTACTCACAAATCGCTTAAAAAAACAAAAAAACGTCAGAGACAACATTATCGCGCACACGACGAGATCGAACCCCCGACCTCTTCAACTGGAGAGGCGGGAGTGTCCACTCCGCTACCATTTGTAGCAGCAGCATATGAGATAATGCATCTGATCTCGATCTTGTGGAGAATTCTCTAGCATCAACGCACGGTGGATTTCCTTGATTTCTTCCCCAAAGTAATTCGATAACTTCTGTACACACGGCAGAGGGAAACTATGTTTATTTCTGATATGCCTTTTTTAGAGGTCATCTACTATTTGAAATATGAGCTAATCGGTGTGGAGTGAAATTACTTATTTATCTTATCCACGAATAAGCAATTCTTACACGAAATAGACGCAGAATAGGCAATTGCTCCAATCAAAATAAAATTAGTATAATTCTAAGAATAAGAGGTCTTATTCTTCTCTTATTCTGCTATCAAAGTGGGACTTATGCATGATAAATAGTTTATGGACATGACAAATAGCCCACAAAATATTTGTCACGTCCACAAAATATTTGTAATATCAAAAAATCTGTACACAAATAAGTAAAAATGACAAATATTTTTCAAGTATGACAAATAATTCATAGGCATAATAAATTATATTTGTCATATTCACGGAATACTTATTATGTCCACATATATTTGTCATGTCTAGAATTCTACACAAATAAGTAAAAATGACAAATATTTTTCAAGTATGACAAATAATTCATAGGCATAATAAATGGTATTTGTCATATTCACGGAATACTTATCATGTCCACATATAGTTGTCATGTTTAGAATTCTACACCTCATTTAATACTTGTCTAGTCTATCCATGAAAAAATTGTCCAACTCATATGTCACATATCTATTTGAATCAATAACATCTTACGTTGCAAGATAATTCAAATTGCTACATTAACCCTCAGCTCCAATTTGTTTAAGCTCCACTTTGTTTGTAGAATAAGTTAGGACATGGGGATTACTGAGTCCCATTTTGTTTGCAGAATAAATTATTATGTGGGGTCCACTGACGGAATGACTTATACTAGAATAACGGAAGTTTCGCTTTGATAGTTTTGTGGGACCCGCTGACGGAATAAGAAGAATAAGCAATTATTGGGTTAGAATAGGATGACTTATTCTCCTTAATTCTCCGAATACGCTATTCTACACTGGTATAAGTCATTCCGCTTGTCAAAGCAAAATTAAACTTATTCTCTCCTTATTCGCCCTTATTCTTCTCCTATTCTCCAATCGAAGTGACGCAAAGAATAAATTATCTGGAATTACTTATCTAGAAATAGTGTATGCTAGAATAAGGGACATTTAACTTTGACAGTTTGATCGGAGAATAGGAGAAGAATAAAGCCTCTTATTCTTAGAATAAGGTTAATTCTAGTTTGATGGACGGAATGGTTTATATCCCGTCGAATTGCTTATACTAGAATAAGGAGAATAAGCAATTCGACCCTAGACCCAAGAATTGTTTATCCTTCTTATTCCGTCAGTAGGTCCCACAAAACTATCAAAGCTAAACACCCCTTATTCTAGTATAAGTTATTATGGATAAGTAATTTCGGATAACCTATTCTGCAAACAAATTGAAGTCTATGGTCGAATTGTTTATTTTCCTTATTCTAGTATAAACAAATACGGTATAAGTTATTCCATCCGTCAAACTAGAATTAACCTTATCGTAAGAATAAGATCTATTATTATGTTCTTATTGTAGGAATTACTTGCTCCAACGTTGGAAGTTATTACGATCATTTGGCAGTGCATTTAAGTAAAAAAATAATATTTTTTTTGAAAGGCCACATGGTGTCCCATCCGACTTTACAATCATCACAAAATGATTTAGAATATAAGGCACCTCGTGGTGTCCTGTCCGACCTCAAATTAATAGTAAAAAACACTCGATCCGAAAAAAGTGAAAAATCAAAAATTGACCTCAAATGAACAGGAAAAAATATTTGGAGTCGATTTTTGATTTTTCATCTTCCTTTAGGTCGTTCAACTTAAGATCGGATTGTCCTGTCGAATAGATAGGTCGAGACCTTCCAAAAAAATTAAAAAACAAATCCTTAGCTACACTGGCAGGCTAGGTAATAACACAAGTTATTCCCTTGATTTTATTCTTCCACCATCAAATCCGATGGCTTTTTACTAACGGAGGAAGTACCAACCTCTCTAATTTTAAAAGATAACACTTGTTGCACCACATAATATATTACAATTTTTTAAAAAATATTTTAAGATCGACTCCAGTGCTCTTATATGTTTGCATAGTCTAATCTTTGATTAGATGACTTAAATAAATTTAAAAATTAAAAATTAAGTTTAATGAATAGTAAAAAATTCTTAATAGGTCAAAGTGAATAATAATTTTTAATTATATCGAAAAGATCAAACTATATAAACATATGAAGCAGGCTTTTAAAAACTAAAAAAAATGTGGTGCACTTGCCGCATCGTGGTGCAGCAAGTATTAATCCTTTTCAAAATTGCCACCGTGAGTATTACTGTACCCAAGGTCAGTATAGTAAGTTGAATCATCTTATAATACAAGATGACATTAATCCACATGGGTTGATGGTACATGGGTTAGATAATTGTTTATCTGGATAAGTCAGAAAAGTATTAAATACGAGTACAAGATTCTAAATATGACAAATAGATGTGAACATGACAAATAATTCTTAAGTATTATTACGTCTATAAATATATAGGTATATATGTAAGGATAAAAAATACTTTTAGACCTGATAAAGATTTTGTAACTATGATAAATACTATTTGTCGTGTCCACCAAGCATTTGTGGTGGCTAGGGCTGGCAATGAGCCGAGCCGCTCGCGAGTCGCTCGGGTTCGGCTCGATTTCAGCTCGGTTCGGCTCGACTCGAAATGTCAAACGAGCCGAACTCAAGCTTAAGTAGAAGCTCGAATAGCTTAACGAGCCGAGCTCAAGTTTACTGTAGCTCGGCTCGTGAGCTCGTGAGTCGACTCGAAATATTTAATATGTTTTTTTTTATTTTTTCAAACTAGGTCAAAGTGACATTCCATCCGTGTCCCGCGTTTAAATTTTCATATATGTAGTTAGTATTATCACAAAAGGTCTACATTCATGTTTAATTGAGTTCAAAATCTGCCTATGAAGGTTCTTGTTCATTTTTTATTATGCATTTAATTGTCTTCCTTGGGATTTTAATTGAATTGATTAGTTTTTATTTTATATGTCTTGATAGAGTATTATTACACAAGTTTGAATAAGAATACTAAAAAATCCTCATTCTGCATCAAATGACTAAAATTAAATCGCATATGTCCAGATTTCATTAGTTCGAACTCGAGCCGAGCCGAGCTCGAGCCTGGCGAAAACGAGTCGAGCCGAGCTCGAGCCCAGATTTAGAGTTCGAACCGAACTCGAGCTCGAGCTCGAGCCAAACTCCATTGACTCGAGCCGAGCCCGAACCATGCAAAGCTCGGCTCGGCTCGGCTCATTGCCAGCCCTAGTGGTGGCATGTATTTATTATACTCAAAATTTATACCTATATGCCATTTGGTGGACCAATGTCATCTTATATTACAAGATAACTATGGATCAGTACAACAACCATTAGTCTTGCTACCAATATCTCGAACCCCCAGTCCCCCCCAACGCACACGAATTCCTCTAACACACCAAACAGCTCCCCACCATCCGGTGATGAGTGTTAGGTAAGTACGTTCACGTGACAGCCCGAAGAGCAGGTAGACGACGGGGGCAGATGGACCGGGAACTCCCGCAGCCAATGATAGTACCCACGCACACTTTATATATGTAGACTGTGAAGCGCTGATGGTGCAGCTGGCTCTCCCATCTCGCTCTGCAAACTCCTCCCCAAACACCTCTCTCTCTCTCTTTCTCTCATCTTTGAGAGGTTACAGAGAGCTGCAAGGATGTTCGACAAGGGCACCGTGTGCGTGACAGGAGCCGCTGGGTACATTGGCTCATGGCTGATCATGAGGCTCCTCGAGCATGGTTACACCGTCAGGGCCACCGTCCGGGACCCCAGTTAGTGCCCATCACTTCTCCTCCTCCAACTTCTGGTTCTGACGATGTGGTGGTTCTTGGTTACCCCAAGAGCTCAGTACTGGAATTTGTTGGACCTTAGATGGCATGCTGTTTCTCCTAACTAGCTACTGTTGCAGGCAACATGAAGAAGGTCAAGCACCTGCTCGACCTCCCGGACGCTGCGAAGCGCCTGACCCTCTGGAAGGCCGACCTCGTGGACGAGGGCAGCTTCGATGAGCCCATCCAGGGCTGCGTTGGCGTCTTTCACGTCGCCACGCCCATGGACTTCGAATCAAAGGACCCTGAGGTGAGCCAAAAACATGTTTATGCACACGTTTGTTCACGTTGGTGATTGCAATTGTACGAACAATTGTCTAAATTACACTGCATGCGTGCCCTGGTAGAATGAGGTGATCAAGCCAACGATCGATGGGATGCTGAACGTGCTGCGGTCGTGCGCCAAGGCGAGCTCCGTCCGGCGAGTCGTCTTCACGTCGTCGGCGGGGACCGTCGGCATCCACGAGGGCCGCAAGCCGCTCTACGACGAGAGCTCCTGGAGCGACGTCGACTTCTGCAGGGCCAAGAAGATGACCGGATGGGTACTCTCACATCTCTACACACACATGGCTGGCTCGTTCCTGCTTTGTGTAGTGCTTACGAGCTAGAACTTTCTCTTCCCTTAATTTTTTCTTTCCATCTTTCTTCTTCCTGCGACATGCAGATGTACTTTGTGTCGAAGACGCTGGCAGAGAAGGCAGCGTGGGACTTCTCAGAGAAGAACAACATCGACTTCATCAGCATCATCCCCACCCTCGTCAACGGCCCCTTCATCATGTCTACCTGGCCACCGAGCATGCTCTCCGCCCTCGCCCTTATAACGAGTACATATGATCTACAGATTTACCATGGCCTATAGAAATGAAATCTTTTTAAGTGCACTCATCAAGAGTTCTTCTGCAAATGACCTTTTTTGCACTTAGTGACTTCGGTCTATGGACGCACATGAGGATCTCATTTCATAGTTTGATCTTCACGTACGCACGTATATATGTACACACATGGTGATGTTGAAAAAAAGGCTAGTCTAATCATCTGATCCGAGAAGAGATAAGAAAAGAATAGTTACTATGAAGAGAAATGCAAGTTGCACCGCCCGATCTGACTCCATGTTGGGATGGGATCACAGTGTCTGTCTTGCAGTCGTTTAGGGATGTTTGTATCCTCAAAAAAAAATTAAAAAAAAAATTCCAACTAATTTTCACGAGTTTGTAAATACTTGTAAAAGTTAGTTGGAGAAATAGTCTCCATGTTCATAAAATATTCTCTGTTTTGGGGTTTAGCTCCTCACTTCCCCTTGAGGCCGTGCTTCTATTTCTGGTATTTTTTCATTTTCTGAAGAAACATTTTCGTGACTCTCTATTTTTTGGGGAAATGTTCAGAACACAAACACCTTCTTAGTCATCCACGGGTGAACTTGGGCAATCTTAAGTAAAGGAAAAAAAATTCCCTACCTTAAGACTTTGAGCTGTCCGATTGACAAAAATTAGATCTTATCCAATGTGATGCTATTAGACAAGTCCTACGTTGAAAAAGAGATAAATTAAAATATGTTTAAATAAAAGGCATTCTCTAGACTTAATGTCTTACACTAAGTTTAGTACCCGAATAAGAAAAATTAAAATAAGAGTACAGATTCAAGGTAAAATATATATAGTCTAATTTCTGTTCTAATTTAATTTGATAGGTCAGATATTATTCTATGTTAGAATAAAAATCCTTACTTCTCAATAACTAAGTTTGATTTGGGTAAGAGATGAATAAGAATTAGAATAAATGTGTAACTTTGCTTTGAGTAAGAGATGAAAAAGAATTAGAATAAATGTGTAACTTATCATAAATGACTCTTGATCATTCTTATGTGGACAAAGATTGGAATTTGGATCCGTATTCACTGAATACGGTTAGAATATAGATTCTAATCCTCGTTCCAGTCCATATAGAACTTGGAACATATCATATTCCAGGTTGTCAAACTAAAAATTTTAATCTTTTGATTTTTTGATCCTCTTCCATTTTTTATTCTACATTTATTTCATAATTAAATTAAGTCTTAAAATTTTTGAGTTAGACAGCCTAATAATCTCAATAGATCTAACTAAGTCATCAGAGTAGAACTGCAAGGTTGCTTCTGTGCGACTGCAGAAAGCATTGCTTACCATGAAGATGTCAAAATTATTAGTGGATTCGACTGTATAGTTCACCCATGCATGGATGATGTGTAATTTATAGGGAACGAGCCACACTACTCCATCCTGAACCCGGTGCAGTTCGTCCACCTCGATGACCTCTGCAACGCCCACATCTTCCTGTTCGAGCACCCGGAGGCCAAAGGAAGATACATCTGCTCCTCCCACGACGTCACCATCTCCGGCCTGGCCAACATGCTCAGGGAGCGCTACCCAGAATTCGACGTGCCCACTGAGTAAGCCAATCCCCCATGGTTCCACCGGTTTGAGCCCCTTCCAGCTGTTCGGCAAATGTTCCAACTGGTCACCCAACGGTGATGTTGGTGATGGTGCAGGTTCGGAGACATGCAGGTGTTCGACATCATAAGCTTCTCGTCCAAGAAGCTCATGGATCTTGGCTTCGAGTTCAAGTACAGCTTGCAGGACATGTTTGATGGAGCAATCCAGTCTTGCAGGGAGAAGGGATTGCTGCCACTGGCTACAAAGGAAGCACCAGCTGCACTTGGCAAGCCATTAGCTGCTCCTAGGCCATTAGCTGCAGCTGAGGGAAAGGCCACTGGGCACTGAGGTTGGATGGAACAGTGAAGGGATGGAGATGCAAGAACAGGAGGTCGGAGTTTGTGTGCCACAGTGCCAGCAAAACCTTTTGCTTACTCAAGTAGTTTGAAATTCGATGATATTTGGTTTGACGCTTGTTAATTAGATTTTTTTTTTTTTTTTGAGAAGTACTAATTTGAGTTAATAAACGTAGAAAGCACGGGTTTAAGTCCAGCTCTGTCTACAGTTTAATAGGCAGGACAGAAGTTTCTCTCATTATGTATTGAGCAGACAAGTACCTGGAGAATTGCCTAATTATTTTATGAAAAAAAGCGTATTTTAAATGACTTATATATATAATTGTTCCTGAATTAAGAAAATACTCGTACTCACATGAGAGAGAGAGGAAACACCCTAGCAAATCATTGATTTACAGCATCGAAGCGACCAAGTCTTGTTGAAGTTTGTATTTATTTTCAAAGTAAAAATTTAATAGATATGGTTAATAAATTAATTTTATCTAATTTTGTTAACAGGAAGAACACCAGCATCTTTCAGGCCTATCTGGGTGATGAAACTTTTAGAAAGTTGACAGAAAATAATCCAAGATTCTTCAACAAGATTGGAAATTCATATCATTTCTAATTGCATTCAAAAGTCAGTTGCCATTCAGGTTCTTGGATGGACTCGAAAGCATTTTACCATTCTATATACACAGGCTATATTCAGTGCTGTGCCATACCACATTTGTCTCATCAAACTTGCTTGTACGTTGCACCCATGCTGCTGAATCATCATTTTCTCCTGTTTGATGGCATGAGATGGGAATAATAAATGTTTGTGAAATATGGGGTTCCTGTTCAAGTTGCTGTACTTCCTTTTCATTGTGTATAGATTATGCATAATGAGGTCTGTTTATGTTTCCCAGTCTTGGCATTCTTGCTTACATTAGGAGAATTTCTCTTGCAAACCTTTTACTTTGTTCTCTTTGGAACTTGGGAAGGGCTACATGACCTTGAATATGCTCCTCCCAGCAATATACAGTGTGAAAAATAGACATTAGACATAGGGCAGCAAAAGAACAATTAGAATAATTACATGGAAGCGTCCCCAATAATCCCTGCGACTGAGAACTATCAAAGGACTTGACTGGAATGAGGCTCCGAGGATTGGGAAGCAACATCAAGTCCCTGCTACCGCTCCTCTGAGTTGAACCTGTTCCAAGCCTCCTGCGAACATGCAACAATGTGATCAAGAAGAATACTACATAGTAAACAAGCTTCAGCATATAACTGAATACCATAACCCATAAGCATTTGATTATCTTACTATATAGAATATTAAGCCATCCTCATTCGACATTCCTAACTCTTCAAAGTAAACAAATTCAAGTCTAAAGGGGGAAACGGAAAGAGAATAAGGAAATTCAAGAAGTCTTAGTAAAGACAGTATTAGTGCAGGAAGGAAATTGTCAACAGTGCACGGAAGGAAATGGTTTTATCAAGTTAACAGTCCAATAGGTTTGCATTCTTTTTTTCTTTGACAAAGCAAAACTGTCTACCGTACTCTTTTTTTTTTCTTTTGAGCATCTCAAAAAAAAAAAAAAAAAAGTAAAACTGTCTACCTCCTTCTCAAGTAACCTACTCAACAATTATTCTTTGAGCATCTCATTCTGCAAAAAAATCAATTGCCATGACATGCGGCATGATTTTCTTTTTCTTAATTATTTTCCCATCTTATTTAGCCCAAAATAGAAGCTTGTTATTTTTATCAAAAATGTGGTGCCTCATGTGCCCCTTGGGGAACAATTATCATGTCTTTGAAAGAGTACAACCTAACACAAAACAGTGCAAAGGATTAAAGCATCAATTCTCTGTAACTACAGAAAAAGAGGTGTATAGAAAATTTCACCTTAAGAAGATCAAAAACCTTCTCACATATATATTTCTGTTGAATACTAGCACTCCTCTGCTTCAATTTGTCGGGATGAACACAGAGCATGGCCTTCCTATAAGCTTTCTTCACAGCAGGAGCTGTTATAACTTCTGTCAGTGGAATTGGCTGCCAGCCACTTTCAGGCCCAAGGATCTGAAAATATACAGAAGTGTAGCATCAATCAACTACATATACTACTTGGACATTTTGCCGATACACTAAACAGTGGTAAAGTTTCTCCATTATGACCCAGAGGTCTCAGGTTCAAAACAGGAAACAGCCTCTTTGCCAAAAGCAGGCATGGGGCTACACAATTGACGCTTCTCAGACGCTCCAGTGCAAGAGCCTCACGGCACTGGGATGCCCTTTTAGGGGGGGTGTCGTAGTTTCGTATCCCAGGTAGCCATGACATGGTATCTTCATCGTGCATGAACATATGTGAACAGTTGATGACAATTAGGCATTTCTAGTGTCAAAAGACACCATTAAATATGAAGTGAACAAGATGACTAAACTGATACCAGATAGATTCTCAATCAGATAAAGTTGTCAATTTGGAGCTGGCAGAGGTTTGTCATTGCTTCAACTAACAAAGGAGTGTTAATATCTAAACTAATTGATTCTATGTGCTTTGCATGCGTATTTTTCAGAAAGAGTTTTTATTTATTTACCAAAATAAAATTACATCAAATTATCATCATCATCATAGCCTTTTCCCAGTATTTGGTCAGCTACATGAATCCTGTCTTTTTCATTTCAATCCATCTCATGTCATATGTGCAGTTAAACCTAGGAAGGTTAAATCCTCTCTTAGTACGTTCAAATATCTCATTTTAGGCCATCCCCAAACTCTCTTACCCTCAACTCAAATTTGATCACACCTAACCAGCGTTGAACTTGGCCGGTGATGTACATGACTGAACCATCTGCACCCGTCTTCCCTAATCTTAATGACAATAGGAGCTACTCTATCTCTCTCTGTGTTTCTTCATTATGAATCTTACACTTTCTAGTCTTTCTAGCAACCATCTCAACACCTCACCTTGGAACATGTTATTTCCTCACAGCCCGATACTTGGTCCTACGCAACATAACAAGTGTCACAACAGTTCTAGAGAACTTCCCTTGAGCTTTACGGAGACCTATCAGCCACATAGGACTCCAGACAGACTACTCCACTTCAACCAACCTGTTTTAAGTCTATGTGCGACATCCTCATGGATCTGGCCGTTCTCTTGAATAATAGAACCTAAACATTAGAAGTAACTACCTTTAGAAATGACTTGACCATCAAGCACCACTAAATCCCCTTCCTCTATCTGCATATTAAGAAATTACATCTCACACATTCCGATTCAGTTAACTAATCTTAAAGCCTTTTAGAGTCTAATGCATCCCTCTGTTGTTCCAACTTATCATTTAAACCTTCTGTATTATCATCAATTAGAATAATATCATCAGCATATACATACACCAAGGGACACCATCATGCAAAAGTTTTATCACTTTGTCTATAACTAGGTAAAGAGATAAGCACTTCGTGCTGAGTCTGCTGACCCTTGATGTAATCCGATAGTGATAAAAAACTCAAACATCTCACTGATGCTAGTTCTTGTCCTAGTAAAAGCCTTCCTATACATATCCTTATCCACATCTATAATAAAGTTGAAGAGGTTAGATTATATCAAATATCTTATAAAAATATACACCAGATGTCTATATCGTTGGGTAGCGGATATCATAATTCGTAATGTCCAATAATTTTGGCCAAAACTGCATTTTCCTTCCCTTGATGATCATAAAGTCCCAGCCATCTTTCTCCAACATAGATAGAAGAGATAAAGATCAATCCTCAATCCCCTCTTCTTTAGCCTTTTTATCCCCCAGGTTCCTTCCAGCCTCATGTTCACACATCTTCAACCATCATCGACAAGCAGTGATACATTGATTGAGGACAATTTTCAAGCAGTTGAGGGGTGCTGACCTTGAATAAGTAACACCTGCATGGGTACTCCAAGCCCAACAGATGGGATCTGACAAGGTAAAACCGGCGCTGCATACTCCCATTCTCAAACGGATTGCAAAATATGTGGGACATAGGGTATGACAGATAAATATCTAAGAGAATTGCAGAATGGATGAGTTGTCAGGATGGAATGCCAAGGTTCATGGATTGCCACAGGGTAACAACATAAGTGGAAGAGAATCATAGGTGGACGATGCAACAGGAGTCCTAGTGCCAAGGAGCAAAAGAGAGCAATGATTGGCCAGGGAAAGACAACAGAAATTATGACATAGGTATCAGATGAGTCGAGGGAGCACTTGAGGCAGCTAAGACTTGGCCATTGCGGCAATTGGAGCAGAGGAAAGAGAAGTATGGCAGAGAGGAGGCAGCTGCTATGCCCTTTTCTCACTGCCTGCGATGAGTACAGAAGCCAGAATTTATTTGAGATAGTCAGGACTGGTGCAAATGTGATGAGCTAATCAAAGACACGATGCAGATGGGTGACAAAAAAAACATACTTGGTTTCTTATATATGTTGAAGATTTATGGCCATGGCCAGGTCTCTGTCTTAACATGCTCAAATGATTCATCCATGAGTAAATGGCTGGCCATTTTTACTTCTATGTTAATATGCTCAAGTGTTCTTCCCATTTTACAAAATAGAAGACAAAATAGGTGACTAGGCAAAGCCTTAAACAAATAACAAGCAACAGTCAATTCTCTCAGCAGGCATGCGTATCCTTCGCAAGTATGCACTGCATGCTTAATTACAAAGGCATTAAACATAAAGTGAAAACAAAATACAGTCATCTCCGAACCAAACAAACAAAATGATCAAAGAGATTTGCTTTGAGTTGAAGCATCTATGAGTTCACCAAGAATTGAGGCTTCTCCAATTCGATGGATGCCAAGTGTGGACAGTTGATCTATGGAATGTAGAGAGTTCAACCAAAGTCATCATTCCATAAAGAAAGAAACAAAAGGATGAATTATCGGCAGCTTCAGCACACACTTCACAAGCAAGCTAGATTTCCAATAAATTCTTGTAATAAAGCTGTGTTATTCTTAATAGACATTAAGAAAGAAGAAGATCAAATGCATGCAACATCAAGCTGTAAAAGGAAGAATTTTTCATTTGAAGTAGATTTTCTTACAAACGAAGAAGACTGAGAATATTGTTTCACAGAGTTTTCAAAGATAGAACTAGCCAAACACCTTTTTTCAGGGAATATGGGATGAACCCCAAAACAAACCCATCAACAAAGCAGTTGGCAGAAATCTCAAAAAAAAAAAAACTCACAGGAACCATGAAACAAAGGTAAATTCCTGCAAACCTAGAGCACTTACATATTGCAGGGTTGAAAGCAAAGCACGCAAATTCCCTTCTTTCCCATTTGACCATCGCCTAACATCAGCATCTAAAGTTTCTGCTAATCTCTGGAATGATGATTGTGGATCACAGAATAAGAAAATGGATGCATGATGTTCCATAGAGATTCTGGTATATGAAATACATGAGTAAGAACTTTACATGTCTTTCTGCTTGTTCCCTTTGAGCAATAGTATCACGCATATTCTTTTCAGCGAGAGCTTTGCCCTGTAAGTGATATAAAAAATTACTGCTATGAAGATCCAAACAAAAATGTCTAAGAAAAATTAGGAAAGATGCAGTATTTAACCACATCACGCACCATACGCTCAACTGTCCTCTGAAGCCTTTCCCTCCTAGCTTTGCACCTTATAAAAGATTCATCTTCAGATCCTCCAAATTTTTCACCGGAGGCTTCATACATAGGAATGGCAAATATTGTTTGAGATAATAATTATTATATGCCACTACAAGCATGACAATCTCAGAAGTGTAATACAGCTGATGTTATTGGAAGGAGATATGCGACAGTTGCCTCAGTAAACAAATATTACCATGGAAAGCTTCTGAAAATAGCTGGTGACTACTGCCAGAAGCATCCAAAGTTTGAAATTGAAGATGAGGGTCCCACATGTCCTGAAATATTTTACATTTCAGATGGCATCAATACCTCAAACATTGACCAATGTGTGCGGTCACAAAGAACAGAACAATATCAGTCGTGCAATCACTATTCTACTTACTGAAAGGTCACCACTTCTCTTCAACCCGTCTGTAGAAGTAGGCACAAAATTTGCTGCACACTCTCTGGTATCATGGGTTGTTTCTACAGCATACTCCCAAGTCTCTGCCATTTCTTTTTCAACAACAGCATGTTCCGCCTGTGATCTGACTACTGTAGAAGCCTTTTCAGCTAAAGATTTCTCTAAATTTTCAGCCGGAATCCTTGCTCTTTCTTCTTGGGCCTCTGCCTGCACTCTTTGTTGGCTTTCAGCAGTAACCGTCTCTAATGCAACTCTTTCTGCCCTTTCTTGAGCTTCTACAAATACTCTCTCATGAGCCTCTCCTTCAACGGCTTGTCTATCCTTTTCTCTTTCACACTCTTTATCCTTCTCTTCTTCTGGCTCTACCCTCTTCAATTCTTTTTCTGCTTCCATCATTCTCTTCTCAATCTCTCTTTCTTGTTCCATCTGTCCATCCTCCCTCTCTTTCTGTTCTATTCTTCTCCTGCTCCTCTCCTTCTCTTCTAAATTTATTTTCCTCTCCTCTTCTTCTACCCTCATCTCCCTATCTTTCTCACCTTCTAACTTTGTATCTCCGTCATCTTCTTCTATTCTTCTTCTCTCCCTCTCTTTCTCTTCTGACTTCCTTCTCTCCCTTTCAGCTTCTTCTAACCTCCAATCCCTCTCTTCTTTTAACTTCCTCCTCCCTCCCTCTTTCTCTTCTAATTTCTTTCTCTCCCTTTCCTCTTCTTCAAGTTTCATCTTCTTCCTTTCTTTATTTTCTAATTTCCTTCTCTTCATCTCCTCTTTTTCTAGATTCACTCGCTCCTGCTTCTCATCTAACTCTATCTTCTCCCTCTCCTCGACTGTCTTCCTCCTCCCCCTCTCTTCTACTTCATACCTCTTCTCTTTCTGATCTCCTTCATATTTCATCTTCTCATCTTTTTCATCTTGAAACATTCTGTCTCTCTCTATTTCTTCTTCTAACGTTCTCTCCATCTCTTCCACTTCTTCTAGATTTCTCCTTCTCCTGTCTTTCTCCTCTTCTATCTCTGTCCCCTTACAAGTGTGGCATTGCTTTCCCAACAAAATGGCTTGCCTACGATCAAGCACAACTTTAATTTCCTTTATGTTTTCATTTATTTTCTTTTGGTAGTTTCCCCCATCAGCCATGATGCTATAGTCGGCATCATCTGGTATACCAGACACAGGAGGAATGCTGGGCTGTGCATGCTCTTTCTCAGATGAAAGGGGTAGCTTCTGCACCTCTTTCAATTTCTTTTCATTACCATCAGACTCCTTGACTTCATTGAGCTTTGCACTGTTGCCTTTATGGTCATGAACTTCATGTGCAGCTTTGAGTACATTTTCATTCTCTGCCTGTTCAAGGGTTTGTTGAGTAATATTTGAATTCTTTCTTTTATATTGGTCAAATAAGGACCCAGTTTCATCTGGCTTCATTTCATTACCATCATGAAAGCATGCAGATCCATCTGTCATGATACACTTGACATTATTATCCTCTTGATTCTTCTTAGAAATCATAAGGTGGATACCTTCTGCAGAGACACCTAATGCATGGGTCACTTCTAGTTCCTTCTCATCCTCATCCTGGTCGAAGGACCAGCCCCAGACTTTCAGATTATTCACTCCCTCTTGAACTTTTAAACTCATTTTATTTTCAGTTTCTTCATGTCCAAGAGCATTTTCAGAAACTTCTTCCAGTTGCAATTCCTGTAGAGACTGTTGAAGTGATCTGCAGTTTCTTTCCTTGTCTTTGAAATCTGCTGCCTGCCTGGATACTCTAAATTCTCTCATCATTTTCTCCATACCAAACACATTCGATTTACCATCAGAACTTTCTTGGGCTTGTTGGAAAATCAGCTCCCCATTAGCTTTATCCTCGTCCCTCTCTATACTCTGTCCATTATTCGCACCTGACTTTATGCCAATTTGAAGATTGTCCTTTCTCTCCATGGATAATTTTGCACTTTTTAATCTAGCTTGGGCGAGTTCCATTGCCTCTTTTATGGCAGTAACGGAAGCCAAAGCAGCAGAACCTTCATCCACCCCTGCATCAAATAAAGGTGGTGATATGTCCCTCACAGGCTGCTTAAATGAATGACTTTTAACAGTTGGCCCAGTTGCAATGCCACAATTATGGCAATCCGCTGAAGGTCTGCATGCATCAAAATCAGAGCATGGGGCTGGTCTTGAAGGTGGAGGTCTGGAAGGTGGCGGCCCTTGAGAAGGTTGTGTTCGAAGGATAATGTTGGATACTTCTAAAAATGCAGGATCAGGATAAGATTGATCCCAACTGGATGTTGAATGGCCACTAGATATGTGTGATCGGTGGCTTCTACGTACAGGAGAGTTTTCCAGAAATTTGGACATGCAATTGAATTGTTTCACTTCTGCTTTATTGTCATAATCTGAACTCTGTGAACTAGTGCAGGAAGTAGACTGTGACATAGACTTCTTTAAGTGATTTGCTTCAGCAACTCTGACGTCAACCGCATCAAAGTTGATGTTAGTAGTTAGGTGACTAGGAAATGATTCTGAGCTACTGGAAGCTGCATGGTCACTGGAAGAGCATGAAAAGAGTGCTTCATTTGCAGGAACATCTTCAGAAGCAATGTATCGGACTTTCAGGTCATTTCCAGATCTCATGCTTATGACAGTGGACCGGACATTATTATTTTGCCATTCCCCTTTTGTTTTCTTCTCAGCAAAATCTTCATGAACACTCTGCTTATTTGATAACTTGGCAGAAACTGAATTTGATCTTGACACTGTGGACCAACTACTTAACATGAATGATTCCTTCTGTTCATTTACAGAACTCCAAGAGACAGAAGATTCTAACTTAGAAGGCCTTGGTTCAGCTTTCTTGTCATTCTGAGGATGGTTCATATTACTGGAGAAAGAAGTAGATGGCACAGCCTTCTTCGGATGGTGTCCTTTGGTTGTCTCCTCACAGCCACTAGAATAAAAACAGATATCTGTAGCCACCTGGGTATTAAACTTACTAGTTTTTGCATTTTCTACAACAAAAGTGGAACCCAGAATTGTGTGCACTTGGTTTTTATGCATTGTCGCATTTACTGGATCATCTTTGCTACTCCGGCTTGCAGAGTGATATGCTGTATTTGTCTGCTTTGCACCATCACTCAAATCGTAATTAACACTGCTTGATGATGACCCAATGTAATCTTCACCAGACCACTCAGAAGCTGGTGTTCCCTGCTTCAAGCAACTCGTTTCCACTAACCCCCTACAAATCCAACAGTAAAGAGCATTGTCAAACTATAGCATCCTTACTTTGGGAAAACTCATGCAGATTAATATTTTGTATATGACTAGAAAAAGATAAAATCCATTGAACACTGTCTACATGCTAGAATACAATAACAAGGAAATCCATATAATACAAAATAATAGAGCAAGATAACACACTCCCATCAGGATAACATCACCCAAGAATACCATCACCCAAGAAAAGGGGCAGAGTATTCACGTAAGCCTGTACAGCAACAAGGGTGGAATTCAGCTGCCAGCCCCATTCTTTGGTGTCAAGCATTATAGGAAGAGAAGACAAGCAGAAACCAAAAGTAGCAGAATAGCAAAATCAAAAATAACGATGAGAATGTGTGATGACATTTTTTTTTTTTTTTTGGTTCCTTTGAAATAAGAGGAGGTTAGTAATGAGTAACAAGCAAAACGAAGTTTCAGCTACACATGCCCTGTGTCAATATACTATGAACATGGTTAACAGAATTGATCAACTTTGACCTAGATCAGTAGGGCAAAGCCGACAATAATAACTCCAATCCCTCCTTTAAATTTAAAAAAAAAAAACTAAAAAACTAAAACAGCTTGAATCAGCCAGAATTGTTAGAAAACAACTGCTTCAAAACTGTCCCAAACGAACCTGGGTACAATTGGACCCGACTGTTCCCACAACCCAATCTTACTTCAAAATCCACTAGGAAAGGAGCTAGATGAGAGATAAACTCAAATCTCCACCAAAAGGCGACATCAGTGTAGCAAGCAATCTACGTTATCAAAGGCAATCGCCTCACTCACCTAGGCGATGAAGTAGGCTGAGGCAACAAAACACCTCGCCTCACCTCATGTTCACCTCACTCACCTAGGTACTTGCCTATGATGTATATGCCATATGCATGTTTCCTTTTTAGTTACATGGTACTTCTTTTTCTTATTCTTAATTATTCCAAAGTGGCTAATGCCTCTTTTAACAATGTCTAGTATCTTTTTTCTCTTACATGTTGTCACATTTTTTCTTATTTTTTATTATTTTAAAACCATCTGCTACTTGTATGAGTAGTGGATGGTCTAAGGACATTACCTATTGGACATAATCAGTGTTTCTCAAAGTCTTCGCATGATTATCTAGCATGTTTTTTTTTTGTTTTTCTTATATTGTCATTTTCTTCCTTCATAGTGATTTATGAGAGAACACACCACCTCAAATGCCTAGGCGATCACCTGAGCATTTAAGGCTGAGGCAAACCCCTGGTTGCCTCGGTCGCTTCTCACCTCTGTCTAAATAGCAAGCAATTGAACCCTGCAGCTCATGTTCAAGTGATGAGAGCATCTTGGACAGATCTTTTCAGATATTAACATAATGAAGGATAATAAGCTTCCGAATTGCTTTGATTCTTATGGTTCAAGGAAAGTGACACAGTCCACTGCCAGGCTTTCATCCACCGACTGTGGACTGTATCAAGAACTGCTGGATACAGATTTGGCAGTTCCAAGGAAACTGCTTGGCAGTTCCAAGGAAACTGCCCATGCACTTATTCACCCGCATAAATTTGGGCCGCCATAGGCGCATAGCACCAAACAATCAAAATCCACTGCCACAGAAGATAAAAAGGGCACTGCA
Organism: Zantedeschia hybrid cultivar; assembly: GCA_030544215.1. Classification (NCBI taxonomy): domain Eukaryota; kingdom Viridiplantae; phylum Streptophyta; class Magnoliopsida; order Alismatales; family Araceae; genus Zantedeschia; species Zantedeschia hybrid cultivar. The sequence continues at coordinate 54,625,794 of JARZZO010000004.1, forward strand.
CTGTAGCACAACTCTATATCATAACCCTACAGTTCAAAGATGATGAGTATTTACCTTTTTTAACCTTAAGATCTTCTAAATTAGTAAACTAAGCTGCTGCTGCATTTCCTTTTGGTGTGCGGCCTCTAGCTGAGGCATTGTCCTCCCACCATCACTAAAAATCGCTATCAGACTAAACTCTGGCTACAAAACAAACCCCATCGAGGTAGGAATGTGCTGTAGGGCAGTTTCCTACGGATGGCGCCAATCAATGTAGAGGTCAGAAACTGGAGAGACATCCCAGCCATCTGATCACCCTAGATTAAAAGAGATGATGATCAGAAGCCCCCTGATTTCTCTTAAAGTTTCTGTAAGTCATCATCTTTTTTTTGTGTAAGGCAGTCAGACAGTTGGATCTTCCTCCATTTTTTGACCTCTACAGAACCAATAAGATACATGGTTCAACTATACACGTGCCTACAGTAGTCCTTAGGGCTGTAAATGACTGTAATGAAAGACCAATTTCCATTTCTGGTTCTGATAGTAAAATCATCTTTCCCATTCTGATTCTGATATAATTGGAAAATGGCATTTCTGTTTCCATTTTGTTTCCGATTCCGATATCGGAAATAGAAATGGTTTTTGAAAATTTTCAAAAGTAATTTAAAATGTCCTTAACCCTCATCCTCTTCATCATATATATCTAACTAAAATTTAAATCTATTATAATTATGAGTTATGAATTTCAATATTTAACGGACTTGAAAATATAAGTTAGGATACGGAAATAACAGTTTCCATTTCTAATTCTGATAAGTTATCAAAAATTTCCGATTCCAATAGTTAATAGATGCCTTTTTTTTCATCCGAATTTGCTTTTTAAAATTAGAAACACCGTAAACTCAGATAATTGGGTTTCCATTTGTAGCCCTAGTAGTCTTCATGTTATTAAACCAAAGTTCAAAACAACACAATGTTTTACTCAATGTATGTATTCTAAGAAGGATTTTTTCGAGGCTTGCTTCATGAGGCACCAGAGTGCTACACACCAGGAAGAATTTTCCAAACAAATGCAACTGTCTCCTGAAGTTTAGTGGGTTAGCCTAGTTTACTGACGTTGCTCATGTTTCTACAAAGTCTGCCAGCCCAATTTGTATGTTCGTTACCCAAACAAATGACTTGCAAATCATGAATGAGAGAATCACTTGAAAGACAAATTGTTGAAACCTCTTCAACGGAATCACATTTCGAACCAGAAACCTGTCACATACGCATCAAGCACCAGTCATAGAACAGCTACACACAGACCAGATGCAGAATGTCACACTCACTACCCATAGTCCCTCACCCTCCAGACTATCCCTATCCACCAACCCCTTTCCCCCGGAAGAGTTGGGGGGGGTTGTTGGAAAAGAAGAAGGCAGCAGCTAGGCGCACACTGCAACTCCACATGAAAGCTTGGTCTACAAATATGGAGTGCCCCCTGTGGAAACATTCACAAAAATGGGGGAAAAGGCACACAAAAGACAACCGGGCACACACTGGATTAAGTGCCCGTAGGCCAGTGTTAAAGAGAGATTACAACTCATCCCCTCAACTATTTCCCCCATTTCCCGCCAGTAATGAAAGAAAGGATTTTTTTGAAGCTTAAAAAACTAAAACGTGAGAAGACCCAGCTCAGTAACGGCAAAAAGTGTACCAAGCTAGAGAGAGAGAGAGAGATGGGGCGGACTTGGCCCTGCAGGAGGTGGCCGACGGAGTTGCGGGGTTGTGAGGCGCAGACGGCGGCCCCGGTGCCGCCCCAACGCTCCCGGACTCCTGGGAGGCGTCGAAGAAGAGCTCCTCGTAGGGGACGGCGAAGTCGCGGCCGTCGAAGCCGCCGAATATGTCGAGGTAGTCGAGGGCCGAGCACCCGAGGACGCCGTGAGCACTGTCTCCCGGCGGCGGCAGGTCCAGCACCGGGATGGAGCAGGCGGAAGCCGCGCCGAAGACCTTCCGGTAATCCTGCCGGCGCGCGGGGACGAAGGAGGTGGCCTCGGCGGCGTGCCCACCGAGCACATTGTCTTCGCGGCAAGCAGGCGGCTTGCTCCCTCCGCCGGGTGCCACCTTCCCGGGCAGCGTTGGGGGCACCAGCTCGCCCTGCAAGTGGAAGCCTTCCATGGCGAAACGGGGAGAGGGAGCTGGTAACGGCTCTCTTCCACCTCTCTCTCCTCTACTCTTCAAACCCTTCTGGGTGCATTTTGTTGAGCCCCTCTTCTTCTTCACACTTCCATCTCTCTCTCTCTCTCGCTCTCTGATAGAAGAGCGTGGCAGAGAGAGCGAGCTTGACAAGAAAGCAGCAGAACCTAGAAAAGACCGATTAAGGCTTAAAATTACACTCAGAAAAGGATCGAGGCTTAATTATCACTATAATTAAAATAATAAACATGCTTTTGCCCCTCTAGAGAAGAAGATTATGATGTATTATGAAGAGAGGGCAGAGAGAAGAAATGAAGTATCTAAGAACCTTATTGGTGGGGTGGGAGGAGACTCCAATTGAGTGGATGAGTTAATTTCGTTGGGATCACATCAAGGGCGAGTACATGGAGGTTTTTTGGCACCGTCGGTGGCACCACCTTCGCGCGAAGTAGTGAGATTGTGAAAATGAAAGGAATAAGTACTTGTATCCTTAAATATAATATTTTATTTTAGGGTAACACTTGTTAGACTACATGTGCCCACTTCTTGTGCGGGCAGTCGTTCGATCTGTATACGGCTTCAATAGTCGTAAATTTTTTTCTTTTTTTAGGCTGACCCCTCACATCTGATACTGATGGGCCAATTTCAGATTGGACGTTTCAAAAAAATCTGATTCATATTTTTTTTGAATCATCTGATTAGAAACCGAATTATATAGATATGTAGAATATGATGAGACCTATCATAAAAAATAAAAATAAAAGAATAAAAATTATCCGCACCGCACGCACATGCGGTGCAGCAAGTTGAGGGTATGTCTAATTCTTTTAATTCTCCCAACTCCCTAAATCTACCTGGAATATCTAATTCTTCCAATTCTCTTAATTTTACTTTTTATTTCACTCCTTATTCCATTTATTCCTACCAAATCACTTGGAATAGCACAGTATAATTTTCCTTATTATGGGTGGACTACCAAATCAAAATACCTCTTATTCTGATTTAAGAAATTTCCAAAATCTTATTCTAATTTAAGTTATTCTGCTAACAAAGTGAGCCTCAAGGAACAACTACTTAAATCTAGCATGGACTGCATGCATCTGCTATGCTCCAAAAGCTGTAAATCTACTTGCCAACTGCCCTTAGAGGAACAAAGGGACGGGAGGTAAAAAACAGAAGAATAAAGAGAATATATGATCTCAAAAGGGGTGGGGGATGGGGTAGATCGCCGGAAGCTGCCCTTGTGTTTTGCTCTGATAGAAACCTGCATATTAGAAGGATGAATGGAGAGGTTCATTATGGGAGAGGAAGACAGGCAAACGGGAGAGGTCTACGAACACGAGAGGAAGACGTGTAGCAGCAAGGCCCGATAGACCCACAAGAGTTACCTCCGGATATGTTTGTTTTCACATAAAATGTACTACATAAGAAAAAAGTTTCTGAAAAGTATTTTCACAATCACTTATTTAGTAATCCATAAAGTATAAGACAATGAAAAACTTAATTCGTTGACTGTTCTTTTTCTTTATTTTGACATTCATAAAATAAGACAAAGTGTCTTTTTTCAAAGAGCTGAAAATATTTTCATGAGCACTAAATGATGAATTTTATTTTTATTGTTATTGTAAATATATTTTATTAAAAAATTATTTCCGTCCTATTATATTTTGCGTGTAATCAAACGGACCCGTAGTGCTCAAATTTTTTCTAAAAATAAAATAACCAATGAGGAGTTTTTTGTTTCCCTAAGAGCTATTTAGAAAGGAGTGAACTCTTTCTTAAAAATTAGGAAAGGTCTAACCAAACGGTTCCACTTGTTGCTTTGTCCTTAAAATAAAAGTCTAGAGAGAAAATGTCTAAGAAGGATAAAACACCCAATTAAGGATATAAATTGATGTAGACTGGATCTATCACGACCGGATCCCGCAAACGGGGATCCGAAACAAGGAGGATCCGGAGCCGGTCCGGATCGAACGGTGACGAGGGGACCCGACGGGGATCCACAACAGGGCGAAGCCGAGGCTATTTCGGAATGAAGAGGATCCGCCCGCGGGGGGCGCGATCTGCCGCCGGAGCTGCTCTTGGATAGTGAGCCGCTGCTCCTTCGGTCGGACGAAGGCGCGGCGCGAGCAGGAGCTCCTGTCGGCGGAGTGGTCGACGAGCGTCGGAGCAGAAGCCGGAAAGTCCGAGATCGGACGGGGGGACGGCTCGCTCTCCGACGAGGGGGTCCGAAGGCACCTTCAGCGCGAGGCCGAGCCTCCTGGCGCGGGGCGACCGACGGGATTGCCCTCGGACGGCGAGTCCGAAGGCTACTTCAGCGCGAGACCGAGTTTCCTGGCGCGGTGCAGCCGGCGTTCGGCGTCGAGACCGGGGAGAGGAGTCCGAGGTCGGCGGCCGAGACCGACTCGGGGAGGTCGGCGATGATTCGAACCGAGCCCCTACAGGAGGGAAAGAAGAAGAAGAACCAGTCAGCAGGAGTCCCGGGCGTCAGCCCTGGGGAACCCCCTCCGACGGTCAAGTTAGCTTCTGAAGAAGATTCGATTCAGGAAGCAAGAAGAAATAGCTAGAACCCTATTCGGACGGCAGTCCTTTAAGGGGTTTCGGAAGCTTAGGGGGGCATCCGTTTTTCCCACCACCCCCTTGGCCACAAATAGCAGGATACTTATAGCGGAGGGTAGCGGATGGTTAACGGTGGCAGCCGATATAGGACTAAAAGGAGGCTTACTGATAAACCGCCATAGCGTCTGATCCGCCACCGGAGTGGGCCGGATTCGGCTACCGGGCCGAAGGGGGTTGGGCCACTGACGGGCCGAAGCCTGCTGGGCCCTGGGCCGCCGTGCTGTTCCCGGGCCGTAGGCTGGTGGGCCGCTGTCGGGCTGAAGCCTGCTGGGCCGGGAGCGACGGGGCCGCTTATGGGCCGAGGGCTGCTGGGCCGCTAACGGGCCGAAGGCCGCCGGAGGGCCTAATACTGCTACTGTTGGGCTGAATGGGGTTTGGGCCTGCTTCAATGGGCCGAATCGGATTCTGCCGCATCATAAATAAAAGGCAGCAACGATGGCATGCTAATAAGTCACTTCAATTGCAATAGAAGATAGAGGGCCTATTGGATTGTGATGGAAGATGGTAAGAAATAGAGTATGATAAAAGATAAAAGGAGATACAGAAATACTTATAGAAATACAATTGTTGTTTGGTTGCATGTCCTTTAAGAAGCATGGGGACGATGCAGCAACTAAGCATCTTGATCTAATGGCGGTCGTACTATAACATCCAAGCCATTGCCGCAAGTATTTCTTCAAAGAAATAAGGTGAAGAAACAAAAGATACTTCATGGTGACAGAGGCAAAGATGGTGTGTCTAACATCAAAAACAGTGTAGACATCAAATGGGGAGTAAAGTTTGTGGTTCAGTAGAGGCAAGTAAATTTTGTTGTTTGCTTTTCTTGGATTTACGTCATTATTTTAGCGAATATTTTGTTAGAGTATTGTTTATTTTAGACTAAATTATTCTTTATTTATATAGAGTTAAGATTTGAGATAGAGTTTAATAATTACTTACTTTCCTTTATTTAGTAATTTAATTATGCAATCTTTAGGAAGCTCTCAAATTATACATTTGGATGAATTGATTAAAGACGAAGGCGATTGTTAGAATAAAGTAGGAGGACTCCGTCTAAGGGTGTGTTTGTTATCCCTCTAGGGGAGATTTCAAGTGTCCATGTAGAGGAAGATCATGAATGATGGAAATTATCTTACCACTAGGTGAAGAACCAAAATAAGAATTCCTTATGACATGCTTTGAATGCATGTCCTATGAATAAAGTGATAAGATGATTAATGGGCATGTTATGAATATGAATATGAATTATATTATGATGATCTATAATGTGAATCATGCCATATATTTATGAACCTTAGAATATGCAAGATTAGTATGCACATAATATAACTTGAATGATAAAGAATAGGTTTAAGATTGTAAGCATATATATTTGATAAAATTGTCTAGCATGAATATTCATGTATAATATTTCCTTTTCATGTATATGGATGTATAAAAAATTGTGAACTTGTGGTATTATGAGATTGTTGAGTCAATTGGGAGTCACGCTTGCTAAATAACCCTTTTTTCAAGGAGAGGTAGACCTTGTGGTTGAGAGAGAGGTTGAGCTCGAGGAAAATCATGTCAGTTTATTGTGTTGATGTAATAAGTTAGTTAGACTCTAGAGATGTAATACTTTCATTTGGACTAATAGAAATCCTAGAAAGTACTTTGTTATTGTTATTATTTCAGTATTTATTTCTTATTCAATGGATTATCTTGTGGCAATGATGGTTAGTTTCATTTGGTCATATAATATATGTATGCTCACTCTGGACATTATGAATAGGTTTGAGTCGTTCCCACTATGACATGTCCACGGGTTCAAAGTAAACCAATATGACCAAACCAACTCGACGGGGGCGTTACACAACGTCATCTTTCAATTGGTCTTGACCAAATCGTGGTTGCAATCTCATCATTCTAAGTTGCTTGTGTTGATCGTACATCCATTCAATCAAGAATGTCTAACTTTATTCTTAGCCTCACTTTGGTAGCATAATGGTTATGATGGCATGAGCTATTCTGAATTGCTTAGTCTAGAATAAGGGTTGTTTTGACTTGATAATGGAATAAAATACAAGGTGGAATACCATATTCATAAGTGAAGAGAGGGATGACTTATTGGGCTTATTTAGGGAATTCATCATTCTGGAGTGGAATAACCAATCATGCCTATCAAATCAGAATCCAGCTTATTATGTGAATAACTGCTCCTTACTATACCTTGTTCTGCTTTCAAACTGATAATTAGCGAATAAACATTGATTTACATGCAATTTTAATTAAAATAGAGATTAATTTAGAAAAATCTTAATAAAATTAAACGGATCTCTCTAGAAGGATAACGCCATCTTGAAGGGATTTTCTAGTCTAATCTTATTGTTACGTTGAGCTTAATCTAATGGTAAGGTGAGTCTCCAATTCCTTAGCTCTATATAACAACCAAAACCTGAACATTATTGCCTTGGTCTTCTGATAGCTATTTTTGTCTATTCTAGTCTTTCGTGTCATGGTTAGGACACATCTACTTAAGAAATTAAGTGAAGACACTATTATTTCATATTTGATCTTTACTTTAAGATCTGAAGTATGTCTACATTAAAGATTTGATATAGGATAAATAATATTTTGTTTTTTACTTTAGTTATGTAGGGCTAAGTTTCGAGTATATATGATGTCCCATTAGGTGACTGGGATTGTCTATCTTTAGCACCCTATGAGATTACGTAAGATAATTATGAGCATAATAGGTTTTTACTATGATAATGAGGTATGGTTATCATCTAATATAATTTGTACGATTATGACTATATGTCAATTTTTGACATAATACTCTTCTATATTTGACAATTTGTTTCTTCTTTACTTAGTTTAATGGATAATGCATATGTGCATTTTACTAAGGACTAGTATTCAATATCACGACGAAACTTGTTTCATATATGGAAACTTGATTAAAACTTCCTCTTATGATAAGTGAATCATGTATATGACTTGCTTATGAAAAAGATACGTAGAATTTTCTAAACTTTTGATATAAGATTGTGTCATGCGGATTTCATGTGTTAAATTATATGCCTAGTATAAGACTTGCTCCCTTTAATATTATTTTTCAAGTGATTCAAAGAAGTTGAAGTTATTAGTTTACACTATTCAAGGCTATAGACCTCTTCTAAAGACATTAAAGCTTTCTTTGTGTATCAGTAGTATGAAATACTAGGCATTTGTTTGGCAATGCTTCTCTGAATGGTTGATTCTGTAGAATCGGCTTTTTACATAAGATTGTGTTAGAGGAAGCTGTTTTCTAATGACGGTCCCTAATTTTTGGAATCTCGTTTAGGGAAAATTGGTGGAATCAAGAGAGGAAGAGAATGAGGAAGAGGTGGGCCTTCCAAAATCAACAAATATGCCTCCGAAAGTTATCCCCCTCTGCCTTCAAGTGGATTCAAGAGAGATAAAAATGTAGCTATCTCTATTCTTCCATCCAAAATTATTGAATCCTAAATTGAAGGCACGCTTGCTCCATTTGGAACTGCAATAGCCCTATTAGATTGTTAGAATCACTTGAATGGGTGTTGTGAAATGAGCCCTTGGATTTACATAGTATATGATGTAATAAAGGATCCCGGTGATGTCATTGAACAATAATATTATTTGATGCTTGTTTATGGTATTGCTTAAATTTAATTTCGTGATTGATAATATTGACATACATTTGTTATGCTTAGATTTAATTTCATGATTGATGAAGTTAACATGCATTTGTTACGCTTAGATTTAATTTCATGATTGATGTTGACATGTATTTATTTGCCTAATGAATCCGTTGATTCTCTGTAACGACCCACCACCCACGGTTCAGGAGAATCGATGCCTAAGGGGCCACAAATTGTCACCTTCGGGCCTAAACCTGAGTCCACAAGCATATGTTATTTAAGATATTTCTCATGACACTTGATTGGAGGAGTGCAATTATAGATTTTATTTGAATATAAAGATTATAATAGTTAATATGAATTTTAGAAGCATAGTATCAAATATTTATGTTTGTAGGGGTAGATGGCAGAAAAATTCATTTTCAATCCCATACGCACAGATGCAAGCCGCCCAAATGTTTGCGCATACAAGTCCTATGTTGAGTAGGGGAGTTCACTATTTGGTTTGAATAAAAATTAAATCCAAAATTTCGATTTGGTTTTGTTTCAACAATGGTTCGGTTTCCGCAAGTGCCAAACCGCAAAGACCAAACCAGTTATACTGAATTATAATTATTTAATATTAATAAATATATTACTTCACCCTATTTCACATTATATAATTTACTTTACCCTATGTTCGGGCATGGAACATGCACCCACTTGCACATGGGCCGATGGAGCTGTTGGCCCAATTTGATAACGATTCTGAGATGCTCCAATTTCTGATTTCCCAGTACAAGACAAGACAGCATACAAAAGGTTTTCCCTGTAAACGCAACATACAAAAGGAGATCTGGAATACCATCTCCTTCTGCCGTCGTCATCTTCTCTCTCTAGCATTTCTTAAATGGGATTTTTACTTTTTGGCTCTATAAACATTTGATCTTACAAATAAGCTCTCCTAGTCCAACTTTTTGCAAATAATTCCTCACAATCTATCAGAGAAAGGGCTCTAAAAGGTACAAATTAGTCCCCTGAGAATGTTACAAATGAGCCCCTAGGAGGGCTTATTACAATTGTGAGGGCTTAGTTCTAAATAGTTAGAATAGGATGGGTTATTTGTAATATCAAACGTTTAGAGGGACTAAAAAGTAAAAAAAATCCCTTCTTAACTTTTACCAATAGAGAATGTTTTGTAGAGTATTTCCTTTCAAAATGGACATTGAACTAGAGAGACTAGGTAAGTTTTGGATCAAATTCTTAACAAGGGCAACTAGACCTTCAAGTTTTCTTTTTGAGGCATAAGATATTTGAAATATCTAACAAGTGCATTATGTCAAAATATCCAATAAGAGAATTCTTTCAAAATTCATGAGTTTTTTATAAAAATAATATAGTTTAAAAATCTTTAGAGCACATGTCAAGTCGTACTATCATAAAACTGTGGCTGTTACTATTTAATTCATGTATCCTAGCTTCAAATAACTTAGTTTTTTTTTTTGGGTATCAAAAGGGAGTCTAGCTCCGTTCTTTAATAACAGAATGTGGCATAAAGTGATACAAGGCTACTAGAATTTGAGGGAAAGACCATTCAGATTCCAGATTAGCAGCAAGGGCATACTTAGCTAGATTATAAGCTAGTGAATCACATAAACGAGGTACAAACTTGATAACCATAGAAGCTTTATCGAGCAATGCAGAGCAATCATCAACAATTGATCTACACGACCAAACTAGACAAACTACGCCCTAGGATAGAATTGACAATATTGATTGCATCTGCTTCAATAATAACTTTACTGCCCAAATCTTTAGCCATGATAATCCCTGCAAGGAATGCAATGGCTTCAACAACCTCGGGCCTAGCACTGTGTATAACAACAGATTTGCACTTAATCAAAGAGCCCTGCCAATCTCTCAAAACAACACCTACAGCCAGTAGCGGATCCAGCATTCATCTAGTGGAGTCTTGAGGCCCACTGAATTTTGTCAAACTCATTGACCCAATTCAAAGCAGTCTAGTCCGAGATCTCATTGATCTAATTTAAGATCCCATTAGTCTAACTCAGGATCTCATACGATCTAGTCCAAGATTCTACTGACCCAACCATACTTATGACCTAATGTCCAAGTAACGTCACTAGATAAAATTTCTAAGTCCGCCACTATACCGCACATGAATATATCACTGCCAGTAACACCATCGACATTAATTTTGAGTATCCCTGGATCAGGAGGTTCCCAACAAGGAGAATTCTTTATACAAGCAGAAGGAACTGTCCCTTGAGCCCTCTGATGGCTACTGCATTACCAAGAGGCCCATTCTTTAACTGCCCTTTTCACAACTCTCACTGCTGATGGTTTACTCTTTTCAAACACACATTTGCATCTCCCTTTCCATGGTTGCCATAAGATGGGTAAGCATAGAGCCATATAAGATAAGTCAGAGCTGCTACTTGAGAATGGGGGAAGAGACCATTCCAAAGTCTTTTCAGCCAGATCCTTATCGTCTCTGTCAGATAATTCAAAGGTAATGCTAACCAGACAGATCTGGCTAGATCACACTTAAGGGGCAGGACTAATCTCAAATAACATAGTTTACCCGAGTTATCAAGTTTACATCTAGATCAACATACTTTCATGATTTATACGTTCTCTATTTTCGGTCACACAATTTACAAAGGAAATGCGAACTCCAAATTGCATAGCTTTACCTAGGTCGTATAGTTTCACCAGTCTACATAGTTTGCTCCAACTAGTACAATTTTATCATTATCAATCCTAAACATCTTTTACAATTTTATGAGGATTTATGCAATTGTTAAGTCGACATGTCTTACCTCCTACTTAATATATGCATGTCTGCATTGCACGATTACTCCGGCTTACAAAAGTTGATTGATAGTTCTAAGAATAGCCTAAAATGAGATGACATTTAGAAATGTTTTTGTAGCAATGCATACATGTTGAAATATCTACAAAAATTGGTTATGATATACGATCTCAAACTAATCTTCAAGAAATAAGAAGAAAAAATGTTTTTTTTTGTTGCAAATAACTTCCTAAAATTTTTAAATTTATGGATAACCCTTGTATGATTTGTATTTGCGTACGGCCCCCTCAACTACGGTGGTAGTTGCATGTAATCTCCTTAATTATAGTGTTTATTTTGAATTATGATAAAAATATCATTACCTTGCATAGAATATGTGAAATCAATTAATGAAAAATCAATAATACTTTTAATTAAAATATAAATGCTTCACATAAAATTACATAGATGTCCATCCATAAGTTTGTTGTATATATTTAGCATCAAAAAAATATTTTTACTTACAACATGCATTTGTAAATATAAATATACTTTTGTTGACAAATATATTTATAAAATTGAATTAGAACAAGCTTACAAATAAATTGTAAGGATCTGGCGGGAGGAACGAAGAACAATAAAATTATCGCAGTGAAAGCAAAAATTATTATTCTGCCACCCTGATCCATTTCGACAAAAACAAATATGACCGAAGATCGAATATCACCTTACGTGGAATTAGATCCACGTTCAATCAGTTCCAGGAGAGCAATGCTGCAAGCCGTGTAAGTATTCGTCCTTCAACAATATCTGTGTTATCCTCCAGTTGATGGTTCATCTTTGATTACTCTACAAGTTTGACACAATCGCCAAATTTTCTCTTCTATGACAGTGTCTGTGCATGTGGGCAAAGACTCCCACGAACAAAAAATGGAGAGCGGACGAGAGAGGAAGGGGGTGCCCCCTTCACCTGAACGGCATGTACACAGAGAGAGAGAGAGAGAGAGAGAGAGAGAGAGAGAGAGAGAGAGAGAGAGAGAGAGAGAGAGAGAGAGAGGAGGGGCGACTAGACAAGGAGGAAACTCTGAAGCTTGGCCCAGGTTCCCTCATGACACATATTTATATTGATTCTCTTAATTTTTTATAAAAGTCCCTGAATTAATATAAGTCCTACTTAATAGTTATCGATCAAGAATCTTTATATGTGTAACCCTAAGGCCAAGTGCCAGTCCAGTTTCGAGTCCAATAAGCCTAGTAATCTTTTACTGGGTTAAAGTAATTAATTTAATATCTCGTATTAAATTATTATTTAACCGATTTATCATCTCATGATAATTGGTCGAGCTTTCAATCAAGTTGGGTGTCAAGCAACACCATGTGATCCCGAAAGGTATTGAAGTTTATAAATCCGTTCAAAGAATCTTTTTGTTATCAGTTACCGTATGACTATAATCTTTCACTCGTACTAATGCTTTCAAGCGATCTCAGGATATGGTCAACTATCTAACCTAATCAGTTCGCTTATTTAATTAAATATCTATAAGCCAATGTCAAAGTCTAAAAGTCCACCGATAAAATGTCTTTAGTGTCTCAAGTTAAAGGACCAACCATACCACTATGACAATGAATTAAACTAGTTGTCAATTAGGTAATATCATCATCGAGTGATTCATGTCGAATCAATTTAGTGAACATTCTCCAATGAGTATCTATATATTCGCTTTAGTGTCTCCACACAAGTGACTGAAACTAGCCACTCTCATCATATGAACAGTAGTAATCCGTACTAGTCTCACCGGATATTTAATGTACTTATCAAATATCCTTCGATTATGAACAATTAAGAATATATGTTTAAAAGATATTATTATTATTATTATGATGTCATCATAATTTAACATCTATTACACATATTCATAAACTTCATTACGAGACGTTCAATCGAATTACACATAATGAATATAAAAATATTCATAATTATAAGAACAAGATTATACAAGTCATATGATCGGCTTGACAAACATAAATAACTAACATAGATGTCTGTGCAATTTCCTTGTGAGGTGTTTGTATTTTAATTGAAGGTAGTTTGATATTTTTATTTAATAGTTTTTGTATATTTTATGAAAGGTAACACTATTTTAACTCAAGTTAAATAAATAAACATCGTAGTTAAGGGGACATGCATAGATATCACCACAATAAAAGGTATATGTAAATATGAATCATGCAAGAGGATATCCACAAAATATGATATCGTTAGGAGGTTATTTATAAAAACCCTTTAGGTTTTTTTCCTTTACTTCCTAATCTATCCATGGAAAGATTCTATCCTTAGTGTTTCATTTGTTCATCATGCAGGGGGGTATCCATAAAAATAATATAAGATTTTTCAAAATTCGCAATGTAGCATACATCTTTACATGTTTCATTATCTAATATCTCATTTAAGTGGGATAATCAGTTTCCATACCAATGTCTTTAGAACTGAGATATCGATGTTATCACTGGCATGGGAGGAGCATGGAAAGTAACAACTAAAGGGGAAGGAGATAGCTAAGCATGTGGAGGAGAGGCAATCTCGAGACTTGAGAAATCTAAATTCCAATACTTCTAATACAAAATTAGATCAAGATCAAAATTGTTGTAATTATCTATTTATTTCTGTTAGTAGTAATGTCAAAATCACTAATGGTAAAAACTGCTGAGTATGACAACCAAACATCTCGTACGAAATAAGACCAAATTTTACATAGTATTAATTATTTGACTCAATTGCTCCATATATAATGTAAACGTATAGTTACATCCTAATTACTTTGTTCTACCTCAAAGGTGCACACATGGGGCAGCACTCAGAAGCAAAATCCATCTTCCAATTAATCACATGAAAAATAGTAGAAAAATCATTTTAAAAGGCCAATACGACCTCTGCCAAAGTCTTGAAAGCACAGTTAAAGAGGGGAAAAAAAACCCTAGACATTCACTTCCAAAACAGTCCCCCATTAGATAATGTCGAATATTTATGCTCCAAATGAAGAGTTTAAGAAAAGTGATAATTTCATTTTAACCACTTTTGTAGATAAAAATGTAAAAACATCACATTTGCATATTACCTTACATATCCTCTTAACATATAATCTTTTAAAATTCACAGTGATGACATATTTGATCATACAAATATTTCATATATGTCATTAAATTGTCATATTTGATAGCTATATTATTTCATATGAATATGAAAGACAATATGTAGTTAAGCATAATATTCTTGAAATTTGACATACAAGAGCAGATAGTTATAAAATTACCTAAAAGAAACAAAGAGTTTCTACACTTTAGCCACCCTTATAATGAGAACTGACTTTCCCAACTTGTATTTGAAATCAGGGACATCAAGACTTAATATGAAGAATTAAAAGGTATAAAGATAACATAACTCCCTTTTCCTGCTTTCTCTTCTCTCCTTTCTTGTAGAGGAAGTAGAACCAGCAGCAGCCTCACCAAAAGAAAACCCTTCCTTCCCCAGAGGAAGCGGCTGCAGCAGAGCACAGAGAGGGAGGAAGAAGAGGAAGAAGGAAGGGCAAGCTCAGGCACAGTCGGGGCGGTGCGCGGCGGGGAAGATGTTTCGAAACCAGTACGACACGGATGTGACGACGTGGAGCCCGGCGGGGCGGCTCTTCCAGGTGGAGTACGCCATGGAGGCGGTGAAGCAGGGCTCCGCCGCCGTGGGGCTGCGCTCGCGTACCCACGTCGTGCTTGCCGCCGTCAACAAGGCCGCCTCCGACCTCTCCTCCCACCAGCGCAAGGTCTTCAAGGTGGACGACCACGTGGGCGTCGCCATCGCCGGGCTCACCGCCGATGGCCGCGTGCTAAGCCGATACTTGCGCAACGAGTGCATCAACCACGCCTTCGTCTACGAGGCGCCGCTCCCCGTGGGCCGCCTTGTTGTCCGCCTTGCCGACAAGGCTCAGGTCATAGCATCTCTCTTCGATCTTCCCGATTTCTCTTGGTGGTGGCGGGGGGGTTAGGGTTTCGTTTCGTGATTGGTCGATTTGTTCATCCGTCTTTGCTGCTGTTGCGAATGAGGGAACTGGTCAGATTTGTTATTATTTCGTTGAGATCGCGCTCTAAATAAACTTTTATCCCCCTGGTGGAATTGATGTGGATTTGGGAGTGCGGACCGGGATAGATCAGCTGTTAGGGATTAAGTCAAAATCTCCTGAAATCTGAAAGCTCAAGGACAACTATCGAGTCCTTTTGCAAGATGGTTATCGCGGATCGCTCCATCAAACTGTGGAGCACCTTTAATGTTCTGGAAGTAGCTTGTTGCTTCAACTCTTGATAGGTGCAGATCAATGATCTGTGCGAGCACATTTAAGTTTCGTGCTTTGTGATTGCTTTCTGTTTCCTTAATTTATTTTGGAATTGTGAGGTGTTTGGGGTGATATTGCGTGGGATGTAGAGTTGACTGCTGTTGATTGGTGGCAGTCGCTTTAGATATCGATTTGCTCTATGCTCCAGGTTTCAGCATGGTGGCCGTTTGTTGAGAAAAATGAATAAAAAATTGGTTCAGATTGGCCAATCCGGGTTAATTTCTGGAAAACTGACCAGCTTCCAACCCTTGTCCAGCCGACCCTTGGTGGGATCAGCCAGATTGGAGCTGGGGTCCAGCCAAGGATCAATTGATCTCTTCCTCCGGACTAGAAAATAGCTCATTTTCTAACCATTCTAAAATGTCTAGGAGGGGCCAGGGGTTACCCCCTCCCTTCCAGAACTTCATTTGCTTCTCTCTCACTTCTTTCTCTCCTTTCTTATGGAAAGTCTGAAATTTTGAAAAATATGTTGAAAAGAATCCATGGCTGTTAATGAGAGTGAAAAAGAGAGAGAAAAAAAACTCGACCTATGGCACTACAGATTGCGAAAGGATGTTACCTAAACTATCTGTTGAGGAAGGTATGGTCCCCCATGTTCTTGTTTGCTCTCTAGCCAGGCAGTTTTGGGCAAGTCAATCTCAAGCTTCATCGTGACCTTTTGAACTTTGGTTGAGACTTCATGAAGTCTTGGAGATGACAAATGTCAGTCTTTTGTTCTTCATATAGAAGCTTAGCTCATCGGGGGTCTGAGATGAGAGGGGGGGGGGGGGGGGGGACGCAGCTCCGTCCGTTGCCTCCAATGCGAATAGGGTCCCCCCCTGGGTCATCAGCCGTTGGAAGTCGTCTCTGCTGTCAGGGGAGCCCACCCTAGGGCTCAGGGATCCAGGGATCTAGTCAGAGGAGACATTTCTCTCCGCCCACCAAGGTGGGAGACTACCTGGGCTTTTGACCGAGGGGTCCGAGATGCTTCAAGTGTCTTTATTGGGGCTATACATAGTCCTATTGCCTCGTGCCTTGGACGTACAGAAGGTGTGGTGTGGGGGCGTTGGCCACGTGGCGATCAACTGCAAGGGAGGTGGGGTGCCAACGGCGACTAGGTTGTATGCTCAGGCTGTGGCCCAGGGTGGAATCTCCAGTTTGGGCTCTGGCCTTACCTCACCTATGCCCTTTTGTTGCTGTTTCGGTAGACCTCGTCACCCCAAGATTGTCAAGGCTCAGGCATTGTGTGTGGGTGTCCCCGATGGTCAGGATGTTGGACTGACAGGGAGTGTTGGATACTTTCCACAAGGACAGGGGTATGAAGAGGGGATGGGCGGTTTTCCCTACAGGTGGGGGGTTTGTTGTAGTGGCCAAGTCTGAGGAGGAGGCAACATAGGTGTTGAAGAGAGGGTTCCTCTTCGTAGAGGGATCCGTGCTTAAGGTGGCGGCGTGGGACTAGAGACGTGGCACCTATTGGTACACCCGGATGGTCAGGGTTGTTATGAGGCTCCCAAGGATTACTCTGTTCCTCTGTGACAAAAATGGGAGTGGGTCTCATTGTGCAGCAGTTTGGGAGGCTCGAGGAAGAAGAGATTCAACTTTTAGGGTTGGGGCCGGAGGTTGTCGTCGACGCCGTGGTCTCTATCAGCTGCAGGGAGGCCATCTTGAAGGTTGTGGAGGTCGTTGTCTTTGGAGAGGCCCTCCTGATCTGCGTCGGCATTTTGCCGCTAGGGGCGGCGCATTAGGAGTCGCCAGTGCTAGGGTTCCAAAGAGATGGGTAGGAGGAAGAAGACAATGGACATGGCCATATCCCCATCGTCCATTCAAATTGCAAAGCTCCCGCCTTCCAGGCCGTTAGATCGCCTAAACTGGTCAATCAGGTGGACCGGAACGAGGCCGACCGATCTTTTTTTGGTCAGGGCAGGTCACCAGGCTAACCGGGTAAGTCGTTCGGTTCTTCCTGCAGTCGACGTGCCTGCCTCTGTTGACGAGGCTTGCCCCCAATGTCTGCCGTCTCCCTCGACCTCACATGGCATCGGAGAGGCTGGGAAGAAGGATACCTCTGTCGGTCTTTCTTCTCCTAGGCGTTCATATGACAATTGTTCCTCCCCTGCCGGCTCTCCTCGTCTGGATGCTGAAACTTCTGGTGCTCCTTGTCATGTTGGATTAGCCCCTGTTCCTCTCAAGAGACCCTACTTGGGGGGACTTGAGGGTGATCCCCTTGACACCTCTGAGCCTTAGGGAACTTTCAGGGGTTGCTTGTTGCTCGTGGTGGAGCAGGGTGCTATGGCTTTGTTGTACGGTGAAATTTTGAAGAGGGGGCTGCCTTGTGGCACATGCAGTGTGGAGCCTCGAACACTCCAGGATGGTCAGGATGCCTAGGATGGGAGGTTGGATAGGGAGGAGGAGGGGGAGGAGTATGTAGGAAAGGAAGTCAGGGAGCTTTTGTACAAGGTGCAGATGCTGGCAGAGGGGCAGGCTAGGGAAGTTGCTTAGAAGGTTGGTTCATTGGCATGGAGAAGGATATTCATACGACATACTCTAAAATTTAGAGGCGGTGGCAGATTGAGATCAATAGGAGTGGAAGGAGCATGAGGGGAGTGCGAGGGTGGGAGGGAAGGATACGAGACATGTTTCCCTATGAGGATCGTATCTTGGAATGCGAGGGGAATTTGCAGGAGGGAGAAGAGGGTGGTCCTTAGGTGAGGAGGTGTCAGGTGGATATTCTTTGTATCCAAGAGACCAAATATACGGAGGAGGAAGCAATGTATTTGAGGGAGATTGGTGGGAGTAGGCTTTCGAAAGGGATTGTTTCCCCTGCTGTTGGAAGGTCGGGGGCTTTGATGGTGCTATGGAATGACTTTGTGGTGGAAGAGTGGGGGAGTGGTTGAGAGGTGTGCATGCATTCTATCTCGGTGACCTTTCGGTCCGTGAAGGATGGTTTTATTTAAGACTTTTTGGGGGTTTATGCCCCTCAGAGCAGGGAGGACAAGAGGGAGGTTTTGGAGGCCTTACTGGATCGTCAAAGGCGCTCAGGGAGGCCATGGTGTTTCATGGGAGATTTTAATGCCATTATTGCGCCTCATGAGAGGACATACCAAGTTTCTTCTTCAGGGGTTATGGAAGACTTTCAAGACTTCATTGCTGTGGCCGAGCTCATTGATGTTGCTACTGCCAATTCTCTTTTCACATGGTCGAGTATGCGGGAGCATGCTTCTTGTTTGAGACTGGACATGTTCCTTGTGTTAGTGGATTGGAAAGATCACTTCCCAAGGCTGCATGCCGAGTGTCTTGCCAGACCCATCTATGATCATAAGCTTATTTTGCTCAAGACCAGCAGTTGCATGCATTCAAGGAGGATCTTTTGCTTTGAGAAGTGTTGGCTAAAGGAGGAAGATTTCTTGCAGGTGGTTTAAAGGTCGTGGAAAGATGCCAGGCAGGGCAGCTCTCATATGGCGAATCTAGTTCGTAACTTGAAGGATTTGGGGGAAGCTCTTCTCCAATGTGGAGCTAATAAAGTTTTACCAAGTAAGGCGGCAAATGATAGAATTTTGGAGAGTATTGAGGCACTAGATGCTTTGCAAGAGGCAGGGTTGTTTGATGAGGGGGACCGGGGCATGAGGACAAAACTGAAGGTAGAGTATGCATACATTCTCCTTAAAGAGTAGATGTATTGGAAGCAGAGGTCTAGAGAGAGATGAGTCAAAGAAGGGGATAGAAGCACTGCTTATTTTCAGAGGATTGCTTCTTGTAGAAGAAGGGTGAATCTAATTCCCTCCTAGAGGAAGGGTAGTTTGGTCTATTCTCAGAAGGAGGACATCCAGAGGCTAATTCAGGAGTTTACTCCAGATTATATTCAGAGGAGGACTGCTAGAGACCTTTATTGCATATGTCCTTCTACCCTAGCCAACGACAGAGGAGAGACATATGCTAGTTGCTCCTTTCAGTGAAGAGGAGGTGAGGAGGGCGGTGTTTTCTTTGGCAGGTGATAAAGCTCCAGGGCCATACGGATTTCCTTTGATGTTCTACCAACATTGTTGGGAAGTGGTCAAGCATAACCTTGCCTCAGCAGTTTTGGAGCTTCAAGAGGGGAGAGCTCACTTGGGTGGCATTAACAAGACCTTTTTAGTGCTTATCCCAAAAAAGACTGGGGCAGATTGTCTTTCTGATTATATATGCTCATTAGCCTTCTGAATGGCATGTATAAGATTATCACTAAGTTGATGGCAGTCAGGCTTGAGAAGGTAGTGGATAGACTTATCAGCTGGAACCAAGGAGCATTCATAAGAGGTAGACAGATTCAGGAGGATTTTCTGGTGGCCCAAGAATGTATGTTTGACATGAAGCATCATAGGAAGAAAGGTCTTGTTTTGAAGCTTGACTTTGAGAAGGCTTATGACATTGGGGGTGCTTGTTTCAAGTCCTCAGAAAGATGGGATTTGGAGACACTTGGGTCAGTCGGATCAAGTCTTGTTTGACTTTTGCCATATTTCTGTGCCTATCAATGGAAGTACCTTCAACTACCTTTTTTAGTGGAAGTGGTCTTTGTCAGGTAGGTCCCCTTTCCCCTTTGTTGTTTATTTTGGTGGCGTACTTGTTGAGTAGGATGTGGGATATGGCAGCTTTATGTGGCTTGATTTCTGGATGCAGTTTAGGCAGGGATGGGATCCGTATTTCCCACCTCCAATATGTGGATGATACTATTCTTTTCTTTGTAGGGGAAGATAAGGAGCAATTATTGTCTCCAGACTTATTCTAGAGTGGTTGGATGAGGTCAGGTCTCAGAGTCAACTTTCATAAGAGCAACATTATTGGGATTCATGTGAGCCCTGACGTTTTGAGGAGAGTGTCTCTAGTATTGGGTTGTCAAATTGGGGATTTCCCTATTGATTATTTGGGTCTCTCGCTTTCTCCAAGAGCTTTTCGGTTTCATGATTGGAATAAGGTGATTTGCAAGTTCCAGTCAAGGTTGGCAGGTTGGAAGGGAAGACTATTATCCTATGGTGGGAGGTTGGTCTTGTGCTAGTCAGTTTTTGATAGCATACATGTCTATTTTTATCCATTTTTAGGATCCCTAAGAAGGTTGTTTGGAGGTTGGATTCCATCAGGTGGCATTTTTTCTGGCATGATGGTGGGGACCTCAGGAGAGGGGGCTTTGTCATCTGTTGGGGTAGGGTCTGTAGGAGCAAAAAGAACGGGGGTCTTGGTTTGAAAGACGTTAACACCTTCAATCTTGCATTGTTATCTAAATGGCTGTGGAAGCTGAGGACTCTTGGTGAAGGAATGTGGAAGACTATCATTGTCCAGCGTTACTATCGTAATGAAAGTTTATGGGACTTATTTGCCAGTTTTTCTGTCATCATCTTCCATGTGTGGAGAGGTATTCTTCAGTCCGTTGACGTGATCCGGGCAGGGAGCCAGTTTTCTCTTGGTGATGGCCATTCTTGCTCCTTCTGGACAAATATATGGTGTGGCGAGCATGCCTTTTCCTCGAGATTTCCTACTTTATTTTAACATTGCTTCTAATCTTTTGGTTGTGGCAGCTCAAGTTTATGATGCTGTGCATGAAGGGGCAGGGGTGGCGCCCCTCCTTCAGGTGCTCTCTTCGTAATGAGGAGATCCAGGAGCTTTGTGCCCTCCTACATTCTTTGCAAGATATCTGTCTGGATCCAGATAGGTAGGATGGCTGGTCTTGGAAGTGGGGATCGAAGGGCATGTTCTCTGTGAAGTCTGTTTATTATGTTATTTTGGATGGGGGACTTCGGTTCCCTTTTGCTAAGCTTATTTGGTCCACCAAGAGTCTGAAGGTTAAGGTGCTGATGTGGAAGATCTCCTTATATCGGCTTCCCACTACAGACTGATTGGCCAGATTCATGGAGGATACATCCCGGTTGTTTGCTGCCTTTGTGGGGTTGAGGAGGAAACGGTTGGCCATCTTTTTGTGTGCTGCTCTTTTGGTGTGGCAGAAGATCCTTCATAGGCTTCGTCAACATGTGTTATTCCCTGTTACTGTTGAGGCCTTCTTTCGCATGTGGGCCATACATATAATAAAGAAGGATTATAGGCAGTTGTGGTGGCTGATTCTTTATGCCACATTTTGGGTAATTTGGAGCGAAAGGAATAGAAGGATTTTCAAGAAGGAAGCGCTCTTTGCAGACAGGGTCGTATCTTTTGTTGGGGATAAAGTGAGGGAATGGGCTTTAGTGTTATGCCATGCGAATACTTGTAAATCCTCCTTTTTTGATCTTTTGGGGAGCTTGTGAGAGTGGTCCATTCTCTTGTATAGGAGGTTTTTTGGTGATACTTTTTGGTTCTTACACTTGTACATCTTTCTTTTCTCATTTAATAATTTAATGGTACTATCCACCTTTAGAAAAAATGAGAGGAGAGTGACTGAAATGCCAAGTAAACCAAGGGTAGGATGCAAACTAACTGGTACAGTTGATGGGTAGCTTGAGCTCGGCTCAATTGATACTCAAACTTGGTTAATTTATTAAACTAAATGAGACAAATTCAAATGAATTTTACAAGTTCAGTTTATAAATGAGTCAAGTTCAAGTAGAGACCTACTCAGCTCATTTAAGTTAATGAACATGTTTGTTTTATAGTTTTAAAAATAACCTTATTTTTAGGGCTTTCGGATATTGATCCCTCTAAGCATAATAATGAATTTCATATGAGTTAATGTATCTTGCATAATTTGATATTAGTCTTTATATACTTAAGTTCTTAGTTTTAATCCCTACTGTTTGTTTTCGATAATTTTTCTTGACTCTACCATGGTTAATCATAAGTTTAAGTTTAACACACTATGGAAAAGTCACTTATATCCCTATTTAAATTTTGAGCTTTACTTGTTGCACCAGCAGTTGGTGCTGCACCAGTTGCCAATGCAGTCAACATAAAAAAAATATTTTCTAGGTCACCCCGAACATGCCCCATGTGTTCGTACAACCCAATCTTCAATCTGAAAAAAATAAAAAATTAGTATTACGCTTGACTTATTAAGCCATTTTTTACTATTAATTGGGGCTCATTTTTATTTTTTTTTATTTTTTAGAGTCATTTCAAGTATTTCTATCTGTTTTAACATTGTTTTGAAGAATATTCTATGAATATTTGCTTCTTATAAATCAAGGTAGGTATAATCAGGGATCGAACACGGATTGGTCCGGTCCTAGATCGATCGGATCGGCCGATCCGATCCGAGCCGGGCTGATCCGGTTAGGTCCCTCATTTTATTTAAAAAAGGTAAAAAATTAAAAAATGCAAAAAAATAAAAATAGTTTCCATTGCTTGAAACTTATCTAGGACTTCGGGTAAGCCCTTGGGATTCTATCAATTTTGAAAGAACGGTTGGATACATGTGGGGACATTACATCTTACCCTTAAGTGACTTAGTAACATGAATACGTGATAGAATAACAAAAACAAATAAAGAAATAAGTTAAAAGGAAAAAAAAAACAAGAAATTGTTTGCATTCATTGTAGTCTTACACAAGGTTAAGAAACCCGGGATCGGGTCCTGGATCGGCCGGTCCAAAACCGATCGGATCGGCCGATTCCGATCCGAGTCAGTCCGATCCCGGCCGATCCTGGCTGAGTCAGGCTCGGCTGGTTCGGATAGCAGAAAAAAATAGAAAAAAATATGAAAAAATGTGAAAAAAATATAAAACACAAGTCTAATGCATAATTGTGTTGAAATACATTGATTTGAAGTACATAAGATGTTGTTGGACAAAAAAACCTTGAATAAACTTACATATATGATTATGAACTTACATTTATTCCAAACGTACATTATACTGAATGAACATATGGCTAACATACTCAGCCCATGACATATAGCTCTGGTAGTATTGTTCATACTGCATCACATACCGGCTATAGTCATCCGTATTGGTATAAATGACTGAAAATTGTGGATATTCTAGACAACCCCCTGAATAGTCGGATGTATCAGAATGTTGAGGAGGGTAAACTACATATCCAATAGGCTGACTATATGATGATGCATCTGATAGTTGCTCTTGATATTCCTGAGGAGCTTTACCTTTGTCCTTCCTCCTTGATCTGCTGAATGTTTGAATGGAAGATTCTTCACGTCCTCCTCTGCTACCATGATGTTCATCTTGGGTAGCATGTGTGAATTCTTCTTCTCCAGTGAATTGAATTGGTGGAGCTGGGGCTGGGGCACTGGTAGCATCTCCGCCATCCTCAGAACTGTCGGAGCTCGTCTTTGATGTCGAGTCATTTGAGGTTTGATATTGGACCTCATCACTTGGTTCTGGCGTTTCATCATCTTCCTCGATAGTCTCCAGATCAGCAATTTGAATTCCAGTACTACTCTTCCTTTTGCTTGGTACTTGTTTTTTGCTCTTCTTCTGACGTTTTGGAGAAGGAGGTTGAAAATCAGTAAGTAATGGAACATTATCTAACTCACCTTCCGCTCATTCCCGATCATTTGGGTTGAATTCAGGCTCATTTGAGGTGCTTGCATCAACCCATGCATTTAGTGGATGTTGCTCCTCGAACAGCTCATCCAAGTCTATGGGTTCTTCTGCATGTGTCGTCTCTGTGGCTTGTTCGGAAATTCTCTCTTTCTCCTGCCTTTGAAGGTTCCTTATGAGCTCCAGATTCTTTAGCTTCAACCTCATGTTATAATGACAGAATACTAGCTTCTCTAGACGGCTCGACTTCAATCTGTTCCTTTGCTTGGTGTGAATCAAGCCAAAGGTGCTCCAGTTTCTCTCACAGCCTGATGAAGAGGTTATTTGACTTAAGACCCGAATTGCAACATAGGCTAGATCTTCATACCCATATGTTTTTCCATGATCTAGCCACCAGTCAGCTGTAAATAGAAAATTGGCCATGTCAACAATGTGCAAGCTATAATTAAAATTTAAGTAGAACATCTAGTTAATAATTTTCAAACCTGGACTCAAAATTTTGGCAGCTCTTTGAGCAGTACTTGTCCCAAAGTGGTATAACATCATTCTGTAATCATGCATTTGCTTGCATGCCAATATTGCTCTGTCCTCATCTGCAAGCATACGCTTAATAACAGACTTAGCCCCCATCAACACTTCCGAACAACTATCATAGCTATCCTTCTTCCCATCAGTTCTAAACATGTACTGAGGGTTGAAAAAATAATCTAAATAAATAAGTCGAAGTTAGTTATTACTTAAGAAAAATGTGTATACAAATAATACATATAGAAAGTTAGTAGCTTACCAGCTGCATGAAGATCGTGATGTAAAGTGTGTTCCCAACGTCTGTCTATTATGTCCCACCACTTCACAAAGGTTGTTGGGTTGTTCAGTTGAATGAGCTCCTTAGCTCTGTCCATAGCTTCATATAAAAAACCCATATCCGATCTTCTTTCTCCATCACAAGATCGCAAGACACGGACAAGCGGTTCTACAACATTTAACACCGCTTGCACCCCCCTCCAGAAGGGTCTAGACTGAATTAGATCAGCCACTTTCTTACCTTTCTCTCTAACTTTAGTTGGTACATGCCGCAATATGTGATTCTCCCAATCTTCCGATGCCACCATCCTAATCAAGTTGTTCTTTTGTTGACTTAAACTATCTAGAGAGATATATTGAGATGCAAACCTGGTGGCTCCCGGACGAAGCAACTCTCTTCTATGAGTATGTGTGCGCATGATATCCAGAATGTTGTTGTGATTGTAGATGAATGTGGTGATAAATCGACCACTTTTGACCACTCCATCTACCATCGGATCAGAGCAAATGTCTTCCAACATCAAGTCAATACAATGAGCAGAATAGGGAACCCAGTATAAATGTTCTCTCTTTTGCATCAACATTTGTCCAGCTAATTTGAACGCCGCTGCATTGTCCGTAACGACTTGGACAATCCTTTTTTCGCCCACTTCTTCCACCATTTGATCCATTAATTCACATAGGTACTGGACATTCTTTATTTTTCCAGATGCATCAATGGACTTCCAAAATACGGTTCCAGCTTTACAGTAAATTAAGAAGTTGATCATACTTCTTCTTGTTATCCCTGTAAAATTCCAAACGTGATAAGAAATCAGAAAGAGACCCATTCTGATTAAGAAAAAATGAAGATAAGATAAGAAACTGAATATAAGATTTATGTACCTGTCCATCCATCGCACATTAAAGTGCATCCATACTCATCCCAGATCCTTTCAAATGATTTAATGTATGTTCCGATGTCATCAACTTCCATATCCAAGTACTTGTTGTATATCTCATATGGAGAAGGTCCCTCAACCCCTTTGCCAACTTCTTGTATGGTCTCGATCATGGACTCATAATATGGCCCTTTGGCCGCATTAGCAGGGATACTGTTATAGAAAAACCACCTAGATGTAGCTCTCCCTATCTTCTCCTTACAAAGTTTTAAGTTCTTGAATGCAACACTAATAGAAGGTTGTTTATCCCTCTTCTTGGTGAGCAAGGGATCTATTGGACCTACTCTAGAATCTCCAGCTCTAGTGAACTCCTGAGGCAGCTCCTCGCATACATTAGTGCTCATGCCGGCGCTAGTGCTCCCTTGTGCAGAAGGTGTGGAGCCACTTCCTTGTCCTCCATATCTTCCAGTGTGCCGAAATAAGTCCTCATCTGCAAAGGACCGCCGGCTTGCTTCCATTGCACGTTGCAATTCAGCTTTAAATGTAAAAGAAAAAAAATTAATCTACTATAACTATTTGTCTGAAAACGTTAAATGAAGAACATGAAAATAAGTTAAATAAGAAACTTACTTGTATCCCAATCATCAACATTTATAGGTTGATTACTTCCACCAAGCCGGACTCCAGCATCAGACCTTCGCGCTAGTTCAGTCAATTCCTCTCGAATTTCCTGTCTTCTTCTGGCAGTACTTGCTTTGCTTGATTCCTTCTCCTTCATGTAAGTTCGAAATTGGATCCTAACCTCTGAAGGAACTCGAGCACATACTGCAACTTCACCTTTTATTCCAGCAAGATGTTGTTTGAATCGGTAGACCCCGCCAGAGACAATCCGGTTGCAATATTTGCATTGTTCCTTTCTTTGGCCCATGTCCACCGGTGTGCAATGACCCCAAGCAGGATCAGCATTAGGAGGATTCCCAGATGACCGCTCAGCAGCACCTTGAGATGCCATTCCTTCACAGCACAAGAAGATGAGAGATCGCGGAGCTTGTAGTAGACTAGAAGTGACCTCGTGGGAGAGATGGAGAGAGAATTCTATGAGAGAGAGAGAGCAAGAATGTTAGGAGGCTCAAAGGGCAATTGTGGAGCCTTAGGAGGGCCTTGGGGGGGTTTAAATAGACCCCCAAGGCCCAAACTAGGGAACGGCCAGCAACGGCTAGTTTGACCCCCAACGGCTAGTCAAACTAGCCGTTGGGGGCCGGGTCGGGCCGATCCGAGCCGACCCGGCCCGATCCGGTCCCGGATCGCCCGATCCGGCTCGGACCGGCCGATCCGAGTCCTGGACTCGGCCAGGTTACTCGGGATCGGCATGATCGGCCCAAAACCGCTCCGACTCGGCCGATCCGTGCCGATCCGAGCCGAGTTTTTGAACCTTGGTCTTACATGGTAACAATTATACAAATGTTGCACATAGTTTTCGCAAGACATGTAAGATTCATACCATTGTCGATATTTTTCAAGAAATGGTTATACTCATCTGTGTGGCTGTAAATGATTGTCACCGCACCCGTCCTTGTGCATCACCTCCATAATATGATCCTCTCGACGATTCATAGGAGGATGCATCCGAGTATTGAGGATAAGCTGCATATCCTCCTGAATAACTCAATGCATCAGAGGGTGGTAGTGGTTAAACTGCATAATATCCTGCTGAGGGTAGGTATCTATAGGGAGTATAAGGTCTATACCCCCTCCGATGGAGCTTGAGATAAAGCAGCTGAGAATTGGTCTTGAGTAAATCTGGTGATGTTCGTCTTGTGCTCCTTGTGAATCCAGCTTATCATTGTCGGTGCTTCTCTTTGCCTTCGTCTCCAGCAGACGTACCCCTTGCTGACCTGCTAGAATGGTCTTCATCAATATTTTAAAAATGCCTAGGCAGTGCGAGACGGTTGACCCCCTTACTGCCTAGGCGGTGAGGCGGGCGCTTCAAGTCTGAGGCGGTTCTAAATTTTTTATGTATGTTTCATTGAATTTTTCATATATGCTTTGAAGAACAACAGTATAACATCAATATGCATTAGTAAAAAGCCAACATAGTACAAAAAAAGGAAAGATAAGAAAGGTTAAAGGTGCACCTAAGCCTGTAGCTCAAAAGGTAGAGCGTTGGTAGGGCCACAGACAGCAAACAATGGATGGGTTTGCATTAAAGAAGAAAAAAGAAAAAGACAGAGCAAAGGCCAAAGAGTAGCAATAGTTGGAGAAGAAGAGGAGGAGGAGGGTGGATGACAGGCGTCAGTCACACACACACACACACACACACACGCAGACAGAGAGAGAAAGAGGGAGGTCACAGGGAAGTGGTGCCTTGGTGCATCCTGGACTCATGGGGTCGTGACTTGTGAGTCTCAAAAAAAAGAAAGAAAAAGAACCAACTTGGAGGAGGAAGAAGAAGAAGAGGGCATCAGCATGCAAAAACCAAACCTAGGCGAGAGAGAGAGAGAGAGAGAGAGAGAGAGAGAGAGAGAGAGAGAGAGAGAGAGACGTCATAGGGTTGTGAGTCTAAAAAAAAAAAAGGATGGCAGCAACTGTGGCCCATGGGAGTTGGGGCCTCCAACAAAGAAGAAGAAGAAGTGAAGAGGAGAGAAAAAATATACAACGTACATACCTGGGCCACCTGGCTGGTCAGTTCGTGGTCATTGGTGGTGGTGGTGCTGCTGCAGAGTACTGCTTCCTGGTCGTTGGTGCTGCTACTGCAGAAAAGTTGCCGCAGTTGCTGCAAGCCCGTTTGCTTGATGCTGCACTGCTGCAGAACCTTGAAGCAGGGCTGTGAGGCTTCGCTCGTCACCCACCACTCCAGGAAAGCAAGGCCCAGGACTTAGCTCACACGGGGTTCATGTTGGTGTTGCAACTGCAAGTCTGCAAGAGAAAAAGACAAGAATAAGGTTCTAGGACTTCAAGATTGCAACATGTTTCATTCACATAAAGTAGAAAAATGCAACAGGAAGCACACCTGATACCTGGGAATCCCCTTTGCATGACTGCATTGCATATTTCCCTATGAGGGAGAGGTTGCAGAACCCATTTCTTTCCGCTTGTCATTGGAGGGAGACGAAGAGTTCGTCTTCTTTGGGAGTCTGTCGCAATCGCCTCGCATGGATTTTTGATACACTTTCCAGGTCTTTTTAGTTAAGTGTGACATGGGCAAGGGGTTTAATGGTCTTTGACCAGCAGTGGGAACTGTCTAAAGAAAGTTGTCAAAGTATGAAGAGTTGGCTTCCGCCTAGGCGGAAAGGGGGTCCAACCCACCCAAGCGGCCCGCCTAGGCATTTAGTCGGCCGATTTTTAAAACATTGGTCTTCATCTTGAGTGGCATGTGTAAATTCTTGCTCTTCAGTGAAGGTAGCCGGAGGCACTTTAGTTCCTTGACTTGAGCCTCGTCTAGGAGATGTTTGATGTTGCAAGGATCCACCTTGATTTTCATGTGGATCATCACTATCATCAGTACTTGTCGTTGGAGTGGAATAGTCGGAAGTTTGGTATTCCACTCTGTCGTTCGGCTCCGACGTTTCCTCCTCTTCTTCCTCTATAGTGTTTAAATCTACAATGTTCATGGGAGTTGTTAGTTTTCCCTTACCTTTATTTGATCTTGGTGCACATAGTGCATATTTCTTCTGCCTTTTAGAAGGAGGTTGGGGAAGTTGAAAATCTATGGACAGTGGGATTCCATCTAGTTCCTCTTTTGCCTACGAGCGATCATTTGAGTCAAATTCTATCGGACCCAAGACATTCCTTATATCCATCTATGCATGAAGTGCATTCTCCTCATCGAAGATTTCATCAATGTCGATCGGTTCTTCGGCTTGAGGTTCCCATTGCATAGGCCGGCCAACAACCTCATCTTTCCATTGCATTTCTTCCTTTTAGTTCTCCTGAATTTGTCGGAGCTTCTTCAGCTTGAGTCGCATGTTGTAGTGGCAGAAGACCGGATACTTCAATCTTTGTGAGCTTAACCGATTCCTTGCTTGGTGTGTATCAAGCTAAAGGTTGACCAGTTCCTCTTATTCAGAGGTAGAAGTCGTTTGACTGAACATGCTGATGGCAACATAAGCAAGATCTTCATATCCTGGGACTTTTCCATGATTCGTCCACCAATCAGCTGCAAAATTATGAAAATGTAAGTCATATAAGTAATGTGAGTTAATGTAAATCATGCAAGTCATTTAAGTCTTTAATAATTTAATTACCCATTGAAAACAACATGACTACCCTTTGAGCATGGTGAGTCTCGGAATGTAATGCTGAGCCTATAGTCATATGCATCTTGTTGCATGCTATTATAGCTCGGTCCTCGTCCGGCAACATATGCCGAATGACATTCTTGATCCCATGCGAGACTTCTTCATCATCCAACAAATGTTAAAGTAGCCGTACTATGCTGATATCTTGGGTTAAAGAAATGACCTACAAGTCAGTTACATGTAAGTAATTGTCGAATAGAAATGATGAGGACTGAGTAGTATACAATAGAAAGTAGTTACCGACTGTATGCAGATCATGGTGAAGTGTCCTATCCTATCTTGCGTCTATAATGTCCCACCACTTTGTATATCAACTCTTGTTTGTTTTTCGGATGTCTTCGTTCGTACGATCCATTACCTCATATAGGTAGCCCATTGTAGCCTTCTTGTCACCATCCACCATCCTCAAAACACGCAGAAGAGCACTAAGTATCATCTTAATGTACCTCGAGAAATCTTTGTTCTCAATCAACTCCTCAATCTGCTTCCCCTTAGCACTATCTGATTGTTTTGCTTGCCTTGTTATCCAATCATCTCATCCCTTACTTGAAATCATTTGCAACAAAGGACACTTTTGAGATTTTAAGCTATCTAAAGAAATGTAAGTAGAAGCAAAATGAGTCATCCCAGGATGTAGTAACTTTCTCTGGTTGGTATGTTCTCGCATCAATGTAAGCACATAGTTGTGGTTATAGATGTAGGAGATAATGAAGTAGACACTCTTCACAGTTTGGTCAACTTTTGGATCCTTGCCAACGTCCTCCAGCATCAAATCTAAAGAGTGGGCAAAGGTACCCAATAGAGATGTGGCCGCTTCTCTATCAACATTTGACCAGTGGTTTTGTACGAGGCTGCATTCTCCGTCACAACTTGCACGACCCGATCATCTCCCATTTGCTTCACAATATCATCAATTATCTTGCAAAAGTTAAGCACTCTTCACCTTAGCATTGGCATCAACCGACTTAGAGAAGTCGGTCTCATCTTGACAGTATATAAAGAAGTTGATCATACTCTTTCTTGCTATGCCTGTTCAAAAAGTATTGGTAATTAGCTCAAAATATCACCCCATGAATTAAAGATATACCTTAAAATTATCCTGTTATATATGTTCACCTGTCCAGCTGTCAGTCATAATTGTGCAACTTCTCTCATCCTATATTCTTTCAAAGGACTTGATATATTCTCTGAGATCATTTACCCCTCGAGGGTAGGTAAGTTTGTAGATCTCTTTTGGTGTTGATTTAGGAACTCTATTACCTACTTCTCCAATTATCTCGATCATGTCCTCCCAATAAGGACCCATAACAGTATTCGTTGGCACACTGTTGTAGATGAACCATTTGGCAGTGGCACGACTAATCTTTTCCTTGCATAGCTTCAAATTCTTTATGGCAGCCGTAATAGATGATTGTCTACTCTTCCTCTGTGTCAATAAAAAGGGTCTATGTGACCTACCCTAGGATCCTAATTAGATCGTGAATTTCTTCTTCATTAGATCCTTGCCTGGACCCACTTCCTTGCTCAGTGTATTGACCAGTGCGTCTACAAAAATCCTCCTCAGTAAAGGATCTTCGGCTTTCTTCCATTGCGTGATGCATATCATCTTAAAAAATAATAAAAGAAGATAAATAATTTGTTTAAGTTGAAAGTTTTTCCAGGAAAATGATCTTAAGAATTGAATGATGCATAATTGTGTATAACTACTACCTCGAGAAAAATCTTCAAATGTTGTAGATTTCCTTCTTTCTGTATCTTAGGGTTCTTATATATCACTATGGTGGTGGAAGGACGTGTGATTTCTTCTCTAATCTAACCGCTCATAGCAGATGTGTGAGACTTGATTTTTTTTGAAATCCTTCTTTTCTTTTGAAAAGGACTTAAAAGATTTTAGTTTTCAAAAGAATCCCTTTTTTTATTTTAAGTGTAGGCTTTGAGAACTTAGGATTAGTCCTCAGGGAGTCTAATATTTTTGATTCTGACAAGTGGATCCATCAATTTAACCTCTCTCCCCTGACTTCGATCAATGTTAATTATGCCAATCACCGATTGGCTACCATTGATTAACTGTCCGTTAATGCTTTTTAAATAAAATGCACGGCAAGAAAGCTAGATATTGTGTTACACAATAAAAGAAACAAATTTTGCTTTAGACACTTTCATGGGATCGGTGAGCTCGGTGTCCATTTTTTAGAATCCTTTTAGAAATCTTAAAGGATACTCTAAAGGATACTTAGAGGACTTTAGACTTGCATGAAGGCATGTGAGCCTATGAACTCCAAAAGGTGTTAAGAGAATATGCTTTTGAGTAAAATCCTCATTAAAATCCTTAGAGGATATTAAATAATTTGACAGTGTCCTTCAGGTATCCTTTAGAAATCCTTGAGAAACCATTAAAGGAATCATCGAGATTAGATGGATTTGGGTAGCATCTTCTCCCTCCTTTTGCTATTTCTTAGGAATTTGTAAAGAAAAAGACTTAGCTAATGGCGTATAATGATCACCACATAACTAAAAATAGTCTTTTAAAACTTAATGGTCCTCCAACCAATATGAAAGAACCCAGGAACCCGTAACTTTATCGGCCATTTAACCAATATGAATGGATTGAAACCGACTTATTTTGATTTTTTAGGTTAAACACATTCAACTTGGTCAACACATCCATGATTTAAACAACTAAAATTGGACATGCATCAAACAAATGAAATTGGACATGCAACGGTGTGCAAAATTCATTTAAGTCCACTTTGTGTATATATCAAGTTACATCCATTTTGATCATACCACCAATAGGAGTGAATCATAAAAAAATTGGTCACTCTACCAATTAAGACTGAACCACATGAATTTTGCTCATTCCACTAATAGGAATGAACCTTTAAGATGATTCTTGGTCACCCTATCGATAAAAGCGAACCATAAACTTAATGGCCATTCCACCAATAGGAATGAACCACAAATTTAATGGTCATTCTACCAATAAGAATGAATAAAAAAAAGGACTTTGGTCACTCTACCAATAAGAGTGGACCACAAACTTAATGGTCATTATACCAATAGTAATGAATCACTATTTTATTAAACTCATGGCCGCTCTAAGAATAAGAACAGACCATCATCTATCTTTTTTTTTTAAATTGTACAAAGTATGAGTGTTAATCTTCCACACACGGTGTCGGAGCTTTGAATCTGTCCATAGATAGAGCTTGAGTGTTTTCTCTTTCTTTTTTTTTTCAGAAAAAAGTTATCAAAAAAATCCTCTAGAGTCTCCCTAAAACCTTCTCTCTGGACCCCTTGCGGCAGCCATCCCTTAGGGGGTATTTATAGAGTAAAAAGAGAGAGAGAGAGAGAGAGAGAGGGGTGAGAAAAACCCCCAACCGGTGGGGGTGGCCACCCACCGAAGGGTGTCACCGGTGGGGGGAGCCACCGGTGCCCCCCCTCCCCTCTCTCTCTTTCTCTCTATTCTCTCTCTTTCTTTCCTTTTCTTTTTTTTTTCTTTGTTTCTTTCCCTTTTTTGCCCTCCACCCACCGGTAGGTAGGGGGGGGGGGGGGAGAGGGGCAGACCCCACCAGTGGCTCTCTCCTCTTCTTCTTCCTGTGTCTCTCTGTCCGGCACCTCTCTCTCTCTACTTTTCCTTCTTTTCCCCAACCGCAGCCATCTCTCTCTCTCCTTTTCTTCTTCTTTGTCCGTCCCTCCTTTTTCTCTCTTTTTTCCTCTTTTTTTGGGCCAACCGCAGGCCACCCCTCTCTCTCTTTGGCTTTCCAAGTGCAGCGGCTGCTGCCCTTGTTGTTTGTTGCTGCCGTGGCTGCGCCATGCTGCTGCCGCTGCCCTTGTTTGCTGCAGCTGCTGCACTTGTTGTCGTTGTGGCTGCTGCTCTTGTTTGCTGCAGCTGCTGCACTTGTTGTTGTTGTGGCTGTTGCTTGCTGTGGCTGCTGCTCTGCCCTTGTTGTTGTTGTGCTGCAGCTACTGCATCTGGGAGGCAAGACGAAGCCAAGGTAACCCTAGGCCTTCCCCTACTCTCTTCAATGCATGCTTATGCATTTATTTCAAACCATGCATGCATGTTTCGTTTCTTTTATTATCTAGAAAGAAAACATGTCAAACATTTGGCATCCCGCTGTTGTAGGTTGTTCTTGAATTGATTTCTGGTCTCCGGTGGTGCATTAGAGCAAGTTTTTACCTCCTCTTTGACGTCCGCCAAGTGTTGCTTTAGACGAAATACTCCACCTGAAACTACCCTATTACAATAGTTACACTTTACCTTTCGTTGTTGCATGTCAACGGGAGTGTAATGATTCCATTCCGGGTCGCTGTAACAAGTTATAGATGTTGCCTCATTTTGCATCGACGTAGACATCTTAAGGAAGAAAAATGAAAAGTTAAAGTGCAAGTATAGAATTTAAGGGGGGGGGGATCCAATAGAAAACTTAGAAAGAAGAAACTTGCGTTTTGTTGAAAGTTGAAAGAGAAAGTTTTTAAGAGAGAGAGAGAGAGAGAGAGAGAGAGAGAGAGAGAGATTTAGAAAATACAAATGAGAATACAGAGGGAGAGTTTTTAGAGAGAGAAAGAGTTAGAAAGAAAAAAAACATGGAGATGTCGCCAAATTGTTATAAAGAACAACCCCCCAAAGCTCAATTACACCCAATGAGAGTTTTAGAGAGCAAGTGAGAGCTTAGAGAGAGAAAGATATGAGAGAGAGAGAGACATGAGAATGAGTGTTGGTGGGGTGGGAGATGGGCTTGGGGGGTTTATATAGGCCCCCCAAGCCCTTGGCTAGCCATTGGGAGTGTTCCTAACGGCTAGTTTCAAATTAACTGTTGCCAGGCCGTTGGGAGCGTTTCTACTTTCTAATGGCTAGTTTCAAACCAGCCGTTTGGCAACGGCTAGTCTGGAACAGCCGATCCGGTCCGATCCATCTGATCTCGGTCTCGCACCGGAGGATTGGGGCACAAGATCCGATTGGTTTGGCCAAAATCTGATCAGATTGTCCAATTCGTGCCGATCCGGCACACCTTGTTTTAAATGATTCTTAATTGAAAGGATTTATTACTAAATTATATTAAGTTTATAGGGACTAATATCAAAATACACAAGATACATAGATTTATTTCGAATCAAGGTAAGAAGAATCGGCAATTGGGCACAGATCTGCCTGGTCTGAACCAATGCGCCAATTGGATTGGCTGATCTGATCTGGACCAATCGCGGGCCACCCAGACCGGTCCCCCATTCATTTTTTAATTATTTTAAAAAAAATTGGTCTGATCCCAGTCCGATCCTGACCGGTCCCCCATTTATTTTTTTAATTATTTAGACAAACATTGGTTTGATCCCAGTCCAATCTTGACTCATCCCAGCCGATCTCGATTGAGCACAGCCCAGACTGGTGAATCGAGCATCGGGATCAGACCAGTTCATGTCAAAACTGATGGGATCGGCCAATCCTGCCTTGTTTCGAATTCACTATGTTTATACTTTATTGGGATCGATATCGAAAAAGCTTTTTTTTAATTCTTTTAACCCTTTAACAAGATCGTTTCAAACTTTGAAATCCTGACAGGTACTAATGGGAGTGCGGTCCTACATCCTTCCCATTTAGTCTAGTGCGGTCCTACATCATTCCTATTTAGTCCCATATTAGGCGTCTACAAAGCTACACGGTGGTATTGTTTTTAAAAGCACAGTATTGTTTCTAAAGGCCCTCCCTCTCATCAGCCTATGCAACCAATGGCTCAAATCTTTGGGGTGAGCCATATCACCATGGTTTGGTCCAAGTTCAAAAACTTTTGGACCGAGTCTATCATGGGCTTGGTGGCTCGCAACATGCTCGAGCAACCTCAAGGTTATTGAGCACCTGAATGAGCAGAGCTTGAACAGCCATCTTACGTAGTCGGCTTGAACTTGAGCTCAACTAAAACTTGTCGAGTGATAAGCCAAGTCTGTGTGGGAAAGTACTTGGCTTGGCTTGGCTCGTTCACTCCCCTGAGAAACAAAAGGTTCAGTTTGGAATTTTGAAATAAGCCCTAGCTGTGAAATTTTGCTACTTGAACAGGACCATTGAAGGCTTCTTGAATATTCTTCTTGCTTTCGGGTTTCACAGTGCCATTGGCTTGTTGTTGTTTTTTTTTTTTTCCAGACCCTTTCTTCAATCCTTACCCTTTTCTTTCTGAGGTACTGTTGGTGACTACTTGATGTATAAACATTGTTAATTCTGGTCCAATATTCATGTCTTCCCTTCTTTGTCCTTCTCTATTGGAAATGGGGTCTTAGATGTGACCTTTACAAGAAGATATTTGTTGCCCTTCCTAGAGAGTGAATGGTGGGTCAATAGCTGAAATGTCAAGTTAACTTCCATTTGTGTATCGGAGCTGCACTTTTCAATAGATTAAGGTAAGTTTGTGGTCCCATGGTCCATGTCACCTTAATATGAAGCTGGATCACATCTCATATGTGATCAAGTACAATGTTGGATTTTTTTTTTTGGAAAATAGAACTGTCGTATGTGGTCATCTTTTATCTAATATGGGATGAGTTGCAAATCTAGTATGGCTACTCCTTTGCCTTGTAGGCTTCCCATGCATAGCCCATTATGTGCTTATGATTTGGGATTTTTAGTGGATAAATTTGAAAACATAGCCCGTATAGTGCTATCTTTAGCTAATACTTGGCCCTTTAAATGTTCAAAGGTTTGACTTATGTTGCAGCATATGGTGGGCACATTCCCAAGTTCATGCAGCTTGTCCAAGATGGCCAGTTTGAAGAGGTGGAAGGAATGCCATGATCAGTCATTTTTAAGCTCTCAACCTTCATAATTGAGAGCTGTAATAGGAGTAGGAGGGTGAGACAAAGATTCATTGATCAGTGCAGCTGCATGTGGAAGTTAGAGAAAAGGGAGAATTCATTCATTGTGGGAGGTCATATGGTTGATGGGTCAAGGGCAGACTGAAGAATGGGCTTTGATGAAGTTACAAAGGTAGTAAGTGAAGAGTTGGAGTGTATTTGGTAGGGTGTGTTTGCACAGGACAGAAGATGGGGCTAACCTAAAATTTGCCGGCATCTTAATTTTGGACTAAGGAGCTGTGCAAATGGGTCCATATGCGAAGGAATGGATGGTTATGCAGAGGCATATGTGCTTTCAAGTATTGTTTGTGTTGTCAAAGGCGATCACCTTAGTTGTCAAGGTGATGTGGCAAGGCAAGGTGAGCCAGAAACACCTCGCCTTGCCTCAGCCACTCTAAGTGCTCACCTAAGTCAAATGCTTGATATGTATTTCTTTAAATTATGTTGTATCACATTTTCTTATTCCTAATTATTCCAAAATAGCTGATGCCTCTTTTACCAATGTCTACCGCCGCTTTTCTCTTACATGCTTTCACATTTTTCTTGGTTTGATGATTCCTAAGACCATCCATTATTTATACGAGTACTTTACAAAAACTAGTGCTTACATATTGGATATGATCAACATTCTCTAGAGCCTTACATATTATTATCTTGAATGTTTTCTGTATTTTTCTCTTTTTGCCATTTTCTTCTTTCAGAGCAATTTATGGGAGAAAACACGTTGCCTTAAAATGCCGAGGCTGAGGCTAGCCCTTGGCCACTTTTCTTCCCTTTTGCCTTTATGTAGGTGTAGTTTTTTTTTCTTTTTGTGAAACAATGGTAGAGATTTGTTGAGTTGGGTTTTCCTTCTTTCTTTTGTGAGACCTAAGAGAATGGAAAAGGAAGTGACACTTATGAGGAAATGGCTGGCATCCCCAGGTTTAGCCTGATGATCAAAACCTCAAAGGGATGAAGGAAAATACCGATGGCGATTATGACGTTGTCAGCAGCGGTTCTTGGGAGGAATGGTGGTTAGCTGATGGTATGGTGGACCCGTGTGGTCGTTTTTTCTCATTTCCTTCTCTTTTCTGTGGGATTTTGACAATGATGGAAAGTAGAAGAGGCTGCAAGAACACATACTGTAGCCAGCAATGAGAGAAATATTGAATTTGGTGCCTTTTTTCCCTTGGTATTTGGATGAAATATTAGAGTTGATGGAAGGGGAAGAAAAAAAAAGATGATGACAAAAGGAGGAGGTGGTGAGACTAGAGAGAAAAGTGGAGCATACATTAAAAAAAGATAGAGTATACTTGTTTAATAGTTTTTCTTGTTATGAAAGTGTTTGTGTTGAAGGTTATATGGTTGCATGTTGTACAAGGAGGGAAAGAGTTCTTTTCTCCCCCTTCCCCCTCTATGTTGTGCACTTGTGCATCTGTTTTTAATTTATGTTACGTTGTGTTGAAGATTCATAGCCAAAAAGTCCTAGAAGACAATGGAAGAAGAAGAGAACAAGAGGAAGAGGAGAGCGGCAGCCATGTGTGCAGCCGCATGCATACACACTGCTGTCCGCACCTCTCTCTCTCTCTCATATTCATCAGAGCAGTAAGTTTACAATATTACAAGGACAAAAATGGCCCTCATAATAGGGGCTAAAGAAACAAATAAAAAAAAAGACACTGGCTACCCTCAAAATACTTAACACAAGAAGGAAAATATAAAAGGACCAAAACACCCTCTCACTTATGACTGCGACTATACTCCCCTTCAAGTTGAGTATATATATCAAGCATACTCAACTTGCTCAAACAAAGGTGAAACTGATCAGCCGATTGCCCTTTTGTGAATATATCTGCAATTTCGTCTTGGGACTTGACATATGACAAACAAATTTCTTCAGAGTCAAGCTTCTCTCAGATGAAGTGGCAATCAATATAGCACCACTTTGATAGGAGAATAAGAGAAGAATAAGGGGTCTTATTCCGAGAATAAGGCTAATTCTAGTTTGATAGGCAGAATAAGTTATACTGTGTTAGAATTGCTTATTCCATGGATAAGGAGAATAAGCAATTCCACTCTAGACCTAAGAATTGCTTATTCTGTCTATTCCGTCAGTGGGCCCCACACCACTATCAAAGTAAAACACCCCTTATTCTAGTATAAGCAATTCCGATATAAGTAATTTCGGATAACTACTACCAAAGTACAAATATATGTTTAGTGCGATCATGTTGGAAAACATTGTTTGCAGTGCTGATTGCAGCTTCATTGTCACAATAGAGCTTCATTGGTAGGCATAATTGAATGCCAAGGTCCACTAAGAAAAGCTTTAGCCAAATCATTTATGTAACACAATTTGCTATAGCCATATATTCAACTTCAACATAAAGCCTTGCACAAATTGATTGTTTCTTGCTCCTCCATGTGACGAGGTTGCCCCTCAGGAACAAGTAATAGCCTGTAGTGGACCTTCAATCGTCCTTGGAACCTGCCCAATCAACATCAGAGTAGCTTTCAACCAATATTTTGTCGGACTTAGAAAATAAGAGTCCCTTCCCAGGACATGACTTGATGTACGTAAGTATCCTTTCATCTGCCTTCATATGAGGCACTCTGGGTGTATGCATATATTGGCTAACCATACTGACATCATAGGTCAAGTCAGGATGAGTAAGTCCTAAATAAAGTAGACGACCCACCAATCTTTGATATTTTCTTTTCTCTGAGTATGAAAAGAGATCACCATTAGTATCACTCAGATCATGATTTGTTTCAATGAGGGTTTCTACTTGTTTACAAATCCAACTTCTCTGTCTCTTGCAATGGATCTAGAGCATATTTCCTTTGGCAAATATATCTACCTTTCCTAGAATGAGCCACTTCAATACTAAGGAAGTACTTGAGTTCACCCAAGTCTTTAATATCAAAGATCTGCGTAAGATCTTTTTTCAACTTTTCCATTTCTTGCACATTATCACCCGTGATGATCATATCATCCACATAGATTAACAGTAAAATAATCTTTTCATCCTGTCATTTTGAAAAAAGAGTGTGATCAACATTACTTTGAGAATAGCCAAACCCGAGCATAGCCTTGCGGAAGCGATCAAACTATGCTCTTGGCGATTGTTTTAGCTTATAAAGAGCTTTGTTCAACATGCACACTCTCCCCTTACACCAAGTCCTGGAGGTGGCTGCGTGCATACTTCTTGTAAATTACCATTCAAAAAGGTACTTTCCACGTCAAACTGATACATAGGCCAAGAGAAATGAACAACAAGAGGTAACACTGCCCAAATAGATTTAAAATGAGCAACATGAGCAAAACTCTCTGAGTAATCAATTTCGTAGGTCTGAGTAAACCCCTGGGCAACCAATCGGGCCTTATATTGCTCAATAGACCCATTTGCACAAAACTTGATAGTGTAGACCCACTTAGAACCCACCAGGCTATGCCCTTTAGATGGATCCACCAACTCCCAGGTGCCATTTTTATGTAGAGCTGCAAATTCTTCATTCATTGCTTGTACCCACTTGGGATCTTTAGTTGCCTCAAAATAGGAGTAAGGTGTGTAATATGAAGAAGCAGTAGTTAAAAAAAAGAGTAATAACCAGGTGATAACCTCGAGTAAGAAACAAAACGAGAAATAAGGTGATGGGTACAAGCTTTTGAGTCTTTCTTGAGAGCAATAGAAAGATCAAGCTCAGAGATAAACTCACCAGAGGATGAACCTGTGGGTACAATAGCTCCTAAGAGTGGTGGTGCAGTGGAGGAATCTCTCTTTTGCCAAGTGCCCTGGGAGTACGTTTGCAAGGGCAATCAGTTTGGGTTTTAGTAGCATCAACCAACTCAGGAGACATCGGTGTAATAGGGGACACCACGAGCAAGAGGATCAAGGAGAGACTAGGAGTTTTCTCCCCCTGAGAGGAAACAAGAGAAAAATAGGATTGTTGCTCAAAAAAAATTACATCTTTTAGAATGTACTTCCGACTAGTGTGGGGATCCGAACATTTGTAACTTTATGAGTAGGAGAAACACCCAAGTAAATTCTCCGGATAGTCCTAGGGTCAAGTTTGGTGGCACTAGGTGTTAACTAATGAATGAAACACAAGCATCCAAAAACACGGGGCGGAAGCAGAAAGAAGGGTTTAGGTGGACAGAGAATGAGAAAGGGCACCGATTGTCCAGAGTGTGCAATGGCATCTTATTAATAAGATAGGAGGCATGGAGAACCGTTGCCCCCTAAATTTTGTTTGGCAGATTTTAGTCGAAGAGAAGTGCTCTAGATACTTCAAGTCTTCAAGAAGCTGCCTATTCTTTTTTTCGGCCACTCCATTTTGTTGAGGTTTATAAGCACATGATGATTTATAAATAATGCCAGCATCTTCCATAAAGATATTTAGATTTTTTTTAAAGTACAAGATTTTTACCTTTCGATCAAACTGAGTCTCCACCGTTCTACAAAACACTTGGACAAGTCGAGGTACATCCTCTCGAGAACAAAGGAGATAAAGCCAACAATAATGAGAATAGTCATCATTGAAAATAAAAAATCGCGATGTCCATCCATAGAAGAAATTGGGGAAGGATCCCAAACATCAGAATGAACAAAATCAAATGGAGCAGAACTCCATTTTATTGATACTGAAAAAGTAGTTCTACAATGTCTGGAGAGTTGACAAACTTGACACTGTAGAGACTCCAAGGGCTCAGAAGAAAACCAATGTGGGAATAATCTTAAGTGACCTAAAAGATAAATGATCAAGTTGAGAAGGCCAAAGATAGATATCTCTAAGAGACCGATTTTTTTGGCTACATGTAGAAGATTGAAAAGCCACACATCCTTCAAATTCAAAATGGTAGAGACCATCGATTTCATGATCACTCTCAATCATTTGTTGTGTCCGCATGTTATGAAAAACACAATGTGTAGGGAAAAATGTCACACAACAGTTAAGGGATTTAGTAATGCTACTTACAAAAAGAAGATTAATGGACAAGATAGGTACATGAAGAGCAGTAGGGAGGATTAAGTGATCATTTAGGTGGATGGACCCTTTGTCGGCAATAGTGGCTCAGGTGCCATTAACAATGGTTACCTTATCCTGACCATAAGACAATGAATAAGAAGTGAAGTGAGTGGAGGTACCAGTCATGTGGTCTGTAGCCCCAGAGTCAATAACCTAGGGACTAGACTAAGGATGTATAGTACTAGCACTACGTGTTGACTTGGCAGTAACTAAAGAAGGAGAACTCATCTGACCAAATTGAGAAAGAATCCTTTGTAGGCAAGCAATATCAGAAGTGGACAGCGATGGCAACTGAGAAGAGGAGGATTGAGGAACCACCCCCAGTAGACACCCTCATGGTGGTACTAGTGGGCTGTGTAGCAGCAACATTACCTTTTGTAGCACGACGTCCCTTACAACTACCAGTCTTAATCTTTTGAGACTTCTTCGGATAGAG
This sequence comes from Zantedeschia hybrid cultivar, assembly GCA_030544215.1. Classification (NCBI taxonomy): domain Eukaryota; kingdom Viridiplantae; phylum Streptophyta; class Magnoliopsida; order Alismatales; family Araceae; genus Zantedeschia; species Zantedeschia hybrid cultivar. The sequence continues at coordinate 54,668,082 of JARZZO010000004.1, forward strand.
TTCCCATTAGAGATCAACATCATGATTATCCCGATTGCAATGCGTATAATGCTCGATCCCCTTGCCTTTTTGTTTAGAAGATGAAGGAGCCTCTTTGTTCATAAGAGTCACAAATTCACCACCACCCTAAGAGGAGAGAACAATAGGTGAAGCAGTCATCACTTGGTGACGGCCCTCTTCATACAGAATTTTTGAGAAAATAATTTTCATAGAGGGCAACACATCTGCAGAAATGAGCTGTCCCCGTAGCGTGTCATAGTGAGCATCGAGGCCGGTAAGGAATTTGAAAACTAGGCTAATAGAGTTAATGATTCATCCCATGACAAGGCTGTTATCCACATCCCAAGAGGTTTGCTTGGGATATGTAAGAAGAGGAGCAGTAGTAGAGCCATCAATAAATCCTAGCTTCCCTTTGCTGCTAAGGAAAATATGAGCAGAGATTGCCCATAGATGATAATTTGAAGAGCTTAACTTGACCGTGGTCATCTGAATGTTTCTCAGGATGAATAGAGGACTGGAGAAACCAAACCTTCAGAGGTCATCGACGTTGAAGTCGAATCCGAGACGGTAGACGTCATGGTGATGCGATATATCAATCACAATGATTGCAGAGAGAGAACAATCTTCTATAATACGGCCTGCACAAAAGTGTCGTAGACTCACGAACACCACGAGACCGGGCTGCACCAAAGATAATGTTTTCAGAGGCCTGAAAATTTGCTACACAACCATCGCACCCCTCTAGAGAGAAGACCGAGCAGGAGGAATCACCGCGGGGTGAATGCATAGGGAAGAGAAGAGTACTTAGCACGATATTGTAGCACGGTACTATAGCAGAAAGAAAGAAGAAAATAAAGTTTTGACGACTAGTCTTCCTTCCTTTAGGATCGCTCTGATACCATGTTGAAGCTTTGGAGCCAAAAAATCCTAGAAGACAATAGAAGAAGAGAACAGGATGCACAGGAGAGTGGCAGCCATGTGTGCAGCCGCATGCATAGACACTGCCGTCTGCACCTCTCTCTCTTTCATTAGGGCAGCAAGTTTACAATATTACAAAGACAACAATATCGCTCACAACAGGGACTAAAGAGACAAATAAAAAAGACACTAGCTATCCTCAAAATATTTAATACAAGAAGGAAAATATAAAAGGATCAAAATGTCCTCTCACTTATGACTGCGACTACACGTGGTACTGACCACTTCCAAAAAACTGTCTACTTTTCCTTAAATTTGACTTGCACGTTATTGCATTAATCATCCATGGAAACTTTTAATAAGGACTCAACAAATATAGAAGATCTTCAGTGTGTTTGATAATTTCTATGATGGTAATCTTATGGCATCTTGTTCAAAGCTAACATCTTGGAGGCCATGTTGGAATTCCAAGAAGGGTCAGTCACATTAGGGGCTGTAACAAAATACCTTTGGTATTGATTCCTTGGAAGGCAGGTGCTGACAAACTATTGGATTGTAGTTAGCTTTCTAAATACATAAGATTCACTAAAATGCTAGTAAGGAGATTAGAAAGAGTTAGGGATCTAGTGATCAGCTGTATGCCTTCATTAAAGGGAGGTAGAGAAAAGAGAATTTCTTGGTGGCTCATGAATGCATTCCTACTTTGAGATACAAGAAGAGGAAGGGGGTAGTTGTAAAGCTAGATTTTAAGAAGGCCTATGCTTGGAACCTAATTGGAATTGGATTGGGTCTGGTTCTAATTGTGAGGAAAAGCCTGGAACCAGTCAATTCCTACCCAAAACCAGGACTGGGGCCAGAATCAGAACCAGAACCAGTCAGGACCTGTCCGGTTCTGATTTTCAATTTCTAATTCCGTGGAGGGATTGTGTATTCCAGGTAATTACCAAGATGGGGTCAGGGAAAGATGGCTTGGCTGGGTACATCCTGCATTGACTCTACTTGTTTTGCAATCCTTGTCAATGGGGAGGCATCCGCCTATGTCGACAGAGGAGGAGATTTCTGTCTAGGAGATTCTATGTCATCTCTTCTCTTTGTTTTGGTGGCTCACATACTCGACAAAATGTGGAACAAGTTAAAGTCTATCGGGTGCATTAGAGGCTTCAGGCGCATTCTAGATGTTTGCAGATTTCTCATTTACAATATGTGGATGCTATATTCTCTTTATTATTGATGCCAAGGAGCAATTTTATGTGTGCAGATTTATGTTGGAATTATTAGAGGAGGTGAAATGTTAAAGGTGAATTTTTAGAAAAGCTTCTGGTTGAACACAGAATCAGGCCTCTTTAAAGGGCAGCTGTGATATTATGCATTGTACAATAGGCGAGCTCCATATTACCCAATTGCAGTTACCACCGAGTATGGGAGTTATTCACTGTAACAACTGCTGAGGATCATTCAGAGGTTTGAGACCAAGTTTGTAGGATCGGAGGAGAGGCTCCTTTCTTATGAAGGGAGAATGGTACTGGCTAGGAGATCTTCCTATTTACTAATGGCAGTGAATCTTAAGTCTATTCAAAGAAGGTTCTTCTAATGGGTATATGAGTAATTTTTACTAATTTATAACATAAGAAAAACATAAGACAAAACAAATTATGGAATAAAATATAACAATCTATAATTTTTAAAACAAATAGTTGTACTATATAAATAAATATATATAATTATCAAATATAGCCTATAATCATTCACCACATAAGACCTTAAACAAGGAAAAAAAGGGTTATGGATGATGTGCACATAAGCGTTCTTTGCCGCTGATGGTTGTAAGGTGCTTCATCTCAGCCATCTATGTGTGTGAGTTTTGCTTTATTTGCCTCAGAAGAAAGAAGAAATCATTATTGGAGGCGACTTTGGTGAACAATGACAAGGGTAAAGTGTCCTTATCTCATTCATTCCTCTTCCGGGAAGGAGAAATTTCCTTCTTCTGCATGGAATGCCTTTTCTCCTTTTTGGTGGAGGAGAAGCCATATCCGAAAAGGATGCCTTACAGTTCTTAAAATTATTGAAGGACTTCATAATGGAAGAAGTAGTGTAAAAGGAAACACAGCCTATGTTTGCCAGTTTTTCTGATGATGTTTCAGAGGATTCGCTAACACTGGTTCCCAGATGGAGTGGAGATGCTGCTTTTTGGCTGTAACTTGGGCTCTTAAGTGTGTCCATAAAATTTGGTGGTTGATTCTTTTATGCTAGACTTTGGCCTATTTGGCGGAGTGATGGACGCATTTTCAAGAGGGAAGCCAGGGTTCTGGAGAGGATAGTTAGCTTCATTTTTGACAGGATTAAAGAATGGGCTAAGCTTCCTTTAGAGTGGATGATTTGCATTCTTCTATTTCACTCTCTTTGAGGGCTAGGGGAGGCACACAGCCTTGGTGTGCCCATCTTTATGTATAGGGGTTTCTGTGAGCATATGGTCTACGACACTTTTATATTCCCATCTGTTTTGAATTTATTATATTTCCAGTATTGTCCGCTTTCAAAGGGGAAAAACACTTTTTATGGCATCTCTCATGATCCACATTATTGGTAACAGACTGACGGGGTGCTAGTGCTGAGGTGGAGACATCGAGTGTGATTTTTGATGGTTTGCTGGTTTTTCTGCCCCACCCCCTTCCCCTTACCCCTCCAAAGAAAAAGGCAAAATAGGGTAAAGGCATGTAGGATCCTTACCACGTTGGTACACCTATGGAGCTGTACCTTTTTCGATTCCTGTGCTTTCATTTTTTTTTCCTGCATTATGGTAGGTGAGATGCCCTGGATAGCATCTACATAGCAATTACTCAGGGAATGCAAAAATAGTGTTAGTAGTGTCCAGTAACTCAGGCTTAAACTTCTAGGCTTTTACTTTGTAAAGTCTCTTTCCTTATTCATCAGTTTCAGAGTGTTTTTCCTTTCACAATCTCAATTTCCTTTTCAATCTAAATGCACCTGTGCTGGAAATTTCAATTACTGGGTGTGCGATGTTACTCCCAAAACGAATTGCCTTTTCCATCTTAGAGAACATCATTAAGTGGCTTTGTTATTTTCAGAGAGTGATAAATGGATGATTAGGTACCATTGGCCTTTGCAAGGATGAAAATTAATGAGGCAGGAGACATTACTGAATGCAGAAAGATGTTACCTCTCGATCTTATTTTGACTTCAATATAGTTCATTGCCTTCAAACTCTACAAAGCTAATGCCATCCATTTTTTTAAGATAGGATATCAAACTTTAAGTCTGTGATGCTTCCCCCATTTTGAAATAGACTCAAAGTCTTTATTTTTTTGGAAAATGGATAGTACCACAATTGTATTAATCACAAAAGAAGGGGGATGTACAAATAAAATAAACAAAAAGAGCTCCAAAAACAGCCAAAATACATAGGCACCAAAGAGGTGAGACTCTCAATCCCCACCCAAAAGAGCAAAAAGATGGTAGCCCACCACCCTATTACAAAGCACTCTCCCCCAATCCCTCACTGCGACAAATGAAACGAAGCACTGTCTCCGGCACTCCTGACTCTTTTCGAGATATCTTGGCATTTCTTTTTACCCAGATGGCCCAAAGAGTAGCACGCAAGGTCAGCCACCAAGCAAGCTGTCCTTCCGTGCCCCTATGTCCATAAACCACTTCCTGAAACAACTGAGGTGTGGAGTCGATCGGTGGAACATCCTCCTGAGCTTTGCCCCCATCATCTGCCATAAGTCGCTGGAGAAGGAGCAGCCTATGAACAAATGGTCCAGTGATTCCTCATGATCACTACACAAACAGCAAAGACAGGGCAAGCCCATCCCAAACCTGGCCAGTCTGTCACTAGTCGGTAGGTGCCATAATGTTATCCTCCAAATTAGAACTTTAACTTTCAGGGGGAATGCAGGCTCCCAGACATGCCGGAAGAAAGGCGATCTCACTCCCCCGTCCGCAGACACCTGGTAGGTAGATTTGACAGAGAATATGCCATCAGCTTGCCACCTCCAAAACCACTTATCCCTAGTGGTCGAAGAGGGCCTATGGTCTTGAAGAATGTACAGAAGATCCTGAAGGTCCTGAATCTCCTCACTCGCAGATCCCTCCAGAATGTAGTGCTGACTTACCCCTCTTAGAAGGGGACTCCTCAAAGAAAAAAGCCACCTCAGCATGTGGGGAGGTAGAAACCCTGAAGAGCCTGGGAAATCTGCTGGAAACCTGTGACTGGATGCACCAGGTGTTCTTCCAGAAAAGACACCTCCTCTCATTTCCAAGGGAAACCCTAGTGGCTGCCCTGACGACCTCCCCTCCCCGAAGCACATTCCTCCACACATGTAAAACATTGTACATAACGTGTGGAAAGATATCCCAAGTCCTAGCCACCGACTAGTACAAATCTCTGATGACCTCCGTCCATAGCCCTGACTCTTCGGTACCTAACTTCCATATCCATTTGGATAAGAGTGCAAGGTTGAACAGAGAGATATTTCTTATCCCAAGCCCTCCATTCTCTTGCTTCTATAGACCTTGTTCCAACTAGCATCATGGCCTCCAACACTGGAGGATGTCAAAGCACCCTTCCAAAAAAACTTGTATTTGATGGCCTCCAACCTCTTAACCACTGTCCTCAGCACCTTGAAAACAGAAATAAAATATAAAGGCAAGCTATCCAGCACCGAAGCACAGAGCACAAGTCTCCCACCCTTAGAAGTCTGCCCTTCTAAGTAGCCAACCTTCCTTCAAACTTCCTGACTACCAGCTCCCAATCCTTGCATTTGATGGGACCATGTGAAAGAGGGAGACCAAGATAAGTAGCTGGAAAGGTGCCTATCTGACATCCCAAAACACATATATCCCTATGGAGGGCCCTAATATCCAGGTTAATCCCAAAAATCCGACTTTTTTGGAAGTTAACGTTAAGTCCACTAAGCTCCTCCAGAAGCTCCAGAATGAGTCTGGCCATTATAAGCTGGTCCTATCCTGACATAGAAAGAATAGTGTCATCTGCATACTGAAGGTGGGAGATTCTCCTCCCTGCAGACCCAACCTGGAAACCCGAGATCAGGCCCGCCTCTTCAGCCCTGCTCCACATACAGCTCAAAATATTGGCTATAATCAGATACAAAAGTGGAGATAGGGGATCCCCCTGTCGAAATCCTCTCCCACTGTGGAAACGAGGAGTGGCGACCCCATTAATTAGAATAGAGAAAGAAGCCGAGGAAAAACAGGCTTTGATCCATCCCACCCACTTATCATCAAACCCCATCAACGACAAATTCCTCAACAAACATCCCTAGTTTACTCTATCAAGGCTTTCTTAAAATCCAATTTGAGCACCACACTACTATCCCTTCTGGTCTTCAATGCATGTAGACACTCATGGACCACCAAGAAGCTCTCGTGAATCTATCTCCCTCTGATGAAAGTACTCTGATTGGCATTTATCACCCTATGAATGATTCTCTCTAGCCTGATAGCCAAAGCCTTGGTAATAATCTTATACAACCCAATCAGCAAGCTGATTGGTCTGTAATCGGCCAGTGAGTTCCCATCAACCTTGCTTGAGTTGTTAGGATCTATTTGTGTTCCAAGATTCAAGAAATTTTTTGAGCTGCTACCATTTTTTCAACTTCATATGCAGTGGTGTAAGATTTTGACCAAAGGAACCTATTTTAGTTAAAACATGCTTTCTTTTATTTCCCAAGTGTTAAAACAGTTCGTGAGTTGAAAGATTTTTGTCAGTGGAACCTTCCTGGATGTCCTGCATGCAGAGGACTCTAGATAGAGGAGGAGGTAAAAGTTTTTGGGGTTGATGATCCAAAGTTTAAAATTACTTTTTATGGGCTGCTATAAAACTGTCATGAAACACTACATGATTTTAGCTAAAGAAACGTCAGTTGAAGGCATGTTTCTCTTTGTTCTTGAAGGTTGATCAGTGAGTGGAGAGACCTACGTTGAAGGAATTGTCAAGAACATCCTAAAAGTTGACAGATTTGATAGAGAGGGAGGGAGCTGAGGATCTAGAGTTTGAAATAACTCTATGGGTTCAAACCAGTTGTGAACATCGAGTTTTTATGAGATTTTTGGCCAAAGAAGCTTTACTTGAAGATAGGTTTCACTTTGTCCCTGAAGGTTGATAGATGAGTGGGAAGAACTACAACGAAGGAACTCTAAAAAAAGTCCTGATGTGGACAGGACAGACTTGACGAGATTTTTTTTTTTTTTTTGGGGGGGGGGGGGGGGGGGGAATAGTTTGGCAATCATTGCTTACTCTCTAGGGCACAAAGTATTGTAGGTTTCTGTCTGAATTTTGGAAGGAAGCGGAGCTTCTCGCCCATTTCATTTCTGACCTATTTCAGCTAGGTCTTCTACATGGCATTTTCTAATATTTCTTTTCATGCAGGTTTGCACACAGCGTTCTTGGAAAAGGCCATATGGTGTGGGCCTGTTGGTTGCTGGTTTGGACGAATCAGGGGCTCACCTCTATTACAACTGCCCTAGTGGTAACTACTTTGAGTACCAAGCATTTGCAATTGGATCTCGTTCGCAGGCTGCGAAGACTTTTCTGGAACGCAGATTTGAGTCTTTTGACAAGTATTCTGCTGAAGAACTGATTAAAGATGCACTTTTTGCAATCAAGGAGACACTACAAGGGGAGAAACTTACTAGCTCTATCTGCACTGTCGCCATTGTGGGAGTTGGGGAGCCGTTTCACATAATTGAGCAACAGACCGTAGAGGAAATGATTGAATCCATGGAAGCCCGGGAGGAAGCGCCTGCTGAGCAAGCTGGTGACATGCAGGATGAGGGGAACCCAGATGCAGCACCTATGGAAATCTGATCTCCTTACCTTCTCCAAGAACTGAGGCGGTGGCAGAATTTTATGTGATGAATCAAGATTTGGATGTACTGTTATTCCTGGTTTGACATAATTTCGGGATGATGTTGGAAACTATCGACTTGGGACACCCTTATGCTACAAATGTTGGGCCATTCTTTTTCTTTCTTTTATGTGCCAACGGAGGCAGTTAGTTTTAGACTTTCATGAATTTCATCAGATTTTAATGCACAAATATTCCGATTCCTCCATCTGAATATTATACCGAGATCACAATTTATGCTGATAGCAATTAGCATATGTCGTGGCATGCATCTTGTAGGAACTTTTAGGCACGAATCTCCTGCCTGTTCTCAGATCATCGATTGGCCATCTTTACAATTAGATATCTTATAGGGTGTTTGGGAACATTTGTTAACTTTCAAGGTTATTTTGTTCTAAAAGGTATTTCATCAAAAGTTCTATTATTGTTTTTAAAGGTGTTGTACATCAACTATTCACATGTTTGGCAGAATGATAAAACAATTTTTAGTAATGGTATTAAGCCGTTGTGCAAATATTTATGTTAACAAAATTTGAAAAGAATTGAATGAAAGAACATCAACTATTCCCCCGCCTTCCTGGTCTCCTTCCCCTCCTTCGCGTTGGATATCCCCTGTTCCGTGAAGTGCCTGGACTCTGCCTACCATGGATGAGGAGTCCTTTAAAGATGTTCAACTAAACCAGGCTTCAGCCGAGCTGTTGGGAAATTTCGAGAAGCTTATGAGTAAGGATATTTCGGCCTCGCCAGTTGAGCTTGAGGAAGCTGATCTGGACGAGCTTTGCAGATGGAAGCTGAGTCTTATAGTGAAAGTCCACGCAGATATCAAAGCCAGACCTGCTGGCCTTAAGGATTGGATCTCCAGGATGTGGAAACCTTTAGGTCAGCGGCTTCTCCTTGATTACTCAAATAATTCCTTCCTCCTAAGACTCTCCTCCAGTGAAGAGTTAGATCATATCTTCCAAAGATCCCCCCGGTTCTTTAATGGAGATCTCCTACTACTTGAAAGATGTAGACAAAATACCCCCCCTTCTGAGTACCAATTGAAAAGAGGAGATGTTTGGTCTCGCATTTATGACCTTCCTGAGGATTATCTGTCTGATAGGGTGGTGGATAAACTTGCTTCTCAACTGGGTATACCATATCCTACTCATCCAGGAGGCACCATGTTTTGGAGTACCTATGCTCGGGTCAGAATCTCCTTTGACATCTCAATGCCTCTAAAATCCAAGATATCTGCTAGGCTCCCAGGTGGTTCGATCAAAAGTTTTGATGTTGCTTATGAGAGAATGCCTCGCATCTGCTCCTTTTGTGGCATCCTGGGTCATGAGGTTGAAGCCTGTAAGAAGTTGTTCCAATTGAAGTCTCTAATCAAAGCTTCTTACTTCTCCAAAACTTAGGGAATGTATGATCCAAGAGATCAGCTTTGATTATGGTGATTAGATGAGGGCGTCCAACATCCCTCCTAAGGATCAGAAATCCTTACTTATCCAACAGAATGATCCTGCTGATTCTGATTTTGCCTCCCTCAACCCCTCACCCACCTCCGCTGGAAACCAAAAGCAAAAAGTTGATACCCAATCCAAAGCTAGAAAAAAAATTGATTTCTTTGATAGGCAGCCTGTTACCTCAGTTCCTGCCAGTCATGCTACCACCAATGTTAGCCCTGAGATAGGTCGTATCCCCTGTCAACAATTGGTCAGCATAGAAGTGATGCAATGTGATCCTTGTACTGACAGCGATGAGACAACACCTACGAGGATAGACAGCCAACAACTTCATACTCAACCTGCTGGAAAGCAGCCTATTTCGATGGAAGCACCTCCCAAGATGTCAGATTGCTGTGATGGGGTATTACACAACGTCCCTTCCCTATCCTCCTCTTCAGTAGGGAAAACTGAATATTGTATTCCCTCTTCTATGTTGACAACACTCTGTCCCCTTCTAAGAGAAAGAAGGGTGAACCCAGCAACATTGATCTCACGGATGAAATGGAAAGAAAATCGAAGTATTTTGATGATGACTTTGCCCTTACTTCCCTCAAGTCCACAGATTTGAATGTGACTGATCTTAAGCTGATCTACAACTCAGGAACTACTCCTATACAAGTGACAAATGCCAAGAGTAAAGTGTCAAAGTTTAAGAAGATACAAACTGCAGTGAGGAAAGGCTCTAAGGCTGAAGCCTCTAATTCTCTCACAGATGTTGTGGTTGAGGCGGCCGACCTTAAACTGCCGCAAGGGATCAGATGAGGCTTATTGCCTGGAATTGTTGAGGGGTTGAAAGGGCCCTCGACAACTTCCTATATTAAACAACTTACCCTTTCAACAAAGCCCGATGTTTGCTTCCTTGCTGAGACCAAGGCTAGTTTGAGTTTCAGTAATAAGTTTTTCTTCATGAACCAGATCTCTGATTCTTTTGTGGTTGAATCAGAAGGTAACAGTGGGGGCCTGTAGCTCTGGTGGATGCCCCCGACCAAGCTTACCATCACTGATTCCTGTAAAAAATTTATTATTGCTGAAGTGCTTGATAGTGAGGGTAAATCTTGGACCCTTATCTGTGTGTATGCTCCTCCTAAGACTGCTGATAGAAGATCTTTCTGGCAAAAGCTCTCTCCTATTATCAGGAATATTATTGGTCCTATCTGTGTCATTGGGGATTTCAACTCAATCATGTTTCAATATGAGAAGTATGGTGGGTGTCCTGTTAGTAATCTCCATACTCAGCATTTCCTTTCCTTTATTAATGATTCAGGCTTAATTGATCTTGGCCATGAGGGGCCTGCCTATACTTGGTCAAATAACAGATCCCTCCACTGCCATATTAGAGAAAGAATTGATAGAGGGCTTGCAAACTTTGAGTGGTACCTTCCGTTTCCCAATGCAAAGATCCTCCACCTCCCTCTTTTTGCTAGTGATCATAGACCCCTCCTGCAGAAAATTGATGCTCTATGGAGAGTTAGATACTCTCCCTTCAAACTGGAATCTGCCTGGACCCTCAGAAAAGATTTCAAGGAGGTGGTCCATTCATCTTGGCTTTCCTCCCCTCCCTTGTTTTCCAATTTTCGTGGGAAGATGGTTTATCTACAGTCCCAATTGAGGAAGTGGAAAAAATCAAGTTTTACTAATGCTCGAATGAGATGTGATGAGTTGGGCAAAATGCTGAAGACTTAGACTTGGACCAACCCTCTGAGGCAAATATTGAGGCTGGTCGAGCTATGCGCTTATCACTCAAACAAGCTGTCAGTGAGGATTTTGAATTCTGGAGGCAGAGGGCTAAGGCTCACTGGTACATTAATGGTGACAAAAATTCCAAATTCTTTCACCTCTCAGTGCTGTGCCGCAGAAGTTGTAACAGAATTACTGGAGTTCAATTGTGTAATGGTAACTGGGTGGAAGATACGTACACTGTCAAGAAGTGTTTTATTGAGTACTTTCAGGATCTGTATGCTGCGACAAATTTAGACTCAGCTTTCATCAATTGGCAGCCACATATCGCCCTGGATCACTTGCTTAATGCTCAAGATAATTGCCTTCTGATTTCCATCCCCTCTGTTAGTGAGATTGAGGAGGCTATTCAGAGTATGACCCCTAGAAGGGCTCATGGTCCTGATGGTCTGCCCCCTCTCTTCTATCAGAATTGCTGGGATATTATGCAGGATGAGGTCATTAGCTGCACCCAGTCTATTTTCAGAGATGTCTATATGCCTATGTATATGAACCATACACACATTACACTGATCCCAAAGAAGAAACCTACTGTCTCCCCCGCTGACTACAGGCCAATCACCCTCTCCAATGTTATTTATAAAATCTCTGCTAAAATCCTAGCCAGGCGCTTAAAATCTCTACTCCACAAGCTGATCTCCCCAAACCAGTCAGCTTTTGTTCCCCATAGACATATGTTAGATAGCATCCTTGTCACTCAAGAACTGATGCATTCTATGAAAAGTAAGAAAGGCAAAGAGGGGATCTTTGCTCTCAAAGTTGACATCTCCAAAGCCTATGATAAGTTAGATTGGGATTTTATTGCTAATACCTTGAGGAAGTTTGCCTTCTCCAACCAGGCAGTAAACTTGCTCTTATTATTCATCTCCACCACTACTTATTCTATCATTATCAGTGGGGAACCTTCTGGCCATATCACTCCTAGCCGAGGAATCAGACAGGGGTGCCCTCTCTCCCCCTATATCTATATTCTGTGTGGAGAAATGCTGACCCAACTGATTAATTCCAAGGTGGATGCAGGCTGTATGGAAGGGATTAAGGTCAATTGTCGGGCTCCTGTGATTTCCCATCTTATGTATGTTGTTGACATTGTGTTCTTTGGTAAGGTCAGCCAAACTAACCTCTATGGATTCCTCTCCTGTCTGGATGCTTACAGTATTTGGTCGGGGTAGCATTTAAATAGAGCAAAATCTGGCTTATTCTTTAGCTCCAACACCCTCCCTGCTGTCAGGAGTGAACTGAGTTCTGCTTTTGGGATCCCAATCATGTCGGAGAAAGAGATGTATCTTGGTGTTCCTTTCTGGCCGGTCAGAGGTAGAGTTGGTCAGCTCTCCTTCTTGGAAGATAAGATGAAATACAAGTTGACTAATTGGAAAGCCAATTCCTTGTCCTTTGCAGGGAAAATTACACTAATCAACTCTGTACTTTCTTCCATTTCAGTGCATGTCATGGGCATGGGGCTCCTCCCCAAAGTTACCATTCGGAAATTGAATCAAATCCAATGCTCCTTTCTGTGGGGTGATTCCATCAATCACAGGAAGATCCATCTGTGCAACTGGAAATCCATCAAGCAGCATAAATCCTCTGGTGGACTTGGTGTTAGAGACTTGTATACCTTAAATCAGGCTTCTGTTCTTGAGCTGGTCTGGAAATTCTTACAGGATCATACCTCCTTGTGGGCTTCTCTCATTCGTGCTAAATACCTGGTAAATTTCACCTATTGGGATGCTCCCGAGTCTGGTTCCTACTCTTACTCATGGAACGCTATGTTACTTGTTAGGAAGGCTGCCTCCCAAGTCTATTTCCACGACATTCAAGATGGACTTACTACCAACATATGGCAGGACAAGTGGATTCCGGACCTCAGTGCCATCTTTTTTTCCTTCTAAGGACCATTGGATAAAATAGATCAGATGGTCCCAAAAAGATGGCAAAGGGATATGGTGCCACCAGTGGTAGTGGATCCCCACTATATATATATATAGTATCTTACTTTTTTAATTTTTTCATGAGACACAAACGCAAAAAGGAGGTATTGGGCTGAATCGGATTGGACAATCCATTCCCCATCCTTGATCCTTCTCTTAGCACTGAAAAGTGTGAGATCATAATTTACCATCTCTATTAACAGCCTTGAGAATATTCAAAGGAAATTCACACAGAAGTTGACTAGAGGGGTAAGATTATAGGTTTTATTTGAAATTCAGGGATACAACAGCTAATACAAGCTCTTAAGGATGTAGCACCAAATACATAAGACTCTGGGGGTATGTTTATAAGAAACCCTTGAATAGTTAGTTGCTTGAGCCTCAGGGTTCCCTTTTTTCTAGTCGCTTACTCTGTAAAATCTGATCTCTTTCGGCAGAATGCTTGTGTGGAACATGGAATTCTGGCACGGATCGGGAGGCCGGATCGGGACCCACCGATCCTGATCCAAATCGGGAACGGATCGGTCATAATCGACTGAAATTGGTCAGGATCAGCCAATTCCGGCCGGATCGGGACCCGCTGATCCCGATCGATCGGCCGATTTTGCATTCCATAGTGTGGAATGCCTCAGTGCTAAATCAGTTAAAAAGTAAGAATCACTAAAGGAAAGCTTAATTTAGAAGGTGGCTAATATTTTCCTTATGTACCCTACATTTTCCCTAGCCTTTCTTAAAGTTACAAAGTTTCACAAGAGGTCAGATGCAGAATTTCCATGTCAACCATGAAGCATCATTGGAGAAAATAATAAGTGATCACAATTATATTAGAGTTGAGTATTTCTCTCCTCTTCCCACCTGGGTTTTTCAGTTGATTTCAGACCACCAGTGGAATAGCTCCCTTCTCAATAGTATATTTACCTTGGATACTGCGAAGGCCATTCTTGCAATTACTCTTCCAATCACAATATCTAGCCCTGGGGATCGACTCATTTGGCCTCTCAATGATAATGGCGTTTTCTCCCTAAAATCTGCCTATAGGTTTCTCATGGAACAATCTCCCCACGGCGGCTTATTTGGAATTCTCATATTGGCATGGTGGTTCCCCTTGAGATCCTCCATTTCATCTGGAAGGCCATCAATAATGCTATTCTTGTTAATAGCATTCTTGCTAAAAGGATCCCTGCTGTTGATAGCCTCTGCCCTCTCTACTGGAAGGAGAATGAAAGCATTGACCACCTTCTATTTTACTGTGACTTTGCAAGGTGCGTCTGGTTAGCCTCTCCACTGGATTACCATTCAAACTATAAGGACTTGAACCTTGTTGATCGGATTTTGTGTTGGGCTCTCCCCCCGTTTTCTAGTAATGATAATGATACCTATCTCCTCTCCATGTGCTTCTCTATTATGTGGCAAATTTGGAAAGCTAGATGTCGGAAAATTTTTGAGGATAAGAGGGCCAACTCCTATGCTACTATCACTGCTGCCATTACAGATGCCGAGTTCTGGCTCTCCTGTCAACCAGCTGCTGCTGCTGCTACCCCTAAGCCATCAACTAAGACCAGTTGGTCTCCCCCTGAGGTAAACTATTTAAAGATCAATTTTGATGATGCTACTTCTGGGCATGGAGGTGCCGTTGGAGTTGTGATGCGTAATCACCATGGCTCCCCCATCCATTGCCTCTCTAAAGTTGCTTACTCCTCTGATCCGGTTGTTGAGGAAGCCCTTGCCCTCCTTGAAGCTCTGAAGCTTGCTGCCAGCACCCAACAATCTGTCTCAGTGGAAGGTGATGCGCTCAATATTATAAATGCCGTCTTAAAGTTTAAAGACCCCCCCCGAGTGCTCACAACATCATCCGAAACTGGCAATATATCAGTGAAAGAGCATGCATTGGTCGTAGTTTTATACCCAGATCTTGTAATGTTGTAGCTCACTGCTTAGCAAAGCTACCTCTTTCTTCCTTGCAGGACAAGCATTGGACTTTTCCTTCGTTCCCTGCTGCTATTTCCCCTGCTCTTGAAGCAGACCGCTTATGTACTACACCATTTGGAATTTAATCAAAGTATCACTTTATAGCGTCGTTTGAATGCACATAAACTTTATTTTTAAAAATTTATGAAAAATAATTGTAAAAAAAATCTGTCAAAATAGCCTTGAGGTTGTTTCCAACCTTGGGGTTTTATAGGGTGTTTGGTTACTTTTCTCGAGCACTTTTTCTCTCAATTTTAAATTTCAGGAAAGAATGGAGGCTAATATATGTTCACTGGGCCTTGTCTCTCTCTCACACACCCATATATATATGGATTGGCTATAATGGGTCATGGCATTAACTTAGATGTGCCCCCCTCCGAAACTTCCTCCTCTCCATATTAAAAAATAAATAAATATTATTATAGGCTTGTTCTTGTATTTTGGGGTTTAATTTTCACCATCCAAGTGAAAAATCTCAATCTAGCCGTCCAGTTGGGTATTTCCTTAATTGGAGATCAAAACTAAAAGTCCAAGAGATGAGATCAACTTAAAGGTTAATCTGAATAATTTTTTATTTGTTTACTATATTTGTAATATTTTAACAATAGTTTTGGCGCACAGTCGATAAGAAGGCTATGATTGACTTTTACGGTTAGACAATGAGAATTAAAGCCCGAAAGATATGAACAATCTTAAGGAGCTTAATTTAATATTTAAAAATAATTTTTATTTTTTTAACATGGGGAGAAGAGAGCTTCAAAGGGGGTGCATCTAAGTTATGTGCATCCCAGATTTGTTTGATCCTTTCCCATATATATAGTGTTTAAGTTTTGGGGTTTTAAATCCCTTAATTGATGCTTAAATTAAAACTCAATGGCATGGAAGCAACAAGTCAATTGGAGTTTTTATTTTTGATTATTTTTTTAAAATTACACATTCCAATCGGACAATTATGGTTGAGTTTTAGGATCGGACATTGAAAAATAAACCCCAAAGAATGAAAACAACCTTAATAGTGTAGTCGAATATTTTGAAAATTATGGCATTTTTATTTTTTATAGGGGCAGACAATAATGAGCCACAGGGTGCATCCCCCTCTAAAACTCTCTACTCTCCATGTTAAAAAATAAATATTTTTTTACAATTTAAAATATTTAATTATCCCCTTTAGGCTTATTCTCAGCCCTTAGAATTAAATTTTTACCAACTGATCAAAAACTCAACTGTAGCGGTCCATTTGAGCACATTAAAACTAAAACTTTAGGGGGATGAAATCAACCCTAAGAGCCAATCTGAATAATTTTTTACTTTTTTGACTTGTTAACGTTTTCAATAATATTTTTGGCATACACTTGATCAGATGGTTATAATTGACTTTTCATAATTGGACGGTGAAAATTAAAGTTCTACAGATTGAAACAACTCTAAAGAGCCTAGTTTAATATTTAAAAAAAATTGATAATTGTTTTATTCTTTTTAACATGAGGAGAAGAAGATTTTGAAGGGGGGTGCATCATATATATCTCTAAAGTACTGTAAAATGTTATTTTTGTTATGTGTAGATTGTTGTAAAATTATTTTACGTTATTTTTCATATGTTTAAAATGTCAGAAATTTTTGTATTTCGAAATTAGTTGACCCTATAACCTTTGTTTAGCTGATTTTGATTTTAAATTTAAAACCACCATAAACTAAAGTCAGAGGGTTTTAAGACCAATAATCAATATCAAGAAAAATAAATTTTAAAATAAGATACTTTACTTTTGCTGATCTTAAAACAAAAATTTACCACATTTTACGATTCGAGCCTTAAATGAAACCTAACCGTGCGTTTGGTAAACCTCGGAAGAATCTTTTTCGCTCATTTTACATCTCCTCCCTGTTCACACTCGATAAGTATCCTTCGGGCCTTCGGCACGTGCGGCCCCCGCTATAGCTCGAACGTTCTATATTATAATTTTCTTTTCTTTTTTTTCGAACGGTCATTTCGAAAGTGACACGAAGCTAGCTAACGTGGACCTATAAATAAATCTCACGACTCCTTTTCAGAATTCAAACTTCAAAACGCTCCTCCCCAAACCCTGCGTGCATCGACCTCCCCCTCCTCCTCCTCCTCCATCGCAGCATCACTCCGCCTGCATTTAGGGTTTGCCCCGCACCCCAAACCCTACGTATCCATGGCCTTCTCCACTGCCGTCCTCCTCCTCCACTGCACCACCCCTCTGCAACTACCGTTTGCCGTCCCATGGCGTTCTCCGCCGCCGTCCTCCTCTTCCTCCACCGCAGCGCCGCTCTGCAACTACGGTTTCGCCGCCTCATGGCGTTCTCCACTGCCGTCCTCCTCCTCCTCCGTCTCCACTTCCTCATTTTTCAATGGTCCGCATTAGGCTTTGCGGTTCTGCGTACCCCCCGTCGCGTTCCAGGCGAGGGAGGTCTCCTTTCTCTCTCATCTGTCGGTGCTATTCAACAGTCTGAGCAGTTCCTGATCGAAATTAATGGCTCACCCATGTCCTAGTTACTTTTTTTTGGTCGACTTAATTTTTTCATTATATGCTTCTGTGCTATGGATGTCTAGTAATTTCTCAAATAATTTTTCTCTGAATTTGTACCTGTTTTACAGTACACAATAGTTTATGAGAAAACAGTTTTTTCTCTTCAAAATTTGCTTGGACTGTGAGACATGTATCTGTATCAGATTTCGATTATATATATATATATGTATATATATATATATATAAGGTTTACAAAAATGTTTAGGATTAAGTAGTTAAGAAAAGGTTGAAGTACAAATTCTGATTGAGATAGACCCGAACAGGTCAAGATGGGCTGGAACAGGCTGGGATAGGCCAGGACAACTACTGGGACATACAAGAAATAATATGAAAATAAATCCATCAACATGGAAATAACACAAAATTAATGCAATAAAAGTATTTAGGATATATTTATGGATTTATAAATGAGTATATTCATCAAATAGACCTCCCAAAATAAGTTTGTAAGGAGTTAAGTGGTTAGAAAAATCTCATATTAAAATACAAGTGCTAGTTGGGATAGGTTATGACAAGTCAGAATGGGCCAGAATAGATCGGGATAGTTATTGGGATATACAAGAAACTGTCTCATCCCGTTTTCTCAATGGGACGGCACATCCCAGTTGGGACAAACTGGAAAAGAATGGGATTGACTACTATGCTTGAAACCCTCTAAAGATAAAAAATAGTCGTTTGACGTGTAGCACATGGTAGCCGCCCACATATAATTGGCTAGTACTTTTTTTTTTTTTTTTCTGGATGTTAGGAGTTGGGGCAGCTTGTTGCCTTTTGTTGTGATAATGAGGAGTTTACGGACCACTTATGTGCTTGGTGTTATTTGGTTCAAAAGGTATCACGACTTATTTTTTAGAAGAATTATGTGTACACAGGCTCTCATATGGTGTGGAGGTGCGCTTTTGGGCTATAACTTTGATGGGCTCTTAAATATGACCATAAAAATTGAGGGTTGATTCTTTTTGCAACACTTTTGGCCTATTTGGGAGGGAAATGGACGTATTTTCAAGGGGGAAACCAGATTCTGGAGAGGATGGTTAACTTCATTTTTTTATGGGATTAGAGAATGGGCTAAAGCTTATTTTTATAAGTGCGTGATTTGCATTCCTCTATTTTCGGAGTGAGCCCTTAATTCGTCCGTACCTTTAACCAAAAACCTGTCATGAACATTATGAGTTTGTACTTTGTATGATATTTTTCGCTGAAGGAACTTCAGTTGAAGGCATGTTTCTCTTTATTCCTGAATGTCGATCAGTGAGGGGTGAGACCTACATTGAAGGAACTGTCAAAATATCCTAAAAGTTGAGACTTGATAGAGAGGGAGGGAGCTGAGATGTAAAGTTATATATTTTTGGCCAAATAATCTTTAGTTGAAGATAGGTTTCTCTTCATTCCTAAAGGTTGATAGCTGAATGGGAAGACCTACAATGAAGAAACTCTAAAAGAATGCCCTAAAAGTGGATAGACTTGATAGTGACAAAGGGAGGCATAGTTCAACAATAGTTGCTTACTCTCCAAGGTACAAAGTATGTAGGTTTCTATCTGGATTTTGGAAGGAAGACTTAGGCATCGTTTGGTAACAATTATACCTCATATTCGGCATCCACAGACTCGACAGGAATATGAAAAGTGCCAAAAATTTTCAAATGAAAAAAAGACAAGTGGATTCTTTAAGAATCTAGATTTTGTTCTACGTTCAAAAAAGGCCTTTGCTCGATTCTTGGCATATCTTTTGAAAAAGGGATAAGAGGGAAATCCGGAGATTCTCATGTATAACACCTTCCTCCTTTCTATTTTTTACCCTCTGAAAGCTCTTAATATTACATAGGTATTAATACGACCAATAGAAAGCAACAAACCTAATCCCGCCTCCCTTCTCTTTTCCCTCTCCCCTCTCTTCTTCCCCTTTGGAGCTCGACGGCCTCGCTGCGGTGGGTGTTAACACCCTTGATCGCTCCTTGCAGTGGGGTGGAGGTGGTTCTCATGACGAAGGGGACGGGAAAGACATTCTCATGTGTTGAATGGGTAAAGTTAGGGGAGTAATATGAGGATAAATGTCTTTTGATGTGTCTTGAAATCTAAGTTCTCATGGTTTTTTTAAATGAGCTTTTAAAAAGTAAACAACTTCTAAAATCTAGATTCAAGAGTGATGGTGTGGCTCTTTCTGGAATCTGAGTTCTCCAATATTTGGAGTCCCAAAAGTGTTCCCAAACGATACCTTATGGGTGTTTGGTTGCCGTATTAAGCGAAATATTAGTAACAATTTTAATACTACTACTAATAGAGATGAATAGCTACACTATACTAATGTTAATATTCACGTTGCAAAAAGCTTGATGTAGCCGAAGCTATCACGACCGGATTCCGAGGTTGGAATCCGAAGTTAAGGATCCGGAGCTGGGTCGGATCGGTGCAAGAGGCCCGACGGGGATCCGGAAGGCGATGGAGGCAGAGACGAAGCCGAAGGTCCGAGGCCGAAGGTGGCTTGGTCAGATGTTGGCTTGTCTTCGGAAGGCGGGGCCGAGACTCCTTCGGTCGGGGACGCAGCTGGCTCACGGTGTCGAGACCGGTGGGAGAAGTCCGAGGTCGGCGGCCGATATCGACTCGGGGAGGTCGACGATGATTCAAACCGAGCCCCTGCAGGAGGGAAAGAAGAAGAAACCGGTCAGCAGGAGTCCCGGGTGTAGACACGCTAATTTTGACGTCATTTCGAGTAAATTTCATATCATACAATAATGCCTCAGAATGGTCTGATAATTAATCATTGATTAATTTTTATTAATCTTTTTAAGTGTCGGGTTTAACAGATGTGTTTAAGTTAATCAATTGAATTGGTTTTAATTCAATTTTGAGTTAAAATATGAAGAATTCTAAAAGACGTCGACACATGTGGACGTCATTTAGACTTTATTCTTATTTTACGATTAAATTTGAATTTTAATTAATTAATTAATTAACTAAAAGGCGTCTTGTAATGTCGACGCGTTTTAAGTTTCCTAAGTGGTTTTAACTTCCCCTCCGGATGTTTATCCTTATCTTAATTAGTCTAAAAGACGTCTGCACAGGTGGACGCGTTTTACCTAATAAAGATAAAGATAAGTTTTCCCGGATGTTTATCCTTATCTTAATTAATCTGAAAGGCGTCAGCCATGGTGGACGCGTTTTAGATAATTACAAATAAAGATGAATTAATCAGTATTTATCTGTCGGTTAAGATAGATAAATCTTGGATTTTTCAATGTTAATCTCGAACGCAAGAAATGCCTATAAATACCCTGCATGTTGAAGAGTTAAAAAAAAAAGAGAAAGGAGTTGAAATCCATTAAGAGAGAGCATTATTATAGCGAGTTGAAGATCGAAGCAACGACGTCGGAACGCCGGAGCGCTGCCATTTCCAGAAGTCGGCGTTCTTTCAAGATCTTCATCCTTTCAAAGCTTCATCCGATTGGGCATAAGTGTTTCATTTTCATTTTCATCTTCGTTAATTTCATTCTTCATTCACTTCATGCAAACACACACCACAGCATAATTTTTCAAAACCTACTTGATTAAAGGGGTTTCAAAGCCACTCAACAAGTAAGTTTGATATTCAATCATATGTCTAAAATCATGATTAGTTCAGATACTGCTTCTACTTAAATTCTCATCATCATTGTTTCTTTGTTTTCTGTTTCTGTCTCTGCTGCACTCAACAACAACGAGAGATTCAAAAGGGAAAATCAAGCACAAAGCCAGAAAGACTTCTGGACGATCCTCAACCTCAAATTCAACAGTAAAAACAAAAGAACAAAGAAAGGGCTCTCTTTCTTCAGCCGGCTGAGGAAGGGGAACCAAGGACTCAATCTTCCGCGTTTGAACAGGTAAGCGATCATATCTCTTTTGAAACTTTTTAGTTAAAAGTTTCTGGCGATCACTGCACTCTAGTTGCTATTTTTAATAGGTTAGTTTACACTAAACAACATAGATTTTTCATGTTAATCACACGGTCATTCTAAGCACCTACATCGGGCTTCGGCCTTTAGGAACCCCCTCCGACGGTCAAGTTAGCTTCTAAAGAAGATTCGATTCAGAAGGCAAAGAGTAGCTTTAATGCTTTTTGGACTATAGTCCTTGAGGGTCTCGGAGGCATAGAATTGCATACCTTTGGCAATAAATAGCGGTGTATTTATAGCAGAGGATAGAGGATGGTTAATGGTGACAGCCGATATAGGACTATGTTCGGGCTTACTGATAAACCGCCATAGTGCCTAGTCCTCCACCGGAGTGGGCCGGACTCGGCTATCGGGCCGAAGGGGGTTGGGCCGCTGATGGGCCGAAGCCTGTTGGGCCTGGGGCTGCCGGGCTGCTCTCGGGCCGTAGGCTGATGGGCCGCTGACGGGCCGAAGCCTGTTGGGCCGGGAGCAACGGTGCCGCTTACGGGCCGAGGGCTGTTGGGCCGCTGATGGGCCGAAGGCTCCCTGAGGGCCTTGTACTGCTGCTGCTGGGCTGAACTGGGTTTGGGCTTGTTTTAATGGGCCGAATCGGATTCTGCCTCATCACATAGCCCCCCACTCTTGTCTTCCTCAGTTCTGAGATGGCGAGAGTATAGCCCGAAGCTGGTTGGGGGATAGCGTAACAGGTGCTTTACCCGAAGCTTTCTGTTCTTCTTGAAAAGAGGGTGCCCTCGGTCGGCCGAGGGTTAAGTAGCTGCTTCGTCTTCATTCAGGATGGCGACGAAGGCCTTTGCCTCTGAGAGCGAAGGGTCGAGTTCTCTGACTCAGACTTCATTTAATGGACGGGACGGGCGTCGCTTCGCGAAGAAGCACGGGACACGCGTCGTGCATCCGGCCGCTCCATAGAAAACACAAAAAGATCCTGACCGCTCGTGGGTCGCGGATCACCTCGGCCCTCTGCCCGAGGTCCTGCTCGGATTGCCGCCGCTCCCTTCTCCGGCACGCGGATCGGGACACGTGGCGGTCATCCGAGTAGCCAGCCGAAGGGTCGGAGCGCTTTCGGCCGTTGATCGTTCTGGTTCAAGTCCCGGAGTCCGTTCGTTATCATTGCCGAAGGACGGTACACGTGGCAGGCATCCGAGAGAAGCGACGAGACGACGGGGACGATCTCGGCCGTCGGCCTCGGCGGGCGGGGTTTCGAACGGAGCCTATAAATAGGAGCCCTTCGTAGAGCACTGTTCGTCTTCTTGCTCCTGTGCCTGCGTTGCTCTGCGATCCCCCGAGTTCTTCCTCCTCTCCGGCGAAAGGCTAGCTCTCTGAAGGCGTCGCCCGAGCCTACTGGCCATTGCGGGAAGATCTCCATCTCTCGGAGCGCTTGCTGGCGGAGTTGGGTGGCTTGAGAGGCTGTGCTTGATCCAGGGGAGATCTTTTCCGTTTTGAGAGTAAGCCTCGATCTCCTTTCTCCATCTTCGCGACCCTATGGTCCGCAGCTCTTCTTCGAGCGAGATTACCCCTTCGGACGAGAAGTATACTTCGTCTCATTCCCCCAAGTCTTCTGTGTCATCTCCCCTTGCTCTGGACTCCCTCGCCTCTGCGATGTCCGGAGAGCCCGAGGTCTCCGGGGCCGAGGCCTCCGAGGCCGAGGGGTCCGAGGAGGTTCAAACCCCGGGCCAGGCTTCCACCTCGGGACGTCGTCGTCCCGAGACTGCTTCGGAGGCAGCCTGCGCCCTCTCGGATGAAGCGGTTAGCTACATCGCTTCCTACCTTCAGCTTCCTTCATGGATGATCCCCTATCGGCCTGGTTCCAACACTAGGGCCAATACTCCCCGCCCGGGTACCTTTTCTATCTACGAAGAGAGCTTCCAGGCGGGCTTTCGTCTTCCTCTCCCCACCTTCGTCATTAACCTCCTTTGTTTCTACGGGCTGGCCCCGTCCCAATTCTTTCCCAATTCTTGACGCACAGTTTACGGCTTTTTGGCTGTGCTTGCCCGTATACGGACTGTCCCTTCCATCAACGTCTTCCGCTACCTTTTCAAAATCCAAAGGCAGGGGAGATCCGAATGGTACTACTTCGTCCCTCGTATCGGCCGAAGCATCTTTTCCGGGAAGCCCTCGTCCATCCATGGCTGGAAGAGGAAATTTATCCTCATTTCTTTGCCGGAGAATGAGAAGAGCGTGTGGCCCTTTCCTACCGAATGGGCGCCGCTGGCCGCGGGCCTTTCCGATCCTCCCGCTCTGACTTCCACCCAGAGCACCCTAGTGGGCCACATCGAGGCCATGGCTCCGTACGACATCTGGGGGCTCCTTAGCAAGGCGGAGTTATTTGTGGATGCCGGGGTATGGCCGGATCCTCGGTTCGATCCGGAGCGGGCCTTCCCCTACCTCCCTCCCGGGGAGGCTCCGCAGGACAGCGAAGGAAGCGCTGAGGCCGCTCCTCCGGCCGTAGCTCCTCCGGCTGAC
This sequence comes from Zantedeschia hybrid cultivar, assembly GCA_030544215.1. Lineage (NCBI taxonomy): Eukaryota > Viridiplantae > Streptophyta > Magnoliopsida > Alismatales > Araceae > Zantedeschia > Zantedeschia hybrid cultivar. Next base: position 54,691,948 of record JARZZO010000004.1, read on the forward strand.
GAGGTTGCTGAAGCTTCGGCCGAGGGTAAGTCGGCTTTGAGTTTGCAGCTGTTGCGTTATTCGTTTCTAACACTTCTTCTCTTGTTCGCAGCGATGTCTGGGATCGAGGGCCTCCTGAACCGGATTGCCCAACAACGCGGCCGAGGTCAGCCTCCACCCCCGCAGGCGGCAGGCGGGTCTGGACGAGGCCCAGTGGCTCTGAGGGCCCAGGCCGGGGCTCCGATGACTGCGGCCTCCTCCGAGGGCCGTGCTGCCGCCGCCGCTCTCGAGAGGGAGCGAAAGACCAAGTCTGCCGCCCGAAGGGGCGGCCGATTGTCGAAGCGGCCCCGAGCGGAGGAGCCCGAAGAGGCAGAGCCCGCCCCGTTGGTTAGGAGAACCGCCGGGGCCTGAAGGGCCGCGAGGCTGGCGTCCCCCGAGGCGCCGAGGGGCGATTCTCCTCTGGCCGCGATGGCGGGGGCAGAGTATGAAGGCGCTGGGTCGCAGGCGCCTCGCGCGCAGGAGCGCGAATTGTGGGTTCCCGAGCCGGGGATCTACAAAGATGAGAGCATGGAGGATTCGCAGACGTGCCTCCGTCTACTCCGCAGCCTCACTCTCCCTTCGGCCTTTGTGGAGCTGAAGGATCACTCGGTCACCGATCTGGCCGCAATCAGCGCCCGATTGGTCCAGGTAAGAAGCTTCTGAGCGCGCTTCAATCTAGCTTTCCTTGGCTTACTTCAATTTTTGCTGATCCTTGCCTGCTTTCGGTCTGCAGGCTGCGGTTACGGGCAGCGTTCTGATTCACCATCAGGAGCTGCTTCGGAACAAGCTCCTGGAAGCCGAGAGGGCGTCAGCCTCGGCAGGTTCGGGCGAGGGCCCTTCGGCGGCGCCTAACATCGAGCCCATGATTGACGGGCTTGTAGCCACGAACGCCCGGATGCAGGCACAGCTGGGGGAGAGGGCCGCAGAGGCCCACGCTTCTGCCGAGGCCAAGACGAAGGCCGAGCGGGAGCTTGCTGCGGCCCAGACTGAGAACCGGGCCCTTAAGGCCCAGATCCAGGAAAAGGACGCCCGGCGGGCTTCGGAGAATCGCCGTCATGCCGAGGAGATGTCGGCCTTGAAGCAGGAGCTGGAAGAGGCGGTGGATTCGGCCGTGGCCGATTATAAGGCCGGCCCGGACTATGCCGAGGAGATAATCTAGGCCCAGCTTCTAGCGGCCTCCTCGGTCTTCGACATCGGGCTGGCTGCCGCCCAGAAGGTCTGTCCGAACGTGGACCTGACCGGGATCATGCTACCGACGGACGAGGAAGGCGTGGAGCTCCTGTCCTGGTGGAAGGGGCTTACGGCCGAGAGGGCCCCGGCCTCGGCGGAAGGTGACGAGGTCGCCCCGGTCGAGGAGGCCCTTGTTGAAGCCGCCCCGCCTGAGGACGTGCAGATCGTCGATTCCCCCTCTCCCTCTCCTGGCCGAAACCCAGTTGAAGTGGAGGGGGTTGCCGAGAACTGATATGGGGGCTTGCCCCGGTTTTTGTTTTTCTTCTTTTGTAAGCCTACGGCCAGGTGGATGGCCGGTTTTGTACTTCCCCTTTTTGTGAATACAGGAAGTGTTTCTGGCTTTACCTTGATGTTGTGTATGATCGTCCGAATCTGGTTTTTCAGAAATCCGAGATCCTGTCGTCTGCCCGCTATAGCTCGCAAGGCCGAGACCTATTGTAGGTTCGGATAGAAAGTTAACAAAATATCGCCACAGATAGTATATACGGCCGGGGCCTTTACTAACGTGGTTCATATGACCCGTAGGGATATCCTGCCGCTCTTGAAGCGGTTTGCGTGGTCGAAGCCACTCCCGCTTTTGCTTACGCGGACTGATATACCTGGCCGCTTCCCGATCCGGATTATATGGACGAAGCCATTCGCTGGATCGAGGTACCTGCGGTCTTAGAAAAACCATGCCGCTCCCGATACGGTTTGCATGGCCGAAGCCACTCCCGGTACGGTTTACGCGGACTTGAAATACCATGCCGCTCCCGATACGGTTTGCATAGCCGAAGCCACTCCCGGTACGGTTTACACGGACTTAGAATACCAAGCCGCTCCCGATACGGTTTGCATGGCCGAAGCCACTCCCGGTACGGTTTACACGGACTTAGAATACCATGCCGCTCTCGATACGGTTTGCATGGCCGAAGCCACTCCCGGTACGGTTTACACGGACTTAGAATACCATGCCGCTCCCGATACGGTTTGCATGGCCGAAGCCACTCCCGGTACGGTTTACACGGACTTAGAATACCATGCCGCTCCCGATACGGTTTGCATGGCCGAAGCCACTCCCGGTACGGTTTACGCGGACTTAGAATACCATACCGCTCCCGATACGGTTTGCATGGCCGAAGCCACTCCCGGTACGGTTCACACGGACTTAGAATACCATGCCGCTCCCGATACAGTTTGCATGGCCGAAGCCACTCCCGGTACGGTTTACACGGACTTAGAATAACATGCTTCCTGAAGAAGGGACCTTTATTCATACGTTCCGGTTGAAAGTCCGGAAAAAAGTGATTTACATAAAATAACGCCGAAGGCGCTCTACATTCCAGGTGCGAGGGAGAGGCTGGCCCGAAAGGGTTTCCAACCGATAAGCCCCTCGTCTGATTACTTCTTTGACCCGATAAGACCCCTCCCAGTTGGGGGCAAGCTTTCCTGAGGCTTCGGCCGGTTTGGAAGCATGAGCATTCCTCAACACGAGGCTCCCGATTTCAAAGCTTCGGGGCTTCACTCGAGTGTTGTGGTATTTGGCCATGCGCTGTTGATAAGCTGCTAGCCAGATACGAGCCTTATCTCGGGTCTCTTCAATGAGGTCCAGATGATCTTTCAAGCCTTCTTCGTTGGCCTCCGGATTGTAGGCAACTACTCTGGGAGAGGGGAGGCCGATTTCTACTGGAATGACGGCCTCTATCCCATAAGCCATGCGAAATGGAGTTTCGGCGGTAGGAGTTCGGCTCGTCGTCCGATAGGCCCACAGAACACTCGGCAGCTCCTCTACCCATTGGCCTTTGGCTTCGCCGAGGCGGGTTTTCAGTCCCTGCAGCAGGCTTCGGTTAGTGACTTCGACCTGGCCATTTGCCCGAGGGTAAGCTACCGAAGTGAATTTGTGGAGTATGCCGAAGCTGGCGCAGTTGTCGCTGAATCGTCGGCTGTCGAACTGCTTTCCATTATCCGAGATGATGGCCCGGGGGATGCCGAATCGGCAGATGATGGACTTCCATACGAAGTTCCAAGCATTGCTATCGGTTATTGACGCGAGGGGTTCGGTTTCTACCCACTTAGTAAAATAATCTACCGCCACGATGAGGAATTTTCTTTGGCCGGTGGAGACGGGAAAAGGCCCCAGGAGGTCGATTCTCCATTGAGTGAAAGGCCAGGGATCGGATAAGGGGGTCAGAAGGGTGGCTGCCTGGTGGATGAGGGAGCTAAACCTCTGGCACTGATCACAGCGCCGTACGAGGGCTAAAGCGTCCTCTCGGAGTGTCGGCCACCAGTAGCCTTGCCTTAGAAGCTTGTGAGCCAGGGCCCTTCCTCCCGCATGCGCTCCGCATACCCCTTCATGTACTTCTCTCGTGGCGTAGTCGGCTTCAGCCGGGCCGAGGAATCGCAACAGCGGTCGGCCGAAGGACTTCTTGTATAACACCCCGTCCAGGAGGAGGAAATGGGATGAGCGTTGCCGAATGCGCTTCGTCTCCCTTGAGTCTGGCGGGACTTCTCCTTGGAGGAGAAAAGCAACGAGGGGAGTCATCCACGTTTCGGCTTCGGCCTCAGTGACCTGCATGGCTTCAGGCTCGCCGAGGCTTGGTTCGGCGAGTTCCTCCACTAGGATCATTCGGCCTCCTCCCCCGTCTTGAGTTGACGCCAGCCGGGAAAGTGCATCGGCTCGGGCATTCTCGGCTCTCGGGATCCTCACGATTTCATAAGAATCGAATTGAGCGAGGATCTTGCGAGTCACCTGGAGATAAGACGCCATTACCGCATCCCGAGCCTCGTATTCTTCGGAAATGTGGCTGGCGATCAGCTGAGAATCGCTGAAGGCCTTCAGATTCCGGGCGCCGAGCTTCTTCGCGGCCCGAAGGCCAGAAATGAGAGCTTCGTACTCGGCGGCGTTGTTAGTCGCTGGAAAGGAGAAACGCAAGGCGTACTCCGTGACGACTCCCTCGGGCGATGCTAAGATCCACCCGGCGCCGCTGCCCGTGGAGCACGCGGAGCTGTCCACAAAGAGTTGCCATTCGTCTGCTGGCGTAGGAGCCGAAGTGGCCTCGGCTTCGGGCACATCGGGTTTCGGCTGAAGTGCCGATGAAGCGCCGGGGGTGAGTTCGGCGATGAAGTCTTCCAACGCCTGAGCTTTTATTGCTACCCAAGGCGCGTAGGAGATGTCGAATTCTCCTAGCTCAATCGCCCACTTGGCCAGCCTGCCGGACACCTCTGGCCGGGAGAGAACCTGCCTCAGGGGCTGGTCGAAGAGAACCTTTACTGAATGAGCCAGAAAATAAGGCCGGAGCCTCCTCGCGGACGAGACGAGGGCCAGAGCCAACTTCTCCAGGGCAAGATACCGGAGTTCTGCTCCTTGAAGGGCTCGGCTGGTATAGTAAACCGGCTTCTGAACGCCATCTTGCTCTCGGACGAGGACGACGCTGAGAGCCGTTTCGGAGATTGCGAGGTACAGGCTCAGAGGTTCCCCGGGAACCGGCTTGGACAGAACGGGGACTTTGGAGAGATAGGCCTTCAGCTGGTCGAAGGCTGCTTGGCACTCATCCGTCCAGTCGAAACAATTGGCCTTCTTCAGCAGCTTGAAGAAGGGGAAACAGTAGTCTGCCGCCCTCGACATGAAGCGGCTTAGGGCTGCGATCCTCCCGTTCAGCTTCTGCACCTCTCGGAGGTTTTCCGGGGGGCGCATTTGCATGATGGCCGAAACTTTCTCGGGATTAGCCTCTACCCCTCGGCGAGTGACCATGTAGCCGAGGAACTTCTCGGAGGCTACCCCGAAGGCGCATTTGGCCGGATTCAGCTTCATCTTGTACCGCTGTAGGGCGGAGAATGTCTCGGCCAAGTCGGCCAAGTGTTCTGCGGCGACGCGGCTTTTGACCAACATGTCGTCTATGTAGACTTCCATGTTGCGGACGAGCTGTGGAGCGAACACTTTGTTGACCAGGCGCTGATATGTCGCGCCGGCGTTCTTCAAACCGAAGGGCATCCGGGTATAGCAATATAGGCTCAGATCGGTTGTGAAGCTGGTTTTGCTCTCATCATCCGGATGCATCCGGATCTAGTGATAGCCTGAATAGGCGTCGAGGAAGCTTAAGAGCTCGTGGCCGGAGGTTGCGTCCACCACCTGGTCTATCCGAGGCAGCGGGAAGCTATCCATCGGACAGGCCTTGTTGAGGTTGGTGAAATCCACGAACATTCTCCACTTGCCATCCTTCTTTGGCACCATTACCACGTTGGCGATCCAGTCCGGATGATGCACCTCTCGGAGGTGTCCGGCGTCCAGCCCCTTATGTACTTCGGCTTGGATGGCGGCTCTCCTTTCCTGATTGAAGGTGCGCCGCTTCTGCTTTACCGGGGGCTGGTCGGGATTGGTATGGAGTCGGTGCTCAGCTATCTCCGGGTCAACCCCGGGCATGTCCGCCGGAGACCAGGCGAAAACGTCGAGGTTCTTTTTCAAGAACTCGGTAAGCTTCTTTGCTTCGGTCTTCTCCAGGCCGGAGCCTATCATTAGGGTTCGTCCTTCGCCTCCCGGAACCGGAATGGCGAGGAGTGCTTCTCCCGGGGATGCCTCGGCTGATGATTCGATTGCTAGGGTTTCGGCTGCTGCCTTCCCTTTGACCGAGATCATGTAGCATTGCCGGGCTGCTTCTTGATTCCCTCTGGCCTCGCCTATTCCATGGCTGGTATGAAACTTCAGCTTCTGATGGAAAGACGAAGGCACGGCTCCGACCCCGCCGATTAGCCTTCGGCCGAAGATGGCGTTGTAGGCCGAATCGATTTTTACAACGGCAAAGTCCGTTTCAACGGTTAGTTGCCGGGGGGCGGAGCCTAAGGTTACAGGGAGTCGGATAATGCCCTCTACTCGGCAGGGCGAGCCGTTAAAACCGAAGAGGGGGCCCCGGTGAGGCTTCATATTAGCCTCACTCAATCCCATCTTTTCAAAACAATCATAAAATAAGATGTTTGGGGCGCTTCCATTATCAACAAATACTCTATGTACATCGTAGCTATTTATTACAGTGTTTATAACGAGGGCGTCGTCGTGAGGGACCTGAATATCAGTCAGGTCCTCTGAGCCGAAGGTGATATCTTCTTGGCGAGGCCGCTTCGGCTCGACGTCGATCGTCGCTATAGTGGCAGAGCTGCGCTGTCGTGGCCTCGATCCTTCCCCTGGCCCTCCGGATATCATCATAATAGACCCAGAGCTAGGTCTCTGATGGGGCGCTTCTGCCGGGGCCGAGGTGACCTTCGGCGGAAGAGCGGCTTCTATCGCCGGGTGCTGCTGCGGCCTGGGCGTTTCAGGGACGTCCCGGTTCCGCTGCGGCGGGGGCTGCTCTCGTCGGTACTGCGGCAGTCTTCCCTCCCGGATGAGGCGGTCGATTTCCTCTCGAAGTTGCCGGCACTCATCCGTCGTATGGCCGATCTCCCGATGATACTCACAGTATTTGCCGGGGTCCCTTCGGCGAGGATCCGTCTTGATGCGGTATGGTCGCCGGATCATGCCTTTTACCTCCATGAGCATTCGGGAAGGGGGAGCAGGTAAGGGTAGGTACCGCGGTTGCGGGTCCCGTCGCCTTTCCCTGTCCCAATCCTCCCGGCGGTATCGCTTTCGGGAGGGCTCTTGGTCTTCTGGCCGAGGTCGGGCTACCTGGGGGGCAGGCGCCGAGGCTGCTTCGGCCGCGCCTTTACCTCTGGACATCATCAGGGCCTCGCGGTTGATGTATTTATGGGCTCGGGCCACGAGGTCCTGGAAGGTAGGGGGATGGCGTTTCCCGATGGTGCCGAGGAGCCCTTCGTCCCGACACCCGCTGATCACGGCCGAGACCGCGATCGAGCTGTCGAGGTTCGGGATTTGGGCGGCCTCGGTCCGGAACTTGGTGAAGTATTCCTGAAGAGTTTCGGTGGGGCCTTGCCGAATGGCTAACAGGCTGGCGGAGGTTTTGCATTGCCGGGTGGCATCATAAAACTGGTCGATGAATAACTGGCCCAACTGGACTAAGGAGTGGATGGAGTTGGGGGCCAGTGTCTCGAACCAGGTGAGGGCGGTTTTCTCAAGGGTGAGGGGGAAAAGTCGGCAGCGGACTGCCTCGGGGACCCCTCGGACCGTGAGGAACGCGTTGAATCTCTGGAAATGACAGACCGGATCTGTCATTCCGTCGTAGAGAGGGCCTTTCGGCAGCTTGAAATTGGGAGTCACCTCGGTAGCCAGGAGCTCCGTTGTGAACGGGGTCTGCTCCAGGATGTTGCTGGCAAGAGGTGCCCCGTATGGCCGGGACACCATCTGTTGCATTTCCTTGCGCATTGCCGTCAGCCGCCGGTCCAGGTCCGAGGCGGTCGAAGTAGTGACCGATTGTCCTCCGGCCCGTGTCGGGCGGAATTCCGACGAAGCATAGTCTCGCTCCGTCAGTCGATCTGAGCGAGCTCGGGCAGGTAATGCCGTGGGCTCGCTGCGCGTCGCAGCGGTTTCGTTGGGAGAAACCGGTGTAGTCGCCGGCCGGGACCGAGCATCTTGTACTGGGTAGAGTGGGGGGAGTGGCGCCTGCTGAGGAAGCTGTCCCATCAGCCCTACGCGTTGAGCGATGGCGGATACCATCTCTTGAAGCGGCACTAGGGAGGTGACGGCAGCTGCTAGCGTCGCCATTTGCTGTTGGAGCACCCCCACTCGGTCTTCCGCAGCGGACTCCGATATGACTGGCAGAGGCATGCTCGGCGGGGCAGAAGGGGCGCCTTCGGAAGGCAGCATCTGCGCCGAGGCGTCCCGTGCCTCTGCTTCGCCTTGTCCGGATCGTCGGGTAACAGGTCTTTGAGACATGACTTGTTTGTTGGTTTCCCACAGACGGCGCCACGTGATGTAGCCGAAGCTATCACGACCGGATTTCGAGGCTGGAATCCGAAGTTAAGGATCCGGAGCTGGGTCGGATCGGTGCAAGAGGCCCGACGGGGATCCGGAAGGCGATGGAGGCAGAGACGAAGCCGAAGGTCCGAGGCCGAAGGTGGCTCGGTCAGATGTTGGCTTGTCTTCGGAAGGCGGGGCCGAGGCTCCTTCGGTCGGGGACGCAGCCGGCGCACGGCGTCGAGAACGGTGGGAGAAGTCCGAGGTCGGCGGCCGATATCGACTCGGGGAGGTCGGCGATGATTCAAACCGAGCCCCTGCAGGAGGGAAAGAAGAAGAAACCGGTCAGCAGGAGTCCTGGGCTTCGGCTCTTAGGAACCCCCTCCGACGGTCAAGTTAGCTTCTGAAGAAGATTCGACTCAGAAGGCAAAGAGTAGCTTTAATGCTTTTTGGACTATAGTCCTTGAGGGTCTCGGAGGCATAGAATTGCATACCTTTGGTAATAAATAGCGGTGTATTTATAGCAGAGGATAGAGGATGGTTAACGGTGACAGCCGATATAGGACTATGTTCGGACTTACTGGTAAACCGCCATAGTGCCTAGTCCTCCACCGGAGTGGGCCGGACTCGGCTATCGGGCCGAAGGGGGTTGGGCCGCTGATGGGCCGAAGCCTGCTGGGCCTGGGGCTGCCGGGCTGCTCTCGGGCCGTAGGCTGATGGGCCGCTGACGGGCCGAAGCCTGTTGGGCCGGGAGCAACGGTGCCGCTTACGGGCCGAGGACTGTTGGGCCGCTGATGGGCCGAAGGCTCCCTGAGGGCCTTGTACTACTGCTGCTGGGCTGAACTGGGTTTGGGTTTGTTTTAATGGGCCGAATCGGATTCTGCCTCATCAATGATGTTGGAAACTTTTGTCTTGTTGGAACGCCCTTATGCTGCAAATGTTGGGCCATTCTTTTTCTTTCTTAGTCACTTTCGTGAATTTTATCAGATTTTAAATGCAGAAGTACGCCTATCCCTCCGTCTGAATGTTATACCGAGATCACAGTTTATGCTTATTAGCAAATAGCATAATCTTTTAGAGCAAAATAACCTTGAACGCGAAAGTGTTCCTAAATACCCTATAAGATATCTATTTGTAAAGATGCAATTTTAAATACACAAGCAGTCCTATCCCTCTGTCTGAATATTTATACCGAGATCACAGTTTATGCTTATTAGCAGTTAGCATACTTTTTGAGAGCAAAATAACCTTGAAAGCAAAAGTGCTCCTAAATACCCTATAAGATATCTTTTTGTAAAGGTGCATCGACGGTTTGGATTAAAAGTTAAAATTTGTTTAAGATATTTTTAAAATAGGTGGCATCATTTTTATTTTGCCACCAGTGGCAATAGAACTCACTATAACCCTACGTGTTGATTATTGTAAAATTATTCTACGTTACGTTTTTATATGTTTGGAGTGTCATGTGTTGTCCCATTTCAAAATTAGTTGACCCTTATAATTCTTCTTTTAGCTAATTTTGATTTTCAATTTAAAACTACCATAAGCCAAGAGATTTTAAAACTAGCAATTTTAAGATCAAACATTTTATTTTTGTTGATCTTAAAACCTAGTGGAATCTCTACCAAAGCAATTGATACTTTGAAATGAAATGAATGTCTCACTTTTCCAACCATCCAAAAGTTACTTGATTTTAAAAAAGAAGAAAGAGATAATACACTGGTTAGGAGGGAAACTTCTTTCAAAAGCAAGTTGGGCTGAACTTTGAAAAATACAAAGATTTCAATGATTGGAAGTGTACTTTTTGCAGGAATAGACCAATATGCCCATAGTTTAATGTTAACTAAAAAAGTATACATCAATTATCCAAAATCTTTCCCCATATATAAATCTTCCAAATGAAAATTTTAATTCGATTTTAACTTTTTCAAATTTGTCCTTACTTGATTTTAAGAAAAGCTAAGTTTAAATTCAGCTTAAGTCTATCTTACTTAGTTCCAACTTCAGTCTGTAAGTATAAAGAAATTGGATTTTGGACACGGAGTGCGGTTAAGAAGCATGATTCCATTGTCTACAAAGTATAGTATGGCAATCTAACATGAATTAACATTTAAATGTTAGTCTAATCATTTAATAAATAAAATGTTTAAGATATCATATTTAATAAACATACAATAAAAAGGAAAATCATTGAAATATGTACACACATTCACTTTCCCATATATGGGGGTGGCTACAAAAAGCCTAACTTAGATGCATCCCATCCTTTGTATGTCCAGACTTCTTATTTTTTATGAAAACTAGAACCCAAGGACTGGGATCAATTCTAAGAGCTAATGGGGATAACTTTTTATTTTTTGACTATTTTATAGTTTTTTTAAAATATCTTTTGCATTCACTCGATAAGATGGCTACAGTGAAGTCTCAAGATCTAAAATTGAAATTCAAATATCAAGAGATGGGAACGATTCTAATGGGGTAATTGAATATTTTAATTTTTTTGATAATATATATACATGTGTACATATTATCAAAAAAAATTAAATACTTAATTAAGATTATTTTTATTTTTTGGAGTTTTATTTTCACTGTTTGATCGACTTTGATTGTAAAATTCAATTGTGGAACGATTTATTATAGTGTGTGTGATTTGATGACATGCATTGTTTTAATTTCTATCAGCATATTAAAAAAATACAACTCATCATAAAATTTTAAATACTTAATTAAGATTTTTTTTTTATTTTTTGGAGTTTTATTTTCACTGTTTGATCGACTTTGTTTGTAAAATTCAATTGTGTCTATTAGATACTTGTAAATTTGATTTTTACAAATTATGAAAAATAATTAAAACATAAAAAACTAATACATTATTTTTAAATTGTTCCTATCATTTTAGGTTTTAATATTCATCATCAATTGAATGAAAATAATTTTTAAAAATAATTATATTTTAAAAATTATTATATATATATATATATATATATATATATATATTATTGAGATGAGGCAGAAACGTGTATCCGCTGACGTGCAAAAACTGCACCACAGTTTTCACTACATTCTGTCGCGTGGTAACCCCATCAAGCATGGAGACACGTCCCGTCTCCGCCGAGCTCACAGAGATGATAGCTGGGAGCTCCGGCGTGAGACCATCCTGTGCGAATCAGTGGCGTTGGCATCAACACCTTCCCCACCGACGCCCATTCTTTCCCCCTCCGGCGATATGTTGCAGAAGTTCACCTTGTACACTACCGGCAGCTCCCCTCTCAACAGCCTCTCCCTGGCCGCCCACCTCTGCAACTTCCCCGACGTGGTCTTGGGCACGCCTCCTTTCGCGACCAGCGCCACCACGCCCACCCGCACGCCGGTCTCCCCCACCTCCTCCACGGCTTCTCTGACACCAAAGCACAGACGCCGGAGGCAAACCACGTCTGGAACAGCTCCCCCAGTCTGCCGTTCCTCCTGCACCAGCTCTGCAACCACGGCGATGACTTGCGAGCCGGGCCGCAGATCGAACGCAGCCACGCATCCGCCTCTGAGAAGCGCGCGGCAGCTGCCGTGGGCGGCGGTCTCCAGGTAGTGGGGGTACTCTGCTTGCCTGCCAGCGGCCCTGATGGCATCGGAGGCTCTGCCCAGGACGTAGAGGTACCTCTCCTTCCCCATCACGACACCGTAGTCGCCGGTTCTGAGGTAGCTGTTGCTTCCGGTCCTCCCCATTATCTCAGCGTAGAAGACGTTCGCCGTCAGCGAAGGATGGCCTAGGTAACCCGCCGCATTGCTGGGAGAGCGCACCCATATCTCGCCTTCTGTCCCGTCCTCAGCGGGCTCGCAAGTTTCTTCGTCCACTACCATGATTTCCATCCCCTCACCTTCTTCCTCCTCCACCTGCCCCAACCTTGCAGAGGGCAGGAGCTTCCTGTACGAAGGGATATTGGCAGTACCCTCCCCTCCTCGGGTCCCCTTCCGACGCCATGCAGTGGAGACAAAGGTGCAGTTCTCGGCGAGACCGTAGGACGGGGAGATGCACGACGGGTCCAGCCCTTGCGAAGCAAATCTCGCGACGAACGCCTCCACACGTGCTGCGTAGATGGGCTCGTTGATAAGAACCAGATTGCTCAGGCTTCCCAGGCGCAGCGGGGGTGCCTCGCTGGACCCGGCGGCGCTCCCTGGCCTCCTCAAGACCAGTGGCAGGGCGAAGTACGGCACCGGGCTGCAGGTGGCGCAGTACTGTGAGACGAGCTCCAGCCAGAGTCGGGGGCGCCGCCGGAAGGCAGCCGGGGAAGAAAGCACGCATGTGGCGCCAGCGACCACCGTGAGGAGGAGGAACATAAGCCCGCAGTCGTGGTACTGCGGGAGCCACGACACTATGGTGCTGCCGGGGCCAAGGTCGTAGGCCCTCCGCGCAGCTCGGACGTTGTGGGCAGCAGCGCCTGCGGACACCAGGACCGGCTTCGGCACGCCCGTCGCGCCCGAGGTGTACTGCACCAGGTAGATGTCGTCCGGCTCGTGGCCCATGTTGTAGCAAAGCTCCAAGGAAGAGGCTGCAGGGACCGCGGCTCCGCCCTCGTTGTCCAGGTCGTCTGCAGAGATCCAACACCCAGGGTTCTGCAGCAGGCGAAAAAAGGGATGGTTCGTCGAAGGCGACGGCGGAGAGGACAGTGCTCGGCGGACAGTGGAGATATAGGCGCTGGGGCCTGCGAGGACGGCCTTGGGCTGGGTCTGCGAGAGGACCCGGAGGAGGTGGCGGTGCTGTGGGGTGTGTTTGGAGGGCGGCCAGAAGGAGGAGGCCTCGGGGGGCACGACGGGGACCATGACGAGGCCCGCCCGCTGGCAGGCGAACAGCAGCTTCACCAGGCGGAGCCCCGGCGGGCAGAGCACGACGACGGTGTCGCCCCTGCGCAGGGGGACGAGGAGTAGGGAGGCTATGGCGGACGCGGCGGAGTTGAGGGCGGCGTAGGTGAGGGAACGGGGTGGTGGTAGCTCTGACGGGGGGGTGGCGCTGAGGGGGTCTTCAGCCCAGATAAAGGCGGGCTTGGTGCGGAAGGAGGGCTGGGAGGCCCAGATGGGGAGGTAGCGGTCGACCACGGGCTGGTCGGGGTAGCAGGGGTCATAGTTCTCCCACCACATCTCTCTCTCTCTCTCACACACACACACACACAGACACACACTCTTCGTTTGCTCTGCCTATACTACTCTCCCACTTCCTTGTTCTTATACTCCAGTGGGCTTCTTCTTATCCTCTCTCTCTCTCTCACGTTCACTCTTTTACTCTACTTATACTACGTACTCTGCCCCTCTTCTCCTTTCTTCTTATATCCTGAGCTTCTTCTTCTCTCTCTCTCTCTCTCTCTCGAGTGATGAAGGGGGGCGGGGTCACGCATGGGAAACATCGAGATGGAGACGTCCAGGACTAAAGAGGAGAAGAAAGGGGGTGGGAATCGTGGGATATCCCAGTGGAATATCCCACAGCTGGAATAGGCAATTAAGAAAGGAAGAAGGCTGCCCGCAAGTCGCCGCATGGCCGGCGGAGGTTCCCGGGTGGTGGTGTGAAGTTGCTTGGGAGGGTGACAACGACCCCGGACAACAGGCCAGGAGAGACGCGACGATTCCCCCCCGCAAGCCAGCCCTACGAGGTTCCCACGTCCGCGGTGACCCGTTGTGTAGCTCTCTGCACGGACGAGCGGGCCAAACGAGCCCATGCACACTGGTAGCTATTCCTTTCTTCTTATATTACGTGTGCTCTGCTTGTTTCCATTAGTTTATTTATTATGAAAACAAAGAAGTGAGGCAAGGAGAAGTCTTCCTACTTCCAAAGTTTCTAAACCAATGGGAATGAGTAGAATATAAAGGGTGTAGAGAAAGTACGTAGAGTAGAAGATCTTTACTTATAAAATGAGTACTTGATTTTGAATAAAATTTTAGAATAGTTATTCTTGTATGTTAAATTCCAAAAGATTATACTTCTTTGCATATTATCCGGCCTATCATCTGAATCTGCATGATATTTCAAAATGATTACTTAAATGGCATATATTTGATATGTATGAATGTTTCATATTATACCATATTTGGTAGACACATTATTTTGTAGGGATATGTAGGATAACATGTAAATAAGTATATGGTACTTTTGAAATTTAACATACAAGAATGGTTAATATGAAATTATCCAAAATTTATAGGTTGAATTGATAAATAACCCAAGGTTGAATGTTGTTTTGCCTAACTTGTTTAAGTTCATGAAAATTTTGATTCGCAATTTTTTATTTAAACTTATGTTATTTCATTATATATTATTTTAATTTATTATTTTCTTATTTTTTGTATCCCTTTGGGCGGAACCTTCCCAGCTAGGTTTCCTGTCCTGAAGGCTTTGTAGCTTTTGTAGAATGACAGTTTAACAAAACGCAAGGCTAAGACAATTCTTTAGCAAATGCGTTGCACCATGGTGCTGTGCAATCCACATGTGACAGCAGAGAGATGCAAATTTTATTTTTAATTTTAAAAAATCGAAATGTGAGTCTACCTCGACTGACTGTCCATATAATTCAATTTTTTATCATATGATTAAAAAAATTAAAAAAAAATCACTTGCTTGGAGGATCAGACGCTGCACGGTGTGCAATGCACCAAGCATTACTCTTTAGCAAAAGAGTAAATGCCTCAGGCAGGACATGGACCGTGGGCAATGGGCTTTGGGGCACTTCTTTTAGGAGGAGAAATACTTGCTGCAATGTTTCAGGCATAGAAAATCTATGTGATTTTCAGTGCTCGGGGTGGTGCCATCCCAAAACTTTGGCATCCTCCCATGATTTTTTTTGGCTTCCAATGAATATTTGCTGAGATCAGACAATTAAAAAAATTCAAAAAAAAAGGAATCATGCCGCCCTCCCACAATCTGAGCAAGCAATTGCATTTCTCCTTTAGCAAAGCCACACAAGGAACACAAACTTAATTTTAGAAGTTGAAAGCTTTTGGGCCCTGTTGAGATATGGGTTTTAGCTTGCTAAAGCAATTGAGCTTCAGCAGACCAAATAAGAAAAAACAAATTTTAAATTTTTTTTGGAGTCTTGTCATGATATGGGCTCGAACAAGTTGGCCGGGGCTTGCGAGCTCAACTTGAGCTTAGCGAGCATCTAAGCGAACCGAGTACAAATGACTATTTCATAGGGTGTTTAGGAATAATTTTATTTTTTAGACTATTTTGTTCTCAAAAGTTAGTCCATATAGTTGTTATGGACCTTATGAAAGAGATGGATGACAAGGTTCATGAATGCAACACCAAGGAAAGTGAGAGGAAGAAAATGATCGGGAGGCGATTAAAAGCTTCCATAGGGACCAGTACCAAGAGCAAGAGGCAACAGCAGGGACAGTCATCACACAGGAGATCGTCAATATTGGTGAACACTCCGGATCTTTCGCCCCATTTGCATATCGTCCTCTTCTTCCCATTCTATGACTAATAAAAGAGTACAGGAAGCATTTGTAGGCTGAAGGAAGACGGGAAGAGGAAGAAGACAAGGGAAGGGACTTAGGTACATGTGGGAGAAAAGAAGACATGAGGAGGGAGACGCCAATGCTCTGGGCATGGGAGAAAAAGGAGATGCCCAGGTCATGACCAGAGATGTTCCAAGTAGGGATGCAAAAGGATACATGTCCTGCCGAAAACTGGCTCTTTCCTTATCTGTATACCTTAAGTTATATGTATATCTTTATTATTATCCTTTAAGAAATATACGTATATTTATCCTTTAAAATTATCGGAATCAGATATATAAAAGTTAAAATATCAGACAATACTATGTGTCAACATAAGTTTAACTTAAAGTTTACTTGTATATCACATGACATCTGTAAAAATGAATCATACAAATAGTGAACAAGGGAGAGAAGAGGTTAAAACGATGGTTTGGATAATAAGACATATAATTATATAGATATAATTAGAAATTTCATTTAGAAATGAAAATTTTAAATAAGATATAATCAATAGTTAATCCAAGTGAAACAAACAGTCAGATACTCAAATAACCAGACTCCAAAAAAGTGTATCATTTTCCGTATCCTAAATCATTATATAAACAATATTTTTCTCCTTATCTTTTAAACTATATTCTTTTATAAGCTAAATATTTAAAAACAGATAGATAAACAGATTTTTGGGGATCATTTACATTTCTATTTCCGAGTGTTGGTTCCTCCAGTTTGAGAGTCTATGGCATGCAACTTTTTTTTTTTAAAAAAAAGAACAGCTCATGGGTGTTTGTATTTTGAATAAGGACTGCGAAGCATGGGACTCTTTCTAAAAATTAGGAAAAGTCTTACCAAACAGGTGCAGGGTACCCTTTTGTTTTTATTTTTTATTTTAAGAGAGAAAATGGTCAAAAACTACATCCACCCTGTTAGATATTTAATCGAGTACAAGCTAAGCTCAGACATTTCTACGATCGAGCTGAATCTTAGATGACACTAGTTCTATACCCATGCGATGCATGGTAAACTATCAAGTTTGAATCAATAGGTTTTAGTTTTGACAAGAAAATAAGAATTATGTTTTAGTCATTCTTTATAAAGAGAGAGAGAGAGATATATTCTCTTGCCATGTGTCCCAATTTTAATTTTGACAGAAAAATAGAAACTCTAATTTAGCATTACAGTATAGATTCGGCTTAGCTCGACTCATTTGCACCCGCACACCTAATGCAATGTTCCATATTCGGTTCAGGAAGTAAGAATACATCTAAACGGATGGCGAAATCATTGTACTGAAAGATGGGCTCCAAGATGTAATAAAAGTTGTATATCTAATTTCCAAAGAATAATACACTTCATACGTTTAAGCATGATCTCCCAAGTACATCTAATTAGGGCTAGTTTTTCCTCTTTTTTTTGGTGGTATCATATTTTCCCTTTTCTACGCATCCTGAATCTTAATGTTAAACTCTTTAGCTTCCTTTTTAATAAATGTTATTGATACGTGTTTCTTTTCATTTTTTCTTTTGATCGAGGATAAATTTTTCTGGATTTGTGAAGAACATAGTTTAGAATGTAACGTGAAGTCATGGAGCCACTTTCTACATCATACTTAAAGTAGATAGGCCAACATTGCATATCATTTAAATATGATTTTTTTCTCAACTACTCCGTATGAGCCTTAATCCTCGTTGTGATTTGGATCCCTGCTCAGACTTCGCAAAGGCTACCTATTTTTTTTTATCCTACCTAGGACTGTAAATGAATCAATACATTCAATGAGCAGCTCGTGGGACTGCTCAATAATAGTTCGACTCACTTCATTTATTAAGTTAAATAAATAAGTTCAAATAAAAATTTGAACTCAGTTCATTAAATAAGTCAAATTTGAACACAAGTGAACCTGACCCAATTATATGTATGAATAAACTCATTTAAGTACTCATTAAGAACTTATTTTAATATTCGTTAGGAACTCATTTAAGTACTCATTAAGACCTCTTTTAAATACTCATAGAATTATTCTATTCATGAATAAAGTTAATTAATAAGATATTTAATGTGTTATGATGTTTTCTATTAAATAACTAAGGGTACAAACAACTTGATACTTGCCATAGTTTGACTTGAGTTCATAAATTTTAATTTAATTTTTTTTAAACTTAATATATGATGGATTCCTTAGACTAGCGAGCTACGCAATATTAGACTCGTACTTGTTTAATATCTAAATTAACCAAGCTTGAACAACCACCATAAATATTTGGCTCGAGCCCAATTAAATTTAATTGTATCAAGCTTGAACAGGGAAAAACTCGTCTGGACTGGGCTCATTTACACCACTACTCCTGCCACCCTCTTTACTTACAAGTGAAATTATTAAGTTCGCTACTAGAAACAACTGTATGAACAAACATGCAGCCACCGTTCAGCTGCTCTGTAAAAGTACACTAGAACAAGTCATACCTGCCTGCCCTACTTAAACATTCTTAGCTGCCATCTGATCATCGAGACCAGATGATTCAGCACTTAAAATAAAAAAAATGTCAAGTTCGAGAGAGAGAGAGAGAGAGAGAGAGAGAAGATGTAGAGAGAAGATGGAGGGAGACTATGGAGAGCATATAAGAGAGAAGAGAGGGAAAGCAGAAAATAAAGGACGTGAAGAGAGAGAGAGAGAGGAGGTGATGGTGGTGGTGGTGGTGGTGGAGATGATGATGATGATGGTGTGCATGCATGATGGACTGTGAGTCTATGAGCTGTGAGGTTGGCGTGCACGTGTGTGTATGTGTGAGTGGCAAGCTTCGAGTGCATACAAAAAGAAAAGGAAAAAAAACGGGTTAGCGTGCATACACTGTCCCATTTCGTTTCCATCTTCCAGTAATTCTCAATTCTTTCCCTAGTTCTTGCAAAGACTGATCAACATCGGAGACATTGTGTGATACGAACGAAAGTAACAGCATGTGGAAGTGTTTTTTTTTTAAATACAAGCCTTTCAAAATTGGAAATAATAAAAGAAAGGAGTGCGTACACTGTTATAATACAGACGGATTGAGATCGTCTACTCCATTTCTTCTATACCATTTGTACTCCACTCATTCTAATTAGTTTAGAATCTTTAAAAAGTAGAAACCTTCCTCTTTTTTAGGTTCTACTTTCCTCCCACCACAATAAGTGAACCAATCAGAATGAGTAGAGTACAAGTGGTATAGAAGAAATGGAGTAGACGATCTCAATCCAATACAGACACCCAGAATTTACTAGTCAGTCTCATCGGCTGTGAAATCAGGCTCAGGTGGCTTCTGCAATGCAACCAGCTCCCTTGCACTCTTTGCGTTGCGGAGCTTGTGAACACCTCGAAGGGCATTAGCTGCAAAGCGGGAAGCATAGATGGTTGCCCCAAGACTAGATGAACCAGCAAAGCCATCCCCAACTTCTTCCTTACGTCGGAGCTCTGCTATCTTTCTCTTTGTGTACCGACGCCATGCAGCTTGGATAAAACAGGCAGCCCATGTTCTCCACTGCTGGGAATAGAATCGGAAGGTGTGCTGAACCTGCCTGCTGTGCAGGCGCCTGAATTGGCTGGCCACAAACTTCAGCTCTTCAGCAATCAAGGCAAAAGCCTCGACCTCTGTTAGGGCTTTCACTGTCCTGGTGGAAGATGGGAGGTTTGATCCAGATTTTGGGTCCAGTGCCCATGTTAAGAGCTCCTCACCACAAAAGTCCCCCTCCTTCAATAAGCTTCGGTTGAAGAACCCGCTCCTCCCACCATCAGTCGTCACACTCTCCAGACGACCACGTATAATGAAGAGCATCTCATCCACAGGGTCTCCCTCTCTGACAATGTATGTGCTTTCTGTGTACAAAGTGGGCTTCAGACGCTCACATATAGCATCTAGTAACCGCTCATCCATGTTGTCGAAAAGAGGAACCTACCAAGGAAGAAGAGAGATAAGAAAATCCTAACACCAGAAAAATCAGCAAAATGCTGTGAGATGCTGTTGGCTTACCCTTCTGACCAAAGCCAAACAGAGATGTCGTTTGATGTCCCTCCTAAGGTCTTTGGGAAGGTTCTGAACCAAACTTTCTTCATCCACTCCTCGTGTCTCAAGCCATTTGTATTGATCATACCGCCTCACACGTTCCCTAAGATCCTGCGGCAGCAAGCGATGATGCATCCACTGCTCTGAATCACGTCTTTTCACCCTCATTTCTTCGAGTCGTATTGTCAGAGATTGCAGATATGTCTGGAAGAATAAATAAAGCCAAAAATCTTTTTGACAAATCATTAAAGTTTGATATCCAC
The DNA here is from genome assembly GCA_030544215.1 of Zantedeschia hybrid cultivar. NCBI lineage: Eukaryota > Viridiplantae > Streptophyta > Magnoliopsida > Alismatales > Araceae > Zantedeschia > Zantedeschia hybrid cultivar. Next base: position 54,711,792 of record JARZZO010000004.1, read on the forward strand.
ATGCTCATTTTGAGGAAAGTAGCAGTGTTACAATTCATCAATGATCCGCTTTCAAACCGGAACTTTTGCCCTCCTATGAATACAATATGTACTCGGAAAAAGATAAGTTTCTCCATACTCCATGACAAAACAACAAATTCATTCTAAAATGATCTACCAGAAGAGAAAGCAAGATAAAATGCTCTCCACAAAAGTTACCTGCATGTTGCCAATAAGGAGAGCAAAAAGAATAAGTCCAAGAATGGCGAGAGCAATAGAGAAAATAACTTCCCCAGGATATGTGCTCGTTTGAAGCCCCTGTCCAAGGGTACTGTAAAAAGTAGAAAAAGAATCACAATCTGTGCAAATAGTAGATATGTTCAAAATAGTGTGAATAGAGTGGCAAATTCAGCCCAAGAAATAACTGATTTATGGTTTGGTCAAAGTAGGCACAAAAGCAGACCATGTTTTTCCAATACATTGTATTTCTATCCACCTCTGCCCAAGCAAGAATATAAATTTCATTTATGTTGTGAATATGAAATCTTTGAATGCATTTTATCGGCATATACATGACCCCATAAAAGAGGAGGTATCAGATGTTTGCTATGTTTTTCCTTGAAAGGGCACACAATAATTTCCATGGAATCCATTCATATTTTTACTCATCTGTTTACAAATAAGTATATTGTTTCCCTATCCCATGAATAAGCTATATCTAGTTTGAATCATTATCATCATCATCATCATCATCGTCAAAGCCTTATCCTACTTTTTTGGGGTCAGCTACATGAATCCTGTCCTGCCCTATCTAGTGTCATATTCATACCAAAGCAAGGTTTAGTCCTTTATTTCAGGCTTTTCCCAGGTTCTTTTGAGATCCTTTACCTGGATTCAATCAAACCTTCTGGCTGGCACAAACTTGAGTGATGGTGCACATGGCCAAACTATCTAAGCCTATCTTCCCTAGGCTGAATGTCAATTGGGAATACGCTAAGTCTCCATGTGCATGTTTGTCTCAAACCCTATCCTCTCGTTTCTCTGCACAGCCACCTCAACATCCACATCTTTGCTACACTCATTTTTGTATCTGGTCATCCTTCGCTGCTCAACACTCTGTCCCATATAACATAGGTGGTCTCACATCATCATAAATGTGATAAAATATGAATATGCATACATCAGATCTGTGTGAATTTACATCTCTATGTCAAAACACTCCCTTGCTTTGGCCCCAAAAGCAGCTGAAGGCCTGAAAAGATTTGTTTAGACTAACCAGATGAGGGGGAAGTCATGGTTCATCCTAGCTTCCCTTACTTTTGTCCAACGAACAACTGATAGACCTACTAAAGAATGTCAAATACTGTTAAGACAACCTTTTTTTAGTTAAAAAACACTCATCTAAAGAAGCAGAAACTCCCAAAAGCTGCAAAATGAATTCATGTGACAGAAAGACAATGGCACTCAAGGGGCTTTAAATAAGCACAGCACCAGAGTTGACTGACTTTCAATAAAATATTGACTTTATTGTAACAGATGCATCTAGAAACAATGCCAACAAATGCCTACGAACTTGAATGACCTGGAAGAAATTCTTATGCTACGAACAAGAAAAGGCAACAAGAAATAAAGATAAAATCACGTACAAATGACTGTAAGAAATACCAGAATACATGTTCTCCATTCATAAAATGGATGAAATAACTCACCTTAAATTTTGCAGACCCCACCACAAGCAATAGCAATACTTGGAAACAAACGTTTTAGATGCATCAACCCTGGATGTCAGAGCCTGTGTATAGATTCCAAAATTAAAATTCGTATTGCCATCATCGGCTGTACAGTACTGGTCAAGAACTTGCTGGCTGACATTATGCCACTTGTCATAACCATCTGAATGCAGATCACCACAATACAGATCATCTGAAACACAACCAGGGGTTGTGTTACAAGCCTCATGCCAGCATGCATCTTCACGTTCAATGGCTAGCAAGTACCAAAAGGCACCGACTATCTGTCACAGAACCATTCAATCCTTATTAATACGTGCTCTTTAATGACCAACAAAACTCAAGGCATATTGGAGCTCAATTTGATGTCATCAGGATGAAATTCAAGCTAGAAATAGAAGATTAAAAAACATTCAGATTATTTGCCTTCGTGTACATGCACTGTATGTAGCAGGCTTTTTCCAAGCAGCCTTCTTCATCTAGGCAATTATCGGGTCCAAAATATAGGACATCGATGGGAAACCAATAAGACAATGAAGGCTAGAGTGGGGTGTCTAAACACGTGACCCACTTCGGGATGCCCTAAGAAGATCTTTCTTTTACTTCATTATCTTTAGTAGTAGTAATTTATGATTTTGGAAAAGAAAGATAAATAGAAGAGCGTGAAAGAGAGAGATTATGTGATAAACCAGTTGCCTTGTTTACATCTTCCTCAGTTTCTTTTCAGTATTATGCAAGAAAGGTCTTTTTTTTTTACTTCATTGTAACCAATGCCTCCAAAATGCACCTCAAGCTTCAAACATCATCTAAAATCATAGAAAGTTTCCAAAAATAATAAAATTCAAAACGGGTGACCGAAATGTCTCCCAAGACCTGCAATTGGTCTATTTAAGCCTACCTTATTATACGTCAGAATTGGTCTGTTTACCTTAAGCATACCGTAATATTGCCATGCACAGTGGGCTCAGATAGATCTTACTGAGGAATCACCCCCCAACACCCCCCCCCCCCCCCCCCGAAAAAAAAAAAGAAAAAATAAAAAAGAGAAAAAAAAGAAAAAAAAGAGAGAGAGGAGTGTGTTAATCAAGGCATTCTACAATAGGCTCAATGTTCTACACGATCTTAGCATTGTATAATTCCCAATGGACAGTGCTCAAATGTTATGGAAAAAAAAAAAACGTCTCAAGTGATAGTTTCAAGGCACTCACGTGACTAGCAAGCATAAACCACAAGAGATAGTAGGCTGCACCAGCCCATGCAGTTTCAGCAAAAACACCTGAAGTCCTTTTCAAGTCTGATGTTAAGGGAAAGATCCGAAAAAATCTTGGGATGTATTGAATCATGACAATGAAAAGCAATGCATTTTTTGTGGCAAGTACATCTGAACCTTTGGAACTCTGAAGAAACCTCCAAACTACGATCTGCACATAGCAAAAGATAATGAGGAATCATTTTCAAAGTGATGACAGCTCAATTTTTTTACCATAAAAGTAGGAAAGAGAATACAAGATCAAACCACACAAATAAAGCAACCTTAGAACTGTACTACATGTACGGGGATGGGATGACCAACAAAAACAAAAGAAATATAACACCCTGCAGCATGATAACTATAGCACCAAAGAATATTAGAAGCAACTCTACTGGCATCAGCAACCACAGTGCATAGTATACAAGAGAACTCGGAAGGAAGACAAACTCAAAAACATCAACACATGAGAAAACAAAATAACTGCTTCCTATGCATCCACATAAGACTTGTTCTATGAATAGCTGAAAGCCTTTTGAGAAGTGGATGGTGCAAATAACTAAGAGATGCTCAAATGGCCTTGTCAAATGCCATTGAAAGCACCCTTTCGCTTTGTCAACTATGACATCCATCTCTTCAAATGGAGACAAGGAAGTGCTTAATGAAACTGCAGCATGAGGTGCTCAAAATGATGTTAACTTGTAAACATACCTTGAAAAATCATTTCACTGCTAAGGAATTTAGTAGTGCATTAAGTACAAATTTGAACTGAAGAATCCTATCATCTACTGTAGCTGCAACTGCAGTACACAAGAGGAGCTGACAGGCAGTGGAGGTGAGTGATGATCAGGATCGGCCGGTTCTGCATTTCATGCTCCAGCCACCAAAAAGGAGGGCAAGATCTGGTGGCTCATTCTTCATGCCACCCTTTGGACACTCTAGGGAGAGAGGAATAGGAAAATTTTCAAGAAGGAACGTTGGTGCCTGAAAGAAATGTATCTTTGTTTCTTCTACAGTCAGAGAGTGGGTGAAAGTTCGATGTCAAGGGATTGTTTCTAACTCCCCTCTATTTGCTCTTTTGGGGGAGTAGTGAGTTGCCCACATGCTTGGTGTATTTTGTCTGGAGGGAATCTTGAGGGTTTCTGTTCCTCCCCCTTGTAGATTCCCCTTTTGTAACCCTTCTTTCATTAATACACTTTGTGGTACCAACCACTTCTAAAAAAAAATAAGGCTGTTTTTATAGAAACACAACCCTTTTAGCTTTCAACTTCCCCATTTGCTCACTCAGCGGTTAAGATGTCAACTGGAAAAGAAAACAAGAGAAGAGTAGTTGGTGGCAAGCGTAGTGGGAATGGAGGCTGCTTAGACAGTAACTATATGCGGCATTGGCAAGGCTAGCAGGAAGCATTGGCGTTCGTAAATATTTCTTGTTTTTTGTTTCTTCTTTCTCCTCTTTTGCAGGAGGCATGTGGTTTTTTCTTTTTTGGTAAATAAATCAGCAGAATCAGATTGGTGCCTGGATTTATATCAGGTAGGTTTGACCCTGCAATCCATGCTAACAGTCACTTGTGATCATCCTTAGGAGCGTTCATCTTCCTCTGAAGCTGGTTGGTACACATATTCATAAAAGGAAAATAAATTACATGAATGAGAACAGAGTATTCTATCCCCCACAAGAGCACTCCCAGAGAGGAAACAAACAGAGGGGAGCATAAGAATATATTTCAAACCCATTGGTCATTAAAAAGTTCCATCCTAGACAGCCCGATCCCTTACAAAGCCCCCCTAGAAAAACATAACCAGTAATTACCCTGGAAAATGAAATAGACCCTTCGTTTATCAGAACCATTCATTGGAATGTTACTCATCTACAAATTGCCAAAAAATAGTAAACTCAAGCACAGAATCTTGATATTCTAAATTCTTAAAAGGTGTGACAGGTCTAAAAGGTACATTTCTCTACAAGAAAAAAGTCAACTTTATGAGCACATGCACTTCCCTATCTCCCCCCCCCCCCCCCCCCAAGAAAGAATTGATTACAGACAAAGAAACCAAAATCAAACCATTATTTCCTCATGAAAGCAGTTGAACAAGAATCACCACACAGGTGCAAATGCAGAACCACATCCAGTAGAAGGAAGAAAAATGAATCAGATGATTCTTGGTAATAGAGGAAATATGATGTCAGAGTAGCACCTGTGGAAGGGGTAATATTGCTAGAAAATCAATGATAAAGTGCCACCTCAAGTATCGCTTCGCTATCTGTGCAGGGTCTATCACAAGTTCACCTCTACCAAAAACACGAGATGATGGAGCAATGTAGGCAGTTCGGAATTGAAGAGCAATGCGAAAAAGATAGAAAGAATCAATAATCGTCCGCACTGTAGTGGTTGTGACAGCCAACTTTCGATCTATTCCAATGCAATATTGCTCTCGGTCAACTACTGGAAGATAAAAAAATAGTGGATCCACTGACACTGCAAGAATACATGATATCACGAAAAACTTGTTCCATACTTGAAGAAATTTATCTTGTGGGTCAAATATCTTTTTCTCTGACACCTTAAGATCTTCTGGAAACACTGCCCTGGAAACACCAAACCGAAGCGAGCGTCCAAGTGACATGAGTCCTTCAGATCCCTTCCTCATACCTCTCTTAAAGGATCTCGAGGGGTTATTTGATGAATGACCTAAACCATCAACACTGAAGCCACATCTGTTCATTCTGCTAGCATCAGAAGCCAAAGACAATCTTGGATCCAAGTCATCCAGCCTAGAAGTAAATAGATAAAGCAGAAATACTAGAATTAGATCCCAATTCATTATTACGTTCCTAACACTTAGTAGAACAGTTCAAACAGATAAAGATGTATAAGCTACACAGTATTACATGGAAGATGGAAGTATTCCCTTGCAGGGATTTTTTTCAAGATTGGAAGGGTATCTACAGGTGGGAATTGACATGGTATTGATATTTAAGGAATGAGTATGGGCTTTAAGTTGCAGAATTTCCTTTTCAATTATGACATGTGCTCAGTTACTTTCCAAATAGTGTTCCAAGCACCATGCTCACCGAGATTCAGTGCAGAGGGGATTATGATAATGAGTTGATACTGTAATGTGATTTTCAGAGGGTGTGGTTTGTACTACTTTCATCAGTGCTGTACTTTGCATCTTTGAGAAAGAAATAGCATATGCCTGGTCTTGGGTACAAGGGCATCAACACAGCACGGGCTTCTCAATTTCTAATGATTCATTATGATCACCATCTTACCACAAAGAAGGTGCAAGAATGCAATAAGAACAAAAGAATGCAGAAACAATAAGAACAAAAACATAATTCAAGAATGCATTAGATTTTACAACTCACTTGCATTTGCTCTCATTCACTGTATTGGACAAAAAGTTGGTCTCTCCTATTATTTTCTCTCCGATGGATTTGGTTGGGCTAGAAAATTCCTTGGACATAAATCATACGGCAGATCATGTTGCCACCAAAGGTCAATATTTTTTACTTCATGAGTCCAAGGATGAGACAACTAACCGTTTATTTGATTGTTGTCCATTTTCCCGTGGTACTCATTTCATGCAATCAATAGTTGTGTCTTTCCCAACATTGCAGGTGTCCACACTTCATCGATGATGCCATATATAGTCAAAGGAAAGCAAGGTCAATAGGATGCTTTGCCTGCCCATTGTCTAGGGGGCTACAATTAGAGATGCAAATGGGCCAGATTCATTATTGATCCAAGGGGGATCCGTGACCTTATCTGCTATGGATATTGATTTACAAAAACTATATGTTAGACGATTCATAAGCTAATAACAGGTCGGAAAATCAGATTATCAGTTACCATGTGCATTGCATTTAGCGGAGATTTTTATGTATTATTACCTGATCAGCCATGCATATCAATTCATAAAGATTGTCTGTTAACCAAGCTAAAAGCTAATAATTGGCCAGATAATTGAGTTATTGGTTACCATTTGCTTTCCTAGCCACAATGTAGAATAATATGGATACTTTCTGTGAAATGGACATGAGGAAGAAAAATCATTTTTGTAGTTCAGTTCCCCTTTTCCCATTACATGGAGGCAGATTCACTTCATGTTCCTATGTGTTCATTTCTGGTAGGTAGGTAGCCCTCTTATTACTAGGCGATAGCTAATGTCCATATCTTCTCATACTTTATTCTTCATTTCTACATTTGACTGTGCATAGCTTATTGCTGTTGTCTTTTTCACCCTTCATTTTCTAAAAAATCAACTTTCATTAGCTATAAAAACGAAGTGTCAAACTATCCCTTGATTTTTAAAATAATAAATAAATGCACAGGGCAAATAATGTAGTGCAACATATATGCATATCATGATAGAATCAATTCCCTTCATCAATTAAAAAGGATAATTAGATGATTGGCAGCTACATACATAAATTAACTACTCAAGACCATTCAACTTATACCTTACAGGTTTTTATACCCATAAAAAATATGAGGCTATTCACTGTTGGTTTTGAGAAACATGACATTCTAAAAATACGAGCAAGGGATGAATCAGCACAAAAATGTGAAGTCAAATAACAACACTACCAAAATATGCAAAAGATACAGGTCACAGGGCACCGTGCTGATCAAAACTATACATAAAAGGTTTTCAAGCACAAAGCCATGTACCTAACAAACTTTTCTCTGTGGCCATCCATTAACTGGGACTTGTAACCACCACAGTCAAACATTTTCTTTAAGCAACTCCTGCTCTAGTACCTGTAAATTATGATGACATAGCTGTCCACACTGAAGTTAGCAGGTAAGCAAACAAATGTGGTCAAGGAAACAAAGATGATTTATAAAAAAACATTGAAACAAAATTTTAGCAAAATAGAATGAGTGGTCTAGCAAGGGCAACATATGTGTACAAGTGTGCACCTGCATGTGTGTTGGCGATGGGGGGATAGAAAATAAGCAGCCATATTATATGGCCCAAAAGTATCACTTTCTGTCGAGGCATATTACCAACACATCCAATGCATAATAGACTTTCCATTTTTATAACTTCTATCTCAACTTATGCAATCCATTTGTAGAAGTGTGACTTTCTTTTAGGGTCTGTTGGGGTGCAAGACGTGGATGTGGTTAGATTTACCGCAAACTTGTTTTCCAGGATGATAATCTTAGTTTGGATGTTTTTTTTTAAAAAAAAAACAGTTTATCAAAAACTCACTCAAGTTTATCATAATCTTGAAGCCACCCTATAAACGTGTTTTCCATAAATCTACTTGAGTCGGTTTATGCTGGAGACTCTTTCAGATTTATCATAAAAATATTTTATGCAGAATAATCAAACATGAGTTTATAGAAAATGCAATTGCGACAAACAGATTTATGGTAAGTGCTTTTGTGACAACTACATCCGTGTTTTCTTAAGTGGCATCCGGACAGAGCCTTAGAGACAAAAATGTATCATCTCAAAAGAGCGACGGGGGATTTCTAAATCATGTCTTCCATTAACCCACCCACCCCCCCATGCGTTGTCGAAACAAAAAGTTGGCAAATTCCAAAATTCCTCTGAATCTGCAGAAGAAAAATGCAGCTCCAAGACTGCGACCGAATTACTCAACAACGAACAAATAAGCAATCCCAAGAGACGATGAATCATGAAACGGTTTTAACCCGATATGCAGGTTCAAACATACATCATCCATTTTGCCAGCCTTGTGATTTCTAATCCTACATTTGGTGTTCTTAAAACAGAAAGCAAATCTCAAACTTGCCCTACCATGATGTCCTAATGAATCCATTCCCCCCATTCCCCTCCCTCAAAAGGAAAAGCACAAATCCCCCACATAGTTTCATATGTTATGCCTCCAGTTTTTGGCAAATTTTCAGTATGTTCTCCAAGAAACAGGCTACATTAACCCACTCCTCACCATTTCACCTACAACAACACACGACCTGCTCCATTTTGGAGGTGAAACCAAGATGGCTATTGCCACAAACATAAGCCAAATCTGAAAGAGCAAAAACAGGGAGAGAGAGAGAGAGAGAGAGAGAGAGAGAGAGAGAGGATTAGAGGCTTACCGATCAGAGATGGTAATCGGATCGGGTGTAGACGGGGGCGGTCGACGGGAGGGCGGCTGCGGGGGAGTTGCTGGAGAGCCGTGGCGCATCGAAAGAGGGGGGAGGGGGCGGACGGGCGGAGGGGGAAAGAATGCGGGTTGCAGAGGGAGGGGGGGCGGTGTGGGGGGCGGGGAAGACGAACCATAATTAGCCACCCGAGTAACACTCGGCCACTGCGGCAAGTTTTAAAAATAAAATAATTCTGATTAAATGATTTAAAAAAATACAAATTTTTATTTTTTATCTTTTTGAATCATTTGATTAGAGATCGAATTATACAAATCGATAAGACATGTTGGATCCAACTTAACAAAAGTTTAAAAAGAAAAAATTAACTTGCGGCCTTGCCCCATTACAATAAAAGGTATTACAATAAGTATTACTTTTAAGTTTTAACTACCCAATAGATAGAAGGGCCCAACAAATTTTGGTGTGCCGTTTTAGGCCCAAACTTTTGTCCAAGAAGGTCTCTTTAGAATTTAGACCATCGTATCACGAGAGAATGCACTTATGTTTACATTTCATCAATGGAGATTAAATATAGAGCTTCTTGCTTCATATTTGGAATGTGTATTATGTGTAATGACATAGTTGCACTTAAACTTTGACATGACCAATCCCAAGTTTAAACGAGAAAGGTGGAAGATATTCATTAAGCTTGATAGATTGTGTTTAATAAAATTTGTCATATCGCAATTATGAATGCTTACCCTTTATTTGGGTAGATAGGAGAGTGTCAACACCATTCACAAGCTTGTGACGATATCTCATTTGATTTGCATCTTTAATAGTAGTTAAGGAAGATAAGTTTTTGCCACTTTCGCCCATCACAGTCGTATCTTGCTTCTTAGCCTGTCCTACATTATTTGAGAGTAACACTATGACTTCTTCTTTTAGTGGCACAGTAACTAGGTATGTACAGCTATTTACAAATGACTAGGGATTGAGCTTGAGATATCCTCTAGAGTGGAGATAGTTCCACGTTGGTCAAGAAGTTTGCCTAATTAGACGAGAATTCTAGATCTGTCTGATTATCTAGAAAAATAATCTCATGGGCCAAGAGATAAAGATCCCAACAGTACTTTAGGCTACATGACTAGGATGTTTTTAGGCTCCAACTATAATCGAACTTAAGACCTCTCAATTGAGAGACATCGTAGTAACTGGTTCAGAAGTAACATTATGACATGGTCCTAAAAGCCAACCCCATTTAATGAGCCATTCACTTTATCAAGTTAAGAGTCAATGTTCAATTGTCGGGTCAAATTGAAATTTTCCTCAAAGATATAAATATTTTTGTGAAAAAAATACTTGTAAATTTAGATGTAAATAAAAATATTGGATAATTATGCATACAATTATGCTAAAAATAAAATTATATTTTTGTCTATTTTATTTTTCATTTTTAATAATCCGGCTCTATATCAATTGTTACAAAAATACATTTGTCATTGCCATCTGTTAGCATTCTGTTGCATCTAGTATTATGTTAAATATCTTTTACTTAACCCTAGTTAATCTTTAATTAAATTTAAAAGTATCTAAAATATCATTATTCTTTCCTTAACTCTCTTTCCATCTATCCCTTTTTCTTACTCTATCTTTGGCACAGTGTGTCAATCAAAAGAATATCTTTTTGTAAAGTTGTTTGTCCAAACATTAAATTTAATAATTGAAAAAAATATTCACTATATCCTAAACATAAGTTAACCATAGGAGTGTTTTTACAAGTATTAAAATACAGTGAAGTTATTTATAATAATATGAAAATAAGATAGACGAGTTTACAGTTTCGTTTTAACAAGATTATATATAAAATTATTTTAAAAAATTTAAAATATTTTTAAAGATAGTAAATATAAAAATAAGATAATATGTATAAAGATTGGAAGGGTGCACAGAGAAATACTTGGAGTTGGCGCCGCAATGAGACATGAGGTTACATTTGTCCCCTACCTCTTGTGTTGGCTTAAAATCATTGAATAACGAATGAAAACTTGATACCCAATGTCACTAAGTCGGGATTACGAGAAAAAATAGGCATAAGAAAAAAATCTGCAAACTTTGTGAAAAAATTGTGAAGGATATGTTAATTTTTTTATAAAAATATTACTAATATATAATTAAAAAATTAAAAATAGATATTATAAAAAGGAGCGAGTTTCTCTTAGAAAAATGTATATTTTTTTAAAAAATATGTGATTAAATCACTATTTTTGGAATTTATGAAGATTTTCAAAATTATTTCAATAAATTGAGATTTATCCCTGAAAAATACGTTAAGATGAAAAAGTGTGATTACATCATGATTTTCAAAAAATACTGATAGCTCAAAAGGAGGACTTACGTGCGAAAAGTAAATAAGAATACAATATAATGCATACTTGTTGCAGACTTGTAGTGTATACAGTGAAGTGATATGGTGCAATAAGAACGTATATTGTACATGGTGAATCGATATGAAAATACTCAGTGTACACCACCGGTGTACACAAAGCCTAGTCATGTTGCGCACCTAATAGGGAGTGGCCATGTTGAGGTCGAGTGGGGTTCAGCTAGCCAAAGTTGTGGGCTAAGTTGGCCATGACATGGCGACAATACTCGATGGGATTTGAAAGACAAATAAAATGACTTTGGTGTTCTCATCCCTTCCCGCCCCCTAAAGACGGTGCGACGAAGGGGGAGAGGAAACCACCCTCTCAACTCCACGATGAGGAACCACCTGTGACCCGTCTGGCGCTCGTCCTCTTCCTCATCTCTTGGCGCGAAGGCCACCAACGCAAGCATCCCCCTGACATGCCCTCTCTAGTGCACATTCATCATTGTTGCCCCCCCCCCCAAGCGCCCGATGATATTGAGGGAAGAGGACCATCGCCTACCCTAGCGACCAATGGAGCCGAGCCAAGATAAGCGTCCCCCCCTGAAGGCAAGGCAATAGCGACATCGGCTCTCTAAGTGGACAATGAGGTTGTTGTAGAGATGGCAAGGTTGGAAGCAACATCATCGTCGTCGCCCCCTTTAAAGGGCAATGAGTCCACTGTAGATACAACGAGGACAGAAGCAACAAGGTCATCACTCCCTCCATAGGGAAATGAGGCGAGGACAACATGGTTGTCGCCCCCCGTAATAGCCAATGAGGCCACAGTACAAACGTCGAAGTCCACAACAGAAGGGAAGTTTGTTAGGAAATGCAAGGAAGAATGTTGCTCAAAAGCCTATAACCAATCCTAGGTGTAAGCGCACCTATCGAAGATGCGAAGACAACAGTATTGAAGAACCAATGGTGAATGTGGCGATTGTGGCTACAAGGTCGTCATCCACCCCAAGCAGTGCTGAAGTGAAACGAAGTAGGAAGATACTTGCTAAGAAGGGATCATCAGGTCCACAAACTCGGTCTTAGGGTAAATTTCATTTAAACTGTCAATCTATAAATTATATGTCCAATTGTGAATATATTTGAATTTCATTTAAACTGCCAATGTGAAATTTCAGTAGAAATATGCAATCGATCTCAAAGTCAAAGTACATAGACATATTTCTCTGATGTTTTCTATATCTTAGGCTTAACGGACTATATTTCAGTGCAAACAGACAACTTAGTGCATATGTCCGGGCAATCGATCTTAGGTTAGGGTAGATAGACATATTTTTGGAAAGGTTTTTATACCTTAGTGTGAACAGACTATATTTCAGTGCAAACAGAGTTAACTTAGTGCCTAGTATATATGCCTGGCAAATCCATGCCGTGGTCAGTTTACCAAGACATATTTATAGGAGTCTTTGTATATCATAGTGATAACTTACTATATTTCAGTGCAAATGCACCAACTACACACTAAGTGTACATATAGCAATAACTTACTATATTTTAGTGCACATGTCTGGGAAATCGATCTCAAAGTCATAGTACATAGACATATTTCTGTGAAGTTTTCTATATCTTAGTATGAATGGACTATATTTCAGTGCAAACGGATAACTTAGTGCATATGTCGAGCAATCGATCTCAGAGTCAAGATGCATAGACATATTTCTAGAAGTTTTTTATATCTTAGTGTGAACAAACTATATTTCAATGCAAAGAGAGTTAACTTAGTGCATTGTATGTATGTCTGAGAAATCCATATCTCACAAATTTTAGTGCTAATCAGTTAATATTTATGCAAATGGGGAAATGTTAGTGTAGAGAGACATATTTTTGTAATGGAACTTATATTGCATACTTTTTCTATCTTTTGCATGTGTCTTTAACTTTTTGATGTACTTATTATTTTTTGTCCTATAATTGTTAGGAGTCACTCAACGGAAGAGGATAAGGGAATAGGAGTCTTCCCTTGTTGTGCCATGCTCTACGAATAATTATATCTAGGAGATGGACAAACTTGGTTTTAGATATTGCCACAAGGAGATAATGAGGCAAACCCCGTTTGTGCCTTACATTGACTACATATAGGGGAGGGCCTTCAACATCAACTTCTTGGAAGAGATAATTGCCTCCTATATGGAAGGCAATGCATTTTTGTTAGGGGAGGAGATAGTCCCCTTCAAAGCAAAGGATGTGGCAGTCATCCTTGGAGTCCCTTGCATCGGTGCACGTGTAGACCACATGGGTCTAGTATCAACAATTCCAAGTTGCATAGGCGATTTGGGAAAAAAGTAATTTTTGAGAGAAAGGTTATGTGTGTACTAATTGAAGGTTTAGTCTGTTTTGATGACGAGGAGAATGTGGCTGACACAATTTGCCTATAAGTTTTGCTACTCTTTGCTACATTCCTTGCTCCTCGGTCAAACAAGAGTTGTCCCCAACAGATGATCCGATACTTAGATGATGTTGGTAAGATCGGATCTTATAACTAGGTTGTTGCCTTCCATGAAATAAGTATGCACAAATTTGATGAGGCAGTGGAGGTAGTGAGGAGCAGGATAGATGGAGTAAAGACTCATCTTAAGAGGAAAAAATTCACCGAGAGCTGTTAGGGTAACCTGGTGTTGTATGGGTGTTCCGCTTGATTGTGTGTATGTGCTATACAATTTTTATTTTAATCTTATATTTGTTTGTGTTGTGTGAGGTGTGGTTCTTAGAGCACAACCATTATGCAGCCTATGAGCCAATTGTTATTCCCATGGGTTTTAAGGTGGAAACCAGGCCGGAAGAAAAAGAGGCAGATGGCTACTAACTCTTTAAATCACATCATCTAGGTTTTGACGTTAGCTTTTGTTCCTTTCTACTTGTTTGTTTGTTTCATTTTTTAATATGGTCTATATTTTTTAGTGAGGATGTGTATGTTATTTGTCTAAATTTTTCTGAACATATCTACCAACATCTGGATGTTCACCCAATCAAGCGGTGGCTTTTGGATGGTCCAGGTCAAGTTCAGGGAGATGCCGGGGATGCGAATGTTGCACAAGAGGAGGATAGGCCAAAAAGTAGTGGAGCAACTTCGAGTTTAAGCTCTCAGTTGATTGTGCTCATGGACTTTGTTAGGATGGCTGAATAAAAAAGGGAGTAGGAATATGAGGAATTCACAGAAAAATTATATTCCATGTACCAAGAGGTCTAGGGATTTATCTCAATAATGAGACCCCTGATGAAGGACGCCACCGGTCTCGATTGCACATAAGGGGAAGTAGAGGAAGTGCAGAAGGAAACAAAGGAAAAAAATGTAAAGAAAAGAACACGTGGAAGACCCAAGGTGGAAGGGAACCTATGGCAAAGGAAAATTAAGCCAGAGGTTAATCACATCGTTTTTAACATATTTATTTCATACAGATCTTAATTGAAATTTCCTTTTATTATGTTGAATATTTTGACTTTGTACGCTTTTTGAAAGATAGAACAGATTTTGTGAACATGACCTTTTAGAAGTAGATGACGTAAAAGTCATCAACGACTTCTTATGTTTGGAGATGAATAGGTAAACTTGAGTTTCTTTTCTCTAATCTATTTGAATAATTTGTTTATAACCCACAACATTCATCTCTTCTCATCAACAACACAACCATAATGACAAATGCTTGGAATGCATATTTGAAAAGGATACAAATATATGGTCTTCTATTTGGGAAAGATATAGTTGATGACGTAAGTATGCCTCTAGTTGCATTTAGATCATGTCACTATAGTTTATGGTCATGAATCTTTTTTTGTCTCTTATTTTACAGACCATTGATTGTTCCATTCAATTGTTGGGAAAAAAATGTCATGCTTCTCCAAATGAGTACTATACATGGGTATACTTGCCTACTCTTGTTGTTTCCAACACATATAACATGTCAGACTCCACAATTGATGAGAAAGTGAATAAGTTGATGGTCAGCTTGTCCGAGGCCACCATGAAGAGTGGTGTTGAAAAGTTCAATTTAATGTTCTTTGTCCTCTATATGTCCAGTCATTGGCACCTTCTTGTGGTTGATTGAAGAACAAGTGCTTTATATCTTTCAACTCAATTAGAGTATGTACTTCTTATAAAGTAGCCACAAGGAATTAGGTAAATAGTCTTTTCTAATTGTTATCTCACCTGTTATTAGGCATTTAAGTACAAACTAGTGTGAATTAATCTTTCAATATGTGTAGGTTGCAGTGCTGCAGAGATTTTTCAACATTTGTGGAACGGTAGAGGATATAGACAATTGGGAGTTATTGTACAATGAGGACTACCCATTACAACCACTTGAGAGTGTTGATTGTGACCTGTGTGTCATAAAGTTCATGGAGCACTTGAGCAACAGAGAAAGAGTGAATTGGAGCTTTAGCTAGGAGGACATGCCCCGCATTAGCGACGTACTTGCAGTGGAGCTATTGAAGTGATCATCACGGGGCATAGACTGTGATTGTTGTATATTTGTTTTAATGATAGTGGTAGAAGGATGACAGAAATGGAACAAACAAATTGACAAACAAACTTGTAAATGCTCTGGTCCTTTTTGTGTATGTAATTTTATAGAATGTGAAAGCTTGATGTGTAATGATTTTGTTAGGAACAACTTGTAATGCTAATAAACTATATTTTAGTGCAATAAGACTTAATTTAGTACATATGTCTAGGAAATCGATTTCAGAGTCAATACATAGACATATTTGTATAAAGTTTTCTATATCTTAATCTGAAAGGATTATATTTTAGTGCAAACATATCACTTGATGTATGTATCTGGACAATTTATCTCAACATCAGGATACATAGGCATATTTATGTGAAGTTTTCTATATCTTAGTATTAAAGTACTATATTTTAGTGCAATAAGACACTGGTGCATATGTCTAGGTATCAATCTCATTTCAGGGTAGATAGACGTATTTCTGGAAAGGATTATATATCTTAGTGTTAGTGGACTATATTTCAGTGCAATTAGAGTTAGCTTACTGCCTTGTATTTCTTGGAAGCTTTTTATATCTCATTTCAATGTACAAAGACAAACTCATGGAAAACTTTTTATATCATGGTGATAACTTACTATATTTTAGTACAAACAAACAAACTAAATATAACTCATTATATTTTAGTGCATGTGTCTAGGCAATAAATCTCAAAGTCACGGTACATAGGTACATTTATGTGAAGTTTTCTATATCTTAGTCTTAATGGACTATATTTTAGTGCAATAAGACAAACTGGTGCATATTCTGGGCATTCGGTCTCATTTTAGGATAGATAGACATATTTTTGGGAAGAATTTTATATATTAGTGTTAATGGACTATATTTTAGTACAATAAGACAAGTATTTCTATATCTTAGAAGGTAAGTGTCGGAAATATTATGTTATTTTATGACTTCTTTTTTTATTTTTATTTCTTCAAAATAGGATTAGTTATATGGTTGCCAAATGATCCTTTCACACACACTTGACCCTACCTTTCAGTGAGGAGGCCTAGCGTAACCTAAAAGATAAGTGTCGGGAATACTATGCTATTTTATGACTTTTTTCTTCTTTTTTCAAAATAGGATCATGTGTGATTGCCAAATGATCCTTTCACACACACTTGACCCTACTCTTTTAGTGAGAAAGCCTAGCGAAACCTAAAAGACAAGTGTCAAGAATACTATGTTATTTTATGACTTTATTTTTTTATTTTTTTGTAAAATATGATTAATTATATGGTTATCAGATGATCCTTTCACACACACTTGGCCCTACTCTTCAATGAAGAAGCCTGACGAAATCTAAAAGACAAGTGTTGAAAATATTATGTTATTTTATGACTTTATTTTTTATTTTTTTTATAAAATATAATTACATATATGATTGCCAAATGATCATTTCACATAAACTTAACCCTACTTTTTTAGTGAGGAGGCCTAGCGAAACCTAAAAAATAAGTGTCGAGAATATTATGTTATTTTATGACTTTTTTATTTTTTATTTTACAAAATAGGATTAGGTATATAGTTACTAAATGATCCTTTCACACACACTTGATCCTACTCTTTAGTGAGGAGACTTAACGTAACCTAAAAAATAAGTGTCAGAAATATTATGTTATTTTATGACATTTTTTTTTTCAAAGTAGGATCATGTGTGGTTACCAAATGATCCTTTCAACATACTTGACCTTACTTTTTAGTGAAGAGGCCTAATGAAACCTAAAAGACAAGTGTCGAGAATATTATGTTATTTTATGACTTTTTTTTCTTTTTTAGAAAATAGGATCATGTGTGGTTGCCAAATGATCTTTTTACACACACTTCTAAGATTATAATGTGCGAACCCCTCGATTGAGTTTGCACAGTTGACACTACACTTTGTGAGGAGGCCCAGTGGAACTTAAAAGACAAGTGTCGAGAATATTATGTTGTTTTGTGAGAAACTGTGTATACTTTTGTGCAACTTACTGTATTTCAATGCAAATGAGCTCCCGTCAATATGCTTCTAGGAATATGTCTGGGCAATTAATCATGGAATTGGGAAACATAGGTATTTGTCTGAGAAACTGTGTATATTCTTGTGCAACCTACTTTATTTCAGTGCAAATGGACTCCCATCAATATGCTTCCGGTAATATGTATGAGTAATTAATCTTGGAATTGAGGAAAGTAGGTATATGTTTGAGAAACTGTATATATTCTTGTGCAACGTACTGTATTTCAGTGCGAATGGGCTTCCACCAATATGCTTCTGAGAATATGTCTGGGCAATTAATCATGGAATTAGCAAAAATAAGTATGTGTTTGAGAAACTGTGTATATTTTTGTACAAGCTACTTTATTTCAGTGCAAATAGGCTCCCATTAATATGCTTCCGGGAATATGTCTGGACAATTAATCCTGAAATTAGAGAAAATAAGTATATATTTGAAAAACTATATATATTTTTGTACAACCTACTTTATTTCAATGCAAATGAGCTCCCATTAATATGCTTCCGCTAATATGTTTGGACAATTAATCTTAGAATTGGGAAAAATAAGTATATGTTTGAGAAACTGTGCATATTCTTGTGTAGCCTATTGTATTTAAATGCAAATGGGCTCCCATCAATATACTTTTGGGAATATGTCTGTGCAATTAATCCTAAAATTAGGTATATGTTTAGAGAACTTTCTAAATTATTATACAAATATCTTTATTGCAGTGTAAATGGACTTCTATCGGTCGAAATTTTATACTTTAACGTAAATAAACTTCTATCAATGCATTTCTTGGACATATGTCGGGCAATCAATCTTAGAATCAAGGTAAAATATATATTTGTATATTTACAAGATGATAGAAAAAGCTCAAATATAAGTTTTTGTATTAGGTACACTTGCACCTTGGCACAACATAAACAACAAAACCCTTTGTAGTGCATACACTTGTACCTTTACGTGAATATAAGCAAAAAGCCATTCTTACTTACACTTGCACCTTTGCGTTAAGATAAACAAAAATCCCTCCCACATACATTTGCACCTTTGCATTAAGATAAACAAAAAGCCTTTCCTACATACACTTGTACCTTTGCATTAAGATAAACGAAAAACCCCTGTCACATACACTTGCATCTTTGCACGTACAAAAAAAAAAGCCTTTCGCATAAACTTATGTGTTTATGTCAGTTTCCAAGGTCATGCAGGTTGGGATCTGTGGGCAGGAGAGCATCTTCAACAATGAAACTCAGGTCTGACTGCCATGGGAGGGTAATGTCGTACTTAATGCAGGTGGAGGTCTACTGCATAGACTAGGGATAGTAGTCCCTTGACAGGTAGGGATGAGTTAGACATTATCTGACTTCTGCATTAGTTTAGGAATTTCATCTATAGCTATTTTATATTGAGCTTTGGATAATGATCCAATCTAAACAACTTTTATAAATCGATAAATTAAATCATTGTACCGACAAGAGGATGAATCATCATTTACAATTTGTCCATTGTATTCATTAATTGCATGTCTATATCGCATCGCCTCAAAAAATATCTTTTGGAGATGATAAAGATGCCTACAAATTGAAATACCATTAAAGCATGACGACATAAGTAGCCTCTGAATTCAAATGATCGACAAGCACAAGTAACAACTTCTTTGGTTCGATTACATGACACTGTAAATCTTTCCTAACACCTTTTTCACACCTCTCACTTTGAGGCTTTCAAATGACTTTACCCTCATTATCAAGCTTTTGACATTATAGTGGATTATCGTAAGAACACGAGCCCCAATCTCAATAACCTCTCTTTAAAACTTTTTAAATATTCCTCCCATGTAGATACTAGCTGCTTACTTCTCAAATAAATTAGAGGTGTGTAAAAAGACTCTGGTTTCCATTTATTTTACATTTGCTTGATTTTTGCATTATACTTTTTTTCGAGGACAAGACCATACTTTTTAATGAATTCTACAAGTGTAGTTTTTGATTGTACAAATTCATCAAAAAAATGATTAATACTTTTGTTTCTTTGCGAGGTTGACATTCCTGCACAAAAGCATTAAAACATTATAATATGTCTAAAACATGTGTAGTAGTTATGAAATATTCACATTACATATTAATTATACATAGTATATCTAACTGACATGTAATGGAAATAGAATATAAGAATGATATATTACCAGCAAAAAACGTATCTTTTAAAAAATGCTAGAATCTATTTCGCACTAATTTTACACAATCCTTTTAGTCATTCATCTCTTTGCATTCTGTATACTTGGTTATTAATTGATTTCATCTTTCTTCAAACTCATGAGTTGTGATGGAGTCATAGACACATCTATCAAACTCATCTATAAATTTAAGATATTGAGAACAAATATAACCAATCTTTTGAGAGATATTTTTGATAATATGCCAAAGGTAGAAACGATGCCACACATTAGGGAAAACAATGGCAACAATAATTCTATAGACTTATCTTGATATGTAATTATTGCATTTGGTGCTTCTCCGCCATTTGTCTTTAACCAGCACTTGAATACCCATACAAATGATTCTACTTTATTATTTGAAAGCAACGCACAACCAAGCAACAAGGATTGTCCATGGTGATTAATCCTAACAAACAGAGCGAATGTCATTTCATATGTGTTCGTAAGGTAAGTAGTATCAAATATGATAATATCTAAAAAATAACTATATACCATGCGAGATCTTGCATTGATCCAAAATATATTACTTAATTGCTCATTTTTATTCAAGTCTAACATATAAAAGAAGGTGCGACTTTTCATTTTCATTTGCAAAAAGTGACGAATCATAGTTCGTGCATCCTCCGCTTTCAATTGAGATTATCGCTCTCTATCCGAAAAATTATGACAATCCTTCTCTGTGAATTGTAGTTGTCGAATGTCACTCTTTTGGCAATACAACTGACTATCTTTAAAGTTGATATTCTAACATTTCGCATATTCTTAATTTCAACTTTCTCAGGTGTGCATATTCTTCTATGAGATCTTAGATATGCAACATTAAGTATACTTGGCTCATGGTTTGTTCAGTCACCATATCATAGAATGAGTATTTTCCGTTGACTTTATCCAACCTTACTTTCACTGAAGCCTTGCAGCCCACTTTTGGAGAGTCTTTATGCATTGTTGCATCAGTTTTCCTCCTTGATTCTCTATTCTTCCAATAACCAAAGTGTTTGAAAACACATTGACCATTTCTAAATTTAATCTTAATTGTACATATGCCGAACCTCACAATTTTAACATATTTGTTATAAAAGTTCTTGGCAGCGTCAACATCATCAAATTTTATGTCCTCACATGGTTCTACTCTATAAAAAGCATTGCCACTTCGTTCTGATAATTTTGAAGGGGTCTTCAATACAAACACATTATGCCCTATTCTGTCACCTACGAAGAAGGAAATATAAGGTAACGATTAGCAAATGAGGATAGCTAAGTATTAACTGTATGTATGTCAGTGTCTATGTACATATTTTTGCCATAATTAATTTATTATTGTGAAAACGAGTATTTAAAGATTAGACTACTGTGTTTGCCCAAGTGAACGAATTTTAGTCAAACAGAAATGTGTTAGTACAAATTGATATATATATTAGAGTATATAGGCATATTTTAGTGCAGATTGCATATTTGAAAGTATATATATACTAGAGAAAAATGTCAGTTTAGGTGTAAAAAATTAAAAATATATGTATATGAAAGAAAACAATAAAGGAAAAATTAGCATTCTAAGTTGCATGACATTATAAAACATGAAAAAATAATAATAAAAAAGAACAAGAGCCATTGAAAAAAACTATTCTAACAAATTTAGAGAGAAAAGAAGGAAAAAATGATGAAAATAAATAAAAAAAGGTCGGAAGCAACAACAAGTTCGAAAATTCTAGATAGAAAGAAGAAAAATTGATAATGAAAATAGAAAAAGGTGAAAATTTTAATGCGATAGCATTAACTGCAAGTTATCAATGCATAAATCTACATTCTTCTGTCTTAAATGTGCCCCAACAGCTAAATGGCCAGCGTCGAATTGATGGACGGGTTGGGTTCCACATCCTTTGTTAGTATCGAGTTGATGGACTGCAGGGTAGCGGGAGAGGGAGAGAGTGAGGGAGTGGTCAATGGCTTAGATTCTACCGACTGATGCAAGAGAGTTTGAGAGGGGGAAAAACATTTGCCCACCGTGCTTCTTCCCTTGGCGTGGAAACCGTACTTCCTCCTTTGCCTAGAGTGGAAGGGATGAGCTGGAGAGGGGGTAGGTGAAGAGTAAGAATTTGTGGAGGGCACCTTTGTCATCTTCTTTCTCTTTCAAATTGCAATAAAATCCTACTTTCCAAGTCAGTCACACCATCCTGTCATGGCCAAGTCAATCAACCTCTTTGGCCAGCTCAGCCCCACTCGACCTCAACACGGATGTGTCATATATAGCATAGAGTGACACCATATCTGCAACCACTATACACGACATCCCATCATAATCCACTGTACCCGTTCACTATTTTTTAGGATAACAGGATTAATCCAACACCGTCAAAAGGAGTGAAAAAATAGAGATTTTCCTTTTGAAGTGTTAGGCTCTTGTTTTGTTATTGATGGATTTTAGGACAACATGAGTAGTAGAGTATCCACTTCAATTCTACTAAAATACAATTTGATAATACCTTTTATGTTTAAAGTGCTACGAATTATCTATGTTTGAAAAATTCTATTGACTAAAAATCTCAAATGACACCTAATTTTCTTTAATCTAAACCATCAGAAAAACCAAATGTAAGGATTTTGATTTCTAGTTCTTTTGGCTAATAACTCACTAAAAAAATCAAACGTACACAGAAAAGTTCTTATAAAATGTGTATATGCAGAAAAGGTTCGACATAACCATCATATGTATAAAGAACCTCCTATGATCAACAAAAAAGTCTCTTATAAAATGTATACATACAAAAGAAAAAAGAAAAAAAACTCGTATATAATCACTGTATATGTAGAGGATTCTCTATTCTCAAATATGCTGTACGTAACTCACATAACTTACGAATTAAGATTTATTTTAAAATAAAAGGAAGGTTTAAGAAGTTTCTTACTCTCCCACATGCAAACGTGTATATAATACATGATTTTTTTTGGCCTATGCGAGATTATTATTTGAAAAAAACTAATTTCCAACACATACATAACCACCCCCAATTTTCAATAAAATAATCTTAAATTAAAATTAAAAATACTTTAAAGTATCTAGTATACCGAACAAACACCATAGTGGGATCACATCAGTGTCGAATGCCAACAACCCTGACCCATTTGCCCGGTCAGCAGCCGACAACAATTCCCAGGGATCCAGCCGGAAGTTGGAATCCAATTTCCCCTTGTTCTTAACTCTTAGGTCTACCCGTCAAGCGGACGAACGCTTCCGGCCCCACTGTCGCGTATAATGTTCCTGCCGAACTGCCGCTTTATGACATTTTAATTCGCACATGGCCACATGCTCTCCACGAAGTTTCACATTTGCAGGCTTGCAGCATACAAGACCAGACCCTAAAGATGTTCCGACGGTGCGTTGTAACAGCGGCTGACGGGCCGTTCCCGGCTGTCGACGACGCAAAGATGCTTCTCGGAAGGTGCAGAAGCGACTAGCGAGCCCTCCTCGGTGTACCCTATGATTTACTATTTGCGTTTGTATCTAAACAATCTACCTATTAATCTAAATAGCCCTATGTTCCATTATTATATATATATATATATATATATATATATATATATATATATATATATGCTTTTTTTTGTAGGGTCGACTCAATTGACCGTATATACACATGTACATGTGATCAAAGATATGAGCAAAGCTCAATACTTTCCGTCCAATAGAGACATAATTCTTCTCAAATGGTAATTTCGTCTGATTAAGTGATAATTTTAAACCGAAGCTGAGTTTTCAGAAAAATAATCTAATGGACTTAGGGACACAATCTTACAGCACCCTTATGACCGAACAGCAAGAGGAATTTGGGCTCCCATTCAACTTGAATCCGTGATCTTCCACAGGGAGGGAGGTCAAGGGGGAAGCCACTTGCCGGTTGGTTCATATATGTTTACTTTATTTGGAATACATGGTGAGATGATTCAATTTAGTCTGATCCATATATCGAGTGAGTTGGCCTATTAAGGAACGTAATTAGGTTCTTGCGGAAAATCTTTGAATCTGAAGCAGACTCTACTTTTCTGCAGACGTAAGATAACTTTCCGCCGAAAGAAGTTTTTTCCGAATCCCCCTCCGATCCATTGACAAGGGAAATCAGCGCCGGATAAAAAAGCCAAAATCTCATCTCATCCCATCCCATCTAGGGATGGGATCAAACTTATCCTATATGTCTTTCTTGCGTATTCTCTGATTGCCTTCAACCTTTTCTATAAAAGAGACCCACGGTAATCTCATGAGGTATGTTCTAAGCTCTATATTATTTCATCAAGACGTTTGCTCTGTTCTGTGTACTGACTTAAGTATCGGAGGAGGTTCTTTCATATTGGAATCGGAGTCTTCTCTGACCTAATGTCTATCTTGTAAGAACAGTGAGAAGACTTTTGTGATTTAGAGGAGTTCAACTGCTCGATCTAGATTGAACGAATATCCGACCTAACACGTGGTTAAATTTAACTCAATCAATCGATCATCAACCTAACTTAGACTAAAAGGTGAAGATTGGATCAAATTTGGATTGAGCTGAATGGTGCGAAATTCAGAGTAGATTGGATTTAGAGTCATACTCACGCCAACCTTTGGTCAAAGACGGATCAAGTTAGATACACCCTTAGTCGTGTTGAAGTGACTCTAAATAATTTTAGGATTTTATTAAAGCATTATATATTAGTGGAATAAATTTTATGACATGTTATTTGGATAAGTATCGAATCTAATTAAATTTGATATATTTTAGCACGGATTAAGGTTGAGCTAGATTGGAAAAAGTTAACCCTAGAATTAAGTCAAGCCCTTAACTATAATGGGTTGGATCGAGTTTTGATTGGAACTGTTTGGTGGATAAGGTTAAGGTTAAGGTTGACTTAACCCAGGCAACAATAATGTAACCTTTACATAGGCGGGTTAAGGTTGACCTTAAGGTTCTTAACCCAGTCCAACGATAATGTAACCCTATCCAGGAGTATCGAAACTAAGAGATGTCAATAATCAATATTTAAAATATAAGAATATATTCGCAAAAAAAAGAACACTCAATTACACCCATTTTTTTCATGTATATTTTAGAATAAAAAGTGTGTTCAACATTTTGGATTAAAATATAGGAAAAATAGTCATGTATACAAAATTTACTATTTTATTCGTGTAACAAAAAATATTTCTCTTTTAACGCTCAATTTATTCACATGTAATTAAAATTTGAATACTTGATTTAATATTCAATCTTATGGAATAAAGTAAAATAGTTATTATTACCTAGATCCCTCAATTCATGATATTTAATTACATGATTTCATATGACAAAGTAGTACTTAATCATGTTTGTTTTAACTTGTACATAAATATATCTATTATTATAAAATAGTTTATTTTGACAAATAAAGTTTATATGTATTTTCAATATTTTAGTTGTTCGAATTTACAGCTATCTTATTCAATCTTTAAGTTGCATCGTCTCCTGCACGCAAAGTTAACCCCCACTACGTCTCTGTAAAAGGATGCAACGACCAAATGATGCCGTCTATTGCCGACAATGAGACAGAGGGTGCAGCAAGTCTCTCTATATTGAGAAACATTTGTTACACATGTTGTTTGTATTTTTACTTTAAAAAAATTAAAACTTTAAGTGGATCTTATTATATTATACATGTTCATATAATTGATCTCTAATTAGATAATTAACATTTTTTTAAATCCTTTGATTGAAGATTGAATTATACGAGTATGTAGGTCGAGATTGGGACTCACTTAAAAATTAAAAGAAATATAATAAAAACATTGGCAGCAAGGGTTTCTCTTCTCCTTTGTATTTCATCATGTTATATCAATGCACTCTAAAAATATATAAATCTTTAATATGTGAGATACAGATACATGACATAAAGACATGGAGAATATATATATGTGCACGTTTATAACATGTATATAATAAAATATATTTATTAAAACTATTTAAAGTATTTTTAAAAAAATAATATTTATTTTAAAGTCTTAAAACAGAAAATGAGTGCGGTTCTTCTTCTGAATACGGGTTTAAACCGAATTTAATCAGAGAGAAAAAGACAGAGTCTTTCATAAAAGTCACTTCTCTCAAATGAAAAAAAAACCATGTGAGTAAATTTTTTGAAACTTTCTTCCTCTTTGGTGACCGAGTCCAGTCCAAACATGGACGTAGAGGATCTAACAAAAGACATGTTTAGCGTCGGAAGTGGCTCCCGTCTATCGCGGGCTCGTCCTCCGTGCGTTTCCCGGTCAAGGCGTTCGACTTCCCTGCCACGCCGCGGGCCCTGATGCTCCCTACAAGCTGCTGTCGTGGGAGGCCTTCCTCCTTCCTCCCCTTCCATTCTTTGCACCTCTAAAGACCTACTTGCCTAACCCTAGAACTAGAAGCCCTCTTCTACCCACGTTGAGCCATATATAAGAGAGAGAGAGAGAGAGAGAGAGAGAGAGAGAGAGAGAGAGAGGTTCACTTCCACTACTTCAGGTCACCTTGATAAGCGGATGGGCCATGGACATCAGAGACTCCAATTCAACCCATAGTGAGGGGTTGCAGTTCTACCAGCACAACATCCCCCGCCAGCAGCCAACCGGTGGTGGAGGTGGCAGCAGCCCTAGTGGCGGTATCATATTTGGCCGCGGTTCGCGGATGACGGAGTCGACTGTGGTCACCACGACCGTGATATCGGCCTCCTCCCCGGCCGGGGCCGGTGGCGACAGAGTGCAACAGGTTAACGAGGGGCGCGTGGGGAAGGCGGTACGGAGGCGGTCGAGGGCGTCGCGGAAGGCGCCGACCACCGTCCTCAACACCGACACCGCCAACTTCCGGGCCATCGTGCAGCAGTTCACCGGCGTGCCGTCGGGGCCCTTTCAGGCCGGGTACCCCCACATGGTCGACGCCGGGGGCGGGGGCTTGCCGGCCACTCTCAGCTTCGGACTCACCGGAGAGGCCGCCCAGCTCCACCAGCCGGCGGCGGTGTTCCCTCTCGGCGTCCAGCAGCAGCGCCATGAGAGGGCACTGTTCGCCCTGGGAGGAGCAGGCAACAGCGAGATCTACCTCCGGGAGTTGGGCGGCGACCTGCAGCGGGGTAGCATGGATGCGGCGGAGGGGTTCCTGTTGGAGAGCATCCCCTCCGCTAGGATGATGTCGAGGCTGTTGGCCTCCACGGACAGCAGTACCCCCACCAATGGGTTTCTCATGTGATGCATGGTTACACAGACAGAGACACCAAGGAAATGAGAAATAAGGAGAAGAAAAAAGACAAATTAAGGTATGTGAATAGTCTTGCCTCCTCTAGCTTACACCAGAGGCCGGGGAAGGGAGGATAGATGGGGACGTGTGAATAGTTTCTAATTAAATCATCATATGTTACATGGTAATATGTTTTCCATTTGATTTATATCAACCCCATCAGGCATCTCTTCTTATAAATTCAATCACGTACGGTTACATATATTCCCAATGAAATCGCCTGTAACTCCAAGATTTCTCTCGACTTATAGATCAATCTCATAGTGTTGTTTCTATATATTAGACTGCCTGTTGCACTGAGATGATCTACTCTACTCTCTAGTTAAGGACACTATCATAACCAGAAGCTCTTCTCATGTTCTCTTCAAACTTCGTTTGTCATCTAATTATTGTAATAATTTCCTTCTTTTTCGTTGTCTATTGGGGTTTTGTCAACTTGGCAATAGGCATTCAGAGGCGGTGGTTGGTTGCTTTCATTTAAAAAAGACATCAACCCACTCTTGGCGTGCGTTGAAGTCAAAAGCCGGCCTCCTTAACATGCTTGATTTGTATATTAGAATTTAGAGCATGTGGATGGTTTGGTGAGATTAGACTGACACCAAATCATCTGATTAAAATTAGCAGAGAAAGGGGTATGAAGCATGGCTGAGCCAGACAAGATAAATTACCGGAGAAGGGAGTGAAGGGCAATCCGGGTAAGATGCTAGCTTGAGCACATATATAGTTCGAACTCCGTACTACGGCATGAATTCTAAATGGGTATCGTTTATTTAAACATACACATTAAGATAACTTTATCCACATAATTATATTGAAGAGTAGCACATTCTTCGTAATCTAGAAGGGGGTGATACTGGTTTTTTAATGCAGTTTGGATAAGTACGTTCAAATTAATGTGTGTACTGATCCATTTGCCATCTCTCCAAGAACACAAGCACAAGAGAGTAGTCTTAAGAGGAACTACCAACCGCCCTGCATCCCCAAATCTTAGATACTCTTTAAACGTGAGACATATCTCAACTCTCTCTCTGTCCCACATGCGCATACCCATGCACACATCATGGGTTGTATATGACACTGGTGCAAACATGGATACCTTCATCTATATAACTCGTAGACACACACATGCTCACATGCGTGCATCTAGAATGAGATTTTTTGGATCTCAATTTTTATAAAATTTTCAATGTCTTCCCTCACATGCCTAAAGAGTATTTTGCATTT
Organism: Zantedeschia hybrid cultivar; assembly: GCA_030544215.1. NCBI lineage: Eukaryota > Viridiplantae > Streptophyta > Magnoliopsida > Alismatales > Araceae > Zantedeschia > Zantedeschia hybrid cultivar. The sequence continues at coordinate 54,740,420 of JARZZO010000004.1, forward strand.
CACGTTATTGTAGTTTTAACCATCTTATCTTGAATAAATGGTGAAGATACCCTCAAACTATGTGAGAGAACATTAAGGAATCTATCAGGATAAGGGGGCGTTTGCGATCTCAATATTAACTCAGAAAGTAGAGAATCACGGAAAATATTTTTTGGAGAGTAAAAAATTCTAGAAAGTACTTCTTACAAAACGAAAACACGTATATGCTAATGTCACGGAGAGGTTGGAGTTCATGTGCGATGAAAGGAAGATATGAAAAGAGTGTGACGCAAGAATCTTACGTAGAGAGAGAGTAGTTAATATTTTCCGTGAAAATTTTTTCCCACAAGAAGGGGTGGAGAAATAGATCCCAAGAAAAAAAAATTATGAGAATATGAAAAACATTTTCTTAACTAATTTTCACTCGCATTTGCAAAACATGTGAAAGTTATCAAACCACTGAAATAGTAAGGAAGTCTGCACTAAGGAAAAAGTCTAACTATAGGACCACGTTTAGTGGAAGCTTTACTTGGAAGCCACATTAGAGTTTGACTTTCAACATAAAAATTGGATGGAATAGTTTAATTAAGGCCAAATAATGATCCAAATAGGCCTAATTAAGGCTAATTAAGGATGCACAAACTTTGATTAAGACCAATTAGCCAATAGTGGCATTTATCAAGTTATACGCAAAATTTAGAAGGGAGTGGGAGTTTTAGTAGCAAAAGTTGGTGATAATTTCAAGAGGTTCTTATTTTTCAGTCCCTGTAATCTTTTAATACTCTTCATGAGCCCATACAATCTTCATATTTTCTTAAGAAGTCCTTAACATCTTTAAATCATCCTTAAAAAGTCCCTCCAAAAGGGGAGGGGATTGAAGGGACTTTTAGGGATGCTTTAAATAATTGTAGGGATTAAAAAATAATATAAAACTTGCAAGGGTTTATAAGAAATATTAAATTTTTATAGAAACTAAAAAGTAAAAATCCTTATTGTATTCCTCTATACGTGGGTATGGAAGGTTAGACGACGAATTTGTATCAAAAGCCATAAAATATATTCTACTTTTTGAAATAAATTTGAACGTTTAGTTGTAGGGCACTCGGCAATCTAAATAACCTTGTGAAAAGAATCTTGTGGATGTGCAGAATACTGTAGGATTCATATATACAAGACATTCCTTATAGGTCCTTGTGACGTTGTGTGTTCTATAACATAAGCCACCACTTTCATGGGTCATTATGGCTCCAAGAGGCAGCTGCTTTGGACCTGATGTGGATATTGGGCCCTAACAATGGACTAGCTTCTGGCCTGACAAGCGACCTATTTTGGATCCGATCTTCTCCACTGTCTTCCTGTCCTCCTTTTCCCCTCTCTCTGTCTCTCTCTCTTCTTCCTTTTAAGCATTTAATCGTTGGCTCAATTACTTCGTTCATTTTATGAATGTCTAAATCATTTTTAATTTGGTATAATATTATATTTACCCATTTACAAATAAATAGGGAGGTACTGAAGGGAAAGCTACTGACAAGTGGGTGTTGTATGTTTTACAATGTGCCATGTTTGGTGAGTTGATTTTGGTAGTCCAATATAAATTTAAGCCAGATAAGTAATCCCCTATGTAGGACCCAAAGACTATTTCACCGGAAAGGCCTAAAACTAAAAAAACCCAAACGAGAAAAAAAAAAAAACCTAAATCAAACCTAAGTCTCTTGTCTTAGCTAGATAACCTGATTCCTCTTGTACATGAGGCTATTACTTATAAATATAACCATTTAGGCACCCTATGAAGGTGTTGGGGTCCCAACCTAGAAAGTGGGAGGTGGATTAATAGTGTGATATCTCTTCTTGCTCTACCAACACAAGTACACTAGAAAGGTCGACAATGTATCTTTAGTAGCTACCATACGTTACAATAGCAATAAGGTTGGCTACATCCCTCTTTTATCTTCCACATGCATAGAATATAGGAATCTCCCATTATGTTAGAACTTTACCAAATTTATAACTCATACTAAGTGAACCAATTAACTCAATTTAGGGAGCACATGACCTTAAACATTGGATTTATCATAATCAATCCAAGATTTTAGTTTCACAAACAATGTATCAATCAAGCCCTGTGCTGTGTGCCCAACTTGATGCGTTAAAGTTAAGGTGCTCCTATCACTAATTCAATATTTGATATGGAAGTTCTGATTTAATTGATGTGCAAAAATGCGATGAACTTCATGACATTTGTCTACTATATCCCTAATGATGTTGATGTCGTACAAAGATGTGTGATTTTTCAATTGAACATAGAAGAAATGAACAGGCTCATTTACTTAGAAGATATCAATGTAAAAGACGTTAAACATTGCTATAAATTATCTTATACACTGATTTTCCAAAATATCTACCTTATTAGGTAGAAGATATCAATGTAAAAGACGTTAAACATTGCTATAAATTATCTTATACACTGATTTTCCAAAATATCTACCTTATTAGGTTAGCAGCTCAACATGAGATGAGTTATATTGCATATGTGCTACCTTTTCTCGACTAATTAGGTTAAATGTTCCACACTCACTCGGGGATTATTTGGTGCATCTTCAAATTTGAAGCATTTTTGGGCTCCCATAGTTTCTAAACTAGTTATTTGAGACAAGGGGGTTTGGCATTGGATGCCACTTATGTGATTTTTTAGCTTCCAACCAAAGTCTTGAAATTAGAGTTTCTTAAAATAGGAGGAAAGTAGAGTTGTAGGAGGAGAATTGACTAGTGTACGGCACAAAAGTTTCTTAAATAAATTGCATACCCTTTTCTCTAATAACTTTTATATAAGATGTAGACACCAAAAGTTACTTTGAAATAAAATTTTTGCCAGATATGCCCTCAATATGCTTGGCCCAATTTAGAGTTAGAACAATAAAAATTAAGAATAAGCATTCACCCAAATAGCCTATTATTAGCCAGTGGTCAGTTGATCATGTGGTAGTCAACAATAAGTCATTTTGTTGGACATCTTTCAATAAGGTTGTTGACTGTGAATTGTAGAGTGTAGTGATCAAATGTGGTATGATGGTACAGTGGGCAACAACCACCTTTACATATCCCTCTCTCTTCTTTTCCTCACTAGTAAGAGAGCCACAACAATCACATTTTAGAAAACAAAACTGCAACAACTAGACAACAACAGTAACAGAAAATAAAAAACCAAACATACTGCAAAGGATATGTGGTGACAAAGAGTGTTTGCCTCTTCTTCCTCTTGGGCCATCATAATCAGACTCTACAAATCAAGTAAGTAGAGAGGGAGTTGGCCTTCCCTCCTTTGTCCAATATAGATTTGTAGAGGTCATAGATGAGGGGGTGGAGGTGAGGAAGGAGGTAGAGGAGGCAGCAAGCAAATGAGGCAAAGAGAAGGAGGACATGGATAGATCTAGCACAAAGGGTAGGCTCTTGAGAAGGAGACAGAGAAGGATGATGGGTTGTAGAAAAGGCAATGAATAGGAGGAGAGGAGGGGTGGTGGTGGACAAGGAGTCGGCATCCCCTACCCGATTCGATTCAGAACCCCCCAGTGGAGGACATAGAAGAGGAGGTAGAGGACTGTGACTAGTGTAAGAGGGGCTCTTAAGGAGGAAGTAGAGGCGGATGTTGGTGAATAAGATGGGGAGGACAGCAACGACAATGGGTATAAGTAGAAGTGGGCAAATGATCTTTTTTTAAGAGGGATGCCTCCACAATTTCTCTGTTGTGAATGTTGCTACTTGTTCCTCCTACAAGAATTATAGTATGTAGTTTTATTTATTAGGCAAAATAGAGTTTACAGTTTCTCTATCTGCAAATTCTATTTTATCCTTATTCACTATTTATTAGTGTGCTTATTTCAGAATTCAAAGTCTAGGCCAATTTTCCTAGCATGGGTTGGGCCTGACTTAAGAAAAAGAGTAATTCTTGTTGCAATGCCCCCTCTAATAGTAATGTGGCATTGCATAGGGTAATTTTTTTTTTAGGTCGGTCCTAAGGTCTCCTATCCGGCCGTGCAGTGTAATCGTTAATCGGGCAACTCAAAAAATCCGAAAAATAAAAAATCGACCTAATGAACAGTGAAAATGCTTCTTAATGAGTCGAGTTCAATAATAGTTTTTTATTTTTTAGATTCTTTTGGGTCGTCCAATTGAGCATTGCACTGTACGGTCGCATAGGACACTTCGGAGCCGACCTTAAAAAACTTTCAATTTCCTTTTGCTTTTATCCACTGTAAGAGGGGGGCATTGTAACAAATATTACTCTAAGAAAAAATGACTTAAAGTCCATCCAATCTCAGTCTCAGAGAGAGGCCTGATTTAAGAAAAATTGACTTAAATCCATCCCAATCTCACCCAAACAGCACCTCAATCTGAGAGAGAGAGAGAGAGAGAGAGAGAGAGGGGGCGGGGGGGAGTCCTGAGGGCACAGGACAGCCAGCCATGGTGGTTCCCAACATCATTAATCCAGAGAACGGCCATTGGTGGGAACTGGGAGTTGACACACAGACAAAGCGCACAGGAGACACCGAATCATTAAAAGGTGGGTGGAGTGGAGCTGTAGCAGTAGCAGTGATCCCTCCTCCCCCTCCAAAGAAAGAGATAAGGGCCAGCCCCGCCCCGGCGGGCCGCACCACGACACGCAGAGCCTGCTGCCTGCACCAGCTGGTTACTTCTACCTGCAACTGCAAGCACCCCCAGCCCCGCCCAAGGAAGACGCCAACAATCCAAACCAAACAAGTCCAGAAACAAAAGAGACGGGCGTGCGCGACGTCGTAATAACCCCCCTCGCACGCGCGCGCACGCCCCCATCCCCCCCACTCGATTGCCGTTCGCTCGTACGCATGGCCATACGTCATCGTGACTCCTCCCCCACGCAAACCAGCAATCCAAAGAAGCATACGGAAGAAAGTTTAACTAGTAATTTGGAACCTCTTGTGACAAATTTGAGACTATATCTTCCATCCTAAATGCAAGTTTCTCGTTGATGAATCAATTGATGAATACTTATTTCAAATCTATGGCATATATAATGGGTAAAAATTAAGGTTGTTGGTCTAGATCGAAACCATTTTTTTTTCATTTTTTGTGACGGAGAACCTAGCACACGGTAATATTTAGGTTTAAAAGAAGTGCGAGAGATTTTAGATTTGATTATTCGATTTTTTGATCTGTTATCGAAAAAAATATATCCATATCCGTCCGATAGCTATCGGAATCGGAATTGGATATTTCTGATAAGCTATTGGAATCGGAACAGAAACTCCTGTTTCCGTATCCACTTTCTGATTTTTAATTCCGATTGTTATTAAATTTATTAATAATAATAATATTAATCTTAAGATTGTTTTAATCTTATTAATCATTATCTAATATAATTAATCATTATCTAATATACTAAGACATATTGGTTATATTTAGGTTTCATTTTATATGTTTTAAACAAATAAATCAAGAAATCAATAATTTTCAATAATTATCGGAAATAATATCCGATTCCGATATCGAAACCGAAAACAAATCGAAAACAGAAAATAGACTTTCCGATTTTATCGAAAACGGAAACGGATAATATACTTTCCGATTTTATCGGAATCGAAAACGGAAACAGATTATCCTTATCGAAATCGAAAAACGAAAATACCAGTTTCGTTTCTTTATCCATATCCTATCCGTTTACAGCCCTACCTAACAGTCAGCAAATGCAACCTACTTATCTTATTTTTGTATGCAACTCCTAATTTTGCTCTAGGTTTGTGACACATTAACACGTCCACGATTAACGTCTTCTAACGTGTTCAGGCGTTAACAATAATATTTTAAATGTTAAAGTGTTATATAATTAAGACTAATGGCTCTAATGCCACCAAATTAAATGTAAAGCTTTAACTTGTTAAAAGTCTTAAGATGTCAACGTCTTAATAACGTGTTAGCTATTAACTCCTAAGCATGCTAAGGCATTAACACGTTGAAAGTCCATTACAACTGATTATAAAAGGGAATGAAAAATAAATCTTCTGATAAATAAGGAGCGGACGATCGATTATTTTTGACATCTGATACAGAGTTCTAATTATTTTTCTCAAATATATACATTTTACCTTGAATGGAACTTTCGATTGTATAAATAATCAAAGTTCTGTGAAAAAAATCTTCATGTGTAATTTCATCAATTTAAGAAAAGTAGATTATCCATAGTTATAGATAACCTGAACTCGATCAATGCTTGTTTAGAGTCTGTCTGTCACATCTCTAATCCATGTGAATTGCTGATTTTTGTCTAAAAAAAATAGGATTTTACTTTAAAGTCTCTATACTCTTCTAATATTTGTTACAAACTCTTGTAATCTTTATATCTTCTGATTAGTTTCTACCATTATTTAAATCATCCTTAAAAGGTCCGTCAACCCTCCCTAAGAAATTCCTTTGAAGGAACTTTTCAAAGATGATTGATTCAAAGATTGCATGGAGTTTTGAGAAGATATAGAGATTGCAAGAGTTTATAAAGAATGTTGGAAGATTATAAGGACTAAAATCTAAAAATTCCAAACAATATTCTTCGCGTAAAATTCATCATGAAAGGACTTTATTCAGGTAGCGATGGACTTCACTCCACTGAAGAAGAGGCCCACAATGGCGCGAGACATCATTGTTCCTGCGGGGCACCAGAACCGGGTTCCCCGCGCGTGCCGCGGCAGCCGCCATGTTCCGTGCCCCCCTGTCGGGGGGACGCAGCGAGGCGGCAGCAGGGGGCAGCACGCGCGCCGGCGCCGATGTGTCCGGATCCGACGGCTGCGATCGCGTCCAGATTCGCTGGGGAAAGCGAAGAAAGTTCGGATCGCCGCTTCGCCCGGCGCCTGGGCCCCTGATCTGACGGTTACGGACGATTCCATTTCCCTTGTACGGTCCGGATGGCGCAGAGCATGGCGTCGATGCAGGATAGATGCTGTACCCGGCTGGCGACGCACGCACGCCTTGCGAACTACGATGCCCACCGACCGACCCCACTAAACGCCAGCCGCCATTAATCGGACCGAATTAATTCCCTGTTCTTTGTTAAAGGCATATGCTAACAACCCGGATCTTGACTGGGTCGTATTTTTTTTGGGTGTTTTTAATTCTTGATATCTCTAATCTAGTGAATTTAGGAAAAACTCCTTATAATATCACTGTTTATTAAAAAAAAAAAAGCCTTTCTTTGTAATTTCACTTTTATCTGAAACAGACGTTTTCAGAGAGTTTTTGTATGAAATATTTACAAATGTTTTTTATTTTTTAGATTTTTAAATAAAAGCAAATGCGTAGGGAGTGCTCACTAAATATATTGTGGAGAGTTCTTTTAAGTAAAGTAGATTGGATGAACTAAAGACTGAAAAATCTTTTTTTGGTTCGGAGTAATTTAGTCGCTAAATACTCATATCGTCCTTCATAAAAATAAAAAAATTAAATCTGATGAATGTTCATTGATAAAGGATTAATTTTTTACACTGAACACAATTATTTTGTTTATTAGAAAATATATTTTGGTTAAAATCCCCATATAGATGAAATTTTTTACGAAGCATATCCTCATATGTGAAAGTGTAAATACACCTTAATGGTGACTCTTGAACTATGACCTCTCTAGAATCATAAACTAACAATTCAGACGCATCAGTTGGTGTCTAAATTGGAGCTATGGGTATCACCTAGAATGATATAAAACTTACCAAAACTATCACATGGTTGTTTATATGTAGAGCAGAAGACAACTTCCTCTCATCGGCTGCGGCTTCTCCCACTCCAGCCTCTTTCCTTTCATTTTAGTGACATGTTTCGTACACTTTTTAGTTACCTTCTAGCCTCCCTAATCTTTTTTGCAAATACTTGTGTCCCCATCAGAATTGGTTCTCACTAGTGTCACCGGATGCGATCTCCTCCTCTTTGGTGGGAGTCTTGTTGTTGTCGTCTTCTCTGTGCGATTTTGTGCTCTGCTTACCAACTGTTCGACGAAATGCTGAACTCTAATTGGAAGCTCGTATTTGTGTGCGCATCCTCCTACTCCGCTACTGTGAGTAGGCCTTCCGAGCTCCTTTGGTTCTTGGGCCAGCTGCCTTCACATATGCAGCTCCCTCTTATCTCGTTGAAGACCTCCAGCTTAGGTTTACTTACGATCCTCACCGGCTGGCTTGGTTGACTCTTGCGGCACCTAGTGGCTATCAACTATCTAGTTAATCAATTTTTGCTGTGCTTTAATTGTATGCTTTATGTTCTGAAGGTGTTTGATCTTAACTATTTTGGTAGTATTGGTTTTATGTCTCAATGTACTGATCAGGTTTCATGAACGAAAGTCTCACTTCATATGTTCAAAAAAAAAAAAGAAGACAGCTCAACAAGTAAAGAAATGTTTTGTTATTCTATCAATCACTTCACCTATAAAGTGGGACGATGTCACCAATCTCTGTGAGTGTTAAGATTAAAGATGATGTACACCGTACTAACAAGAGTAAATGGTAGTGTAGTACATGCTCTTAAGTACTGCTTGCCACATTGAACTTTTAGCTATCTAACCTATATAAACATTAAATTCGGATCTTCTTTAATAAAACAAAGATGTAACATTTTAAACACAACATGAGAGAGCAAATAAAATTAAAAAAAATTATTTATAAATTAATCGGCCATACTATATTTTGATATCTAAAAATAAGAGAAAAAGATGAATAAAAGGAAAACAAGGGGGCTCAGAAGATGGTGCAAGTAATAATTTCATAGGATTTGAAATGGGGGAGGGGTGGGGGACAACTAACCGTGGTTAAATGATGGCCCGCGAGACAGTCCCCCTCGAGTTGGATTAAGAAATTAAATAAAAACCTGAAAAAAGAATTATTGAAAAATAAAGAGGGAAAATTTTGGAGCCGCCCCCTTTTTATTGCGTGCGGTGCGCCTTCTCTCCTCTTCACTGGTGCCGCTGCTCTCTGTGCTGTACTTGCTCTCTCTTCTTCCTCCTCTTCCTCCTCCTGCTCTGCTCTGCAAGGGAAAGGGAGAAAAGGGCACGGCTTTCTCATCCATATCCTTCACGATCTCATGTGTTTTGTTCTGAGCATGTCACTTATGCTCTTGTGCTCTTGTTTCAGGTTGTGGCAGCTTCCAAAATCGTTCCTTTTTTGCCGTCGGATCGAGAGGTTCTGTCGCGGAGGGGAGCCCCACAGGTTTTCCCTTTTTTCACTCTTTTTCTGTTTGGCTGTGGGCTTCGATGATCGTCTCTGTCGAATAGGCTTGTGTGTTGCCTTGGGTTCTGATTGTTGGTGTTTTGTTTTTAAATTTCGTTGGATTTTTCGAAGGTTTCGTTATTGGATGGTGTGATCATCTGTGAGTTGAGGTAGGTTTTTTTTGGGATTTGGGTGTGTTTTGTTGTTTTGGGTCTCATATGTTTGTTCTAACTGAATTGGGTTGTGTTTAATTTAGTCAAAATCTGCTAAAAAACTGTTTCTTTATAGAGCTGAGAGGTCTATTTCAAGTCTGTGCTCTTTTGATGCGTTCCTGTGTGTGTTTGTTGTATCTGCGTGAATTGGTCTGGTTACATGATTTTTTTTTTAGTTTTTTTTTTCTTCCTACCATCGATACTGAAATTATGAGTAAGTGGAACGAAATTGTTGCATTGGTTCTAATGCAGGACCTGAGGAAATACTAAGATCAGAAGCAATATGCCGTGGTTGTCCCCACTGCCGTTTGCGTATTACAACAGGAAGTGTGCTTGCTTGGTGGTGTTCTTCCGTGTCATTGTGTATACTTCATCATCCCTCTTTTCTCTCCCCCTACACATCAAGATTACTATTTGTGATTATGTTTTCTTTTTCTTCCTTAAACTGTAGGTTTTGTTCTTCATGTCATGTGGTTTCTGTAAAATGTGGTGAATGCGTTTGCTTTTGTGTTTTCTCTGCGTGTACAGGTAAACAACAGGTAGTCAAAGCATCTTAGGTTTGGTCCTCTGCTTTCATATTTGGCGAAAAAGTTTTTGACAAGTGAGAATGTACATTGAGCATAATCTGAGGAGATTCCGAACAGTCAAGCAAGTCGGCGAGATCATAATGAGTGTTAGAATCATATCTTACTGCAGGTTAATGCAAGTTTGTCAGGTAATTCAGTCATGTTTTAGTTTTCCTTCTTTGCTTCCTTTTTGGTTGTAGTGGTCTATGCATGCCCTGTTCACCAATTTTGTCAACCTTTTTTTCATGAATTCTTCATTTTGTGTTGTTCTGATTTCGATTTTGAGTACTGAAACTGGGGCATATTGAATAGTTTTACAAAAGCATATGAATGTTAATTTAGCACTTTTCCACAAAGATCAATCAAGGGCATCCTATTTCTATAATTGTCGCATGCTACACTGTGTGTTTAAGGAGAATTGGCTAGAAAGTGGTTGTTGAATATCATTTATGTATCTCCCCATTTCTTTTGTAACTCTTTTTTATGTTTAATACAATTCTGGTACTATCCACTTTCAAAAAAAGAAAAGAAAAAAGGGTACAAATCTTGCTAATCTCTTTGGCTGTATTTTCCTCTCTGACCAAGCTGAACTCTTCATTGATTACTTTTGGAATGGCAGGCTGAGTATTTCCGTCAGTTGCTTAAGCCCGTTACGTAGTTTGAGAATTGGTGCAACTACAGAGATCGACACACTCCAGCAGTGAAAGGATGAAGTGAGGAAAATGGCTAACTGAGAATAGATAGGCTCTGGTAGATAGAATGGCTGCTTCATAAGCTGATTTCTTGATCGTTATTTCCTGACCAGCACGAACATTTGACTTTGGGTTCAAGAAAGTTCTCCACGCCAACATAGTTGCGAGTTACAGCTTTGTCGAACTGTGCTAGTGAGACATTCAGTTGGGACCTGTGCAGAACCGCCCACGATTCTTCAGACGAAGTGACACCACTTCTTGTGTCTTTGTAATGGACGGTTATAACCATAGTGCTGGCCTGGGTGATTACCACTCCTATGATGTCCCTTCTGTGCCATCCTTTGACACTACTCAACCAACTAGAAGGGATGGTTATCCAGGGGCCCTTAATGGGTTTGAACTTCAACCCTCAGAAACATGCCCAAAGAACTTCATCATCTTTGATCAGAATGAAAACAACAGTCGGATTATGTTCCACCCTGCTTTAGCACAAAGATTCAGCTACCAGAACTTTGACTTTGATGCAGCTCATGCACATGACTATGGCAGAAACCAGGGTACATACAACTACAACCAGGATAAATCTTCATCCTCACTTAAGGAGGATTCTGATGACATCGATGCATTGCTAAGTTTGGAAGGGGAGGAGGAAGATGATGATGATGAAGATGATGTTGTCAGTACCGGTCGTACTCCTGCCAACTACGGGAACAGTTCCCCTGATTCTATATGCTCCACAGATGGTTCCAGGTCACATAGACAGCGGTTCCCTTCTCAAAGCTCTTCAAGCACTGCCTTTGGTGGGAGGAAGAAGGAGAGAATGAAGACAATGGTCAAGACATTGAGGGGGATAATTCCTGGTGGTGATCAGATGGATACCCCCGCTGTTCTTGATGAGGCGGTCCGTTACCTGAAGTCTCTGAAGATGGAGGTGAAGAAGCTCCAGAACTCCAAGAGCTGATTGATCCACTAGGTTGGGAACTAGGGAGTTTGACTCTTTGATACACTTAATCGCAATGGATAGTTCTTGGCGGTGATCAGATGGATACTCTTGCCATCCTTGACGAGGCAGTCCACTACTTGAATTCCAACATCGAAGTGTGGAAGTGGCGGAGTTTGAAGCACTGATTGATCCACTGGTTTGGGTGGTGTGGCACTTGCCTCTCTGTTTGGTGGATTCATATGGATCCTCTAAATAAATGTCATTAGTTTAAATCTCATGTTGTAATATCCTTGAAATATTGCCCTGTCATTATCATTTTCATCCTATGTCTCATGCACTCAGTGTCATGTTATATACATAGGCTATGTTGAGTTACTCTATTATAATTGTGTAAACTGCTACACAAGCGCCCATGGTTATAGATGATTCACTTGAGTTCTGAGTTAAGACAACATGGTGGCAACTGGCAAGTGAAACCAGAGGGAAGGGAGACAGAGCAGCAGGCAGTGGATGTTTCAACTCTCATTTATGGCCACAAGCAATTGCTGTGTTTGCAAGGGTACATGAAATTCTTCTTCTTCTTTGAGTAAAGTCGGTGCTGCTTTGCTCCCTTTGCTCCTCCTCCCCATCCCACCCCCAAACTGCTTTGCTTTGCTCCCTTTGCTCCTCCCCATCCCACCCCCAAACTGCTTTGCTTTGCTCCCTTTGCTCCTCCCCATCCCACCCCCAAACTGCTTTGCTTTGCTCCCTTTGCTCCTCCCCATCCCACCCCCAAACTGCTTTCATATGGATTGGGTTCGGTTTTGGTTAGATTTATGGTATATATATGTCTGCAAATGTAGCTTTCTGCTGACTGCCTTTGTGCCCATTAAAACGGAAATCTGACATCTCCTCCCTTTGGCCAAGAATCAATATTTCTTCTCTTTCTGTTTCTCACTTTGTGATGCTTGGACATTTCTAACTCTTAGCAATCATTTGGGAAGGCGAACTAAAGCAATTGATAGTGGGAGAATCTGCTGATTTTCACACTATCTAAAAATATTTGCATTGTAGAAGAACTTAGAATGAAGGTTGATGACCTCTATATATGTCACATCATCTATAGGAAGACAGATGTATGTATACATGAAAGTCAAAAAGTATCTTTAGCCATTACCCACATCTTAGCTTTCGATTATCGCCAGGCTACATGTTTAGCACTGTGCTTCTAGAAATCTTTAGAATATGTTTAGGACAAGTTTCTATAGAATGCAATATACAAGGTACTGTTAAGTGAGATTTTTGATACGATCACTTAGAACCCTTTGGCCAAGGCACTGCTGGACTAGTACGTTCCTATCCCTATCATAAGTATCTTGATCGTTGGAGAACCCATCGATCATTCCTGTGGGTTCTTGTTGTGTCAATTCTCAAAAATAACTTTTTAGACGTTCTAAGAATTTACTACTAGTTAAGAATTGGTCACGATCTCTAAATACTTGTTCAAGTTACCCCACTTTTACTCTCTAATTTCCTCCGTTGGGAAGAACATATCAAGTTTAGTTTATGCTGGCTCTTTTAAACCTCTACTCTAATGACTGAAACTGGTTGCATGTGTTTCCCCTTTAATCTTTTTGAAGAAAAGAGTTTTAAGGTACTGTTGTTAATTGCTTTTAGTCCAATAAACAACTTTTCTGCTTGTACAAATTTCGGAGCACAAGATAATTTCATTTGGGGTCTATGCCCTCTCACATAAGTGGGAGGCATCTTTGTCGGGGCATTATTGTCATTTACCCACACTAAGGGCTTACTTAATGTGTCATAAACTGCAGTAAAATTTAAATTTAGAATCATTGATTTTAAAACCAATGAAAATAAAATCTCTGACTTTAAAATCATTAGTTTTAAAATCTCCAATTTTAATTTATGGTGATTTTAGATTGAAAATCAAAATAAGTTAAAGGAAGATTTTAAGGGTCAACCCATTTTTAGAATAGGGGAGTTTATGACGCTCTAGATATACGACAAGTAACAAAAATTAATTTGCAGTAATCCAAACATAAGGAAAATAGCATTTTATAGCTGTTTTTGACATTTTACAATAATTTATGACACACCAAACGACCTCTAAAGGATGGTACGGTACGCGAGAAAAACATGTGATAAAATAATAAGACTGGCCCCTCGCGTGTGAGAAGATAATCTCAAATGAGATTCAGATGATCTCATCTTCTACCTTCATTTCTCATTACCTCAGTGCTTCATCTTTCTTCAGGAAGAAAGGGAAAGGAAGACTTAACCGAAATGTGCTGCATCAGATCCAATTTCCTTGTAAGTGCAGGGAGGCGAGTGGTTCCCACTGAAGACAATGTGAGCCCTCCATAAAGGGGCGGGGTCCTTTCATAGTTATATTTGCAGGTTCCTCTTCTCTCTCTCTCATGGTCCACCATGCTGTACTTAACGTGTTTCAGGATAAGTGAGCCTATCTTTGTGTCTTTCCTTTGAGTGAGGTGGTTAAAGGTAGTTACAGTTTCGGTAGGTAGGGCAACTTAGGCAGGTTGGGAGGACCATGATGGATTTGGTATCATCACCTCAAATTCTAAACCAGCTTATCCTAATCTTGACTTATTACTATGAGAGAGAGAGAGAGAGCAGGGACAGCGATCCTTCTGTAGCCAGCAGAGGGATGACATTAAAGTTATGATTTGATAGGCACTTTTATCGTATTAGATAGTCATGTTAGATATTAATTAGACTTGATGTGATATTTCGGTATTCATATTCGTATTACATATTATGTTTTAAGATCTAACATACGTTTTAAGATTTAAAATTATTTATGTGAATATAAAAATTTAAGATTTGATTGATATTTTATTTGTATTTTTATATTTTAAACAAACTTTGACAGCGCAGAGATGAACATGTATTTCCATATATTTCTCATGATTATATTTATTTTATGTTTTAAAATCTTACCATGTCTGACATACGTATCTATATCGACACCTCATGTAAATCTTAAGTCAAAGTTAGGTTAGGAGAGCATGCTCAACCTTAGCTCATTCTGACCAATTTCAAGTTAGGCGAGGCCACATACTATATGCAATTCGACCAACAATATTGTACACTGTCAGACCCAAATGTATCCGACTTTGGCTAAAGACCTTGTTGCTTCCTTTTGTGCCCCTTCTCCAGCCCCACCAGGCACCCTTGGGTTGCACTCTGTGGGGAGTCCCGTTGGGTCACGCGCTGTTGCTTATATGATTATGAGACCAGTTGAGGACTTGGGCATAGTCCACTTTTGAAGGATCTGATTAAATGGAGGACCCAACTTCTAAGGTCAGCAGCGTTGGTGGACCACTTGTATCCAAGAAATATTCCCTCTATGCTCTCTTTGAAACACTCCTTTCAATGCCCAAAACTTTTGTAATGAGTGGTGCACTCTCTCTCAGCAAGGATGATCATAAGTGGAGCAAGCAACAGCCCACTGAAGGAACTGGTTAACACTAGCTATTGATTATTACTTGGGAGCTAGGGATAACCCTCTCATGCACATGTCCCCAGATGAACACACCACCAACTCATGGATGTGCATCCATTGCTTGCACATGTTCTAGCTAAAGAAATCACATCCAAAATGGCTTAGAAGTCAAAATCTCTGTCATGTTTGGAAAGGGTAATCAGTGTTGTCTTCTATATTTTAGTTGGGATGTGTTGGCCTTCCAATGGGTGAGTAGTTTAGTAGGGGTTTGACAAGATGAGTTTGGACATGAAACCCTTTCCCACTAGGGCAATTATAATGTATTGAGGGTGAGATGGAACCAAGAAACCCACACCCATACCGGATGATGACTGATATTTTTTATTTTGTAAATAGTTCAAGGAGTCAAATATATTTTCTGTCCTCAATTATTGAGGGTTTGATAAGTAGAATATTGGTTCTTGGACTTCAATTCTTAAACAAATGGACGTTAACTTGGCAAGAATTTGGCGTCTAGCTTTGGACATCTGATGATTAAGTAATGCTTTTTCAAGGAGGATAAGCAAGGATGGAGGTGAGATGAGGTGGAGGTAGACTGAGATGAGGTGCGCCTGAGGTTTGGTCCTCACTGAGGTGGGGTAGGATGGGGGAACACGTTCTTTGTGGATCCTAGAGATGAGAAAGACTTGCTGCAATGTTCCCACAAATTGATCACAAAGTAAGTGATCTTATAGAAAAGTCGAGGAGAGAACTCTCGAATGCTTAAGCCATCAAAGAATATTGGGGTTCCCTCTTAAGGCTGTTCACAGTTTGATTCGATTTGATATGAGATTTTTTTTTATAAAATCTAGCCGACTTAAAACATTCAAGAGTTTAGCCAAATTGAATTAAGAATCTTTAGTTTGATTTGATTTAAATCATAGATTTCTTTTCACATTATCAAGCGTATACATGTATTTAAAGTTAAAATTAAAATAAGTATTTATACATATATATGAATTAAATATTAAATTTATAATATATATATATATAATAATCAGATTTATGTATCATATAATTTTTTTTTGATTCGACTTCAGGAACATGTAAAATCGAATTGAATCGAATACCATTTCAAACCCAGCAGACCAATCATTTGAACAGAACTATGCAAGCTAGCTCTTCTCTCTATGTACCAGTTGGTAGCAGTGCAACTTTCCAAAGAGTACTATGAGGTTATTTTCTGTGATGGTACTGGTGGAGTCTTCTAGAAACTTGACGACATGATAGAACCAGATTTGATAAGAATGGTTGGTCTGATCTTGAGTCCATGTTTGATCTATGGAGAGGGTCTGATCCCTCGTGTGCCAATTTGTTCTGCTAAATCAAGACTCAAATTGCAATCTGAGCATAACCACAGAATTACGAAAGACGATTAGCTAGGGACCTTCAATTTGGGCATAACCACACCATTAGGGGGTTAATGTGTCTAATTGAAGGTCCCTAGCCGACATTCTTCCATTAGGGATCTTCTGCTCACGCAGCCCCCTCTCAAGATGGTTCCTTTGTGTGTGCTCCTCTCCACAAAATTCTGAAAATTCTTGAGCTGCACCGCGTGCGGTGCAGCGATCCAATGACTTGGATCGTGGGAACGTATGAGTCTTTTTTCTTTGAATTTTTTTAACCATCTGATCTTTGATTAGACAATAAGAATGTTGAGTTGGGGCCTTCTCCAGTTTAGTAAATTACACACACGCACACGCGCACACAGAGTGTAACAGAGTGAGAGCGCAAACGACTTAATACAGACGAATTTTTATAATGGTTCAAAGATCCCCTAGATCTGTGCCCCCTCTATGGACCTCATTAGGAATTTCAATTCATTAGAAACTAATCCGGTGGCAAGACGCTAGTGGACATGATATTAGCTCACTGGTACCCACATATTAATTAAACCTTAAACACTCTTACAAGTACTAAGATATGGGCCTTTAGCCCTTCACGGTATAAACATAGAACTACCCATTCATGCTATCTAATGTCCTATTCTCTTTCCTTCATATGTTTCCATGCATATATTCATCTCTGATTTCATTATGACACCTAAGCTTTTGTACTTTCATTCACATTTAACTCATAAAATTAACCCATTATCAAAAAAATACCATACACAATATAGTCATATTCCTTTAAAAGAGAAATACCTGCTATACCTACATGATCACAGCTCAGTGCAATCCAATGACTTCAATGATGTGAGGATGATTGTCCCACTGATAGTATGAACGTCGAGCCACATTAGTTCTAACAACTAAAAGAAAACTTTGCATCCAAAAATGCTGCCATCGAGTCCTTTGCACTCAACATGATGCAGTAAGTATTTCTCCTATTTAGAATGACCATAGATCATACTGAGCTTTACCATGTTCTAGGGTTAAGTCTAAATTAATGGGTTTTCTATATAATTAGGATGTGTAGTGATATACTTGGGTTGAGGGGGTTTGCTGAGAGAAGAAAGGATCATGTCTTATCTTCTGTTGGAATTTAACCGGAAGAGTGCTCATCATCAAGGTGTATATGATATGGCTCATGTTGAGAGAATTTAATGTCAGGGTGGGTTAGGGTTTTCGGAAAATAGGAAGGAAAAAATGTTTTTTTTAAGAGTAGAGTTTTTAAAAAATAAATAGTAATATATATTTTTTTATTCCTTTGCTTAGGCCTATCTCAAAAACTTTCCTGTTTAACTTTTGCTAATAATTTCTAATTGTGTGGAGGCAAAAAAAAAATCTCTCTTACCTTGTGATGGAATTTAACAGGAAGTGACATTTCAACAAGAACATTCTTGCATACGTCACATCTTTAAATCATGAACAGAAGTTGGAAAAAGGTTGGAAGGATTTTTTTCTTCCCCGCGTGATGAGCTCCTGTGCAGTGCCAATTATTTTCTCCGATGTCAGTTTCATGGCCCTGTTCATATCCGCGTTCTTTCCTACATGCCTGTGATCGATGAACTATTATTATATGTATCACTTGGGTGATCGCTAAAATTTATACTTTCAAATGGGTGATGATTAGAATTTTCTTTATGTTCCATATCTTCAAAAAATTGTTAAAGCTATTTTTATAGTATTGGAAGACAATAATGGTTGAAAAGTGCAGATTTTAGTGATCATCTGAATACATAGTTGATCCTGCAGCGAAATTTGGGTTATAGATATGGCTAGCTAAATTTTTTTATAGATCGGCTTAAGTTTATTTTATGATACTGAGAATAACACACTTGAAATAAAGAATTTCCAGATTTTACTCGCCCTAATGTGTTTAATTCAGAAAAAAAAATCCCTAAAACCTCTGTATTTAGTGCAACCTCTATGTAATCTCACTTTTCTTTAGAAAATACGCTAAAAGATTCGAAATTAGTTCCTGAATATTTTAGAAAAACTCCTTAAAGAGAGTCTTTCCCAAATAAAAGTAAGATTATTGAAAGCTTTTATTAAATACAAAGATTTTAATTAAGAAGTTTTTCTTCAATTAAGTAGATTAAAGGAACTAAAAAGTAAAAAACCCTTAAAATTAACACACATGAGGAAGAAATGAGTATCGGCGGCACTAATGATTTGAATGTGTAGCTGTCGCAATGACAATGAAAGATATTTTTAATATTTATTAGTAAAACACATCAAGCAATTATGTTATCATACAATTTTTCAATTGGCTTTTGGTTCAAATCTTGAGCAGGGTGGAAGAAGGTGCTGTTTCTGGCTCTCTGTTGTGGGGAATGTCACGGTTGTCAGAGAGAGGATTTAAATCCGTTTATCACATACTCATTTTTTGTACTCACTTTTGATTGATCTGCAACATAATGGAACTTATGAGAGACATCTCCTCAATAAATTTGAATGAGTTTATGACAAAATCTCTCAAATTTGAACCGATATAGATATTTACAGGTGATCAAGAGTAAAGCCTGAGGTACGGACCGGAGATAAATATATCAGGAAAGTTTTTAAATTTCAATTAAGAATGGAACTTAAAATCTGTAAATTAAGAAGCAAGAGGTGAACCAACTACATTAGACCGTTGGTTCGAATATGTCAATGTCCCACGATAGAATACCACTACAAATGCATGGGAAAAATTGACGAATCAAATTGGACCGACGAATCTAATTAGGTCGGGACCGATTAACATAATTTGGAGACTTGAATGAAAAAAAAAAAATGTCTCTTCTAATACATAGGTTATAGATAGGAGGCAAATGAAGAATCTTTGGATGGCTGTACGTGCCGTCCAAATACTTGGCTGCATGTGAAAAGATTCGAGGTGCTAAGACAAGACTCACATCCACTTTACAACCGACGGTGGCAAATGTTAGGCATGTCGTTGAAATTTCCTCCAAAGCTTACGTACCCATGAATAATCCTCCACCTAACGTTAAGGATGGAAAGTAAAAAAAAGGTTAGTAGAACCACGCCATGGTGGGTCTGAACTGAAGTGTAGATAAGAAAGGAGGAGGGTGTGCTTTAAGTCGACAACAACTACTTAATAACATTTATCACGATTTAATTATGCACCTAACCATTACATTTTGCAAATTATTATGTGTTTTTTTTTTTACTTTTAACTAAAATTCTAAGTTAGTATTTCCTATATTAGCTAGAAAGAGAGAAGAATGTAAAGGAGATCAAGATTGTTCCAAGCTAACTAGCTAGACCCATTAATTCCTACCTAGGTAATAGTTTTTGCACTAAATTATGAAACCCAAAAGCAAGTTTTAACTAAAGATTTTGCCAAACGGTTCATTAATATATATGTTAACTAAGTCTCTACATCTTAACTTGTTCCATTGCATATATATATATATATATATATATATACTCTCTTTTGATCAGCAGATATGGTTCACACTTCACAGTGACAAGTGACAAGTTAAGGCTGTGGATAGAGATGTAATTGAGGACTGTCAATAGGTCGAAGACGGAAACGAAAATGACATCTTACGTTTTTGCAAATGGGCATGGTCCTGCCATTTTACTATCCCACTTGTGAAGCGATCGAGTTGCAGAGGTTGACATTGGCATGGCATCCCCTGGAGTCAAGAGGGTGGAGGGGGACCTGCCGTAATAGAGAAAGGGAGCATTCTTCTGAGTGGCAACCCTCAAACCACTTTCTAACTATTGACGCTCGCTTTCTTCGCATGCTCTCAACAGTTGAAACGTCCAAACCAGAAGACCTAGAGAAAGAGAAAAAGACCACCACAATGACCTACTAGTGCCGGCTCATAACCTCCAAGAAAACTTACCCTGCCATGTGGGGTGCCTCTCTCTCTTTCAAAAGTGTCGAGGAGCCATGATGTTGATCTTGAACATGTCCTGCAACACATTTCATTTCCTTTCTAGTAGTGTGTAGAGATAGAAACAGATATAGATGGAATATTAGAAATAGAAGCAGGAACAAAAATGTATATTTTCATTTTTGTATCTATTTTTTATTTGAAAGTGAAAACTAAAATGGAGTTATCTATTTTTATTTTCTCCGGCACTTCTTAAGCTCGAGTTGGTCTCGAGCTTGCTTTATTTTATTTTTTTAATTTTTTATGCATGCCTCAATTTAAAAAGGTTTTTTTCACAAAAAGAAATATACCGCAAGCTCGGAGCCAACTCGAGCTTATTGATTATACTGTCTAATTTTTTATCAGATGCCATAAATTTTTTTAAAAATTCTAAAGGAAATAAAAGAAAGAAAACAACCTGCAGCTCACCAGTACACCCTAGGACATCAAGCGTAATTATTCACATGAGAGAATATAGAAGGGAGGGCAAAATGAGATTTTATGCATGAGGGGATTGTAAAAATCAAGTACAAAACTTAGAAAATAAGTCCTGATAAAAAGTATGGGGACCTGCTAGCTGAGGTTTGTTATCGAGGACTGAAAAATAAGTCATCCTCTCTAACCAGGGTTGCGGGTTAATTTTTCATAACTCTTATGAAGAGAAAAAATATAAATATATATAATTATCAGAATAAATAATAAAAAACGAATGCAGAAATGAGTATTTCTACTTTTGTATCTAATTATTTTTCAAAAAGTACAACTTCTGAAGTACTTCAGAATTAGAAAATGTAGAATTATTTTTTTATATTTTCACATCTGTTTTCTAAATGTTGAAAATAGATGAGAAACTGAAATGTTGGAGTACTACTTACAACCCTACTCTTTAGCAACTTATCATGAGGATGATGTTGGGCTGATCATTTCAATCCCTCCTGCAGAGGAGATTAATGATATCACATATGGTCTCTTATAGTTCCCTGGCTTGGATGGTAGAAGGGATATTGATGTTATTTCTTACATTGTTGAGATATTATTGAACAAGATGTGCATGATTCAGTGATGCAATTTTTAAGGGTGGAAACCTTACATGGCCTGTAATTCTACCTTTCTGGTCCTAAATGATTCGTGTCCCATCAGGCTCTGTAACTTTATCCATTAAATTATTTCATTCTTCTTTCTTCAAGTTTATCTCTTGCTCTCTCTAGGATCATATCCACTGAACATGGAGCATTTGTTAAAGGTAGAGGTATCTTTGGTGACTTATCCCTAACTTAGTCTAGACTAAAGTTTTTAGGACAAGGAACCCTGGGGCCAACCTCCACTGTTTGAATGTATTTTGTATTATCTTTTGGCTGACGTGGGATTATTCTTCAACAGGTTCGACCTATCAATAAGAACTTAGAAGTCAGCTTTTAGATCGAGATGCATCCAAATTTCATGTAATCTGATTCCTATAATTAACGATGGCTTGAAGAAGATGAAGAAAGACATAGAATTCGGATTAAAATATATCTTCCATCCTTGAGGGCTCTTCAAAATAAACTCCCTTTGATCAGAATTTGAGGGCTTCCCACATCTCCATTGGTTTCGAGTTGGGCTGTCAACGGTCCAAGTCTGCATAGACCCATGCCTAAAGTGAAAGGATTCGGACCTGGTTTAGGCCCAATAAGGGTCATGGGTAAATAGGTACAGGGGTCGGGTCTTGGGCCTACTTCTTATTTATTTGATGTTGAAAGATAAATGGATCTAATATAGAATTTATTTATTTTAATCTCTATGTGCCAGATAATTGGGTTTGATTTTATGTCTAAATTCTAAGAAATTGACTCACAAATTTTTACAATGTATGACAAGAGAAGATTTCATAGGTAAAACGGATATACCCAGACCCATAACTAACAGTCCAAATGGGTCTGTTAACGGTCCTGGGCCCATTTTGACAGCCCTAGTTCCGAGTGTGCACGTCGTACCTCTTGCTCATAGAGCTCATGTGTTGTAGAGCGCCCTCTTCTTTTTATGGTTTTATATAGGATATTCGAATACTTCCTTTTTAATCGATCTTTTCTCTCAAAGTAAGAATTAGAAGTAAAATGTGGGGGTTAGAGCACATGTTTGGCTCATAGTATCCAGGTCAAAATTGTGGAATCCAACTTTAGGTTTTGATTGATATTATAACACAGTAATATTTATCGTACAACAGCCGTTTCATCCAGTCGGATTGGATGGCTGCCATAGCAAGTATTTTCTTTTTTATTTTTTTTAAACCTAAGGGGAAGGGGGCATCCCTAAGGGGTACCATTTGTATTGTTCGGTTTCTTTTTTAACTGTCCGATCAAAGAGTGGATGGTGCGAATGAATCTCTTAGAGTTGGCTCCTTCTTCAAAAGTTTCAAAAAGATATAATTATATTTTAGTTTTAGAAATATAATATATTTATAAAAAACTCCTCTAATCTAACTATTTATTTATAAACCCTCACTATCCCTCTTGAAATGGTGCAAAGCCTTAGAATGTTACACAAAAAATTCTTAAGAGTCTTAAAAAAACAAAAGATTTTTTTGCATATATATCCCCCAAATACACTGTATTTGCATGTATACCCTCAACTCTCACATATTATCATCAATACCCTTTAAATCTTTAAAATGTCACATTTATACCCCTTCCGTCAAACTTAGATGAATTTCAAAAAAATATATAAAAAATATTGCATAAATCATGATATCATTAGAGGTGTCGGGGGTACATAATGTAAGATTTTAGTGAATTAAGGGTATATATGCAAAATATTAATAAATTTAAGGGTTATGCAAAAGCATTAGATTGAGAGCAACTTTTTAAAGATTTCAGGGGTATTGATGCTAATACGTGAGAGTTGGGAATATACATGCAAATACAGTATATTTAAGAGGTATATATGCAAAAAATAAAAAATAAAAACCTTCAAAAGACTTTTTCCTAAGAAAATTGAGATTTTAGGGGCTTATAATGGTCAGATTAAGAGGAATTATCTATAGTATCAAAAGTTTTTAAAGGTTGAAGATCAAAAAGACCCAAAAAAAAGAAAAAACTATTACCTATTGTTGTAGTCATTCGATCAAATCCAATCAGACGGCTGCACAACAAGTATTAGGCCTAGAATTCCGATACTTTTACACTTTTATTTAGTTATTTTTTGCAAAAACTATTATATCTTAGAAGCCGTTTATATAGTATTTTATTTTTATTTTGGTTTACAATTTAAAAACTACACGGGTGAAACTTTCATGATCGGAGAAAAAGTAAAGTTGTTATAAAAAAATGAACTTTTGTAGCAAACTAAACTTAATTATAATCGCTTTCTCTCAATTCATTGTATGTGAAAAGTAAAAATCAAAAGTCATTTTCAAGGAGAAATTTTGTCAAACACGCCCTTCCTCTGTCACATATGGCAATGGACTTCCTAATTGGTTGTCACCTCCTTGGAGGAAAGAGTTTTTGGCTCCCACCACAGGCCACGGAACTCCATCCACTTCCACAAGGTCTAAACCAACTCGGGAGTTTTTGTCACGGATCTCAGCAAACTTCCAAAGATTTTAGATTTCAAATTTTCGTTTTCTTCCTAATTATGCTGGCGGACATCAGGTCATATTTCAGATTTTTTTTAAGCTGTCCTCCATGAGTTGATGGGATATCTCCCCCGTGTAGGGATATAAAAAGTGCCCAAATATCCGTTTTGCTGTTCATTTTCCGAACCTTAATTAAGGCACCCGTTTTTTGGGATTTAAGATAACAATCTAGATACTATCAATGACCAGATTGTTTTATATAAAAATAAGGATATATTTCTATTTTCTGAACTAGACTATCCGATTATTTGCTTATTTTATTTTTCTCCAACTTAGTCATTGATCACATATTGTGCATCTCTCTTATTTCTCATCTGTTTTGTAGATAAAATCCCAATTGCGTACCTATCTTATTGCATATCCCATTATCCACATCACTCTTAACCTTTATTTCTTACTCACTCTTTTATAAATCTAATTTTCACAAGTTATGTGCTTGACCTAGTTTGAGAGAACCTATACTTGGTTATACTTGAAAGTAGATTTTTGTCTATGTTTTTACTTTAGAAGTAAATTGTGTTATCTAATCACTTACCTTTTAAATAATGTTGTCTCTGAAACTTGATTTTGATGATAACAAAATCATGTGAAGATTCTAACATGTCATTTAAGCAAGTGACAGGGGAAAATTTTAAGTGTGTCATTACAAGGACAATTTGGATCAGAAATTTGTTGAAAAGTACAATTTCAGACCAAACGGTCGACCGTCACAGAGCAAACGATCGATCGTTCTGAATAGGTTCTTCTAACAAAAGCGACTGCAAAAATGGTTGACCGATCTTATGAAATCAGTCGACCAATTCAAATGGGTTGTTTTTCACTTTTTCAAAACTATGTTCGTGGGAAATATAGCTGTTAGAATCCTACCTACCACCAACCACTCTTTTAGTTTGAAGCCTCTATAAAGAGAAGAAGCACCCATTGAAGCCTAACTTTCTGCCACCCAAAAGAAGTATTCTAGAGAGTCATTTCTTAGAGAGGAAATTTCTATAAGTAAAGAAAGAGAGAGAATTCAAGAGAAAATTAGCTCCTCCAAAGTCTTCTTCCATTGCACACTTGGGAGAGGGCTTTCGGCATCAGTTGCATCAACAAGCTTCCTCTTTCTTTCTCTTTTTTCTTGTGTGATTACTCTTGTCTATTGGTGGCGTGTGTGTGCTGGCGCTGTGCTATTGTGGGTAATTTTGAAACACCATGTGTAAGACTCGTTAGGCCATAATTAGCATGTGTACTAGATCGTTTATCTAGTGGTTATCTCTGCGAGATGTAGAGAAGTGGATGTAGACTCAATTGATTGGGACTGAACCACTATAAAATTGTATATTCTTTGTGTTTGTGCTCGTTAGATCATCAATCACTTCCTTGCACTCAAATTTCGAAATCTTGTATTTTCAAGAGAAAAAAATTCAAATCCAATTCTACTTGGAATTGGAATAAACAAAATAAATTAAGTAAAATAGATAAGAGTAGAATAAAAATAAGGAAAAATAACTTCTATTCTAATTAGAATAAGCAATTTGCATTTTCTGGTCAAGTTTCTTATTCTAATTTTTTCTAAGATAACTCTCAGGTCTAGTTAAGTTTTAGTCCCCATCATATAAGGCAGTTTTGATCAAGAATGACTTCTCGTGAAATAATTGTATCTTATTAAACTTTCTAGCATGTTATTTTAATGATACAATTTTGGGATTTTTGCAAGTAGTCCCTAACAGATTCATATTTTTAGATAACCCCCCGCATAACTCATATTTTTGTATAACCCCCTTAACTATGGTGGTATTTATGTGTTACACCATTAATTATGTAGTTTGTTTTGAATTTCAACCGAGTTAAAATATTAATCTACATAAAAATTGAATTATTATTTTTTTATGCTAAACATATATAACAAGCTTACGAATGGATATTTATTTGATTTTTCTTGTGAAGTGTTGGTATTCTAATTGAGGGTATTATTAGTATTTTCATTTAATAAGTTTTATAAATCTTATGTAAGGCAATAATATTTTAATTTAAGTGAAATTCAAAGTAAAATCACATAGTTAAGGGAGTTATATGCAAATAACACCATAGTGAGGGGTTATACACAAATATAAACCTACAAATGTAGAATCTTTTAGGGGTTTATTTGTAAAAACCCCTAAATTTTTTAAAGAGCAGTATTTGAAAAGAGAAAATCTATATCTCCTTTTCCTTGTTTCCTCTATTTTTTAGAAGCTTCACACCTCTCAAAGTGCCATTAATACCGAGTCCTTGGTGAAATGATCAAAGAATGTGCTGCTGCGTGCTTATGAGTACGCATGAGGCTTGCTGTCTGGCGCGTGCACTGATGCATATCAGGCCATGGGCCCTAGGCCTGTGCGTTCGGCCCATGTGCTGCGGCCTGCTAAGCAACCGCATCATTGGGATGAAAAGTGGGTCAGCGCTCATGACCGTGACCGTCCTTCGCCAGTGGGCCGCAGCCAGTTATGCAATGATTGGGTGTGCAGCAGTTTTGCTTCTGCGGTGATCCCTTTGATGTTATGGTAAGTCCCTCAAAAAATCTTATGAATCATCTGACAGCAATCTATGAGGGTCAATATCAGACGATCTGAAATGAATTCGACAAAAAAGAAAGAGTAATGCTTGTTGCACGTAAGCGTTTGTAACAAAACTGCAACACTTGTCAACATGTGTTCGGCCCCTTCAATCGCGTTCTCGCTCACTTTAAGCTATCGGATAACGTAGGGATATGATCTTTTTTTATTTTTACAATTGTCCGATCAAAGAGCGAATGGTACAGGTGCCCAACTAGGATGGTCCTGCAGCTCATTTTGTTTGAAAAATAATAACAGAAAAATATCTCTAGCTCTGCAGTTCAATCTCATTGTTCAAACGGTAGCGTGGAGGGCATTACAATCTACGTCAGATTGCAATGTCTCTACACATTATAGCAATTATTGCTCAAAGAAAAATGACACTCTTTCAAATATTGTAGATGCAACTTTTGCCAATCCGCCCATGGCCTGGCCCAACTTCACTTTCCTTGCAGTCCAGTAACTTGGGTTGGTCTGTGAAAGGGTTACTTGGGTTGGGCTAACGCGGGCCAGCCACGGACTTCCCTATTTCATTTCGGCAAGAGATGGGTTGAGGGGATGGAAACCCCTTACTTGGATTCGGCTAATTCAACAACCACGACAAGCCCACGGGCTTCCTATTTCTAGAGTAAAACTTGCTGCACAGTTATGTAGTGAGCTGCACTATTATTTTTTTTTTTAAAAAAAACTTTTTAAGGTCGGACTCTACATGCTCACATGTCTATATAGTTCGATTTCCGATTGGATGATCAAAAGAAGTTTAAGAGATAAAAAATCAAGTTTCAATAAACAGTAAAAGTATTTTTAATGGGCCGAGCCAAATAATAATTTTTTATTTCTTTTAGAATTTTTATGATCATCCAATCATAGATCAGATTATACAGATGTGTGAGACATAAAAGGTCAGATTTAAAAAAAATGAAAAAAAAAAGAATTTATGGTGCAGCTACACCACCTGATGGTGTAGCAATTATAACTCTCATGCAAAAGGTAGGCCTTGAAGAACAGAGTTCAACTTTGATTCGAATTCTAGCATCCACATTGCTAGATCGACCTAGACCAAACTCATAAGAGTCTCTTTCCATATGGGAAAAAGAGTCCAGAGTTGTGGTGTCTGTGAGAGACCCATGTCTATAAAAGAGAGTACCAGGGATGAGATCCGAGGCTTGATGCTTCTTTCTCCCTCCCTCTCTCTCTCCCTAAAGCCTTCTTTCTCGGTCTCTCTCTCGCTCCTTGTGGTACCACTTACGATCTTTTGAATCTGTCGCGTGGAACTTCGCAGGGGACTCTGGTAGCCTCCCCACCGACAAGGATGATCCTGTTATTCTGTCTTCCGCTACGCGACGAGGATCCCTCCATCGACCGTGTTCTTCAAATAATTTTCTTTGTGGCGTGTTGGACCCAAAGATCCAACAGTGGTATTAGAACCAGATTGAGCCCTTTGCATCGTTCCATGTGTTGCAAGATTTTTTTCTCGTATACTCGTGCTCTTTAGAGGCACGCAAGTGCTCGTACTGACTATGTGACTCCTAAGAAGCTTGTTTGCCTCAGCACATTGTGTAGGTAAGTGCCCCGGACATTGTCCTCATGCTTCTTGTGGAAGTCAAGTTTGGAGGAGCGAGAGTGAAGTTGGCTGATGGTGTATTTGTTTGGCAAACACATAGGTACTAGATTTGCCTCCTATTAGGCCATGTTTGGCGTAGCTTTTATTTGGAAGCACTTTTGTATTTTCATTTAGTTATTTTTTATGGAAGTCATTAGACCTTGAAAGTCATTTATGTGATATTTTCCTTGTGTTTTGCCTTCCAACCAAAAGCTATAAGGAAGAAGTTTCCAAGATTACACAAAAAGTGAGGTTGTTATGAAAGAGTTGACTTTTGTAATAAATCAAGATAAATTATAACATTTCTCCCTCAACTCATTCTATGTAACAAGTGGAAGTCAAAAGCAACTTTTAAGTGGATGTTTTGCCAAACACGCCCTTGTTGTATCATGGCTGAGCCGGTTAAAGTCTGTTATTTCAGGTTGGCTTGCTACTCCCACTGTTCTTCTTATGGGGAAGAAGGTGGAAGGGGACACCATTATGCTAGTATAGGAAACAACAAACTTTTACAGCAGAGATGCAACGCCTTGGTGCGGTGAGCCTGGAGGAAGAAGATGATTAGTTTGGGGATGAGCCCTAATATTCTATTTTTTATGAAGACCATGTGTTGATTAAAGAAAAGAGAGTATATTTGTAAAAACTGTTAATTTGATATCCCTCTTGTGGACTGGTTTTTTGTTCTTTAATTGACAAACTAGACTGGGTCCATTTAGTTTTTGGGTCTACATCCATATAATTTTGCACAGGTTTTAAAAAATAAGACAAGAGGGCTGCTTTGTTAAATCTGTGATAGCGTGCGCATGAACTCTGTGGATTTATTTGCAAATAGATCTGGTTATATATGCAATATCACCTTAAAAACTCAATTTTGGGGCATTAAAACTTGTGGTTTATTTGCCTATTTTTATGAGTTTTATATATGCTTAAGAGAAATTAAATTCATGCCATAATTACTAGAAAACTTGTTAGGCTTTTTTACTAGTCCTTAATCATCCATGTAATTTTATGAGTATAAAACTTGTGACTTTTATTGTGTATTACTTAAATGAGTTTAAGTAAGATTAAAGAAGTTCTTTAATTACTAGAAATTTTCTTTGATTACATGGGTTGGTAATTTACTCTTAGTCAAGTAGTAAATTTTTTGCCTTGATTTTTGTGATTAAACCTTTGAGCATGATTTTAGTGAATTAAATTTTAATTATCATGCCTAGGTTTAAACTTTATCTTGATCCGTGTGATTATTTTTTTCATGCAATCTAATTATCATGCATGAATTATTTAAATGCATTCAATATTTTAGTTATAATTAAGAATGATTGTTCTCAATTAATGGTTGCATTAATTATGATGATGCATGATCATGAAATGTTTTGGATGCATTGTTGAATTAATATGATGCTTGATTATCTAGATTTCATGAGTGCATGAATTAAATTAATGTGTTGGTGTATAGCAACAATTTTAGAAATGTGTTTATTATTTTTACTATGTTTTAATACATTAATTATGATCATATATGATGAGCGGTCATCTTTTTTTTAGTTCATGCAATTAAATCATGTTCATGAAGATCAAGAAATGCATGATAAGAGATAATGGTAGCATTAATTGTGTGATTTTGTTGTTCCAAATTTGTTTTGATGCAACTTTATCTTACATGATGGGTTATATACCCTATGTATACGAGTATTATTAAGATAATATTGAGACCATAATGAAAGGTATGACATCTCTATTTATTATTTAGTAGATCTAATGCAGTAGGCTCTCTGTAGAAAAATTGATGTAATAATTATTGTATTACTATTCAAAGTCTTGTAAAGGGATGTGTTTAGGTACTGGACATTCTTAGATCAATTTTTATCTTGATTGGCATGTGCTCATGCATCTAGCATACGATCATCACATAGATATAGGAAAAGCATCCATAAATCGTATTTTCACTTATTATTATTTTTTTAGGAAAAACATCCTTAAAATGACATTTAATCAATTTTTTTATGGGAATACATTCCTTTTGTGTGTGTTTTCACTCGTAATTGATTGGAAGTACTATTTGAGATATGTATCAAGGTGATGATTATGAGTCTAGCGAAATATCTGATCCAAGATATATATCATAATAGTGTAACCAATTAGTCTGAAGAAAGAAAGAAAATATTTATCATAAGTGACTAATTTTCTTTTAAATACAAATTTACGTAATTTATGCAGTAGGGATGGCCACGGGGGCCTGTTTTATGTGTTGGCCGGTCAAGATAAGTTCATAGGTGATAAATATCACGTGTGGCATAAAAAAATGATGTATCTCCTTAATGAGGAGGATGTATTTGAGACTTTGGCCAATGAAATGTCATACTCATTAGAAGATGGACCACTCGTCAATCGTGACAAGTATATATATGACAAATGGCCTAACAAGGATAGTAGTGCGCGCCATAACATGTTATGTTGTATGCATAATGGCCTTATTAAATAGTTTTAGACTGTCAAAGAGATGTAGGAGCATGGAGGCTCACATGTGATGGCACATTAGCAATGAGGCTCAGCATCTTGACTCTCAAGTTCAATCAATGTGTGATGAACCTAGAGCACTCTACTTGACTCTTAGGTTCAATCAATGTGTGATGAACCTAGAACATTGTATGACAGTACACTTAAGGGTGATGTTTTCAATGATGACTGAATTGAAGACAGTCAAAATTGAACTCTTAAATGAGCATTAAGTGCTTCAGCTATCAGTAGATGAGACAACATGTTAGTGATTGCATTGATTATGTTCATATGAAGTTTATCCGTTTATGTATGCTAAAATGTGTTGATTGCTCATATAGTCTCACATTGGGTTGTAGATTAAGGAGTATCAAGCCATATAGCTCATGAATGAGTCGGACTTTCAGATAATCACCGAGTATCGAATTGCAGCTAGAATATTACCATAAGAGTTGATACTTAGGAAGAAGTCCTTAATATTGGCTTGCACTAGTAAGAATGCGACATGAGGTCGCATCCTTCTATTATATGATGTACCTCAGGTACATAGTATTCGATGTAATTTATTTTCAGTTTCAACACTTTAGTGTTTATGTTGCTCATCGAGTAGCTCTTTTTTTTGGTCAATATCTTTATGCTCATGGTTATAGTCATGTATGGACCAATGAGTTTATGGATTTAGAATGTAGTGGTTCTATTTTCATTATTGCATTTTCTTCTGATGTTATTTCATTATAAGGAATGGTATGCAAGAAATGAACAGTTGGGATTTCTCACTAAGGTGAATTTCTCTAAAAAAAGACCATGCTTAGTAGAAAAAGCCTGCACAAAGCTATCTGGGAAGGTTAGGAGGACTTTTTCTCATCAGAGCTAAACCACTTAGAAAGATGTGTGCATCTTTGAGTTAGATTTTTCGTCTACTCAAGAGGTCTGATAGGAAATATAGTTATACGAGCTGCAAGGTCCT
This sequence comes from Zantedeschia hybrid cultivar, assembly GCA_030544215.1. Taxonomy (NCBI): domain Eukaryota; kingdom Viridiplantae; phylum Streptophyta; class Magnoliopsida; order Alismatales; family Araceae; genus Zantedeschia; species Zantedeschia hybrid cultivar. Next base: position 54,772,038 of record JARZZO010000004.1, read on the forward strand.
TAGGAAACACTTCATCTTCAGACAATGATAGAGAGATGTGCCTCCCTCTACGAATTGTCAGAGACAGTAAGAGTGTTCTAATGAATAGTGGAACTAAACTACTTATAAACAGTCTTCTATGGATGCTGATGTGTTTGCATCTAATTAGGAAGCTATGACCGCAACTGAGATGGAATTGATATGGAGTTGAATAAAATCATACGAGAGTGGTTGTCCTTTACTTGTAGATTGAAGGATTGAGGTAAAATAGATTACATAACTAGTCATATGTATCTTGACTGATGATACTCCATTGAAAGTTCATAGTTTTAAAATGCCCTAATACAGAAGAAAAAATGAATTGTGTTCCTTAGGCGAGGTACTGAGAGCCTTGCTCTGTACTAATATGATGAGTGCCATAAATTAACTGGATATTTTTTTGTTTTGCTTGCGCATAGATTGGACTAGTTATGTTGAGATATCTCTACTAATGAGATAGTGGTTATTAGTGCACGTATGTGTGAATGCCACTAGGCTATGATTGGTCCACTCACACGGATGATCGCCATTGTAGACACGCTAATTTTGACGTCATTTCGAGTAAATTTCATATCATACAATAATGCCTCAAAATGGTCTGATAATTAATCATTAATTAATTTTTATTAATCTTTTTAAGTGTCGGGTTTAACAGATGTGTTTAAGTTAATCAATTGAATTGATTTTAACTCAAATTTCTGCAAAAATATGAAGAAGTCTAAAAGACGTCGACCCAAGTGGACGCCATTTAGAGTTTATTCTTATTTTAACGTTTAAATTTAAATTTTAATTAATTAATTAATTAACTAAAAGGCGTCTGGGCATGTCGACGCGTTTTAAGTTTCCTAAGTGATTTTAACTTCCCCTCCGGATGTTTATCCTTATCTTAATTAGTCTAAAAGACGTCTACACATGTGGACGCTTTTTACCTAATAAAGATAAAGATAAGTTTTCCCGGATATTTATCCTTATCTTAATTAATCTGAAAGACGTCATCAAAGGTGGACGCGTTTTAGATAATTACAGATAAAGATGAATTAATCAGTAATTATCTGTCGGTTAAGATGGATAAATTCGGGATTTTTCTATGTTAATCGCGAACGCAGGAAATGCCTATAAATACCCTGCATGTTGAAGAGAAGAAAAAAAAAAAAAGAGAAGAAGAGAATTGAATTGAGTTGAGCCATAGCGTTATAGTGAGTTGAAGATCGAAGCAACAACGTCGTAACGCCGGAGCGCTGCCATTCCCAGAAGTCGGCGTCCCTTTCAAGATCTTCATCCTTTCAAAGCTTCAACCGATTGGGCATAAGTTTTTCATTACTGCATTCATTTCATTAGTTTCCTTCTTCATATTCACTTCATGCAAACACACACCACAGCATAATCTTTCAAAAACCTACTTGATCTAAGGGGTTTCAAAGCCATTAAACAAGTGAGTTTGCTGTTTTAAATATGCTTAACATCATGATTAGATTAGATACTGCTTCTACTTAAATTCTCATCATAGTTCTTCGTTTTCTGTCTCTGTCTCTGCTGCACTCAACAACGAGAGATTCAAAAGGGGGAAATCAAGCACAAAGCCAGAAAGACTTCTGGACGATCCTCAACCTCAAATTCCACAGCAAGAACAAAAAAGCAAAGAAAGGGCTCTCTTTCTTCAGCCGGCTGAGGAAGGGGAACCAAGGACTCAATCTTCCGCATTTGAAAGGTAGGCGATCATATCTCTTTTGAAACTTTTAAGTTAAAAGTTTCTGGCGATCACTGCACTTTAGTTGCTGTTTTTAATAGATTAGTTTACACTAAACAACATAGATATTTCATGTTAATCACACGGTCATTCTAAGCACCTACAGCTTTTTTGGCGATCACGGTGTGACTTGGTCTCGCCATCTTTTAGTTTCTTTTTGTTCTTGCTATCATCATATCGGGCACCCACGGTGCACCATTTGTGTCTCTGGACACGTCCTCACCAATTGGTGAGTGTTTAGTTTAATTAATTTCCCTCGTGCACCACGTGCACACCCAGTGGCAAGATCTTGCCCTCCCCTTGATTAATTCAAAAAGCTGTTTTTGTGATAAAAATGATGTGTGATTGATTGTTTTTCTAGTTGTTTAGTTAGTAAATCATCCTGTTTAAAATCTGGAACTAAAAATTTTGCATGAGTCGATTGTTTATTGTTTTTTTTATCTCGTTTGAGGAGGATTCAACCCAGAAAATCTTCCTGGAAAACTGTTTCTGCGAACTGAAAAGCGTCCAGGATCGCTGACGCGTTTCAAACCGCGTCAACACCTCTAGACGCCTTTCAGGCTTCACAGTTTCTCTGCTGTCTGCATCTGCTTCTGCGAAAAATTAAGTTCTATTTTAAATAGCGTCGACTATCATCGACGCGATTCAGACAGTTTCTTAATTTTTTTTTAGTTTCCAGATTTCTGTGTTTTGAGTGCTAGCTACCTATTATTTACTAAGCATTAGAGGCCATCCAGGCCGCAGGACATACGCATTGAGGCTAATACCCTCCTCTTCTTAGGAACACATTACTCGACGTCAGCAACTCTCTCTGATTGGGTTGGTCCCTTGATCAGACTAGAGAAGTTGACGTTGAGACCTCCATAAGTCCCCAAAATCAAGGTATTCCTCCTTGATCATTGGGCTGGTTGTACCAATTGAAGTCCTGGTTAGATTCTGAAAGCGTTGTGAGAGAAAGCCTTAGGCTTGCTTTGTTTGCGGAATAGGCCCAGAATAGGGTCTCTTATTCCACTTAAACCCTTTAACGCAGTTTGGCGGAGGGCATTGCTTAACCCAGGGGTGGAATACCTTATACCCGGTTTAAGTGGAATAGGGACAGAATTACACGTTCTTAATAAATTATGATTAACGTTATTTGTTATTCAAATTTGTTATCAATAAATGGAGCATAAAAATTTTATCTTAATAATTAAATATAATTAATGTTAATTAATATTAGTTAATCAAAATAATATTAAATAATATTTAGTAATTAGTATATTACTATTTAAATTAATAATAAACTATGATTAACGTTAATTGTTATTCAAATTTCTTATCAATAAATGGAGCATACTAAAATTTTCTTAATAATTAACTATGATTAATGTTAATTAATATTAGTTAATCAAAACAATATTAAATAATATTTAGTAATCATACTAATATTTATTAATATTAATATTTATGAATTAATATTTATTATTAATATGAATTAATGGTGATTAATAATATTTATTAACATTGTTAATAATAATTAACATTTATTACTTAACATTTTTAATATTTAATACTATTTAAATGGAGCATAATAAAATTTATATTAATAATTAACTATGATTAATGTTTGCTAGTATTTATTAATCAAAATAATAATAGTTAATATTTATTAATCATAATAATCTATATTAATATTGTTTAGTATGTATTAATCACAATAATATTTATTAATATTATCAATATTAATTAACATTTATTAATATTAATTAATATTTATGAATATATATTAATCAATATAATATTTTATTAAATATTATTAATAATAGTTAACATCTATTACTTAACATTTATTGATATTTAAATATTAAATACTATTTAGTAATTAGTATATTACTATTTAAATTAATAATAAACTATGATTAACGTTAATTAGTATTCAAATTTCTTATCAATAAATGGAGCAAAATAAATTTTTCTTAATAATTAACTATGATTAATGTTAATTAATATTAGTTAATCAAAACAATATTAAATAATATTTAGTAATCATACTAATATTTATTAATATTAATATTTATGAATTAATATTTATTATTAATATGAATTAATGGTGATTAATAATATTTATTAACATTGTTAATAATAATTAACATTTATTACTTAACATTTTTAATATTTAATAATATTTAAATGGAGCATAATAAAATTTATATTAATAATTAACTATGATTAATGTTTGCTAGTATTTATTAATCAAAATAATAATAGTTAATATTTATTAATCATAATAATCTATATTAATATTGTTTAGTATGTATTAATCACAATAATATTTATTAATATTATCAATATTAATTAACATTTATTAATATTAATTAATATTTATGAATATATATTAATCAATATAATATTTTGAACTCTTTATTCCACTCTTTATTCTCTTCTTTATTCTACTTATTCCTACCAAATCACTTGGAATAGCGCAGTGCAATTCTACTTATTCTGGGTGGAATAACAACTACTTACCAAACTAAAATACTTCTTATTCTGGGTTAAGAAATCCCTTCCTCCTTATTCTGGTTTAAGCTATTCTGCAAACAAACTGATACTTAGAGAATAACGGTGGAAATTGAACTGAAACTAGGATCCTTTCCTTGAGAGAATTTGAGGTTTAATTGAATTCAAATAACTCAAAAAGGGAATCTTAAAATCACGTTAAGCATCCACTTGTTTGATTAATCTCTGTGCAACTTGTTTGTCAAATCTTTGAAGAAAAAGAATCTAACATCATGTTGCTACAATCAGGTAGGGACTTGAGTGTGGCTCCAGACGCCATGGTTAATTACGAGGGAGATGCTAATGCCTCTCGGGATTCTGAATACAACTATGAGAGTGGGAGAGATGCTGATGCCTCCCGTAGTTCTATCCCCATTCCATATCGTCTAGATGGGAATGTTCGGACACCTCTTTTGCATCCACGTGATCAATATTCTGATCCTCCTCCGCATGAATATGCGATTCCTAATCCCGATCTGGAGGGGGACATGAACCAGAATGATCCCTCACCCTCTGATCCTACGGATCTCATCAATGCTCTGGGAGTTCTTGCCTCCCGACTGGACCCTCAGCAGTTCGAGGCAATCCAATCTATTTTGAAGGGGAAGGCACCCATGCAGCCTGCCGAGCCGAACCCTGTGGCTCCCCCTGCTGTTCCTCAGCAACCTTCTCTTCCTCCTCCTTATATCCATCAGGCCGTTGAGGGCCTTCATATTACTTCTCGGCCAGCTGGGCCGCAGCTCTCATCATCTAGGCAACCGGCTAGACCGCAAACGCCTGCTTATCAAAATGCCCTCGGGCATGGCGGAAGCTCTGCCGGACCTCCCCTCTATTGTCCACCCTGCCCCACGTACTCTAGGCAGCAGGCCTACCAAGTACCTCCCCCTCCTCCTCCTCCCCAGGCAGATCTGACCACACAAACGTTGCTGGCCAAAATGGAGCGTATGGATGAGCAATTTAATAACCTCTAGAAAATGATGGGGGTCAAAGCTGTGCCAGAGATCAGTTTACCGAGCCTGCCAGTATTCCATCTGCCACCCTCTGAAATGCCAGTGTACCGAAAGTACAACGGTACTGGTAACCCCTTCACACATCTGAAGGAGTTTATGTATGAATCCTCTTTCTGGCAGAACGACAAGAGGTCGTTGGCCTTCTTGTTCAGGAGATCTCTAGAGGGACCAGCCCTCGAGTGGTTCTTTTCCCTGGAACCCTCAGAAGTAGAGGATTACGGTATCGTTTCACGCAAATTTATTCAACGATACCAGAACAGAGTTGCACCCTCCTTGTCTATCACGGACCTCATTGCAGAAAAGATGAAACCTGATGAAGAGTTTGTCAGTTTTGCTGACAGGTGGCGGGGTCTGGCTGAAAAGGTGAAGGATCACTTGTCCGAATCTGAACAAGTGAAAATGTTAATTTCTAATGCCACGCCCCAGTTCAAGCTCGTCCTCTCCTTGAACAATTTGACCAACATGGCAGAGCTCTATGAAAGAGCACGGTACTGCCAGAATGCTTTCAAGGACGCTACATTCTCTAGCGTCTTTGATCCTCATAGACTTAGCAGGCCTCCGCCTCGGAAGCCTGCAGTGCCGAACTCTTCCAGCACAGATCCGACTACTGAGGGCACGCTCTCTCATGAGCAAGTGAGTACCATGAACAATAACTCGCCCCAGTTCGTGAGGAGTCAGCAGCAGTACCAGAGGCCACAGCAGCAAGGATACAGACAGCAGCAGAACCCCCAGTACCAACAACAGTATCAGCGGCCCCAGCAGCCGAATCAGAATCAGAACCAGCAACAGCTACAGCAACAGCCGCAACGGCAACAGCAGTACCAGCAACCCCAGCAGCAGCAGTATCAGAACCAGCAACAGCCACAGTACCAACCACGCGCACCGCCGGCATACCACAATGTCCCTCCTCCTGGTGATTACAACCAGCAGAGGAGACCTCCAGGCCCGATAAGGGCAGAATATCCGGCACTCCCAGAATCCTTGGCCGATATCTTCAGTGCTTTAATGGCGGCTAATGCCTTAGTTTTGCCAAGGGAAAAGGCCGTCTGGCCTCAAAATGCCGATACGTCCAGGTATTGCTACTTCCATAGGCAACCTGGGCATACCATTGACACCTGCTTCCAATTCAGAGATTATATTCATGATCTCAATGAGCAGGGCGGCATAGACTGGGAGGAAATGAAGAAATATATATCAGCCATGAAGGCGAGAAGACCGCAACAGCAGCAGCAGCAGCAAGCAAGACCACCGGCACAAGCAGCAGCACCACCCAACATGGGCATAGTGCAGAATCCACTCCCGGAGCACCAGAACCAGAACCAGGTTGCTCCCATTCTAACGAACAGCCAGTCTGAGGCTGGTCGTGGGCAACAATGGAGGATAGAAGACTCTTCCTCTCTCTATTCAACGGGTCACGTTCAAAGTACCGCAGAGCGACTACCACGCCGCACCATCTACATACCCAGACCACAACCCGTTACCATTACCCCTCTACCCACACCCACATATCACTCGCCCTCACCCAATAACCCACTACCACTACCCACCTTCCTTAGACCCATTACGCCCCGCACTCCTACGCCTCCATCATATACCCCCCCGCAAACCAATAACGCGCCCCTTTTACCATCTAGGCCACTATTACGCGTACCATTTCCTACTTCACCCATTACCACTACCACCTACCCAGATATGCTCCAACCATCCAGACCGCTATTACGCGTACCATTCCCCACTTCACCAACCGCGTACCCATCTACCATCCAACCATCTAGGCCTTTAATCCGCACCACGCCATCACCACCTAACCCAACGCCACCACCTACGCATCAACCCTCTGCATCACTTACGCCACCCGATTCTGCGGTACTCAAGGTGTCACCCGGATCCTCCACGGTCGAGGAACATGCGCTCCGGAGTGGAAGGATTTTCAACAAGGTCTTTCCTCAGTCCATAGTCAGAGACGGCCCATCACAGCCGACTGAGGAAGCCCATAATGAAGAGAGTGCACCAGGCACTCAATATGACTTGTTGAAACATCTGGACAGAACACCGGCACGGATCACTGTACTTGAATTGATTAAAAGGTCCAAGATTCACCAAGAAGCCTTAATGGAATACCTACAGAAGGTGATGGTTAACGAAGACGTGCCGGTAGAGAAAATTGCAGCACTACTAGTTCCTCAGGGGGATCAGCCCTCAATTACATTTCACACATCGGAACTAGCACCGCCAGCCGTCAGAAGCATGGCTCTGAGCATCACGGTCAATATCTGCAAGAAGGCCGTGGATGCATGCCTGGTTGATACAGGGGCTTCAATTAACGTTTTACCTCCGAAGACCCTGGAGCTATGTGGTGTGCCCAAGGAGAAATGGCTGCCTAGCCCCATCTCAGTTACGGCATATGACAATTCTACCCGTTCCCTTCTGGGAATGGTTTATTTAAAGGTGGAGCTAGGTCCAGTAAGTCATGCAGAGGTCGAATTTCATATTCTAGAAATCGACCCTTCCATAAATGCCATTCTGGGACGTCCTTATATTAAAACTCTTGAGGCGATTCCTTCTACGAATCACCAATGCCTCAAATTCCCTTACAAAGGGCGAATTATTAAAGTGACGAGCATGCCGATCCTTGCTGCTGCTCATACCTTAAATATTAAATCTGCTGTTTTACCTGGCCGACAACCTTTTCTGTCGGTATTACAGGTCTACCGTCCAGTGGCTGATCCTTTGAAAGCCGCTACCATTTCTCCATACCCATTAAATGCTATCAAAAGGGGGAAGTGCATGAGTACCCTAGGATGGAGGATTATGATGAAAAACGGCTACGAGCCTGGGAAAGGTCTGGGCACACAGTTGCAAGGCAGGACCACTCCTGTTAAAGATCATCGGGCAGTACCTGGAAGCGGTCTGGGCTATAGGCCGAGGAAACTGAAGCAAGACAGGGTTCAGCAAGAAGATGGTCAAGAAATCTTAGAAACAATGTCCACACCACTGAAAGAAGGCCGAGATCCCTTAACATGGACTCTACATACACACTTTGTGAAAGGGCCCATACTTAGTCACGACAACACGGTGGTTATTACTTCATGTTTTGACTTCCATGACATATATGGGAGGGATTTGGCCAGACATTGCTCTGAACTACTTACGTACCAATCCTTGGAGGCTTTGCGGCCTATGAAAAGGAGGAAATTCCATGATCCCGAATGTGAATGGTACAGGTGGTTCGATCTGAGGGACCTGTACATAGCACTGAACAGACTATTTCTAGATCCTGCAGAACCCAAATGGCCACCGCAGATCGACGAGCTAATTGAGAGCCCTGGCGCAATCTTTGACAAGCGGATACTGCTGTCCGAACAAACTGATGAAGGGGAGCCAGATGACCCCTATAAAGCTGGTTATACAACAGATCTGCTCTGGAGGGGGACATATCCTTCACATGTCCTAATGCTCCATACTCTATTTCGCACACTGCTCTTGACCCCGACTTGGTCGCGGGTCATAATTGAAGATATTCCACGGGCTCCGCCCATTATGATTACTCTGTCCCCTCGGGACTTTATTCCACAACCTCCTCTCGACCTAGAGAGGTTGCATAATCTGATCTGGGACATATTGCTATATGATCCCCCTAATCCTCTGGCCTTGGTGCCGCTTCCTCCGTCCGATTCCCCTTCCATTTGTATTCACTCCTGCTTCATGTATAATTCCTCCGATATCCAAAAAAAAATGCCAATTTTTCAACAAATTCTTCCCAAATCATTATCGAGGAAACATCTTACTTGTCCGATTACACCCCATCGCGCGGGTCCGTCGGTCAAGATTCTCTCCTAGATCCACTATGTTCCTCCCCATGGGAGGATTCCCCTGTATTTCCACCTGTATCCCAGGATTTTCATCCTGCTTCATCTTCATTAGGTTATGATAGACAGTTTAGTGAAGTTAGGAAGTCTAGTTTTAGGCAGGTTAGGCAGGTTAGGAAGTCTAGGAAGCCTAAGGGTAGGCAAATTCCAGAAAGATACCTCCAGGATTTGGCTGATAAATGTTCCTTTTGCTCTTTAATCCCTCAGCTTTTAGAAGATCCAATTCAGATGCCAGAAGATTGTACAGATGATGAGTCAGTCAATGATGGGTACGGGGTATATGAGTTAGTGCATGAAAAGGACCCCATTGTTGAAGATGAGGAAGATGATGAGGACGCAGCTGAGGCATATGCCAGTGGAGTGAAGAGATTTGATGAACCTTGAGCTGCCGTCGAAGAGCCCACAAAAGAAATAAACTTAGGGACTGAAGACGAACCTAAGGTTGTCCTCGTCAGTAAAAATCTTTCTACAGAGGATGAGAAGGCAATGGTACAAGTGCTTAAGGATTATAAGGACACTTTCGCATGGAGTTACGAGGATATGCCGGGGTTAAACTCATCTTTAGTTGAACACAGGTTAACATTAAAGGATGGAGCTAGTCCGGTCAAGCAGAAATTAAGGCGATTCCACCCACAAATGGCTTTAAAGATGAAGGAAGAGGTCGACAAATTACACAAAGCCAAATTCATTAGAGTTGTCCTTTATCCACAATGGGTGGCCAATATAGTCCCAGTTATGAAAAAGGACGGGAAGGTCAGAATTTGCATTGACTTCCGCGATCTGAACCGGACATGTCCTAAAGATGATTTTCCATTGCCTCATATTGATGTACTCATCGATAACACTGCTGGCTATGAAACGTTATCGTTTATGGATGGATTTTCAGGATACAACCAGATTAAGCTGGCAGAAGAGGATCAAGAGAAGACTTCATTCACTACACCTTGGGGAACATATTGTTATGTCGTCATGCCATTTGGATTGAAGAACGCTGGAGCCACTTATCAAAGGGCCATGATGGCAATATTTCATGACATGATGCATATAGATTTGGAAGTGTATGTGGATGACTTATTGGTTAAGTCTAAAACGAAGGCTGAGCACGCCAAAGTTTTGGCAAGAGTATTAGAGAGATCGAGAGAGTATCAGTTGAAGATGAACCCCAAGAAATGTGTATTCGGGGTATCTTCAGGAAAACTGCTTGGATTCATTGTCAGCAAACGGGGAATTGAGATCGATCCCAATAAGGCGAAGGCTATCAGAGAAATGCCACCTCCCAAAAACTTGAAAGAGTTGAGAGGATTAATCGGGAGGTTACAATTTATTCGCCGTTTTGTCTCCCAGCACTCACAAAGGTGTAAGCCGTTTTACGAGCTTACCAAGCCAGGAGTCAAATTCAATTGGGACAATAAGTGTCAGGAGGCATTTGATGGATTAAAGGACTATTTGGCAAGTCCTCCTGTTTTGAGACCACCATCTCCAGGCAAACCATTGATACTTTATATTTCAGTCCTGGATGATGCAGTGGGAGCTGTCCTAGCACAAGAAGATGAAGAAGGAAAAGAGAGGGCAGCCTACTATCTCTCTAAACTTCTCAACCCCGCTGAACAGAGATATACGGCGATGGAGAAAACATGTGCAGCATTGGTTTGGGTTGTTCAGAAATTAAAGCATTATTTTCTGGCCCATGAAGTCCACCTCATCGCTAGGATGAATCCGATCAAGTTCCTTATGGAGAAATCTATTCTTACTGATAGGTTAGCGCGATGGCAAAGCTTTCTATCTCAATTCGATATCATTTACATTCAACAGAAAGCGATCAAGGGCTATGCCATAGCAGAACATCTCGCTCATCATCCCCTTCCTCGATTTGATCCAGTGCGATCAGAGTTTCCGGATGAGGAACTGATGTCCGTAAATCAAATCAGAGATGATATGTGGACTCTACATTTTGACGGAGCTCTGAATTCTCATGGAAAGGGGATCGGAATCGTTCTGTTATCACCTGAAGGTGTCACCATTCCACAAGCCTTTCAGCTTGACTTTCCAGTCACCAACAACATAGCTGAATACGAGGCACTTCTTGCTGGCCTCGAGGCTGCTCATTTCCATGGTGCCACCAAACTCAGGATTGTAGGTGATAGCCAATTAATTCTTCGCCAAGTGTTGACCAAGTATCGAACTCTTGATCCCAAGCTCAAGCCATATCAAGAACTTACTTCTGCTTACTCAAAGCTTTTCACAAAATTGATCTTTGTCCATGTCCCTAGAAATCAAAACATCTTAGCTGACGCTCTAGCTTCACTTGCATCTTCTCTTGATTTTCCAATCAACAAGCAATCCGAATCAATCATAGTTCATAGGCGTCTTTCACCCGCCGTGAAAGATCCTTCATTTCTTAGAACTAAGGAGAAGTTGCTGAAGAAATTCAAAGATGGAAGTATTGTGGAGAAAAGAGAAATCATGTTGATGGAGCTGTTAGAAGAGATGGATGATGAACAGAAGCCATGGTATTATGAAATTGCAAAATATTGTGAAGATCAATCATATCCTGAAGAAGCTACAACTGAGGAAAAAAGAGCTATCAGGAGAGTTGCTCAACGATATACCCTAGTTGGGGGAGCACTATACAAGAGAGGTTTTGATGGAGTTCTTCTGAGATGTTTAGACGAGGATGAGCTTTGGAAGGTTATAGAAGGAGCTCATAGTGGAGTTTGTGGTGGCCATGTCAATGGACAGATGCTAGCAAAGAAGATCCTTAGACAAGGATTTTATTGGCCAACCATGGAAGAAGATTGTGTAGGATATGTCCGTAGGTGTGCCAAGTGTCAACTTCACGCCGACAAAATTCATTCTCCTGCATCTTCACTCCATCCTGTTTCCTCCCCATGGCCTTTCTCCATGTGGGCTTTCGACATTATTGGACCCCTTGGTAATCCAGATTCCGGCATCAAGCAAAAATCTTTCATTCTCACGGCAACGGAATACTTCACCAAGTGGGCAGAAGCTGAAGCATACGTGGAGATCAAAGCATCAACCGTCTGCAAATTCATCATGAAGAACATCATCACAAGATTCGGAATTCCAAGTACCATCGTCACCGACAACGGACCGCAATTCGTGTCACAGGAATTGAAGGACCTCTGCAACAGGTATAGAATTGCATTGCATCATTCATCTCCTTATTATCCGCAAGGCAATGGCCAAGCAGAGGCAACTAATAAGACTTTGATAAAAATTATCAAAAAGACGTGTAAATCTAACAAATTCGCAGATTGGCCAGAAAAATTGGTTGAGGCTCTATGGGCCTACCGAACTTCAATCCGCACGCCCACTGGGCAAACTCCTTATTCCTTAACATTTGGAATGGAGGCGGTAGTTCCATATGAGATCCTTATACCGTCATTAAGAGTACAATTGAACAAGGAATTTTCCATTGATGAACATCGTTCAGCACTTCTTGCTCAATTGGAACTTTTAGACGAGAAAAGATGGTCAGCTGCTAATCATGCAAAAGTCTATCAAAACAGATTAGCACGTTTTTATCAAAAGAAAGTCATTGAACGTAAGTTCAAAGTCGGTGAAATGGTCGTTAAAAGAATTTTTATAAAACCTGGTGGTCCGCGTTCTAAGCTCCAACCCAACTGGGAAGGACCTTATGTTGTATCGCACGCTTATCTTGGTAATGCTTATCGTCTTATTAATGCAGAAGGAGAAGAGCTAAATCATCCCTGGAATGGTTTACATCTTAAGAAATACTACCCTTAGGTTAAAGAGTCGATCAGTATGGTACAAAGACCAGTGGAATCAGAAAATTTATAAACTCAAATTTCTTTGTTAGTCTGAATGATTAACTTCAAATTCATTACTGCACACACTGACACGTTTGATTCGTGAATAACAAGAGATGCCAAGTCTTAAAGAATATCAAAAGTTTGACCAAGAGTGTAAAGTACAAATCATTCCTTTTAAAGTAAAATTCTGTTTTACACTCGGCCCATGATGTCGGAACGAGGCTTAGAATAGACTACCAAAAATACCCGCCATCTTAGTAGGAGGCCGTCATAAAAAAAGGGGGAGATCCGTCCCGAAAAGAAAAGAAAAGGAAAGAAAAGCAAAAGCAAGGCAAAAAGCCCAATGTCAAATCAAAAGGCCAATACACTACAAACGTTACATCAAGGCCATGAAATGAAACAAAAGGGAACGCAAGGTCGATAAATACCCCAGAAAGAAAATGACCGAACCCCAACAGATATTAGGGTTAGAAAGGGACATCTTTTTAGGTCTCCGGAACCTTCTCATGGGCTTTCTAAATCTATTCTTCTTTTCTTTCTAAAGAGGTGTACTTCAAGCTTAAGGAATGGCTTAGATTGACTAAAGGTCAAATCATCAAATGAGATCACGAATGGAAACACAAGTTCAAACACGATGGGTTTTAAGTTAAGTTGTTAAAGAACAATTTGGAAATTAAGTTAATAAATGAATATGATCTTTTGATCTAAGTACCATACTGGTCTTTTAGTCAAAAAAAAAAAATTCAAAAAAATGTATATGTCAAAATTCAAAAAAAATGTATATGTCAAAATTCGGAAAAAATTTGCATAGTCAAAATTCAAAAAAATTGCATATGTCAAAAATTCAAAAAAATTGCATAGTCAAAAATTCAAAAAAAAGTATATATGTCAAAAATTCAAAAAAAAAAAAAATGTACATTTTTCAAAATCTAAAAAAAATACATATTTCAAAACCCAAACAAAATGAATATTTCAAAACATCAAAAATATTTCAATTAGCATTCGCTTGTTGCATTTAATATGTTTCATTCCTTTTATTTTCAGTGAGCATCTGTTTGCTTGCATGTTGCATTTTGCCTAAGTCTGATTACTCTTATTACCTTTGTTAATAAAGGCTATGTCCCTTGACTATTTATTCAAGGAAAAGATTGATTGACCATTTGATTGGTCAGGCAAGGGGCTAAGCCTAAATAGATACTTAACCTGTTTGTTAAGTGTTGTACAGATAAGCACAGGAACACGAGATTGGAGCCCAAAAGTTTCATGTATATATCAAAAGTGTTTTATACATGATACATGAAAAGAAAAGAAGTACATAAGCCCTCAAGGCTGGCTCTCCCCTCCGCCCTCATCTAACTGGCTCTGGGCCTCGTCAGGTGCGTCTGGTGCTGGTCCTCGGCTGGGAGGTGGAGGTGGCCCCATCGTGCTCGGCCCCGCCTGGCCAGAAGACACGGCAGCGCTGGCGGTAAAAGCTCTCGTCAGACCGCGCTCCTGCGCACACTGTCGAGCACGCATGTACCTCTCCTCCACACTCCGGCGCTCGTGCTCTGCAATGCCCAGCTGGACCCGAAGAGCGGATATCTCAGTATCCATCCTCTGCCGCTCCTGCCTCTCCCACTCTCGCTCCTCGTTGATGACCTCCAAGCGAGTCTGGAGGCGCGCAAGATCTCCAACCGAAAGTCGGGCCACCTGCTCCTCTAGAGCTCGGATCCGCTCTGCATCAGCCTCGGCACGAGTCGCTGTAGCATAGGCATCCGCTTCAGCCCTCTGAAGGGCTTCTTGGAGCTCAGCTACCTGCAGAAGAAGATTTTGTTAGTTCAAGACAATCAAGTAAGTCAAGTCAAATTCAAAAATCAAAACTTACCCGAGCAGCACGGTCCTCCTCCGTAAGAGAAGCTCGGTGGATGGCAGAGGCGAGCTGACTCTGGAGGTCAGCCAAGGCAGCATCATGCGCGGCGAAGGATGATGAAGAAGAAGCTCCATAGGTAGGGGGAGCCGCCTTGGTGTAGACGGCTCGCTGCACCAAAAGAACACTGTCAGTGGTTAATCGCTAAAACAAACAATTAATTAAAACATGCATTCATATTCATTCATACATACCAGATCGAAGAGCTCTTTCTAGACCTGTTCGAGCTGGGCCTCAGCATCATGTAGTCGGGCCCGGAGGTCGATGATGACCGCATCACGAGCATCCTGCAAATCACATATACATACATTCATTCACCAACATAAATCAAGATAATAATAAAATTAAAGACGCATGAATGCATACTTACATCGAGTGGTCGGAGGAGCCGCAGCTGGTCGGCGTAATGGACCCGGTACTGCTGGAGGTAGCCCTCGCTACTCTCCGCACGGGACTCCACTCTGATGCCCCGACGGTGCCAGTCCTCGTACTGCTCCGGGAACTTGGCACGCCAGTCGGTGAGGGATTGCTTGCCCCTCATGCTCCTCCCCACACCCTCCGGGACCTCTTCATCTATCCATTCCTGATGGAGACCCAACGTCCTCATCACGAGCTGGAGGCGGAGGGGCTCGATCTCGTTGAGGCAGTGCACCCACATCTGCCTCCCAAATCGCCTCCTGCCAGCCGTCACCCATGGCTGACCTTCCTCGTTCATGCCCAGATATGGGCGCCAGATCACCTGCATATAGGTTAGATGCATTCATAAATAAATTGCACTTAAGGAATAAAGAATTGCATTTAATAAAAAAAAATTTTGAACAAGTTAAAAACTTACCAATAGCTCTGGATAATCTAGAAACTGACGGCGGAGGGCCGTCAGCTGATGGTGCTGCGGAGCTGTGTCCACAATTGGCTGCCAACGGCAGGCCAATGGGACGGCATCTGGATGAACAATCCGCGCTCTGCCAAGCGGGAAATAATGGTAGCTCCACACCTGCATGCATAAACATATAAGTTAGAAAAAGCATCATATCATATTGCATATCATGAATAAATAATAAAACATTTAATACTTGGAGGAACGGCGAGAAGCCGCTGACAGTAGTCTCGCGGTCCGGAGTGACCGCGGATAGATCTGCAAACAGGTGGGCCAGGAGGGCCGCACCCCAAGCGTATTCCCCTAAGCTATCTAGATCATCTAACAGATACAAAAATCTACAGTGGATATGGTCGCCCTTCGTACCGAAGAGCAACCGACCGAAGAAAAAGACAAGAAAGACCCTAAGCTGTCGGTCTACCTCCTCTACCTGGCTAGGGTCCCTACAGTAGATGGCAGAGGACGACTCTGTTAGCCTGTCCCTAAACTCCTCCCGGGTCTCGTCAGACCGACGCCGGGGCTCGTCTACACCTAGGGCAACCTCTACTTCTATCCTGGGGACCATCCTGGATTCTCTGCCCATGCTAGACACCTCTATCCCTAACAAGGCCTCTGCCAATCCTCGATAGTCGGGGTAAGTCACCCCACTCACCGGTCGGCCCTCTATCCGGAGGCCGGTGATCCTGGCCACGTCCTCTAGGGTGGGGACCATATGTCCCCACGGCATTAGGAAAGCCCGGCTTTCCGCATGCCAACGCTCCCTAAGCGCCTGCAGTAGGACTAGATCGAACCAAAATGGCTCGATGTCAAGTATCTCGCCGAACCCCATCCGGCGCAGGCGCGCCTTCTGGAAATCCGGGAGCCCTCTATAAGCCCCTATAACTAGGTCCCAAGAGATCCTAGCCCTCATCACTCCCTGCAAATAAAAAACAACAAAAAAATAGGGTCAGTAATTAATAAAAACAGGAAAATTCACTTTCTGTTTTGAAAGGCGTCAGCATACACAGACGTGTTTTAAAACACGTCCACATACCTTGACGCAATTCAAAAATATTTTCTAATAATTAAAAAATTCAGAATTTATCTTGAAAGACGTCGACCAAGGGCGACGCCTTTTGAAAGGCGTCACCTGGTCTGGACGCCTTTCAAGTCCAGATTCCGGGTTCCTTCAAGAACCCCTTTCTCCCCTCTTTTCCTTGCCCATTCATTCCACAGGAGACTCACCGTGTGGAGGTCGCCCTCCTCTTCCTCTTCCACCGCCATAGGCGCCGGTGGAGGGAGCTCTTCCTCCAAGAAAGCCGCCGCCTCGGCTAACGCCGCCGGCACCTCCTCGGGAGCTTCTTCTTCTTGCCTCCGCCTCCTCTTGGCCAAGGCCTTCTTCTTCCTTGATCCTTCACCGTGTTCCATAGCTCTAGAGAGGGAGTTTTTGAGGGAGAGATCACCGGAGAGATCGCCGGAGCTCGGTGGAGAGAGGAAATTTTTGTGAAAGTGAGGAAGAAAGGAGGGCCTTCGCGGGTCTGTAACGAAAAGGGTGAAAGACGTCGACTCAGGAAGACGCGTTTTTATGGCGCATAAGTTGAAGCGATAAAGGACAGCTGTTTGAATTAGTTGAAACACGTCCACATGGGTAGACGCGTTTAAGGTTCTGTTCAGAGCCGTACATAGGAAAATCATGAAAGGCGTCTTGACTACTGGACGCATTTTAGGGAATTAATCATAGAATTAATGGCAGAATCCTGGGAAAAGTAGGAGAGAGTTGAAAGGCGTCTATACAGATAGACGCGTTTTAAGCTTAAATCGGGTTTTTAAGGATTAAATTGAATTTCTGGAAAATAATTATAGTTTGAAAGGCGTCTTTCTGAGTGGACGCGTTTTACATTTTACAGAACCCGAATTGCTGAATTTTCAGGAAAAATCAGGTTTTTACTTAAGGAAAAATCATGTGCACATCACAGAAAGTTGGGGAAAGATTCTAAGACATGAAAAATCGTTCTTTATTCAATGGAATCAATCTTTATTATATCAAAATCAAAAAGAGAAAGAGGACATTCAAGGGAGAATATCATGAAGACCTTTAAGATAAGGAAATTTCAATCCTTTATCTCTGTCTTTAGAGGATCTTACACGATAGCTAAAGCCAAGGTTCCATAGAGTAATGATGATTTGTATGGCTTCATAATCTTCATCGGACTCCAGGTCACGCTTCTTGATTGGAAGTATGGGAGAGAATTCAGGGAACTCACGACGAGCCAAGCTAAGTTGAGTAAGGCACCGGTGTGGATTGTACAACACAAACTCAGTGGCTCCAATTAACTTGAGGTCTGCCCCTGCTGTACGGCGCACCCAAACTGGTTTTCCAACAAGAGCAAGTGGAGACGAGTCGAATATGTCGGATGTCATGAGTTTCAAATACTCTCTCCAATCGGCTCGGGTCTTGAGTTTTGGAACCTTGTTGACCATGTACTCATTGAACTTTACAATATTAGCAATGCAATGAATTGGACTATTCAAGAAGATCTGAGATGGATTCAGAGGCCTTTTCTTGCTATGCTCGAATTTGAAGTGAAGTTCAACCCACAAGGCAAAGAGTAGCATGCATCCATATGGAGGACGACCCACAGAAGCTGCAGAAAGTCCACTGTAGAGATATGCTAAGAGAACAGTGCTAATGGATTTACCTTCGAAAATTGCGCAAATAGCACTAATTTGATCGTCTTCCAAGATGTTATCCTGTGCAGGAAAGAATAAGGCACCGGCAAGGCATGTAACGAGAGCTTTTGTTACATCTTCTGCCTCATCCTCCCTTAAATCTTCAATTTCATAAAGAGTCCACTCGGCCAGTTTTGCAAGATTGATCCCCTTTTTCGTGAGGCATCCTTTAGCTTCTGAAGGATCCTTCATGATCGATGTCAATAACTGTTGACTGGTGATTCTCTCTTTTGTCAAGGCTATCTTGTCTCTGTTATCTCTGGTCTTCGGGAGACCTAATAGAAGTTCCGCCTCTTCTAGAAAGATTGTGCACTCGAAGTCTTGGAAGAAGAACGTATGAGTTTGGGGATGCCACCACTCGATCAAGGCGCCCATAGCCGCCCAGTCTACGTTCGCACTTTTGTAATTCTTGGCAAGCACTACAAGTCCTTGAAGATCCCACTTGGATATGAACACTTGCATAGAAAGCTTAACATTTTTTGCAAGTTTACGAATCCAAGGGAGAGACGTGAACTTTCTTGGGCCAGGAAACATGGGGTAGGTCTGAAAGAAAGATAAAAAAGGGAGCTTGATGAGGAGTATGACGAAGAGTATGATGAAAGACATGAAGAACATGAAAGAAAGTTGATTGAACTTACTTGAAGATTGGGATTTCTTCCATTGAGATGATTCTCTATATCTGCAAACTTCTCCAGAGACATCTTCATCCTCTTGTTTGAGGAATTCATCTCTCTTTTTCGGAGTTCCTCCTTCTTGAAGCTTGGGAAGCTTGAAAACCTTGAAGAAACCTTGAAAATTTGGAAGAAAACTCTCTTTTGGATCTTTGGATTATGATAGGATTGCTTGAGAATAACCTAAGGGTGTTTATATAGGAGGAATTGCGATCCTAAGTAGACCTTTTCCGGATTGGAAAAGAGATGTGCATTGATAGAGTTGGAGTTCGGGTAGAGAACAACTAGAAACCTGTTTCTGTGAGTAAAAGGCGTCTAATATACCTGACGCGTTTCAAAGTTAAATGGCGTCTTCCCGACACAACGCTTTTTAGCAAATCTGCTATTTTCCCGAAATCCTGTGATTTTAATGTTTTAATTGAATATTTGTTTGGAACTAATAATTTTGATTGCAGGAAATTCAAGAAAGCCTGAGCAAAGCTAGAAATGTCAAAAAGATCCCATTATGGAATTCAAGTCCCGACCGTGGCTAAAAAGACGGTTATTTCTATCCTTGTATTATTTCATGTAAATCATTTGCATTACTATATGTTAAATATTTATTAGATTGTATCAAGGACCTTGTGGTTTTGATGAAACTGGAATTTGAGTTCCCCTACAACAAAAACAGTGATAATTCCAGAGGACTCTTAATCGCATGGATAGGCCGTTGGGTTGCTAATTAGTGAGGACGATGGTTCCATTTTTGTGAAACGGTACGTGGATAAACGAGCTTCGGCTTAGCACTGAATTACAAGAATTGGTATCTTGACTCATTAATGACAATTTAACAATATTATCCTTGATTAATTTATATTTTATTTGACTTTATATTTTTCTTTTAGCCCAGCATGCATCATATAGGACTTTGAAATCATTGAAATAAGAATTAATTACTGATTAAGTTTCAGACCATTAATCAAATAACTCCAACATGATATGAAATATTCCATTCTGAATTGAGTATCTTGATTATCTTTGAGGTTCGCTTGAAGATATCCTTGGAATTCTATCCTTGATTGGATTATTTATCCGATATTCTTGTTTTTCTTTTAAGATCCATCATGGCTGTAGCACGTCCACATTGGCTGGCAAACGCTCCCCATGATGAAACCTGCAGTGTCATGACCTGGGGTGCTTCCCACTTCGAGGAGGTTGATCGACCTTATTTTATTTCCTTGTCTACTTCATCCAGACATGATTAATTCCATTGATCTCTTTGAGCTACCTTCCTTGATGATTTTGAGAAAAAAATTCCAGTCATGTGATGTTAAGAGCGTGTCTCATCACACCTTGGCATCACCTTTTCAGTACATTCCATTTCATTTCACTCCCTTGCAAAGACAATGCCAAGGTGAGGCAGCCGTAGACACGCTAATTTTGACGTCATTTCGAGTAAATTTCATATCATACAATAATGCCTCAAAATGGTATGATAATTAATCATTAATTAATTTTTATTAATCTTTTTAAGTGTCGGGTTTAACAGATGTATTTAAGTTAATCAATTGAATTGATTTTAACTCAAATTTCTGCAAAAATATGAAGAAGTCTAAAAGACGTCGACCCAAGTGGACGCTATTTAGAGTTTATTCTTATTTTAACGTTTAAATTTGAATTTTAATTAATTAATTAATTAACTAAAAGGCGTCTGGGCATGTCGACGCGTTTTAAGTTTCCTAAGTGATTTTAACTTCCCCTCCGGATGTTTATCCTTATCTTAATTAGTCTAAAAGACGTCTACACATGTTGACGCTTTTTACCTAATAAAGATAAAGATAAATTTTCCCGGATATTTATCCTTATCTTAATTAATCTGAAAGGCGTCATCAAAGGTGGACGCGTTTTAGATAATTACAGATAAAGATGAATTAATCAGTAATTATCTGTCGGTTAAGATGGATAAATTCGGGATTTTTCTATGTTAATCGCGAACGCAAGAAATGCCTATAAATACCCTGCATGTTGAAGAGAAGAAAAAAAAAAAAAAGAGAAGAAGAGAATTGAATTGAGTTGAGCCATAGCGTTATAGCGAGTTGAAGATCGAAGCAACAACGTCGTAACGCCGGAGCGCTGCCATTCCCAGAAGTCGGCGTCCCTTTCAAGATCTTCATCCTTTCAAAGCTTCAACCGATTGGGCATAAGTTTTTTATTACTGCATTCATTTCATTAGTTTCCTTCTTCATATTCACTTCATGCAAACACACACCACAGCATAATCTTTCAAAAACCTACTTGATCTAAGGGGTTTCAAAGCCATTAAACAAGTGAGTTTGCTGTTTTAAATATACTTAACATCATGATTAGATCAGATACTGCTTCTACTTAAATTCTCATCATAGTTCTTCGTTTTCTGTCTCTGTCTCTGCTGCACTCAACAACGAGAGATTCAAAAGGGGGAAATCAAGCACAAAGCCAGAAAGACTTCTGGACGATCCTCAACCTCAAATTCCACAGCAAGAACAAAAAAGCAAAGAAAGGGCTCTCTTTCTTCAGCCGGCTGAGGAAGGGGAACCAAGGACTCAATCTTCCGCATTTGAAAGGTAGGCGATCATATCTCTTTTGAAACTTTTAAGTTAAAAGTTTCTGGTGATCACTGCACTTTAGTTGCTGTTTTTAATAGGTTAGTTTACACTAAACAACATAGATATTTCATGTTAATCACACGGTCATTCTAAGCACATACAGCCATGTCACTGTAAGAGCGAGGATGATGAGATAGACTCTATAGATTTCGCGCTTAGTGAGAGCATGATTCACGTTCAGTGGGAGCGTGATAAGAATCGTGATCGCCTTAGCAGACAGCTAAGATGAGATTGATCGAAAATCAATCAAACATTGATTTATTTTTCTATGTAGCCTGTGATAGCCAAATCTGATGAGAGCCATGTGGGCAATCCGAATGCACTTAGTAGAGTGCTGGGTTACAGATTTCTATGCTGTATAAGTATGGCATATGTTATTTTATGGCTCCACCAAGACAACAAATCATAGTGTATGTACTTTAACAACCATTAGATGATTGATTGAATGAATCCCTTTTTCATCACTGTGTGAGTCTCTACTTGTTCCTATAACCTTTGGGACTATGCACCTTATCATGAAGTAGATACTTGATGATGCTATTTTAACTTGTTATCCAAGGGCCATGAGTCATTCAGTCTAGCAGAGCATGTCTAGAAAAGCAGTCAAGTAAAAGTAGATTGACATGTGTGGCATAAGAAAAGTCAGCTTGTATCACACCTGTGATGTTTTGACTCATTGCCCGAATGGTTATATTGGATGTGTCCAATGCAATCATGAGTGCATATACAATGTTTGAGAGGTTAAGACAGAGATCTCTGAGGGATCAGATCAGTTTGACCTAGTATGAACTTGTGGTTTGAGGTATAAGATGAGATTTGGAGTTGTAGTGATACGTTAGTCAAGTAGTAACTCAATATATCACTCATCACTGTTAAATCTTCCTTGTCCGGTCATACGTGTCATTTTCTTGTATTAAAGGTAGAGTTAGATAAGATATTGTGGAGGATTATTTGATGACCAATGTGTTTGAGTGGGAGATATAGAATAAGGTTCGGCTTTGATTCGAACTCTAGCATGCTCATTGGTGGATTGACCTAGAACAGAATCAGAAGAGTCCCTCTCCATGTGGGAAGAAGAGTCCAGAGTTATGTTGTCTGTGAGAAACCCACGTCTATATAAGAGAGTACATGAGATAAGATCTGAGGCTTGATACTTATTTCTCTCTTCCTCCCTGTCTCTCTCCCCCTAGAACCTTCTTTCTTAGTCTCTTTCTCTCTCCTTAGGGTACCACCTACGGCCCCTAGAATCTGCCGCATGGAACTTCGTACGAGACTCTGGCAGCCTCCTCATATGACGAGGACGATCATGTTGTTCCATCTTCCGCTACACGACGAGGATCCCTCCATTGACCGTGTTCTTTAAGTAATTTTCTTTGTGGAATTTTGGACCCCAAGATCCAATAGGTCCAGAAGATAAAACCCCGTTGTAGCATTATTGCTTAATCACCTCTTATTCTGCACATGCCTTGTTGCTTGCTTCCTCTTAGACTCTAGCCAATCCTCATCTCCTTTCCCTCCTTTAACCTGGTGTGTAGCCTTCTGTCCTTTCATGCCTTCTCTAAAACCCATTCCCTCCTATCATTTGACACCCCCTCCTCTCCCATGACCACCACATCTTCGCAAATGAACATGCACCCCACTTCATCAACATTGGGAGTGGAATCCAGTGTTGGACATGTGGCCCATTTTTGGTCACTAACAGTAGCCTATTTTCCAATAACAGCAGCCCATTTTTGGTTATGCATCTTGTAGCAACAATTTCTGCATCAACACAGTGCATCAACAACATTTTTTGATTTGTGTGACATACATGAGTATGCACATACACCATTTCCTCTGTGGCTACTCTTTATTCTTCGTCACTATGGCCAACATTCCTTGTCTAGATTGTAAACCTCACCTCTAATATCATCTGAGATCACCTTGGTCACTTCTTAACATTGTCTACCTTACCACTTTCCCTCTTCATTGAGTCTTCCCCGTAAAGCCTTTGTATCCTTCAAGCTGCAATTGTGCTAATTCCATATCAAAAGGGTCTTTCACATGTTCCTTTAATGTTATGTCATTGACGAGGGAAGTTCAATTTGAGTGATTTTTACCTTTTTTAAGGAATAGTTACTCTTTGTATTTATATTTTACTTTGAATGGACAATTTATAAGTAAATTTGTAATTCAAATTTGACTTCCCTAGCCTCTCATTTTGACCATTAATTACTTGATAATATACTGATAACTACTTCTATCCAAGTACTGAAAAACGGTTTTTGAAACACCCTTTCCCATTAGTCAATAGATAGCTAATAGATATAGAGTTTATCTAGCGGATACGAAAGTGGATGGTCCACTATCCACACCAAATCCGATCCATTGGCATCCCTAATGCATATCGCAATAAGAGGCTTCCAACATGAACTTAACCTGATCACTGATCCAACATGTGTAACTTCACCTAACTTTTGAATGTCGACTTTTGCTAATCCAACTTGGTCCTAACCGAAGCCAAATATACTCTAACCTGCATTGAGTTGTCCAGTTTATCATTGTAGTGTTTGGTGATTCAAATTTTGCCGGTTTGGTATTTTCCTCTCTCTTCTTATCTCTCTCATGTCAGATCCGTTTCGAAGTCTTCTTTGCCCCTCTACCTCCCCAATCCAGCAACCTAGGTCTTGGATCCCCTCAACAGACGTTTGAAAAGAGTTCTTGCAATCACTTTTCCTTTAGCAACCTTGTGGGCCATTCAAATCTTCTGCACGTTTGTTCTTCTCTTTTTTTTTTTTTCCCTTTCAAGTCAGTGCTACATTTACAGGTGAATGTTGCATTACAATGTTGTTCGGATCTTAACTTAATAAAAAAAGTTATAATGCTCACACGACAATACAATAATTACTTGAAAAGTATAACCCTAAGCATGATGATACAATACTCACGTGGAAAAATTAAAAAACTAAAAAAAAAAAGAGAAAAGTAAACTGACGTGGCAGAAGATTTGGAGGATTCACTTTAAATTCCCACTAAAACGATCCGGATCGCTGCCAATACCCCATGAGCGGTGAAGGGATAGGACGCCCTGGCCTCTTAGAAACGAGCTTCTACATCCAGCTAAGCTTGTCCAACGTGGAGAGGGTGCTGGGAATATCTGTCTTATATATGTGAAAACAAATCTCTTCACGTTGTTAATTTGATTTGTCAGTTTATACCATGGAAGTCCGCAATGTGCCCCCCAACTTTACCTGTTCAATAAATCAGATAGCATGATGTACGCAACGTGATCTCAAATAAGATCCGTTCCATTCAAGAAAGATGTTCAACTAATTATGTGTGAAGAGACAGCACCAATAGCAGCTGGATATGTATGGTATATAATTCCTGTTTTTATTTTTTTAAGTGTCGCTTGGTGTATCGTACAATACCGTAAAATCTAAGTTTTGAACTAATGTTCAAAATCGGCGAAAATAAAATTCTTGATTTTAAAATCGCACTAATTTTGATTTATAGTGATTTTGGATTGTAAACCAAACTCCAGCTAAAAGGAGGATTTTAGGGTTGACCAGTTTTGAAATACAGTTATTTACAAGGCACCAAACATAAGAAAAAATGCTGTAAAAACTATTTCCAGTACTCCAAACACAAGGAAAACGCTGTTTTGTGTTGTTTAAGATGTTTTACGGTGCTTTATGATGCATCAAATGACACCTTAATGCATGCCCTTTTAGGCTTTTATAGGAAGAGAACTTCCTAAAAAAATTGAATCTTTTAGGTTGGCCCCAACTAATCTACATGTCCATAGAATTTGACTTCTATCGGACAATTCAAAAAATATAAAAAATTGAAAATCAAGTCTAAATGAATAGTAAAATATAGTGTTTGCTTTTTACTGTTCATTTAGACTCGATTTTTTAATTTTAAGATTTTTTTCGATTATCCGGTCTAAGATCAGATTATAAGAACACGTAGGTTGGATTGGGGCCCACCTAAAAAAATTTAAAAGATAATTTAATGAACACCATCGGACGGTGTAGCAAGTTATAATCTTTAGATGAATTGCTCGTACTCCACTACAAATGGAAACAGAGAATCCAGCATACTAAATTTAATTTGCGTGTAAATGTAAGTCACATAGTCCTGAATCCCAAACAAATATCTTGCCAGACCGTCCAATCACATATTTGTTGAAGGAGTGTGGAGTCTCATCCCTCTTGTGATAGGCTTTCTCTTGTCTTTATTGCATAAATTCGAGAGTATTGTTGTAATATTATCCAAAATGGGTTTTCCTAGCTAGATTCCTTATATTTAAAGGGATAGTTCATGGATAGAAAATAATCTTGGTGCAGCTATAGATGTAAGAAGACACTTCGCCTTTGAACCACTTAAAAAATTTTCTATATTCTTATATGATTGATTCCTTCTTCCCCGTCTTTCTTTCCTTCTATCTTCTCCATGGTTGTGAGATACTTCAGTTCCTAGCAATACTTTCATTTTTCTTTTTTCTACTCGTTAACTCTCAACTAATAGACAATGGTTTGTTTGGCCTACTAATATAGGTACATGAGAGAGGAGATTTGTCAAGCTAAGAGTGTTCAAGGTTTAGTTTAGTTTGAGGACATAATTTTAGAAACCAAATAAAATTGAAATGGAGAATTAAACTAAACCACAAAAGTTTGAAATCAAACCAAATCAAACTGAAATAATTTGATTTGGTTTGATTTGATTGGTTTACTTGTTTGGATCTTATGCTGGTTCACTATAGTTAAAGAGTCTACTTCATCATTATTTCCTAAAAAATAGTTATTTAAAAATTATTTGGAGGTTTTGATCTTCAAATGGGCCATTATAACTAAACATGTTACTTTATTAAGGACTCAACACTTTTCTTGCACACAATGAAGATCTAAGATATGTTATCTGAAAATAATTTGAGACTTTATACCTTGTAATTTACATAACTCACACTTAAGCTAAGTTTTCTTTTTTTTTAAAGGCACTTAACCTAAGTTTAGCACTTATATTATGCCTTTTAACTTAGTTCTATTTATTCTGGTTGGCTTGATTTATGAACAAGAGAAGCTAAACCCATTAATTCGGTTTTGATTTCAATGCAAATCAAATTTTTCAAAAATTTAAATCGAATCAAATCAAACTAAATTGACCAAATTGATTTGATTTTTTTGTTTGAACTGAATAGTAAACACTCCTATGACAATTTGCAATGACTGTGCAAGCTCGCAAATGATTCAGTCCATGAACTACGTGCAAAATCTACGGTACAATAGAGAAATACTTGTAATACAATGTCTTCTCGATACAATACAATTACTATTCAATCAGATTTTTTTTTTTTTGACACTTAAAAGGATACCATTCATTGAAGTAGAAACCGATCAGATGAAGCACGAGAACACGACCGGATAAAGTAACTGGTAACAGCACACATGACACGAGCACGAATAGAAAGTGCCAAAATTGGTATGTGGATTTCCCCAACGGGCCTGGCCCAGCGGTTTCTGGACCTTTCCATCTTGACGAGGCCTTGAGTTAAATTTCTAGTTTTAATAGTGTGTAAGAGTTTAATAATTAGTCCGTGATTTCTTGGAGTATATGCCGTGTGCATCATTTATTAATTTCTGTGGTGGATGTTCTAACATCCAGTAGTCGTCTGAATAAATGCGAAACAGTTGAATTATGTAAGAAAAGAATTTACTTGGCACTATTAAGTTTTGAATTTTCTCAACTTAAAAATTATGTAAAAAAATGTGCATATATTATGGGATCCAAATCCAACTCACACACGCGCACTCTCCAAGTCCCACTCACCTCCTCCTTCCCCATCAACCCCTCTCCTCACTCTCTTCCCCCTCCAACTTAGTAACAACAACAAAACAACGCAGCCAGCAACAAGGAGAAGCCACCGTAGCGGGGATCCTCCACCACCATCACAGGCACAAGCACATGAAGACCTTACGCCACTTCCCCACCTCGCCCGCCACCACCCACCGCCACCACCCTTCTCCCCTTCCATTCCCTAAACGCCGCCCCATCCAAGCCTCCTTCCCCTCCCCACCCACCCCTCCTCCCTCCGCCGCCGCTTCCTCCTCACCCTACCCCTCCCTCTCCGCCCAGCCGCCCACGAACCCGAAGCCCATGGTCGTCGTTGGCTCCGCCAACGCCGACATCTACGTCGAGATCGACCGCCTGCCAGGCGTCGGCGAGACCATCTCCGCCCGCACGGGCCAGACCCTCGCAGGCGGCAAGGGCGCCAACCAGGCCTGCTGCGGCGGCAGGCTCGCCCACCCCACCTACTTCGTCGGCCAGGTCGGGGAGGACGCCCACGGCCGGTTGATCGAGGCGGCGCTGGAGGGCGGCGGGGTGCGGCTGGGGCACCTCACCCGGGTCCCCGCGGCGCCCACGGGACACGCCGTGGTGATGCTCCAGCCGGACGGGCAGAACTCCATCATCATCGTGGGCGGTGCGAACACGAGCTGCTGGCCGGAGACGTTGCCGGAGGGGGACCTGGAGGTGGTGAGGGGGGCCGGGGTGTTGCTGCTGCAGAGGGAGATTCCCGACTGGGTCAACATCCAGGTCGCCGAGGTAATTCTAACTCTACTTCCGATTCCTATTGGCGGTTTGATCTGCATTTTTTGGGATTAAAAGAAATTGTTGGAGAAGCTAAAATAATAGAGGAACCTCTTGGATGATAATGCAGATCAAAGTTTGTTTGTTTTGCTCGTTTGTTAGGTCTGTGGATTTATGTGGATCTTTGAGTTCTGTAAGTTTCTAATGATCAGTGTGCTCATTTTCTTGAAAGGATGTTTCGTGCAGTAAAATTTTCTGAATGTTTTTGTAAAAATAATTGTTCTCTACTTCTCTGAAGCTTGTATTTGCTTTGATGAAAATATTCACAGGACTTATGGGTTAGATATCTCATAAGGAGTGAGGACTATTAGGTTGGGGGCATGGAATATTGAAAGTAAGATCACATGTGTATGTAGGGAGTGGAGAAATCAAAGGCTTTTGGGTGGGGAAAGCTGTTCCTTAATCCCCTTGACTCCGCTGTTGAGACTAGCTTAATGAAAGTAGACTGGAAGTCTGGAATGGAGAATGAAACACTGGACAAAATGAACTTTCAGAAATAAAAAGCAAATTCAGAATACAATCGAGAGCTAGTTCTCTAACCAAGATCGTTCCACATTATAAACTCTCATTTAGTATTAGTAACTCTAAACTTGTTAAAGAACTGAAGGTTTCAAAACATTCCCTGAATTCCTTCCTTTACGTTGGTTAATTTAATTACACAAAATGGAAAGTAAACATTCCAAATATTATGCTCTGGGTAATTTTTATGTCCATTAACACCTGGGGGAGATGCAACCCCAAATTTCCATGATTTTTGTTCCCCCAATTGATCTTCAGTTTCTCTGCAAACATGAAAGGACATTATTTGGGAAATTATTGCCCATATTCTTATATATTCTCTTTTTTCTTTTTGCTTATACCCCTCAACTCTCCCCATGGGGAGATAGAACCTACGAAAATTTTCCCCACCCATGTTTTCTCCCAATATTTTTGTCATCAGGCCTTGATCATATTGGACCTTATTTCTTCTAAAGGTGCCATAGTAAATAGGCATCTCCAAAATAAAACTCGATTACCTGTATTTGTTCCATTACTGTAGCTATCAGTTATCACCATGGAAATGGGAGTATTTGGTACTAACATGTCAGATCTTCTTGGGAAAAATGAAAGTATGAACTTCGTTGAGTTTCAACTCAAATGCATCTAGATTTAGTAAGGCCTTTTTCTTTGAGATTTGCAATCCTTTAAGTTGCATTCTACCAATTTGTGCTGGTCATTTTGTCTCCAAAGTCTGTTTCTATGTCCTACTTTTCAAGTATCCTCTGTTTGTAACTATGCTCTTGATGTGCACTTTACATGCTTAAACCATAGCAATCTACTTTTCCATCTTAACGCCAATGTCATCCTGGATGCCAGCACAACTAGATGTTTTCAAACTGGCTCCAAAAACAGAAATGTTTCTTGAGCCCTGATACATTTATTGATCACATGGTACATCAAAAATGTTCTCCATAACTCCCTTATTAATCTCACACCCTTTGTACAATAGAATGACAAATGGAAAGCCTCGAGTTAAAGAATTTTATGCTTATTATGAACAAGTATTACTGTATCCTCAAACTATTTCTGCCTGAAATTGTGGTGCAAGAATCCAGTTTCTTCATGAGCAATCTTCAATTTCTTGACTTTTGCATCCTTCAGGAACTTCAATCCAATGTTTTTTGTCTGAAATTTGTGAAAATTAATTTGTACCTTATCTGGGGCAACGGCCCATGCATCAAATATTACACTAGTGGGAACTGATAAACCGTCCATTTACCTAAATTGGTATTTTTCAGTCATGTGACATGGCCCCCACCCCCCCCACCCTAAAAAAATATATATCACTCTTTTTTCTGCAGCTTCGATATGAAATATATATATATATATATATATATATATATATATATATTAACATAGTTTCTCCAAGAGAAGTTTTTGGTCTTGAGGTATTAGGTTAGATCTTCTTTTCGATTAGCTGACAAAATTTGAGATGTTTTGCTTCAGTGGCTCATAGTGTTAATTAATGTGCCTTTTCATGCATGATTGATAATAATGGTTTCTGAGGTTTGTTTCTCACATGCTTTAAGTGATGTTTGTTCATGGATTTAATCCAAAGCTGGACTTCTTTAAGGTAGCAAAGAAGGCTGGCGTTCCAGTAATTTTTGATGCCGGAGGTATGGAGGGAGATATTCCCATGGAGCTGTTAAATCGTGTGGATATATTGAGCCCTAATGAAACAGAGCTAGCAAGATTGGCTGGACTTCCAACAGAGACCTTTGACCAAATTAGTCAAGCGGTTCAGAAATGCCATGGAATGGTAAGTTTTTAAGGAAAAAGGCTTTAAGGGTGTGAATTACTTTTTTCTCGGTTTTATCTTGAATAGAGAACACAAGGAAAGTTACGGAAATTGGAAAAGTCTTCTCTCTTTTATTTCAACTGCAATTTGTGGATCTATTTTTCTTGCAAAATTAAAAGCAGGCCATGGTAGTGCTGGAATTTGGGTAGAAGCTGCTGCATATATTTTCAGCATAATTCAACAGCCTTTTTTTTGAAAGAAATACAAATATTGATCTATGCTAGGGACATTTGTTTATTTATTGCCTTATTGTTCTTCATAGGTGGTCTTCTTTTGTATCTTGATTTATATCTACGCCTTTAACTTACAGTTGAGATTGGTCATTTGGACCATGATATTGTTGGCTTATGGCTCTTATCATATATTAAAGTAAGTAGGTCAGATAGGAGCAGGTAATAACCCATGCATCATATGTATTCATTCTTTGGGATGATGATAGAAGCCACAATTCATTAAAATGGAAAAAGTGTGTGTGAGTATGGGTGGGAGACATATGTCTTACAGTCTTGACATTTGTATGTTAACCATGTGTTGTACCAAGGTGATTGAGCAGAATTTACAGTCAAAATACACAAACAAAGCTAACAGTGTGAAGAGATATCCCTCCAAACTCTGATTTTCTGTAGCATCACCACATCATTCTTGTTACCGATTGCAAAGATGATAGGCCATTTTTCTGGATTCCAATCATTCTATGCAGTATCTCATAAGAATTGCAGTAATTCTTAAATGACCTGTTCTTTTCCACCTGATAGCCTAGACTATCATAGTTGTCAATCCCATCCCTGTTACTGTCTCGTTTTTCCATTAGGATGGGATCCCTCGCTGTCCCATACAATTTGACATCTCATCCCAGGTTTGTTTCTGGGCATACATATCCCAACAGTACATATAAAAATAAAATAACATAGAATAAACATATCACATGAAAATAACACAAGATCCATGCATTCTAATCTTTATAAGAGCATATTACAGTAATTTTTAGCATTAAAAGGGCTTGGGTTGGGTTTATGTATTCATAAAGGGGTAATATAGATAGGTTGGGACAAACAGGATAGCCAGGACATAGCAGAATGGGGATTGAGTGGGACACTGAATGGAATAGGATAGGAAGTGTTCCATCCTATCTGTATGCTCAGTGGGATTGGAACCATTGGATGGGAATGACAGCTTTGCAGAGTATTGCAGGCAGCAGCATACTCCACGTTTTTTAACCCCTGATCCTCTGGAACAGGCCCCCTTCTACCAAAACACTGGTTCTAATACATCCTTATTTTCTGTCTATCTCACCTGCGCATATCCAGTACGGATGCTTTACATATATACATATCTGTCCAACAGTGGAGTTTACCATTCAGAGTATATAATTAGGTATCCCAATCATCCTATGATCTTTTCTCTGATCCCCTTCCTCTGACCCACCAAACTTGGATCAGTCAGGTGGCCTGACCAACTGGCCTCTGTTCCCAGATTCCATGCTTGCATTTGTTCTGTTTCAGTGGCACCCTCCTAGCAAGGTCTGTGCTTCATTTGAGTTGGGTCCGGGGATGAGCGAAGTCAGCAGGAGAGGGAACCCCGGGGGAGGGAACAGGGGAGGGAACTCCGGGGAAGACTCTACTGGGACAAGGGAAGGATGGATGGTAGTGCAGAGCAAGAGCCGGCGCAACTCTGCTCTTCGGAGGCATAAGGTTGACGGTGGGCTTCCGGTAGACAGGGACGTCTGTATTCGGTGCTTGGGGAAGGGTCACCATGCGGTTGTGTGTAGAGAGCCTGTCCGATGCCTCCAATGCAGGGAAGCAGGCCATAGAAGGAGACACTGTCCTCTTCTTCGGCAGCCTTCCAGTAAACCAGAAGGGAGTGTCAGACAGGATCAAGTGACTGGTGGCCAGATTGCTGCTTCTGGTGGAGCGAGCAGAATGAAAATCCTTCCTGGCGTGGTGGAAATCCCGTGGTCAGCCGAGGTTGAACCAGCTAAGAGAATGTTGGAAAGCTGTGTTGTTATCTCATTCCGGGAGAACAGCAAGGAGGAAGCTGTAGACGATGAGGAAGCGAGGAAGAGGCTGCAGGTATTCTGGCCGGATGTCAATCTTTGGTGCATTCGTAGAATCGATATTGGCTCTTTCCTTGTAAGAACTGACTCGGAGTCGTGGAGAAGCTCTGTTTGCTCCACTGGGAGGCTCGAGGTGAAGGAAGGTGTCTCCGCACTCGTTTCACCGTGGAAGGTCGAGGTTTGCACTGACCCAGCAGAGGACGGTATCGAAGTGTGGTGTAAACTCTTTGGAGTACCCCTTCACCTCTGGAATGTTAATTCGTTCCATGCTATTTGTTCCAAGTTTGGGAGACTCAGAGAAGTAGATGGCAAGTGGCTCAGAGGGGATAATCTTTCATTTGCTCGGGTTAAAGTCTCCGTTGATCAGACTGAAGGTATCCCGGATAAAATCAAGATCTCAGCGATGGGTGTAGCATTCTGGGTACGTGTTGAGAAGGAAGCCTCTGTTTTGACCAAACAGCCGGAGCGAGACTGGTCCTGGGCAGACGTGGTGTGCGAGTACAGAAGATATAGACAGAGAAGGGATGGAAGTGCTGGAACAGGGGAGCCGGGCTGCGACTACCCTCCTGTTCTTGAGGAAGCTGGGACTGAATCTGAGAATGCTTCCAAGGTGACGAACTCAGTTGAACTGAGTCATTTGGAAGCGAAGAGTCAGGCAGAATTCAAATTGAGCATTCATGGCGGCAGAGATCCTAGGCCCCACGAAGGTAAAGGAGTTCTTGGAAAGGGCCCAGATTCCTCGAGCGGTAGAACTGAACAGATTTCGGCTCTTGGAGATGGTGCAAGTCTCATAAAAGGACTGGAGGAAGCCCAATACGGTGGTCCTGAGATGATGTTGACGAAGTCCACCCAAGGGTGTGAAGGCTGTGGGGTGACGGGCGAAGAAGATGAACAGGTTCGGAGTTGGATTCTGGATCCGGGTTCAGATGGGGTCCATTATGACCTGTTCCGTTTGGATCCTGACTTACCTGCGAACCGGGCTTGTTTTGGACCGGTCCGGGGGTCTGCTGTTAACCCGACCCTGAGCCGTCGTCGTCTTCCCCGAGCGTCTGCAAACGGAACTCGAAGAGTAAAACAGAGCATCGGAAGGGAGGTTCCTCTGAGCCACGGAGCGAGAATTTCCCCCTCAAATGCCCTGGTTTGTTTTAAGTCTTCAGTGGGGATTGACCAGGCAGAGAGTGTAGAGTTGAGTATTGGCCAACCGGTATCATGTAATATTCCTGTAGGGGAAGCATGGGTTAGTGACAAGTCGGAGGAAGCCAGACAAATCACTGAGGAGTCATTTGCTTCGATTGGCAGACAGGATGGTATGGAAGAAGAATGTTTGAATGTTGTGAGGAACACAGGGAAAATGCAGGAAGCAACGTTGAATGCCCAAATTGTACCCTACATTGCGAGTCAGGCGCCGCTGGCAGTACAGAAGGCTACTGACGAAGATGCTTGGATGAATGAAATTATTCTGTTGGGCCAACGCATTGGTGTGTCCTTTGCTGGTAGGGAGGTTATGGTCTTAAGCTTTCTGAAGAAACTGAGAAGGTATGATGCTCTACATCATTCAATCAAGAGGAAGGGAACGGGTGGAGGAATAAAAATAGGCAAGAGGGAAGCCAACTTCGTGAAGAACAATGAAGTTGTGGATACTCTAAGAGGGAAGAAGCTCAAAGAGGAGGGGAGGATCACTATTTTACCATGAACCTGGTTTCGTGGAATGTCAGAGGTCTTAATGGGAAGAGTAAGGTGAGAGCAGTAAGGGACCTGGTGCAATCTCTCCAGTTGGACTGCATCTGCCTACAAGAGACCAAAATGCCTAGCTTGGACAAAGACATCTCAGACAGGTTGAATGGGACGAAACTGAACGAGGCTGCTGTCCTCCCTGCAGATGGAGCCAAAGGAGGGCAGGTGATATTATGGAATGGGAATAAATTTGATGGGAAAGTATGTGATATGGGTACTTACAGCATCTCGGTATCTTTTTCATGCAAGAATAGAAGGATAAATAATGACAGCTGGATCATTACTTCAGTGTACGGGCCTCATACTGAACACCAGAGGGAGTCCTTTTTTGAAGAATTGTATAGATTGCAGTCCTTGTTTTCTGAAGCCTGGTGCATCTTGGGGGATTTCAACTGTGTTAGGTACCCTTGGGAAAGGTCAGGGAGACAGAAATGGAGTAAGGACATGGAATCCTTCAACCAATGGATTAGGGAGGTCAAGCTAATGGATATGGAAATACCGAACAAGAAATTTACATGGTCTAATCTACAACAAGTCAGCACACAATCAAGACTTGATAGAGTTTTAATTTCTGCAGAATGGTTCAGGAGATTCCCATTGACAAATGTTAAGGGGCTCTGTAGATTGGTTTCAGATCACATCTCCCTGCACCTCAGAAAGGAGGATAAGAAGGCAGGGTTCAGAACTTTCAGATACGAGCTGAAGTGGCAGAAGGAAGCTGAATTCAGAGATTTGGTGAGGGATTGGTGGGATCAAGCACCAAAGGCAGCTTCTGCAATTCAGAATCTCCAGGGGAAACTTAAATGGACTAGGAGATGTATGAAACAATGGGCAAAAAAGAAATTTGGAAGGGTTTCAACAGAAAGGCAGACTATGATAAGAAAAATTGAAGAACTGGAGCTGAAAAGTGAGTCTGGAGATTTATCTACACAAGAAGTGCAATCTTTGAAGGATCTCAAGAAGGCTTACAATGAAGAGCTTTTGAAAGAGGAAATCAGGTGGAAGCAGAGGGCAAAGGAACACTGGCTTAAGGAAGGGGATAAAAACACCTCTTTTTTCCATGCAGTGGCAAGTGCCAAGAAGAGATTTTTGACCATTGAGCATATCAAGGAAAATGGAGCAGTCATTGAGGAACCTGAGGAAATCAAAACCAGGTTTGTTGCCTTTTACAAGAACCTTTTTTCAGAAGACCACCCATTCAGGCCCCATCTACAAGAAGGGTTGCTCCCTGTGTTAGAAGCTGCTGATGCTGAACAGCTGTGT
Organism: Zantedeschia hybrid cultivar; assembly: GCA_030544215.1. Lineage (NCBI taxonomy): Eukaryota > Viridiplantae > Streptophyta > Magnoliopsida > Alismatales > Araceae > Zantedeschia > Zantedeschia hybrid cultivar. The sequence goes on from JARZZO010000004.1 coordinate 54,807,816, forward strand.
GAACCTTTTTCAGAAGAAGAAGTCAAAATGGCAATATTTAGCATGGACCCCAACAAAGCTCCAGGTCCTGACGGCTTTTCCCTTGGATTCTACCAATTTTGTTGGGATATTATCAAGACAGATGTGGTAAACTTTGCCCAAGATTTCTACGATAGGCCTGAAGGGATTAAACTTGTCAACTCCACACACATTGTCCTGATCCCGAAATCAGGAGCTGATAGAATGGTTGATTTTAGACCCATTAGCCTTCTCAATGGATGTTATAAAATCATGACCAAGGTTCTAACAACCCGGCTCAAGAGGGTCATCCATAAGCTAGTAGGGATCAACCAGTCAGCCTTTGTGCAGGGAAGATTCATCCTGGACAATTATATGGCTGCTCATGAAGCCATTCACCACTACAAGATAAGGCATAAGTAAGGTGTGTTGGTAAAGCTTGATTTTGAGAAGGCCTATGATACAATCAATTGGAATTGTCTACTCAAAACTATGGAGATCATAGGATTCAATGCTAAATGGATAAGATGGGTAAGGTGTTGTATTTCCTCCTCCAGGTTCTCGGTGTTGATCAATAGAGAACCATGTGGTTTTTTTAACAGCTCAAGAGGATTAAGACAGGGAGACCCTCTTTCCCCCCTTCTTTTTCTGCTCATTGGACAGATTTTGAGCACCCTTTGGGATAGTGCAGCTCAACAGGGCTTGGTGGAAGGGTTCAGGATTGGTAGAAGCCATATCTAATTATCTCACCTTCAGTTTGCAGATGACACTTTCCTGTTTACACCTGGAAGTATTGAGGACATCCAGAATATAAAGAGTTTGCTAATTTTGGTGGAAGTCATCACGGAGTTGAGAATCAATTATGAGAAATCTGAAATTGTTGGGCTGAACATGACTCAGCAAAGGGTACAGGATATTGCAAATTCCCTAGAGTGCAGGGTAAGCAACTTCCCTATCAAATATTTGGGGCTGCCCCTTTCGAATGGTGTCACTAGGATCAGGGATTGGGATGGTCTCATAAAGAAATTTGAGAATAGGCTGGAAGGATGGAAGAGCAGCTTTCTGTCTGGAGGAGGAAGATTGATCCTTTCTAAGTCGGTTCTTTCTTCATTGGCTTTATACTACGCTTCTGTTATGAAGATCCCTAGAACCGTGGAAAAAATCATTGAATCACTTAGGAGTTCCTTTTTTTGGGCAGGAGGGAAAAGGGAAAAGAGAGGAATGCACTTGATTGCTTGGAAGAATGTGTGCAAAAGCAAGGAGCAAGGAGGCATTGGCCTTTGTGGGATTGCCATCTTCAACAAAGCCTTGTTAGCCAAATGGTTGTGGAGAAGAGGAGAGTACCCGGATGCTCCTTGGGCTGTAATTGTTAATGACTTGTACTTTCATGGTGAGAGCAAAATGAGTTTCTCTCATTCTGCAAGATATAATTTATCTCCCATATGGAGGAGTATTCTTAAATGTGCTGATTTTATGGTCACCTCTTGCGAAGTCCAAGTGGGTAATGGCAGGGACATACGATTTTGGAAGGACAAATGGTGCTCAAATCTGATTTTGACTGTGGTTTTCAGCAATCTTTTTAGCATTGCCCAGAACAAGGATGCTTCGGTTGAAGAAGTTCTGTCTCACAGCAGTACAGGCCAGGTTAACCTAATGCTTAGAAGAAATCCTACTGATGTGGAAACAGAGGAACTGATAGTCTTGTTTAACTTAATCAATGGTGTTAGGATCTGCAGTGAGGTACAAGATAAGAGAGTCTGGAGATGGACCAATAATGGGCTCTTTTCGGTTAAATCCTTGGTTCAGCTTTTGAATGATGGTGGTACTAGGGTTTGGTGGAAGGATCTTATTTGGTCTAACCACCTTCCTAATAAAATAAGGGTGTTTCTATGGAAGATTGCCTGGAATAGAAGTCTTACGGGAATGAGGGCGAAGAGACTTAAACTTCCCGGGAGCTCCCTATGTATGTTCTGTGCACACTTTGAGGAAGACCAACTCCATTTATTCTGCAAATGTGGCATCATTTCCATCCAATGGAAGAGTATGTGTAGGGTACTTGGAATTGGTTGGGTGGAGCACATATCTGTGTTGAATCTGCTGAAATGGTGGACTGCTGCTTCTCCGTCAAAGGATCTCACACATGTATGGTTTCTATTTTGCCCGGCCATGTTGTGGACTATATGGTGTGAAAGAAATAGAAGGAAATTTAGTGACCAATTCAGCAGTGCGAATGAACTCTTGAAGAAGACATTCAGATGGGTGGAAGAGTGGGGACGTGCAGCTGGTATCCTGAATGATGGCAGCTCTGTTATTTCTGACAAAATCAGACTGTGGAGGCAGCTGATCTCTTAGTTAATCTTCTTTGTAACCCTGTTTTATCTTCTTGATAAAACAGCTTTTGCTACAACCTTTTAAACCTTTGGGACTTGGATGGGGGACTGTCCTATCCAAGAGTGTGCTCTCCTGGGCTTTCCTGTACCTCTTTCACATATATCTATGGAATTGTGACTTTTGTCACCTTCTAAAAAAAAGGTCTGTGCTTCATTTAAGGGGCTCCTCTTTCTACCCATATCCTTCTTCTAACTCTTTTTCTTGTTGATGAGGGCAGTTCCACTGGGGTTTTAAGTGAATCATGAAGCTCCAAAAATCCAACCCAAGTTCAGAATAATAATCGGATTCGAATAAAGCTTTCTAATCTGCACAAAAAGATTTTGGGTTTTTCACCTTCCCTTTTCAATCCATAAACCATTCAACTCAGTTTTGAATTTTTTGGACTGTCTGGATCGGATTATGGAAATATTATTTCAAATTGCAGTGCCAATCTCATCTCCTCTCTGCCTCTGTTCTGCCCATTGATTATGGCTAGGGTTTTGTACACCTCCCTGTCAAAGAATCTTGGCGGCCCAGAACGTCTCCTTCCTGCAGCCTTCACTGGCACTTCTACCCCTTCACTGGCCTTCACTCGAGGGGTTGCCCTGCAGGCAACAATAACCAAGCACTTTCATCATCAGTAATTTTCTTATGACCATCTAACTGTTTATATTTTATTCTTCATTTGATTCATTTGTTTTCACACTGGTTTTTGCTGGTGATAAAGTATAATTTCCTCCAGCCTTCTTTAATGCATTCTTGTTCAATCTTTGGTTTAGACATGGTGATGCGGGACAGGAGAGGGGGTAGACCGGAAGTAGAGAGAAGAGAGGGGGTTGGAGGAGAAGAAGACTAGGGTTTCCGTCCCGTCTCGGGAGAAAACACGCAACGGCGGCTCTTCATTTCAAAATTCTTCTTCAATCTTTTCCACGAGGGGATACAGGACAATATATAGACTCTTCAAAGAAACCCTAATAGGAAAATTACTAAACTACCCCTAGGACTCCGAAAATAACTAAAAAAACATGGAAAAATTACATATAAATTAAAAGACTCCAAATGGGCCCCTAATGGGCCAAATGAACTGCACAGTTGATGCGGGACAGGAGAGGGGGTAGACCGGAAGTAGAGAGAAGAGAGGGGGTTGGAGGAGAAGAAGACTAGGGTTCCCGTCCCGTCTCGGGAGAAAACACGCAACGGCGGCTCTTCATTTCAAAATTCTTCTTCAATCTTTCCCACAAGGGGATACAGGACAATATATAGACTTTTCAAAGAAACCCTAATAGGAAAATTACTAAACTACCCCTAGGACTCCGAAAATAACTAAAAAAACATGGAAAAATTACATATAAATTAAAAGACTCCAAATGGGCCCCTAATGGGCCAAATGAACTGCACATTGGACCTTAGACTCCATTCCAGCTGCTCCTGGATCCCCATCATTCTCTCCTGGTTCGAAAAAATTCGTCCTCGAATTTTAAAATGAGTCAATATCTATGGGGGAACGATGGTAGCATGCTCGGAAAACAACACTGATGACCCATGAATCATCGCGCGCATGAATGCTCCAACCTGAGGAGAAAATTGTGCCTCGATGTCGCTCCATATGTGGTCAAAATCATGCAAACTGATGACATCTTTAACGACCTTCGGCTAATCGACTACATCTTCCAGTAGCGGTTCTGTCTTCGGCCCATTCCCTTTAGTGGGGAAGAGGTCATTATCTGCTATAGGCGTCACTGATTCAACCTCCCCCAAATATTCATCTTCTAGGACTGGATCGGCCACATAGTGCACCTCCTTCATTTGATTTTCATACTCCTCAAGCATCGTTGGGTCGGCCTCATAGACAACATCTTTTGGCTTGGTCAGCTTGGCCAGCATGGCAGAAATCTTCTGAAGCTCACTCCTCATCTGGGACTTCTCGCGCTCCCAATCCTCTTGTTGAAACCTCTCTCGATCCTGATAAGTGGTATTGAGAATAAGAAAGGGTGCCTGGTATTCCTCAGGTTGTATTAGACAATCTCGTCCAGTATGATCAATCACAACTTGCCGCTCGTCTATCCATTCTCTACCCAAACCGATATATGAGCCATTGGGTATAATCTTGCACCATGCATCATCATAATACCTGACGGCTCGGGAAGTACTGATGCTCCTTAAGATATGGAAAAATGGCACATAGACTCGGTTTCCAGAGGCCCTTACGTAGTCCGTGTGGGAGATAGAATCCACAATAGATTGTAAAATAACGTTGCCGAACGACGTTGCCTCAAGATACACCCGAGTTTTCACGGAATTGGATAGCTCTACCTCAAAACTAAAATCCATGATGATAAAAGGTACCACTGGCCAAAGAAATGATGGACGAGGTCCGCCTCACTGTCAGGATGCTACCGGTACGATCGGTACAAGAATCGGAGCTCAAATCATCATCCTCGATATGCGTGCAAAAGGTGGCACGCAAAACGAGGTAAGCGGGCACTAGCTGCTGTGAAATCTGTGCGCTGGGATGCTGGCACGCAAATCGAGGCAACTTGGGTTGGCCTCGGGATGCACGATCGGGGGCCTCGGTATGCGTGCAGAAGTGGCACGCAAAACGAGGCAAATCTGAAAACAACACGCTGGATCCGAGTTGGCTTCGTCGAGACGGATCCGATGGCGCGAACGGTGCACAAATCGGAGTCCGGAAAGATCTCGAACGGCGCGCCCGAGCGTCCTCGTAAAGCGTGTAAGTGCGGCACGCAAAACGAGACGCTGCTGTCAGGCGGAGCGTACAGCGAGGTTGGCCTTGCCGATACGAACCCAACGGCGCTGGCGGCTCGCAAATCGGAGCACAGACGAGTTCTCGGCGATGGCGGTGCGATAAGAACCCCTAGTGCACCTCCTGTGCACTGTAGCGAACCCAAAGATTAGAACTTGGTTTGGACCTTGGAGCTGAGGGCTTGGACCAGGTCCTAACCCTGATTGGTCCAGGGGCTACACCAGGTGGCTCAGACCACCATCACTTTGGCTCGAACCAGGTGCCATGGGCTCGGGTCAGTCGAACCAGGTAGACGGTTGGACCGGGTCAACCCGGTTCGACCGGTTCGACCTTAACAGGGCACGTGCCCTTCTTCTTCGCCTCTTACATGCGAACCAGGCGGCGCTGCAAGGGCCGGAGTTCCAGCGGGCGGGTGAGGCGGTGGCGATGGCGGGGCGGAGCGACTCCGGTGGCCGGAGGCGACGTCGACGACGGTGACGGGGCCCGACGACGGCGGCTTCGGCGGAGGTGGAATGCTCAGGTGGCTCCGGCGGTGGCTAGTGCGGCAGATCCGGAGGTCAAAACGATGACAGAGCTGCGATCCGTGATGTAGAGACCCACGCGCTGTGAAGAGGGAGCTCGCGGGGATGGGTTGTGCCCGGAGCCTGCGGGTGGCGTGAACAGGGGGGCGTGCGAGCCGGCGGGCTCGTCCTCGACGCGGGAACTGCAGCGGCCCAGCACTCAAGCAAGCCTGCGACGTCGCGAGGTCATTGCGGGAAGGGTTCCAGCGGCAAGCGGGACGGCCCGACGCACTCAGTGGCGTGGGTTCCGGGGCCGGCCTCGTCGGGCTCGCAGGGGAGCGATAGGGGGCGGTGAAACCCGGGGGGGGCACCTGCGGTTGGCTCGGCCCGAGCCCGCGAGCAGCCGGGAAGGAAGCTCGCCTGGTGGGGCCTCCGACAGAGCCGCGGGGAGGGCGTAGGGTTCGTGCGGTCGGCCTCCAGATGGCGGCTCCTTGCCGGGAAAGACGAACGCAGCACAGAGAGAAGGAGAGAGGAGGAAGGTTCAAGAAGAAGAGAAGGCAGTGGAGGCACGATGGGGATCGGAGTTGGGCTCTGATACCAAGTTGATGCGGGACAGGAGAGGGGGTAGACCGGAAGTAGAGAGAAGAGAGGGGGTTGGAGGAGAAGAAGACTAGGGTTCCCGTCCCGTCTCGGGAGAAAACACGCAACGGCGGCTCTTCATTTCAAAATTCTTCTTCAATCTTTCCTACGAGGGGATACAGGACAATATATAGACTCTTCAAAGAAACCCTAATAGGAAAATTACTAAACTACCCCTAGGACTCCGAAAATAACTAAAAAAACATGGAAAAATTACATATAAATTAAAAGACTCCAAATGGGCCCCTAATGGGCCAAATGAACTGCACATTGGACCTTAGACTCCATTCCAGCTGCTCCTGGATCCCCATCACATGGTTTATGTTTTCTCTTTACTATCATCTGCTCACAGATGCTATTGTGATTTAACTACCTTGAGTGTTCCCATGTTTTTCTTTCAAAGAGACCTACATGAAAACTAAGTTCCAGCATCCAAATTCACACACAGCAGCAAGAGTTTGTTGCTCGAATTTTCAAAATATTCTTTCAGCTTGATTCGTTTCCTCAATGTTATGTCATTGCCTTTGGCTTGTCCCTACTAAGTGAGCCATTATTTTATTTTTCAACTTGTTCATTTTGTGCAGATACCATGCTGATTTATGAGTCTTATTAACTGGACATTGCCAATTGATAATTCAGGGTGTTAAAGAAGTCTTAGTAAAACTTGGTGCGAAAGGTTCAGCTTTGTTCATAGAAGGAGAGGAGCCAATAAGACAGCCGATTATAGAGGCTTCCAATGTTCTTGATACCACTGGTGCTGGTGACACCTTCACCGCTGCCTTTGCTGTGGCCCTTGTGGAAGGGAAGCCAAGGAAAGAATGCTTGAGATTTGCTGGTATGAAGGCTTTTTTTTTATTAGCAACTTATTATTGTCTCTAGCTGCCTAACAACATTTTGCATGCTCTTATTGTTGCCAAGTGCAGCTGCAGCAGCCTCTCTTTGTGTTCAAGTGAAGGGGGCCATGCCAAGCATGCCAGAAAGGAGTACAGTTATGAAGCTTCTTCAGTCTGTTTGAGAACTGTCCTTATATCTTACTTCCAAGTGGGGCATTGTTCGAGGAAAGAGCTGTAAATGTTTCAATAATAAATCTTGGTCCTTTTCTTCTTTTTAATTTAAATTTTTTTGATCAAATTTCCTCATGCCCTGATCAAATTCATGATCATTGAGCAATGTCCTGTGCCATAAGCATATTGATCTTGTTACTTTTGTCATGTCCAATCTGGACTATCTTCCAGTAGGTGATCCTTGCCTTTTCAGCGAACTGTCAGATAATTGCAATGGCCATCGAATAAACATTCTTGCCTACTGTCTTTTGTTTCTGTTTCTCTTGCATGTTAGAGCACTACAACTAAGGAGCATGTTTGGTGCACCTTTATTTGGAAATCACTTTGAGCTTTTGCTTCAAATATGAAAAATATCAGGTGGAAGTGGTTCTAACTGCTTCTGACAGACATTAATCGGCCCTTTCCATATAGCACCATTTTTTCTACTACATCCTCAAAATACCTGGCTTAAAACTCTTGAAGAACCAGAAGGCCAGACGCGTTTGTAATTGGAAGTGGACATGAAGGGAAAGAAATTTTTTTACAATTGTCCTTGTGGGCTTGATTTCAATTCACAGATCAAAGCAGTTGTTTTATTGCCTGCAATTATTTGTTCTCAATTTTGGGGCTTCACTGCTTGAAAGCAAGCTACATGATGAGGATACTCTGTATGTGCTGAAAAAATAATCCTTGATGTCTTCCTTGATGTGTTAATTTTATTCCTTGAGACTGTTTAGTTAATTGTGTGTCTAATCGAGAAGGGCATGGAGAAAATTGAAGCTTCACTGAAAAGTTTAGCATCAGGTATTAGGAGCCAAAGGTTTCTTAAGAGTTTAAGCAAAACAAAATAAATGCTGAAGCGGTGTTTTTGTACTAGGAAGAAGTAATCCTTGCTTTTTAAATGTGTGGAGCAACCATTGGAAATTCACCCAGAGACTCGTGCTATCGAATGGGAGGCCAACTCTTTGCGTGAAGGAATTTTTACTTATATCATCGTAACATTCAAAGTTTTTGAAGCATCTCATAGTGAAATTTAGCTTGAACTTGTTGGCACCTCTTGCAACTTGCACAACCCACAAGCACGTTAGATTCTCAAGGTATTGCCTGAAAATATAATCCTTCAGATCCCTTGTTCTGCATTTCTGGATGATGATTTTGAAGTGGCAACATGCCATCATGCATGAGTGGTTTTAGACACTTGCGGAAAATTTGGGGAGGCTTTGACAAATGTGATAAATTATATGGGATACAATCATCTATGGTCATGAGTGGGTTGCACTAGCACCATTCAAGGTCAAAGACATGTTCTCTGGAATCTTCCTCGTTCTTTCCATGCCACCTCTAGCCTTTTAAAACCCTAGATGTTTTCTCCAAAATCTGAGAGAAAGAGGAAGATAGAGGAGAGTGCTAGTGAGCCATATGGAAAAGTTCTTGAGAGAGCTACCTAGAAGCCAAAGAACTGAGAGATACTCCTTTCCACCTGCTCTCTATATAGGACAGGGAATTGCTCAGCCACATAGATACTCCTGAAAATCTATTAAGAGCCTAGAGCTTAATTCCACCCTCAGTGTACACTAGAGAGTGATCTAGAGTGTATTAGCGACCTCTTCTTGCCTTAAGCAAATATGGACTTTTCTTGGAGCTTCAAACAGCATGGGGTTCAGAACTTATCAAGAACCCATTATTCGGGCTAAAGAGGTTGAGGATCCAAGGAATATGCTTTTGCATTTCCCCTTAGGGTTGCGTGATCTGTGAAAATGATTTTTTATGAGAGTCTTCCAGACCATTTGTCACTCTCAAGACAAAGAGGTAAAACACAGGATCAGAATGACGATTGACCATATTTGAGAACCCAAATGCTCAATGATATGGAGCCAGTATAGGCTTAGTGTACCACTTTTGAGTCCAAGCTATCACCATTACCCTTGTGTTTCTGTCAATGCTATTTACCCCTATATGATTCTATGGAATGGATAATTGATAAGAAGGAACAATTCAAAGTAAATCATGTTTTAGAGTTTATGTACAATATTGTTCTAATCATTTAGGGTCTTAGTGTACACTGTGAAATGATGTAACATATTGTAAGTTGTTTTATAGTATTTTTTTTCCTTTTTTTCGAAATATTGATGTAAATTATATGATTTTAAAAACTCACTAGTTCATGACACTTTTTATCCAGCTTCAGTTTGTAGTCTCAAACCACCAAAATCAACATCCAAGAGTTTTAAGATGCAATTTTAAGATCAGAGGGGACTATGGTGATCTTATTATTACTGATCTAAAAGTGATAACATGATAATTACTTAGCTACAAGAAAAGTGGGAAGTATGGTAGCTGTAAATGGTTCTCTTTACCAATATTACATATCGTGGCTTTTCTTCTTTCTGATTGTATATATGTTAGTGTGTGAAAACTAGTGACCCCTATTGAGTCCTGCGCAATAGCCGTACATGCGCACATATACACATGCATGCTCTGGCACATAAAGACGCATTCTGTTCTAGAGAATGAGTTTCAAAGAACCTCATCTCCTCTCTAATTACCTGCACCATCATACTTCACTAAAAGTTGATTAAGACAAGTGGCAAGGGATGCTGCTCCTCTACTGAAAGCACTGTTTCTTTCCACCTTTATCTATCCCAATCACCTTCCATGTAATACCAATAGTGCAGGTATCTTGCCACAGATCTCATTCTGACCGTCCTATCTTTATCTTGGGACAAAGTTACGGAAGAGTATACGCATGCCCAACACATACCTCACAAATTAGAGTAACATTTGCTATACAATTAGGTTGTGCAGCAAATCTCACGTATGTTACTCGCACGTGCGTTTTGCAACAGACGACCATAACTACCGTGTGTTTTCCTAGGTCCGTTCTTGTTTTCTCATCCTTCTTATCCTGCTCGAATAAGGAAAACGGTCTGCCGCCAACCATCTCCCGTGGTTTTATATTGCTTCCCACAGGTGGGCCGCTAAATTTTACCGCATAACTCCTTGCGGTCGAATCACGTGGCCAACTCGATCAACTAGGCGGATTGACATGGTCACTTCCATAATATTTCGCTTGACAAATATATATTTCGATTGACAAATTAAGTGACAAATACATATATATTTAGATTGACAAATTGAGTATTTGTCAAGCGAAATATATATTTGTCAATCAAAAATCATATTTGTCAATCAAAATATGTATATATCAAACGAAATATTATGAGAGTGATCAAACTCGTCAAATTGGCCGAGTTGGCCACGTTGTCCAACCACAGAGAATTATGCGATGTGCTACACAACTTGATTGTGCAGTGAATATTACTCTACAAATTAATATCCCGGAGACCGTTCGTTTGATAACTAAGCAGCCCGTAAGGCCAGAACATATACACTCAGGTGCTGCCTAGTTTCACGTAAAACACCATGAAAATACTTTAAAGTACTGCATTGCATCTTAGTGAGACATATTTCACGTCAATTTAAATGACCCCTCAATGTTGCATTCAGCAATGCATCACCGGAACACCAGCTAACTCTCAAACGGCTAGCAGTATGGCATTTGCTTTGTGTGCATTAGCTCGCCGCCTGCTCAAAACGCAGTAGAGCCCAGATGCGAGAAACACAGCAAGCACAGTGCCCAACATGACAGCCGCCACCCCTCCAGCCTTCGCTCGGCCGCTGCCACCGCCCAACGCCGCTGGCCACACCTTCTCACGCACTGTGCTTGCTCGTGCAGCCCCAGCAGTGCCAGCAGAGCCCACGGGCGGAGGCGCGTAACCAGGTGAGTCAGCATCGGCGGCACTGCCGATGGTGGTGGAGGGGGACAAGGCCGGGTGGAAGAACTGGAAGGCCGCCGGAGAGAGCAGCATTGGATCCTGATAAGCCAAACCGTGGGGAGACCTGCCGCTGACCACTCGAGGAGAGGGTTCTTGGGCATGAGCAAGACACACAACGAGGCAGATGAAACAGATGAAGAAAGATGGCACAGAAGGGCATGCAAGGTAATACGCCAGTGCCATTCTTTCCTGCTCGAGATGCCTGTGAGTGGGTACTCTTCACTTATATAAAAGCCTGGGCAGATGAAACATAGGAAAGATGCAAAAGGATTAGCTGTCTCTTGGCTTGAGCAACCAAGGGGGAAGGCAATGATTTAAGAAGGTTTATGTGATGCCAGGAGCTCATGATAGCTGTATGCTTGGTGGCCTTCCCATGAACTCAGTGTAGTCATTTCTTTGCATTTTTTTCCCTCTATGTTCTACACATGAATCGGATTTGTTTTCTAAACGGCACAGCATGGCATCCAAACAGGCGTTGGAACTTTGCTTGGGAGATTAGCAAAGGTTGGACTTGGAGAGTTGGAGGGGGTCGGCTGTGTAAACAAGTGTGCACGAGCACAAAGGTGCCGTGATATTATGGGTGCTCAGTCTTTTATCTAGCCGTGCATAATTGCAGTGTGCGGGCGCATGCCGGGGAGACATCATTTCAGCCCCAGAGAAGTTTATAGAGATTATGATGATGGTAGGTGGAGTGGTGAAGTTTGTGCACAATTACCAAAGTAGAATTGAACAGTAATCTTAGTGTCTCATCTAATTGGAAGTATTTATAAGCTTTTACGTATTTTTGTTCAATGATTTTGAAGGTAAAACATTATGCCTTAGAAGTCATCTATGTGATTTTCTGGAAGTCTACCCAAAAATTTCAAATTAATGCTCCCTAAGTTAGAGTAGAAGATGGAGTCATAGAGAAAACGTTTACTTGTCTATATGACCATCCAAAATTGGTTAGCTTCACTCCTAGATTCCTATTCAATAATTTTTATATCGGAAATTGAAGACGAATGATCGCTAAGTAAAAGTTTTGACGAACATGTATTACAAATTCTTAGAGAAATCAAGGCGCTTCTAGAGACTTCTTTAAGCAAAAGTGCTCTCTATCCAAGGTATATTTGTAACAAGGTCAAGTGAAAGTTTGGAAAATAGAGGTTTTCAATTTTGACTTTGATAAATTTAGTTATATTTAGATTTACTTTTGAAGAGGATAAAACCTAGAAGTCTAATATTGGCTCAATAAGAAGGACTAATGTCTATTCAACCAGTCCACCTTAGGCACAAGAAAGGCCCATTAGGTCCAATAGTAGTAAGGTCTATGTCAACCACGGTCCTCGAGAGGGCCCATGTAGTGAGGCAATGGTCTGAACCAGTTTTCTTTGATATTCATTTCCCAAATATTTAGCTAAGGCTAGTGGTCAAGAACCCATTCCCTCAATCCGTAGTGGGGAAGGGGCACATGACCAGCCTCCTCAATCACCCAGCAATTGAGAACTATCCAAAAGTCGAGAATGCTAGGTAGTTGTGTCCTGACCCTCACCACTAGGGGCCACCTCTACATGTCAGCCTCTCGTAGTGCATTCATTATATACAGTATTGTTCCCTGAGTTAGGCACGTCTACCAGTTTGATAGGAGAATAAGAGCATAATAAGAGGTCTTATTCCTATAATAAGGTTAATTCTAGTTTGATGGGTAGAATAGCTTATAACGCATTAGAATTACTTATATTAGAATAAGGAGAATAAGCAATTTGACCCTAGACCCAATAATTGCTTATTCTTCCTATTCCACCAGTGGATCCCACAAAACTATCAAAGCTAAATGCCTCTTGTTCTAGTATACGCTATTCCGAATAACTAATTCAGGATAACCTATTCTGCAAACAAATTGAAGCTGTAATGCCCTCATTGATGCCATGTCATGATGAGAACTCATCCCTAAGGGAGTGTTTGTGTTCTCAACATTTCCCTAGGAAATAGTGAATCATGGAAAATATTTGCCTAGAAAACAAAACCATGGGAATTAGAATCATAGGAAACATTTCCCCAGGTGGGAGGTGAGGAAGTAAACTTCATGGAAAAAGGAAATATTCTAGGAATATGGAGATCATTTCTCCAACTAACTTTTACTCGCATTAGCAAAACTTATGAAAGTTTGTTGGGAAAATATTTCTACAAAAAATTTTAGAGAATGCAAAACATCTCCTAAAGGATAAATTGATTCCACTGAACCCAGATGTGGCCTCACAAAGCCAAGAGGACATATGCATGTCATCCCTGTAGACACCCGATTTTGGACATCCTGGTGGTCTTGTATTGGACGTCACTATGTAACTTATTTCATCAGTTTAACCCCTGACATTTGGACGCTAAATCTACACCTAAATCCTCATTTAAATCTCAACTATAATCATTTCCAATGGGCTAGGTTTTGATTGTAGATGGCAGGACAAGCCGTCGTCCATTATAACGGACGACATAGTCAACCGCCATCGATGTTGCTACCATGCCAGCCTTACCTGCCATCCATGTGCTTGGACGGCACACATGATTGCCACCCAAAAACCTGCGTGGCGGACTTGATTGCCGTCCATATTTTCAGATGACGAGGTTGCCCGCCATCTACTGGTAATTACCCAACTCGGCACACCTCCACACTCCCCCATATCCGTCGACCACCAGGGGCGGGAACCACCCTCTCAAGATCTCCTCCCATTGATCCATGACCATTAATAGGGATTTAGACCCCATTTTCCACCATTTTCTACCTCCTTTTATAAATACTCATGGGAATGCCCCATGGGAGGGGGGTTGAACGCAGAAAGCAAGGTTGGGCCCAGTGGAGAAGGCATGCTCTTCCAGGGACTACATCAATGGGGACGTCCAAGCTTAAATAGGAATGGGGCTTCATCTCTTACCTTCTCTTGCTCTGTTTCTTTTCTTTTTTCACGCATCATGGTCTTCATTTTACCTTAGTTTAGGTTTGAGTCTTAATTATATTTCTGTATCCTAGCTTCCATGTACACATGCTCATGCACGTATGCATTTAGGGTCCTCTAGATCCCTTTTCAAAAGAGGTTTACCTTAAAAAGAAAGGAGGTAAAGTTTACCTTAAAAAGAAAGGAGGTAAGTGGCCATACCACTTGGTCACTCTCCCTCCCTAAAAAACATAACCGGTGCGTCTCCTGTCAATTTTATTTTATTTTTCTAGCACTTGCATGGATGGTTATTGCACTTCAATAGTTCTAATTGGGCTCTTTATATGATTTTCTGTAGGAATTATCTCCCCGGATTGGTGCACGTCCACGAACTCTTCATCCCGGCCGACCGGCGGGGAAGAAGCGGAACTCATAATCCTCCTATACTAACAAACTCATGCGATCACCTAATCCCATGAAGCACGGAAAGGTAAATTGCTTCTGGCGATTACCTTGTTATTTTTCTTTAACCCTCGTATGTTAACATTGTAGCAGGCAGACGACCCTCCACCAAGGAGAGGCAGAGAGTGAGAGCCGCTGTGTCAGTGACAGGGGATGTTCTTGGCATTTACAATCCCATGAGTGACAAGGATCCAACTTGGATGTCCCCTCTAGAAAGCATGTAGCCCTTCTTCTCCAGGGAGCCCATATAAAAACCTCTCTAACCTGCCGCCATGTAGAAGGTATGCACTCTATCTACCTAAAATCCCTTCTAAGTCCTCCTCCCTATCAGGAATCTTACTTAAGTACCAGAGGGTCACTCTTGAGTAAACCCAAGGACCTTTGACACCTTCTTTTCTTGTACCCTCGTTAGAGGATCCACTACTCTTCTTTCATCGTAACCACCTAATCGCATATCAACATCCTAGAGAGTTTCCATCTTCTTCAATTTTTAAACTAAAACGGGTTCAATGATGTTTGATTTTAGTTTCCCCTTGATCATAAAGATAAAAGATAAAAAATAACAATATAATTTATAATTTATCTAAGTTTATCTTTTTTTACAATAGTTGGATGAAAGGTATTCTCTAAACAAAAGTGTTAATTTTTGTATATATGTTATACTTTTCATAATATGTTTTCATTCTTTGCTTATCTATCAAAAGTATGAAAAACTAAAATTTATCAGAATGTCTTTGAGATAATTTTGAACAACTAAAAATATAACTTCTAAAATTATAAATGGACTAGAGTTACTATAGAGGGAGTTCTAGTATAGAGTAGAATAAGCAAATCTGGATGGAAATGGAGAAAGGAAAGTTTTCACCTTTGGAGAGAAAAGAAAGTTGGTGAGAAAGGCTCGTGCGGTGATAATGCAAACACATTAGGTTTGAGTAGACATAAAAACCCATTTCATACACCTAAACATGATTTATGGACTTAGAGAAATAATGTTGTAATGCCCCATATCATTGTGGTTGTAACGGTCAAACATGATTGTGAAAAATTGGGCAAAGGTCTTTTCTTGGTTTTGTCTTAGATCAACATGATAAGGAATTCTTAACATAATTAGGAATGGATTTTCTGTCTTAAATTATTGGGACTTTGTATGTGTATTTTCCTTGTCTTAACTAATGGATAGTTTTTAAAACAATTTTAAGTCCAAATATACAATATTTTGGTTTCAAATTATCAACTTTATTAGTTAGTTTTTGTGTAGAGAAAATATAATTAATATTTATTATATAAATACTGTTGAAGGAAGGTTGTGGGCTTTTTCCAACAAGGTATTATCCATTTTACTAGCAAAAGAACAAAATTATGAGGCTATCCCCATGAACCAAAGTGGACAACACTTTGTTGGAGAGAGCCCATGGTTTTTTCCTTCAACATTGACGTTGTCTATGGGAACCTCAACCATAAGTACAAACTTACCTCCTCAGTAGGATGTGTAGAGGCATAGAATGGAATTCTTTAGTCCAACATTGGTTATTAAGAAGGGAATCTTGTGCTTAAGAAAGTCCCCCGCCTGCCTCTTAATAAGGCAATCTTATGCTTAAGAAGGTCCTTTACTTTCCCCCCAACAAAGTTCCTTTTCCTAATAAAAGCACAAAATTATGACACTATGTGTCAAAGTGGACAATACCCTGTTGGAGAGAGCCCACAGTCCTACAACAAGATATTGTCCACTTTGGACTATGAAGGTGACCTCATGGTTTTATCATTTTGTTAGGAAATAGTGCTTTGTAGGAAGGAAGATGAGAGATCTTCTTTATAGACACAAAATTGCCTTCTCGAAAATCGATGTTGGATTAAAGGCTCCTGTTCTATACTTCTATGCAGCCTTTTGAGAAGCTAACCTTGTGCTTATGCCTGGAGTTCTCACAGATGGTACCAATGTTGAAGGAAGGAATCGTTGGCTCTCTTTAACAAGATATTGTCTACTTTGACCCATGAATGTGACCTTACAGGTTTCGTTCTTTTGTTAAGAAAAAGGCCCTTGTGGAGAAGAAGGTAGGAGATCTTTTTTATAAGCACATGATTACCTTCTCAATTATCGATGTTAGACTAAAGCCCTCATTCTATGTATCTATATAAGTTGAAGGAATTGTAAGCTCTCCCTAACAAGTTATTCTTTACTTTGGCTCATGGGGGTGACCTCATGGTTTTGTCTTTTTACCAAGAAAAGGGTCTTTATTGGGAGAAAGGTGGAGCAACTTTTTCATAAGTATAAGATCGACATAGCCCCCTAAGAAGGTAAGTTTGTGCTTATGACTGGGGATTCTCATAGACAACGCTAAGGTAAGCTTGTGCTTACAAGCTGGGGTTCATGGCGCCAATGTTGAAGGAAGGAACCTTGGGTTGTCTCCAATAAAATATTTATCTAATTTGGCCTATAGGAGTGGCCTCATGATTTTGTCTTTTTACTAGGAAAATGACTCTTGTTTGGAGGAAGGTGGGGAACCATCTTTATGAACACAAGATTATCTTATCAAAATGTATATTGAAAGACTAGATGTAGAAATAAATGTTTCCACTTTTGCATCCAATTACTTATCAAAAGATTCTAATTCCAGTATATTGAAATGAGAAAAATATTTCATTGTATTCCTATATATATATATATATTGCTCAAATATTATGCGTGAATCAAAAATCAAGAAGTGTATTACTTACAACCCGTAAAGCTAAAATTAATATGCACTAGACTTTATTCCGGAATCGGGATGTTGGTTAAATGAACCATCCCTTGTAGACCTAAAACACCAGATAAATAGATAAGCAGAGAGGAAACACTTATGTTCAGAATAATAGAAAGCCCGTGAGGACAATGTCTGCAAAGTAAAACGGATAAATAGAAACTTCCCAATTAACACAAAAAATGGTTGATGGTAGAGTCCCCATCACAATGTAACACCACAGTCATGGCAAGGAGCTCTGTGTTTCTTGACATATTGTTGGTGAAATAAGAAGAAAAAAGATGAAAATTTCACTACCGAGTTTGCTAAGCTAAGAGAAAACCACAAAGTAGATTGCAATGCTCAAGGTTATGGCTGTGAAGAGGAAAGACAACATTATCTATATAATTATAGCAAGTTCTAATATGCCATATAGCCATAGGGAGGCAATTGAAGGAAGAGGGATACTCTCCCTTAAAATGAGTGGGGCCGTGAAGAGCAGTGTGTGCATGTGCACCCTTTTTTGTTGAATGAGGTAATTTAATTGATTAAATATTTACAAGACATCTTCAATAGAGAAAATTTAGACATGGATTTTCAACAGCCTCCAGTAGTAATAAGGTGTTCAGAAATATTTTTTTAATTTTTTATTTTAAAAATTATTCCATTGTCTTTTTTCTAATTTTAAAAGGTAGTGCATCTCTACTTGTGACATGCCTATCACGACTAACAAATTTTTTAAGGGATAATTTCATATTAACCACTCTTGTATGATAAATTTCAAAAACACTATACTTTTTTTTTTTTTGGCCCATTACCTTATCTAGGACCCTGGGCAGGCCTTTGAATTTTTATTGATTCAATCAATTCAAAATACATGGGGGGGACATACCACCTTACCCCAGGGAGATACAATAATAAAGAAAAGAAAACAGACCCCCCTAGTACAATAACCAATTAAAAGAGAAAATGAGGAATGCCAGACTTATCCATAGTCAACTCTCCTCTAACGGAAATAGGCAAAGTAGCAGCTGAAGTGAATGTCTGACTTGCCTGAGAGGAGCAAGAGAAGTTGGCAAACGAATCAGCTGTCTTATTACACTCTCTAACCACATGTTGGAATTGAGTATGCAGAGACTTTTTCAAAGAGCAGAGCATATCCCACCAAGAATGAAGGATCCACGGAATCCTCTCGCCATTGGAAAGGAGCGTAATCAAGACTTGACAATCAGATTCCACAATAATCAAAGAAATCCCCATGTGAAGACACATCTGCAAACTAATAATCATAGTCCTAATCTCAAAAACAAGGCTGCAAGTTATACCAAAATAGCCACAACAGGCGGAAATAAAGGACCCCTTGTCATCTCTGAGGATAGTAGCACCTACAGATAAACCTGGATTACCTCTACAACAACCATCAGTATTAAGTTTTATATGATTTCTAGGGGGAGATATCCAAGAAACAAGAGAAGGGGGTGCAGGAGAAAACTTATCCATCAAACCCAAAGTCTGTAAAGAGGCTCTCTCAGAATAAGAAGAAGCCCTCTTAGGATGAAATAAAGATGCAACTTCTCTGATGAGAATAATAGCCTATCTCAAGATATGGTCTTTGCTGCAAGTGGAATTGTCAAATCTGGCAGAGCATCTAACTTTCCAAATAGTCCAAGCAACAATAGAGGGAATAATACCCATACAAAATCCATAAAGAGAAGTACTAGATGCCTTGGAAGTGAACACCGAGAAAATACTATCAAAATAAGTTACGTGGGCATGAATCTGGAATGAATGAAAGAAAAAATTCCAGCAATATCTAGCAATATCACCCATAGCAAAGACATGATTTATAGTAAATACCTGGATGCCAAAGAAATCCCATATTTCTGAATAATAGAATCAAAAGATAACCTGCCAATAAGAGCTCTATAGACGAAGAGAGAAATCCTCTTAGGTAAGAGTGAGTGCCATATCTATTTGGTAATAGGAAGCTCAGGCCTGATTTGTCTGATATTTTTCCAAGCAGATTTAGTGGTAAAAAACCGTGTCTATCTGGCAGCCATATAGGAATATCAGGACCATGAGTATGAGATAGGTAGTTAGCAAAATTAATAATAGCAGATGAAATATCCATAGGGAGTAAATGTAGAAAATCATGTCTATGAGTAATGAAATCCTGAGCAATCCAATTATGAGCATAATCAATAGAAAACCACTGATAAGAAGATATAAAATCCCTGAGAGGACCATGACCAGTCCAGTTATAATGGCAAAATGAAAGAGTACCAATCCCCACCTGCCAGGAAGTGTTGTCCAAAACCCAGTGTTTGTGTCTAAGAATCATTTTCCAATGGGGAGAGCCATTCAAGGGACAATAAGACAGATGCTGACCCTGTAAGTAGTTGTTATGGATGTAATCACTCCAAACTCCCTTGTGAGAATAAATCTTCCAACAAAATTTCACCTTTAAAGCAGTATTAACCTCAGAAAGAGATCTAATCCCAATCCCACCTTCAGTAATAGGCCTTGCCAAATATTTCCATGCAATCCAATGTTTTCTTTGGCCCACACTAGAAAATCCCCAAAAGAAAGCAGCAAATGCTTTACCCAAGGCATCAAAAATATTTTTAGGGGGAGTTAGAACAGCAAGAATATGTATGGGGATAGATGATAAGACGTGCTTGATCAAAATTAATCTACCTCCTGGGATAATAGTTTGTTTTTTCAATTTGCAAGTTTCTTTCTCACCTTATCAAGAATATGCTAGAAATAGACTGCTTTAGCAATACCCTTATAAAGAGGAGCCCCCAGATATAGAATAGGAAAGACCTTATGTAGCATCTGAGTAACTGCAGCAATTTGATTAATCCTTTGGGTAATAGTGGATGGAGCCACATAAAAGGAACTTTTGTCTTTGTTAACCTGTTGACCCGAACATTTCTCATAAATATTAATAAAAACAAGAAGCCTGTAAAGCGAACCCTTGGAACCATTAGTGAAAATCACTGTATCATCAGCAAAGAGCAAATGAGAAATGATAGGACCATTTCTATAAGTAGAAAATGGAGTGACCAAGCCTCTGGAAAAAAGGCTATGAAGACCTCTGCTGAGTGCTTCTTCAGCCAAAATAAAAAGGCTGGGGGCTAAAGGATCACCCTGTCCGAGCCCTCTGGTAGAGTTGAAATAGCCTCTAAGTTGACTATTAAAAATGACCAAAAAGCAGCAGTGAATAAACAGATTCTTAATCAAATTAATCCAGGCAATAGAAAAACCATATTTAGCAAGAACATCAAACAAAAAGCTCCATTCCAATCTATCATAAGCCTCCATCATGTCCAATTTGAGAATAACATTGTGACCTTTGGTTCTTTTTGAGATATTATGCACCATTTCCTGAGCTAAACATATGTTATCACTGATATCCCTTCCTTTCACAAAAGCTCCTTGGAAGGGAGAGATAAGCTTGGGCAAGATTAAGGATAACCTCTTACAAACAATCAAAGATAGAATCTTATAAGCAAAGTTGTAGAGACTAATGGGCCTGAAATCTTTGAGAGTAGTAGGACTGTCACACTTAGGAATTAACACCAGATGAGTAGATGTGTAAGCCTTAGGCAAATTGCCACCATTAAAAAACTCAACAACTGCATTAAGGATATCATCAGCAATGATGTCCCAACAGTGTGTAAAGAAGTCTCCTGAGAAGCCATCAGGACCTGGGGCACTATCAGTACAGAGAGAAAACACCGACTCCTTAACTTCTTCTAAGGTCGGGATAGATATCAAGTTAACATTATCCTGATTAGTGACAATAGTGAGAATGTACTGTAGAAGACCACTGTTATTCATAGGAGTATGTTGTGAAGTAAACAACTTTTTATAATAATCAATAGCCATAGAAAGAAGAGTGTCTTGGTCAGTAATCTGGTTACCATTATCATCATTCAGTGAGTGAATAAAATTCCTTTTCCGTCTGTCAGTAACAATGGAATGGAAGAAAGTTGTATTTTGGTCCCCCTCCTTGAGCCACCTGAAGTGAGATTTCTGTCTCTAGAAGATTTCCTGTCTGAGAAGCAATTCATCAAGATTTTTTTTTGCAACAATAAGATCATTAATAGCATCATCAGACGGAGAATTATCAGCAGTCTCTTGCATGTAAGCAACATTATTTTCAGCCTGCAGAACAACATCAAAGATGTTCCCAAAACTGTCTTTGTTCCACTGTTTAAGGGTAGCTCTCAATCTTTTGAGTTTGGTACTGAGCTTATATAATGGAGATGCATGCAGAGGCCGAATCCAACAATCAACTTGATTAAAATCCTTATGCCTAATCTAAACTTTCAAAAATTTGAAGCGACCATGATGAGAGACAGTGCTATAAATATATTCAACGAGAAGAGGATTGTGATCATAGCAATTATGGTGCAAAAGTGAAATAGAAGTAGAAAATACGTCAAACCATAGCGTGTTGGCTAATCCTCTATCCAATTTAGCTCTGATACAACTAAGTCCTTGTTGTCCATTGCGCTAGGTGTAGTTAGATCCACTGAATCTAAGATCAGGAAGCCCACAGTCTTGTATAAAAGAATGGAAAGTATGGACAGAAGCAGGAAGAGGAGCATTGCCACCAAGTTTTTCATGAGAATACATAACAGAATTGAAATCCCCAATCACCATCCAAGGTAGATTAACAGTCGAGGAAAAAGAAGCAATCTCATCCCAAGTAACAACTCTATCCTGTAGATGGCAGCTAGCATATACGAAAGTAATCATGTGTTCCTTGAAATCTTTCACTTTGAGAGTGATATAATTATCATTGATGTGCATGATATCAATGTTAAAAGAAGATTGCCAAAAAATCCAAATTTTAGCATTGTCCATATTAGAAGCAATATGATTATGAAGTCCCAAACTGCATAGAGATACGCTGCATGGAGGAAATACCAATCATAGGCTCAAGAATAACAACAATCTGAATTCTGTTAGATTTGCAAATAGAAGTCAGTCTGCGAAGAGATGAAGAGTTACCAACTCCTCTAATGTTCCAAACAAGAGACTTAATCATTAAATTTAGTGTTATTTTTCTTGAGCCTTGTGCTCTTACGCTGGACCAAGTTGGGGGAATTAGACTCCTCTTGCACAGCCACGTTAATTTTGGCATGAGTATCAACAGTAGAGGAGAAAGATTTTTTGAATTTGTGGATTTCAAGTAACTTTTGGTTTTCCTTAGTCTGCGATGGATTTTCTAAACTAAGAGCATCCAAATCCGAGACATGACCCATGTCATGGTGAATAGGTTGAATAGTAACCAAATTGTCCTCCTCAAGAAAGGATGGAGAAGATATCACTTGATTCTCGACACTAATAGACGCTTGGACTTTAATAGGCTTCAGCTGAGCAATCAATCATGTCCTTGGTAGTCTCCTGGGAAGCAGCCTGAATAGGAGGATTCCTCTTAGCACAATTCGTATGTCGGCCATCATCATTAACCAGGTCCAACACTCGGTCCCCCATAGAAGTAATCGTAGGATTAGAAATTATATCAGAGGGAGGGATAGATATATGAATAGAAGGAATAATGTTGCTCACCAAAGACTCCTGGTGCTGGGGTCGTGAGGCAGTATGCAATTGCATATTATCAGGTTGCCCCCCAGCACCAGTAGCCTGTCCATCTGCAGCTAGCAAAGGCCCGTGGGCAGTGACAATCTCAGCAGAGGTTTTAACAGTTTCAGTAGTCGCTCGAGGAAGCGAATCCAATTGGCGGTCTCCCATGGAAACAATATTGGCAATATTCTCTGAGTTAGCGTAAAAAGAAGTAGAATAAGGCAAATGAATATTATTAATTGAATCATCAGGGGCTCTCACCGATGGCTGCTGGTGCCGGGGGCTAGAAGGAGCGTGCAGTTGCACTTCATAACGTTGCACCCCAGCACCAGAAAGCGGCTCCATGTGGGGTTCGTCAAGATGATTCAGCAGCGACGGGGGCTGTTGGTGCCAGGGCCTTGAGGTTGCATGCATCTGCACTTCACAATTGTGCACCAGTAACCCGTTCAAGAGGGGAACATTCATCATCGGACGTCTGTAGCCGTCCTTGCATATTCAAGTGCAATATCTCCTGCTCAGCTGGGATGTTCACGGCCGCCTTCAACTTATTATCTGCATGTACTTCAGGCGTCCGTAATGCATCATCGGAGTGAAGATTATCAGGGACGTCGGAAACCGGACAAAGAGCCTCGAACGCATTTGCTGTTGGAACACTCTCAGGCGCCTTCGAGATCCATCTGAGATTAGTCCTTCCCTGGCCAGGCATGGCCTTGTTGGTTTTCTCCTTGGATTGAGGCGCAGGCGGACATGGCAACGAATTCAGTGTGGCCACAGACCCGTCCGGATGAGACTTCGGGGCCGAGTTGGGATCACCAGATTTGTGGGAAGGATCCTGGGAGCTACCGTTCTTGGATCGACGACATTCAGAAGCTTGGTGCCCTAAAAGTCGGCAATCGGTGCAGTAGAGGGGAATAGACGGATACCCGATTTCCTGATAATAACCAGTTTGATCCATGCCAATCCAGACCCTCGATGGCCGAGGTTTTAGGACGTCCAGTTCGATGCATGCACGCGCGGATGAGGCATTAGTAATATGTGCGGTGCTAAGAGCGATTTGGAGAACACGCCCCACGTTGCCGGCGATAGATCCGACACAGGCTTCGTGGAAAAGATGAGGCTTCATGGCAGGAAACTCAATCCATATAGGAACTACAGTGGGTTCCGTCTCACATTCGAAGTCGGTTGTTCACTTGAGAAACCGGAAAAGAAACCCTTTGATAAAAAGTTGTTCACGAAGGAGAATTCTTAAGTAGTCTTCCTCACCAGTGCAGCGAATCAGAAGATGCCTGTTGTCCGAGGCACTGATTACAAATTCTTGTTGAAGTTGAAGCCGTTGTGAGAGAAGTTCCTTGAAATTTAGGATGTCCATATGGAGTATTCCCCACAAGAGCAAACCGGAAGGGAACAAGTGCTGCTGCGATTTCTTCAGAGGAGAAGAAGACGGCTGGTTCCCCCAGATCCGTGAAGGCAGGCGGGTGCACCTGGATGTCCAAGGAGGGGAAGATCTGTGCCTCCTTCAAAACCTGAGCGAAAGATTTCGACCCAGGTTTGAAACTCCACGCCGGCGCAGAAGAAGGGTGATGGGAGTTCAACGTAGGCTGCATGGGGGACTTTCCAGATGGCGGCTGAGGCTCCGAAACGATCTCCCGAGGCAAGGAAGAAGAAGGACAGTTGGGCAGCCGCTGTTGTGGGGAGGTACACGGAAGTTTAAGATGGTCAGGAGGGTGGGTTGGAGGGATGTGGAGCGGAGGAGGGGGCCGGCCGCCCCCCTCAAGACCGGCCATGGCCGGCGGCTGCGAAGAGAAAACCCACAGTTTCTCTCTCTAGAAAACACTATACTTGTTTGCTTGTTATCCTATATTCCCTTACGAAATAATATACTCATCAAACGTGTCATTTTAGTGACATCTAAGAAATATTTATACATTTCAAATGTATTGTCTCCATGGTAATTTTGAAACATTATATTTACATATTAGGAAGGCATATAAGATAATATATAAATAAACATCTTCAATTGACCTAGTTATAATATATAAACAAGCATCTTGAAACCCTGCACAGCAAGGGGCATTGCAACAAGTATTTTTCCTTCAATTTAGTCCAAGTTCAAAGGGATCTGTGTGCAGCTTTGGATTGCACACTTAGATCACTCAAGTTTGTGATCTCCCCTTTTTCAACTTCAGTTTGGCAAATTAAAACAAAAAAACAAAAACACCTTGCTGCATCACTCGCCGTCATATGGCCTCTTAGATCGGACGCCAATGTTGGCACGGTGCCAGTTATCCAATCAAAGATCAGATAATACAGTTGTGGAGTTACATGCATCTTAAGACATTCTTGGTAAGGGGAAAGACTGATATCTTAGATAGAGGATCATGTATTAGAACTCAGTAAGTGCAGAGAGAGGAGTTTGCCCTTCCCATGAAACTCTTCCTATTCCTCAAAAAGTGTTTTCTTGAAAAAAAAAAAAAAAAACATCTTCTCATTTGTACTTACCTAATCCCATCCTCACCTACACTTACAGGAACATGAGTCTATTCTAATTGTCCTCAACCCCCTCGAGAAGAATTGAGTTATGAGGTACTCTCATGCTTGTTGTACGTGGATGTATCCATGCACAGAGAAACCACCAAGATACTAACGGATACGGATGCTGCAAACCCTTTCATCTCGAAGATGGAAGCAAACCATTAAAACTCTGTAAACTTAATTAGAATGGACATAATGTTCCTCTTGTGGCTAGGGGAGTTCGATCGTTGGAGCATGTGCTTAGACTTCTGTGTTGCCATCTGCATACCTACAACGTTTTAGGCATCAACTTCCTATCTAATCCTTACATAAACAAATCATATATCAATTAAGCATAATTAAAGACTTTCTAGGTTCAGTCCTAAACTTACCATGTGGAAGCACTTATTCCTCAGGAGCATGGCTAAAGGAATGGGATATGATGCACGAAATAAGTAAGCATAGGATGACAAAACTGTTGGAATCTTTATATTCTTGGAGACACTTCTTTTTTAGAAGTTTCCCTGATAATTCAAAATTTACAAGAGCTCCTCTTTTGAGAAACCTCTTTAAAGAATTGTTTTTCCTCTTTTAAGAATTCTCTTTAAAGAATTCCTTCTTTTCCAAGTTTCTAAATCTCTACCTTCTTTAAGAGTTTTTTTTTGGTTTTTTAGTTTTTAGTCTAGTCTACTTAATTTTGGGAAAAACACTCTATAACCTCCATATTTAGTGAAAACTTCCTATAATTTCACTTTTATTCAGAAAAGATTCTTTTTTAAAGAGTTTTTTTTCAAAATAGTTAAAAATATCCAAGCACTTTTTTAAAAAATATCCTTGCAATTAACCTTTGTTAATACTTCTATCCTTTCTTCAACTTTATTTCTCTCTCTTTCCATTTATCTCTCATTCTCTCTCCGGCAAAATGTGCCAATCAAGAGAGGAATTCCTTTTTATAGAGGTATTTGTGTTCATTGGGTTTGAGTTGATCTGCACTAAGTTGCGGATGTTATAGCATTACTTTCAGCACTTAACAATATTCAAAAGGAATACATGCAGGTAACACTTGCTGTACGGTCGCGAGTACAGTAATTGTTGCCAATGTTAGATCATATTTTATATGATTTGAGCAATTATATGTAGGGAAGAAAAAGGTTATTTAATAGTGAGGATAATAGTTATATTTTTATCTTCATCTTTAAGATAAAATGTATATCTTTAACTTCCCCCTAATTTGACTATTTACAAATAAACCCTCCTAATTTGACTATTTACAAATAAACCCCCACAATTGCAACTTTCTTACAAATAAGTCCTTTTAAGAGCTTATTTGTAACACTCTCAGGGGTTTATTTGTAAGTTTCAGGAGCCTTGCACTAATTCACAGTAAATTGTAGAGGTTTATTTGTAAATAGTCAGATTAGGGAGACCTATTTGTAATATGATAAAATTATAAAGACTTATATATAAAAAAACTCTAACTTTTAACTTCAAACTTATCATGTAAATGAATATATAACATAACAAAATCATACCTATGAAGAAAGTAAAGTCATACTTAACAAAGAAAGTAAATTAACAAGTTTATTAACTACACGTAAAAAAAGATTTAGAAGGTAAGGACTATGCCATATATAAATATATATTAAGGTGCCATGTCTTAACTTCCACATTTGTCAAAAAAAATTAAATATTTTATATTTTCATAAATATATTATATTGTAATATCATAATACAAAATATAAAATATGTTTTCATAGATATATTATAATATAATATTAAAACATAAATATAAAAGAATGGATAATCTGGTTACAAATATAGAAACAACTCTTTCCTTTTCTTTATCATAAATAAAAAGGATAAGGATAGTATTTTTATCTTTATCCTTAAATTTATATCCTCATGTATGTCCTATCAGCCATGGATAAGGACATATATTTCAAGTTATCTTTTTTTGTTTTCATCCCTAATTATATGGCATATGAACATGAATGTTTATTTTTAGCAACTAGTTTAATGAGATATCAAGATTGAATGATCCTGTTCATAATGCTTTAGAGATTTTGCATACATAACCCTAAAAACTAGCATGCTTTTATCTATACCTCCTGCCCCATATATTATATGAAATACCCATGAAAACTCAGGAAAGCTATGCCTCTCCATCAAAATGTCGGAATATACTAAAACAAATAGAGATATTTTCATATATATAAACCTAAATTCATTGGATTGTTAAATTTTGAATTTTCCTTCATATTCTATATTCTTTCTCATATTTTTTACTTTTTTGAGTGGAGAGAAAGAGAACATATAGTTTTTTTGATAGTATTTATTACTGTCCTTTTCCCCTCATCTCTTTTTGAAAAGTGCGTATTTTTGTCACAAAAATATTTTTGTAATGCCCCTGCCCTGTCGGCCCGGTTCGGTCTTGTCGGCCTATGACGAACCATCAGTTCTAGAAAAACACCACAATGGGAGCAACCCAAACATCATCTTAGTCTAGGTGAGCACTTCACATACATCCATGAACACCAAGATACAACCTTCATAACCAAAAATCATAATTCCACGATATTAAATTACAATTGAAATAACAATAATGTCCAAGATCTCTATATATCTAAACAAATTAGATTTCATCACTTGAATCTAAAAATCAAACCCTATTACACCTCTTGCTAAAAATGTGAAATAAAAGGAAACCTATGTTTTCTAGATCACTCTTGGATCAAACTTTAAGTATTCCCTAAAGCCAGGCCTCAATCCTCACCTGAAAAACAATTAGCTAGCAAGCGTGAGTTCACAAGGAAACTGAGTACCTCATAATCCAATGAAATCACAATTTTGCATATCATATAGCATCAAGGTAAAACATCACATGATAACATTAATTAACTAAGCATAGAGATAACATATACATAGCTTCTTCATTTTAAGCATGATTCGTTCATACATAAACATGATATAGAACAATAAACATTCATACACAACATTCAAAGAATCTTTTTTGCATACTCTTATAGTATATAAGAAAATACTTAAAAATAGATTTTATTTACTTAAAAATAGCTACGGAATCACGGTTAGTCATCACTTACCTCAAACTACGCAATCCACATACCACGCCTAAGCACCACTAGAACCTCCCTCCTCTCGTAGCAACATTGCCACGCCACTCCTCTTGCGCCGCCGCCTGCGCACAGACGAAGAACACCACGAACCGATCTCTCTCTCTCTCTCAATCGTCCTCTAACTCTCTCTAGGGTTTATAGACGCACTAGAGGGTTCTAAACATGCAGGGGAACTATATATAGACATCTAAGTTGAGTTCTAGGTAGAGAAGAATCGCTCCTAGAAGGAAACAGTTGAGTTCAGTTCGGATTCAGCTAAACATCTAAATAGCATCAGCCCGATATGACGCGTTTAAAGTGTTAAACCTCTTAATCGCGTCAGCATGGTCTAACATGTTTCACTCACCTACCTTAATCGCATCATACACAGTTGACGCGAATAAAACTTCTATCTAGATCTCTCTAATGGGCTCCTAACGGGCCTAACTAAAGAACTAACACCTCGAGTGTTACACCCTCTCCTCCTTAAAAAAAATTCGTCCTCAAATTTCAAGCATCACAACCAAACCATCAAAGCAGTACAACCTATTATCTACTTACTAATTCGTGCTTCCCATGCCATCCTCGGTAGGTCCCATACTATCTCTTGTCAAAGCAAAAACTCGTGCTGGGGCTCTCAGTCAATTCGGTGTAGTTGTCGATGTAGCCTTCATCTTGGGACAATCTCTGATCCGATGGCCAGTCTCGCTGCATCTGTAGCGCTTGCCTGCTGCCGAAAAGCACTCTCTTCCATACATCTTCCCGCACTTTTGACAAGCTGTACAAGTTGGTGCGTCTCTAGCTGCAGGTGGTGTCGTTGTCTACGCTACTTCAAAAGTCTCTCAGGACTCGAGCTTCTTCCTCTTCAATGATGGTCCTTTGTCCTCTTGGTGCCGCTTTGCGCTTTTCAAGAAATACCTTGTGCTATGCTTCTTACCGACAAGCTACTTCCACCACTTCTTCCATCGTGGCAAACTTATGAGCCACAAGCTTCGATCTCACGAATGGCTTCAACCCCATCAGGAACTTCTGTGTCTTCTACCTCCCATCAGCGCACATGTGGGACGCATACTTCGCAAACTCGAAAAATCTTGATTCGTGCTCCATCACACTCATCGGCCCCTAAGTCAAACTCAAGAACTCCTGAACTTTCTTATCATGAATGTGCTACAGAAAGAGCTTCCCTCTGAAGGTTGCCAAGAAGTCTTCCCACAAGATCTCCACTTCCAAATCAGTAAACTTCGTTTTCAGCATCGAAGCCCACTAAACATCAGCATGCTCCTGAAGCATATAGCTCGCCAAACTAACCTTGTCCTCTTCGGTACACCTGATCGCCTAGAAGATCTTCCCCATCTCCCTAATCCAATTCTCAACCACAATGTGGGTCACTCTCCCCCTTAAATGACGGCGGATCAATTCTCTTAAAACACTTCATCGCCATTAGGCCTTGTTGATTTTCATACTCCTCCGTTCCTATATGTAACGACCCGCCACCCTATAATCGGGGATCCGATTACTAAATGGGTACCGAATCATTAATTTGGGACCAAACCAGGATCTTGTAAGTCTGGGAAATAAATAATAAACTAAGCTAAACATTCACATCGCATTGAATTGAAATAAAAGTGCAGGAATTAAAATTATTACAATGCGACTCGATATAGCAAATAATTACATTCTCCAACAGAAGGAAATAATTAAACATACAGGCCAAAGATAAATAACAACTACATCGGGGCATACCCCGGAACAACCGCTGAAGGCACACCACCTGGCCGCACACGCTGATCTAAGTCTGCTGGGAGTCCTCACCTGAAAACCGCAGGGGTGAGTCTCAAGACAAGACTCAGTAGGGATCCTTCGATCCCCACTGCCCACGCACACACCCACAAGCGTAAAGTACAGCTAACGGTAAAGTAACAAGTGTAGTAGCAGGTACAATATCTAATTCTCTACGTGAGAACACATGCAGTCGAAATATAATAATCATGCACATTTTAAACCAACCGTTAGAAAATCCACAACTGTAGTCTCGATAGAACCCGCCGACCGTACAAACAACGGTGGGAAAAACCTCGACCCGCTGAGACCAAGGAGTAGCCCCTCGGATAGCACGCTCGCTACTCCGGCCCAACCGGCTCAGGTGACTGCCCCTTCCCTCAGCATGAGTGACTCTCCGAATGTACCACTCCGACACCGGTACTAGCTGACCCCGGGGTTCACCAGGTGACCCTCTCTCACTAGGCGTCACCCCGCCCACGCCCCCACCGGCGCTGTGCTCACGCCCCCACCAGCACAGGGTGATAAATCGCTACAATGTCACTCTAGGTCCACAGTAACACAAAACCACCAAAACTCAGCACTGTACGATCCGGTCACGTGAAAAGTCCGCGATCGTATAACACACATGTGACACCATCCGGTCATGAAGAATCCATCTCCACCGGGTACACTAAAACATGCACTAACCATCATCTAACAGTATGAACACATTTTACTGGCATGAATTAGTGGAATTCTGTCTTGAATCGCGTCTACCGAGGTCGACGCCATTCAAGCTCCATGTACAGGTTCGTATAAATCAGTTCTCAGAATCTGGCTTTGAAAGGCGTCGACCCTCATGGTCGCCTTTCAAAAGGCGTCGACATCCCCAGACGCCTTTCAACACGAAAATCCAGAATTCCCAAGGCCTTAACCAGGGGATTTCTGCCGTTAAACCGCGTCATGGATGCCCGACGCCGTTCAAAAACGCGTCGTTTACCCATGACGTCTTTCAGCCACAGAAATTCCAACCGGGCAGACTGTCTGTCAGTCAATTCCTGTCTAAAAGACGTCGTGATGGCCCGACGCCCTTCAAAAAGGCGTCGTCCATGCACGACGTCTTTCAAACCCAGGAACCAGGAACGCCCTAAACCCGAGGACTCCCTTTCCAATCCCAAATAACCCCAAAAATCATTCAAACTGGAGGGAAACGAAGAGCAAGACAATTCATAGGCAAACACCCCCATAGAATTCCTAAACATGCTCATTCTAACCCCCAAAACCGAAGATTTACCACATGCATATTGAGGAAAACGTGATCTTAAACACAGTGCCACGGGGAACGTCACCCTACCGGACACTCGAACGCCTCCGAGCTTCAAGCCGCCCGCCTGTCTCGCCCCACGCCGCCGCCGGTACCGCCGAGGTCGTCCTAGCCCCACCGTGACGTCGGCCGCCGTCCGGAGAGTAGAACGCCGCAGTGGAAGTGGAGGTGGTAGGGGTAGAAACCAGGTAGAGGATGGAGTGGAGGGAGAGGCGAAATGGTGTGAGGAAAAGAGGGAGGAGGAGGAGATCGCCGCCGTCGCCGGAGGAGAAGGAGAGTAGGAGAAAAATGAGGGAAAGAAGGAGGGCTCGCGGGGTTAACCAGAGGCTGGCTAAAACGCGTCGACATGCACGGACGCCTATCAGGTGACATGACGGCCGCTTTGACAAGATTCTGAAACGCGTCGTCCTTCACAGACGCCATTCAGACAACTTGTCAGGGCCGTACTCTGACACACCCAGAGTCGCAGTCTGAAAGGCGTCGACCCATACGGACGCCGTTCAGACGACCTGACAGGGCCGTACTCTCGCGGCCCAAAGTCAGTCCACGTGGCACCCACGTGGCAGAACCTGAAACGCGTCTGCCATGGTGGACGCCGTTTAAACCGCGTCTCGCGGGCTCGACGCGAAACAACACAGAGTTCCAGACCCCACTAGGGCCAGAACTACAGGGTCCGACCCCGAAAACCGAATCCGAAAACCTCAGTCCTTACATTCTCCCCCCCTTAAAAGAATTTCGCCCCCGAAATTGACCGCTAGAATTAACAAGGTTAAAACATGGATACAAGTTCACAGGGAGACTTACGAAAAAAGATAAGGAAATTGCTCCCGCATCTCATCCTCTCGCTCCCAGGTTGCCTCACCTCCGGAGCGGTACTGCCAAAACACCTTGACCAACGGTACGACCTTGTTCCGCAGGACCTGATCTCTGCGATCCTCAATACGAACCGGATACTCTGGGAATGACAAATCCTCAGCGACCTCCAACTCTGAAAAATCCAACACATGGGACGGGTCCTGAACGTACTTCCTCAGCAAGGACACATGGAACACATCGTGTACTCCTGCAAGACTGGGCGGCAAGGCCAGCTGATATGCGGTTTCCCCAATTCGAGCAAGAATGGGAAAGGGTCCAATATATCGCGGACTCAGCTTGCCTCGCTTCCCGAATCTCATCACACCCTTGGAGGGTGAGACTCGGAGAAACACGTGGTCCCCAACCTCAAACTCAAGTGGTCTCCGTCGGATGTCAGCATAACTCTTCTGTCTGTTCTGAGCTGCGGTCAACCTCTGCCGAACCGTCCTGACAATCTCAGCACACTGCTGCACTAACTCAGGTCCTGCTATCTGCCTCTCACCGATCTCGGACCAACACAGCGGAGATCGACACGGCCGCCCATACAAAGCCTCATAAGGCGCCATGCCGATGCTAGAATGATAGCTGTTGTTGTAGGCAAACTCCACAGTGGACAAATGTTGTTCCCACGAACCTCCCCAGTCTAGGCAGCACGCCCTGAGCATATCCTCCAAGGTCTGAATAGTCCTCTCCGACTGCCCGTCAGTCTCTGGATGGTAGGCCGAGCTGAAAGCCAACTGAGTTCCCAACGCCTGCTGAAAGCCCTTCCAGAATCTGGAAGTAAACCTCGGATCTCGATCTGATACAATGGACAAGGGTACCCCATGCAGAGAGATAATCCGGTCCACAAACAACTTAGCCAGCTTGCCGACCGACCAGTCCTTCCTAATGGCTAGGAAGTGTGCCGACTTGGTCAGCCGATCAACGATGACCCAGATAGCGTCTCTCCTGCTAGGGGATGCAGGCAATCCCATCACAAAGTCCATCGTCACATGCTCCCATTTCCACTCAGGAATCGGCAAAGGCTGCAGCAACCCTCCAGGTCTCTGATGCTCGGCTTTAACCTGTTGACATGTCATACATCTAGCCACATACTCAGCCACATCTCTCTTCATACCGGGCCACCAGAAGTGTCTCCTCAAACAGTGATACATCTTTGTTGTCCCGGGATGCACTGCATACCTCGAACGGTGCGCCTCATCAAGAACACACCTGCGCACGTCTTCCTCAGTCGGGACATAGAGTCTGCCTCTGAATCTGACGGTACCATCATCCCACAACTCAACCTCAGGCCTCTGGAGGATCTGCGGTAACTCAGCATCTGCCCTCTGAGCCTCAATCACAGCGTGGTACACAGCCGGTCTCACAGTCAAGCTGACAAGTACTGCTCTATCCTCTTCACGTGGAACTCTAAAGGAGGATTCCACCACCTGCTCAAATAATTTCCACTCCTGAATCATGAGGTATGACATGACCGTCTTCCGACTCAAAGCGTCCGCTACTACATTCGCCTTGCCCGGATGATAAGAAAGGTCAAAGTCATAATCCTTGATAAACTCCATCCACCTCCGCTGCCTCAGATTCAGGTCTCTCTGAGTGAACACATATTTCAAACTCTTGTGATCTGTAAAAACCTGAAATTTTTCTCCGTATAAGTAATGCCTCCAGACCTTCAGTGCAAACACCACAGCTGCAAGCTCCAAATCATGAGTAGGATAGTTCTCTTCATGCCTCTTCAGCTGCCGAGAAGCATAAGCAACTACCCTGCCATGCTGCATAAGGACTGCTCCCAAACCTCGACGGGACGCATCTGAGTAAACCACAAATCCACCTGACCCAGATGGAAGCACCAACACTGGGGCTGACGTGAGACGAGTTTTTAGCTCAATAAAACTCTGCTCACAATCCTCAGTCCATACGAAACGAACTCCCTTTCGAGTCAACCTCGACA
Organism: Zantedeschia hybrid cultivar; assembly: GCA_030544215.1. Taxonomy (NCBI): domain Eukaryota; kingdom Viridiplantae; phylum Streptophyta; class Magnoliopsida; order Alismatales; family Araceae; genus Zantedeschia; species Zantedeschia hybrid cultivar. The sequence continues at coordinate 54,842,169 of JARZZO010000004.1, forward strand.
AGGGGGCCGCTATCGAAGAGAATCCCTGAACAAACCGCCTGTAATATCCGGCAAGCCCCAGAAAACTCCTGATCTCAGTCACTGAAGTTGGCCTGCTCCAGTCCATTACTGCCTCGATCTTGGCTGGATCCACTGCGATGCCTTCACCAGAAATAACGTGCCCGAGGAAGTGCACCTCGTTCAGCCAAAATTCACATTTGCTGAACTTGGCGTAAAGTTGGTGTTCTCTCAGAACCTGCAACACTGCCCGAAGATGAGCAGCGTGCTCTTCCTCAGAAGAAGAATAGATCAGAATGTCATCAACAAACACAACCACAAACTGGTCCAGGTAGGTCCTGAAGACTCGGTTCATCAGATCCATAAAGGCCGCCGGAGCATTGGTTAAGCCGAAGGGCATAACCAAAAACTCATAATGCCCATACCGAGTCCTGAAAGCTGTCTTACTAACATCCACATCCCTGATTCTCATCTGATAATACCCAGACCTCAGATCGATCTTGGAAAACACCCTCGCTGTCTGCAACTGATCCATCAAATCATCGATCCTAGGAAGCGGGTACTTATTCTTTATTGTTACTTGGTTCAGCTGTCTATAATCAATGCACAGTCTCAAGGAACCATCCTTCTTCCTGACAAACAGAACTGGAGCACCCTAAGGAGACGTACTGGGACGAATGAAACCCTTATCCAACAACTCCTGCAACTGCGCCTTCAACTCAGTGAGTTCGGCTGGCGCCATCCGATACGGGGCCTTAGACAAGGGCGCCATACCTGGTGCAAGCTCGATGGTAAACTCGACCTCTCGCTGAGGAGGAAGGCCAGGCAGCTCCTCAGGAAAAACATCTACGAACTCACAAACAACCGGCACCTCCCAAGGACTGGGACTAGCACGAACATCAGAAACAACAACAGAGGCTAAGAAAGCCTCGCAGCCACCAGCAAGCAACCTCCGTGCCTTAAAGGCAGAAATGAGAATACCACGAGAAGAAAGCCTAATACCTTGGAAGAAGAAGGTCGGGATGTCCGGAATAGAGAAGCGCACCCTCTTCCTGTGGCAGTCCACCTCCGCATAAAAGGCTTCCAACCAATCCATACCCAAGATGATATCGAAATCACGAATAGCAAGTACGACCAACTGGGCAGGTAGCACATGACCCTCAATGGTCAAGGGAACATCCCTCAAACAATTATAAGATATCATGAAGTCTCCAGAAGGAACCTCGACCATCAGACCATCAGACAACTCAACAATAGGTGCAGAAAGAATGTCTAGGAACTGCTCGGAAATAAAAGAATGCGAAGCACCTGAATCGATCAACACATGCGCAGAGTTCCCAAGGACAGAGAGTGTACCTTCCACCAAGTTGGACGCGCGGGCCTCCCTCCTGGTGATAGCCAGCACTCTCCCCTGAGTCCTCGGCTTCTTCTGATCGCCATGACCCTGCCCCTGAGTATGCCCCTGCGGGCACTGCCTTGCCAGGTGGCCCTGTTGGCCGCAAGAAAAACACCTCCTGGGAAGAGTGGGACACTGAGTCCCGCCATGAGCACCACCACATTACTGACAAACTGCCGGAAGCCTCTGAGCTGGCTCCTGCTGTGCACTGGATGCAGACTGACTCTGCTGACCCTGCCTGGGCCTGCTGCTGCCACTACTGCCACTACTGTTGCCACCACCCCTGAAGAATCTCCTGAATCGGGAGCCGAGAGAAGACGATCCCGATCCGACAGAAGGAGCCGGTGCCGTAGCCTTACCCCTGCCTCGCACTGGCCCCTGAACAGTCTGCCCTCTCTCTCGGGCCAACTGGATCTGTTGAGCCTCCACAGCTGCTGCACGCCCAACAGCTGACGCCAAGTCTGTACAACAATGGGACGCCACGAAGTTCCTCAAACTGAGCCTAAGCCCATCCACAAACCTCTCCGTGCGACGCACCTCGTCCCCAGATATAAAAGGCACGAACCGTCCCAGCGAAACAAACTTCGCCTCATACTCAAGTACCGTCATACTCCCCTGCGTCAGATCCATAAACTCCCTCTCCTTGGCTCGCTGGACATGTCTAGGGAAATATTGTGCATTGAACTCCTTGACAAAGGTCTCCCAAGAAATTTCCCTAAGACTCCTGTCCCCATAAGACAAACTCTTCAGTGTGGTCCACCAGTCATAGGCGCTATCCTTCAGCATGAAGGTAGCCAATGGGGTCCTCTCTACTGCCGCACAGTCCATAGCATCAAAGGTCTTCTCAATCTCTCTAAGCCAATGAATGGCCCCGTCAGGGTCGGGACGACCGGTAAAGTGAGGTGGCCTCAGCTTCAAGAACCTCTCAAGTGTAGCTGTGGTCCCTCCCCGAGTACTAGAACCCTCGCTAGGATCTCGAGTCTGATATCGAGCCATAGTATCCATCATGGCCTCCATAAACTGCTCAACACTCGGCCTCCCTGCCTTGGACCCACTGGGGACATCTCCCCGCTCTCGAATAACTGGCATCCTTTTCCTGGGAGCCATCTACTCGCCTACAATTACAAAATCAAAAGTTCTAATTAGGATCCTAAAACCTATGCTACCGCCATGCCTGTACGGGATAATGTATTTATTTGCCGAATTTCCAACATTTAACCTAGTTATTTATTTATTTGCCAGACCGTATGCTCTGATACCAACTGTAACGACCCGCCACCCTATAATCGGGGATCCGATTACTAAATGGGTACCGAATCATTAATTTGGGACCAAACCAGGATCTTGTAAGTCTGGGAAATAAATAATAAACTAAGCTAAACATTCACATCGCATTGAATTGAAATAAAAGTGCAGGAATTAAAATTATTACAATGCGACTCGATATAGCAAATAATTACATTCTCCAACAGAAGGAAATAATTAAACATACAGGCCAAAGATAAATAACAACTACATCGGGGCATACCCCGGAACAACCGCTGAAGGCACACCACCTGGCCGCACACGCTGATCTAAGTCTGCTGGGAGTCCTCACCTGAAAACCGCAGGGGTGAGTCTCAAGACAAGACTCAGTAGGGATCCTTCGATCCCCACTGCCCACGCACACACCCACAAGCGTAAAGTACAGCTAACGGTAAAGTAACAAGTGTAGTAGCAGGTACAATATCTAATTCTCTACGTGAGAACACATGCAGTCGAAATATAATAATCATGCACATTTTAAACCAACCGTTAGAAAATCCACAACTGTAGTCTCGATAGAACCCGCCGACCGTACAAACAACGGTGGGAAAAACCTCGACCCGCTGAGACCAAGGAGTAGCCCCTCGGATAGCACGCTCGCTACTCCGGCCCAACCGGCTCAGGTGACTGCCCCTTCCCTCAGCATGAGTGACTCTCCGAATGTACCACTCCGACACCGGTACTAGCTGACCCCGGGGTTCACCAGGTGACCCTCTCTCACTAGGCGTCACCCCGCCCACGCCCCCACCGGCGCTGTGCTCACGCCCCCACCAGCACAGGGTGATAAATCGCTACAATGTCACTCTAGGTCCACAGTAACACAAAACCACCAAAACTCAGCACTGTACGATCCGGTCACGTGAAAAGTCCGCGATCGTATAACACACATGTGACACCATCCGGTCATGAAGAATCCATCTCCACCGGGTACACTAAAACATGCACTAACCATCATCTAACAGTATGAACACATTTTACTGGCATGAATTAGTGGAATTCTGTCTTGAATCGCGTCTACCGAGGTCGACGCCATTCAAGCTCCATGTACAGGTTCGTATAAATCAGTTCTCAGAATCTGGCTTTGAAAGGCGTCGACCCTCATGGTCGCCTTTCAAAAGGCGTCGACATCCCCAGACGCCTTTCAACACGAAAATCCAGAATTCCCAAGGCCTTAACCAGGGGATTTCTGCCGTTAAACCGCGTCATGGATGCCCGACGCCGTTCAAAAACGCGTCGTTTACCCATGACGTCTTTCAGCCACAGAAATTCCAACCGGGCAGACTGTCTGTCAGTCAATTCCTGTCTAAAAGGCGTCGTGATGGCCCGACGCCCTTCAAAAAGGCATCGTCCATGCACGACGTCTTTCAAACCCAGGAACCAGGAACGCCCTAAACCCGAGGACTCCCTTTCCAATCCCAAATAACCCCAAAAATCATTCAAACTGGAGGGAAACGAAGAGCAAGACAATTCATAGGCAAACACCCCCATAGAATTCCTAAACATGCTCATTCTAACCCCCAAAACCGAAGATTTACCACATGCATATTGAGGAAAACGTGATCTTAAACACAGTGCCACGGGGAACGTCACCCTACCGGACACTCGAACGCCTCCGAGCTTCAAGCCGCCCGCCTGTCTCGCCCCACGCCGCCGCCGGTACCGCCGAGGTCGTCCTAGCCCCACCGTGACGTCGGCCGCCGTCCGGAGAGTAGAACGCCGCAGTGGAAGTGGAGGTGGTAGGGGTAGAAACCAGGTAGAGGATGGAGTGGAGGGAGAGGCGAAATGGTGTGAGGAAAAGAGGGAGGAGGAGGAGATCGCCGCCGTCGCCGGAGGAGAAGGAGAGTAGGAGAAAAATGAGGGAAAGAAGGAGGGCTCGCGGGGTTAACCAGAGGCTGGCTAAAACGCGTCGACATGCACGGACGCCTATCAGGTGACATGACGGCCGCTCTGACAAGATTCTGAAACGCGTCGTCCTTCACAGACGCCATTCAGACAACTTGTCAGGGCCGTACTCTGACACACCCAGAGTCGCAGTCTGAAAGGCGTCGACCCATACGGACGCCGTTCAGACGACCTGACAGGGCCGTACTCTCGCGGCCCAAAGTCAGTCCACGTGGCACCCACGTGGCAGAACCTGAAACGCGTCTGCCATGGTGGACGCCGTTTAAACCGCGTCTCGCGGGCTCGACGCAAAACAACACAGAGTTCCAGACCCCACTAGGGCCAGAACTACAGGGTCCGACCCCGAAAACCGAATCCGAAAACCTCAGTCCTTACACTATAGGCCTCTGTTGTTGCTGTTGCACAGCCTGAACAAGTCCTTGGAACAATTGCATGAAGGCACCAACGTCCAAAGGTGGCAGTGGAATGGGCGCACCACCATCCTCTCTCACGTCCCGCTCTTCAGGGACGCACTCCCTTACTAGTCGTCCACGCTTGCCTGACATTTCATGCAAGAAAAGAACACAAGTCAGGCCTATGCACTACAAGCCTAACTCCAATTCTAATAATCTCTAATCCTATGATCCTAGTTTAGTGGTTCAGATTGATCATTCTTAAGTGCTCAGTCTAGAATTTAGCTCTAATACCAACTCTTGTAATGCTCCCACCCCGTCGGCTCGGTTCGGTCTTGCCAACCTACAGTGAACCATTGGTTTGGGACAAATGCCACAGTGGGAACAACATAAATATCCTCTTAGTCTAGGTGAGCACTTTACATACATCTATGAACCCCATGATACAACCTTCATAACCAAAAATTATAATTCCACTATGTTAAATTACAATTGAAATAACAATAATGTCCAAGATCTCTACATATCTAAATAAAATAGATTTCATAACTTGAATCTGAAAATAAAACCCTACTACACCTCTTGCTAATACTTCTAGCTCAATCTTAGATCAAACTCCAAGTACTCCCCAGAGCCAGGCCTCAATCCTCACTTGAAAAATAATTAGCTAGCAAGTGTGAGTTCACAAGGAAACTCAGCAAGCTCATAATCCAATGAAACTACAGTTTTGCATATCATATTGTATCAAAGTAAAATATCACATGATAACATTAACTAATTAAGTATAGAGATAACATATACATAGCTTCTTCATCCTAAGCAGGATTCATTTATACATGAGTATGATATAAAATAATTAACATGATCATTAACTATGGCATGCTATCATTAACATTTATATCTAGCATGAATATGTATGCAACCAACGTATCAATGTATTCTTATGATCATTAGCATGAGTTTATAATTCTAAGAATAGACATATCATTAGAATGATACTAATCATGGTCTTTGATGTGCATTATTAATCATGATCTCTTAGCATGACATGGAACATCATAGCATATCTTATCACATGATTTCTAACATGCATAGCTAGAAATATATGTAACGCTAGCATAGACCATAAGCTTTAGACATAAGCTTGCATAAGTATATGATCACATATATCATCATTATCATGCATCTTATTATTTTAGCACCATAGCATCATGAAAACACATATTATGATGTTACCACTTTTCTTAGTATAGGACAAACAATCAAATTACGAGATAGAGGCATCATCTTTACTCAATGGTTAGGTTATTACCACTAAGTCTTCGATGCGCAGTCGGGAGACACTCTTATATCCCACCCAAGGTTAGTGTAGCCCGCAAGCAGACAAATACCTCCAAGATTTTCATATCCGTAGTCAGGATCATGGTCGTAACCAAAGAGATATGTGATTTTAGAGGTAACCCCTACAAGATTTTTTTTTTAAAAAAAAAAAAAAAAAAAAAACTACAAGCTCAAGTGGTAACTCTACTCTATAGCGGCTTCACGTTCTAGGGTAGTCTTTTTCTCCTATCATTACCAGTATGGTACTTAGTTCTCAAGCTACCGATTGGCACATCCTCATCACAACATCTTAACATCTTATTAATGCACATACATACTGATGGATATAGGTGTCCTCTAAGCCAATCATAAGGCACCTATTTCAATCTGGTTCACTAATCAATGGCATTAAATTCATTCTGTAGATTGGCATATTTATAATTGCGCATAATGAAGTCCATGAATATGTGCAATAGTCATCAGATTATGATGAGATCATAATAATGAGACTGATGACTTATAAACACATATTCTCAATTGTTCCTAGTCGTAAGATGTTTGAGAAGGACATCAAACATCCAGTTAGACTAGTACAGGTTATTCCAGCTCATATGATGAGGGTGACTGATCTCGTTAGTTACTCGTGTGGAGACACAATGGTAAACCTGTAGGTGCTCATTGGGGAATGAGTTCACTGAACTGATCCAACATGAATCGCCGAATGGTAATTTACCTGACTGTCAATCGGCTTGATTCATCGTCACAGTGGCGTGGTTGATCCTTGGACTTGAGACACCAAAGACACCTTGTCGGTGGACTTCTGGACTTTGACTTTGACCTACGAATCCCTATCCATGGGATCTCTAATAGTCAAGGATCGGGTCCAGCGGAAGACCTTCGAAGGTGATTGTGTGTTCAATAAAGGATCGTTCGCTCTCAGGTAACTGGAGAGAGAATGCTCTAGAATAGATCCGCAGGAGTCTCTGGCCAGAGCATAAACAATATCAGAAAATAGGTTTTCGAATATTGTAAAGCGGAGTCTGATTCAAGTGAGTTGACAATCTAGGGTTTGACAGTTGACTTGTTGGGATCGCTGTGTCGGGATCCGACCGAAAAACGCAGCGGAATAAATTATTCGGGATCGGATCTGTCCCGTTTCGATCGTAGAAATAAAACCGGTGTAAATCGAATTTACCTTGCGCGGATTCAAATCCGCGTCCGTTTTCTGGTTCCGTCGGAGCGATGCCGCAAGTCACGCATATGTCCGACCTCTAGCGGTATCCACGCGGTTCTCCTCGCGATGGATCGTCCTCGTTTCCTCGCTCGCTGCGGCGTTCGTAGATCCCGTCTGGCTGCGCGTAATCCGCCGCGACATGCGGATTCTGATTCTCCCGTCGGATGGAAGGCGGAGCAGTCGGGAACCGCACGCCCAGAAGAGAGAGAAAGAGAGAAAGAACGAATGACGGCTAGGTCAGGGTTGCTGGCCCCGGACGTAGAATCCGTTCTTTAATAATAAGTCAGTTTGCGGTTTTTCATAAAAACCCAGACTTATCCAAAATCCTGTCGCATTATCCATCGACTTGAAAAGCATTTGCGTGTGACCCTCTAGGCCCAAATACCAGTCCAGTTAATAGCCCATTAAGTCCAGTAACCCTTTACTGACCCACTGAATTAATTAATATCCTTATATTCAATTAATCAGCCGAATTTAATGTCCCACAATAAATTCGGACGGACTGCCGATCACGTTGGATGCCAAGCAACATCGCGTGATCCTAGATGGCACTGGGGTTATCGCAACCCTCTATTGGAACATTTCTGTCATCGATTAGCGCGCGGATATAATCCTTCATCCGTGCAATGTTCCCGAATCGACCTAGGGGATGGTTTACTGTTAAACCCTATTTGGTCGATTCACTTGAATCAGATGCTGCTAATCTGAATCCGATAACTCCTTATCGATTATAGAGTCCGCCCTGGCCAGAGACTTTAAGCGCATCATTCTCGGAACATTCTCTCTCAAACTACCGAGAGCGGATGATCCCGTATTGAACACACAATTACCTTCGAAGGCATTTCCCTGAACCCGATCGCTTGACTTATTGATAACCCATGGTTAGGGATTCGTTAGTCAAGGTCAAAGCTCAGAAACCTACCAACAAGATATCTTTGGAGTCTCAGGTCCAAGGATCATCCACGCAACCGTGACAAATGAATCGAGTTGGTTAACAGTGAGGTGATTTACCATCCAGCGATTCATAGTCAGATCAGTTCAGTGAACTCATTCGCCAATGAGCACCTATAGGTCCAGCATAGTGTCTCCACACAAGTGACTTATAGGATGAGTCACCCTCATCATATGAGCTGAAGTAACCTATACTAGTCTATCCGGATGTTTGATGTCCTATCTCAAACATCCTATGACTAGGAACAATTAAGAACATGTGTTTATAAGTCTTCGGTCCTGTAATTATGATCTCATCATAATCCAAAGACTATTGCACATGTTCATGGACTTCATCGTGATACGATAAACACAGATCGAATTAATTACACACAATGAATTATTGCCATTTATTAATAATCTGAATAAGTACATAGTATCGGATTGGCTTTGAGACCATCTAATACTAACAATCTCCCACTTGGACTAAAGTCAATCACTTTTATACAGAATACCCATATTCTCTAAGTGATGCTCAAAAACATTTTGAGACAAAGGCTTTGTAAGTGGATCTGCTATGTTGTCGGATGAGAGAACTCTTTCCACCACGACATCTCCTCGAGCTATAATTTCTCTGATCAGATGAAAGCGCCGCAGAATGTGCCTTGACTTCTGATGAGACCTCGGCTCTTTCGCTTGAGCAATCGCCCCATTGTTGTCACACAGTAGTGGGACGGGACCAGCTATGCTTTCCACCACACCAAGATCGCCGATGAATTTCTTCATCTATACAGCTTCCTTGGCAGCTTCAGCAGCAGCAATATACTCGGCTTCCGTTGTCGAATCAGCAGTGATTTCCTGCTTGGAACTTTTCCAGCTCACTGCTCTCCCGTTAAGTGTGAAAACAAAACCTGATGTTGACTTGTTGTCGTCAGGATCAGACTGAAAACACGAGTCAGTGTATCCTTGCAGCTTTAAGTCCCCTCCTCCATAGACTAGAAATAGATCCTTAGTCCTTCTCAAGTACTTAAGGATGCATTTCACAACCTTCCAGTGTTCATCACCTGGATCTGCATGATGTCTGCTCGTAACACTTAAAGCATATGCTACATCAGGTCTGGTACATAGAATGGCATACATGATGGACCCTATGGCAGAAGCATAGGGGACTTTATCCATCACAGCCCTCTCTTCAGGTGTCTTGGGAGACTGACCTTTAGAGAGTGAAATTCTATGTCTTATCGGTATGAGACCTCTCTTGGAATTTTCCATACCAAACCTTTTGACAATGGTTTCTTTGTACATGGATTGAGTTAAAGCTAGCATCTTCTTTGATCTATCTCTATAGATCCGTATTCCCAATACGTAAGATGCTTCTCCCAAATCCTTTATGGAGAAGTTCTTTGACAGCAATATCTTGACTGATGACATCATTCCTACATCATTCCCAATGAGTAGGATGTAATCAACGTAAAGAACCAGAAATGTGATTGCGCTCCCACTGTTTTTCTTGTATACACAGGACTCATCTTCATTCTTAATGAAGCCATAAGATTTGATTGCCTCATCAAATCTTATGTTCCAACTTCGGGACGCTTGCTTCAGTCCATAAATGGACCTCTGCAACTTGCATACCATGTCTGGAGATTCTTTGGATATGAATCCTTCTGGTGTATCATATACACCTCCTCCTCAAGGTTTCCATTGAGGAAGGTAGTCTTCACATCTATCTGCCAGATTTCATAATCATGGTAGGCAGCAATGGCGAAAAGAATTCTGATGGACTTAATCATAGCAACGGGTGAAAAGGTTTCGTCATAGTCAACACATTGTCTTTGACGATAGCCTTTTGCTACTAATCTTGCTTTATAAGTCTCAATACGTCTATCTGCACCGATCTTTCTTTTAAAGATCCATTTGCAGCCGATAGGTACTATACCATCGGGTAAATCTACCAAGTTCCAAACTTGGTTGATGTACATGGACTATATTTCAGAATTCATGGCTTCCCGCCATTTCCCGGCCTCTGGACTTTCAATGGCCTTCTAGTAAGTCTTAGGATCATCATCCTCATTATAGAGTATTCTTGAACCATCTAAATTAATATGTCCCACATATCTTTCTGGTGGTTTAGGTACTCTTTCAGACCTACGGGGTTCCTGTGTATCATTTTGAACAAGTTCAGAAATTGATGGTTCATTTGATGAACCAATGTCAGTTTGTGGGTCGGGAATTTCTTCCTGTGTTACTTTACTCCCACTGTCCTTCTGTAGAATATAATCTTCTTCCAGAAAGACAACTCTCCTGGCCACAAACACCTTTTGCTCGCCAGGAAGATAAAAGTAATATCCATAAGTTTCCTTTGGATATCCCACAAATCTGCATTTGTCAGTTCTAGATTCCAGCTTATCTGCGTCATGTCTTTTAACATGAGCAGGATATCCCCAGACTTTAACATGTTTAAGGTCTGGTTTCTTTCCATTCCATATCTCATATGGAGTGGTCTCAACAGATTTGCTGGATACCTTGTTCAGGATATACATAGCCGAGCTAAGTGCATATCCCCATAAGGACACTGGTAATTTGGACATGCTCATCATGGATCGCACCATTTCCATTAATGTGCGATTTCTCCTTTCTGATACACCATTCATTTGAGGTGTATAAGGAGGTGTAAGCTGAGAAAGGATACCATTATCCTTTAAGTATTTAATGAACTTTGTACTCAAGTATTCACCACTCCGATCAGATCGGATGGTTTTTATATTCTTTCATATTTGTTTTTCTACTTTATTCTTAAATTCTCTGAATTTCTCAAAGGCTTCAGATTTATACTTCAATAAGTATATATATCCAAACCTTGAGTAATCATCAGTGAATGTAATGAAGTATGAGAAACCACCAATAGCTTGGGCTGACATAGGACCACATACATCTGAATGTATTAGTTCTAATATGTCTTTGGCTCATTCTTAAGTTCCACTAAATGAAGACTTAGCTATTTTACCCATTAAACATGACTCACAAGTTGCATATGATTCATAATCAAATGGATCCAAATATCCATCTTTATGCATCCTTTGGAGTCTGTTTTCACCAATGTGTCCAAGCCTACAATGCCACAAGTAGGCTTTGTTCATTTCATACTTACTCCTTTTAATTGAAAAACCGATGTGTAAATTATCATAAGACACATTCAATAGATACAAACCATTGGACAAAATAGCAGAAGCTATTAATTTATTTCCGAAATAAATTGAACAACTATTGTTCCCAAAATTTAAATTGTATCCAATTCTATCCAAACATGAAATAGAAATAATATTCCTTATTATCCTAGGTACATAATAGCATTCATCTAATACAAATGTGTCTCCGGATGGTAGCTTGAGCTTCATTGTCCCCACAGCGATCGCCGCAACTCTTGCGTCGTTACCTAGTCTCAGCTCCACCTCGCCGGTCCTCAGCTTACGCCTTCTTGTCAGTGCCTGCACAGAATTGCAGATATGAGATACACATCCAGTATCTAATACCCATGATGTACAATCTCTTATTGACAAGTTTACATCTATCATATAGATACCTGAAGCGTCCTGCTGCTTCACAGTTCCTTGAGCCTTGTCCTTGAGGTATTCTTTGCAATTCCTCTTCCAATGCCCTTTCTGGTGACAGTAGAAGTAATCACCTTTCTCAGCACTTTTACCCTTGTCTTTCTTGGTGACCTTTGCCTTTCTCTGAACCTTGTTCTTATTCTTTCGAAAAGCCTGGACTGCAAGTCTTTTATGTTGGTCTTACCAACCATGAGAACTTGGGGTTTATCCTTCACAAGGTTCCCCTCATCAGTCTTTAACATGTTCAACAGTTCAGCTAAGGTGGCCTGGATCTTGTTCATGTTAAAATTAACGATGAACTGAGCATATGACGGTGGAAGTGAAGACAACACGAGGTCTGTGTGCATCTCCTTGGGAAGTGTAATCCCAAGAGCATCCAGCCTCTCCACCCACTCAATCATCTTCAGCACGTGATTCTGTACTGAAGTTCCTTCTGCCATCTGAGCCTTGAACAAATTCTTCGATATCTCATATCGTTCGATTCTGCTCTGCTCACCAAATAACTCCTTTAAATGGAGCATGATGGATCTAGCATCCATCTCTTCATGTTGCCTCTCCAACTCATTGCTCATAGAGGCTAACATGTAGCATTGGGCCATGGTGGAATCTTCCTTCCATTTTTCATACGTTATTATTTCCTCCTCTGGAGCATCTAATTCTGGTTTAGCAAGAGGTTCATTATCCAAGACGTAGGCAATCTGCTCAGACCTGAGGACTATCTTCAGGTTTTTGAGCCAGTCTGAGTAATTGGTGCCTGTCAAACGGTTGGCATCAAGTATGCCTCGCAACGGGTTATAGTGCGACATTCTCGTCTACGGGAGATAATCAATTGATAATTAGCAGATATTCAGATTAACTAAAATAAGATATGGTCTTTTATTATCTAGTTTTACTCCCACTAATTTTCGACGGACTGTATAACCTTCAGATATACAGAACGAGAGACGCCGACTGTCTCTTAGTGGGGATCAGAATCTCCAAGCATCACAGTATGACCTCGGGTAAACACGTAGTATCATACCGCTATCCCAGAGCAATCATCTCATGATAATTGCAACTCCTTACAATATCCGATCATATTTCGGCTCCCAAGTTTAATGGTCCCGGGTAAACACAGTAGACCATTATCCCCGGTCTAAGCTTTACCATCAATACGTGACAGAGTAAAGTAGAAATATAGTTCTCGGATAAACACGTGGATAACTATATCGTTCCTCTACTCTTATCCAAAGGCATCTAATGCCATGATCAACAGTTCTCTCATCAGTTAATGGCAAACCTCGGATAAACACATAGTATCTGCCACCACCGAATTAAGTTCTATTAATCATATTGATGGAGAGCCACGCGGTACATTCTCAATGACTCGCGCTACGGCTTAGAGTTTGTTACGAAAGTTTTACTTATTTAGTTTGGTCTCATCCTAGGTGATAGCATTAAATATATCAAATATATTATAAATACTAATAACCTAGCAAATATTAAGCACACGCATCACATACATGTCATTAGTGTGGTCATGGACGGCACTGCGGTTTGACTTGAGCCAGACAATCAAACACACACACATGCACAATATAACAACTTATATCATGAGTCTGCAAACCCATGGATTCAATGAACTCCTTCATTTTCATCTGGTCGGCAGTTGTGGATCATCCTCGCTCCGCGCACACCCGCCTCGATCAAATTACATCATAATTCTCAATTACATAATAATTCAAAAAAGGAAGCCTTATGGCGATTATATCGAGGAGGAAGGTAGAAGTACAATGGAATATGAGAGGGAGAGGTTCGCAGACCTCTATTTATTAATAAACAATAAACCTCACAATCACATTCCACATCCACAATTAATGCTCGTCCATGACCACCATGTGTTTTAGTTAAACAAACCACACATGAATTGCACATCAAATGGCTAAAGAAATCTTTCGAAAATAATAATAATTTTGGTTTCAGAAAACCAGGAGCCGATCAAAATTAGGTTTAGAAATTTTCGAAAACAGATTTCATTAATTTTAAGCATGCTAATCTAAATCATTATTTAAACAAGCAAACCAATCAAATTTTAAATAACCAATTACTACACATCAAATATGCATAAAACCCAAAAATAATGGCTTTAGAAATTTTCCATGCTCAATTTGAACAATTCGAATAATTTGGGGTTAATCTAACTGTAACGACCCGCCACCCTATAATCGGGGATCCGATTACTAAATGGGTACCGAATCATTAATTTGGAACCAAACCAGGATCTAAATGAGTCTGGGAAATAAACAATAAACTAGGCTAAACATTTCATCGCATTGAATTGAAGGGAAAGTGCAGAAATTAAAAGTTATTACAATGCGACTCGACATAGCAAATAATTACATATTCCAACTGAAAAGAAGTGATTAAGCATACAGGCCAGAAATAAAAAGAACAACTACGTCGGGACATACCCCGGAACAACCGCTGACGGCGCGCAGCTCACAACAACACACTCCACGCTAAGACTGTCTGGAGTCCTCACCTGAAAACTGCAGGGGTGAGTCTCAACGAAAAGACTTAGTAGGGATCCTTCGATCCCCACGACCCACTCACACACCCACAAGTGCAATTACCAAGATACAAGTAAACAAGGTAAGTAAATTTGTAACACATTACCCTCAATTCTCGATATAAACCACATGCATTCGGAATATAACATGTATATCACAGAAATCATTATACCAAGGAGCCTACAACTCGCGTCTCGGCAAAACGCATCAACTATGTCTCCGAAAGTGGGAAACACAGACCCGCTGAGACCAAACAGTAACCCCTCGGATAGCATGCTGGCTACCTCGGCGATTACTCCTTCCCCCAGCAAACACCGACCCGCTGAGACCAAACAGTAACCCCTCGGATAGCACGCTGGCTACTCCGGCCCAACTGGCTCAGGTGGTTACTCCTTCCCCCAGCACGAGTGACACTCCAGAGATACCACTCCGACACCGGTACAAGCTAGCTAACCCCGGGGTTCACCAGGTGACCCTCTCTCACTAGGCGTCACCCCGCCACTGCTCCCTGTAGACACGCTAATTTTGACGTCATTTTGAGTAAATTTCATACCATATAATAATGCCTCAGAATAGTCTGATATTTAATCATTGATTAATTTTTATTGATCTTTTTAAGTGTCGGGTTTAACAGACATGTTTAAGTTAATTAATTAAATTGATTTTTGCTCAAATTTCAGTTAAAATATGCAGAGGTCTAAAAGACGTCGACCCATGTGGACGCCATTTAGACTTTATTCTTATTTTAATATTTAAATTTGAATTTTAATCAGTTGATTAATTAGCTAAAAAGTGTCTATCAGTCTTGACGCGTTTTAGATTTCCTAATCTATTTTAACTTCTCTTCCGGATGTTTATCTTTATCTTAATTAGTTTAAAAGACGTCTACACATGTAGACGTGTTTTACCTGATAAAAATAAAGATAGATTTTTCCGGATGTTTATCCTTATCTTAATTTAATTTGAAAGGCGTCAGCCATGGTGGACGCGTTTTAAATAATTACAGATAAAGATGAATTAATCTGTATTTATCTGTCGGTTAAGATGGATAAATCCGAGATTTTTTTCTATGTTAATCCGCGAACGCAGAAGAAGCCTATAAATACCTTACATCTTGAAGAGTTAAAAAAAGAGCATCATTGAGCAATAGCGAGTTGAAGATCGAAGCAACAACGTCGAAACGCCGAAGCGCTGCCATTTCCAGAAGTCGGCGTCCTTTCAAAATTCTTCATCCATTCAAGAATTCAACCATTGGGCATAAGTTTTTATTTTCTGCATGCATTTCATTTAGGTCTACATTCTTCATCATTCACTCCATGCAATACATACATCACATTCAGTCTTTTCAAAACTTATTTGATTAAGAGGTTTCAAAAGCCACTCAACAAGTAAGTTTGCTATTTAATTGCATGTTTAACATCATGATTAGAATAGATACTATTCTTGCCTAAAGTTCTCATCATTGTTTCTTTATCTCCTTTCTTTCTGTTTCTGCTGCACTCAACAAAAGGAGAATCAAAAGGAATAAATCAAGCACAAAGTCACAAGAATTTCTGGACGATCCTCAACCTCAACTTCAAATTCAACAGCAAGAACAAAGAACGAGAAGGGCTCTCTTTCTTCAGTCGGCTAAAGGAGGGGAATCAAGAACTTAATATCTTCCGCGTTTAAACAGGTAGGCGATCATACCCTCTTTTGGAACTTTTAAGTCAAAAGTCTCTGGCGATCACTGCACTTAGTTTCTGTTTTTAATAGGTTTATTTTGCACCTAAACAACATAGATTTTTCATGTTAATCACACGATCATTCTAAGCACCTACACTCCCGTCAGCGCTGTGTCCCTCCACACCGACACAGGGTGTCAAATGCTACAACTGTCACTCTAGGTTCACAGTAACACAAAACACGGCACGGTGCGGTCCGGTCACGTGAGAAGTCCGCAGTCGCACGACACACAACGTAGTGTCATCCGGTCATGAAGAGTCCATCGTCATCGAGTGTATTAAAAGCATGCATTTAACCAACTATCTAGCAGTGTAAACACATTTTACTAGCATGGATTAGTGTGGTTCTGGCTTGAATCGCGTCGACCAAGGACGACGCCATTCAAGTCTCCTAAACTGGTTCATGAATTCTCGGCCTCAGAATATGGCCTAAAAAGGCGTCGTCATAGTTAGCCGCCTTTTAAACGCGTCTGCGTCCTCAGACGCCGTTCACACCAAAATCCGGAATTTGCAGAAAACCTTAATCGGGTGATTTCTGCCTAAAAGGCGTCAAGATGGCCTGACGTCCTTCTAAAAAACGTCGTCCATACATGACTGTAGGTGCTTAAAATGCTCGTGTTATTAACATAAGAAATCTAGGTTGTTTAGTGCAAAATAATCCTATTAAAAACAGCAACTAAGTGCAGTGATCGCCAGAAACTTTTGACTTAAAAGTTTCAAAAGAGATATGATCGCCTACCTGTTTAAACGCGGAAGATGTTGAGCTCTTGATTCCCCTCCTTCAGCCGGCTGAAGAAAGAGAGCCCTTCTCATTCTTTGTTCTTGCTGTTAAATTTTGAAGTTGAGGTTGAGGTTGAGGATCGTCCAGAAATCCTTTGTGACTTTGATTGTTCTCCCCTTTTGTTCTCTTGTTGTTGTTGAGTGCAGCAGAAATAGAGAAACAGGAAATGAAGAAATACTGATGAGAATTTAAGTGGAGGCAGTATCCATACTAATCATGGTTTTAAGCATGCAATCAAATAGCAAACTTACTTGTTGAGATGGCTTTTGAAACCCCTTAATCAAATAGGTTTTGAAAAGAATGAATGTTGTGGTGTGTGTATTGCATAAAGTGATGATGAAGAATGAGAGATTAATGAAGATGTAAAATGAAAATGCAGAAATGAAACACTTATGCCGATTGATGAAGCCTTGAATTGATGAAGATTCTTGAGAGGACGCCGACTTCTGGAAATGGCAGCGCTCCAGCGTTCCGATGTTGTTGCTTCGATCTTCAACTCGCTATAATAACGCTCTCTTTTAATGGCTTTCAACTCAAGATTATATTCTCTCTCTTTTCTCAATAGGGCTTAACTTTTTTAACTCTTCAATATGTAAGGTATTTATAGACCTCTTCTGCGTTCGCGGATTAACATATAAAAACTTCGGATTTATCTATCTTAACCGACAGATAAATACAGATTAATTCATCTTTATCTGTAATTATCTAAAACGCGTCCAGAATGGATGACGCCTTTCAGATTAATTAAGATAAGGATAAATATTCGGAAAAACTTATCTTTATCTTTATTAGCTAAAACACGTCTACATATGTAGACGTCTTTTACACTAATTAAGATAAGGATAAACATCCGGAAGAGAAGTTAAAATAGCTTAGGAAACCTAAATCGCGTCAGGACTTACAGACGCCTTTTAGCTAATTAATCAACTGATTAAAATTCAAATTTAAATGTTAAAATAAGAATAAAGTCTAAATGGCGTCCACACAGGTCGACGTCTTTTAGAATTCTTTATATTTTAACTGAAATTTGAGCTAAAATCAATTCAATTGATTAACTTAAACATGTCTGTTCGACCCGACACTTAAAAAGATCAATAAAAATTAATCAATGATTAAATATCAAACCATTCTGAGGCATTATTATATTATATGAAATTTATTCAAAATGATGTCAAAATTAGCGTGTCTACAATGACGTCTTTTAGCGCCAGATTCCCCGAACTGACAGAGACTCGGTAGAGCGATTTCTGCCTAAAAGGCGTCATGATGTCCCGACGTCCTTCGAAAAGGCGTCGTCCATACATGACGTCTTTTAGCGCCAGAAGCCGAGTTCTGTCCCCAGCCCGAGGGCTCCCTTTTCACCCTCAAATGCCCCAAAATCAAACCAAACAGAGGAGGAAGAGGGGCAATCTAAATCATCACAAAACCACATTCACAGAAACTCCCATTTCCATCAAGAAAAAGCCCCTAACATGCTCATTCTACCTAAAAACCACGGATCCGTAGCATACTTCAAGCGGGAGAACATGGTTTTAGAATAAAACATTACGGGAATCGTCACCCCACCGATTCTTGAACTCCTCCTGGCTCCGCCGCCAAACCGTCGCACCGCAAACCGCCGCCGATACTCCGAGGACGCCGCCACTCCGCCAGGATGTCGGCCGCCGTCCGGAGAATGGAACGCCGCGAAGAAAGTGGTGGTGGCAGTGGTGAGAGGTGGAGAGGTGGAAGAGGAAGGAGGGGAAAAAGGAAGGGGAAGAGTGGGGAGAGTCGGAGGGTGGAGAGGGTGAGGGGAGAGAGTCTGAGGGTGAGAATGAGGGAAAGGAGGGAAGGCTCGCGGGGTAACCAGAAACTAGGTAAAACGCGTCGAGATGTACGGACGCCTATCAGATGACATGACAGGACGTTCTGATAGAAGTCTGAAACGCGTCGCCCAAGGCTGACGCCATTCAGACGACAAGACTGGCACCGTACTCTGACACTACAGGGTCGCAGTCTGAAACGCGTCGCCCATCATGGACGCCGTTCAGACGCCACGACCGGCCCGTACACTCGCGACCCAAGGTCAGCCCACGTGGCATCCACGTGGCACAATCCAAAACGCGTCTGCCACGCCGAACGCCGTTTAAACCGCGTCTCGCAGGCTCGACGCGAAACAGAACATGGTCCCAGCCACGTTAGGGCCCAAACTACAGAGTCCGACCCTGAAACTGACCCGATAACCGGATCCGAAACCTCAGTCCTTACACTAACAATTAGATTACATAAGGTTTAGTCTAACATTTAGAATTAATTAAATTAACAACTTTTGTTAATTAATTAACAAAATAAACCTTAATTAGGACCCAATTAGAAAATTGAATTTAATAACAAACAATAAAATCATATTTTACAGTTAATTATTAAATCAATTTATTGATTAATTAAATAAAATAAAATAAATCAATCAACAAGGGCCCTTAAAGGGCTCAGCCCTGCTAAGCCCCTGGCTCGAGCCAGGGCTCAGCCAGGGGCCCGGACCCAGGCCCGCAGGCCTAGTCCGGCCCCTGGCTGGCCCTGGCTCGGACCCCTGGCCCGGGCCAGGGTCCAGCCGGGCAGCCCGAGGGTTCCCTGCACAGCAGGGAACCCGACAGCGCCGTCCCCCTTTTGGGGTCTTCTCCGGCGCCGATCCCAGCGGCGGCCGGGGACCGCGCCTTGCCGCCGGCGAAGCCCTTACCGCCAGCGAGGTTCGGCAACCAGCGGTGGCCCTGGAGGTGCTCCAGAAAGGGGTTTATTCGCCTTCCCTTTTCCTCCAAAAAACTCTGTTTTGCAGGTTTCTTAAATCCGTAGAGAAGAAGAAGAAGGTCCATGGCCGTTCTTCCATGGCTTCCCATGCCACCAACAATTCGTCCAGGGTCAGTGGGCATGATTTAAAGTGATTAAAACCCCTTAAGATCCATCTTTATGGATCCGATCTTATCAAAAATACTTTGTTCTTCGTCCAACGAAGAACACGACGAAAAACCCCAAAAATAATATTTTCTTCAGATTTAAATCGCGATCTCATCGCAGTAATCATCTAATGATTATAAATCTTTCAAGAACATAATTACCAACATGGATTTAAATTCTAAAACCACAATTTTAGAGACCGAAACGGCGAAAACACAGTGGAACCTGGCTCTGATACCACTGTTGGGATCGCTGTGTCGGGATCCGACCGAAAAACGCAGCGGAATAAATTATTCGGGATCGGATCTGTCCCGTTTCGATCGTAGAAATAAAACCGGTGTAAATCGAATTTACCTTGCGCGGATTCAAATCCGCGTCCGTTTTCTGGTTCCGTCGGAGCGATGCCGCAACTCACGCAGATGTCCGACCTCTAGCGGTATCCACGCGGTTCTCCTCGCGATGGATCGTCCTCGTTTCCTCGCTCGCTGCGGCGTTCGTAGATCCCGTCTGGCTGCGCGTAATCCGCCGCGACATGCGGATTCTGATTCTCCCGTCGGACGGAAGGCGGAGCAGTCGGGAACCGCACGCCCAGAAGAGAGAGAAAGAGAGAAAGAACGAATGACGGCTAGGTCAGGGTTGCTGGCCCCGGACGTAGAATCCGTTCTTTAATAATAAGTCAGTTTGCGGTTTTTCATAAAAACCCAGACTTATCCAAAATCCTGTCGCATTATCCATCGACTTGAAAAGCATTTGCGTGTGACCCTCTAGGCCCAAATACCAGTCCAGTTAATAGCCCATTAAGTCTAGTAACCCTTTACTGACCCACTGAATTAATTAATATCCTTATATTCAATTAATCAGCCGAATTTAATGTCCCACAATAAATTCGGACGGACTGCCGATCACGTTGGATGCCAAGCAACATCGCGTGATCCTGGATGGCACTGGGGTTATCGCAACCCTCTATTGGAACATTTCTGTCATCGGTTAGCGCGCGGATATAATCCTTCATCCGTGCAATGTTCCCGAATCGACCTAGGGCATGGTTTACTGTTAAACCCTATTTGGTCGATTCACTTGAATCAGATGCTGCTAATCTGAATCCGATAACTCCTTATCGATTATAGAGTCCGCCCTGGCCAGAGACTTTAAGCGCATCATTCCCGGAACATTCTCTCTCAAACTACCGAGAGCGGATGATCCCGTATTGAACACACAATTACCTTCGAGGGCATTTCCCTGAACCCGATTGCTTGACTTATTGATAACCCATGGTTAGGGATTCGTTAGTCAAAGTCAAAGCTCAGAAACCTACCAACAAGATATCTTTGGAGTCTCAGGTCCAAGGATCATCCACGCAACCGTGACAAATGAATCGAGTTGGTTAACAGTGAGGTGATTTACCATCCAGCGATTCATAGTCAGATCAGCTCAGTGAACTCATTCGCCAATGAGCACCTATAGGTCCAGCATAGTGTCTCCACACAAGTGACTTATAGGATGAGTCACCCTCATCATATGAGCTGAAGTAACCTATACTAGTCTATCCGGATGTTTGATGTCCTATCTCAAACATCCTATGACTAGGAACAATTAAAGAACATGTGTTTATAAGTCTTCGGTCCCGTAATTATGATCTCATCATAATCCGAAGACTATTGCACATGTTCATGGACTTCATCGTGATACGATAAACACAGATCGAATTAATTACACACAATGAATTATTGTCATTTATTAATAATCTGAATAAGTATATAGTATCAGATTGGCTTTGAGACCATTTAATACTAACATGACCATATCCTAGGTTAACTCGAGAGCATTGTGCGAACGAATGATTATAGCCACGTGGTAATTGTGGACGGACAGGTTCCACGAGTGGGTTGCTGAACCCCATTGCCTTCCGGGATCATGCGGTGTTGCTTGGCACCCAACTTGATCAGAAGTCCAACCGAATTTACATGCGATGTTAATTCGGTTAAGTAATTAGTTAATATCTAGATATTAATTAATTACAATAAGTCAATAACTAGTTATTGGACTTAACAGGCTGAAAATCGGACTGGTAAATGGGCCTAGAGGGTCACACGCAAAAAGATTCTCAGTCGGTGGTACATAAATAGGATTTATATTAACTCAGGGACTTTTGTGAAAAGTCGCGCCGACTTAATATATATACGCACTGTTGAGAAACCATGGGCCAAGCTCCAGAATTTTCCCTTGCTGGCCGTCATCCCTCCTTTCTCTCTCCTCCTCTGGGCGCCCCATTCGAGGTGCCGGGATTGTCACCGTCTCTGCCGCGCGTGATTCCCGAAAGTCGGGAATTCTCGTCGGCGGGATTTCAGCAATCGTTGCGGCGACGGATCTTCAGCGAGCGAGCTGATACGGACGAGGGATGGAGGACGAACCACTGCGGAGGATCGCGTGGATACCGCTGGAGGCCAGACGCTTGTGCGGCTCGCGGCATTGCCTCGACGGAACCGAGACGGAAGCGGATTCGAATCCGCGCATGGTAATCGGATTACTTCCCGTTGTTTTCGGTTTTAGTTTTTCGTTCCGAATCGGATCAGCGAGTATCGGACGAGATTTATTTTGTTCGTCGTTTCCGCTGCGTTCTTCGCGTCCCACCCAGATCCCAACACATACAATATGACAGATGAATATAATCGTGCTTGAAAGTTAACATCTTAAATAACTACATGCATACAAATAACAAATATAAATCATGCAATTTAACAGTAATATATGGCAATCAATTTTTATACAGTCTTAATCGCGTCATGGACAGATGATGCCTTCTTATATTCACATCACCTTCATATGACGCATTTAAAAACTCATGTTCAGTTCACATAAATTAAATAGAATGGTATACTATCATCTAAATAAAATTTTAGAGCATAGTTTAACAGATTAAAATATGAGTTTTATAATGGCTTTAAAATATCATATATGCTATGAATCTACTTGCATGATTTTACTCTTTAAAACTAGCTAGAACAGTAAACATGCAACCCATATAATCTAATTATTACATAACTAAGTTATTAACAGATCTAACCATTATCATGCTAACTTAAACTCTAAATATATTATCATGAATAAATGCATGAATAAAATATGAAGAATAATGTTAACGACCTAATATAAATATTAAGACATACAATGTTAAGTTTATTTACATGATGTGATAACTGCATTGTACACATTATTACTAATAGAAAATCTTAACAGGATTCTAATTTGAACATTAGCGTGAATATGAAATCAAACCAGTTAAATTTGGTGTCATGGTAGTCTCACGCTATTACTTATACACATCACGTTTACTTGATGCCTCTATATGTGCATGCAGGGTTTACGTAGATGAAATCGCGTCATGGTAGTCTGACGCTATTACTTATACACATCTGGTTTACTGGACGCCTCTATACGTGCATGCAAGGTTTACGTGCATGAAATCGCATCATGCACCCGCTGACGTGATTATCAAATCGCGTCAACTGTGCTTGACGCGTTCAAGCCTATAAGCTATTCTTTTCCCCGTAAAACTACATAATTATGCATGAATTCAACACAGTTAAACATAAGAGCAATCAACAGAAATCTAAATGCATGTAATAGCATCTAAATAATCTTTTTTTCTATACTCTCATAGTACATAAGAAAATACTTGAAAAATAGGTTTTATTTACTTAAAAATAGTTGCGGAATCACAGTGAGTCATCACTTGCCTCGAACTATGCAATCCACACGAGAAGAATCATGCCTAAGCACCACTGGAACCTCTCTCCTAGCGTAGCAATGTTGCTATGTTGCTCCTCTCGCGCCGTGCCCACGCACGGACGAAGAACACAATGAACCAATCTCTCTCTCTCTCTCTCTTTCTCCCTTAATCGTCCTCTAACTCTCTCTATGGTTTATGGACGCACTAGACAGTTCAAAACATGCAGGGAAATTCTATATAAATATCTAATTTGAGTTCTAGGCAAAGAAGAATCGCTCTTGGAAGGAAATAGCTGAGTTCGGTTTGGATTCAACTAAACATCTAAATCGCATCAGTCCGATATGACGTGTTTAAAGTGCTAAACCTCTTAATCGCGTCAGCATGGTGCAATACATCACTCACCCACCTTTAAACACGTCATACACAACTGACACGAATAAAACTTCTACTTAGATCTCTGTAATAGGCTCCTAACGGGTCTAACTAAGGCTACTAACACTTCGAGTGTCATAATCCTACTCGCCTTAGCCTCGCCACTTACCATATTATCATTTCCTGCATAATTTTTTCACTTCTTGCACAATTTTATCATTTCCAAATGTAATTTTATCATTTCTTACGTAGTTCAGTTTTATCACATGTTACGTAATTTTATCATTTCCTAATGTAATTTTATCACTTCCTACGTAGTTTAGTTTTATCATTTCTTAATAGTTTTATCACTTTCTACATATTTTTTTCACTTCCTACTCACTTTTTACATATCATTTTTATTACTTCCTACTAAGAAATGATAAAATTGTACGTGAGTACGTTACAAAGTGATAAAATTAGATAAGAAGTGATAAAACTAAATGACCTAAGAAGTGATAAAATTAAACTTGGACATGTAATAAAATGGTAGGTGACCAGGCTAAAACAAGAAGGATTTTGTACCTTTTTTAAAGGGAGGTGAGGAAAAATAACAGTAATAAATGCTATTAGAAAAGCTGTAGGTTTTTCTTATCTCGAGACAAACAGTCAAAAAAGTAGAAAAAAAAATAGATAGATGGTACCGGTAGGTAGTGTATTACATTCCACGCTGTCTTGATAGACTGCATGTGGTGCAACATTTATTACTCTTGCTTCTGAGGTTGTCAAGAATATTTCATACAGTATATAAGAGTTGAGAAGATAAATACAAAGATACTAATTTTAGAGATATACATGCTAAAATCCTAAGTTTCATTACCTATTTATCTGACAAGTTATACTTGTTGCACTAAGGGTCAGTGCGGTGAGTTAACACAAAAAATATTTTTTAAATTTTTTAGGTAGACCCTGAGGTGTTTTATACGTTCGTACAAATCAATATCCGATCGGACAATTCAAAAAAATCTGAAAGACAAAAAAATTATTATTAGATTTCCCATTAAACATATTTTTTACTGTTCATTAAGACTTAATTTTAAATTTTTATTTTTTTTTAACTCATCCAATTGGAGATTGGCCTATAGTAGCATGTAGCACCTCATAACCTACTTAAAAGATTTTATTTTTTTTAATTAACTCGCTGCACAAGTATAACTCTATTCGACTGCCAGACTCACCAACGGGTACATCAACAGGATTCACATGTAGCACGTCACGGTCCACGAATGACAACAAAAGTCGTCCACATCACATCCCATCTCATTTTAACATATCCATTATCCCATGATTTTATCTCTGACTCGTTGATTCCGTGGACCTAATCATGGACCCCCATGATTGCCCGTTACTGATCCTTCTCTCCGTAGGACTTTTTTTACTTTTAAGTCCTTACTGTTTTATAATATTCTTCATAAATTCTCACAATCTTTATATTTCCTTAAACTTTTCTATAATTTTTTAACCATCTTTAAAAAGTCTCCTTAGATTTTAGAGGTCCCTCTTCCCAAGGATTTAGAGATCTTTAGGGATTTTAGACCAATAAAGAGTATACAGATTGTAAGGACATATAAAATATATCAGAAACTTATATATATATATATATATATATATATATATTAAACTTTTAACTTTGTCGCTAAAATCCGCGCAAACCACCCCGCTCCAGCTCCAAGCTTTTCCCAAAACCCAAACCAGCGCTTTCCGCATGTGTCTTGGCTGGCTTCCCAGCAGTTAACGAGCTCCTCTCCCTCCCAAAATGAAACCCCCGTCGGAAGAGAAAACCCTAGAACTCCTCTAGGGTTCTGCTCTGCCCTCGTGATCGGAGGAGAAACCCAGGGCGGCCGCTCCCGCAGGCGTGCGGCGGAGGCGGAGAGGTCGCACTTGAGATAGGTATCGAGGTATTTTGCCGTGATTCCTCCGCTTCTGAGATCCTTCTTGCTTCCACACCTTCCGCTGTGGGTGGCGAGCTGATATGCCTTGCTCTGGACCAGCTGGTGTTGCTCTCTGATCTCCGGCCGGCTCGTCCTAAACGCTGCGTCGGCCAGTGGCGGACGCAGAAATTTTGTCCAGTGGGAGGAGATGTGCCAAGGTGGCTGCAGAAGTTGATCTTGTTCTGGGAGGAGATTGCGAGGTGCCTTGATGACCCTGTGCTCTTTACCTGACATATTCCGCTTCTGCCCTTTTGCTTTTGTTCTGATGCTTCTTCTTCTTGCTTTGTGTTTACGTTTTTTTGGTATTCTGTTGTTACTCCTCTCCCAAGTATTGCGTGTGTATGCTATGGGTGGTTTGGAGCAAGTGTTTTGAGCTGTTCATGTTTGATGAATTTATAGTTGGGTGGATGCGAGTTTGCTTCTGTGTTGCTTGTGAACTGATGTTCTGTGGGTTGTCATCCACAATGTTTCCATAAAGGAATTATCTTGCTGGACACGGGGAAGTATTTCCTGAGGGATTTTAATGTTTCTGGCAAGATATCCGCTTAGGACCACAAGCGGGTCCGTCAGGTAGTAGGTTACCTGTGCACTCTAAAATCCGCACTTTCACATGGCTGATGGAAAGATGCTTCATAGAAATGGACAAAATTGCCACTGTAATGGGGCAGATGAGGCCATAACCAAAAGAAAGTGAAGATTTTAGTGATCACCCAGAGTGCATAGGTAATTTTCTCCTCGTTGTTTGCAACATTTGAGTTGTTTTACCTTTGATCACAGTTTAGGTAATGAGGCATAGTAGTGTCTCAGGGTTTGTTTGGTTAGAATTGCAAGCTTCTCGCTAGATTTTTAGTCCTTTTGTGTTTGCTTTTATTTTGTCCTTTTCTTGGTGTTCGATATGGGCATGGACTGATTACCATGCTTGAGCTACAGTTAAGTCAAGTAGCATTCTAGGAAATAAAGCCTATTCAATTTGTGCTTTCTGGGTGTATGTCAGTCTGTACATCTGTAAAAACATTAAATTGTTGGTAATCCATTTTATATCCATCATCTATGAAAAAAGAAGTGGTCTACAATCTCTTGAGTTTCTTTAGTGTCTTTACGCAATTGCTTCTCCATTGCTGTGTGAACTGAGGTACACTTGCTGGCATCTTTTGGAATTTCTATAGGGACATGGTTTAATACTTTCATAGGATGCCATAGTGATTGTAGGGAATCCTCTGAGCATATTAAGTTCATAAGTGTAGCATATGTGAACAATGAGATCAAAACAGGATCAGTGAGGTAGTAACTGCCTGATCGTCTATCTTGTCCTTTTTGTGGATCTGGAGTCGACAGTGCTTTTTGTCAGTTATAGTTATGAGGTAACATTTATCTTTATTTTACATTCCTCTTAATGTCTTGCACTCAAGCCTCTTCATCTTTGAGAGTATACTTGAATGATTTTCAAAAGGCATTGTGGGGTTTTTGTTCTCTTTGGCGATGGAAAAGTTAGTCATTGATTCTGCATTCACGGAAAAAATGTTATACATAGACTTAGGGGCATTCAGATAATTAAAAAAATAAAATTGTGATAAGTTGATAAGTTTCCGTGCCTGTGTTCATTAAGTGGATAATGTCTGATGCTTAGGATACTCTGGCCCCATTTGGAATTAATTTTGAACAAAAAATGGCAAAAGCATCATCTGCCCGGTTTCATCAACTTTCTCTAAGCATAGAAGGAACATTAGTGTTTGTGTGCATAGAAATTTATGTTCCAGTGCATTCAGGTGTCTGATGTACAGTTTTAGCAAATCTACATCTTCAGAAGAGTATATTATGTTGTTTTTTTGAAACGATTATGCATAGTGGTCCATTCATGTGGTAACTTGAATGGCAGCAGAAATGATCTGAGGGTGGTCCCAGATATGATCTGATTGGATTCAACTTGTACTTGATATAGCTTTATCCATGTCTTAAATGTTCACAGGCAAATATGGACCAACATTCGGTGGTTTCAAGTTGGATCACCTAAGAAGACCTGTCTGGAATCTCTGTAAGGGGCCATTTTCTGTGGGGCACATGGGAGATAACCTTGTTCTCTCTCTGCAGCCACCTTGGCACATCTCCTTCACAGCCCTCACTTCGGGACCTCCAGCTATGTTGTTACCTCCGATCTATCTCCTTGCAGCTGCATTGACTGCTTCACCCCAGCCATTGCATCTGTATCAGTGTCCATATCTCAGAGGTATTAGATGAGCTCAGTTGGGACTTTCTATGTGTTTGCCTTTTGCCTCTCTGAGTTGTCTTCATTATGTGTGGAAATGCAACTAGTTGAGTGGGTAGATTTTTGTGCTCCCTCCCACGGTATAGGTTACCCGGCTTTTAATGCTGTGGAAGCTCCTAGGGTGGAGAGGTTGCTGAAAAGAGAAAAAGTGAGGAGATTTTTTTTTTTTGTCTTTTGTTTTTAAGGTAGTACGGATTTGCATTCTGTTCTCCTTGAAGCTTGATTCATTAGGAGCACTAAAAAGAGGGCATTATTCTCTGCAGTTAGGTCTCCTTACACCACCCCCCCCCCCCACACCACCACCACCACTCACCCACACACACACTCCTTCTTCATGGGTGTAGAAAGCAGTGCCCTATGCATTGCATTAAGTGAAATTAATCAGGCATTTGTTTCCGGACTAAATGCTAAGGTTCTATGAAGTCCTTCCACTTATCACATTGACAGCAGCATTCCTCTCTCAAATTGCCTATAGTGCAGGCTGCCAATAATGGGAGCCTTCTTTTTGATCCGAATGGTGATAGTTGTCTATGTTTATAAGCAGATTACCTAATGTATGAAGTATCTTTTATGGATGTCTTATGAGTTAATGTGTCTTTTATTTTGTTCACTGTTGAAGTTATTGATAAACATTGTGGTTTTATTATCATAATTGTAGAGGGCTGAAACTGGGATGCCAAGCCGACATCCGTTGACTCTATAATTTACCAATCAAAGGATGGATGATGATCCCATGTAAGTTGGCAAGATCTTGAGAGAACACCCATAGGAAGATGAGAACCAGGGTCCTAAAGTTGATTATGAGGGTAAGCCTTCTAATGCTCAAGTCAGAGTAGGGAAAAAAAAAAATGCAGGAAGTGAATGTGTAGTTCTCAAGTAGGTAGATATTTCTCAAATTAATGGAGGTCTTGGACTTGTATAGGGCTCACAAATTGGAGGGCAAGGTTTGGAGGCATGGAGCTCTCTAGTCTGCCATGATGGAGAAGCAGATTTCTCATGTTGAGATGATCAGGGAAAGTACTTGTCAAATCTGGCTTGCCTTTCCCAAGAGAGCTATTAGTATTAGGTACTGCCATCTCACCTTCATGGGGATCGTAGTACACCTAATGATACTCATTTTCATCCAGTCGCTTGCCTTGCATATAGGGAAGATATCACTACTCTTAGCAGCCTTCTAGCACCTTGTTTCCCAAGTGTAATAGCTGTTGGGACTTCTTCTCATGAGAGAAGCATTCCCTAGGTGACCTAAGGAGTGGATCTTGGTAGTGAAGTGGATGGGCTTTAAGAGACCAACCAAATCTTTTGATGCCCATAGCCGTCGCCACTACAGAGCTAAACAAACTAGCTCTAAGTCACCCACCTATCACAACCAGTTCCAAAGTGACATGCAACATCACGCTGCCAAACTTCAAGATTTGAAAATTGGAGGGAAACATGTCACGTGTAAGAATTTCTCCAAGAACAAGGCCAATCACACTCTAGACTAATCTGCTTCCAAGTACTTAGTTATCCCCATACATGGAAGTAGGGGGTAAGTGAAGAGGGTGAAAATGGCATAGGCTCACTTAGGCCCAATAAGCCTAGATAGGCCAGAAATGCCCAATTAAGGATGCTCCCAGGCAAAGCCCAAAGACTTAGGAGCCTATATCCCCATATGACTAGTGCAGACCCAAACAACCGGCTCAACCACATCTCAAGAACCTAATGGCATGCTCCTCTCGGAGACGGTCTGTCCGGGATCAGCTCCTTGGTTACCTTAGGAACATTTCTTCTGAGGGAAGAGCTACCAAGCTGCTATTACGCCTATAAAGAAGGCTTCAAAGGCTGTTAGCCTATACTTACTTACACGCATGCAGGTGGAGATGGGTACAGTGACATGTGCCATTTAAACATGCTCCCTTTATGCAAAGGCAAACAACTCGATGAAAAGGAGCCATCATTAGGCGTTCTACCTTCAGAAAGAGGTCATTAGGCATACATACTATGGTCCTCATGAAGACAGGATGGTGGTACGTGGTAATAATGACTCTCCTAGGAAAGGTAAGCCATATTTGACGACGGCATTCCCTAGCAACATCAACTTGGAAAATCCACCTCTCCATCCTAATAGACTAGAGCCATTCCTCCAAACCTCATTAGGAGACATTCTAATATGTGACCTCTATGTAAGTCTAGAACCCCTGTAAATTTGCAGTGGGCAATCTCTATCTATTTGATAATTGCTCATTAGCTCCCTGCATTGTACCTTGCTCTGACTTGCATTGGAGTGTTACCCCATAATCAACTTTGGACCTGCTGATGCTCTTCTTCCTATGTATGTCCTTGGCATCTCACGAACTTACGTGGGATCATCATCCACCTCTGAATTGGATAGTCAACTCGGCATCCTAGTTCTGCCCTTCTAGAATAATGTTTGGGAAATTTTGTTTATTTAAATGCAGAAAGTTCATCCTTGTCATTTATTTTTTTTTGCTGGTTGTGCATCTACCTAAGGGTAATAAAAGGAAGAGTTTTTCTTATGGATTATTCTAGATAATGCAATATGAAATCTTAATTTTGATCAAGACTGAATTACTATTTATTAGCAATTGAATTATTCTATGCAGGTATGTAGACTATATCATAGTCATTTCAGAGCAACCATCCACAGACCATGTTCATACTTGTTTCAGAGCAAACCATCCACAGACCATGTCTCATAAGAGGGATCAGAAATGGGATGCGGATTCATGAAGTCCTTATGGTTTGGACCCAAGTCCACTAAATATGGTCTAGAATGAGTGGATCCAAGTATGGATATGACTATGTCGATCCAGTCCTTTTATTGGATCCTGGTCAGATCCTACCTGGGTCTGATGATTTGCAGTCCTAGAAATCACTAGTGAATGGGCTATGCAAGCCGAGAGAGACAACAACTAGGTACATAAATAGTTAATGACCTTGCATCAGAGTATGGCACTTGTTATATGTTTATGAATACAATGTATCTTATTTTAAAAAGAAAAATTATGAGTGGGGTTCAAGTGCTACCGGTGGCAATTTCTTATGCTGCCACCAAACTGGAATCATTGCTCCCCCCTTGGTTCTCGTCTGTTTTTTTATGTTTATCCTTTCTTTCTTTGTTTCCTCCCTCTTTTTGGTTCATAACCTAGCCTCAGGAGGACCCTTATGGTTGACTGTCGTCAACCTTGTAGAATGCAGGATCAGGCGACGATTGGATCTGAATCAATTTTGAGTTGACTGATCTGTGCTAGATCCGGCTTTTCTAAACCATGATACGAATTCTTCATGGAGAATTGAGTGGCTTACGTTTCTTGCTCGTGCATCAGACATTATCCTTCCTATTATAAAGTGAGATGACCTCCTTATCCATTAATTGATTGTCTAGTAGATAAAGTGAGCAATAAAATAACCATGTTTGAAACCTGCCAAATGTAGGACCTGGTGATCTTCCACTAGATAAAGTACAGTGCATAGGCAACAGCTTTGGTTATGAAAGGGGGGGAGGGTGAAGCTAAGAGAGAGGATGCTTTCTCCTCTTAGTTATTCCCCAACATTCCCTCCATGTCCAATCTTCTGTTTTGGCAAGTTGTATAATCTGTTTCCCCTACTCTTTCACGTTGAACTCAAAATTACTCATCCAGAGCTCTAAATTCCTGCATGTCCTTATGTGTTCCCTCTAGCGCTAGCACCATTCTTTGGCATTTGGCAGCAATGAGACCAAATGGCAACTATGTTAAGTACTTTACTCCTCTCTCAACCATCTGCTCTATTCATTCTCTTGTTTATTTGTGTTTAATTCTATTCTTATGTTGTCTTAGTGTGAAAACATTGTTTGGGAATGTGGTTGCTGCTGGTCAAGGAGCTGGTGGAGACAGTTAATGTTATTTGATCCCTGTGTTTTCTGTTTTTGTGGAATGTTCTGATCTTTGTTTCCTGTTAGATGCTATGTTCAACACCAGCCTGGAATCTTTCTGTTCAATATGTGTTTTGATTTTATTTTGCTGCTCTAAGGGGAAGCCCAGGTGCAGCTGTAAGATTGCTCCATTGTGACCCAGAGGTGATGGGTTCAAATCTAAAAATCGCCTCTTTGCAAAGAGTAGGGGTACGACTGCATATAATTGACCCTCTGCAGATACTGCAGTGGCAGGAGCCT
The DNA here is from genome assembly GCA_030544215.1 of Zantedeschia hybrid cultivar. Taxonomy (NCBI): domain Eukaryota; kingdom Viridiplantae; phylum Streptophyta; class Magnoliopsida; order Alismatales; family Araceae; genus Zantedeschia; species Zantedeschia hybrid cultivar. Next base: position 54,874,732 of record JARZZO010000004.1, read on the forward strand.
TGTGGCAGTGGGCTGCCTTTTTTTTTTTTTTTTTTTTTTTTGTACTGGTCTCTACTTACTGGTGCCATAGTGCATAGACTTGAACCTTCAGAAAGATCCTTGTGCACGTATGATGCTTAATAGAAAGGACATCTTATATGGATAAAAGCCAGCAATAATGTAGTTTATCTCCTTTGCTACAAAGAAAAGTGAAAAACACACGTATAGTGGAGGCTGTGCTCTTACAGTTCCATTGGTGGCAAAAATATCCCTGCTCTCTTTACAACACCCCCCCCCCAAAAAAAATAAAAAAAAATAAAATAAAAATAAAAATAAAAACGCACACACATACGCACGCTCTCATGTGTATATGTATGTATGTGGTTCATCTGTCATACAATTGAATAAAAAATTTCTGCATGGGTTAAAAAAACATTTCCCATTAAACAAGTTAAAAGACTTGATGACTGCTGAATTTTCAGCAACTTCAATGCACCATCCTTTGTGCTGTGTAGGTCCTTTTCTAATTTGTTATGTGCCTTCTAGCATGTCCTATCTTAGCATCCAATATTGCTTAGTTTGTCGATTATCATAGATACGCATAGCTAATTAGTTGCAGGATCGTGTGTACTCATTCTCCACTTAAATTGTTTTCTGTCAGGCCTTAGTTAATTGAATAAATTAGTTCCTTCATTCTTTGAAAAATTGGGATTCTATCTTGTCTCTTATTCTGCTATTTAAGACACTGAATTGTAAGTGTCACATTCATCTGTAATGTGATTTAGTGGAGTACTAGTGGGTTCCTTTTCATATGTTAACTAATGACCTAAACTTCTTAAGCTGATGAGCTGATGTTCAGCTCTTTGTTCTTTATTCTCATCCTCATGTCCTAATTAGGTAAACAAAATCATTTTTCCTTCTGTTGTGTGTTTTAGGTACGACTCATGTCTTGCAGTTCAGAAGACACCTCAGAGATCAGCGATTCTGAGATAGCTGACTATGAAGCAGAGTCTTACCAACAGTTGACAACAGGAAAACACAAGATCAAGAATGCAGATGGTAGCTATAGGTGCCCTTTCTGTTTGGGTAAAAAGAAACAAGATTACCGTTACAAGGATCTTCTTCAACATGCCAGTGGAATTGGTGCATCTAATAGAAGTGGAAAAGTAAAGGCAGATCATCGGGCCTTAGCTCAATATCTATCGACAGATCTTGGAAGTGAAGCAGGTCCATCACTGCAGCTTATGGTCATTGATCAGGATCCTACTCCCAAGCTGAAGCAAGATGATCATTTTGTTTGGCCCTGGATGGGTATCCTTGTAAATGTCCCGACTGAGTGGAAGAATGGAAAACAGGTGGGAAAAAGTGGAACAACCCTGAAAGAACAGTTCTCTAAGTTCAATCCACAGAAGGTCATTCCCTTGTGGAACTATAAAGGTCACACAGGAAATGCAATAGTGGACTTCAGTAAAGATTGGGCAGGCTTTAAGGATGCAATGGCCTTTGAGAATTACTTTGAAGCAAAACATCTTGGTAAGAGGGATTGGCATCAAAGGAAGAGTCGTGGACATGACATGCATGGGTGGATTGCTCGTGCTGATGACTATAATTCTGGGGGTCCCATAGGAGAGCACCTGAGGAAAAATGGAGACCTAAAAACAGTCACTGGTCTCACAGAGGAAGAATCTCGGAAAAATGAAAAACTTGTAGCGAATCTGGCAAGCCAAATAGAAGTAAAAAACAAACATTTGCAGGAGCTGGAATGCAAGTACAATGAGACTGCATTGTCCCTTGACAAATTGATGGAAGAGAATGATAAGCTGCATCAAACTTATAATGAAGGTCAGTTAGGAACTTAGGATTCTACTGGATGATTAACTTGTGTCAAAGTTTTATTTCTCAAGTTAGTATTGCCTGTTGGGTTTTGTCACCTAATTCAATGAAAATAATCATACTTCCTTGTGATGCTGACTATTGTTCTAACCAAAATTTGTTAAGTAAATTTTTTGCAACATGCTTGCATGTACTGGGAAGTAGTTGAGGAACATAAATCTGTGCTTTTCATTGTGATCGAACCTTTAAGTTTTCAGGAATGTGAAGAACTTGTATAAATTTCCAATAATAAACTAGTATTCACTCAAGTCTGGATCTAGTCATTGTTAGAAATATTAGGAAGTTCTTTGTGATTGAACCTTTAAGGCTTCTCATTGATTGATTTTACTGGGCTTTATGTGTTGCTCTTGTGGTTAATAAAGACACAAATATTCGTAGCATTCAATCCATAGGCATGTTTTTATCAAATCTTTGGTTCCATAAACATACGCACATACTATTTGCATAGTTAACTTTTTGCTGTCTGTTAGAAATAAGAAAGATGCAGCGACTTGCAAGTGATCACTCTCGGCGAATTTTTAAGGAAAATGAAAAGTTGAGGGAACAGTTAGACTCAAAGAAAAGTGAGCTGGATCACAGAAACAAACAACTTGACAAGCTGGTTGTGCAAAGTGACATGGACAGAAGGAAACTTGATGATGAACGGAAAAAGGTAACCTACTTCAAATATTTAAGCGTTAAGTTTTACTACGGATTCACTTTTAGGTGTTGATATGACTGATATATCTGATGATTACCACTATTTAAGGTGTTATGAGAAATTTACTATCAACTAGTTCTCCTGGGACCTAGGCTTGTGGGCTTTTTGTCTGTCACCTCAAGTTTTTGTCTGACTAGCAAACCTTGGTTTGGCTTGACATGGCATGCAAGTGTGAATCTTCATGTGTTTCTTCCCCGTGCAGAATGCAAAAAGAAACAGTTCTCTTCTACAGGCGTCCATTGAGCAGCAGAAAGCAGATGAGAATGTTCTGAAGCTGGTTGAAGAGCAGAAGGTTTGTTACAAATCCGGATGCCTGGCCCTGAGAGAATATTTGACAAAGAAGTATTTTAATTTCACCATGTTCTATAGTTTTGTTGATTTTAATTTGATGATAAAATGCACAGCGGGAGAAGGAGGTTGCTCTTAGAAAAATTTTACAACTGGAGAAGCAATTGGACGCAAAGCAAAAGTTGGAACTTGAAATTGAGCAGCTGAAAGGGCAGCTGCAGGTTATGAAACATATGGGAGGCGAAGAAGATATGGCAGTTAAAAAAAAGGTGGAAGAAATGAGTGAAGAACTAAAAGATAAGATAGAAGAAATGGAGTCCATGGAAGCTCTGAATCAAACACTTATGGTTAAAGAGCGCAAGAGTAATGATGAGCTGCAGGAGGCTCGCAAGGAGCTTATTGTGGTATGTTTTTTATACACAGTTTCATGTACCTGTGATTCTGATACTAAAAAGCTATGCAGCTGTGTATGAAATGCATGTTTCATTTTCTCATGGTTTGATTTCATCTTTAGAGACCCATTGATGAATTACATTATTTTCACTATGTAGGGATTAAAGGAAATGCTGAGTGGCCGTGCTTCCATTGGAATCAAAAGGATGGGCGATCTTGATGGCAAGGCATTTCACAATGCTTGTATGCAAAGATTTTCAGGGGAAGAAGCAGATGTAAAAGCTGCGTTGTTTTGCTCTGACTGGCAATCAGCGCTAGCGAATCCCGAGTGGCATCCCTTTAGAATTATCACTGTGGAGGGTGAAACCAAGGTGATAATTGAGTCTTTATTTTCTTGTTGAACAAAATTATATGCCATTATTCAAGGATGTCTGGAAGATCGAGCAGAAAATTCTTAGATTATCTGCTATGCATTCATTGGTTATTGGTAGTCTTTTTTATGCTTTTCTTTTTTCAATGATGCATCACATATGCTTTGAGTTAAGTAATTTTCAGGTCACTTTCGGTGAGTTATGTCTTGATTGGCATTTTATTACAATTATGACTGAAGGGAATTGTGTACCCCTGCAGGAAGAGATAAATGAGGATGATGAGAAATTGGTCAAGTTGAAGGAAGAGTTGGGTGATGAGGCATACAGGGCTGTTACCACTGCTTTGATTGAGATGAATGAATATAACCCCAGTGGTAGGTATGTTGTGCCAGAGCTTTGGAATTTCAAGGAAGATCGAAAAGCAACATTGAAAGAAGTCATCCAGTTTATATTGAAGCAGTGGAAGACTCACAAGCGCAAACGATGAGAGAGAAGTGAATTTAGAATGCTAGGAGTACTGATTTATGATCTTATGTGCAATTATACTTGCTTGATTAAGGGGGAGAAATGGTCACCTGCCAGTGTCCTGTTTGAACTGAATTTTCATTGAAATGGGGTTCTCCTTGTATCGTTTGTGCGTATGTTTACCTTGCTTTTCATGCATGAATATAATGATACACTGTTATCAGGTGTGCTTGTGGATGCCCCATTATTGCTCACATTCCTTTTGCGGGCAATACAGTTATATATTCATAAACGGCAGCAAACGATCTTGGCAGCGCGAATTTCTTACAGGAGTATATTAAGTCAGCTTCAGGTCAAAGAAGTTAGCCAAGAGAAGAATTGCTTTCATTGCTAGCTCACACTAAATGTTCTGATGCAACGTATTGAAGTGGTACTATTCAAGTGTTTCAATGTAACTCAGCTAAAGTGCTACGGACATCGTATTTATACACTTGAACTTCTTAACAATATTAAAACATGTATCAATATAAGAGCTTATAATTGTAACACTTTCCCACTGTTAAACCAATAAACTTTAGTCCTATATTCATGTACCGTCATAAAGTACTAAAATAAACACTATGTTGGAGCATACCAAAGTAACATCGTCAGTGCGCAAGTGTACGAGTATAGTACTCTACTGCCATTGTGCTGCTACATTCTAATTCTTCCGTTCATACATTGAAATGGCTAGGGATCCAAAGAGTTGCTTTAGGGTGATTTTAGTAGTTCTACCATGTCTTTAATATAAACAGCTATCCTTAATATTATTTTCATCCTTATAATCCCGTAAAATTATCAAAAAATAGATGCATAAAGGTTAAATTATCAGATAACCTTGGAATGATAACCTTACGATTCTAAAAATTTCATGCCTTACTCATGGTCATAGGTTTTCCACATTTCGAGAGGTTATACAATAAAAATTATAAAATTTCCATCATATGCATGAACGCATGATTATGATATTGATGAACATATAATTTTTTTACTCTCCAAACACATCACATGACTGAACAACATAAATTACAATGTTGTCGAGTACATAAAAAAAAATTCTGCACAAATCAAAGCGAGCTATAGATAGAACTCATAGAAATAATGGAAGTCCTAACTCCTAGTTGCTTATAATTCTCTTTGAACTCTCGACTTTATTATACCTATAAGTCCTACAATAAAATAAATATGGCCATGAAAAAGCTCTTTCTCTTTGGGTCTGTTCAACTGAGAGAAGTATTTGCATTTGCGTAATACTTGTTGTACTGTGCTATCCTGATCCCAGCAGTGCCATCGGATTTGCGCCAAGGATGCATGTTTTTGTTTTTTGTTTTTCTAAATATTCAGGAAGAAGAGATAATCTTAGCGGAGCCACTCATACCATCCAATCAAGATCGGATGGCTAAATTTTAAAAAAAAAAAAAATTGACCAGATGGTTAAAAGATAAAAAACAGATGGTTTAAAAAAAATCAAAAAAAAAAGGATCAACACGATCAGACTGTTCTACGATAGCTGCAACTGCTGAATCACCTAGATTCTTCTCGACAGCAGCCGTCGGTATAATGTGTAAAGGACTTACCAGGTAGTCTGAGCCACTTGGCCAATTGAGTGACCCCTCAATCCAACCTTTTGGAAAAAGTTGTAGAGCAAACACCATCCTCGGACACACTTTTATTCAAACACCTTTAAAATGTCATTAACACCTTCTCTCTCGTAATAGATCAAGCATCGGATCATTAAGTAGGATATCCTTTTCATCTCCATATGTAGTAATTTCAGTTGTGTTAATTTTTGGTATCACAAAATGGATCACCTACCATGTCACGTTTACATCTGCCCATAAAAGATTCTACCAACAAGCTTTGCACAGTACGGAGCCATTAATACTAAGCAGGAAGGTGAAACAATTCCAAGCAAGATTCTAGAAGAGGAGGGGGGGTTTGCAAGGACATTTGGAAACCATACAGATCTCAAAAGTCCTAAAATGTAATGAAGGTGTAACTTATCTCTTTGTAGGGTCATTTGGTTTGACATAATATTTTCATAAAATATTGAAAAATATTACAATTTATATCTATTGAATTCAATTTGGTTTTCCATGACACAGTGGGATTCTTGCTTCACTTTTTTTTATGCTGGTTGTGTGCTGGCTTGAAGTTCGTACGATGGGTTTTGGGGTTTTCTTCTTTACTTGTATGGATGGGCTTCTCTCCTGCCTCACGGTTGTACCCGCCTCAAGGGTCAATTAACATAAATACAACTTTTTCTGTCCAAAAAAAAACACAAGTGGAAAAAGAGACTTGATAGTTTCTATTGCTTCAATTCCAAGCAAGATTTTAGATTTATTTAAAATTATACACATATTTACTTGTATGGATGCACAATTTCTTATTTGAATATCAGCGTGATAAACTACCTCAATACCATAAAATCTCTCTTGATCTTTCAATCATGTGTACCCTTTCTCTATTAAAGCCATGGGAGGTTAATTAATCTTGTTACAGGTAGTCACTTAAACATATGCCAATAGGTTTGATGTAAGGTGTGTGTTATTAGTTTGTAAGTGAACCTGAGAAGATGTATGAATTAATAATTAAATAAATAATAGGGTGGTAAACCAACTGCTGGAATAGCTCAGTTGGTTAGAGCGTGTGGCTGTTAACCACAAGGTCGGAGGTTCAAGCCCTCCTTCTAGCGTTTAATTGAGGACCGATAAAAAAGTGTATTCCTTCCAGAAAAACCAGTTTTTTCTGTTTTTTTTTTTCTGAGGGGAAAGAGTGCAAGTCCAGAGGCTCTACCTGAATGATTATATTATATTTTTAATGTAGGTTCCAGTCCACATTAGACTTCTAGATCATAAGATTCTTCTTTAATACATAAAATAATTGTTAGCCTGAATAGTAATCTTTACATAAAAAAAGCAAAGATATAATAGTATTCTTTTACATAAGCTTGTACTGATTGATCATAATTCATATGCCGTTTATTGGCAATTCTAAAAGCAATTTAGTCCACAAATAAGAATGGGTCCCATGGAACCAAGCATGGGTTTGTCCATCATGCCGACAATACTATGTTGGGCGACCCACACATATGGAAAGCCATGGTTGTTCTGCAACACTGCCCTGCAAGACGCCAATAATGACTAGAGTAATACTTGCTGCAATGACGGTGCGTGCCATCATTGCAGTGAGTTAAAAAGGAAAAAGAAAAAAATTCTCGGTCGCCTCCGAGATGTCTTAACTGTTCATATAGTATAATATTTGATCGGACGATTTAAAAAAATTTAAAAAATCAAAAATTAAGTCTAATGAGCAGTTTATTAAAAAAAAAATTACTGCTCATTGACTTGATTTTTTTAAATCGTCCGATCGAAAGAAAAATTACAAACAATTAAAATACTTTGAGGGCAACCTAGAAAAATATATATATAAAAAATTTTAACCCACTGTAATGACGGTGCATGTATTGCAGCAAGTATTACTCTAATGACTAAGCCCTCCTTTGAAGTCCTCCTCCCCTATTCGAACCAACCAAGCATTTGCATGTTGGGCGTAAAGGCGGACCATCCCCATAAGTTAGTCCAACCAGCCATAGCCCAATTCTAGGGCATATGTCAACATTTGCTCCGGGGTCACAGCCATTGGACCGTATCTATGCATGATTTGACTCATTAGATCACATGCAAATACTCTCTCTCGCTCTCTCTCTTCATCTTTTTTTTTTTTTTTAAACATCCCCAAACACGGGGACCACTAGAATTTGGTGTCCGTGTCATCCAATCAGAGTCTTAGAAAAAAGAAAGATAAAAGATTTCGCCTCCATGTGATCCAAGCTAATGGATGTGCAAAGATTTATAGGCAAAGTCTCAACATAAATACTAATTTGGGCTTTGGCCTATTTTGACTCTTAATCCAGTCTGCAAATGGCCTATTATGATGATTATGCACCTAAGATATATAACTAGATAAGATAAATAGTGTTGATGCTAAATTTAAGATAAATAAGTTTGAGTTCAACTAAGATACAGCCTACTGATCAACTCAACACAAATTCAGTCAATCAAATTTGTGCCAAAAACAGATTTACGCGATGTAGGATAAATTTCAATTTGCTTGAATTGAAGTCCGGTGTGCTCAATTTGGATTTGGTAATGTACCTTCACAAACTCTGTGGGATAATCTCAGGAAAAAGTAGGAATAATACACATATAATCCTCTTAAATAATTAATTCTACTTTTATTCCTTAATTTTTTGTCCTATTAATTATTAATATTCCTATTAAATGGAAATGATATAAAAAATGTTCCTACCGTCACGTCCCGTAATCACATCTAATTGAAAAGTAACTATAATAATTAAATCTTAACTCTACTAAAAAAAGATAATGCTACTCTTACCTTTACCCTCGTCTCTCCTCTCCCAAAAAAAAAAAAAGCCTCTCTCTCTCTTCTGCATGGCACCCCAAGTTCGACTTGCCAGCGCCGGAGGGGACTCTCTCTCTCTCTCTCTCTCTCTCTCTCTCTCTCTCTCTCTCTCTCTCTCTCTCTCTCTCTCTCTCTGTGACCGAATGAGACTTCTCAGAAGTTGGCATTCTCCACGAGCAGGAGGATGGTGGCCCGGATGAAGCCCAGGGGGTGGGGTGGGGTGGGGGTGCGCACGAAATGGAAAGTCATCTCGGGCACTTTTTACACAGTTTTCATTTCGTAAGGTTATTAATGATAGGACAACAAATTAAGGGACAAAACATAATTAATTATTTAAGAGGGATATATATATATAATTATATTAAAACTATTCATAAAAATTAATTTGTGCACTCAAATGGGATTTTGAACCGTCATCACTGTATTCTATTGATGTTCTATCATGCTCAGACCTTTGCATAAATGATTTGACGTGTGAAAAAGCTGTCTCCTACTCTCCCTACCACTTCTCCCAAAAACACACTTTCTCTTCACTTCGTGTTTCCAAATGGCCTCACTTTGTTTGTGGAATAAGCTCTGAATAGGATGTTTTATTTTCCTAAAACCTTTTAACTCATTTTAGTGGAGGGGAGTGCTTAACCCAGGGTGCTATGGGTTATACCAGAAGTTAAGCGGAATAACATGGATATTTTGAACTCTTTATTTCACTCTTTATTTTCTTCTTTATTCTACTTATTCCTACCAAATCACTTAGAATAGCGCAGTGCAATTCTACTTATTCTGGGTGGAATACCAATAATTTACCAAATCAAAATACCTCTTATTCTGGGTTAAGAAATCCCCAGAACCTTATTCTGGTTTAAGTTATTCTGCAAACAAAGTGAGAGAGCAGCGGATGTTCCTTATACCCAACCTACCTCCCCTTATGTCCAGCCTAACTCACCTGAGATGGGACCATACTGATCCAAGACTATGGCGAAGGCAGCAGAGCTAGAGACGAATGATTCAGACTGTTCAAAAGGCGGGCCCTCAAAATAAACAAGCACAAGGCTGGGGATTCAGAGGGCAAAGATGATGAGCCGTGTCAACAGAAATTCTTGTCACAATTTGTTCACCTTTGTAAGTATTCTGCCGGATCTGATCACAAGGACCATGATTCCAGACAAATAGGACAAGGGCCCCTTATCCCAGGTCGCTGGCCCAGTGGACATGCTACCTGCCTGGGAACAGGCTCGTCATGGTTTCGAATCCCACTGGATGCAAGATTTTCATGAAATTTTCACACTGCGTGGAACCCGAACTCAGCTGTCGATTGGTGCTTTTCACCTCTTAGAAAGTATCCTCCAACTGAGTGGATTCGATCCTTGGTCTTCCAGCCAAAGGAACCTTCGCCCAACCACTGGACTATCGTTCAAAAAATATATATATCAAAAAACACAAAAAAAGGACAAGGGCCCTTGATGGTTCAATTCCCATTGCTTGTTCCCGCCGAGAAGCGGAATGAGAAGGGCACCCAAGTTGGGCAGACCTATCACTCCATACCAAACGGAATAGTGCGTGCAGATTATTCTCCCAATTGGAAAGTGGATTATTCTCCCAATTGGAAAGTCTTGTGGGTTTCTCTGTATACTTAGATCCTCTAACCATTATGCCATACAACCCCAAAAAAAATACATGAAAGAAAGAAAGAAGCAGCTTCCGGCCGATTATTTGCTTGGGTTACCTGCCTCCACTTATGTTGAGGTTAATCTATAGATGGAAAGCTACCTCATTGCAAAGTTTACAATGACGAAGATTCCCATATAAACATTTTAAATGCCAATGATGAGAGGCAGATTTCAGCATAACATCTGATGTTCTCAAGAGACGATCGGTCCATAAGTGAATTATGTAAAGCACACTCCCAAAACACGTGGAAGAAAGAACAAGAAAATATAAAAAGAAAGCACAGCTTCATCTCTAAATAGAATGTATTGTTTAGTTCTGACTGATTACATGATCAGGGGGGGATACCATTGTCACAAGCTCATAGGAGAGAAAAGACCAGAAGTGGTCACGCAATTTGTTCCCTGTGCCCGTCCTGCTTTCAGCAGCCCCTCATTCCTCTTCCCTCCCATCTTTTCTCTTCACATTCTCAATTTCTGATGTCATCCGTGTTCACTCTTCCATCGACGGCTTTCTTTTTCCCCCATCTTCTTCTGTTTTACATTTCCTTTTCCATTTTCCATCGCCCACACCAGAGAATCTAGAACGATTCTCAAATCAAGTAAATCTTCTTAAATAACTGTTTGGCGGTGGGCAACCTTGTCCACGACATCCTTGAAACACCAAACTTGTAATACATGCCTAATACATCCTAGACATTCCAAACTGAACTGTACCAACCTTTCTATGGGCTCCTGCAGCAGCAGCAGCTGCTGCAGCGGCAATGCCACCAAAAGGAGATTTTGCCTGCAGTAAGCTAGCATCCATCGCAATTCGATCTTCATCTGGCTTGGCCCCTCGTGGAAGGTAGAAGGGAGAAGCTCTCATATCAATGGCTACATCTGGCGCTGGCTTTGCAGGTAGACATTGTTGGGAAGGTTTTACCAAGTCCCTATCGGCTTCAATTTCCCTTTCAGAACTCTCCGGCTTACCAGTCATCCGCCGGAAATGGTATGCAGGTGGAATGGTGGGCTGTGGTGGAAGAACTGCATTCCTCATCAACCTCCTCGGATCATAGGCATCCTTGATGTTTCGATTTTCACAAGGTATAACCGGTCCCACAACTTTCCCAGGTTTTGCTGTAGAAATATAGGGAGGGCATTAGTTGCGCAAAAGTAAAACCATAAAACCCACATTGGGGTTTAGAATGCAAAAGTGATAGGTATGATATAAATACCAAGTGGAATCCGTTGAGATGCCTGTGGGCCCCGTAGTAAATTGCCAGAAAACACATCTGCATCCCTCTGGTTCTTGCACACTTCATCCGGCGCTAGCCTATCTCTGAATGAAGCCAAGGCACACTGTTCCTTGGGAGGAATGGTTGCTGAATGTGCAACAGTAGATCTAGAGAAAAAACAAACAGTAAGTTAGAAAATGTTGATAGCAAAATTTTACAGCATAGTCTTTGACAACAGATAGCACTTTTGTTCATTACCAGGAAGACATCTAACAATAAATGAATTAGAGCAATCCAATAATTACATAGGCAGTGGATAAATAACCTCTGCTCGAGTGTGCAGAGATGCCTATGTGATTTTTTAACCTCTTGTTTTTCATTCTATGCTGCATTTCTGGAATCAAAAGAAATGATAGCAAGACTGTTGCCTAACCAAGTCCAGGTGGTCACTGATTTAGATCAACCCAAAATATTTTGCCACTTCAACTCAGCTTCCTGGTCAGAAGAAATGTTAACATTGGGACAACCGTATTCGCTCCACACTTGGCTACCCAATGTTTACCGTAGCCACGATAACTGGTACACCAGAGGTGTATCCTTCCCGGTCATCTCGTACTAGGGAAAGGTCCTCTCGATGCTCTAATGCCCACACCGGATATGGACCCAACTGTCTCACGACGTTCTGAACCCAGCTCATGTACTGCTTTAATGGGCAAACAGCCCAACCCTTGGAACATATTACAATGTCATGAAGAGCCAACATCGAGATGCCAAACCTTCCCATCGATGTGAACTCTTGGGGAAGATCAGCCTGTTCTTAGAGTAACTATTATCCGTTGAGTGATGCCCCTTCCACACGGCACCATCGGATCACTACAGCCGACAAAAAGCATGTAACCACTTATAAAATTGTAAGCAAGGTATCTTTAGAATAATATTTGAGCAGGTTCTAACCTAATCATAACGTGAATTGTAAGACTGACTTCACACAACCTTTTTTTCCTTTTTTTGTGACAGGAACACAAAGCAGTTGTTCTTCGGCTGAAAAAAACAGTGACACAAACTAATGCCACCAACATGAGCTTTCCAGAACTGCCACTGGGCTTCCTTGCCCATCAGTGAAAAGACCTAACACTTGACAGCAACTTGGAACTTCAAGTGGACTCCCTTTTCCAAAACATAGGGCTTTCTATCACGGCTTACTTTACCCTCCTGAACTCTCCCAATCACATGCTTACAGAGAATGGATCTTGTGGCATCCCCGTCAGAATCAGAAGAATGACCTTGCATATGCTACAAATGACCCTCAGTTGCACTCCCCATACTGCAGTGGGGATGGATCAGATTCATGACCTCCATAAAGGAATGGGCCTTCTACACCAACACTGTTTGAGCTGATACTTACTTCCAAGCAAGATCATCCTCACACCAATAACACCAGATGGGTATGTTACAGACCCTCACTAATTCCCCCAACAGCATCACAATAAATGCATCAAAATGGGGTTTCCAAAACAACCCACCCCACACCAACCACAGCTGGGTGGCAACTAATCCGTTGATGAATTCCTGTCACACTTGTCCCACTCAATTCAGTCATGAATTACAGTTGCCCCACCACTTTTGGCTGTGCAGAGATGGACCCTGCTTGTCCGAAAGACTGAAGTTGACAAATCTTACTCACAGAGGAAGTCCCAACAATCGACCTCTCATCAATCTCAATCTCCATCACCACATCTGGACTCCCATGGTTTTCATAAGTGCTTTTCGATCTCTTTCTCCAGAGGGAGAGTCTTTGCACATGACAAAATTTTATGCAGATATGCACATCACATGAGGCAATATACTGAATCATGGAAATATAATTTATCAAAGGCTGTTTAGGGAGGGACACGCTTAGTTACTTTGGCCCCCTTTTCAAACTGACTGAGGTTGCCCTGCATCATAGCTCCTGTGTAGACAGTAATCCTCACAGTTCATGATGAAAACAAGGTGAGTACTGAAATTAGATGTGGCATAGAACAAACTTCCAGCAACCATCTTCTTTCAAGGATTTTGAAGTAAGACAAAGCATATCATTAATATGCCATGACCTTGCAAAACATGATAACTAGGAAGGGTATGGAAGACAGGTTCCAGGATAGAAGGCACTTTGCAAACGCCGATCAAGTCTGTTGGGATGCAGAGGGGCATTAAAGGAATACCTGTTGGTGGGTGCAGATGATGCAAGAAGACTCTCATGTTTTGATGTGATTGAGATGACTCAAAGTCCTTCCTTTTAGGTGACTATGTTTTGTATTGCTTCTAAAAACAGAATTGTAGTAACTCAATCACAAGTCGAGTAGGAGGAAAGGGTTATCCATAGGAGAGGACTACCCATGGGACGCGATACGTAACGCCTAGGTGCGGAGCTACCACGGTGTACAGCCATCAGCATGTCTGGGGGCTGAGGCATGAATGAACCAGAAGTCCAAATGTCCAACATTGGAAAATGGAAAAACTTCCTGAATCGTATGTGGGATTTGTATCCATAGCTTGTAAGGCGCCGTTTGGGAACAAAACTGTGTGGCTTGGTCCAAAGCGGGCAATATCTCACAAGGTTGGATCAGGTCATTACAAGAATAGTGGTGAAAACTGACTGCTCAACTTGGCTAGACGCAAGATATGCCTCTACTGAAACATCCGGGGAAGTAATCCAGAAGCTGAAACACTACATGTAAAAAAAGAGAAGGATCCTTCACATTGCATCCAGTGTTAGATTATGTAAACTCCGACAAAATATGCTTTGACTTTTCCTAGTGAGGAGACTTTCTTAGAGATTATCGAGCACATCATGATGTTCAACAAACATATTGCCCTTGTTCCATGGGCCAATGAAATATTTCAGAAGCTGAAACTTCCTATTTTCAAAAATAGGAAACAAAAGAAAAGAAAAAAATATTGAATGTGGCTGGTTCCCTGGTAAAAGTGTCTGGGGAATTAGTGACCCCTCCCTCCCCTAATGAAAGGATTCTCTCGAGAGGGGAAAAAAGTTATCAAACAAAAGTTCTTGTTTCTCAACCAACTCAAGAATTCAGATGAGACTGACAAACGCATTGCATTGCTTAGTTGGTTATAGACCAACAAATGCAGCACCACAACACCAGCATACAACCCGCAATTGTGGGACTCCAAGAAACCCCTTCCTTCAGTGGCATTACATCAAATCCCTCCTCACATGTCCGCATTGCTCAACACTGTATATCCCCAAAGAACTGCATTTCGCAAGAACATTGCCAGATGGCAGGCCTCTCAAACACCCTCTCTGCAATAGTCAATCCATGGGGATTTATCATCGACTTGCCACCTTCTTTCCTTTTTTTTTTTTTTTTTTTTTTTTTGGGGGGGGGGGGGGGGGGGGGGGCGGGGTTCGCCAGATGGCAAACCTCACAGACACCTCTCTGCCATTGTCAATCCCAGGGGATTTAACAGGATGAGACGGGTTTAGTTGGTGCGACCCCATCATATCCAACAGCAAAAAAACAAGACAGGAAAAAGAAGAGACAATGCGTGAGCGCCTCAGGCACACATAACTCACAGGATCCTGCATTCCACACCTGCACAGAATCATCTGATCCTGCATTCCTCATCTGTGCGGGGTGGAAATGGCAAGCAAAGTATGTGATGTTGTTTAGTTTCTTTTCTAACTCCTTGGATCATGATCCAAGGGTTAGTTTTTACAGGTGCCATGGGGATGTTCTTATTTTTTTTCTTTTTTTGGGTGGTGGTGGGGGGGGGGGGGGGGGGGGGGGGGGGGGTGGAGGAGGAGAAGGGGACAGATTCAGAGAGTGCGTGCAGGGATATATGCTTGATCTCGCAATCAGGCGGCTCCCATAACCAACCCCTCCTCCAAGCCTGCATCTTTCTCTCGTTCTCTGACTCCTTTCCTCACTCTTGCCTGACTCCCCCCTTCCATCCCTCCACACTGTCATGCATCTTTAACCCCCCCCCCCCCCCCCCAAAAGAAAAAAAAAAAAAAAAAAAACACATATTTTGCTCATTCTCTGACTCCTTTCCTCAGTCTAGCCTAGAGTCCCCTTCCACCCCTCCACACTCTTGTGCATCTTTACATCCCCCTTATTATTCTCAAGGATAGAGTCAATTAACTAGCATGAAACAATATTCATAAGATGTATTGGAATGGCATCTACTTTTTTTTTTTTTTTTGGTTAGTGGAGTTAATACTCACAGGGAAACCCTGGCTGGCGTTTAGGGCAGCTCCCAGGCACCCAAGCCATACCAGATAAACTGCCCCAGCACATGAGGGGGTCCCGTGCTGGGCAACTACTTCATGGAGACGCAGGGATTCGAACCCATGAACTGTGGGAATTTAACCTCCCGAAAGCCTATCCACTATGCCCCTCACCCCGCCCCAACAGCATCTACTTCTTTGACACATGACTCAGGTCTGATCTTTTCCTTCACATCATTTTTTATCATTCTCAAGGACTGGGTCAGTTAGTAAGCATGAAATATTATCCATGTAATTTATGGAAATGGTGCCTTTTAGATCTTTGATGGATTGAGCTCAGCTTTATCTTTCCCTTTCCTTCAATCCTAATTATTCTGACAGGACAGGGCAGATAACAAGCATGAAACATCATTTATGTTATTGAAATGATGTCTTTTAGTTCTTTGACAGATGACCGTGTTCGAAGTTTGAACTGGACTTGAGAACAATGAACAGACTTGACAACTAGTCTAAGCTACCTGCCTAATGCAGGCTGTAATTTTCTCCATAAGTTGCATCCTTGCACCATGTATACATGTCATGTACTTTCATCACCTAAGGTATAGGATGGCTAATGACCAACAAACTAAAACAATAACAGTAATAAGGCATAAAATTGCTAAACAGAAAAGAGAAGAAAATGAAATAAAAATCAACATAATTACCTGGGTAGAGATACATGCTTCCTCTCAAATGGGATCACTGAACCACTTTTACCACCATTTTCCTCAAGATGGGCAAATTGCTTTCTAAACTGATCAACAGCACTACACAGAATAGAATGATACAAATCTAATAGTCAGATTGAAGTCCAAGAAATAAAGCATAATTAAAAATTTTGTGGTAGATCAAATATATGATTGAAACCTGGGATACAGGAAGTTTGTCCTCTCAGTCCCATTGATATAGTCTTTGAGAAGTTGAGGATGATATTCCAATATTTCACGGAAAATAAGTTCTCTTATGTCCTCTTTAGTCACTCTCCGGCGCTCAAACTCAAATTCTATCTTTGAGATTGGTTGACACGATGGTTCTCGCTCCACTTTTGCCAGACCCCTGAAATATGGATCACCCAATGCCTATTGAAGAAAAACTAAATTAGAGACTTTAGATTAAGGGACTGAATCCTGCTCTTATAAGACTACTTTCATTGAAGATACAAGAAAAATGTTATAAAAGACATATACCAAAGAATGGGGTACATGAATTATGAAGTCTAGGGGAGACTGAGGGTTGCTCCTGAGTTTAAACAAAACTGCATAGGCAAGGAGGCAGTTTTCTACCTGCCAACAGGCCTTGTGCACTCACCTGTTCAAAGTTACCCACTACCTTAGCCAGGTAGTTGGTGCCACCTTAAAGAGGGTTTAGGTCAAGGAGGTAGTTGATCAGAAAACATTGCAAAATCCTTGGATCCTTCTTTGGGTTTAACCAACCCCAATCTGATGGAACAGGACTTATGAATGCTGATGAATTTTAAAAGGCTCCAATAATAGGTAACCTGAGATTTCCATTCTAAATGTTTGCCATGAGAATCCCAATCACTAGGGCATAAGTAGCGTGAACTCTGAGCAAGCATATTTTTTGTGTACCCCCAGGTAGCAGTTAATTAGATATTCCAGCTCAATCCAACTAAGTTCCAGATGATTAAATCACCTCCACTTTAGGGTGATCAATCAACAACCAGATTTCTCACTTCCATATATTTTTAAGGTGTATTCTTCTTTTGGCATCCACCCAACTGTACCTATATGTCTAGAGAGGAAGGAAGGAGATGATGCCCCAACAACAAAGTCAGGACAATTGAGAAATAAGGCTTGCTATGGCATGCGCCAATACTGCAACAGGCAGCTGACAGTTCTATTTTGTGTTGAGTTAGGGTTTGGGCTTTGTCTTTTTTTCTCCTTTTTTTGGGGTGAAGGTGGGGGATCGTTTGGGGCCTTTACCCATCAAGTCAGAACCATAAAGAATTAGGATGCAATGTGATGCAAGAGACGATTCATGGCTTATGGAGTTCCCTTTATTTGCTAATGGCCTATTATGTTTTTTATTTTCTAGGAGTTATAAGGAAGTCCTAGAGTCAGATGGAATCTCTAGGGTCAGGAGTTACCATCTACTCTATATATATGTATCTTGTTCCAAAAATAAAGAGAAGATGATGGAAAGAAGAAAAAGAAAATATTGAGTGCGAATAGGCCTCTGCGAGAGAGACTTCACCCCCCCTAGCTCCAATGCGACGCCGGAGCCTGTCCGTCAGTATGACGTTGATCGGTACCCCCCCTCCTTGTCCCCGGTGCGACACCGGGGAATTTTCCCCATCCTCTGGCGCGAGGCCGAGGATCCCTATCCCATTCCCCCCCCCCCCTCTTTCCCTTCGTCCCGCATCAGTTTTGGTATCAAAGCTTACCTCGATCCCCCACTACGCCGCCGCTCCGTCACCGCCCCTATCGACGGCTCTAGTAGCGTCGCTGCCAACTGCCGGCCCCACCCATCGCAGTCGGTCGCCGCCGCTGCGGGCTTCCGCCGCCGCCGCGGGCTTCCGCTGCCCCGCTATCGCTGCCGCCGGCCTCTTGCCCTACCGGAGAAGGAAAAGAGGACCTAGCTGTCGGGGGTCTCCCTACCGGAGTCTCAGCGCTGCCGCCGGCTGCCTCATCCCAGCGCCGCCGCTGGTCCAGCCGCCGGCCTCTTGCCGCCGACGCCTCTCTTCTCTCTCCTTCACGCCTTCTTCTTCACAATTGTAGACGAAAAGGGAGGAAGAGAGAAACCCCGCCTCCGGTCACCCTGTCGCTGCCACCGGCCTCCGTTCGTTCTCCCTGCCACTGCTACCCCCACAGCAGCAGCAGCAACACCAACAGCACCGCCGGCATTGAGCTCGCCCTCCCCTAGACCGCCGCCGATAAAGCCGCTAGCTTCTGCCGCACCTTGTAGCGCTACCGCCGCCGTCACCATCGCCCCCCCCCCCCCCCCGCCGCCTCGGCCCGCCACCACCGAAGCCCAACCCTACGCCCCGAGCCATACCTTCCCGCTTGGTTCGTGTGAGAAGAAAGGAGAAGGAGAAGACGAGGAAGAAGGAGGGCGCGCCCCGCGCCGCCGCCCCGCCCGACCGTCGCCGCCATCCCGCCTTCGCCTCCACCCCGTGCCGCTCTGGTTCGGGTGATAAGAAAAGGAAGGTGGAAAAGAACGAAGGGCTCGGGCCCTTCTTTTAACCATAATCGGTCAACCAGTTCGACCCGGTCTCGTCTGAACCAGTTGACCGGTTCGAAACGCTTTGACCCTGTTTGGTCCGAGCCGTTTGACCCGGTCAGGTCAAACCCCTTGGTCCAGTTCGAGCCCACCGTCCCTTCGGTTCGAGCCCAAGGTCCCTTTGGTCCGAGCCACGCCAACTTGGTTCGAGTCAATTTCAACATGGCCCGAGCTAGGCCCGACCTAGTTCATGGTGGTGCGACCGGTGGTGCAACAAGGTTCGTTAGCGCACCGCCCTCATACCGAGCTCATCCGGACTCCGAATCGCGCGCCGTCTGCACCGTTGGGTTCGTCTTTGACGAGACCATCCCATATCCAGTGCATTCTATCCCCGACTACCTCGTTTTGCGCGCCACTTCTGCACGCATACCGAGGACACCGATATCGCATCCCGAGGCCCCCATTAGCTGCCTCGATTAGCGTGCCAATTTCCGACAGACTGATTTCACAGCGGCCATACTTGTCTCGTTTTGCGTGCCATTGTTGTACGCATATCAAGGTCATCTTTTGGGCTCCGTTTCTTGCACTGATCGTGTCGGTGGCTTCGTCTCAACAAGACGGACTCAATTCAGAGTGGTGCTGCCCCTATGATGCCTCGTTCTGCGGACCACTGATTGATTCTATTAGAATTGGAGCCTTGGGGTAATCTCTTACAACATGTCTTCCATTTATTTCCGTTTTGCTGTGTTCTTGCCGAATCGAAAATGGACGACATTGATATTAGATGAGAGAGCGAGTGATAATGTGATTCTTCAGTATATTGTTAATTCACTGTTGAAGACGGACGAGATTTTTGTAGAGGGTGATAGAACTTTTGTAGAGTTTTATCGGCGAGTTAAGGGTGTCACCACCGGACACCCCACTACTTATGTGGATGGAGCTTGGTGTACTATAAATCTAAGGAGCTCTTCTATTTGCTTGGGTCGAGAGTGGCTATCAAAGTGCCAAGCGACAATTGATTGTGATAGACGTCGATGCTCCCTCATACACCCTCATCTTGATGGACTTGAGTTCACGTTTCCGGAATCGTCACTTTATTCTCCTAAGGTAATGGAAACAGTGTCCAAGTTGTTTGATACAGTCTCGCCAGCTATAAAAGATGATCAATCAAAGGATGTATATGAAGACAGCCCATTGTTGACAGCTGCTAGTGAGCTGTTGGTTGTGGATTCATGGATCACAGTTTATTTGTTGATTCTGGGCTACACAGGTTCGATGTTGTTGTTTCCGATGATGACTTATTATGCAGTGGTGGGAATGACCTCAGTTCTCCCGAGAGTTCAGATTATTTGTTAGTTGTGGAATCAAGATCGGATCTTACTGATCTGATATGGCAGACATTCTGTAATTCACATACAGCAAACCAATTTGAGTTTCTTGATATGATTCTCTGCTTGAAGACTTCCACAGATGATCCAGTCGTCCGCTTATTTATACTGGCGCACTTCAAAATTCGAGGACGAATTTTCTCGAACCAAGAGAGATTGATGCAAGAGACGATTCATGACTTATGGAGTTCCCTTTATTTGCTTTGATTAGGCCTATTAATGGCCTATTATGTCTTTTTATTTTCTAGGAGTTATAAGGGAAGTCCTAGAGTTAGATGGAATCTCTAGGGTCAGGAGTTACCATCTACTCTATATATATGTATCTTGTTCCAGAAATAAAGAGAAGATGATGGAAAGAAGAAAGAAATATATGAGTGTGAATAGGCCTATGCGAGAGAGACTTCACCCCCCTAGCTCCGGTGCGACGCTGGAGCCTGTTCGTCGGTGCGACGCCGATCGGTACCCCCCCTCCCTGTCCCCGGTGCGACGCCGGGGAATTTCCCCATCCTCTGGCGCGAGGCCGAGGATCCCTATCCCATTCCCCCCCTCTTTCCCTTCGTCCCGCATCACAATGCCATGTGGCAACTGCTTGAACAGGCAAGTGATAGTCCCATTCAAAAGACGTATCATGTCTACCTGTCCGATCAGATACCAAGGCTGCTACTTACAAGAAGGAGGCAGAAAACTGAACTTGCAGACGGAAACACTAAAGTCAAGAGTCAACACTGATGCATAAGAGGCTGCTCAGCATCCCGCCAATGAGGTGAAGAACATCCCAAAATGGCTTATCAGCTGGCATAAGCAGCAGATACGGCAGAAGCAGATGGAGACAGAATAGCAAAGGGAATGAGTTTACATAAAGGATATTAAAGAATGAGAATTGAGTTCCACTGCTTCCAATCTCCACCATTATATTGTATATGTTAATAACTAAAGGACACAACAAAATAATGCATAATTAAAAAGGGAAGTATAGCTAATATATAACCACATTAATTAATTCATTAACAAGCTATCATAATAGTTGAAAATCGGAACGATGAAACTTTTTGCTTCCATTCAAGTGAATGAACAGATAATAAATCAATAACCATCAATTTTATCAGACATGATAATCAGATAACTATTACACCATTCAAAATACCCAAATACTGTCCAACCGCAGTTGCAGCCCTACAAATAGCAGAAACAACATCAGCCAACTTCTGATATTGTTTCATCACTGAACAACACAAAGTGCTTGTTACTGATGCAGGTCAATTTCCCAATAATCCAATCTGCCTGTTCACCAATAAGGAACCTACAGGTTACTTCTATTTGATAAACAGGGGAAAATTTAATTCCCATGGATTCTTGAAACCAGTGCAAACAATGAGTAACAAGCCAGTGCAAAATCTAGTAAATTCGCATGAGAAACCATCAGCAGTACAAATTAAGATTATGATCTTTATTAATAACACCTGCGTCAACTAGCATAACTCCAAATTTAACAGTTACAGTACCCACATTTTAAGCTTGGACTACTATGCTTCATACCTCTTCTGCAGTTGGACGATCCTTCGGGTCAAAAGCCAAAAGCCTCTCCAACAACTTAAGTGCTAATGGATCTGCATTTGGAAACTTCTGTGCAAACGGCACAGGTTGTTTCTTCCTCATGGTGCTCAAGTATCTCCTAGCCTTCTCATTTCGAACCTGACTTCCAAAAAAGCACCCAAAATGACATTGGAGACAACAGATGATAAGAGAAGGCAGACATGTTTGCATGCCATGCATACTCACATGCGCGCACACACAAGCAGAAACAAAATTACTTTCTGGGAAAACTAAGCAGTCCAGTAAAAAATGAATTATACCCGTGAAATAGTATCCAAAGAAGGTGTGCCAAGAAGATCTGTCATCAAATCCAACTGGTGAACAACATTTTTACCAGGAAATAGTGGCTTCCCAGTTAATACCTCAGCAAAGATGCAACCAATGCTCCAAATATCAATGGCAGGAGTATACTGCAGAACAGCACAGACTTTCAGTAAATGTCTAAAATATACATTTATTATACAACTTAACTGCAATACAATGCAATTACCTGCATTAAAAAGATATATCAGCTTGCAGGAGAATGCAAAGTTCCTGAGCAAGCATTGTCTTTATTATTATTCGTTATTAATTCCACAAAGTATTTTGGAATATATCCCCTAAAAAATAAATCATAAAGCATACAAGTACTGATACCTACAATGATTTCATGATATTTATCGTGTAGTGAGTTTGGAACTCCAGTGATGATCCCATCACATTACTATAAATGGACAATGTGGTCCAATGAAAAAATGAAATGCACTTGGAGTTCAGCCTTATTCTCCTTTTATCACTTTTATTTTGTTTCTCTAGGCGCCTCTTTTTTTCCTTATTGCAGCTTGGCCTACATGTCTTCCATTATATGCTTTACTCTTTAAGGTGGTTGCATTCTCACCATTTCCCTTGGAAGTAGAGAATCACAGGAAACATTTCCCCGGAAAGTAAAAATTACAGAAAGTATAGTCACGGGAATATTCCCCCCTTGGGGAGGGGTGGGGAAGTAAACTCCAGGGACAAAGGGAATGCTATGAGAATATGGGGATTACCTCCCCAAATAACTTTTACTTGTGTTTGCAAAACTTGGGAAAGTAAGTTGAAGTAGTCATTTCCCCAGGAAATTTTGAGAATGCAAACACCCCCTTACAGACATCCTATACCATTTGGGGTTTAAAGCTTTTGCCTAAAAAGACATCAAAATTGGTGTCTTTGACCTCTGACAAGGTTCTTCTGCATGCCAAACAAAATAGATATTTACAAGAATCTCAATTCAATCAGACTACCCTTGACTTTCCCAAAGGAACAGTCTCCATTCATGTTTTTAGAAAATACACCTGATAGGAAAATGTCCAAGTCTAACTAAGTGACACACATATCCCAGCAATGACTCGGCATCTAAGAACAACCAAAAAGCTAACCAGAAAGAGGTTTAATAATGCTAACCACCAATGCTAAAATTATGCTTTCTCTTGATAAAGTTTGTCTGAACCTTCAACAAGAAAGCAAGTCTCTGTTGTACGAGCATTATCAGTTCTTCCTCATTTTTTGCGTTTTGGGAGTGGGCTAGGTTCTCTTGCAAACTTGTACTCCTCCTTGTTTTGTCTCTTGGAGGAGAGTTGACTGAGAGTCACACCACCTTGGTGCTTTTGTATAGGAGGGTCTTTTGTTACTTGCCTCTTATTACTTGTACATGCCCAACTTTCTTTTTATATTTCTAATACAAATGGTACCATCCACATTCAAAAAAAGAAAGAAAGAAAGAAAGCAAGTGTGATCCCCTGCTTAAGCATCACAAATAGAATAAAAATTCGAGTCTTATTTTTCTAGTGAATTACGTTTATTCATGAACTTTATTTCAAGGCTTGCTTGCATTTTCAATGAAGACCTTAATCAGTAGGCCTTCCCATTCTGATTCGATCTCCCAGAAGGATGAAAAACTACATCCTAGAACAATCATTGAAACTTGTTTGCAGTCTTCTGGAGTCAACCTTGACACACCTTCACTATGTTGCACTTCAAACTAAACATATCTATACTTAAAATCGCAGGCTCAATGTTATAACAGCCCCAACAGACCAATAGTAGCTTTCTTGTTTGATTTTGGTTAACTTTGCAAAAAAGATCCAAAAATAGCATATATACTTCACCAATGGATGCAGTACTCCCATGAGCAGAATCTTCTTGGTGAAGATATTATGTATTTTTGCGAGCATATCCTGCAACATCTTGAATGGAAAAGAAACTACCATCTGGTGGTGATGAGCCGAAAGATGAAACAGAAGTACATAAGTGAACGGTTACTCACCTTAGAAAAAAATGACCCACATAATTCTGGTGCTCTATACCACCTTGTTGCAACATAATCCTGAAAAATCCAGTACCCTCAGAAACGAACATGCTAAAAAAGGAATGAGAAAGAGATAGTCCCAACATTCTGACAAAGTGACAATCTCGACATACCGTCCAGAATATTGTTGTCGGTGTGTCATTGAATGCAACTCTTGCTAACCCAAAGTCGCATATTTTAAGTTTGCAATTTGCATTTGCTAGTATGTTCTTCGGTTTCAAATCTCTATGATAAACATTTGCTGCATTCCAACAATCCCTCGTACCATATTAGAGTATAATCATAGTTTTTTGAAAGCTTTAACAATGTATCACCAAACATGCAACTAAGTGTGCTAAAGGATGTAATAGGGAAAAAAAATCAAAACTAAGAATTTAAAACATTGTATCTAGTGGCTCAACAAATATCTCCATTCTTCATATAGAAATATAGTACCAGTTGGAACTAAATGATACAGAAATGGAGAGCATATCATCCAAACCATTGCATTCATTAGACACAACAAAGAAATCTAGTACTTGCAGGCATCAGCTATAACAGCCATGCAAAGTGAGATCCATTACAAGTACCAACACTATGAATATCCAGTAACTTACCATTACAATGAACATTCAGCAACTGACACGACAGATTAAACATCAGACAATCCCATTCCAGATCAACCAAAAGTGTCTGATCCCAATTCCACTTCCTAGATCTGATCCATAGAGATCTAAGAAAAAATCAATTTTAATGGGTCACTGTAAAATCATCCTGTCCCTGGTTTTTAAGCACTTTGTCTTAAGGCTTTTATTTTTCATTAAATTTTCATCTCCTATCTCTTATACAGCTGCTAAGCACATTTAAAGAAGAAAGGTATAAAATGAGATGAAAGGAAGGCATCAGAGACATCACTACTTGGGGACCATCTCATCTACTGCTGCTGAAAAAAGTGAACACCTCAAACTTCATTACCTGTCATATCTTACATTCACGACCAATGATGCAAGAGACAGATCTTGCAATGTAACGAGGCATCAAATTGTAATAGTTCAAAATTTAAATGAGGATTCAAAATATATTCAAGGGCTTTCAAGGAACATGTTCTTTATAAACAAAAAGACAAAAAAAAAAAAAGAATGACATGCATTTTCCTACCCTAACTCCTTAAAAACGCACACCACTGATACAATCAGACACGTAACTCAGTGGCCCACATTAAACCCTTAATTCCTGATGCCAAATACACGGAACTTTTAGACTACTGGATAAACCAATATTTCTGAATGAATTGCAAAGTTCACAAATAGTTTATAAACAGGTGTTTTCTAAATATTTGATGATTGCAACTACCACCCACACAGTGGTTATTGCAACTCCAACCCACACCATGATTATTGCAACTCCAACCCACATGAAGTTAAGCTTTCAGTAGCAGTAGAAGTTTGGCGCATATGCAGAATATAGAAGGAGCCAACAGATAAAAGTAAGCAGTTTTTGGACATTCGGCTGATGTAAAGGTACAAATACTAGAAGCATGTTAGCCTTTTGCATCAACCAATCTTCCCTAGCATTGACGAGTTCCAAATTCCAATAGTTCCCCAAGGTTTGTAGGGCATAATTTGAATGCACCCATCAATCTTAATATAGTGAAGCTTTTCCAGTTGAATATTTAAATTATTATGTAAGACAGCAAAGCCAAGAGCATTATGATAATTAGCCAGCAAAAAACAAATAGAGGAAAATCTAGCAAAAGAGGCAGAAGTTCACCACTAAATGGATGCGTAACAAAAGTACATAAAATATACATGGATAAACAAAGCAAAAGTACACAAAAATAGTAATGAAAATATAACAAAGCAATTACATCAATGACAAAGTCCACATTTCATCCAACACAAATACATAAAATGCAACCACTAAAAAACAACTAATCAGAATACTGTTTACATATATTGTACGGGACTTCATTTAATGAAAATGATCCAAAGACAACTTGAAGTTACAACCAAAAGAATACAATGCCAGATATTTTGTGAGTGACATAGTGAGGATGTCACTTCGAGCCACAAAGAGAATGCCTAAAACATTATTAAAGTAATGAGAAAACCACAGTAAGGAGAAACTGAATAATTCTATGAAAGAACATAAACTTATAAAGACGATTGTTACACCAGGCACAAGGCAATTCATATAATCCGCAAGGAAATGCCATGTCAGATGGTAAAATGTATAGAAATGAAGATTCTTTTCAGCATAATCAAAATAGCAAGCGTACCAGTGTGGATATACTTGAGTGCACGAAGCAGTTGATAAAGAAAAAACTGATAGTGTTCCCTGGTCAAGTCATCATTAGCTTTGATGACTTGATGAAGGTCCGACTCCATGAGCTCAAAAACAACAAAAATATCCTTGAAGTCCCTTCTTGAAGGAGGAAGCATGATGTGCTTGATTTCCACAATGTCAGGATGTCTTAGGAGCCTAAGAAGCTTTACCTCACGCAGAATTCTAACAGCATCAGATATGTGCTCAAATATATCATGTATTTTCTTTATTGCCACCTTTTCACCAGTGTGTGCATCAATGGCTGAGCACACAACTCCATAGCTTCCTTTGCCTATGACTTCCTGAATTTTATATCTATTGGCATCTCCATACTCCGTGAAGAAGTCCATCTCAGTTGTACTCTGCAAGCATGAAAAGGCATGAAATTCATTATATATGGTTTGGTCGATTCATTAACGACCAACAAAACAGCTTCAAGTGGCTTAAAACCATCAAAATTGGAATACAGCTGACTTGAAAATTGCTATATAGGTAAACTGATGAGATCAGCCAAAGAGATGTAAGGTGGAAAAGCATGCCAAAAATCTCTTGTATAGAAAACTGGTAGTTTCCAGTATATGTCATGATTCCAGGGTAACCTGACTACAAAGTTGCTCAGAAAATGACTACCACCTTCCAACTCATGGAAAACAGAATAGGAGTATGAAAGGAAAGGACTTGCTTAGCAAGGAAGCAAAACTACACATATAAAAGGATAGAAACTCACAGAAAAAAACCACCCAAGAACACATCAACCACAAATTTGCAACTGAAAAGATAGAGAAAGGTGCATTGGATTTGTTTACTGGAATTGAAAAATGAAAGAAATGAGCACCTATAAATAAAAAAAGAAAGACCACACAGGAGCACACCCACCACACTCGCACCTGAATGGTAAGACACAGTTTTGTTGGAGAGACTGGAGAATTAAATGATTAAGTGTTGATATAGGATAAACGAGGTAAACTTTATGAAAACAGAACCTGGTTCTTCGGGAAGCACGCGTTCCATCATGGACGCAGAATCTTTGACGCCACCATGGAGGAACAAATCAACTATCCACAAAGGAAGCCCTTTTTAGATTCCTAATGTTTTACCCATAAGAAAAATACTCCAAACTCGACATTACAAAACACCAACTTGACAAGACACCCATTTCCCAGTAACGAATGTCCGGAGAACCAGTACAACATGACTGTAACTTCAAACCGAGTTAACACTTAACAGGAGGAAACAGAGAGAACAGGAATCGAATAAGAAGCGGAAAAAAGATGTGGATCATAACATTTAAGCCCGGTTATCCAATAAAACCACTCTATTTGCAAGCGGGCAGATCTAACCCACACACACACCACCATCATCCCAATTTCCAAAAACACAGAAAGCCCTAAGTCCCCCAGAATGAGATCCAAAAATCCCACCTTTTTCCGCTGATCCTGCTGCATTCTGACCACCGATCTCCACCGCCACTGGCGCCGCCAACGAAGCAAGCCAAGGAACAACAACAGCACAAAAAACCACCCCCTACCCCAAAACACCCTCCCCGATCTACTCGATCTCGTGACCTCCTCCCCTTAATTAATTTCCCCCTTATCCACTTCCCAAACTGGAAATGGCAAGAACCGCGCAAATTACAGCAACAAGAAACGGCCCGCGCCGACCCGAAATCAGCACAAGATCCCCATCAGCCGCACTTGCCCCACCTACCCCTGCTCCGGATGACAAGCCCGCAGTCACTCACCCGCCTGGAGTCCCCCGCCGCGAAACATGGGTACCGCCCCTCTCCCTGGGCCCGATCCCACATAAACCCCCGTCTCCGCCTCCGCAACCACCACACCGCCTCCCTCTCACCACCGCCACCGCTGCTGCTACACCCGGCGTCCCCCACGGTCATAGAGCAAGGATTCCCCTGCCCCCGGCCGCCATGCCCGCCGCCAACCGCCGAATCCAAGGGAGGGCCCCAAGCAGGAGCAGCAGGCGGAAACCAAGCGCCTGCAGGCGGCCCCAGATGCCGAGAGCCGGAAATGCGCAGGCGCAGATCTGGAGATCAAAACCACCGACAAACCCCACAGCAGCAGCAGCAACACCAGCAACAGCAATGATGAGAGAGAAGAAGAAGGAAGAAGAGCAAGAGCAAACCCTAGGTTTCCCCTGGTAGCAGGAAGAAAGGGAGAGAGAGAGAGAGAGAGAGAGAGAGAGAGCTAGAGAGAGAAAGAGGAAGTGGGGGGATTCTACTTCTCTTCTTCTCCTCTGCTTCTTCTTCTCTCTCTTGTTGGTCTGGAGTTTGTTTTCTGGCCGCCCACGGATCTACTACTTGCACTCTTTTTTATTCCTTTTTTTTTATTTTATGGTCCCTCTTATCTTTTCATTTGGGTAGTCTACGTGGTCATTAGGATTTTGTGCTCTAGAGCCCCTGGACGTTTCCGAATTACGCATGTACCCTTGGGTTTGGGGACATAAAATTACGATTTTGGTATATTTACCTATCTAAACTGTTTTATTTGTCTATATACTTTTACCTCCCACATATTATTATAAATATCCTTAACATCTTCGTAGTTGTACCTTTTTTGTTAATATACAGTGAATTCCAAGTGAAAATATGTCAAAAAGAGTAGGGCATTTTTACATATATACTTCTAAACTTATCAAAATTCCGTAATACATTTTAATTTTACAAAAGCTTATGAAATCTTTCAGACATATTCGATCAGAGTTCATGACATTTTGTGGTAAATATATTACTAGAGGGTATTAAGAAAAAATATAACAATACATGCGCGTCCAAAACATACACACATATATATATGGTATTTTATTTGGGGTATATACTAAAAAAACATATAATATGTTGGGCTCTTGCTTCTTGGGTGGAGTTCAAGTCAAATATGATTAATTGATGGAGGCGTTATGATGGATTGTGGAGGAAGCTAAATCGGATCAGCTACCATTTAATGATGAGGCTGGATATGGTGAAGCAAGATGGAAGATGTGATGCTAGGATTGCTCATTGTGGATGGATTAAGATGGTGAGAAGTCAAAAACATGACATACGTGTTCTCCCATTAACAAGTACCTCAATATGAAGAGTAATACTTGCTGTAACGTCTCCCTCCAATTATAATGGGGGTCTTGCAGTGGATAAAAAAAAATTATTTTTTAGATTGGCTCCAAGGTCTCTTATTTGTCCGTATAGATATTTGATTGGGTAACTTTAAAAAAAATAAAAATAAAAATCGTTATTTGGCTCAACCTATTAAGGGGCATTTTTTACTGCTTACTGGGTCGGCTTTTGATTTTTCAAATTTTTTTGGCTGGCTCGATCGAGCATTGTACTGTATGGCCAGGTAGGGGACCTTAGAGCCGACCTATTTTTTTTTTTTTTAATCCAGTGCAACGCCCCCATTGCGATTAGAGGGAACATTGCCGCAAATATTACTCTAATATAAAATCCTTAATAGATGAGTGTAAATTATTATATTATAAAAATAAATAAATAGAATGGATTCTATATTAAAAGATTCGGACTTTCAAAATGGGTCTAGAACAGGTATTGGATCTACTTAGATCCGGTAACTTTTAAGTTTGGATACATTCATTTATTTATGTTATACAAATTATGGTCAGATTTGGGCATCAATCTAGTCTATTTGTTAATTATATTTTAAGTCACAGATAAATAAATTATTTACTAGATCTATTTAAAAATTTAACGTCAAGAGAACAAGAAGTAGATGTATATAACCTGACCCTGCTTAACTGTTTATCCAAAACAAATAGCTTTATTATGAATCCCCAGAGCTGCAGGACTTTGGACTCTTTAGATGTGTCAAAAAATACTGTAAAATTCTGATTATGAAATCACTAGTTTTAAAATCAATGAAAATAAAATTTTTAATTTTAAAACCTTCAAATTTGATTTATGGTGATTTGAAATACAATATTTTGACAAATCTTTATATCTTTGTTGGATATAGTTGATCGTATATCTGAGAGACCATACGCAATGATGATGATGGCAATGAAGGACTGAGTTAAACATTCCTATCTTACTGTAAAATTTTTATTCCCATTTTACATACATAATACATGGCCATTTTGATAGTTGTAACTTTCTCTTAGAAAAAAAAAGGCTAGGCTTGTCTCTTGCACACTCGTGTCTTATGAGAGTCCTCCTCATAGGAGTATGCTACATCATCCAGAAAGAAAAAAAAGAAAAAACTTTTTTAAACAAGTAGGCTAAAGATAACACATGTGAAGAAACCAACTGATCAATTGCATGCAATGCAGCAAAGCCTCGTCTAAGGAGCCGTTTGGTTTGACATAAGATGTCCTAAAATATTATAGGACACCACACTTCATGCCTCACAAAAATGGTACCTTAGATTAAAAAAATATTTTATAAATTTGTTCATCCGATAAAAGGTGTCCACCCTAAAAATAGTTATTACAACTCGTGACATGGCTTGGTACCTCCAAACCTAGATGTAAGAAATGGGATGGCAGAAATAAGTCAACCCTTTGCATTCAATGTCAAAACAAAATCGGCTAGCTTAACTAGGAAGCTCAACCCTAAAAATATTATAGCACACATCAAGACTTCAAGTCATAGATGACTTTATCACCCTATAACCTCAGTGATAGAAGAATTCAGCCAAACAAGGTCTCCTTATTCTTTAATTCACTTTGTCTGTAGAATAACTTAAATCAGAATAAGCTTTGAGAATTTCTTAAATCAGAATAAGAGATATTTTGATTTGGTAAGTTGTTAGTATTCTACCTAAAATAAGGAGAATTACACTGCGTTATTCAAGTGATTTGGTAAGAATAAGTTAAATATGGAGTGAAATAAAAGGTAAAATTAAAAGAATTAAGCATTCCAAGTAGAATTTGGGGAGTTGGAGGAATTGAGAGAAATAAGTATCTCTGCAATCAAACTAGAATAGAGTCTTTATACTGGTTATTCCAACCTTATTCCGCAAACAAAGTCAAATTCCAATTTGACAGAAGGTATTCTATATTTTGACTAAGAATGGCTTATTTTTAAAATAAGATGAATAAGTAATCCTACAAGCAAAGTAAAATGCATGCCCTTCATTCTAGAATAAGCAATCTAAAATAACTCATCCCGTAATAACGCATTTTAAGAATTCCAATCATTTTTAATTAATATGCTAACATGCTGCGGCTGAAAAGATGAGGGATTGATCCCAATAGAAAACCTAAAATATAAACTATAGTGTCTATGGGAACAAGGGAAGTTAACTGACCTGTGTTAAGTTTTATGGAGAGGATGACAAGGCCCTAGCACAACTCATCAAAGATGGCATGTAGATCAGTCCACTGGAGGGTACTATGGAGCAATCCCTCCCCATTTATGTATACTAAGGTACCAGTAAGGTGGCACAGCTAGTAGATGGACGCGGATCAAGAATAAAGGGAGTTTTCGTAGTCTCTAACGTTCCAAAGTTACATGTGTACCATGGGTTTAGGAGCAAGAAGCAACATATTCTCCTTCTAAAGATCCCCCACTTTGATTGCAAAATAAGTTATTCATAATTACTTATTTGGAATAACGTATACTAGAATAAGGGGTGTTTCGGTTTGATAATTTTATGGGACCCACTGATGAAATAAGTAGAATAAACAATTCTTGGGTCTAAGGTGGAATGGCTTATTCTCTTTATTTTGGTATAAGTAATTCTGACGCGGTATAAATCATTCTGTCTGTCAAACTAGAATTAGTCTTATTCTAAGAATAAAAGATCTTATTCTTCTCCTATTCTCCGATCAAAGTGGCGCGATCAATCAAAGATTAGATAGTATAAACATTGATTTCATGTAAAGCCTTAATTTTTTTTTTTTAAAGGTGCAAAGTGATCTTGATTGTATGGTGACACTGGCTGAATCAGTGATACACGTCAGATTGAGAGGAATCAGCTGCCATCTGTCTCCCAAACTCATAAGCGTGTTGTCACCAGATTGCAAGAGTTCCCTCTAGTAGATTGATGACGTATGGGCAAATGGTGGTGCTTGGCCTGTTGGCCATGCTATCGGTATGCTTTCTACATGAATAGGGAGAGGGATGATGATGATGATGTGAAATGACCACTAAAACACACACACACAGAAAACTGGTTCAACGATCACCAAATTAACCAAAGAAACGCAAAACAAAAAATTGAGTTTGAGATTTATTACGTACAAAATTGAGTTTCAGACTCAAATGACGAAAAGCCTTTATTTGAATTTTTATATGATGTTAGATTATCTCATAGGATTTAGTAAACAAGGCATCAAAAATAGTTAGCCTCAGTTGCACAATAAGACTTAACAAACAGTAAATAAGTGAGGATACTTCTATACCCTTCATGGTGTCAACCCCGCATAACTAAAGCACGTATCAAAAGATTACTTATCTTAAATTTTTAATGTACGAATATCTCATAATTCAGAAAAAAAAAAGATCAAACGTGCATAGATAGTAGGTTTTTTCACTTTCTTAAATAGATGTGCATCTAAAACTATGATGTATAAGGAATCATAATAAACAAAAACTATAAGCATCTTAGAATTCAAAACAAAGATCAAATGTGCATAAATAATATCCTTTTTCCAATTCCTTAAATAGATGTGCATCTAAACTATGATATGTAAGGAATCATAATAAACGAAACTATATATAAAGGCACGAAAGTAATGGCAATAAGATCTTAGTTACTAAAAAAACTAAGGAAATAAAGTTCCATTCTACCATGATTTTTTGTCTGTTATACCCTCGGCATTAATAGTGTGCACACTCAATGTGCATGCTAACACTTCAATCCAACCATAAATCCTAAGATGACACTATCATATTAAGAAAACATTTTCAAATTTATTTAGTGTTTCCTAGATTTTTTATTTCATAAAAAAATTAGCAGATCCTAATTTTAAATGTTAATTTCTTAAAAAATTTGTATAATTTCATTATCACATGTTTAATGGAAATCCTAAACACACGTAAGGACATATATTCTAGAAATCAAAGGATCACGATAACCACAATTGTATTATATCATGTACCAAAAGTCATAAGCTTGAATATAAATTGATGCTTATAATTTCAATGAAATGGTTCACCGTTGTGTA
This sequence comes from Zantedeschia hybrid cultivar, assembly GCA_030544215.1. Classification (NCBI taxonomy): domain Eukaryota; kingdom Viridiplantae; phylum Streptophyta; class Magnoliopsida; order Alismatales; family Araceae; genus Zantedeschia; species Zantedeschia hybrid cultivar. The sequence goes on from JARZZO010000004.1 coordinate 54,908,358, forward strand.
TCAAATATACAAATAAGGGTTATATGTTCTATAAATATTCAAATCATAGATTAATAGCACTCTATATATATATGAACATGTGTGTAAAATCATATTAGTAGAATTTTAATAATGGCTTGTGATGTAGAGCTCAATTTCTATATTTAAGCGAAACAATTTGGTTTTGTACTTAAAAATGAATAAGAAAACGATTGTAAATTTCAGATGCATGAAATCATTTCACAAATATTATTACATCAAAAATCAAGTTTTTCATCATAACTGGATGGAATCTTTATAAGATCCATTTTAATTGGTCCCATTTTATAAGGTTCTAATTTTAGAAATAGCTACCATATATGTGATTAAACAATCGACATACAAAGTCAGATTTAAAAGCACATTTTCAAATTAGTGATTATAGATATTAATTTTCATATTTAAATTGTGAATATTGCTTCTTTATGAATTTCATATAAATAATTAAAACATAATCATAAATTTAAGAATATGAATACTTCAAAATATCTTAAAGATGGATTCCGGATTTTCAATGTTCAAAATGTTAAATTATAAAATGTAAACATACAAATATATGGCCAAAATGAGATTTTTTTTTGTTCACTCTTAAATGCTATTTGTTCGGTTCTCAACTAGTTTTAATGACTTTGAAGGTCATACTCTCATAATCATAACTTTACAAATAGTAAATAAATGGACGTATACAAAATAACTAGAGACTGACCCATCATGTGATAAGAGTTTTTGTATATTACTCTCACAGTTACGTCTCCTTTTATGCCATTGGACACGTCCTCAATGCCACTTCTCCATTTCCTTCACCAAAGCAAAACTTTATCTTCTAGTGGAAATCTTTCCCGCATCAAGAGATTCTTCCTTTGCCCTTGTACCAATGGAGAAGTCACACCAGTGAAAGAGATCAGTAAGAGGAAGGAAGAGAGAGATGAACAATTGGCCAAACAACCTTCAACTCATCCTCCCTCTAGGATGTTAATTTATATTATTGTCAGGGGGTCCAATGCTTATTCTAGTTGTATTTGGAGTAGAGTACTTTACCCTTTTCTAATGAGAATACATGTTCCTAATTAGAGCCTTCAAACTCAAGCAAGGATCAAATTAAACAACATCTTCATAATTTTTTTGTAAAGTTTCTTAGGGTCTAGAAATCATGAAAGACATAAATTGTCAATTCTAAACAAAATTGTGTAACTTGACAAACAATATATGTAACTTAAAACCTTTCTAACGGCTAAAATTTCACCTAATTTGGATTTTTATGTAAAATTAGGTCCTTTGCTAGTGGATATTGTTATTGTAATGTCTTTTTCCTTGATTTAGCCATGCTAAGCATTTCCTTTTTCCTTTTTGAACGAGCATAGATAATTACTGCTGACCGAAGGCATAGCCTGACATATCTTTTAGAGTTGGAGATAATTTCAAACTAGTCGATAATTCTACAAAATTAAGCGAGAAATCCTGATCATCTGAAGAAATAATCTTATAGACATGAGATGAGTATCCAAGGAAGTTTTTAAGCCCCAACCAAAAATAGAACTTGAGACCTCTCAATTGACAGACAAGAGATGAATCAACTGCACTAAACAACTGGTGTGCTAATCAAATCCTAATGGGTCTTTCCCTTCAATGTTTGATTCGTTCCAGATGTTACAAACTATTTCTCTTGCATTAATTAATTCATATCTATGTGGGGTGCATTTGATCTACTGCCATATATATATAAAAGAGGAATGATCTCTCTCTCTCTCTCTCTCTCTCTCTCTCTCTCTCTCTCTCTCTCTCTCTTAAACATACAAAAGTAGCCACATAGGCATGCATATGTTAGACCCAAGATACACCCAACACAACCATGCACTGACAACAGACCACGCACTAACAAAGGGCAGAAAGAGATGGTACCTGATGAGGCAGAATCCGATTCGGCCCATTAAAACAAGCCCAAACCCAGTTCAGCCCAGCAGCAGCAGTACAAGGCCCTCAGGGAGCCTTCGGCCCATCAGCGGCCCAACAGTTCTCGGCCCGTAAGCGGCACCGTTGCTCCCGGCCCAACAGGCTTCGGCCCGTCAGCGGCCCATCAGCTTACGGCCCGGGAGCAGCCCGGCAGCCCCAGGCCCAGCAGGCTTCGGCCCATCAGCGGCCCAACCCCCTTCGGCCCGATAGCCGAGTCCGGCCCACTCCGGTCGAGGACTAGGCACTATGGCGGTTTACCAGTAAGCCCGGACATAGTCCTATATCGGCTGTCACCGTTAACCATCCTCTATCTTCTGCTATAAATTCACCGCTATTTATTGCCAAAGATATGCACTCTGATGCCTCCGAGACCCTCAAGGACTATAGTCCAAAAAGCATTAAAGCTACTCTTTGCCTTCTGAATCGAATCTTCTTCAGAAGCTAACTTGACCATCGAAGGGGGTTCCCGAGGGCCGAACCCCGGGACTCCTGCTGACCGGTTTTCTTCTTCTTTCCCTCCTGCAGGGGCTCCTCGGTTCGAATCGTCGCCCACCTCCTCGAGTCGGTATCGGCCGCCGACCTCGGACTTCTCCTACCGGTCTCGACGCCGTGCGCCGGCTGCGTCCCCGACCGAAGGAGCCTCGACCCCGCCTTCCGAAGGCAAGCCGACATCTGACCGAGCCACCCTCGGCCTCGGACCTTCGGCTTCGTCTCTGCCTCCATCGCCTTCCGGATCCCCGTCGGACCTCTTGCACCGATCCGACCCAGCTCCGGATCCATAACTTCGGATTCCAGCCTCGGAATCCGGTCGTGATAGCTTCGGCTACATCACGTGGCGCCGTCTGTGGGAAACAAACAAACAAGTCATGTCTCAACAACCTGTCACCCGACGATCCGAACAGAGCGAAGCAGAAACACGGGAAGCCTCAGCACCGCCATTGCCCTCCAAAGGCGCCCCGTCTGCTCCTCCGCGCACGACTCTGCTATTCGTACATGAATCTCCCGCCACCGGAGACGACCAGATAGGAGTGCTCCAGCAGCAAATGGCGACACTGGCTGCCACCGTTACTTCTCTGGCGCTCTTGCCAGACGTGGTATTTGCCACGGCCCAATGCATAGGGGTACTGAGCCAGCTCCCCCACCAAGCACCACTTCCTCTCTTCTGCCCTGTTCAAGATGAGAGGTTTCGGCCAACATCTTTGCAAGTCTTTCCCGACGAGGCCGTTACAATGAGCAGCGAGCCCCCGGCGTCACCTGTCCTTCCAGCGGTTCGTCTTCTGCCAGAAGATCCAGAACCCTCCCGAGGGCGATATCGCAGGGTAGAGCGGGATCGAAACAAGCGGCGGGATCCGCAACCGCGATACCGACCGTTACCTGCTCCCCCTTCCAAAATACTTATGGAAGTAAGGGGTATGCTCCGACGGCCACAGCACCTCAAAACTGATCCTCGCCGAAGAGACCCCGGCAAATACTGTGAGTATCACCGGGAGATCGGCCACACAACGGACGAATGCCGGCACCTTCGGGAAGAAATAGATCGCCTCCTCAGAGAGGGCCGACTACCACCATATCAATGCGAACGGCCTCAACAGAGGTATAACCGGAAGCTCTTGCAACAGCAAGGCAGCGTCCACCCTCGGACGAGGAAATTTCGTTTTAGCCGAAGCCATGCTTCTAAAAAGAAAGCAAGGGGGTGATAAGGGGAGTGATCAGACGAGGGACCTATCGGTTGAGAACCCTTTTTGGCCAACCTCCCTCGCACCTGGAATATAGAGCGCCTTCGGCGTTATTTTATGTAAATCACTTTTTTTCGGACTTTCGGCCGGAAGGTGTGAATAAAAGTCTTTCAGAAAACCTGATGATATTCTTTCAAGTCCGCGGCAACCCGATCCGAGAGTGGCTCCGGCCATGAGTACCGATCGGGAAGCGGCATGGTTTTCCAAAGTCCGCGGGTCCTTCGATCCGACGAATGGTTTCGGCCATGTATTTCCGGATCAGGACGCGGCATGGTTTTTCTAAGTCCGCGGGTCCTTCGATCCGACAAATGGTTTCGGCCATGTATTTTCGGATCAGGACGCGGCATGGTTTTTCTAAGTCCGCGGGTCCTTCGATCCGACGAATGGTTTCGGCCATGTATTTCCGGATCAGGACGCGGCATGGTTTTTCTAAGTCCGCGGGCCCTTCGATCCGACGAATGGTTTCGGCCATGTATTTCCAGATCAGGACGCGGCATGGTTCTTCTAAGTCTGCGGGTCCTTCGATCCGACGAATGGTTTCGGCCATGTATTTCCGGATCAGGACGCGGCATGGTTTTTCTAAGTCCGCGGGTCCTTCGATCCGACGAATGGTTTCGGCCATGTACTTCCGGATCAGGACGCGGCATGGTTCTTCTAAGTCCGCGGGTCCTTTGATCCGACGAATGGTTTCGGCCATGTACTTCCGGATCAGGACGCGGCATGGCTTTTTCTAAGTCCGCGGGTCCTTCGATCCGACGAATGGTTTCGGCCATGTATTTCCGGATCAGGACGCGGCATGGTTCTTCTTAGTCCGCAGGTACCTCGGTCCGGCGAATGGCTTCGGCCATGTAATCCAGATCGGGAAGCAGCATGGTATTCTCTAAGTCCGTATAAACCGTACCGGGAGTGGCTTCGGCCATGCGAATCGTATCGGAAGCGGCATGGATTTCTAAGTCTGTATGAGACCAAGCCGGGAGTGGCTTTGGCCACACAAATCGCGTCAGGAGCGGTAGGATGTCCCTTCGGATCATATGAACCACGTTAGTGAAGGCCCCGGCCGTATATACTATCTGTGGCGATATTTTGTTAACTTTCTATCCGAACCTACAATGGGTCTCGGCTTTGCGAGCTATAGCGGGCAGACGACAGGATCTCGGATTTCTGAAAAACCAGATTCGGACGATCATACACAAAACATCAAGGTAAAGCCAGAAACACTTCCTGTATTCACAAAAAGGGGAAGTACAAAACCGGCCATCCACCTGGCCGTAGGCTTACAAAAGTAGAAAAACAAAAACCGGGGCAAGCCCCCATATCAGTTCTCGGCAACCCCCTCCACTTCAACTGGGTTTCGGCCAGGAGAGGGAGAGGGGGAATCGACGATCTGCATGTCCTCAGGCGGGGCGGCTTCGACAGGAGCCTCCTCGACCGGGGCGACCTCGTCACCTTCCGCCGAGGCCGGGGCCCTCTCGGCCGTAAGCCCCTTTCACCAGGACAGGAGCTCCGCGCCTTCCTCGTCCGTCGGTAGCATGATCCCGGTCAAGTCCACGTTCGGACAGACCTTCTGGGCGGCAGCCAGCCCGATGTCGAAGACCGAGGAGGCCGCTAGAAGCTGGGCCTGGATTATCTCCTCGGCATAGTCCGGGCCGGCCTTATAATCGGCCACGGCTGAATCCACCGCCTCTTCCAGCTCCTGCTTCAAGGCCGACATCTCCTCGGCATGACGGCGATTCTCCGAAGCCCGCCGGGCATCCTTGTCCTGAATCTGGGGCTTAAGGGCCCGGTTCTCAGCCTGGGCTGCGGCAAGCTCCCGCTCGGCCTTCTCCTTCTCCCGCTCGGCCTTCGTCTTGGACTCGGCAGAAGCACAGGCCTCTGCGGCTCTCTCCGCCAGCTGTGCCCGCATTCGGGCGTTCGTGGCTACAAGCCCGTCAACCATGGGCTCGATATTAGGCGTCGCCGAAGGGCCCTCACCCGAACCTGCCGAGGCTGACGCCCTCTCGGGTTCCAGAAGCTTGTTCCGAAGCAGCTCCTGATGGTGAATCAGAACGCTGCCCGTAACCGCAGCCTGCAGACCGAAAGCAGGCAAGGATCAGCAAAAATTGAAGTAAGATAAGGAAAGCTAGATTGAAGCACGCTCATAAGCTTCTTACCTGGACCGCCAATCGGGCGCTGATTGCGGCCAGATCGGTGACCGAGTGATCCTTCAGCTCCACGAAGGCCGAAGGGAGAGTGAGGCTGCGGAGCAGACGGAGGCACGTCTGCGAATCCTCCATGCTCTCATCTTTGTAGATCCCCGGCTCGGGGACCCACAATTCGCGCTCCTGCGCGCGAGGCGCCTGCGACCCAGCGCCTTCATACTCTGCCCCCGCCATCGCGGCCGGAGGAGAATCGCCCCTCGACGCCTCGGGGAACGCCAGCCTTGCGGCCCTTCGGGCCCCGGCGATTCTCCTAACCAACAGGGCGGGCTCTGCCTCTTCGGGCTCCTCCGTCCGGGGCCGCTTCGACAATCGGCCGCCCCTTCGGGCGGCAGACTTGGTCTTTCGCTCCCTCTCGAGAGCGGCGGCGGCAGCACGGCCCTCGGAGGAGGCCGCAGTCATCGGAACCCCGGCCCGGGCCCTCGGAGCCACTGTGCCTCGTCCAGACCCGCCTGCCGTCTGCGGGGGTGGAGGCTGACCTCGGCCGCATTGTTGGGCAATCCGGTTCAGGAGGCCCTCGATCCCAGACATCGCTACGAACAAGAGAAGAAGTGTTAGAAACGAATAACGCAACAGCTGCAAACTCAAAACCGACTTACCCTCGGCCGAAGCTTCAGCAACCTCGTCAGCCGGAGGAGCTTCGGCCGGAGGAGCGGCCCCAGCGCTTCCTTCGCTGTCCTGCGGAGCCCCCCCGGGAGGGAGGTAGGGGAAGGCCCGCTCCGGATCGAACCGAGGATCCGGCCATACCCCGGCATCCACAAATAACTCCGCCTTGCTAAGGAGCCCCCAGATGTTGTACGGAGCCATGGCCTCGATGTGGCCCACTAGGGTGCTCTGGGTGGAAGTCAGAGCGGGAGGATCGGAAAGGCCCGCGGCCAGCGGCGCCCATTCGGTAGGGAAGGGCCACACCCTCTTCTCGTTCTCCGGCAAAGAAATGAGGATAAATTTCCTCTTCCAGCCATGGATGGACCAGGGCTTCCCGGAAGAGATGCTTCGGCCGATACGAGGGACGAAGCAATACCATTCGGATCTCCCTTGCCTTTGGATTTTGAAAAGGTAGCGGAAGATGTTGATGGAAGGGACAGTCCGTATACGGGCAAGCACAGCCAAAAAGCCATAAACTGTGCGCCAAGAATTGGGAAAGAATTGAGACGGGGCCAGCCCGTAGAAACAAAGGAGGTTAATGACGAAGGTGGGGAGAGGAAGACGAAAGCCCGCCTGAAAGCTCTCTTCGTAGATAGAAAAGGTACCCGGGCGGGAAGTATTGGCCCTAGTGTTGGAACCAGGCCGATAGGGGATCATCCATGAAGGAAGCTGAAAGTAAGAAGCGATGTAGCTAACCGCTTCATCCGAGAGGGCGCAGGCTGCCTCCGAAGCAGTCTCGGGACGACGACGTCCCGAGGTGGAAGCCTGGCCCGGGGTTTGAACCTCCTCGGACCCCTCGGCCTCGGAGGCCTCGGCCTCGGAGGCCTCGGCCCCGGAGACCTCGGGCTCTCCGGACATTGCAGAGGCGAGGGAGTCCAGAGCAAGGGGAGATGACACAGAAGACTTGGGGGAATGAGACGGAGTATACTCCTCGTCCGAAGGGGTAATCTCGCTCGAAGAAGAGCTACAGATCATAGGGTCGCGAAGATGGAGAAAGGAGATCGAGGCTTACTCTCAAAACGGGGAAGATCTCCCCTGGATCAAGCACAGCCTCTCAAGCCACCAAACTCCACCAGCAAGCGCTCCGAGAGATGGAGATCTTCCCGCAATGGCCAGCAGGCTCGGACGACGCCTTCAGAGAGCTAGCCTTTCGCCGGAGAGGAGGAAGAATTCGGGGGATCGCAGAGCAACGCAGGCACAGGAGCAAGAAGACGAACAGTGCTCTGCGAGGGGCTCCTATTTATAGGCTCCGTTCGAAACCCCGCCCGCCGAGGCCGACGGCCGAGATCGTCCCCGTCGTCTCGTCGCTTCTCTCGGATGCCTGTCACATGTTCCGTCCTTCGGCAATGATAACGGACGGACTCCGGGACTTGAACCGGAACGATCAACGGCCGAAAGCGCTCCGACCCTTCGGCTGGCTACTCGGATGACCGCCACGTGTCCCGATCCGCGTGCCGGAGAAGGGAGCGGCGGCAATCCGAGCAGGACCTCGGGCAGAGGGCCGAGGTGATCCGCGACCCACGAGCGGTCAGGATCTTTTTGTGTTTTCTGTGGAGCGGCCGGATGCGTGACGCGTGTCCCGTGCTTCTTCGCGAAGCGACGCCCGTCCCGTCCATTTAATGAAGTCTGACGCTAGTCAGAGGGCTCGGCCCTTCGCTCTCAGAGGCAAAGGCCTTCGTCGCCATCCTGAATGAAGACGAAGCAGCTACTTAACCCTCGGCCGACCGAGGGCACCATCTTTTCAAGAAGAACAGAAAGCTTCGGGTAAAGCACCTGTTACGCTATTCCCCAACCAGCTTCGGGCTATACTCTCGCCATCTCAGAACTGAGGAAGACAAGAGTGGGGGGCTATGTGATGAGGCAGAATCCGATTCGGCCCATTAAAACAAGCCCAAACCCAGTTCAGCCCAGCAGCAGCAGTACAAGGCCCTCAGGGAGCCTTCGGCCCATCAGCGGCCCAACAGTCCTCGGCCCGTAAGCGGCACCGTTACTCCCGGCCCAACAGGCTTCGGCCCGTCAGCGGCCCATCAGCCTACGGCCCGGGAGCAGCCCGGCAGCCCCAGGCCCAGCAGGCTTCGGCCCATCAGCGGCCCAACCCCCTTCGGCCCGATAGCCGAGTCCAGCCCACTCCGGTCGAGGACTAGGCACTATGGCGGTTTACCAGTAAGCCCGGACATAGTCCTATATCGGCTGTCACCGTTAACCATCCTCTATCTTCTGCTATAAATACACCGCTATTTATTGCCAAAGGTATGCACTCTGATGCCTCCGAGACCCTCAAGGACTATAGTCCAAAAAGTATTAAAGTTACTCTTTGCCTTCTGAATCGAATATTCTTCAGAAGCTAACTTGACCGTCGGAGGGGGTTCACGAGGGCCGAACCCCGGGACTCCTGCTGACCGGTTTTCTTCTTCTTTCCCTCCTGCAGGGGCTCTTCGGTTCGAATCGTCGCCGACCTCCTCGAGTCGGTATCGGCCGCCGACCTCGGACTTCTCCTACCGGTCTCGACGCCGTGCGCCGGCTGCGTCCCCGACCGAAGGAGCCTCGACCCCGCCTTCCGAAGGCAAGCCGACATCTGACCGAGCCACCCTCGGCCTCGGACCTTCGGCTTCGTCTCTGCCTCCATCGTCTTCCGGATCTCCGTCGGGCCTCTTGCACCGATCCGACCCAGCTCCGGATCCATAACTTCGGATTCCAGCCTCGGAATCCGGTCGTGATAGCTTCGGCTACATCAGTACCTATCTCATGTTCTTGCTAGGAACATGTTTACTCAATTTGATGCAAACAAGAAGGTTTCAGTTGCCCCTAACATGTTTGTCAAATATCCGCACCAACCCCTAATAGGTCTCCTCATAGGAGAGACTTTGAGTTCAAAATTTTGGATGTCCTATGTCTTTGTCTAAAGTGGTAAGACTAATAAAAAGATTATAACTCTTTACGCTATGATCTCTAGCCTTGGAATAATTGTCTAAAGAAGGTAGAAAGATCATAATGACGCAAAAGATCTCTTACTAAGAGAAGAGATGGCCAATGTGTAGATTTGGACTTTCTATTAGAGGGACCTTGCAAATACTTGATCCATGAGCTACAATTGAAAAAGAAAAAAATCTCTTTCATTCTTTAACCTATCAATACCAAGATTGATATCCTATGACTTCTTCAATTCACTAGGGTATACTGAAATAAGAGGCTTTTTACTTTGATAATGGTGTTGGTGTTCTACTTAAAATAAGTTTTTTTAAAATAAGTTAAAAATAGAAATATGTGTAAGTAACTTTTCTTTTTTAGTCACAATAAGCAATTCAAATTCTTTAGTTACACCGTTTATTCCAATTTAGTCCAAAATAAGTCATTCACATCTTGAATAATACATCCGGGCAACCAAAATGAATAAGCTTAGATAATGCTAATGTCATCTTATTTAAGACTTTATTTGGTTTTCAAAGAAAGCATAGGTGCTTTAACCTTACCAGATAATCTGCTAATAGCAGTATTACTGCATATTATTTACATGTACGAGGCCTAGCCAGATTTAGGAATAATCATCCTAATACATGATCAGATGACTAAGTTTTTTTTTCTTTTTTGTCAAGGGCCATAGTTGGCCAAGTAGGTACTCAACTTGACAAAAGATCAAATGAGCAAGTTTCTTTTTCTTTTTCATTTTGGCCCCATGGACCAAATATGTGTAAGTCCTTCTAAATGAACAGAGTCCAAATCAGATTAATATTCCTCTCCATGAGAATATTTCTATATAGTAACGACTCTTCCGCATCTATTCAGATGACATTTTCAAGTCCAAGATCATCTCCGGAGAAGACATTTTTCACATACCACACCTCCAAATACGACGAGACATTTTAATCTCGAGCGAATTCAATTCCCATCCTTTAATCATCATGCCAAAATGCCATAACATTTCCGTCCTTTACTTTTTACCTTATATAACCAGTTTTCTAGTTGACGGCCTCCTCCATTCGGAGAAGTCATGAGATACCAACTGAGTTACATAACTCGGTAATGATCAAATTAACTTCTGACATGTGTGAGCAGCAAAGCCAGCACAAAAGGTACTGTGACTAGAATATAGGGCAAGCAATGAGGCTAGGATCTCATCTGGCAAACAAACCTAAATGGTGGAGCCAGGCCTGCCGCACGACAGCCAGCATTAGTCGCTGCCGCAGCGACTCCCCACCCAACACCATCTCTCTCTTTTTCTAATCTCTTTTAGGGAGTGGACAAGAAAAACGCAGGCCGTGGAGCTGGTGGGGGCCGGGAAAACTAGCCGTTGGCAAGGCGTCGGTTGGCCTTTGCCGACCCCATACTTGATATATACAAATGGACATATGTATTATATTTAAACTAAAATATAATTATATTTTAACTCTTAAAAATATAATATATTTATCAAAAATTAGTCTAACTATTTATTTATAAACTCTCACAACTCTCCTGTACTGATGAAAGGCCAAAGAATGCTAGAAAAAAGATTCTTGAAAATGTTACAAAAATAAACCCTCAAAAAAGTTTTTTTTTTTAAATGAAATTGTGAAAATTTATTTGTAAATAATCAGATTAAAAAGTTATTTATAATACCAAAAATTTCTAAGATTGAAGATTAAAAAAATATATTTAATAAGGCTTACCTGCCAGTGCTACGGAATCTGTCCTCTTTTTCCTGCATCGGCCTCCACGGCTCCTCTGGCTCATCCCCGCGGGCAAACTGCACGTGGACCCTTTTTAATATTAAATTATGTATATATATATGCCATTTGTAATGTAATTTTCTCGCATGTAAAAATTATAAAATTATCGTTTTTATACACATTAAGTCGTTAACCAGCATAAGTTTATGGTGCAAGTATCCGTGCGGGGACTTGCCGTTGAAGAGTGAGTCACAGCATACAATGAGAGGGACGTTTTTGTAGTTATGTTTGTACAGTGATGGGGAGCATACTTGCACAAATGGGAGGGAAATTTCTGTACTTGTGCTCATCCACCAGTGAGGTGACATTAATTAATGTATATATAAGAGTGGCAGTTTGCAATCTATCTATATTATACTAATAAAACAAAGTTTCTAACTCAACTGGCTTTCCCGCCAAAAAAAAATTATTAAATAATATTTATGAGAAGTCATTAATGGCTATAACCTTGATTATTCATTCTCCTTGCGGCCTCCACTCATTTCAAAACAAGTCATTAATGATCATAACTATTACTCTCACTCATTTCAAAATAACTCATTAATAATTATAACTCTATCTCTCCTCCCACCTATTTCAAAATAACTTATTAATAGTTATAACTCTCTCTATCTTTATCTCTCTCTCTCTTTCACAGGGGCAGACGTAAAAAATAAAGAATTTATTTGATAATAAAAATATTACAAAAATTAAAAATTAAAATTATGTTAATATTAAATAATATTATTTCTAAATATTTATCTTACTCTATTTTATTTAACTTATCTTATAAATTTATTTAACTCATATGTTATATAATTTTTGGCATTTATTATTTGTATTTATTATTTATTATGTTACTTTTTATATGTTAATAACTATCATATCATAAAATATTTAATATTTATAGTCACATATAAAATTGTTTAGTTACAATATTTTTAGTTATAATATATAATGTATTAATATTTTTAGATATACTAATATAACAGTAAGCCACCTTGCAAAGAAGACCGTTCAAAACACTTAAAGTTAGAAACATACTTTCTGTAGTTTTATTTGACGTCAGCCTTCATCGACAATATCATTCATGAATTATCTGTTTTTGAATAACGGTATTGTTAAAATCTTTATTATGTGAAAATATCATAGTTGTCCATTGTGTTTGAATAATATTTTAGCTAATTTACACGCTGTTATGATCTTGTCATATTCCTCATATGAAATTATATTTATATTTAATTATGTACTGCATGTTAGTATTTTTTTTTTTTTCAACACTACTTTAGATCTCCTGAGGTATCTTCATTAAAGTCACCCAACTAGCACTATAGTTTAACATGCGAGCGAAATACCTTCATATTAGAACCCTTATTAAGTGAAATTAGAAATTTAACCCCATACAAAATTATCTTTATATTTGATTATTTGCTCAAAATTAAAAATTTATTAAGATAAAATTATTTAAATCAATAACATTTTATCTTAACATAAAATTTAATATTTTTAAAATAATTTCACATAAATACTGTGCATCGCACTGGTTTGAAACTAGTTTTATATATAAGAGAGTTATGTTTACCAATAGTCTTGTAACAATGTATGTACTTTCCTTTATTTTAACCGTCGCAAATACTTTTAACGATGATTTTTTAAGTATAATAGTGCAATTGAAATATGCAAGCTGCAGTTTAGCAATAGCAAGTATACAACATAAAGTTTCCCTACTCATTCTCAAAGTCCATGGGTTGGAAAGGGCTGCACCAGAAAGAAACCCATCTTTGTCCTTCAAAATATCTTCCCGTTGAGGTGTCCATTCTCTAGACCGCAAAACACATTGCACCCAACTACCAGTAGTAGGATGTCACAATCGTAAGTAATGCACGTGATGGTTTTTAAAATCATGTGAGTACTAGAATATTAAGCTTTGACATAAACATTTTTAAACTTTATAATGTTAACTTTAAAGTCAATATTAAGAACATTGGGAGGACCGCATGCAATTAAAGAGGAAGGAGAAAGAGAGAGGAGAGAGAATCTTGACTCTCTAAGGTTGAATTGTTGTCCTTTGAGCACAAGTTTAATTTTATATTAAATTAGCTAGAATAACCAATTTTAATAATCCCTAAATATCGACATTTATAAAGTGCAACACAGTATTTTTTAAAAAAAATTGAGTATACATCCTTATAAACCACCGTACTCGTATGTATTCTCTTGACTCACATGAATCATTATAAACATCTCAGACATCTTCAAAAATATTACAACGATACCCTTCCAGTCAAAATGCCGTCAATTACAGCAAAAAAAAAAACAGAAATATATGTACAAAAATCAAGGGGTATATATGAAAAAATATTCAATTTTTTTAACATATTTCATCTCACTTGGTGGTTTTTTGACCAGAGAAACACAATCACAACTTCACATATTTATTACAGGAGCCAAAGGTAGATATACAAGCACTATAATGTATATATAAGTCTATACATATACATACAAATATCTCTACTTTTTAGGTTTTATTAATAATGGCATCATAATTAATTCATATAATGCCATCTACCACAACAACCAATATCCCACAAAAGATCAAGAGACCTCATGCTCCTTCTAGAAGGCTCAAATCCTTGGGGATTCTCAGAAACTTGCAGCAGTATCAAGGGAGGGGCACGTGTCTCACAACCTTCCCAGCTACCTTCCCAACTGGGAATCCCTTGCTTGCTGCCTTGTGCGCAGAGAAGTCGACATCCAGCAAAGGTCTGTTCGCCGGAGTGGGCCCCACACAAAGAGAGGCAGGCACGCCGACCTCCTGCCGTGAGCCTGTGAGAAGGCACCACCGCGCCACCACCACCACACAACAACAGGTTTGCTTATCCAGGGCGTCGGGTGGGCGGCCCGGCTGGACAGGGACCCTGCCGCCGCCGCCGCCGCTCCATTTCCTAACGCACATGTGGGTTGGCGTGGCGAGAGCCATCGCTTGCTGGCCATGCCAAGCTCGCACCACACCATTGCTTGCTTGGGGGCCATTGCTGGCCATGCTGAGCTCGCACCACACCAACATGGGACTTGAGGAATTTTTTACGTCATTTAATAGGTTGTTTGGAATGTCATAAAACAGAGTAATACTTACTGCAAATGTTTCTACGTGCTGAACTCAAGAACATTGCAGTAGGTAAATAAAAATAAATAAATAACTTATCATTCATTGGAACTTGATTTTTGAATTTTTAATTTTTTTTGGGTTGTCTCATCGGACATTACATTATACGGACCGCTAAAGTACATCTAGATCAACCTAAAAAAAATTTAAAAAAAAAACATCATTTATCCACTGCAATACCCTTACGTGCAACATACAAGGACACTACAGTAAGTACCACCACTCCATAAATTAAAATATTGATTATAAATTTGACAAAAAGAATTTTTTTAATTTTAAATTACTAGTCTTTTAAGTCGTCTGTTTTAGTTTTCGATAGTTTTGAGCGGAAAATTGAAGTTGGTTAAAAAGAGGTTATATGTTTAAATGAAAAAAAATATAAAATGATTTTCAATATTCTAAATATAAAGAAAATGTCATTTTATACTATTTAAATGATGTTTTACAATATTTGAAAGAATATCCTATAACCCACCTACTTCAAAATGTTTAGAAAGAGATTATATGGGTATACTGAATCTAGAATACATGAATCTACAACACTCCAAACGTACGAAAAGCACTATCAAATGATTTGCAATATTCTAAGTATAAAGAAAACGTCATTTTATAATATTTAAATGATGTTTTACAATATTCAAAAGCATATCATATAAACCCTAATTCAAAATGTTTAGAAAGAGTACCGAAGAGCACTTCATTGCTTTAAGTGCGTTTTATTCTGGCTCTGATTTAATATGAGATTATTCTAATACATCTTTTCGTATATAGTTTGATCTAGACTTAGTCACATAGATGAATGACAAATACTTGATGTATAGCCCAAATCGTGCATTTTGTCATATTAAACTCATTAGGCTCACTTACTTGAATGTTTTTAAGATAAAGTAGAAAAGGCTCCACCACTTTAAATATATTTTATTTATACTTCCACTCCAAGAGACTCTTCTAGCATAACGTATGATAATATTATTAGATGCCGAGTCTAACATCCGGGCGGTGGGAGATCTCAGTCACCAGTCACCACCCACTCATATGTCAATCTCAAGCTACCCTTATCCACCCCCTTATGGTTCACCCCACCACCCTCCTCCTCTAGTCCTATTATAATATTTTTTGTATAATCTTTAAAAAGAAAATCTGAAAACATGGTATATTTACAAAATCTCCTGTCATATAATTATTTATGAATAATTTAAGTTTTTTAATAAATATATTCATGTAAGCTAACGTATTCGGACATATATATCCCTACATTTCATATATTATTCTAAATACCTCTAACATCTGTGAATTCAACATAAATAAGTTAGAAAGATTCAGTCAATTATAGTAAATTCAAGAGCATTTATGCAAACTTCTTATGACTTTAGGAGTGTATACATAAAAATATCTGAATATATACGTTCAGTTATAGCTCACAGCATTTTGACAAAAAAGATATAACCTCAATTTTTCTAAAGATATTAAGGATGTTTATAATAATATATGAGAGTCGAAATAACAAATACTATACTTTAGTGGAGAAACAAAAATCCCTAATATTTAATTTAATGTTAAGCAAAGGCAACGCTACGAACTGGTAGCGGCTTTTATATGTGCATATCTTATAGACTTCTATTATTGGCCAGCGTACCTCAAAATCCTACGATAGGTCAATAACTAAGCTTTCTTTTTTTCTGTTTTTTGAAGATGAGAATAACTAAGCTTTCTCATGTCATAGCCACTGTTGAGTTAATTTTTAACAGCCTAGTTAGAAGGGAAAGGGATTTTCTGTTTTTATTTTTTTAGTGAGAAATATTCTCTCCATGGGTTCCGTACCTACAGAAAATACGCTGACATTGGTCTCTTACGAATTTATGAGATAAATCTCGACTCCTACGCAACCTCAAAAAGTTAGATTTAAACTCATAATTTTCTTTACGCAAAGAAAGTCTAATACTGTTGGATCATATACACTTTAGTGACATCAATTAACTCTTGTGTCGCCCTCCATAGTAGCTGCCAAATCCTCAGCTATTAACCTTATGTTAGTTTAAGATGTCAATGAAGATTTCATAATTATAATATATGGTTCAACAGTATTTAAAGTAATATGTCCGTTTGCTAGTACTTGGACACAAAGGGTATAATTGAAAAATTAAAGATATATAACTCAGATTTTTGGATCCTTTAGATAGTCTTGCTACATAATCACATGATATAACTCAATCCTTAGATCCTTTAGATAGTCTTGCTATGTAATAGCATGATATAACTCAGTTTTTACATCCTTTAGATAATCTTGCTACATGATTGGCCAGTTCAAATTAAAAAAAAAAAAAAAACACTCATGTGGATGAACAGTACCATTTGATCATACACTTTGTCGATCGAATGGTGTTCGCACGTTTCAATATTACTTATAGCACATGGAGTTGCATGCGCATGTTTCGCAGCTTCACTTGTTGCCTGATCTCATTCTTTTTCTTTTCCTTTTCTAATTGATTCATCAAAGTTTGTTTAAATTGCTCGACTACTAATGTAATTAAGACATCTGAGGAGGGCTAGTGGCATGGCAGAATTCCTATCTCTCTCCTTCTCTCTCTTTCTCTCCTTTCATATACATATATGTACATGTATTCATGTATATATATACATATAAACTCACATGTACTAAATCTGATCTAGTATTAAAAAAACACACTTACAATCATGATTCAAGGGTATACTTGCACAAATCCCCTAATCCTGAATATATTTTTTAGGAAAGATTTCCTAATGAAGTTTGCATTTTATTTGTTTTACAAGTAAAAAAAATATATACTCCACATTCAATTGGGACAATCACAATCAAAAGAAGGCACTCCACGTGAGATGAAAAAGAACAAGTTTGGATGGCATATTGATTGATTTTGTTGATTGACCCATTAAAGGACCCCGTGTCCTCGGTAGGCTACATTGGTAAAACACAACCTCCTTGCCCTCTCTCATCTTATTAGTGCACTGAACTAGAATAACTTGTTGCACCGTGGCGGTGCAGCCAAAATAAAAAGAGTTTTATGTTTTAATTTTATTCGAAGGACCCTAAGATGTCCTATATACTCATATAATTCAATTTTTGATCGGACATCCCAAAAAAAGATGAAAATTTAACAACATAACTCCAATAAATAGTAAATCAGACATCCAAAAAAAGGATGAAAATTTAAAATAAATTTTCATATTTTTTTGGGATGTCCAATCAAAAATCAGATTCTATAGGCATGTGGGACATCTTGGAGCTCTTCAAAAAGAAAAAAATTAAAAAAATTTTCTTTTTACATCGCCAGATAACATAATAACATCTGACAATGTAGCAAGTTATTCTCTAGTGCACTACTCTTCCCATATATATGAAAAATGCTACTATGTGAACCATACAGTGCACACACACTATTTTGACCCTCTTTCCTATATTAAAAATAATAATAAAATTTATCATAATTTTTTTAATATTTAATTACTTATCTTAAGGTTATTTTCATTCCTTGAGGTTTTATTTTTACTGTCCGATCGTATCCAATCTTGAAACTCAATCATAATCGTCCATTAAATACTTGCAAATCTCGATTTCAAAAAATCATGAAAAAAAAAAGTTAAAAATTGATCGGATCACACTTAAAGATTGTGTCTATTCCCTAGAGTTTTAGTATTCATTATTAATTTGCTCACACAAGATTACACATCTACGATCAATTTAGATACAATCTAACGGTAAAAGTTAAGTTCTAAGGGATGAAAATTATCTTAAGAGATAATTGAATATTTAAAAATTTACAATAATTTTTTTTTTCAACATCAGGATGGAAAAGACCATACGCGAGGTCCGGTTTGCATAGTAACACTCTATATATATATATATATATCCCTCTCTTCCTTTTGGTGCCCTTCTCTCACCTCTAGCATCCCCTTCCCTTTCTTTCCCTGCCCTTCCATCACTTCAGCCCCTCGCGTCTTCTAGAATCCATTCTTTGCCCCTATTAATGCCCATTAGGCCCAAATGTAATATGGCACTTGATGCAACGGAGAATTGTTGATCAATTACGATGGCCCACTAGGGACTTTGGATTGCCTTTGATGTCTAGCCTCATAAAGTCATTCTCATTTAAAATATAGAGAGCTCACTCAAACCTTTATTGGTAATCATGTTGGGAAAACATTACAAGAGGATGGTCGTTCTAAAGGAGATGGAAATGTCATCAGAAGCCCTTTCTCATATTCGCAAGGCTTTCGAGCATGCAGGCTTTACCATTCATATAAATTCGCCCTCTTCAAAGGTATGATTGGGGATAACTTTTAAGTCTATTCTAGTAGACAAATGCTGGCTGCAATATTCCCACATTGTAATTATCGTGGGATATGACAGTATCCCATTTCAAAGATTAGATATCTAGCACAGGCACAAAAAAATAAAATAAAATTAGTATATTATGCCTGACATAGAGAGCTATGCCTTTGCAAATTTCCATAATTTTTGCAGGCACTTTGATAGGTTCATGGCGGCCATTTTCCCGACTAGCACATGCCTCGAGTCTGGTTAAGGCCCAAATGCATCAAGGTGTATAAGCCAGTTCAAGTTTTCTATATTTTTGTATTTTTTAATTTAACTTAGCAAATCACTTTTATTGAGTATAAACATGTCAGAGCCCATGGGCATCCACTCTTAGTATCTGCAATTAGTTTGAGTTTTCAAACATATAAGAAAAGAGTAGTGTTTGCTGTACTGAGGGGACATCCCTCAACCTCGTTCGATCGTTTTTATTTTTTTTACTTTTTTACTCGATTTTTATCTTTTTTTTAGAACGTCCGATCAAAAATCTAAAGATACATTCGAAAAGTTCGGGTCGACTCTGACTCGATTATATATATTTTTTTAAAAAAAATATTTTTTTATTACACAAAAAGTGAGGTAGGTATCAAAAATATTTTTTCAAAAAACATATATATAGTCAAATTGGGGTCGACCCAAACTTTCCAAATATACTTATGAATTTTTGATCGGATGTCTCAAAAAAATAAAAAAATAAAAAAATATATATACTGTAACACCTTCCGATCATTGATCGGACAACACTGAGGGAGACATTAAATTTTTTTTTGCAAGGCGTCTAATGCTCTCTAGAAATATGTCCAATTATAAGCCGTTTCAAATTGGCCCCGGAGAAGACGACGTTCCAGTACTTTTAACTTTCTGCATAAAACTTTTAGTACAGTTTTAGATTCGGAATAGTGAAAAAAAAAAGAAAAAAAAGTAGAATTATTCTCCTCAGGCGACAAAACACTGATTTCTTCCAACTTTATCCCAACTTTTGATTTGGTTATGCCTTGTATTATTCTGAAAAGAAGTCAAGAATAAGATAGCCAGGTATTTTGTCATAGAGATGAGATCTTAACGGGGGAGTACAGGATTTACCATATCTCTATATGGGTAGAATCATAGAAATATCCAGATAAAGAAGCTCAAAAGATCTCATTTCTATGGCACATATGCTCACACGCTTGGGGCGTCTCTACTCTCACCGTCATCGTCTTCAATAATGAGATTTTTTGGATCTTATTTTTTGATACAATTTTCAATATTCTTTACGCGTGATTTGACAGTAATCATCTTCTGTTTATTTCATTCTACCGTACTTTGAGTAAATGACGAAAACATTAAATCATATGAGAGAATGTTAAAAAATCTATTAAAGTAAAATCCCAAAAATCTCATTCCAACAATATCGGCACTAAATTGCATTTCTCGAACTCAAGTTACCTAGTAGATAGGTAACTACTGTGCAGGATGGTGTAAAGTTCTGTGGAGCCCTTGGTGATGGTGAATGATTGACTGAAATTAGGAACTCAAAAGTAGGTGAGTGCTGTTCAAGGAAAAGGTATTTTTTACTTTCTAGAGAATTTAAAATTTTGATGTGAAGTATCTTATGTTACTTACTATTTTAACTTTTTTAAAAGTTTGGACTATGAAATCTCTCTTGTTTTCTCAAATGAACGCACCTACTCAGCTCGATGGGAGGCAGGACCCGATCCCACCCGTGTTCTTTTTTTTTTTAATCTATATATACATCTGAGAATTGCTGTGTTATCCGGCTGAAGTCTTCATCTTTTTACTAACGTGTGAAGTGAATTATATGCCAATTGTTGGTAAAAAGGGATTAACTTTAAGGGTTATACTTGCAGCATCCGCTGTACCATATGAGGTGCAATCTATTTTTTTTTATTTTTTGAAATTTTTTATGGTGGACCCCAGCATATTCTACATGCTAATTTTTTTTATTTTTAATTTTTTTTAAATCATCCGATCAAAAATTAGTTGTACAGATGTACCAGACATGATGGGGCTGATCTTTAAAAAAATAAATCGAATAGCTGCCAACATGCAGTGTAGTAAATCCCACTCTTGACTTTAAACATCTTGAAGAAGTATGGGTGACACTGTTAAGGGTTGTTTGTTTTAGCGTAAAACAACATAATTTAAAATAATTATTTTATTTTACAATTTTTTCATTTGCTTAGATTGATGTGAAATAATGTAAAATAAAATCTTATATGGGCCTCGTCTGTTCACTTGACAATCTAATCCCTTGTTTTGATTTACAGCAAAGGTCCACTGTAAATTAAAACAAGAAGATTGAAGCATCTCTTTTGTTTTATTTTACAAACAACCAAACAAATATTTTATGATTTTAAAATAAAAAAATTTCACTTATTTTGAAATCAATGATTTTGAAACCGATGATTTACAAAATTTTACACTAAAACAAACAACTCTTTAGAGAAGTATGTACCTTGATTTCCCATCTTGTATGCTTTTCTTTTATCTTATGCATATTAGAGGTTTTTTATTATAAATATTACTAAGAATAAATTGTTCTAATCTTTTTATATCTAAAGAGGGGTGAACTGTCTCATATATTGTTACTTCTTCAAGTTATATAATCGAGCTCGGTAAAGTGAGGCGCGTAGGCCAAACCTTTATTGAGCTACAAAATTCTCACTAATCTGCGATGATTGAGCTTTTGAACCATGGCATATATGGTTAGAGCATATTTCATTTTGAGAGAAAGATTTTATATATATATATATATATATATATATTGTTTCTCAACACATTTCCTTAGAGAAGCATTTTATTTTTTCTCTTTCCCTACATATTTTAGGAACATGGAATGTGAATCAAACTTATGTTTGAATTGAAGCTTAGATATTGATGCGAGTTATTCGCTTCGAGATCAAATAAATTTGTATCTAAAAAGATGATAAGAAGTTATTTCAAAATCAACCATTTATTCTTAGTTCTCCATGGGTCATCAGAAGGCATTCCTACCGGATCTTACGTATCTGTTGCAACTCCTAGGCAAAACACACCGGTTAATAAATGAAAGCACACGTATAGTATCATATTCCCATATGACACTTTTATGCTGCACTCATAAAACAATGACTACACATTCGATAAGATCTCCTTTTAAATGTGTCTCAATCTTTGTTGAAGTTATTGGGCTATTCAACTTAAATCTTTAAAGCATTTACCGGAGTAAGCACCATATATATTAAGCATTACTTCTTTTATTTATTTTTTGACATAGAATTATTCTAATACATCCCTTCACGTGCAAACCGATTTTAAATTCTATCACGTAGACCATAAAGACAGAATGTGCGGCCCGATTCGTAACTATGGACTCGGATACTATGTTGAAGTTATTGAGCCATCTAACTTAAAATTTTAAAACATTGAGTGGAGTTGGCACCATACACATTAATCATTGTTTCTTTTGTCCCTTCTTTGATGTGGGACTATTCCTATTATTTTTTGATGTGTTTAGAAGAATGTTAGTTCGAAGATACCGAGATCATTCATTAACAAATGATCCGATAGCTCCTATAACGATGACAGGAAATGTCACACCGGGATGGGATCATGCATTTCTCATGACCATATAACTACACAATTTATTTTCAAAAAATTATATATGTACAAAAATTTCATTGGCACATACATTTTGAATTGTTTTTCACTTCTGATAAAAGTTTACACATAAAATATGCTTTAAAACAATAATAATATGAGTACATAATTTTAAAAATAAAGTTTTTGAAATAATTCCATCAAAGAATCTTGTATACATAGAAAACTCCGTATAAAACACACACACACACACACACATATATATATATATATATATATATATATATATATATATATATATATATATATATATGTATATAAAGAATCCCATATAATTATTGAATATATATATAGAGAGAGAACCATGTACCGTTAAATCTATCATCACTCACATCACTTACAAATTGGGATTTTTTTAAAGAATAAGAAGAAAATTTAGAGAATTTTTTACATGTAAACATAATGCAGGGAGATTTATGCACATACAATTCTTTCAAGCAGTTGTTTGTGAAAACCCTAAGAAATATTATGATTGACCTTTTCGATATTACCGGAAAGGTATATAAGGACTATACATAGAAAAATCTCGAATTTATAAGAAGATTTAGGCAAAAAAGTTATGTTACTTTGATACAAAAGACGACTCCATCTTTGTCTCATTCCCCTATCATATTCTCATGATATAAAAGCTTATTAGAATACTGGCCAACAGTTGTGCATAACCTGTCCACTTGTGTATGTTAGCTTCCCTACCATAAACAAGTTGGGCAAAGGAGAGGTAGAGAAGGACTGTCTTGTTTTGCACCGACAACATTGGGCATGGACCAAAGAGGAAAAAACCAAATGATGTGAATAATCATGGATGGAAGGATGGTGACCGTTCTAATCGGTGGTGGATCAATGTTATTTCGCAGGGAAAAATTTTACACATAATGCCTGGTGTATAAGAAAATCTTAAATTTAAAAGTTCAACCCTGTATGAATTTTTTTCGATATTGCTGTATAGGGGATGAGGTCGCGTGCTTGTGCTGCTTTTTCTTTTCTTTGGTCAGATGGATATATATATATATATAAATTTTTATAGTGGTGACAGTACAAATAGACATTCCCTAATTCTCTTTTCACACAGTCATGATACCCACCGTAAGAAATAATATTCTCTCTACAAGTCCTACTACCTACTGAGAGCACACATATATGAACCCTTTGAATTTGTGGGATAAATCTCTCTCCTATACAATTACGGCCCTCTTTTATGAAAGAAAAAGCTTGTACCGCTAAACTACTACATACTCTTTAGGGAATCCGGATCCTATTAGTGCAAGTTTAATCGGGATTAAGTAAGTGCAAAGAGAGGGGAGATAATTTTTCAAACTTACCTCGTTGGAAATGAAAAAGTTGAATGTGCGGGAGTTTTTTCAAATTTTCTCTTCTCTGCACTGATTGAATTCAATCTAACCTTACATAATATCTCTACTCCTCTTCTTTAGGGCACGCTCGCTTTTGTTGCGCATGTCTGGGTCCATAGGTTGTGCAACTTGACTTGTTAGTTCTCATCGCCGCATACAGGTAAGTGAATCTTGTCACGATTCTTGGGCATGTGCACCCAAAAGGTGCATGTGATTTCATTCTCGTTTATAGAACGTTGGTGAGGCTGTCACGTCTCATATCTTTCTTGGCTTCTGCCTCCAACGTCTAGATCTACATTAGTTTACATACCTAACTCTTTTATCTTATGGGGGCCTTTGTAATAATCTTGATATTACTATGTAATAATTTTGATATTACCATGAAGGTCTCGGAGGGAATGGAATTATCGCCCTAGGTGGATTTCTCGCTTCTTCGGGAGCGGCTAATGGGTGTGCATTATTTTTTCCTTTTGAGAGGCGGAGGTTTGTGGGGTTCGATCTCCGGTTCCTTTTGTAGGTTTAAAGCCCTGTAACCACTATGCTACTTGTCTAGAAAAAGTGACAATTGGGTTAGAGAGTTGTTCGTCAGCATTTGACCTCTCTTTCGTACAGGTCTTGAGTTTAAATTCTCCTGAATGGGAAAGGATTCGTCTCGCGAATTTGGTCGCCTATGTATAAGTGCTCTCTATAAGTGCTAAAAGAATTATTGCACCTTGCCGTGGGACTTTCAACTTTGAAACAAGTGCTCGAAGAAGATGAAGCTGCCATCTAGATTATCAAATGTAGAGAAAAAGCTGCATGCATCGCATATTGAGTCTTGGGTCCATTAAATAATATTTAATGCTTATTGTCTATTTTCATCTTTCAAAGAATTGTTAATTAGAAGGACTCAGTTTTAAGAAAAATATTATTAAAACTAACTATGAATTTGTAGGTGTTCGATTATCCTGTATCATTTTTGACATGTATTGTTAGTAACCTATTGTTATAACAAATTTAATAAAAGTCTAATTACGTTAGAAATGTTATAATTCAATCTCCAAGGGTAACACGACTTTCTCTCCTTTCTTCCCACTAACAGACTCTTCCTTCAGTGGCCATTCTATGCATTCCTCTAATGTTATTTTTAATATTAAAATTAATTATATATTTTAAAATAATAAATTAATAGAACATTGAAACTAATTTTCCAAAAAGATTGAGCATTCGGAGCTAAGTTTTGTTTGGCAGTTTTTATATCAGTAACAACTTTAATTGACATAATTACATCAATAACCCTGTTAAAAATAAAATTATAAATTTACCTATCTTATTTTTAGACTATTATAAATAACCTCACTATGTTACAATACTTGCAAAATTGCCCATGTCGTTGCCATCCATTAACATTCCGTTAACTATCTCTTATATATTTAACCATGGTTAACTTTTAACCATCATTTGAAATGTCCAAAATATCCTTATTCTTTGCTCAACCCTCTTTCTCTCTCTTTCCATCTCTCCATCCCACTTTCTCTCTTTTTCGCAAAATGTGTCGATCAAAAAATTACCTTTCGCTAAATACATTTTTGTTCAAACATTAAATTTGACGATTGAAAACAGAATTTTTAATGGAAGTTAACATATTTTTGCAAGTATTGAGACGTGATGAGATTATTTATAATAGCGTAAAAATAAGATGGGCAAATTTGTAATTTTATTTTTCATAGGATTATATATACTTATCCCATTTTAATATTGTTGTCAATTTAACATAACTCAATGAGTTTTGGAAAAATGATAACCAACAACATTTCCATCTCAACACATTTTTACAAATAAATAGTAATGCATCAATTTTTAAAATACTTAAAAATATAAGGCGTCACGATTTAACCACGAATTTTTTAAAGAAACTATGTTGGCAAATAGCTCATCTTTATTTAAAAGTATTTTATTGCTTTTAAAACAAAATTTCACTAAACTATCAGATTCTTTTACTTGAGCCTTTTCCCCCAAAAATCATTCTTTTTTCCCTCGAATCATGTGTCTTGTTAACATTGGTTACTACTAAATTAACGAATAGTAGTCAGTAAGAGGTGTTCGACTATTTTCTATTAATTTTAGCATTTATAAATCAGAAGAAAATTGCTATTACAGTAAATTTAATATAGGGCACAAGTTTATACCAAAAATAATATAGTTCTTCACATTTGGAGATTAATCCTAACTTCTTTTCCTCTTTACTCCCCTACCTGTTAAATCATTTGACAACTATTACAAGCTTTGCAACAGTAGCAAAGGGACATTGCTCTTCCATGCAGGCCTTCCCAACTCTTGGAGTTCCTTGCTAAAAGCAAAGGTGGGTTGGCAGACCTGAGCCTCGCACAGGCAGGCACCACTGGCCTTTTGTTGTGAGAGGGACACCGCCACCACTATTAAGAATGAGATTGTCTGGATCGTTTTGTCTAAATTTCGGTGAATTTTCCAAACAGTGGCAAACACAGAAATTTTGTCTAGTGAAATCACTCGGACATTAGGTTATAAATATGGTTGGGCCAGTAGGATCTTCGGCTAGGTCATATAAGATTCTAGATTGGATCAATGGGATTTTGAGCTAGGTCAGTGGAGTCACGGGTTACATTATTTTGAATTGGATCAACGGGTTTAACAAAATCTAGTGAAATCTTAGGACTCCACTAGATGAATGATGAATTTGCCACTGTCTCCATACTCGACAAAAAGTAATATATGTAGTCGATCCTATCACTTCAAATACAAATGACTCATTACTGCAGAGATGTACCGAGGTCCAAACAAAACTATCCAAATGATATCGTTCCCCACCACCACACAGCAAAGGCTTGCTTAAGCAGCAGATCAGACTGCGGCACCTGCAAAGACGAGTGTGTTTGTGTCTAGCTATCTCTCGGTAGAAGTGTGTGTCTTGATACGTCTTCATTCACATGGGTCAATGATATTAATCATATCCTGACTTCGTTCCATGATGCGGACGGCGTCGGCTAACACTTGATCATGTATGATGGTATTGGAGGCCAAGCCTGGCATCTGGATGGTGGGAGATCTCAGTCACTGGTGACCACCCACCCAAATTTGGATAGCAAGCTACCACCATGCATCCCATCCACCTCCTGATGGTTCACCTGCACCACCCTCCTGCAGCAAAAGTTGCTGTACTGGTAGTCGGTCTTGTACCGGCAACTGGTCTTAGGGGTGTTCATTATTTGAGTCAACTCAAAAAATTAAACCAAATCGACTGGTTTGATTTGATTCGGTTCAAAATTATATAAATTTTGGTTTGGTTTAAAATTGAACCAAACAAGAAAGAACGGTTTGATTTGGTTTGGAGGCTTCGTAAATCGAACCGAACCAAGGAAATCGAATTCTAGTTATGGGCATATAAAATTATATATTATCTAAATTTATTTAATATATTTGAGTAAATATTATATAATCTAAAAGATAATGTGGGCTTTTCATTAACTTTCATTGGGTTTGGTATGATTGGAAGGGTTTATGATTTGGACTTTGAAGGTTTGAGTTGGAATTTGTTTGTGGACTTCTGACATGACTTGTAGGTTGTATTGTGTATGTTAGGAGGCCCACAGTTACAGCCACTTTGAAGTTTGAATTTACATATTTTTTACTCACCAAGTTATCATATGGTTGAAAGCTCATTTTGTAGCTAGAGGCCCACTTTGAAGTCCAAACTGAATTACAAACCGAACCAAACCGAATTATTTCGGTTTGATTTGGTTCGGTTTGAAATATGTACGATTTGGTTTGGTTTAATTTGAAATTTATCGGTTTGATTTGGTTTCATAAAAATCCTCCTCAAACCAAACCTTGAACATCATAACTGGTCTGATGTTTTTAATTAAAAAAATATTTTTAAAGTTTTTTTGAAGACCCCATTACCCCCCCCCCCCCCCCCACATAACTGTATAATCCGATCACCGACTGGTATAACGCATAATAGGGGTTTTCAAAAAGAATTTTAAAAAATAACTTTTACAGTTGAAAACATCGGCAGCCGGTGCAGGATTGGCTGAGCAAGTTTTACTCCTCCTTATATACATTTTTTTAAAAAAAAATTAGCTTTTAGTCCCTCTAATCTATTTAATTTAGAAAAGTCTTTGCAACTTTGTTTTATTGTAAAAGCTCCTCATAATCTCACCTCTACTTAGAAAATATCTTTTTTATGGAGCTTCTCAAAATATTCAGGGGATTTTTCACATTTCTTGAGATATTTTTCAAATAAATGTTAGATTATAATTTTTTTACTAAATATAGAAGTCATAATAAAATTTTCCCGAATTAAGCAGATTAAATAGTCAAAATTTAAAAAAAATGCAAACTTTTATTAGGGACATTTAAAAAGTCAAAAAAAAGATTAAAAATTTTATTACAATTTAATGTTATTGTTTCAAGGGTCCTAAACACAGTTCAAGATGTGTTAAAACTTAAAACCCCCCTCTCTATAGAGGCCAGGAGGTTAAAGATGCCATTGTAGAATGCAGTCTGGCAGACAGGAGAGTTTCTGGAATATTCCTACGAGGAACCCTACAGTGGAAGACGAAGACCCCTGCAAGCGCATGCCAACTGCCCTTCTCTACATGAAGACTCCTTGCATAGTGATCCGGGCTAGGGATAATTTGAGAACAACCAAAATTGAGGCATCCATCCAATATAAATAAGACTGGGCCACCCCAGGCAAACATTCTACATACAAAAAAATATATAGTCGGGTAGAGGTCGACCCGAGCAATCCGACTGTATAATCCGATTTTTGATCGGATGCTTCAAAAAAATTTTAAAAATTCAAACAAAAAAAACCGCCTCCCAAAATCCAGACGGGCTACACTCTAGTTGTAGTCGTCCAATTCAACTGAACCGGACAACTGCTGAGTGTAATCTACACCACATGGGGCGTCACAAGTTCGACTCACGCTTTCCCCTCCCGTGTGATTTTCCGCCCTTTTCGGACGTGTATAATCGGGAGGAGGGTCTGGAGTTGTCGGCGAAGGCCCGAAATCGATCTCGGGTCCTAAAGATAAGTTAGCTTGGTCCCCGTGTTAGCCACGTTTCAAAAAAAAAAAAACTCTTCTGAAAACCGGCGCATGCAAGCCGTTTTACACCAAACCAAATAGACCTTATATGGCCGAAGTTGGGCAAAGAGATGGTGATGACGCGGAAGACGGACAGCCACTTGGGCTCTCACGGTTTGGGCTTGTCAGAACCTAAGCCCGGGCCATAAGATTGATAGCCAGGTCAGGGTAGGCCAACCAGAAACAGTTGCTGCACCGTTGTCGTGGTAGTTACAGTGCATAATTTGTTTTATCGTATTAGATTATTTTGACTTGTACTATTCGACTAGTATCATGTTAAGATGTACGGACTCGTTAATGCGAGTCACATTGACTCGTACCGTCTCGATTAGGACTGTAAACGGGTAGGATACGAATATGGAAACAGGTGTTTCCATTTTTCGATTTCGATAGTGACAACCTGTTTCCATTTCCGATTCCAATAAGATCGGAAAGTGTATTTTCCATTTCCATTTCCGATAAAATCGAAAAGTCAATTTTCCGTTTCCGATTCCGATAAGATCGGAAAGCGCATTTTCCGTTTCCGTTTCCGAAATCGGAAAGTCCATTTTTCGTTTCCAATGTGTTTCCGATATATCGGAATCGGATATTATTTTCGATAATTACCGAAAATTGCTATTTTACTGATTTATTTGTTTAAAATATATACAATGAGACCTAAATATAATGAATACGTCTTAGTATATTAGATAATGATCAATAAGATTAAAACACAATCAACGTAACCATGTATCTATAAAGTTACATTTAAAAATCTGTTATATACATTAAATTTCACAACTAAATGTTAAAAGATATCTAAAAAAAGACTTTCAACTAAACATCATTTCAAAATAAAATAATTTTTCACAACACAATAATAAAAAATTTCATCACTTCTCAGTTGCTCCGGTCTGCACCCCGGCCCAGGATGGGGGTCGACGGCGAGGTCGAAGGCACATCCTGGTCCGTATCCGACAGCTCGTTAGGAAGTTCAAGGATGGGGCAGGGGGAGGGGGGGCATGGGGAATGGGAAAGAAAGTGGAATTATGTTCTAATTTTTCTACAGAAATTTGTAGTCAGTTAAATTTTCACTGAGATCCTTTCTCCTAATAGTTTTGAAATCAATAAGAATTAGAGTGGACTACATTTCTCTATGGTTAGCTACACCTGGAGAAAGAGAACCACGTTAGATAAAGCGTGCTTCTTGTGCTAAAGAAAAAAATTCCAACCTGATTTTTCTACAAGGACTCCTGCATGAAAAATAGCACTGAAGTCTGGAAGATGATTTCACTAAAATAAATCTCTGGGTTCTGATCTCGTCACCTGATTGAATTATGTAATACAGGTGGATTACAACAGGTTCTTGTGCTAAAGAAAAAACATTCCAACCTGATTTTTCTCTCATGTTCATATGGATTAAAAGGAAATGGGAAAATGATAATTAAATGATGCAAAACCAAAGTGGCAAGAAGGAAGCCCATCACTATTATGATACCTTTGGCAGGTAAGGATTCTCCTCATCATCAAAAGCCTTTCTCAACACCCATTTCTCAATCCGGCCAAGGTCGGGCTTAATCTAACACCAATAATGGAAATTTTCAGTTACATAGACACAATTAAATAAAGAAATTGGTAGGCATCAGATATTCTGCAACCTCTTTTGCAGCCTTCAGATCAGGTGAGCCCTGCACGCATCATTCAAACTTCAGTGATTTGCTTGGACAAGTTATGAAATAAACGTAACAACTGAAACAATAGGGGACTCTGTCAACCTCTGAGCCAACACAGAAGGAGTGGAGTTGGCTGCCTTGCCACCTTAGTCCTTGCCAAGTGACGAGCTGTGGCAGAATCTACCAGTGACGAATCAAGCCCCCCGGACAACAGTACCCCAAAAGAGACATCTGTCATGAGCCTCTTGATGACGGCCTACAAAGAGATCATGACTAATTAAAGATCTTAGATTCTACTTCAGACAGTGCATATTAATATTATCTCGTAATTAAAATGGATTAAATGGCAGCTTCAAAATTATGAAAAAAGAGTTCATGTAGTTTCCATCTTCGAATGCCTTCCTCAGACCAAGCAGGTCTTATGGAACCGATGGAATCGCCTCTGAGAACCAGGGAGGGTTGTACCATCTCCTAAGGCCGCCTTCCTTGCTGAAGTAGAGGTGCCCATGCGGGAATAGCTCAAAGTGCTCGCAGTCATCATTGAGACCTTTCATCTCAGACGATATCCAAACAGACCCTACACGAAAAAAAGGAGAAACTTTGATTATACCAAGCCCTACCAAGACCTCAAATTTGGAAAACGTAGATGACCAAAATGACAATCTGAGCAGAAGATGAGAATAGATGTTACCATCGTGTCCTCATCCGATGTAGTGAGGCGTGACCCCGATGGCATCACGGGCAACAAGGAAGTTGTTGTTGCGCGTGTCCAACAGCACGAACGTCGCCGTAGAGGCCTTCAAGGCTGCCCCGAGTTCCCCTTTGTCGAGGTCGTCGCCGGCCAACGCCATCGAGACCTTTCGGGTTTCCCCCCTTCGTCGCCGACCCCGTTGAGGAAGGATGGCTGAGCAGCCAAGAGCAACGTTGAGCAGTCGAGAGCCTTGCCGGTTGCTGCGGAGAGGAAGGATGGCTGAGCACCGTTTGCTGCGGAAGGATGGTGTGGTGGAGAGCAAGAGAGGGGAGAAAGCAGATGGAGCTTAGAAGGGGAGATGAGGCATGCTTGGAGGGCTGCGTGGCAAGGGGTCAGGGATCCCGGTTTCCTCTTCTTACAAACGTTTTTCTCTCCAGCCCTCCGATTAAAAATGATCTAAGATTAATATTTATTCTTATTAATAAATTTAATAATAATCAGAATCGTAAAACGGATACGGAAATAGGTGTATCCGTTTCCGATTTCGATAGTTTATTATCGGAAATATCTGTTTCCGATTCCGATAACTATCAGACATATATTTTTATCAAAAACGGATAATTTTTTTCGACAACAGATCAAAAAATCGGATAATCGAATTTCCATTGACAGTCCTAGTCTCGATGTAATTTGTAAACATTCTTGTAATACGGCATGAGTCATTGCGGTCCAGCTCAAGCCTATTTAATGGGACTTATATTTTATTAAGTAGATTTATTTTTTTATTTAATAAGTAATTAGATTTTTTCTTTAATTTAATAGGTAAGTTTATACTTTTATATTAGTTAATATGATAAAATTTATCCTAAATTTTGCTTAAACTTATATCATCAATAAATCATTAGAATTAAAAGAATTATTTATATCATAATTATTCATAAAATTAAAGAATCTAAAAAAATAAAAAATAAGTTTGGATCGGTCTGACTAGTGTGGCAAGTTGGATTCAGTCGACCAAAATCGAGTCGATATCATACTATATCTGAAAAGATACGATCCAATACAAATCAAAGGTAAAGGACCTTGGTTCAGCGTACCCCTTCTCTAATGGGTGGAAGCAGGTAGGATGTGGATACGAAAATAGGTGTTTTCATTTTTCGTTTCCGATAAAGATAATTTGTTTATGTTTCCGATTCGGATAAGATCGGAAAGTACATTATCCGTTTCCGATAAAATCGGAAAGTTTATTTTCAGTTTTCGATTTGTTTCCGATTCCGATATCGGAATCGGATATTATTTTCGATAATTATCAAAATTTATTTATTTTTTTATTTATTTGTTTAAAACATATAAAATGAAACCTAAATATAGTATATTAGATAATGATTAATAAAATTAAAACAATCTTAAGATTAATATTATTCTTAATAATAAATTTAATAACAATCGGAATCGAAAATCGAAAAACGGATACGGAAACAACAGGAGTTTCTGTTTCTGATTTCGATAGCTTATTTTAAAATATTCAATTCCTATTTCGATAACTATTGGACATATATTTTTTATTGAATACGGATATTTTTTTGGTAACATATTAAAAAATCGGTTTGTTGCATTGCACTCCTGACCCCACAAGTATCTCTCTAAACTAGAATAATCGGGTCTTTTTTATGGCTCAGACCGTAAGAGGTCAGTTAGTCAGTTAGTCGTCTATTTAGAACAAGTCTGAAATAAAAGAACAAAATTCCATATTTTACTCTGGCAGATGTGGAATGGAATAAAAATCACATTTGTATTTGTAGAATGAGGATTAAATCTTAAGCCTAACAAATCATAATAATATGGATTAAGCACCAATTTGATAGGAAAATAAGAACATAATAAGTAGTCTTATTCTTAGAATAACTTATACCGACGTACAAATTATTTATTCTTCCTATTCCATCAGTAGACCCCATAAATTTATCAAACTTAAACATCTTATATTTATTCTTACTATTTCCGATAAGTAATTTCGGATAACTTATTCTGCAAATAAATCGAGGCTAGAGTATTTATGGCATTTTACACATCTTGTTCTTGTAGAATAGAGAAGTGACATTTTTACTAAAATAAAATAACAAAAAACTCAAATATGAAGTCCAAATAGAGTAAAGAAAGCAAATCTTTTTCTCTACAAAACATGGAAGGAGAGAGAGAGGTGGGGTTGCTAAAGTCCAAATAGAGTAAAGAAAGCAAATCTTTTTCTCTACAAAACATGGAAGGAGAGAGAGAGGTGGGGTTGCTAAAACATTTTTCTTTGACAACTGTAAAAAATTCTTCGGGTAACTTGAGATCAATATCTTCCACGAAGTTTTTTTATGTACACAATTCTGCCTGCTTGCATATTCTCCACATAAAATTATTCAAAGTGACAAATCAAATATTGCCTTCCACTCTCCTCCTCCTCGTTCCTTCCAAAAAATATTGCCTTCCACTCTCCCCTCGTTCCTCCCAAAAAGTATCATCAAACCCTGTAGTAACCAATGAAATCATACCTTCAAAGTCCTCTCACTCCCAAGTTGTTATCAACAACAAACTCTCCCATATCCCTGTTGAAACCCCTCAAATCCTGAGCAGGTTGGAAATGGGGTTCCACCCCAGAAGCCATGGCCTCTTGGCCTCCGGGAGCGCGAAGTTGAGCTCGAACATCTCTTTGGAGAGGTTCCCGCCGGCCTCGCAGAAGCCGACCAGGCGCGCCACCAGTTGGGCGCTCTCCTCGATGTGCGCCGCGTCGTCGGGGTCCGTCCAGAGCTTGTTGACGAGCTGCAGCCGCCGCTGCTTGCCCTCCAGGGGCACGTGCCACCGCAGGTAGAGGGCCTCCCTCTCCTCCTCCGACAGCCTCGAGTTCAGCCGCTTGGACAGGAACTCCCTTTCCTGCCTCAGGGCCCTGATACTGCAAAAAAGATTTGATTTTGAGCGCACAGCATTGGAGAATAGCTTCAGTTGCACATCTTTTTCCAGGAAAGCTATCATCTTGCAGCATTCCCCTCCTGTGTGTATGTTATGTTGTTAAACCTGTCTTTCCACTGAAGAGGTGAGGAGTTTAGGTGATCTATACCTGGAGGCCAGAGAGACTGTTGGCTCATCACCAGTGTGAGCTGGGCTTGCACTCCCGAACTGCACAAGGTGCTGCTGCAACCAGGTCAATCTCCTGAGCTCCACCTCCATGTAAATCTGATCATCTGGGTCGCCTCTGAACAGCAAGTAGAACTGCGTCCGATGGATGATGGACACATGGCAGACGTCCCATAGCTGGATGATCTGCCGCCTTTGCTCCTTGAACATGGAATGCCAAGACGCGGGCGAATTCTGCAACTCGGATATGTTTTCATCCCCATCTTCTGTGTTCTTGTATCCCTCATTTGCTTCTAGTTCCAGCACCTGAGATGGCATCCATCAAATGGGTGTCATTATATATACATATGGATTGTATGTAATGTAACACAAGTAGAAAGAGATTGTGTCAAAGAAAAGTTGATGTGTATGGTACAAAATGGTGAATAGTGTTGTGGCTTTGGTTCAATGCAGTTCTCTCCCCACCTGGCAAACAAGAAGCTGCTTCTGGTACTGTAGCTTGGCTACCCTCTCCTTCAGTTCAGTAACATAGGATTTTATGTTCCTTATGTTCTCCTCAGCTGCATTCTGGAACATCTTCTGCATCTTTCGCATGTTCACTGAGCTCGAGCGCTGGTGGCGCGGCGTCCCTTCTCTCGACGAGACGTCCCCGCAGCAATCCTCACTCTTGTTCGGGGTAACCTTCTCAGAGGATGGCAAGGTTTCATCGGATGCTGCATCACTAACTGGAGCCTTGTTCTCTGGCTCATTCTCCAGGATCATCCTGGATGAGGAAAGTGGGGAGCATGGGGACTTTATTAACAGACTGGGGATGTTGGCAGAGTTGCTCAGCGACAAAGGAAGCATCTTCTTCTTCTTAGGCTGGCCTTTGGGGGATTTGCTGGGCTGGTTGCCATTGGGAAGAGACAACACCAGCTTATCAAGGGACCTCTGAACATTTTCCAGCTTCTCTTCTAGACTGGCAATAGTACTCCCCTGAGAGTGAAGTCTGGTGATCTCTTCCTTGAGGTTTGCACTAGCATTGTGGTTCTCAACCATTATATCAACCTCCTTGGTAAGCGATCGAACAGTGCGCATCTCCTTAATTTCAGCTTGAAGCTTGGCTATGGTCTCCGCTGCATCTTGGTTCCCTAGTCTGTGGCAAGCCACCTCCTTCTGAAGGACTTCCAAGGCGCGGTTTGCTTCCTCCCCGAGCTGCGACTGCAGATGTTCGAGCTTGCGTATCTCATTAACCAGCATGAATGGCACTGTTGATGATTGCCTCATTGGGTTTCTTGTTCCCTTGTTCTCCCGTAGAGGTGATGGGCCAGAAAATGTAAGGCATTTCACCGGCCGGCGAGGAGATTCAAATGGATTCCACCCCTGAAGGAATGTAATAAAGTAATGAACATAAATATGGATTTACATTACAAGTCGAGTTTCGAAAATGCAAGAAAGTTGTGCTCTTTACTTGTTGATTCCCACTCATCTTCTTTCGCATTTCATCTAGCTGTGATTGTGCTTGGTCCCTTTGGCGTTTTAGTTCTTCCATTTCCATTTCCATCTGCACACATTATTTATGATATGATCACACTGTTGGTTGCTTCCTTTCTCTGATATAAAAGAAAAAAAAAGGACATCTTAATTGATGAATCTTTACCTTCTTAATTTGAAGCTCTTTTTCCACTAGAAGTGCTTCTGAGGAAGCAGATGGCTCAGGTGTGCGCAATTCTGCTTCCAACCTGGCAACCTCCTTCTGTAAATGCTTGACTAATTGTTTGTGTGAAACAACCTGTATAAATGGAAGAAAAAGAATAAATATTTGCTGGAGGCAACAAATTTAGCTTGATGTGTTCTGAAGAAAATTAAGTCTGGTTGTACCATGTTTATTTGTGCGCTGTTGGTGACTTCCTTCGCTCGGGTTGCAAAGGACAGAGTGTTACGAGATTGTTCTACATGGGTAAGAGCTGGACTCATGGTACAAATAATGGCTGTCCGAGCATTCCCACCAAGAGAGACTTGCAGGATACGAGTAAGCTTTGAATCCCTGTATGGTATATGGCCACTTCTTTTCCCAACACTGAAAGAAAATGGAACAAGGCAACATCAGAGTACGTCGCTACTGATTGCAAAGATTTTGGAACAAACTATCAGAGTATGTCTGTCTTTACTGGTTGCAAAGATGAAATATCTAAATATGTGATTACTACTAATTGCGAAGATGAATAGCATTTATCATTCTTTTGAGAAAAAAGGAAGGTTAGTAAACTGTTAATAGAAAATTTTGAAGATTGCACCTTTCATCCAATAAACTGACTGTAGCTATAACTTCAATTCACTGCAGCACATAGGAATGGTCCACTCCTCTGGGTGATGCAATGTAGCTGGTTACCATTTTTAAATTATAAGATTTGGGGATGGATCAAAATTATATTAGCTGCAGTATACGAAGTTATAGCTAATATAATTTTGATCCATCCCCAAATCTTATAATTTAAAAATGGTAACCAGCTACATTGCATCACCCAGAGGAGTGGACCATTCCTATGTGCTGCAGTGAATTGATACGCAAAGAGTTTCATTTAGCAACCCTTGAGGGATTTCCAAGGGATCCAAATCGTTATTAAACAAAAAAGGAGAAAATGCTTTACCAGCAGGCGGTCATACTTTAGGATGGTGTATGCCTATCATTTCAACAGGATTTCATGTAAGCTGTGTGCTTGGCAATAAGGGAAAACCCTATTCTGAAGATGGCTTCTGAAGGCATCGACTTGTTGCATTTAAGAGAGATTGTTACCATCGACAGCAAGTATCTATTCTTGACAATATCCTGGTCCAGTATGTAACATTTATGACCTCATTGAAAGCACTTCATTTTCGAACCAATGAATGAAATCTTTGTGGCCTAAATAGTTCTTCCTGCATGTTATTTGAAGCTCAAGAATCTAAATTATTCTAAACTTCTTAATCGCTGAAGGAGGCAATGGTCACCTGACCTTGTTGAAAGCACTTCATTTTCAAACCAATGAATGAAATCTTTGTGGCCTAGCCTAATAGTTCTTCCTGCATGTTATTTAAAGCTCAAAAATCTAAATTATTCCAAACTTCTCAATCGCTAAAGGAGGCAATGATCACCTGAAATCTTTAATAGTCCTTTCTAAAAGTCACTTAAAGCCCAAAAATCTAACTTGCTTTAGACTTCTCAATTGCTAAATGGGCAAAATGATCTGTAGAAACATGGATAGAATGTTGCTAGACTTTAACCAGATTTCTCTTATGATGCTTTATAAAGTTTGTTAGCAACACAAGTAATGTTTGCCTCTTCAAATTCATCTTTTTAACAAAGAGGTCCCTCTTCGTTAAGCTTGGGATGCTTATCGACAACCAGCAATGCCATGTGTGCAGTTTCTACAACATACTTTTCTGTCCACATTGGTTTTTTAAAAGCACTCCCTCTCAAATGTAACTATGGAATATTTTACAGCCTAATAGCTTTTTTTTTCCTGTAGAAGAGCCAATCTAAGTTATACAAGGAATAATTATTCCAATCTTTTCACAAGCGCAATAGATAAAACACTAGCTATTTCAATTCAAGATATATACAGAGGATCATCGAAGTTAATTGAACCTTTCATGGTGAAGGACCATGCCATTAGAAATAAAATTCATTCAGTCAATGCTCTGTAACATCCACAAAATTACTAGAAAAATTTTGTCACCCCGCACCATCTGCAGGTCCTTTATAAGATTATTTGCTATGTAATGTACACATGGAGCAGAGGATATATCAGCATTTACTGCATGAAGCCAGATTTCTAGAATGCTCAATCTATACTGTAGAAAGATAGGCAGCTGCTATGTATAAGAAACAGTCCAAGCTTCTACATATCCTATCCTTCTCTTCATCAGAGATCCAAAATTGGTTCATTAAAGAGCTGGTAATAAGGAGGGTCTGTAAAGTTTTTCTCAGAGCTGCTATATCGACTGTCTATGGAGAACAAGGACTCATGGAAGCAAGAAATTAGAAATGTTCTCAGGTCTAGTTCAGAAAGGCCAAAGTCTTTCAAGTTGGCAGAAGGGAATACTACTTGTAATAAGGAGGGTCTCTAAAGTTTTTCTCAGAGCTGCTATATCGACTGTCTATGGAGAACAAGGACTCATGGAAGCAAGAAATTAGAAATGTTCTCAGGTCTAGTTTCAGAGAGGCCAGAGTCTTTCATGTCGGCAGAAGGGAATACTACTGCTGTGTAGTAGCTCTGGGGTTCTCTCATGATGTAGTACAATGAGACTAAGTTGAATGACTTTTTGCCAGATATTTCAGTGGCAGACAAAAGAGAATATGGTTAGATCACTCTAGGTCACATTTATTGTCAGCATTATACTTCAGAAATGCCCTTGAAATGACATGAGTTGGCATACTCAGAACCTTGAATGATTTTTTTTTTTTTTTTTAAATCTGGTCTTGCATTCTTCACACTGTTCTTGTTTTCCATCCTTCATCCCAGAATGGCTGCGGATAATCAATTTCACACTCCAAAAATAAACAGCTTAGGCAACTTTATGCCAGTCACCTTTGCAATCTAACTAATATCTCCCAAAGTAAGAAGTTACAAACTTTTAAGGTTCACTAAGAGATTTCATAAGACAGTTACACTCACATCCAAAAATTTTCAACATACAGGTTATTGAATCACACCTGTCGTTTACTTTTCCCTCATCATCTTAATATAGAATTTATGAAGGCAACTTATGTCCAATATTGCTCATCATCATCCACTAAACATGGATTTTTGTGACTCATCCCTCTTTCTATTGGTTTCCATAATGAAGAAAGAAAATTGATGCCAAGTTGAGAATTGAGACTCCATCCTATCTCATTTCTGATTCTTTTCTGCTTTTTCCTCCCTCCTCAAAATTGAAGAATCCATCATATTTCTTCAATATTCATGGTTTTCTTCCCCCAGATAGGAACACAGATTTTGGTCAGGCTTTTGTTATCTTTGTGATTGGAACCCAACAGGACGCAGCTTACATATGAAATCTTCCCCTTAATTTGCTGAAGATGGCTTAGGAATAAAATGCTGAATTTCATGAGCTCCTTCAAGTCTGGTTTTTTAATGCTATTTACAACTAAAAGCTGAAATCATTTTTCATAAAAGTTAGGTTGCATAAATTTCTGATTGGGTCTGAGTTCTAGGAAAATCTGGTTAGCTAAAATGACCATTATTTTCATTGTCAGTTCAAAACGTTACTCAAACATTTTTGGGTTTCTATCTTATATTCTCATGATGTCAAGTCTGGTTTTTAATGCTATTTACACCTAAAAGATGAAATCATTTTTCAGAAATGTTAGGTAAATTTCTGCTTAGGTCTGAGTTCTAGGAAAATCTGGTTAGCTAAAATGTTACTTGAACATTTTTGTAATTTATTCTCATGATGTCAGAGTCTAACATCATACTTTGACAAGATACTTTCACTAACCTGAGCTTTCTGATCACGGTCATAAGAGTCAACAAGCTGCGGTTAATATGGCAGCCTTCTTTCAGCCGTGTGCCTTCGGCATTCGTTTGAGATGCTCTTTCGCTTCCTGCAAGATCCACAAAATTCTGCAGAATGCAAAAGTTAACCAATGTCCCACAAAAATTCACCAAGAATTGGAGATAAGGCGAAGTTCTTGATCTCACCAATGTGGCTACATAAGACTTCAGACAGCCTGAATTTTCTCGGAGGGTGCTCTCTATTGCCTGAACCAATTAAGGGATAATAAAGAAAGTCAGGTACTTGTTTGAAAGCATTACCTTATTTATAGAACCATAAAATAATAACACCCTTAAGCTCACCAGTCTTATTATCTGATGTGATCTAGAGCTAGTTTCATTCAGAGCAGTTTCTCCAACTTGCCTCTGTGCTGTGAAACATAGAATTAGTCAGCTCTGGATAGTATGAAAAATGAAAGCAGTACAAACTTTGGTGAAAAAAGAAAAACAGTTCAGACTCATGATGTGTTTCTCATGTCAATTGGCATTTAACGACTTTAATTTCTGTAATTAGAAACGTCAGAGTGTACCTTCACAAATGCCAATCAATTGTCTCAAATGTTGACTGTCTTTAGCCGTTTCCTCTTCCAATTTTTCAACTACAGTCCCTTTCTGACCAGATAAGTAAATCAACATTAGCACAAAAAACATGTCTATGCTCCTAACTATGTACGGCAAGGTCTATTTTTAGAAGCAAAATACCTCTGGATCATCCATCAAACGTAGAGGACCTGAATCTGGTTTTAAGAGGTCCCTGACTATCTCATTATAGATCTCCAAGGCAGATATCTTGATAACAAATTCTCTTTCTGGAGTCTGTGAGGGTGGACAACACAACATGAGTTCAGCTCAGGACCTTGCAATTCTCCAACATTTTATTACTATCCTACTCTGACGAAACAAACAAAACACGACAATTGAGCTGAAAAGCCGGACTGTGACAGCAATTACAACATGGGTTTCAGCTCAGGACCTTGCAATTCTCCAACATTTTATTACTATCCTACTCTGACGAAACAAACAAAACACGACAATTGAGCTGAAAAGCCGGACTGTGACAGCAATTACAACATGGGGGGATAGGTCTCAGTTACTAAGTAGGAACACCTGCACCCCATACTCTAATGAAACATTGAAAACAGATTGAGTTTAGGGCAGAAAAGCTGGACTTTGACAGCAACAACAATATGGTAGGATAGATCTAAACAGGAGAACCTTTGCTCCATCCAGGCATCCACTATCATTTACCAATAAAAATTTTCGGGAAAGAAAGGCCTAAGATGACCACCTCTGACTTACATTCTGTATGTGCTTGTAGATATCATTCACAGCATTCTCAGTGATCCCTCTCATGGTATATGTTTTCCCGCTGCTAGTTTGTCCATAAGCGAATATTGTGGCTGTGGAAAGAGAGATAAATCAGAAAAAATACAGCTACATTACAAAATCAAATATAATAATAACCATTGTTTCTAAGAATGATAATTTGTACGTAAATATATACATCCTTAGATTTATATGATATATTACAATACCATTAATTCCTGTTAGAGCTGACAGAGCAACATCCTTGGCTCCCTCTTGGTATACAGTTTCCGTCTGGCAAGCAGGACCAAACACTTTGTCTGAATGGGATAAACTTAGCTCCATTAGACAAGGGCTAGAATCAATATAGATGGCAAGAAAACATGAAAGATTACAGTTTGATGAACTTTGAACGTTATGAGGCCAAACATAGTACCGAAATTGTACAAGGCTGAGGAGTTGGATCGATCCTGGGACGGTGCCTTGAACACGATCGTGTGTTCATCAGCGCATTCCCATGCCACTTGATCCTTCATCGTCTGCTCTTTCTTGCTCAGGGGTCTCACACGCACTGTCACAAAGATCTTCTCTTCCTTGGCCCTTGTACATCCGGGGGTTGATGCCGGCGTTCTTTCGATCTTAAAAGCCGGAGTACTCGGCGTCCTCGGTGCCGTCATCTCTGTAAATTGCGCTGTGCTACGATTGTTTGAACTGAATGCTAGATTTCTTCACAGATCAGGTGGAGAAGCGTACAGGGTGCTGCCTGTACCTGCTTCCCCCCCCTGATATGATGAAACGAACACAAGTCCCTTTGCGCAGAACAACCTGCAGTTTTAAAAGGGTTTAATAAGATTTCTTAGTCTTCTGGTAGAGAAAGAAAAATAAAAGAACTTTGTTATGTGATCTGAAACTGAGAATTCTTCGAATGAGATCCGAAAGCTTCTGAAAATAGGTATTACTGAAATGCCAGAAGAACATTACAAAAAAAATTGGGGGAAAGGGGGGTTGGAAAAAAGCAGGGAAAAAAAAACTCCACTCATGCTTCAATGGATCTCCAAATTTATTGTTCTTCTTCCGTTTATCCCTTAACAAATCTCCTTACCAAGATGAAGAAAAGCAAAAACTTCTCCTTTTTTTCAGAAATAGAGAGAGAAACCACAACAGGGACAGAAGAAGCAACGCTAAGAAATCCGGAGAAGACAGAAAGGAAAGAAAGACAAATCCTATGCGGCGGCAACTCCCTCTCTTTCACTTCACATACCAAAACTTCAAATTCCAGAAAGAAAAAGAAAGGAAAGAGGCGGGTGGAGAGAGAAAGAAATCAAAAAAGGGAACCTGACGAAGCACCCCTGATCTCGCCTACACACTAGTTACCATCACAAACCCAAGGAAAGATAGCACCTGAGAAATCGAAAAAAGGCCAGGAAAAGGGAAAGATTCGGAGAGATGCAAACTCACAGCAGCAGGATTCCACTGGCGGTGCCAAGATCACGGCTCAAAACACCAGAATCGGAGGAAGACGAAGAAGAAGAAAGAGGAAGAGAAATGGGGAGGAGCTTCGATTTCGAAAAATTTCTGCTCCTCTTCAGAAATCTGTGCAGGGAGGGGGTGAGTGAGGGTTTCCGCCGGGTTTTTTTGGAGGATTAAAAAAATAATAAAGAAAAAGGGAGGATGGAGGAAGCCAGCACGAGAGTAGCCATAACGGGTCGTTTTTAAACTTTGCAGCGGCGCAACGGCTAGTTCTTTCTCTCTCTAAAACGCTCTCTTTTTGGAATTACGTTCTTTCTCTCTCTCATGGTCACTCGTTTGCCAACGGGATGCTGCCACGTGGCAATCCAGATGGCGGTCCACGCGCTTGGTGCGCGGTGGGGCCAACGGGTAACCCGAGAGAGCCTCTTCCCGTCTCTTTACGTCATATAACCCGAGACGGGTAAAAATTTATATTTCTGTACATAATTAATGAGAAAATTTTATCTCATATTTGTATTCACATAAAAGTTAAAATGGATAATTTTATGTAAAAAAAAGCTAATGAGACTTTTAGGGAAATTAAGTACTTGATCTAATGTAGATCCGTGAACACATCTGTCCCGTATATCAATTTAAAAAAATTATTTTGTTGACTTACTTATAAATTAGTAAACACATAAACAATCGAATTATTGGCTAGGAGATATGTATACATATTTCCTTATTCACTATACATATCAGTATAGAAAAGATGTCCGTTAATCATTTTATAAGCTACTATTCGGTCGAATAATCGGATTAATGATTTACCAAATTACTTATAACAAAATGCACTAATACGTAATTAACCATGCTTGCCATGGACTACCTCCTCGTGGGCCCCACTCCAGGGCTTCCGTTTCAACGTTTGCCAATAAA
Source organism: Zantedeschia hybrid cultivar (assembly GCA_030544215.1). Classification (NCBI taxonomy): domain Eukaryota; kingdom Viridiplantae; phylum Streptophyta; class Magnoliopsida; order Alismatales; family Araceae; genus Zantedeschia; species Zantedeschia hybrid cultivar. Next base: position 54,951,872 of record JARZZO010000004.1, read on the forward strand.
ATCTCCTTCAGACCAGACAGCGGATTGAGGAAGTGGCCAACCCTGGGGGTCTAACTTTTGTAATTTAATAATTCAGAATTAGTGTTATAATATTTTTGTTATAGACCATCACTTGATTCATATGTCCCAAATAGATCCAATCTCCTTTTAAGATGAGAAACAGTTGTCGCACCAGCGGATGCAATTAAAAAAAAAAAAAAAAAAAAGTTTGTGGTAGTCTCTAATCCGACTTACGTATTTGTACAATTAGATCTGTAATTAGACGACACTAAAAAATCTGAAATTTTAATCTTTTTATTGTTAATTAGAATTAGAATTTTAAATTTTCATATTTTCTAAGATAGTCTAATCAGATATTAGATTGTATTTAAAAATATTTAATTTTCAAAAAACAGCCAGTGTCCACTTAGAGTTACTGAACCATTCATTTCTTATCTAAAATGCACGTTGCATTAGTTCTATAAAATTCTACCGCTACAATGGTATTTGACCTTCTATCGTAGGAGAGATCATAGGTTCAGATCTCATCTCTAATAGTTGTGTAAGAGATTTGTCCTATGAGTTTATAAAAAACGATTATAAAATTCCTCTCACATTAGTTAAGTTTTTCTAAATTAATATAGCTATAGACTAACAAATCATTACCAACTACATCAAAAAATTGCGGACATTTATAAAATAGAAGCTTTTGCTGGTAACATTAATTGATCATAGTTTATGTTCAACGTAACTTATTCAATTACTACGATCAAAATTTTCATATGATTCCCTAGGTTGCAACTTTGCATCAAAAGTTTTCTTGCATTTTCTCACAATGAAATCATCACACGAATGGAGATCCATGCCTTTTTATTTTAAAACTAGGGCTCTTCAATTCTCCATCCTTAAAGAGTTTGTCATTTATTTATTCTACAACTAACTTCTTTTTGTTGTACATTTATTTTTCTAGATTTTCCATAGTGTTTCATTATGATTATTGACTTTTAGTGGTCTATTTAGCTAAATTTAGGACATATTTGGCAGAATTTTTAGTCGGAATTTTTTTTTGGCTTTCACTTTAAACATGAAAATATTGACAAGTGAATATAATTGATTTTTGGTGATTACAAAAAGTCACTTTTTTCTAACAATCCACTTTTAAGCCAATCTAAGAAGCTCTAATTAGGAATTTTAATTGAAAATGAAAAACTAACGAAAAAAACAATGTAAATGGCTTCTAAAATCCAGTGCCCCTCTCTTAAAATGACTTTGTAAAAGTTGTTTGATTTGATATAAAAAACCAGTTTTGGAACATTGGTTTTAAAATCAAGAAAAACATAAGGAGTTTTTGCAAATAACCCCCTACAAGATTTGATATTTGTAGATAACTTTATAGATGATTCATATTTGCATATAACCCATTTAACTATAATAGTATTTACATATAACCCACTTAACTATGTAGTTTGTCTTGAATTATTATCAGAGTTAAAATAATTTTATTACATAAAAGCAAGAATAATTGTTTTCATGTTAAATATATACAACAAGCTTACAGATAGATGGTTTGTATTTTTTCTTGTAAAGTGTTTGTATTTTAATTGAGGGTATTATTAGCATTTTCATTTAATTAGCTTTACATATTTTATGTATAGAAATAATATTTTAATTCATGTGAAATTCAAAGTAATTTTTCTTGAAAGTGTTTGTATTTTAATTGAGGGTATTATTAGCATTTTCATTTAATTAGCTTCACATATTTTGTCTATAGAAATAGTATTTTAATTCACGTGAAATTCAAAGTAAACTCACATAGTAAGGAGGTTATATGCAAATACCACTATAATTGAGGAGGTTATATGTAAATATAAATCATGCAGGAGGTTATCTACAAATATGAAATCTTATAAGGCATTGTTTGCAAATGCCCCAAAATATAATCACTGTAATCATCCGATTTTAAGAACCTTTGGATTTGGTTTTCTGTAGTTTTAGATTGAAAAGTGAAACTAGATTAAAAGGATATCACAGATAGGAATTCAGAATCCAGCAATTTACAGCACTTGGATTAACCGATGTATTGGACTAAACGATGTGTCTAAACCTTGGTGCAAAACTGTCAACCGTTTTGTATCTAAAAAGTCACTTGGACTAAATGAGATTTTCCATTAAATTTATGGAACTTTAGGATCCAGACTGTCGTTTGATGACAAAAAATATTGTTATTACTCGGACTAGAACCCTTCTCGCTTAAGAGAAGACATACATACTTGGTTGGTTGTGTCATTCATAAAAAAATAAATGAAAGAAGGCCATAGGACAACTAAATACGCGAGCACTCCAAGAAAAAAAGTAAACCACGTGAAGGGTTTTTTAGGTTTTATCCCCTAACAATGTAGTGTATTTACAAATAAGTCCTCTTAATCTAATTATTTATAAGTGAACCCTCACAATCTACTATGAATTAGTGAAATGTTGATAAATGTTTCAAATAAATCCTTGAGAATTTTACAAATAAGTCCTTAAAAAGGATTTATTTTTAAGAAAATTATGATTGTGGAGATTTATTTGTAAATAATTAGATTAGAAAGACTCATTTATAATATCAAAAGTTTATAAAGACAAAAAAACAAAAAACCACAAAGCGTCATTCACCTTGTCTACTTCATTTCTCACCAAAAGGGAAGGAAGTCCTTTCAAAGGACAAATTAGCAAAGGAAACATCTGTCACCAGAAGATGGCGTTAGAAGAAAACCCAAAATAGAACTTTTATAAGGAAAAAAGGAAATCAAACAAAATTTCTGCCCTCCAAAGTGTTTAATGTAAATCATAATCAGGGTCCATCAGAAGGGAAATTGTTCTCTTCACAAGAAAAGACAGAACCGTTCATTTGAAAAAGAAAAGTAGGAGGGTGAGGATGGGAGCTTCAGGGCAGGGTTTGTCGTACCGGATTGACTTGTGTTGACTCAAGCAACTCGTACCGTATCAGGACGAATCTGAATCAGTGCGACTCGACCGAGTCTATACGATTTGACCATGCGACTCGTACGAGCCGGCACGAATCAACCCGACTTGTACCGGATCATGGGAGATCTAAGTCGATCCGACTCGTCGAGTCGGTGAACCTTATTTCAGGGCACATCCACACTAGCTAGGAGGGTTGTCCTGAAGGGGCACATGGAGCTGGGGCTATGGATCTTGTCCCATATTTGATGTTTATCTACGAGAGAATAATATTAAATTCTTATTACCTAAGGTTTCATATTGCAATGTAACTTCAAAAGATTCACAGTGTGATCTCACTATAAATAGAGGACAAATAATCAGGAATTTAGATACCAACTCTTGGGATTTTAGTTTCAGTCGTTTCAGCTTTGAGTTATCATCATACCTTAAGGGTGTTCCACTGCTGATCTCGTTTTCTCTTATAATTTTATTTATTTATTTTTTAGATTACAGGGGTATCAACAGATTTTCTTTTTCAATGTCTATTTTTTAACGTTAGGTTCCCAATCCAATTCTAAGGTACAATCTGGAAACGCCTTAGAAAATATATTGTATCTCTCGATTTTGTTTCCTAAAAGGATGTTGTTTCTGGGCTTGATGTTGGTGACAACAAAACTTGTACATGTTTCTAACTATGTTTGTGAGTGTGGCAGGATATAGAACTCAAATTTAAGTCAAAAAGGTCCTTCTCAGTCAAAACGGTCGAGCAAAGTTTGGAGGCATATTCTACGATCCAAAGTTCAAACTTCTACGATCCAGAGTGTGGCAGGATATACATGTTTGGAGGCTTAATCTACGATCCAAAGTTCAAACTTCTCCTCTCCACCAAGCTCAAGAAGAAAGAACCCATCTAAAAGAGAAGGCCAAAGGAAGAAGAGAGAGGAGGTTAGCTCATCCCCCTATGCTTCATCAAGTGCCTCATTATGGGATTGAGTTTCACTCCATTGACACCGACTCATTTCCCTTCCTCTCTCTCTTATTCTCTTTTATACTTTGAGATTATTCTTTGTGTAAGATTTTGAGTGTTCGAGGGTTGTTCTTGTGCACTTGAGCATTTTTGCTCCTCTCGGGTGTCTTGAACACCTTGTGTGTATTGGTGCTAGTCCTTTTACTAGCTTGTGTAGTGTGCGTGATCATAATGTGTGGATCCCTATGAGCTGTAGGGGAGTGAATGTAAGGATTGGGGAGGGATGACTTAAAACGTAGCGGAAACAAACGACAAAAATAAATCTCACTCGTTCCCGATCTGTTTCGGATGATAAAATGAAAAATTGGGTGATCGAACATCACCTTACACGGATTTGGATCCGCGATCGAACAGTTCCGTTAAGGCGATGCCCTTAGCCATGCAAGCGTCCAGCCTCTTGCAATATGCACATGATCCTCGTCGAAGGTTCATCATCATCTCTCCTCATCAAATGTGGCACATTTGCCACATTTTCCTCTCCACGGTAGTGTCCGCGGCATGCGGACGTGCTCCCGACTATCAGGAAGCGGAGGCGCATAGCAGAGCAACAGGGGGCACCCCTGAAGGGGGCGCACAGCAGAGAGAGGTGGGTGGCCAGACCTGTGGAGGCCCCTAGAGTTTGGCCCAAGGTTCCACTCAGCACTTATTTATATTAAATCGGACTACTTTTCACAAAAGTCTCCAGATTAATATAAAACTCACTTAAACACCTTTGACTGAGAATCTTTGTGCGTATGACCCTCTAGGCCCAAGTACCAGTCAAATTAATGGCCCATAAAATCTAGTAACATTTTACTAGCTTAATTAATTAAGTTATTATCCCATATTAACTAATTAATTAACCGAATTAATGTCGAACACATTAATCGGTCGGGCCTCCGATCATGTTGGATGCCGAGCAATACTGTATAATCCCGAAAGTAATGGGACTCAGCAACCCACTCATGGATCATTTCCATCCACAGTTATCACCTGGCTATAATCTTTTATTCATACAATGCTCTCGAGTTAACTTAGGGCATGGTCAACTATAAAAGCCTAGATGGTCAACTAACTTAAATTAGATGCCATTGTAGAATATTAGAAAACACCTTTCTCGATATTGTGTCTACTCTTACTAGAGACTCTTGCATATCTTTCTTAGAGCATTCTCTATGTAATGACCTAAGAGCGAATGATCTCCTATTGAACACACAATCACCTTCGTAGGTCTTCCGCTAGACCCGATCGCTAGACTAATTAGGACCTAGTAAATAGAGATCCGTGAGCCAAGGTCAAAGTCCAGAAGTCCACCGACAAAATGTCTTTAGTGTCTCAGATCCAAGGATCAACTACATTACTTTGACATGGAATCAAGCTGACTGACAGTCAGAAAAATTACCATCTAGCGATTTAAGTTGGATCAGTTCAGTGAACTCATTCTCCAATGAGCACCTATGTGTTTGCTCTAGTGTCCCTACATATATGACTATGAGATCAGTCATACTCATCATAGGAGCATGCACAACATGCAACAGTCTATTCGGATACAAGATGTCCCGTCTCTAATATATTTTGACTGGGAACAGTTTAGGAATTATGGTCAGAAACATTGATCTCATTATCACAATCTCATTGTAATCCAATATTCTCACACAATCCCACAAACTTCATTATACGCTATAAGTTAAACGTCAATCTTCATAATAAATTAATTGTCATTTATTGTGAACTAGAATAAATGTAGATACATAATGATTAACTTTGAAAACACCTATTTCCAACAGTGAATATAAGTCTTACTAGACTGAACCACCATAAATATCTTGTCTCCTGGTGATTGGCTCATTTGCTCTTCAACCTCCTTGCTTATCTAATTTCCTTCCTATTTCTCTCTATTTCAAAAGAAATTTCAAAAACTCTGCATCCGTACTATTCCATTGAGTTTTACTGTTTGAATTTTTCAAAATCTCAATTCATTCAACCCCCTGTTTTTGCCATATATCGGGACAAAATAGGAGATCGTTGAGAATACAATGTCCATGCATGTCACTTGGAAGCACTTCAAAAAGGTAAGGAATTCAATTGATTGGAGTCCACTAAAAGCATTTCCAAAGGCAAACTAGATAAAGCCTAAAAGGATACAACTATTATATTAGGAGTATAACTTGCTGCACATCCTGGCGGTGCTTTCAATTAAGAAAAATATTTTTTTTAAGGTGGGCTTCATTTTGTCTTTCGTCTCTGATCTCCAATTGTCAATAATAATAAAAAAAGATGAAAAATCAAAATTGACTCCAAATGAATACTAAAAAACAGTTTCCAGGTTGATTTTTTATTTCATCTTTCTTCAGGTCATCCGATCGGAGATCGAATTGTAAGGACATGTAGGTCGGGCTGGGACCCACCAAAAAAAAAATTAAAAGAAAATTAGTTGAAAACACCGCCAGATAGTGCAAATCCCCCTTGTGGTGCAGCAAGTTATATTCTTAGATAGTTAACAAGAAGGATAATCCAGATATAGAAGAAGCACCCCATTACCTTTAGATAATATCAAATAAGCCTCTTCAAAAGTATGATTCGAAAATTAAGGCATTGTTGTAAAATATCAGTGTATAAATTAAGGAACAACCGAGATTTGAGGCGTTGCCGCATCAGCAGAACTAAAGTCTTGATTTAAGCCCTCTTTTCCTATCTCATTTGGGATGGATGATTTTAGAGGGATGATGATCCAGAGGAAAAAAAAAAAGTGTTATAAAAAGATGGTCCAGAAGTTTTCTCTATTTTTTTTCTTTTAATGGAAAACACCTTTTCTCACCCTTCTCCTTCAAAACCTTATTAAAACCCTCCTATCAATGAGCAGCATAGCAATTAGCAAGCATAAGAGGCCTCGCATGCATGTCTAGGGAGACTGTTGAGCTTAACTAACAGAGCATAAGCAGAATCTAGAAGCATTTTTCTCAAAGTTGCAATGTTTGAAGAATCTGATATCTGAAAGTCTAGCATGCAATCTTCCAAAGTTGCACTTCATATCCTCAAAGATTCTCCAAGGCCAACAAAAGACATTCCCTCATTCACAAAACAAATTAAAAACGTTAACTAGAAAACATCCCTCGCTTCTATGTTGTAAAGAACAAGTTCATACATATCCTTCCCATTTAAAATCATTGTTTTTTTTTTCACTGTTTGGAAGGATCCTTACTAATATCTTATCGTAATAACCAAGGCTGGCATGAATAAACCAATTCTTCCCTTCCTAACATCGCTGGAAGCTTACATTGTGTCATCTTTGATATCAGGCATCATGGACCAAACAAGCATTCACAAAATGGACGTTTTGTAAACCAGTGTTCCCTGTCTCAGACAAGAAATATATTTGAAAAGATGGTATGGACAGAAGGTCCAGCTCAATGCCACGTTTATGAAAGCGGGAAGTAGCCATCACACATTTTGTCAAGAATAATACTCGTTGCAATGCCCCCTCTCCCCTCAATCACAATGGAATTGCAATGGGTAAGAAAAAAAAAAATGAATTCCTTTTATGCACCTCGCTGCACCTTATCCAGCCATACAGTGCAATGCCCATTGGCGCAACCCAAAAAAATTCAAAAAATTAAAAACCAGGCCCGATAAACAGTGAACGATATCCTCACTGGGCCAAGCCCAATAACAATTTTTTTTATTTTTCAGATTTTTTTGATCACCCGATCAGATATTACACTGTACAGCCAGATAGGGCACCTCAAGGTCGACTTAAAAAAAAAAAAAAAACTCTTTTACCCACTGCAATGCCCCCATTGCAAAGTTTTTTTTTTTTTCGGGGGGGGGGGGGGGGGTGGGGGGGGGGGGAGGGATTGCATTGCAGCAAGTATTATTCTTTTGTCAAAGAAGCCAGCTACGCTAATTGAATTGCAATATGGAAATGGAAGGATATATAACTTAACTCATCCTATAATTATGTAATAAAGTACTACATGGTCATTTTTTGGAAAAGAAAAAGCAACAAAGCTAAATTACTCAGATCAGTAGGATTTCAGGAGGGTCATCACACAAAGCTCACCCTCATCAAAACACTAAACTCCCTAGAACGTTAGAATACTAGACAATTTAGAGTACAAATATCAGATGTACAAAATAAAACTTGGCCATTCTGACGTCCATCCTCAAGCAAGAAGGTACCTAATGCAGCCGATCACCAGATTCTTACTGGTCTGCAACTCGGGCAGATTCACTACCTTTTCCTTGCTTACTTTCCTGTCTTGATATTTTTTATTTTTTTTCCTCATTGTATCCTCAACATTTCGGCACCCTTTTATCTCATTGTAATTTATTGTTCTTGCCAACTCTTTCCTTTCCTTCCCCCTTTTTTACATGAAAAAGAAACACAAAGACAACATCCCATTTACTTCCTCTGAGACTAGCATTTAAGTTTCTAAACATGACTGGGTTTCTGAAGAACTGAACATAAAGGCACGAGTAAGATTCTAGGGGTTATCTGCGATATGAGCCATGGGAAGAAAAGAACTGGTAATCAGGGTGAGCAACATGAAGACGCCTGAGCCAGGTGTCTGCTGCCTGCAAAAGGGAATTCGCGAGTTGTCTCTCTGATCCTCCATTTGAAGTCCAGATTGAACCCTTCAACTTATACGAGGCAAGACCAAAAGTAGGGAGGGAGATCTTTGGAACACCATCAACCCCACTGGGATAGGTAATCGCAGGACCACACATACTCCCAGCACCAATATGTGATTCTGAAACATAAAAGACCATTATCAAGTATGAACATGGCAAACAAAAGAAAATTTGGTGAATACTAGGACCATGGAGAAAATAGCACAATGGAAAAGCATTTTGCTGATCTAGAATATAATAGCAATGAAGTAATTTGTGTCATTCATTAGTTTCTATTGAGGCAATAAAACTTTATCACTTTGATTACTACTCACATTCATGTTCAATTTCTGGAAGACATATTAGCATGTTGCCTTTTAACTATGGTACACGTTCTTAATGCATCTGTCATGCTTAATGACTTTCAGCCTCTCTCATTCAATTACCAGAAGAAACATGAATTATCTTCACAAATGTATGACAAAACTGGAATCATAGTTTATTCCAAATATGGATAAGATAGGCAGCTAACTATGCCATGGCTGACCACAATCCCAAATGAGAATGAATGAGTATGCATTAGGTTGATAGACAGCACGTGATAAATTTTGCCAAATAACAATTGGAAATCTTAAATGAAGTCCTCTCACTTATGCTAGGGCATTCAGTAGGAATGGTGTGTTGCATCAGCACCTACATATAATGACAACTGAGCAAGGGTAAACTAGGATGTCCCCTAGAAGTGAGGAAGTGCAATGGTGCCCAATTGCGGGTGACAAGCAAGCAAGGGTTCCCATGTGTCATTGGACGCAGGCAAATAAAGAATAATAAAAAAGGGTAGGATTCACTTAGCTATATGGAATATAGTTGGAAAAGCTACCACAAGGAGAGTTAACACTGTTAACAAGAGATTAGATGGAAGGGCTCTAAGACAAAAGAAATTCATGGTAAAAAAGAAATGGTATCCAATCACCTTCCCCAAAAAAAAGGATGGTATCCAAATGAAAATAACTATAAAAATGAAAATGGTATCCAATCACCTTCTGATTTCTTCTATCTTTTTATTATTTTGATTTCCAATTGTTTGATTGTTGTGATTAGTTGTAAGTTGTAACTACATAGAATACCCATTGCAAACATTTAAAGCTGTAGTTATAAATAAAGATTTAAAAGATAAAGCTGTGCCTGTGCACCTATGGACACGTGTGTTGTGTGTGTGATAGAGAGAGAGAGAGAGAGAGAGAATTGTATAAGCCAGCAGGGAAGGGGATAGACTTCTATTAGTGAAACTCATTTTAAGCGAGGAGATTTTAAACATTGCTGAGTCCCAGTGTTCCACATTAAACTAACAATACCTTTATCAGATCAGGATCTCAAAGCCAGAGGATGCTTTAAGCAAGATAAAACTAAACAAAGTTTTAGGATCAAATGGCATGCTGTTGAAACATGGAAACCCGTTGGAGATACTGAGATAGGGTAGCTGACAACTTTTTACAAAAACCTTCGAGAGAGGAATGCAGGAAAAATGGAGGAAAGTAATTGTTGTTCCATTCTTTGAAAATAAGAGATATAAAGTTCTAATCGTTATTTTGGAATTAAACATATGAGTCACACTATGAAACTTTGGGAGAGAGTAACAGGGTAGTGCCTTCTTATGATTTTCAGAAAATCAGTTTCGTTTCATGCTTGCTACAACTTTTACAGATGCCTTTTAGAGGCAGTTGAAGGAGGTTTTGCAAAGGAGATGTAGGGAATGACAATCTTGGAATTAAACTTATGCATCGTACTATGAAACTTTGGGAGAGTAATTGAGAAGTGTCTTAATTTATGACTAGTGCCAAAGAAAGTCAATTTGGTTTCATTCCTGATAGATCTAGTACATTTCCCCCCCCCTTTTTTCTTTTTTGGTGGGGGTAGTAGGACAGTTGATCAAGGAGCATAAAGATAAAGAAAAAAAAAACTATGATCAAGGAGCATAAAGATAAGAAGAAAAAAGACCGTGTCTGGTTTTCATTGATTATAGAACTAATTTGGTGGAATTTGGAAAAGAATGGATCTTCAAGAGATGTAATGATGGAGTTAAAGACATGGATGAGAAGGTATCTACGGATGTGAGAACTACAACAAAAGAAACATTTTTCTTTCTTGTTACAACAGGTATGCAATATGCATCAAGGATTAGCTCCATGCCCATGCCCATTTACCTTAGTTCTAAATGAAGTGACAATGTATTTACACGATGAAATTACTTAGAACATGCAATTTGTGGATGACACATTTTAACTGATGAGTATAGTAATGCTAAGTTAAAATATTGGCAAGATGCTAAGTCATTCCTAGAAGCAGCAGTTTTCAGTACTTGGGTTCTATTATCCACATGATGTGGGAGAGGGGGGTTGAGGAGGATGTTACACATGGGATGAAGGCAGGCTGGATGAAGTGGAGAAGCACATCTAGTACTCTGTGATCATCATGTACCTTTGAAGCTTAAAGGGAAGCTTAATAAAAGATGAGCAGTTCAGATAGGTCAGCCCATCTACATCCTGTCCCACCAGTTAACTAATGCAGACTTTTTCAGGATTGAGTTCCGACTGAGCCGCTTGATTCATGCTGCAATTACTTCAAATGTTCTTTAGATATTTCTTGCATGGCATGGACTAGCATCTGTACTTATGAGCTAGAAAACCTGATAAGCGCATCAAGATGCCTCCATAATAGCAATTAGCTTCCCTATTTCGATATTAGGGAAAGAGAACAGAAGAAACGTATACCTATTATTGGGGTGGATAGATAATGAAAAGTGAGAAAGCAAGCATCCAGATCCCTCAGTGTTGGTCCAGTTGGTATTCTGTATATTGGGTACCTGCAAGAATTCCATAGGCAATATGAAATGATAAGCCGAGAAAGCCACAGGTAACTAAATAGCATTAAGAATGTAGGTGTAAATTGTACCATGCCACAGAAATCCAACTAGAAGGCACCAAATCACAACTTCTTAGTGTCTTCAGTTCAGGAAAACGGCATGCAAGATCTGAAATCTGCCATAAGCAAGATGTCAGGAGCAGATACTAAAATGAAAAGAACAAGGGAGATTGTTCTTAGTCCTAAAAAAACATAACTAATATAAAAATGTTTACATATCAGCCGCTCCTGTGATAAGCTAATATAAAAAAAAGTTAACATATCAGCAGCTCCTGTAATATCCAGTATCGCACTTCATGGGATGACCTTATCTATTATTTTCTTGAAAAGTGAGAATGACCTTAAATCCAATGAACTAGTGACCAATGTTAATAATCATTTCTTGTTCTCCACAAAGAATAGAGCTCAATAAGCATGCTATGACTTTTGAAATAAAAGAAAGAAATCAAGGTTTTACTGGATCATGATCAAGATAAAACAAAATACAAGTATGAGATCTTACTGGCATCTACAGGAAATATGCAACCAAAAAATTGAAGGGAAAAGGTCAATCCACCATCACTTTGCTTAATTGAGCAGCAGATTAACATGCACGTAGAGTTTCATTCAGAAAAGAATGAATCAAATTTCTTTAGAAAGAAGACCATCATTGTTAGGCAAACTGGTAACTTAAAAAATTTGTTAAACATTGTGACAAAGAAAACAGTTAATGTTTTAAACTAATACCGAAGAGATGTCAAATGTCTAGACTTTCCCAGGTTAAGTAGTTACACATGCCATGAATCTTAAATTATCCAAAGGAATGAAACCTGCAAATCTTAGTCTATTTTTAAAACAGACAATACTGGAAATACTTATCTAAACTCTAAAATATAGCAAGACCTTGACCATCTGTATATCCTTGTTTCAACCATCAAAACATATATAACAGCGCTACACCCACTGAAATGCTTCATTTTGATATTAAAAACCTGTGAGACTTCGTAAAGTCCATAATCATCCAATAGAACCTTTACACTGATAACTCTTTAATTTGACATCTGCCCAAACCTGTGAAATAATCCCAGTACCTACCTAAAACATGGAAGACACTTATCAGATGTCGAAACAATGGACTTGCCTTGTCAGCTAAAGGTTCACGACTGTAAGGAACATCACGTTCAAGAAATTCAAAGAGCAAGAGGCCCTGAGAATTGTCAGCTTCCCTGTCATCACTTGAAGAGCCTTCCTGTGAATCCACATGCTTCTCCCTCAAAGATAGTCTATCCATCCTAAGTGTAGACGCACTTACATGATGGTGGTGCTCCCAATCCCATGAATATTTCGAACCCTTTTCAAGTTCACAATCACTGCTTCCATCACAGCTCGAATCCCTAGAACTATCACTATCACTCTCTTCTCCAGGTCTCCTGTTGCACAAAATTAAATCAGAATAAACGATTACAAATGCAAAGCAACTGAGATTGCACAGAAAACTAACTTCATGGAAACAAAATGCATATAGAAAGCAATGATATGCGGCAACCTAACATGAAGACAAAGTGAAGGACTCTGAAATCCAAAATGACAAGATATTCACCCCTACAATACAATCCATAAAATTATTCAATTGATCTCAACTGATATTAGAGTAAATCAAAGCAAAACTAACCTATTCCAATAGGCGTTGCCTTATCAGCTAGTTCTAACTGTTTTGTACAAAATTACTCAAATAGGGAAAAATGATAAAGACTTATAAAGAAACCTAGGACCTGAAGGGAGAGTGTTAACTATGTATGTAAAGATATTTGCCGAGATTTATCAAGAATCATTCGCAGAACCAAAGACTAAACCTTTATGCCATCCTCTTCTAAGAGGGCAATAGCAGAATGAATTTCAAGACTGCCAAAGGAAGCCAGTATACTTCATCTATATCAAAACTTTTTCAAAAAATTAGCTTGGTGAAACATTTAAAGAAGATATATGGTAAAACCAAATTGGGGGAAAGGCTTTTCCACAAACACACAAAATTTTGAAGCTATCAAATAGTGATCAACATCATGCAAAACAATCTTTAACCATTAGATACAACCAAAAAAACTGATGATCGGCATACTAAATCTTGTTAAAGAGCACCATGTATATATCTGTATGCTCTCACCTTTGTGATGCATTATACAAATAGTTTGATATGATGAAAAGATGTTCATGAAGAAAATAGAGGACACAGACAAGCACATTTCCTTTACGCTATGTTTCTCTTTGCTCCTATCTCTTGTAATATTCTACAAAAAATCATTTCCAGACACTCTAACTTGGTAAAGACATTCGTCCCAAAAGAACATAAATTTCTCTTGGTGCCACCAGTTTTATTATGACAATAAACAAAGATAGTAATCTAAATCATACAAACATATCACGTCCAGTTTACAGAGATAACATACTCAGTAAAAGGAGTTTTACCTATCAAGGCAGCCCATCAAGTTAAAGGAACAACAACCCTCATATGAATGCTCTCTACATATATTTTCTTGACTTCAAAACCACTTCATTCCTCTCCTACATTAATCAGCAATTGCATGCAGTGGTAAATGGTCCTTGCTCTAACGCTTTTATGACTCCACTTTAGGATGTTGAATAGATCCACATTTTCTTAAGGAGCTAATGCGCTTGAGTTATCCTTCCTAACACTCCTCAAACTTCCTTGCTGCTAATGCAGTAACCTTGAAATGATCTGTATCCTCAAGCAGATAAAAAAGGAACAATCAGCTATTACCTGGTTTCCACTTGCTTCCGAAAAACCTTTGTCACAACATGCTTGTGGAATGAGAACCATGCAAACACCTGAACTTTGTGAGGTGATTTAGCTTTCCAAATCAATTTATATCTTGGATCCCCTAGGGCTGAATTGAATGATTTTACACAATCTCCTCAGAATTTTCTGTTGACCACTGGCCAAGTAATTTTGCCTTTCTCAAAGACATCCATGGCCTGCCTAGCTAACATCTTAGGAACCTGGCTGATTTCTTCCTCTTTTAAGTTTCTTCTGAAGGTGGAAGAACCCATCTCAGTGAACCTTCCTTTCCTCCATAGCGCTGCAAGTCAGTGACACCTTGGACCATTTGTTTGCTGCTATATTATACAGGTCCAGAGACTTCTGTTTCAATGGAACTTTTCCAGTCCATTTATCCTGCCAAAGGAAAGCATTGAGCAGTCTGCAACATGAACTTTAATCCCCTTTTCAACCCACTTTGCATGGGGGAAAAAAAAAACCTCCAGACTGGCAAAATTCTATGAGAATTCTCTAGCCAAACATCTATCCACATTCTGATAGTATTGGCTCCTAATAATTTATTTCCACAACTGGATGTCTTTTTCTGTTAATTTCTGCATATGATGCAATAGTTCTGTATTCATACAAAACATATCTTTAACACCCACTCCTGTCACTTTATCCTTACAAACCATGTTCCATCTACCAACTGAAATACACTTTGCAGCAGTTTGTACACTTCCTCTGCAGAGAAATTTTCTTCCTATGCTTCTAACTTCCTCGAGTCTAGGGGTGTTCACTATTTGGTTCAAACCGAAAAGCCAAACCGAACCAAACCATAATTTCGGTTTGGTTCAGGTTGGTGACCATTTCGGTTTGGTTCGGTTTTCAAACATCTGAAACCATAAAAATCGAACTGAACCGATTAAACCGTATTATGTATATTTTTTCATTGAAAACTACCTTCATAGTTCATACGGTGGGCCGTGAGCTAAGAACTAACGGGCCAACCCGACATTGTTTATTCTGGCCCTCGGTTGAGCCCAACGCCTAGTGGGCTGCGAGCTGTCAGCTGGGTACATGTTGAGGTTTGTTATCATAATGTCTCTTGGCTTTTGTTTTCTTTGTTTACCCGGTGTAGGATTAAAAGGCTTCCCAGCTTAGAGCCTTACCGCCAGAAGTTGCAGCACACACATGCCACATCGGGGAAGTCTTCTAGTTTAGTCCGACATCGGGGAAAAGAGAAAATGGAGCGCAGGAAAAGGTTATAAATAAGAGTTCATCCCCAGCTCAGCGTCTCCATGGCGCTCACACATGGCTGCACCCCTGGCGCGGACCGAAGTGCACCTAAGTTTGAGACTGGGCATGCTTTGCATGTTGGCGGTTCAAACCGAACCAAACCGAAAATTTTCGGTTTGGTTCGGTTCAGTTTGTGAGAACTGCTCGGGTTGATTCGGTTTGTATAATTTTTGTCTTAAACCAAACCGAACCGACCCGTGAACACCCCTACTCGAGTCTATGTAGGGATAAGAAAATTGGGAAAATAAAGGGCTGGAGCGATGGCAGCATATCCTCCAGGAGAGTTGTCCTGCCTCCTAAAGACGGATCTGGAGCCTTCCACATCATTAACTTCTCTGAATCTACAATTTAAAAACTTCCAGTGTTGGATTCATTTTCTGAATTCAAGAGGAAGGTCCAAATATCTCAGGAGCAGCTTACGACAATTTCAATTCTCAGCACACACCCTCTTCCGCGGATAGTTTGAAGCCCATAAAATGACTTCGACTGAAACTAATTCCAAGTCCACAAATAATCTCAAAGGTCCAAACCCCAAAACCAGCTTTCCCACATACTCCGACTCCTCTCCATCAATAATATAGCATCGTCAGCAAATTGTTGATGGGAGATTTGATCAGAAACACTACCTACACATACTTCTTTAAGCATCCTGCATCCTATCTTTTCAGCCGCCTTAAACAGCAATACCTATACATACCCCTTCAACCATTCCATCTTATGACTGATGAAAACATCTTCATGTATTCATTAGTCATAAGGAAAAAGTTGAGCTAGTTCCTCTAAACTATAGAAAGGGAATGCTTGCCTAATAAAATGATGATTTCCCAAATCATGAGGCTCAATTCAATCATGACTATTGAAAAAGGAAAACTTTCATATTGTCACAAAATTTCGTGAAGCCAAGTCACCCTATAAGGAAAAGCAGAGTGCACTCACAATCAATGGATTTTGGTAGAGTGGTGTAGTCATACCAATGCAGTCAACAAATAGGTTTAGATTGGCTCATTAGATACTAGTTTTGTATTTGTTTTATTAAGTTAAACGAGTAGAACGAACTTCTAAGCTTATCCCATAACAAGCCGAGTTGGAGTTCATATACATGCAATTCAATTAAGCTCATAAACAGCTCATTTATTATTTTTTGGTATTTAAAGATATAAATATAATTTTTTAAATATAGTAAACAATGTATGTTTTATGAGTTTCTTACAAAAGAAGATGGCACCTTAATATCCTTGGCCAGTCCCTATGTGAACACACACCACCATGCCTCCCATTTTGTCAGACATTGGGAGTGGGAGGGCAGCCATGTTCAAGGCCCTTTCCTCCTTATGTTCTCCCCACCTTTTGCTTCCCGCAAGACTCAAGTTTCCACCACGTGGCTCAAGCCACATTTTATTGGGTGGGCTTGCCCTCATTATATGTAAATATAATTTAAAATTTTAAAAATTTTGTAGTGGTCAGGAGCTGCTTTATTTAAACACATGAGCTGGGCCCAAACTCATCAAGCACTTGAACAAGCTGAGTTCCCATGGCTGTTTGGGAAACTCATCTTAGTTCAAGCCAAGTTCGAGCTCAATTCGATGTAGCAAATCTAAGTTCAAACAGAGTGATATCGGCCTTGCTTGGCTCATCTGTAGCCCTATTTGGTAAAAAAAAAAATCCAGATACCTTATGAAACATTATTTACCTTTTATGGTAGTACATTCCATATATCAATATGCACACATACTTCATAATAAAAGACATACAAACTGAGAAAAAAGTCTCAGAGAGGTCCACTGCTCATAAGCTTGCAGCTGTTATTTGGGTTTTAGAAGATCAACCTCATCGTTTTGAATATATGAAGCTCAACAACTCAATAACATTGATAGTCCACTATCCATAACATAAGATTATCACATGCTTAAGCAATGGACAAAATGATACTTCTTAAAAGAAACATATCCAGTCTAAGAACTCATTCTCAGTGACACTTATCAAAAGAAGGGTGTCAAATCTAGAAATCTGTCGCATACTTTTAGAAATAGTTTCGGTTGTTGAAAATCACAGCATTTGCATTCAAAAATCAACCCCAGAAGTTCACTTGATCTTCCCCATTCATCATACAAGAGATAAGAGTGTAACTAATGCATTGGCAGGTTATAGAATCCTAATAATTACTAAACCACATCAGCAGTCCATTTATCAGCATATTTAAAAGAAAAGGAGCTAACAGTTAACCTACAATTGCAACTCCCTAATTTTTTCATTGTCCCTAATCTATATTATCCAATCATTTAAAACAGTAAGTCAACAAATGCCAATTCATTTCTCCTACTCTCCAACTAATATATTCCTCCTATTTGTCTAATATAAAGTAACAGGCATGTTTAATCTTCACTTCAGGAATGTCAGTTACTTGATCGTACCTTCCACCTTCTCCCTAATTATTATCCTCGTAATCTTATTATCTATAAATGGGAACCTTGGTGCAACAGTAAGGATGCTCCATTGTGACCCTAGAGGTCACGGGTTCAAAACCAAAACAACCTCCTTGCAAAAAGCAGGGGTACCCCACAGTGGTGAGAGCCTCATACACATTAAAGCTTCAACATTTTGAATACTAAAACATAAACAATGGTGTCTGCAGCATTGACACAGCCACTCGAATGGGAATTAAAGCATGTAACCAATGGCCAGGAGACAGAAATAAGGGACAAGAAGAAAGGCTTTCTTTAATGTGGATGGTACCACTTGTATTAATAAAGGAAAAGACAATTGAGGAGGGAAAGCAACAAAATTCGTTTCCTATACAAAACACCAAGATGTTTAGACCCTCAATCAACTGTCCTCCCTCCAGAGGCAAAACAAGGAGTTACAATTATCCACATCACAAGAGAACTTGGCCCACTCTCTAAGCTTCTCACACAAAAGAGAAAATCTATAAGGTAGCAACTTCCCGTCTGAAAATCCTATGCGGGGACAAAAAGAAAGGTTGAGATGAGATGAAGCAGAAATAGTGTTCATTGGTGTATTTCCATCAGGAACTTATAATGTTGAGGAGCTTGTCTAACAACCAGAGGGGTGACACTTGTGGTGTTAAGGAGCTTCTTCAATGAATGGAGAGACAACCAAGAGAAGGTTTGACCAAGAAATATCGATCTTTGCAAACAAATGGTTAGACAACTAGATACAAAAGATGCACTAATGTGGTAGGACATGCAATCAGCTAAGCTAAAACTAACATGACACACCCCAATAAAAGATTCAGTCACATCAGTATAATATGTGATAGATTGAAACATGTTTTGGATGGGATATGTCCAGACAAAGGAGTCCTGATCACAGTTTGTGGATGGGTTGGTTGACCAGGTTGAGTGAACAAACTCCATATCTAGCACCCTCACCACCCTCTGTTGGCAAAATCAAAGGGAGTTGACACTATAGGCTTTAGCACTGCACAGCCCAAGCCAATGAAGGCTTCTTTTCTGTCACCCAAATCACTCTCCAAACGAGGGGTGAAAGTTATTTCACACACTAGATGTGTTCTAGAATTCACTCCCTCCCCCAACTATTCTATGACAGGAACAGTGGGATGAAATTTTTAGGGGTAAGCATGATATGGCATTATGGGCATCCTACCATCATTTAGTTTGCCATTTTAGTAGCTTGCAACCAATGTTGTCAAGGTGGCCAAGGCGACCAAGGCAGTGGCCTACAGCCTTACTGCTTAGGCACCAAGGCAAGGCACCTAGGCAAAGCCTAGTTTATATAACTTAGTACATTTCAAGAGGACTATTATCTACATTTTTCATCATATTAAATTCTATTTCATCTATATATAAGGGTGGCAAATTAGCAATGGCATTCACAACATTCGACATATACCTATAATGTAAAATAAAAATATAATACATAGCAAATGTTAACAAACATGAATAAAAAACCGATGAGACTCCAAGAGTACCTACCAATCAAGATGAAAGATATCAATCTAACATGAAATTTAGTAGTTTTAGATTATGACATACAAAGAAAGTATAAGATATAGCCAAGGTTCCATTCTTTACAATGACCGTGAGAGAGAGAGAGAGAGAGAGAGAGAGGAAACATGCTATACGCTAGTAGAAGAATTCCACAGAAAGTGGGAACCGAGTGAGAAGTTTGATCACCATTTCCTTCTTTTGACATAAAGAATAGGGAATTTTATAGAAATACCCATCAACCTTTTTATAATAACTAAAGTGAACCTAAAAGAATGTGGGCCATTTCCAAAACAAAGCGACCTGGCGAGGCCTTAGGTGGGCTGGGCACCCTTAGGCGGCCTAGGCGAGTGCCTTAATGGGCTGCTCGCCTAGGCGCCAAGTCGCCTTGGGCGACATGGAACGCCTTGTCACCTAGGCAACGCCTTGAAAACCATGCTTGCAACATTGATCTACATGGCTATGAAGATCCCTCAAGCCCATAACCAACCAGAAGGTGTTACAACAAATTCTCTTATAACATTGCATACCCTCTAGTCCTCTGTCTACTCCAGAGGCACTTGAATTTTCAAGGAAATGAAAAAGCATGAGAAATAGCTTGCAAGAAAGTGGGAAATCCCCGAAAGTAGTTTATTGGGAAGCAAAAAACTGCATCTGCAAGTTTCATAGGAAAACAATTGGGGAGTGAAAACATGTGTTCGAATGCTCACATTAGAAGGGTAACAATCAAAGTTGGGAATCCAATGCAGGAGAGATAATGTGGCAGGAGAAAATTGTCTCTGAGTTTTATTTACTCATGGGGGGACGTGGAGAAGTACATATCAGAAGAAAGAGGAAATTTGGGGTTATAAAACCCCCATCCCAAAATTCTCCAACTTTAATCAATATTATGTCTCTTTGAGCAATCAGGCATGGCAGCTGATCAAACTTGTTAGACTCTGAGGCATCCGAAGCAGTCACTCCTTGTAAAGACTGTCACAAAGAGCAAAAAGGGGGGTAAAAGAAAACTCAACATAACAATGCAAACTTCAAACAACAACCCAACTGCAGGACAAACAATGTGATCAATGCCTCAACATCACCTTAAAAATAATGACTCAACATCACCTTAAAAATAATGCCTCAGCATCACAAAGAAAACAACACCTCCAACAGCCATAATGACAGCATACATGAAAGAAACATCATGGCGATCAAATTAAACACACAGTATACCTCAAATTGACAGGTTCCCTCCTGGGTTTTCCATATAACTGGATGCCCGACAAATAAGGCACATAATACTGCATAACAGAACCTGTGTCATCCATAACCAAAGGAACGCCAGCCCCATACGCACTCCACTCCTTAAAGAACTCCCACAAGTCCCCCAGCACAAAGTAGGGCCGGTACTCCACATCACAGGTCCTCCACCCCCTCATCGTCGTCTGCCAGAGACACCAACATCGGAGCAAGATTGCCCATTCACCAAAGATGTCAACTTTCTACGCCTAACATAGACAATTTTTGAGCAACTGAGAAAGAAGAGCGTGCAAACCTTCGGCAGATACTGCGCCGGCACCGTTGGCGTCGTCGCCTCGAGGAACCGGTCCAGGTTACTCGAGTGGCCGCCCCCCGCCGCCGGTGCCGGAGAAGCCGGCGCCTCCGCCGGTTTCGACGTCTCCGGCTCCCGATCGTCCAAGACGGCAAATTTCCCGGTGGTGACCGGGGAGGCAGCGCCGCCATTGGCGGCGCCCCTGGCGCTCTCGGACCTCTGCAGGCCGCGGTGCTGGTGGTGGCCGTGGCTCCTCCGCGGCCTCGCCGGGAAGAACCGCTCCTCGCCGCGCCCAAACTGCATGCTTGTCCCCAACATTTCCACGCCCCAAGGGGGAATCGGCAAAAAAGGCGTCCCCTTTGGGGGTGACGGCGGCGGATGGCAACAACCTAAATCAGGAAACGGGCCGGCGCCCACGATTCCGGCGCAATTTTGCGGTCTGAGACGGGCGCGATCGCACCCAGCAAGCAAGCCCTCCCCGCCCACCGCCCGCGCCGAAGCCCAGGAGGCCGAGGAGGAGGAAGAAGAAACCGTAAGAACACAAAGAATGACAGGAGAGGAAGGGGAGAAGAGGGAGGTGGGAGGGGACGGTGCGATGGATCCGAGGATGGGGACGGCACAGAAGGGGAACGGGTGGAGGCGTCCCGTGGGAGGAGAGATTTGAGGAGGAGGCTTCTGCAGGAGGGATGGGGATGGCGCCCTTGTGCTGGTGATGGTGATGACGACCGTATTGATGGTGGTGGCGGTGGTGGTGAAGATGGCGGTGAGTATTAATCAAAATTTGCACTTTATTAGAAAAAATAATTCTTTTCTGATCTACATAGAACTCTTTTTCAAATATGTAGTGTGCACATGTGTATGTGTGGATATGGGTAGAAGAGAGAATGGGAGAGGAATGGGATGGGAGTTGGGATGGATGGACCAGGTGGTGAGGGGGAGGAGAAGAGGGGGAAGTAGTTGGGGAGGGGGTGTGGCAGCTAACAAGAAGAGGAAATCCAAGGGGCTTGTGAGGGCTGCCACCAGTCTTTGCCTGGTGTTATTTCATTAATAGAGGGTCAACATCTAACAGCTCCACTTTAATGATGGCCTTATTTAATAAATAATCCAAGGCACTTGATTTATTAATAGTTCCAAAGGTCCCTGTGCATTACTTTGTATGCTGAAGATTATAAGTTGTTTTGGTCAAACGATGTCTAAAAGTGACAATGTACCACATTGTTGATTAAAAAAGAAAAAATATAATGTACCATATCTTTTAGCAAACTCCTGGTCAAAAAAAAAAAATCTTTTAGCACACCTATGCTTTGTTGGGGTAGAAACTGGGGATTGAGTGTCCACAACTGGACATATCAGATTTTTTAATATAAGGTATGAAGATATGGGAAATATATATGTCTTTTTTTTTTTTTTTGACACTTAAAAGACTTCATTCATTCAACTAGAAATGGGAAATGAAATGTCAGCACAGATAACATTTCTAATGCATTCGGGAAGAGTGGAAGGGGTCTAGTAGCCTTCTTGAAGATTAGAAACATAAAATTTAGCAATGGTATGAGCCACTCTGTTACAAGAACGATGAGCAAATCTAAGTTGTAACCGACTGTTACTCAATAAGTGCAAATATTCCTTAGCATTGTTAAAAAAAACCTAATGACTTTGTCACAATATCCTTTAAGAATTAATAAAAATTAATATTCCTTAACATTGTTAAAAAAACTAATGCCTTTGTCTCAATATCCTTTAAAGAATTAATAAAAAATAATAAAACCTGCCAATTTAGAGAGAGAGAGAGAGAGACCGACCTAGGGGTAGGTTAGTCATTTGGCTCCTAACTCTATATTTGTTACTTTCATCATATGATAGGACGTTTGTGTTACATTAGGATATTTCAAAGAATGCAATTTTCTAGGAGTATAAACATAATTAATAAAATTCTAAGATGGATGCATACATGATCCCTTGCTGACATATGTCCAAGTAGATAAATAGATAAATTTCAATAAGCGTGATAAAATGGCCCAGGCAGAGTATAGAAAGTGTGATTCCATAAATTTATTTCTTCAATGACGAGGTGATTACACTAGAAATATTCCCAAAAGTAGCTTTACTTCTAAATTTGTAAACCAACACACTCTATCTAAAATGCACGATAAAAAAAATTAGATGGCATGTTGTCATCGGGGCCAAAAATTGTACATGCCATGCCCTAATTTTCTTCTAAATTTTAAAAGAAATAGTATGTCTCTCAAAGAAAACAATACTCAACTTAAAGTAGACCGTTCACTAACCCAATATTTAAATAGATTTTTGCATATATACTCCTCAAATATACCATATATACCTCCGACTCCCATATATTATTATTAATATCTCTAAAATCTTCAAAACGTTGAATTTATACTCTCCGTCAAATTAAAGTGAATTTCAACAAAATATACTAAAGAGATTCCATAAAGCATGATAACATCAGGGATGTTGAGGGTACATATGTAATATTTTAGTGAATTGAGAGGTATATATGCCAACTATCAGTGAATTTAGGAAAAACTATGCAAAATGATTAGATGGAGGGATATAAGTATAACTATCTAAAAATTTTAGGGGTATTGATGATATTATGTGGGAATTAGAGGCATATATGCAAATACGGTGTATTTGAGGGGTATATATGAAAAAAACGTATTTAAATTCCTACCCCTATGAATTACAAACGCCATCTCATTAACCCCCCCCCCCCAATTGAGCCCAATTCTTTTTACTTTTTGCTCTATTATCTAATTAAGTGACTAGATTATCTTTATATCCTTTATTTTATTAAAAGGCTTTTTTATATCGATCCTTATAAACATAGTGAATTCAAAATAAATCTATGTATCTTGCATATTTTGATATTAGTCCTAGTAAACTTGATATAATTTAGGGATAAATCTTTCCAATTAAGAATCATTTTAAAAAAGCAAATATTCATAGAAGATTCTTCAAATCAATGTTGAAACAAACTAAAATACATGAATTGTCCTTAGAAAATAAAAAATAAAACTCCAATGAACAGTAACTTTTAAGTTAAGCCTAATAATATTTTTTAATTTTTTAGATTTTTTTGGATAATCCAATAGAAGATCGAGTCATACGGACACATTGAGTATGTTATATGACAACTTAAAAAAAAAAAACCTTTTTTTTTTATTTTGGCTGCACCAAGCATTGACAACTAGTACAATGGCACCGATTGCTAGTGTTGTAAGTAAAACTCAAATTTTAAATAAGAATATTACTGATTTTTCTAGAATGAGTTAAACTTAAACTCATATTTAATTATGGTAGAGCTAAGAAAAAATGACCGAAACAAATGGTATAGATTAAAAGCTAAAAACATTAAGTTTATAAGGACTAATATCAAAATATGAAATATATAGAATTTTATTTCGAATTTTCCATATTTATACAGATCGATATAAAAACCCTTTATTAAAAATTTAAGAATCTAGTATGGTTTGTTATATAATTAGATCAATAAAAAAAGTTAAAAGAAAATACATAAGATTAACTTCTAAGTACCTCATTCTCATCTTTGTTTCATCCTTATTAGGTGATGATCCTGTTCCGATGACTTTTGGGTGGAGAATAAATTGACAACTTTTAGGTGACTGTCAGGGATTAAGTAAGCCACTTAATAAATGGAGGTCGGTCTAATATTAAAAGGGAAAATTAATTACAGGTCCCTGTCCCTGTGGGAAGACTTATTCTGCAGTTCTGAGATCAAACATTAATGTGACAGGTCCTTGTTTTTTACTTGGACTTATTTTCTAGACCCCGGACTTGACTCACACTATCTCCACAGGTGTAAAATCTGCATTTTACCCTTCTTTTTACATTGGCTTGAGAGAATAGTTATGAATAATGCCCTTCTCGTGTATGACTGATGTGTAGACCGATTCTTTTTTTCCTTATTAAAATTTTTAGATTTTTTTGAGCAACTGATGGAAAAACGAATGATACAGTTAACAAGTCAAGTACGCCCCGATCTAGTGGTATATTACTTTTTTGGAAAAAGGAAAAAAAGTGTACACGTAAATTGAGGCATACATACTTTTTTAAATAAATATATAGTAAACTCGGGATCAATTCAAACTTGTTGTGTGATATCATTCAATTTTTTATTAGACACTTAAAAAAATTTAAAAAAATGATAAAAATTTAAAAGAAAAGAAAAATTACCCAGCCCTATGGTGCATGATCAATTTGATTTTTAATTATTTTGTTTTATTTTTGGAGTTTTTTTAATTTTTTTTACAGCATCGAATCAAAAATCGAACAGTATACTCACTAAATTCAGGTTGGTCTCAAGCATATATTTTTTTAATTTTTTTACATACGTATATCGAGGCATGCATAATTTTTCTTTCCAAAAAACAAATATAGAATAAGCTCGTGACCAACTTGAGATTGCTGGAAATATTATCTGATTTTTCATCAGAAGTTCCATAAAATCTAAAAAATTGTAGGAAGAAAGCTAAAAGAAAAAGGAAAATCAGTCTCCGCGGCATCACTAAGTATGACTAGATTAATGTTATTGATAACGTGTAACAGATAATCAATTATTGATTACATATAATATTACATGTTCCCTCAAGTGAGAGAAAGAGAAGAATATCATTTGCTGAAAGAGTAAAAGAAAGAGAAACAATTAGTTACGGGGGAGAGAAACATAGATGCATTAATTATTATGTAGTAATTGAATAAGAAAATTACTTTGTAGGAGATTTCTGAAGCATTCATCTCTCGTTTTTATAAAATAAAATAAAAGAACCTAAATAAAGTGTAAATGGAAATTTTCTTTTTAAAATAAAAATTGAAAGAGAAAAAATTAAAACAAAAGTGTAACTAAACACTCTATCAGGTCTGGTTAAGTTTCAAGACCGATAGAAAATTGTACCTACCATGTGACCGATAATGATTATGAATTACATGCTGCTGATAATATTAATCTAACCATGCATCTTAGTAGACCTGGGGTAAATTTTTTCTTTTTTTAATTTTTGTAGAGTATCCGCCTCAACAAAATTGTAACAACTTTCGTGTAATCCCATGAACAGTGAAACACATGACCATCTCCTCTCTCATCCTCACTGCTTTAATTATATTGCAACATTCAAATTTGGAACATAAACCAGACCTTCCATCCTCCTGCCCCATCATCAACATCACTACACTACAACTCACCAACATGAAGATGACAATGTGGCATCTAATCACACATATTAACAGTTACTCCGGTTGACTGCATATATCCCTCCTCTCTTGTTTGGCCGCATTCCTTATCTATGCTAACTGCCATTAAAAGATTGCGAGAATAAATTTTAAAAGGAGGTCAGACCCTCAAACCCACCAAAGGCACATGACCAAATTAATGTTATTAATAACATGTAATTCATAATTAATTATCGGTCACATCATAGATGCAACTTTTTTTTTAATTTTTTTCTTAAATTTTATTTTAAAAAAATATTATTTACACTTTATTTAGATTATTTTCTTTTATTTTATAAAGGCGAGAGATGAATTATACAGAAGTCTCCTACAAAATAATTTTCTTGTTCAATTAATAATATAGTAATTAATGGATTTCTCTCTCTCTCTCTTGTAACTAATTGCTTCTCTCTCTTTCTCTCTCTCTCAGTAAGTAATATTCTTATCCTTTTCTTTTTGTTTTCTATTTAGAATTTTTTAATTTTTTGGAATGTCTGATTAAAAAACGGATGATAGTGCCAGCAATCTCAAGTTGGTCCCGAGCTTATTTTATATTTGTTTTTCAAAAAAGAATATTTTTTTATGCATGCCGCCATTTACGTATGTAAATTTTTTTAAAAAAAATATGCCGCATGCTTGGGACCAACTTAAATTTATTAAGTATACTATTCAATTTTTGATTGAATGTTGCAATAAAATTTTAAAACTTTAAAAATAAAATAAAACAATTAAAAGATCAGATTGATCGTGCACAGTGGGGCTGGGCTGGTTTTTCTTTTCTTTTAATTTTTTGTGAGATTTTTTTAATTTTTTTTTAATGTCTAATAACAAATTGAATGATATAACCAGCAAGTTCAAATTGGTCTTGAGCTCGCTGTATATATATATATATATATTTTAAAAAAATATGTATACCTCACTTTGTTTGTGCAAAAGAAAATTCTAAAAAAGAAATATACCACAATATCGTGCCATCTCAAATTTATTAACTGTATCGTTCGTTTTTCAATCGGATGGTTCAAAAAAATTTAAAAATCTTAACAATAAAATTTTTAAAAAAATCGATCTGCACATCATCCGTACATCAAAAAGGCATTATTCGTAATTATTCTCTCTCAAGCCAATATAAAAGGAAGGGTAAAATAAAATTTTATGCGCGTGAAGGTAGTAGGAGTCAGGTCTAGAGATTAAAAAATAAGTCAAAACAAAAAATAAAGACATGCTGTGCTAGTCTTTGTTGTCGAGAACTGCAG
This sequence comes from Zantedeschia hybrid cultivar, assembly GCA_030544215.1. NCBI lineage: Eukaryota > Viridiplantae > Streptophyta > Magnoliopsida > Alismatales > Araceae > Zantedeschia > Zantedeschia hybrid cultivar. The sequence goes on from JARZZO010000004.1 coordinate 54,979,389, forward strand.
AATAGGTCTCCTCCTCTTACAGCGGCCCCTCGTTAATTTTCCCATATTAAAAGGGCTGGAACTGACCAGTTAAGAGTCTCTAGACCGCGTGTGATCCCAGGTGGCGGGGGAGACCAAGCACATGGTGCTTTTGTCAGGTGACGCCACGTGTCCTTAAACATGTGGATGCGCACGTGCCGTCTACAGTTGTCTCACGTGAAGGCATGGTCGGCTGTTGGGTCCCATAACCGCCTCATCTCTTGCGTGGAGGATTCTATGCTCCAGCTGACATCAACATTTCTGACGTGGTCCAGTCATCTCTTGCAAAAGATTGTGTCGCAGGTTTACCTCTTATCGTAACAGTGGTTAGTCCGAAGAAGAGTGAGGTCTGGATCGCACAGCACGCAACTCTAAAAAAGTTCTATAAAAGATAAATTATCTAAATTATCAGAATTTATTTTTTTAGAGTTTGATCATGATTATGTTTTAGGCCTATCTGGAAACACTGTTGTTGATCGAGCTGATTTTGTCAAAAATCTGCAATTGAAGCTCATGTCAAAACTTTACTAGGTGATTTAAATATTTTTATTTTTATAAAATTTATAAGGTTTTTATTCTATTTATTATAAATATATATTTTTGAATTATTGGAGCCCACCCTTTTTTCAAAAATTCACCTATTGGAGAAATCTCCTCTTCCTTAATGCGTCTATCTCTCTTCTTTTAAAAAAAAAAAATCTTATTTTTTAATATTTATAAAACCAAGTCAAACATCGCTCATTTAGAAATACTAATAAATTTGTTTAAGATTCCAATCATTGGAATCTAATCTATATGTATTTCCAAAAGAAAAGATCGCACCTTTTGAATCACATGAAGTATGTTCTACGTAGTGCTAGAAACTTTACTCTTGAAAGAATGAAATCATTATCTCCATCACCAAAGTTTTTTAATAAAAAAGTGACATATTAATCTTCTTTTTAAGATTATGTGAGGAGAGTCGTTTTTCAAATTTATATAATTATATTAGTCATTGTTGTTCTGATAAGGAAGTCAGTAATGTGATAGACCTCTGAATATGATGGGGGAGACTCAATTCCTCTCTTATGATATAATTTCTCTACATTAATTTTTATTTTTACTAAAAGTAAAAGGGTTATATTAACAACTTTTAGGATCTTTATCTTTTATATAAAACTGAGATAAATTTCGAAAGTTCATGAATATTTCCAATTAAAAGCTGCACTAAATACCTCTTAATTGTTCTCCTAGTCCCCGTGTTGACACAGAAACCAATTAAGTGAATTCCTATCCTAAAACCCCGTGTGATTGAAACACTCTTGATCCTAACTAGAGTTAATCAGATCAGAACTATCAGTAGGCCACAGATGTGAGCATATCAGATCTCAAAATTAGAGTACGTATGAAGTTGTTGACTGGTTATTACTTGGATTCAGTCTAACTAGATCCAAACACGATATCAAATAATTAATGAGATGCATGGTTGTTATAATAAATGGTTGCATCTAACTATCAATAACAATTCTATCATGTTGCTTGTATTTTACTAATTTTAATGTTTAAGAATTAGTAGAATTTACTATTATAATAAAATAAGCATATATTAAACCTATATTTAGAATATTATAGTTTAGTCCACTATCTCAAGACTTTCTTTCTTCTCCCTTCCTTACCCCTAAATCTTCTTTTCTTCCCTCTGAAGTCTGAACACCATTATCAAGGTCAAGATTATTGCAAACTATAAAAATACTTGTATCAGAATTAGAACAACATTAAAGATTAATCTTCCAACCAGATAAGACATGATAAATAATTAGATTTGGGGTTTAATTTCATACAAATCTTGTAGTTGCATTGTACCTAAATTAGATTTTTGATCTTGAGTTCCTTTTCACTTAAGTGAAATACTTATTACAACTGTAGTACAACTTGTCATTTGATTGGGCAATGAGACGGTGTGTGATAGCTGCTTTCGGGAGGTGCAACGAGTCTTATTGGACATGCTCCATCTGGTGGTAGTTGTGCTATATTACTCCGGGAAATATTTCAACCATAAGAATTTGTGCGGTGTGATTGGATTTATTTGATTTGAGTAAGCGGTCCAGTAAGTTGTTGTACTGCATGCATGGAGTACAGTTCTGATTTTTATTTGTTGACATTGTTTTAAAGTGGGCTCCATCATTTCTGATAGGTTTGTACAATTTGATCTTCTAAAAAAATCTATAAAAATGAAAAATTGAGTCCCCTTTTGGCTCGGCCCATTAAAGATATATATATATTTTTTTCTGTTCACTGGGACACTATTTTTTATTTTCTAAATTTTTTGAGTTATTTTGAGATTAAATTATATTGACATATCGGACATGATGAATCGGACTTAAAAAATTTCAAAAAAAATAGAGTTGCACCCTATATGGTGCAGCAAGCCTTACTCGTTTCGTTTTTTGCTAGACCAACCCTTCATGCACTAAAATGTAGCATCTCATCTCTCACTGCCGGCTGGTTTTCTGCTCCAGGTAAAAACTTTTATTTATATTACTGCAGACTTTTACATGACCTTGCTCCGTGTGGCCCTTAATTCTTTTATCATAATATTATAAATATGTACCGCTCTTTATCCTCCAAGGCCCTTCGTAATATGTTTTAAATTTTCACACATCTCATCCGTGTCTGAAAATATTTGTATATGCATTTATTATAAATAATTTATGCAATTTTCACTTTTTAGTCGCTAAATCTTCTAATATTTCTTATAACCTCCTGCAATTCATACTTCCTTAAAACTCCTACAATCTTTAAACATCCTTAAAAATATCCCTTTAGAGGGCTTTTTTGGGAGGGTTTTGCAAGGATCGTACAAGAATCGACAAATAAAATTTTAATCTTATAACACAATGGAATAAACAAATTTCATATAGTTTTTTTTATCCGTTTCTGAAAATAAAAAAACGGGAAGAACAATTTTTTATCTTGTGTAGAATCAGATCTGCATTTATAATAGGATTTCAATAGAAGTAATGCCATAAGCATCATAGATACTTGACCTCCAACGATATCCACACGATTCTTCAGTTGAAGGATCGTTTTTACTTCTTCAAACAGATCCTGTGATCCAAGGTTAGAGAGAGAGAGAGAGAGGCCCCCTTAAATAAAGGGAGGCTAGAGAGGTGGAGGAGAGAGATGGGAGCGGCCAAACTCTAAAAAAACTATAGAGTTTGGGTCATGATTTCTCTCTCATGCTTATATTTATATTAGTTTTGACGATTTTTTATAAAAACCTCTAAACTTGTATTAGTTCTCACTTTATTTCTCATGATTGCTTTTTAGTGTGACCCTCTAGGCATGATGCCAATCTCATTGCAAGTCGACTAAGCCCATTAGTACCTTAGTGACTTAATTAATTATTTAACATCACATCTTAAACAATTAATATGTGATTTATCGTCTCATGACTAAATCCATAAGATTTTCGATCATGGTTGGCACCAAGTAACACCTCATAATTTTAGAAGCCATTAGAGTTAAAAATATGTTTATCATCAATTACTACGCGATTATTGTCCTTTATTCATACAATACTCTCAAACAAACCTAAGAAAGCTTTGTGTCAAATCCTAATCATGTTCAGTCATACCGATTTATATGCTTCATTAGAAAACTTCATTTTTGATATATAGTCTAGTCCTAGCCAAGGACTTCGCATGTATCATTTTATAAAGCATTCTCTCTCTTAATACTAAAAGCAAATGATTTTTTATTGACCACACAATCATTGTTGAAAATGTCTCACTGAGTATGAGTACTTAACTACTTAAGATCCTATAGTTAGAGATCTTTAAGTTAAGACCTAAATATAGTCGTGCACCAACAAGATGTCTTTAATGTCTTAAGTAAACACACATTACACATAATGAATATGGTGCCTTTATTATAATAAATAAGAACGGGAATGTATATAAAATGCCATGAGATTAGCTTGATGGACATTCATAACTGACATATTTGAGGGCCCTTCTAAGGATATCTTAAATGATTGTAGGGACTAATAAATAATATAAAGATTGTAAGGGCTTATATGGAATATTAGAAAATTATAAGACTAAAAGGTAAAAATTTTAAAATTTATTAACGTACCATTATTTAACATTAAGCATAAACCTAAGATTTTGTATTTTGAAAATTGTTTATATAGCCATGTTGTCTAAAAAATTGAAGAAATGTCTTAACATGCATATAAATGAATAGAAATGTATATTCTTATATAAATAGAAAAATATTTAGTATATATGCCGTTATAAACTGCCACATTTGTATATAAACTCTTAACCCCCGTATATTGTTATAATTACTATTAAGATTTTTAGAAAGCATCCTAAATTCATCATAATTTACATAATATTTTTGGCATATTCTATCGAAGTTCACAACATTTTGGTGGAAGGTTATGATTTTAATTCTGGTGGAAGGGTATGATTTTAACTTTTTTTAAGATGTCAAGGGTATTTTTCATACTATGTGAGAGTCAGGAATATAGAAGCAAATATTGTTGTTTACATGAATATATATATAAAAAATCTTAAAATATTTACATATACATACCCAAATTTAAAAGTATTTATATATCAATTTCATGCTACATAATATTATATTTTAATTATAAAAAATAAGTATATTAAAACTTGACATTGAAGATGAACCTAAGGTCACATTACTTTGAAAAGTACATCTGTAGATATAATATTCTTGTCTAAAACATTGAAGAAATGTTTTGTACGTTTATATGCGTAATTGAACAAAGAATTATATGATTACTATAATTTATTTATGAGAATAACTTGTTGCACCGACAGTCGGTAGTATGCCGGCTGTCGGTGTTTTTAATTTTAAAAAAAATTCTTTTGATTTTTTTTTTGTCGACCCCAACCTCCTTACATGGCCGTACAGTTCAATTTTGGATCGAGCGACTCAAAATAAATGAAAAACTAAAAATCGACCCCAAACGAGACGTAGGCACTATGGAGCTGACCAAAAAAAATTCCAAAAAAAGTTTTTTTTTCTTTTAGTTAAAAACACCAGCAGCCAACGTAATACCAGCTACGGGTGTAGCAAGTTATCCTCTTTATTTATACATACACCTTGCACTGACAAGTTTGCCATGTAATTAGGTCAGTTTTATCTAATTTTTTTATCTTTTTAATTATTTTGTAGTTCCTTTCAACTTTTTGAGCGAAATGTGACAAAAGGAAAGAAAATCCTTTATCTTAAATAATATTTTTTTAATTGATATGTCTACTACTAAAAGGAGCATATTTTGGTAATAATCTTTCGCATATGACATAAAAATAATTTAAGACTCTTCTATTGATTAGTTTCTATTCTTTGACTTCAAAGAATGCTTTTAACCTAAACATTTCCAATGATAAAAGTACAAATATATTCTTTTCACATACCATCTAACGAATAACATTTTCTTGTATATTCTTTTATTGTCCTTTTCAATACTATATGATTTAGTCTAGCATTGGTTTGTCACCGGAAGGAAAAGGGTAGAAGAAAAAGGACATAAGGTGAACGTGGCGTGCACATTTGTTAGAAATTCTGCATGGCGTCTTCCCTGTCTTAAAATAGTAAGGAGGAGCTGCGGATAACTATGGAAGGACTACCTTAACAATGTTATAGTCTTAGATCAAAATAGCATTTTCCTCGCCTTACAAAGATAGTAAGTTGGTGCTGTGTTGTGGACAACTACATGTGGTAAGATGTTTGGTACTCTAGGTCAAAATGACATCTAATTTCTCAGTTGTTGGGCATAAAGATATTCGGTCCTAGGGATGCAAATGGTGACAAATAGCCGAATTATTTGATCGATTGTTAATTTATAGCTCAGATAATGGATATTCTTTTTAAACTAATATGCTTAGGTTTTTTGACATAGTACGTATGGTACAATAAGATCCGATTATTCAATTGGTTAACATTTCTAAAATGAGAGCTTAATAGATACAATTATGGATCTATCTTAGCTCTACACCAGATCTGACTCATTAGCAACCCTATTGGGTCCCAATGCCAGGTACATATGTCAATTCAATGGATAGAGATATATAATGGTAGGTTATAAAACTTTGCTCGAGCTTTATTATATGTGCATGTAATGTATATCACAAGTTAAACTCTCATACATCCAAGAACGACGTCAACCCATCATGTCAAACTCCACATACCAGCAGCAAGAGCGGGCATCATGATGTCCACACTTAGAATTCTCCAATGACTTGGGTCATTTGACTTAACTTAAAAGATCATAAAATATCAATTTTGAAATCACCAATATATAATCTCTATTTTTAAAATCGTGTGTTTTAACCATCACCACCCTCCCCTCCTCCCTTCAGTTTTTAGTAGTTTTAGACTGAAAAATAAAACAGGGTAAAAGGAGTATCACATGAGTCAACTGACTTTAAAACCTAATAATTTATGCCACTATAATGTAAGGAAATACCATAAAAATGTCATAACACTCTAAATATAAGAAAAACATCATTTACAATATTTTATAACATTTTATGGTGTTTTTACAACATACTAAACCACTCCTTTGTGGTAAAATATAGAGATGAACATAAGAATGAGTAAAGGAAAATAGATGCAATATCATCAATCATCATCATCATGCACTCCTTGCTTATACAAGAGCGAATGACTATTTTCCAAAGGGTGCTAGGGATGCAAAGGCAATTGTTTAGGTGGTGGTTGTTATAGGTGTAATGTGAAAGGTTGCAACACTTGAGTTCAGTCCAAATCTATATTTAGAGGAACCACACTCCAAACTTTGTAGATCTTTGCATGTAATCTCTGTGGCAACCCAAGTTCGGTAGCAATTGTTGCAAAGAAAAAATCTCTTTAGTTACTTAGGATAGAATACTGGGTATATGCCCAAGTTCGAATACTCCATTGAGAAGACTTGTATGTGGACTTTGACCAGCGAAAATCACAAATTCTCTAAAAAAATAAAAAGTCAAAATTATTTACATAAACGAGATCTGACCATTTTCTTCTAATTTCATGAGGGGCTGAAAGAAAAGTTGCAGTCATTGCCACTTTTCCTGTTAGAAATGAGAATGCAATCGGTGACGTCCCTATAAGGATGTGATAGATTACAATCAAGTTTGTCTCTTTCGCTCTTTTTCTGGTTCTACCAAAAACTTGCTTTATTCTATGGTTCTCCACTTATGGTCCATCTATTCATGGTGACGATATGCAGATGATGGAAGGACATGTATGGACCAAGAATATTACGATATTCTTGGTCCATACATCCTTTAATACTTCCACTTTTTTTAGCTTTTTTTTCTGGACACATAAAAGTTGCATGCTTATTTTTCATCAAATGTGCCTCACTATGTCAATAAGGTGTTTTCGTCACTTTATATAAGAGGGAGCCACTTAGCCTTGTGTTTTCCTAATGATATTGTCTGGAGTGATGTTCTTGTAGTTGTTGTGTAAGTTATTGGTGTTAGAATAGTTTTACATCGAAAAAAAGACAAAATCAAAAAATGTTTAATAAATAGTGCCTACTCTACTTATTATCTTAAGGTTTTGAGTTAGATGGCCTAATAATTTCAACATAATATTAGAGCCCATAGTTATAAAACGGGTTGCACACCCCGTATTTGTGATCTACGTGACAGAGCCTAAAATCGCTTTATACGTGAGGGGACGTGTTAGAATAATCTTACATCGGAAAAAAGACAAAATCAAAAAGTGTTTAATAGATGGTGCCTACTTCACTCATTGCCTTAGCCTCACTTTGTTTGTGGAATAAGTCTTGAATATGATGTTTTATTCTCCTAAAACTTTTTAACCTACTTTGGTGGAGGGGAGTGCTTAACCCAGGGTGCTATGGGTTATACCAGGGGTTAAGCGGAATAACATGGGTATTTTGAACTCTTTATTCCACTCTTTATTCTCTTCTTTATTCTACTTATTCCTACCAAATCACTTGGAATAGCGCAGTGCAATTCTACTTATTCTTGGTAGAATACTAACAATTTACCAAATCAAAATATCTCTTATTCTAGATTAAGAAATCCCCAGAACCTTATTCTGGTTTAAGTTATTCTGCAAACAAAGTGAGCCTTAGGTCCCGTTTGGTATCGGGATAAGCCAGGGATAAGCCAGGGATATCCCCGTTCCTCGTTTGGCATTGCAAAAAGTCACGAGGATAAGAGGGGTTAAGGGGAATAGGGATAAGGGAGTTTAACCCCATTTTTGGGGTTAGATATGGGGATAACTTATTCCACCAAAAAGGTGGAATGACTTATCCTTGCCCCTTAACCTCATTGTTACCCTCATTTGCCCCTTCTCTTGGTTCATAAAATAATAATATATTTAACTCTAATAATTATTTTATTACTATCTAATGACGTTAAATATATTATTAAATAAAATTCTTAATCAAATCGATACCACCTATAGAATATATTATTATATTTATCTTATATATCATTATCTTTAAATAGTGCTAATAAGTATTTTAATATATTATTATATATAATATAATATCATATATTATTATCTTAAATTAGTATTTGTACTTAAATTATTAGTATTAGTACTAATAAGTATTAGTATTACATCGTGTTCTTAAAATAGTAATATAATTAACTCTAATAACAACTTTATTTCTAGTTAATGACATTATGTCATTAAATAGAAATATGAATCAAGCCAATACGGATGGAATATATTATTATACTAAATAATAGTAATAAGCATCTTTAATATATTATTATACATAATATAATAATATATATTATTATCTTAGATAGTACTAATAAGTTTTTTAATATATTATTATATATTATAAAATAACATATATTATTATCTTAAATTAATATTAGTACTTATATTAGTAATATTAGTACTTACATACTAATATTAGTATTAATAAGCATTAGTACTACATTGGATTTATAAAATAATATACTTAAATTCAATAACGGCTTCATTACTAGCTAATGACATAATGTGTACTTTAATATATACTTAAATTCAATAATACTTAAAATAATATATATAATACTTAAATAAATCTATAAGCATCTTTAATATATTTTATATGTAATATAATAATATACATTATTATTTTAAATAACACTAATAAATATTTTAATAGATTATTATATAATATAATACATATATTATTATCTTAGATTAGTATTAGTACTTACATACTAGTATTAGTACTAATAGACATTAGTATTACATCGGATTTATAAAATAATAATATAATTAACTTTAATAATAGTTCATTTACTATATTGAATAACACTATTAAGTTTATTTAATATATTATTATATTCTAATTATATGTTAATTATGTGTAGTATAAATAGAGTGCCTTTAAAATATATTTAAATTCAATAACTTGAATTAAGTATGTTTAGTGTATCATGATACGAGTAATAAAAAATAAAAAAGTATTTACACTTAATATACTACATATATATTGAATATATAGTTATATTACATAAAATAATATAATACCCATGTTACTTTAGATTAGAAGGATAGCAATGTCTTTTTCACAACTTATCTTCCATACTGTGCTCATTTTCACCAAATAGAGAATAGGATTAACTTTTTTCTTATCCCCTCACATACCAAACACATCACAGAATAAGGATAGGGATAAATTAATCTAGGTTAATTTATCCCTATTCTTCCCCTTTTCTATCCCGATACCAAACGGGACCTTAAAGTTTTGAGTTGGATGGTCCAATAACTTCAACAATTAGACTATTCAATTCAAAATCTTTAAGGTATTGAGTGACGTAGGCATTCATGTATTTAAACATTATTTCTTTTATCTGATGTAAAATTATTTTAATACGTCTCTACACGTGTAAGCCGATTTTAAGTTTTGTCACGTAGACTACTAATACGGAATACATAGCCCGGATCGTAACCGTAGATTCTTATACTATGTTGAAGATCTTACAACTTGTTATAGATGATGCCATGAGATGTGAAGTGAAACTGTGATACAATGTGTCACAGTACCTCTAACAGGAAGAAACATAAGAGAGAAGAGGACTAGGGATACAAATGGTAACAACACCCAAATTGTCTAATCAATTATTAATGTCTAGGTTGATTCACGAACAGTCTTTCTAAGCTACAATGTACGTAGTGAGCTAGATTGCAGATACAAATCTCAAACTTATGAACTGAATGCGCATTCCAACCGACAACCAGACTCAGCACATGAATAATTGTTTCTAAATCTATATGCATAATATCTAAGATCATAGATCAACTTTAGATTTATATCAAATCCGACATGTTTGCATCTCTAAAAGAGTAAAGAGGTCCCCATGAACTGGACCAGTTACACGCCGGTGCCCGTACTGCAGTCCGACATGAGCTAAAGAGATGTGTACGTTCACCACATGCATTGTGATACCCCTTCATATATCCTTTTTGCTTGCACAGTTGCATTGGTGGTGGTGGTGGAAGCGAAGATGTATGCTGTCATAATCATATGCTAAGGCATGTGGAGCTCAAGTGGCCCCAAAAATTAAGCTCCAGAACAGCCAACTCACTACCTTTCGCCGCAACATCGCCGACCAATGCATACATATTCTGGATCTCCTCTGGAGGGTGTGGGGGCTGGGGAGGAGCTCACAGGAGTTGTTAACAAGAGGATGCCATGTGAGATGGGGTGTATCCTACGATAACGAAGTGCTTGGTATAGTTTCCTTGTTGAGTTCATCATAATAGACTGACCCCCTTTTGTTTTTTCTTTCAAATTTCTATACTAACTCTCGTACATGTAGATTATTCGAGTTGATTGGAATGAACGAGAATTAGTTTGGACTCGAGATTGATTTATACTTGGATTGAACAATCAATTGAGTATGTAAGATATGCTTCATGAGTCATTTTAAGGCTGTATATATTTAGTGTAGCTCTCCGTAAAGATGTAAACAGAGCGGATACGTCATTTATTTGTCCGTTCGTTTATAATAAACGAATATTTCGTATTTTTTCTGTTTACGAATCGAATATATAGCAAATATCTTTGGACGGATATTATCTAGATTCGGAGCGGATACACATAATATTCGAATATTTAAATAAAATTTTTATATAATATAATATTTGTCTAAAAAATTATAAAATTATAAAAAATTAATAATTATTTGATAAAAATTAATATTTTAAGTATTTATTAATAGTTGGGACTTGGGGGTTTAGAGTTTCACTAACTCAAACATTTTATATGAAGTGTATATAACCATTGGATCTTAGATCTAATGGCCGTGATTCACTTTCTATTCGGAGTGGATATCCGACGGAGTAGATACGGGATTTTCGTAAATGCTCCATTTATGATATACTGGATATCAAGTTCGAATAAATTTATGTAGATTCGATCGGATCTGGAACATATGAGTTAGAAGTATTTTTGAATTTCTACAATTTAAAGTCAATTATTTTGAGGGGAATAACTTCAAATTTCGGGAGTTATTTATATGGTTCTTTTAGCGACTTTAACTTTTGATTGAAGTTATAAATTGAAGTTTTTTTAAGCTAACATAAAAATATAGCTGTTAGGAAAGATTTATTGTCTTAATTAATTATTTGAAACTATTTATAACAACTCAACATTTTTTAGGTAAACGAGAAGCCACAAGTAACTTCCAACAGGAAATTAAGTCTTGTTAAATATCATCAAACATGTTCTAAATCTTCAAGAGACTTGGCTTTAAGGGTTTCTTATTATTGATTGACGGGTCTCATTGATGAGTCTACGTGAGTCAGCTAAACGATTCAGAGGCTCGTATGAAGTTCATCCTATTTCTTTTCATCAGGTGGCATAGTTGTCACATTATCAAAATTTTAACGCACAGTCCAAAGGCATGCATGGAGTAGAGAACCATTTTAAATGTATTTTATTTTATCTCTTAATCGATGTGATGAGAGTAATTTAATACTCCTTATAAGTAGGAAGTTATTCTCTGCAATTATCTTTTAATGAGATTTTTCTGCATAGAATTGTGACTAACTAGGAAAGACCTCCTGATGAAGGAAAAAATTGTTGAAGAATCGTATATATAATAATTATGTAATTTCCATCATCCTTCTTAATTGGCACCTTTTGTTGAGGCTTGATGAAGTCCCCGTGAGGTGTGAGTAAAGAATTTTCCCCATCATCTCTCTCTTCCCCCTCGTCTCTCTCTCTCTCTGCACCATCATCTTCTATATTATCTACCCAGCACTAAGCCAAGATCCTTAGCGATCGCGCAAGGGAGACTTGAAGGCCACACCATCCCCTTTCCTCTTTTCTTTTCTTTTGCTCTTTCTTCTTCTGTCTGCTCCCCTTCTCCACTCTCTCCTTTTCCATGTCCCCGACTGGCCAGTCTTGCGTGCAGCTTCCACCTCCCATCCTTCTCTCTCAAGTCTCTCTCTTCTGTCTCTCTCTCTCTCTCTCTCTCCACCCATACGCACGCACACGGATTGCACCAGAGAACATACTCTTTTTTGAACACCCCGACCGAAGGAAGACTCCGATTCCTCCCCACTCGACAAGCAAAACAAGCGACACTAGAAGGAAAGCCTGCCTCTTCTGATATCTAAAGATTCATACGCTGTCTGGAAAATTGTCGTTGTACGAGGTTCATAGCCCCAATCCAACCCATTCTTCAGACGAGGGATAACACAACGCTAACTGCGCGCCTTGCAGCAGCAGCGGCAGCTGCAGCAAGCCCACACCTCATCTTAGAGAGAGAGAGAGAGAGATGGCTGACGAGTGGTATTGCTGCATGAGCTGCAAGGACGCCTGCTTCCAGTTCCAGCATCTCCTCTTCCTGCTCTTCATGGGTCTTCTCTGCTGCACTGGTAAGTAGTGCTTGTCTTCTGCTATACATGTACGTCCTCTTGTTTCAATTACTCTGTCTGCAACAAGTCAAATTAGTCCTTTTTTTTTTTTTTTCCCTTTCCTCTCTCCAATTGTCTTCCTTGTTTGGCTGTCATTAGGCAATAATCTTGAAGGAAAGTACCTAAGAGGCATGAAATGAACTGTAGCTCCAGTTGGGTGTCGATCATTGATTGGGTGCTTATATGTATGTTACGGCTGTGGAGGTCATGTCAACAAATTGATTGGAGTCTCCATTCCAATCAGAAAAAAATAAAGGAAACAGCAAAAAAGCCCTTGAGTTGGAGTCTCTTACATGAGAATGATGTTGAGTTCTTTGTTGACAAGGAGTGACCTGTCTCCCATGGTCATACACCAAGTTTGGATTTCCTTAAAAATGAAAACTAGTAGACTGAATTTAGTTGATACTTGCTCAAAGTAGAACACTATATCTTAAAATTTAACAAAAACCCTCTTACCTATTGAATTGACAGCATGGAGGGAGCAAGGGAAATGCTAAGATACTCCCGGCCTCTCAACCACCCAACTGTATTTCCTGTAGTGAACTTTTTATTTTGACATATATATGATTATGAAGCATTTAATTGACAGTGATAATTGAGGGAATGCGAGTACCTTAAGTAAGGATACCAAAAGGAGGGAAGGAGAAAACATGAGTGACCTCTATAAGGTCGGCTCTCACCGATTAATTAGGCGACTAATTCTACTTTAATTAGATGATTCAAACTTAGCTAGATTGGCTACAAAATAAAAATAAGAGTATAAAGTTTAAAGTCACATCAACACTAGTGAAGGCCCAACAAGCTTGTCGGAGGTCAGGAAATTGGAAACGCACTTCCGTGGTGGGAGCTCAAGCGTTCCCCTTTAGCAGGAGCGCCCCCTCGTGGACCAGACGGGTTAATGGATTTGTTTACTTTGTGCGAGGTTGTTAATGCACACCTTCATAAGCTATAGAACTATAAATTCTTCGTTGTCAGATATGAAATTGCACTTGTATCTTCCATGTAAGTCAAAAGCACATCTTATGTTTTTGCATGAATAACCCTTCATGATTTCTTTTACAAAACATGTTCCTTGGGATCATAATTATATCATAGGTATATATACTTCTTAAAAAGAATGTCATTGTTGTCCTTTCTGATGTCGCCTGAGGGTATACATGTAAATTGTGTTATTACATGAGGGGTATTTATAACATTCTGGCATTTTTGTCTCTAGAAACAATATCCATGATTTATGGTAAAGTAGCATTTTTTGTATAACCAAAGTTTTATCAGGGTTGTTTACACAACATTCCCTGTGACGATTAGGCTCTCCCTCGTTAGCCGATCATTATGAGAATCAGGTTAGCTTATTCCTAGAAATATAATTCTATGTCCATATATATTGTAACCTATCATTGCATTTCTTCCAATGATAAATATTATGTTATTATGTCACTAACTTAAGAGACAATCTTCCAATCTATAACATTAAGAGAATGATTTATTGCACCGCACATGGCTGACTTGAAACGGCTCATCCCGTCCAGCTCCGTCACATGCACAGTTACATATGGCCCTGTGTCCCACATTAATTGTGTCTTGACGTCAGTAAAAAAAATAAACCAATTTTTTTAAAAAAAAATTTTTTGCTCTCGAGAGTGTGATGACGCTCTTAAGAGTAGCATAAAAAAATTAGCTGACGTCAATAAGTAATTAATGCAGGATGCGGAACCGTATACAGTTGTGTATGTGACGGAGTGGGATGGGAGGGACTGTTCCAGTCATGTGCGATGCAGCAAATCATTCTCAACATTGAAAGCCACTAATACTCTCAAGACATAAAACCAAAAAGATATTGCTGATTTTTCGCATATATCACCACCAGACTAATGCACATGATCGAACCGTATTTTTATATATTATTATTATGGCAAGTGGTCTCAAAGGCTTTTACACAGGATGCCCACAAGGAGACCCAGTTCAAATTCTGCTGCGTTTTTGTTAGGCAACTAGTAACTACCAAAATAAGCAAAATAAACTATCATCAAGATTCCCCCTCCACTTTCAGTTTGATCAGTTGCATAATCTTAATTGGTTCCTCTTCCATTATGGATCTCACTTTGTTTCTCCCTTTGTTCTTCTCACTCAATCATAACATTCTTAAGCTGTGGCCTAGATCATTATTAACTATGATTAATCACTAAGAAAGAAGAAGGGACCCATAACATCCAGTTTTCCTTTTTATAACTTAATTCAATAGACTTGTTCATTCTAGCTAACTGGAGAAGTGCATTCTAACACATCAGTGTAGATTTCTAATTTTTCTCTTCCCCTTTGTCAGTGGGGAGTGCTGCTAATGATAACAGAGCCAGGCAGCTAGAGGTGGTGACTCCAATGACAACAGTTCCCATTGTCAACCCAACAAACCCAACCATGACCACTCCCACTGTAAGCCCACTCACAACGCCGGCCAATCCAACCATGCCATCGCCAACCATGCCGACGCCGGCCACAAACCCGTACATGACTCCGACGATGGGCACTCCGGCGTCGTCGTCGACCGGACAGAGCTGGTGTGTGGCGAGCCCGACCTCCTCACAAACTGCACTGCAGGTGGCTCTGGACTATGCTTGTGGCTACGGCGGCACCGACTGCTCGGCGATACAGCAAGGAGGGAGCTGCTACAACCCCAACACTCTGCGCGACCATGCTTCGTATGCCTTCAATAACTACTACCAGAAGAATCCCATCGCGACGAGTTGCGACTTTGGAGGGACTGCTATGCTCACAAACACTGATCCAAGTAAGTTGCACTGGCCCCATCATACTTGTTGTTTTTAATGTGTACTTTAGCTTCATGGGTTCTTAAAGAGTAGTAAAACTTTTTTTTATTGAAATAATTTGAAAAGGAAGATAACACTAAGGAAAGCAGAGCCCCACAGGGGAGAGGGGGTTGGAATGTAGCTATAATCATTCAAGTCTTGACATATGTAGATGAAAACAAGTCTCTCATATGTTAAAAAAATAAAAAAAGTTTCTCAAAGAAGTCATGTTTCCTCCAAATGGTCATCTGGGAGTCCAGAATGCTTCCTGGAAATATCTCTGAGAAAGTAAAAAAAGGGTGGGAAAAAATATAGGCCTTGTTTGGTTTGATGTAAAATACCATAAAACATCATATTTTCGTGAGATATACAATGCAATATTTTTATAGTATTTCATAATATTTTATATCAAACTAAATGACCCCACAGTCATTTTAGGTATTGCCATTTAGTGATAGAATACAGTAAGTAAAGAGGCAAATGGGGACTACAAAACATGTCAAAGTGGTTAAACTAAAGCTGAAGTTTCACATCAAGGTGTCCTGTACTCTTCAAATGATCATATGGGGTTTTTGGTTATTATCTCCAAATATCATACTGTCAACCAAACCTAATCCAGCATCTCATTGCAGGTACATCTTCTTGTCAATATCCTTCAACCAGGTATATCTTTTCACCCCATCCAAATGTGTGCACTTGTGTTGTTCTTTCCTATCAAATGTCCTGCATTCCTGCATGGGTCTGAAGCCTCTTTTACTGAAATTTACAGCATGGGTTCATCAGTGCTTAACACAACCAACCCGACTGGATCAGGGTCGACTGTTTTTGGGTCAGTTCCCCCCAGCACCAGCAATGCAGGGAGTGTGTCAGGATGTCTCCCAGTCATCTTCACCATGGCATGTCTCCTAACCTCACTGTCAGGGTAGATCATCTGAGGCTTAAAGGGGTGCTGACACAGGCAGCCATGGAGAGCAACCTGTTCTCACTTTTTAGCATCTCTTCTTTAGTGCATGCTATCCAGCACTAAGAAAAAAAAGCAGCATTTGAAATGGGAGTGAATCCTCTCCATGCCTTGTGTTGTTGAGCAGATGAATGTGATATGGACTGCTTCCAGGAAAGGCTCCAAGGCATGAAAAGCAGGCATCTGTCTTTCTTGTGGCTCCATCTGTCAGAGTCGGGGAAAGAGAGGGAAAAAAAAAATCTATAGCCTTTTACATAGAATAGCATAGAAAAGGAGTAAGTCTTTTTGTTTTGTTTTAGCATAGTATTATTAGAGGGAATAAGCCTTGTTTTGTCATTTGTCATTTCTTCTATGTAAATGTTCCGATTATGCAGTTGTTAGCAGGTTGGAGAGAAATTAAAAGATCTCATTTCCACAGTCAGTAGCTTAAAAAATTCTTTAATTTCTTCTTTGGCTGGCAATTCATGATGTGATTTTTGGCTAACAACTCAAGAAACAAGAGAAAAAAAATGGCAGCATCACATACGAATTGAGAAAAGATAACCATAAGTGCTTTGTAAAGTGCATCACCAGGAATCTTTCACAAAGGGGGGAAAAAGCCTTATCTTTGCATCTTTTTCATCATCATTAAAAGCTCCATCTTATCAAAAGATTGAGAGTAAAGCACCATAATGTCTGCTTAACATAATCCCTACGAGGTGGTATTAGGCAATTGCCCAACGTCACTTAGATTAGAACAGCCGTTAAGGTCTAATTCATGAATAGGTAACATCTTTCTCCTTAAACCCAAACAGATTAAGCTTATGTATGTACAAAGGGGTGTTTGAGTGGAGGATAAGGAATCCGAGGGGACAGGCTAGGCCAAGATAGTTCACTCTCTTTGATAAGCCATGGGTCAATCCAAGATCAAGATAATCTGGATGCACTAGGATAAGACATATTTATTTATGCTTAGGTATAAACCTAGAATAAGAGGTAAAATAAGCAGGTAGATATATTATCACAGATAGCTTTCTTATTCCAAGATTGATTCAGTTAAGCTAATTCTTGGTTTGGCGGAATAAAGTTATGTAATTATCCTATTGACTATAAGTAACTTTTTTGTCTTAATTGACCGTGGGATTGACCTTGTTGACTCCCATGATCATACAACCGACTTGGCTGACCTCTTTGATTATTCACTTGGCATGTTTGATTTTATTGATCATACCATGAAATTCTCAAGGGACTAGCAACTGGAATAACTTCTACAGTGATTTGATGCCCGTAGTATGTTTATCATGCAACACATTTTAATTGACCAAAACATGTACATGAGTAAATGGATGAATTTCTATTATCTTATCATGTAAGCCAATATGACTCTCCATGGCCCTTCCTACTCCCTATGGCTAGATACTGTACTATGAAAGTCTAGGTTTGATGGGGCTTAGTTTAGCATGTATCCTGCGAAATATAATCTTTTGGTCCTCTTTCGATCATGTTTAAGAAAGTGGTCATTTTAAAGCTAAAAGTCACTTAAAGGCACATCTATGTTGAAATGAAGGCCTTCGATGAAATTAGAACATCTTATTGACTAAATACTTGAGAGATTAGAAGGTACTTAATTTAGTGAGGCTTAAAGTAAGGGTTCTTGAGGCTTATCTAGATACTGAACGACATTAAGTTGGAGGCCTAATGTGATTTACTTTTCTTTGAACTCCTTTAAAATTGCACACTTTGTATGTTCCATTAATTTCGGTGAGACCTGAGGTGAGTGCAGAGAGGGAGGGAAAGAATCTTTCATAAAAGTTCCTCCTCAGAAATGAGAAAAGCACCATGTGAGGGGGTTTCTCAAAACATTTCCCTCTCTGCATTGACTGAGTTCAAGCCAAACCTACACGGAGAAGATCTCTATTCCAAAGTTTGTGGGGTCTTGTCTCTATCTTATGAAAGATTGAGTTCCCATGCAGAAGTTAATAGATTTCATAATGACCAATCTAGCGTCAGGCAGCACTAGTGCAGCTGCACTCAGTGTTGAGATGGACACTATTCATGAAAGACCCACACGGCTCTTTGCATTTGAGAGAAGTAGATTCATAATATTGGAGGATTCTGGGGTTTTAAGTTATCCTTAGCCTTATTTCTTGAGGCTAGGGAGGCGGTGGCCTTTCGAGGATAGCTGGTCAATTTGGACCTTTTCAACTGGCTATGGGCTTTGGCCTTAATATTATCTTGGGCTGTGGCACCCTTCAAGAAGGACAAACGTTTGCAGATCTTTTATGAGCTTGTTGGCCTAATTAGACTTGTTGGGTCGCTTCTTACTGGGTCGTTATTGGGACATGCAGATCTTTCTTCATACACACTATTACTAAAAAAATTTTATGTAAGTTTAGTAACGTAATAAGGTTTTAAAATAAGATGCGAAAGAAATTCAGCTTCTACATTTTACTTTGGCAGCAAGAAATACCCGAATCTCACTTGAATGAAAAATAAAAGTTGCACCTATTGATCTGTATTCTAGCAAATGAGAAATAATGTACTTGAGCTTGTATATGCATTAGAATAAGAAGACATTTATAGCATTTTACTTTTCTATTTAAGTGAAGATTATCTTAGTGTGTGAGAAGAGGGAAATTTTTGTTAATCTCAAAAATAAGTATCCGGTAATAAATATCAAGTCAGCTTCTATTATTTCTCTCTTTTAGCATTTGTGATTGGCCAAGCTTGACTCTTGTTAAGTGGGTTTGAGTATTAAAACTGAGTCTTATTTTTGGGATGGATTTGTGTCACAATTTTAAACATAATCAGCTTATTGTACTAGGGTTGGGTTCTCCGAGCCAAAATTATTGAATATGAAGAATAAATTATATTCCTATAACGTAATATATATAGCGATTATATCGAGGTATTGTTTATCCATGCCAATTGGTTACACACATTAATTGAAATTAAGTATGATCATTAGTTTGATTGATCCAATATTCTCTAAATAAAATAAACTATTCTTTGCATGTCCACCTTGAAAAATCTAATACATGTAATCTCATAGAATTAATATTTCTAAGATGTCTTTAAGATCATCATATTACTATCACCCACTATAATGTTTCACCATCAGTTAGTTAATCTATATAATTACATCTAAGTGCCAGACTGAGCTATTGTTTTCAAAAAATATGCAGTATTTAAAAAGATTTCGGTTTTAAGTTAAGCATGATAGATCAACCTGTATATGATTTCTTTGATGATTATGAGCTTGCTACATGAAGAAAAGAACTTGGGAAAGGGTAATCTATAGTAAACACTAGCACCTTTCATAGATTTTATTTGTAAACAAAATCTCTCATCTATGTCTCCAGTTTAGAAAGATATTTTGAAGACAGAGAAATGGATTGAGTACACTGAAAGCATATGATTCTTAAAAAATGATGGTAACACCATATGATCTATTCCCTACTTTTTAATCCACAAGAAAAACTTCTTTTTTATAGCTTAACCTATCTATAAATGAGGATTACGCAGTATGTAATTAACACAGTAACATAAACAATGCGATGTTAACCATTCAGTTTCGATCCATCTGATGTTTGAGAAATAAGTGTTGAAAGCATATGATGCATAGATAGTTCATTGATACCGCAGAATATTAGTTGTGCATATTAAAAACTGAAGAGTGGGATCAAAACACTAGAACCATATGATTCGATCTATAAATAAAGAATCATCCAAATCTGGCATATTTTAAGATAAATGTTCTATTACATCTTTTGTATGCATGGTAGGGTGCTTGGGGTGAGGGGAGAGGCCAGATAGGGGAGCTTGTGTGCAGCTGCTGTTGGAACCACAGACCAGTTAAGATGAGAAATACTTGCTGCAATGAGCCACAACGACCATCGAACAAAAAGTGCTGTCGGATCTGTTGATCTGATGGTGTTTGCACTGCAATGCCTATTGCGGCAAGGATTTGTCAAGTTAGGATTCTGATGGAGAACTTTGTCCTCCGGCTTGGGCTTGGGCTTGGGCTTGGCTATTGAACGTGGTGGGCCTGATGGGCCTTTTTTAACGCCAAGCCTTGTTCAGGGGAGTGGGCCCCGATGGGCTTCATAGTCAAACTGGCCTGGCGCAGCCGTCGGATCGAACCGATTGGACAGCGCTGCCCGTGCATTGACCCCACTATAGCAAGTATTACTCTACTTTCCTTATTATATCTTCCCTCCCAAAGTTTTACATTTGAGCTTTAACTTTTAAAGAAGCATGTTCACTTTTGTACTCTAATTCTCAAAGCACTTCATCAGCCTATAGGACGTTAAAATCCAGTAACTTATGACATTGTAAATATTAAAAAAAGTATACTCGTCAGAATTTACCATTATGGGGGAAGACCCAATTTACTTTTTTCCAATGCTTCCTCATCCATATAAGCAACATGGCACATGACTCTTCCATATGATTATATGCACATGGTTACTAGATAAAGAGAGAAAACCAAGGGAGAACTCTATGAGATTATGCAGTCCTCCATCTCACGAGGTCTTCCCAACTTTCTACATATACATGTACTATAGCTTCCTCTTTATGCCTTGTTTGGTTGGAGTATTAATTTTGTTATAATACTAATTTTGATATTGTTCTTTCTAAATTTTGATATTGATATTAGAGAAACGTCGAAGAGGATAATTGAAGGATAAAGGGAGAGTTAGAGGTGGGAAAGGGATAGGAGTGGAGGTCTTTAAACTATAAAAGACTAAACTCTAATATTTTAATACAAGTTCAGATCTATATTAAATTTATTATTACAATTCACTTTACTAACATATACGTATCAAACTTGATAGAGCATATTCATTTTACTAAGATATAGCAAATGCAATAGATAAATCTAATTTCTTAACTAATGCGTAAATAAATAATCCTATTTCTAAACTTGTTATCTTATAGTAGGAGTGCAAACTAACCGAGTCGAGGCAAGCTTTTACTTGTTAGAGCTTGGCTTGATCACATATACTCCAGCTCAAGTTCAAACTTGAACCCCACTATGAGTTCATTTTATAAGTTCGAGTTTGCCTTGAAAGAAAATCCGTGTAGTTGGAGCTTGACTCAAACTAGGCTAACTAAGGTCATTTTTGGTATCAGGACAGAAGTAGGGAGGAACAAGGATAAGCCAACCTGATTTAATTTATCCTACTCCTATTTTGTGGTGCGTTTGGTACGCAAGGAGATACAAAAAAAGTTAACCATGTTCTCCATTTGGTGAAATAAGGATAGCATCGAGGATAAGTTGTGGAAAAAGACATTGTTACCCTTCTAATCTTAAGATAACATGGGTATGCTTATATTATTTTATGTAATATATTTATATATTCCATATATATGTAGTATATTACATGTAAATATTAAAGTTGTTGAATTTAATTATATAATTATATATTCTATATATAATTACATATTCAATATATATGTAGTATATTACATGTAAATATTAAAGTTCTTGAATTTAATTATATAATTATATGTTCTATATATAATTTTATATTAAATGTATATACTTTCCATTACCCATATCATGATACACCAAAACATGCTTAATCTAAGTTGTTGAATTTAATTATATATTAAAGGCATTCAATTTATATCACACATAATTAGCATATAATTATAATATAATAATATATTAAAGATGCTTATTAGTCCTATTTAATATAATAATATATTTCATGGGTATCGGTTTGATTAAGATTTCTATTTGATAACGTATAATGTAATTAGCTAATGATGAAGCCATTATCACAGTTAATTATATTATTATTCTATAAATCCGGTGTAATACTAATGCTTATTAGTACTAATACTAGTATGTAAGTACTGATATACTACTGTAAGTACTAATACTAATTTAAGATAATAATATATGCTATTTTATTATATATAATAATATATTAAAACACTTATTAGTACTATTTAAGATAATAATATATATTAGTATACTATATACACTAATATATTAAAGATGCTTATTAGTATTATTTAGTACAATAGTACATTCCATGCATATTGGCTTGAATAATATTTCTATTTAATGACATATAATGTCATTAGTTAGTAATAAAGTCATTATAATTATATTATTACTTTATGAATCCGATGTAATACTAATGCTTATTAGAACTAATACTAGTATATAAGTATTAATACTACTAATTTAAGTACTAATACTAATTTAAGATAATAATATATGATATTATATTATATTTAATAATATATTAAAATACTTATTAGCACTATTTAAAGATAATTATATATAATATAATATAATAATATATTCTATAGGTGGTATCAATTTGATTAATAATTTTATTTAATAATATATTTAATGTCATTAGATAGTAAGAAAATAATTATTAAAATTAAATATATTATTATTTTATGAACTAGGAGAAAAGACAAATGAGGATAATAATGAGGTTAAGGGGTGAGGAATAGTCATTCCACCTTTTTGGTGGAATAAGTTATCCCATGTTTAATCCCAAAAATGGAGTTAAGCTCTCTTATCCTTATCCCCCTTAACCCCTTTTATCCTCATGAGCTTTTGCAACGTCAAACGAGGAACGAGAATACACAAGCCTTATCCCTGGCTTATCCCGATTATAGAATACGGGCTAGGGATGGACACTTGGGTCAGGCTAGAATATGGGCCAGGGCTAGCAAATGGAATGGACTTTCTCTAGTATTTTGTTAGAAGTTATTAAAAATAAATATAATATTACTTATATATTTTATTTTGAGTCTGCTTACTAGCTTATAAGGTGTTTGGCAATGTTTTTTTTCGCTTTTTCTCTCTTAAATTTTATTTAGGGGAGAAAACGGAAGAAAAACCCATTTGGGACTCTCTCTTCCAATTTTTAAGGAGGCAGTTGACGCTTAAGAAAACTCTATTGAAAAAAAAAAGTCCTACCCTGTTTTTTATTCTGAAAGAGATATGCACCTCTATTAACCCACCCTTAACCCCAAGTAATCGCCGTGTTTCATGGCTCCTATTCCTCCTCCCCCCATTCCCTTTCCTTTTTTTCATTTTGTTCTCTTTTTTTTTTTTTTTCACTTGGAAAGGTACTGTGCAAAAAGAAGCTTTCCAAAATTTTAGTTCATTTTTGCCAAATAGGTGTGGAGTCTGAACACTGAATTTTCAAAAACTGAAACGAAAATGTAAACAAAATTTTTTTCAGTGCAAAAGAGTCTTAAAACAGAAGCCGTTTTCAAACACCCCATTAGAACCGAGATTCATAGCTCTCGAGTTCGGCTCGTTTGATCAAACGAGTTTATGTTTGAGTTCGAGCTCTTTCTCAAATCAAGCTCGATTTGCTCGCGCCATCCAATAGTAGCCATTAAATGTCTAAACACGATTAATAAAAAATATTGGATTAAAATCTAAAGACTAATATCAAATGATAGCTTTTGTAATCTCGGATTGAGGTCTAGATTTATGCTGCGTTTAGAATCTATTTCAGCGTAATTCAAATAATATGGGTACTTTTATTTTATGATTTTGCATGACGATAGATGCTGTAAATTTAAGTATATATTTTTATCTTTTTTAAATAATAACTATTTATTTATTATTTAAGATTTCTATTTTTTAGTCTTTATAATCTTTCAATATTCTTTATAAGTCCCGACAATTTTTATATTTCCCTAAGACACCCTGCAAAATCTTTGAATGCATCCTTGAAAAGTCTCTCTATAGGGGCCTTTTTCACTGGGATGAATGATTATAAGGATTAAGAGGGAACGTAAAGATTGCAAGGACTAATAAAGAATATTAAAAGTTTATAGAGATTGAAAAGTAAAAATTCATTAACATTTTAGTTAATTTTCATGAATAAATTTTGACTTTGAATGTAGGCTAGGCTCCATGTATCTCATTTTGACC
Source organism: Zantedeschia hybrid cultivar (assembly GCA_030544215.1). NCBI lineage: Eukaryota > Viridiplantae > Streptophyta > Magnoliopsida > Alismatales > Araceae > Zantedeschia > Zantedeschia hybrid cultivar. Next base: position 55,004,005 of record JARZZO010000004.1, read on the forward strand.
ATTAATCTTCTGGTAGCTTACTGATAATTTAATTTTATATAGATATTACAAAAATAATTTATACATATAATATTTTCTGATAATTAACTAAACAGGCACATAATCTACCTAAACGGATACAGCAACAAATGGTCCCCACTCTTGCACCCGTTGAGATCTCGCGGCAGTTGTCCTCATGGTCATCAGTTCGTCACCTTTTCCCGGCCTTCTCGGAAAACACACACACATGTGACAACTACAACCAGCAAATCAATCCGATTCCCGCAAAACAAACGCCCCATCTCATTTCCCACACCGGCGAGAACAGAGCGGAAGGAAAGATCACCACCCGATGTTGCACCCCGGAGCCGGTGACGTCCGCGCGGCCCTGCAGCACGCTGCTGCCGCCACCTCCTGCTTCCTTGGCCCGATCCCATCATGGGGGAACCGCCGGACGACGACGAGGAGGTGGCGGCGCCCCCCGCTCGGCGTCGCCTTCCCCTCTTATCACCTCTCCTCCGCTTCTTCCAACTCCTCGTCCTCTTCCTCTCCCGTCAGCGCCATCTCCGTCTCCGAGCGCGGCAGCGCCGCCCAGCAGGAAGGCGAGAAGCCGCCGGCGTGCACCGCCGACGAGCTCCACTACGTCGCCGTCCCCGGGACCGAGTGGAGGATCGCGCTCTGGCGCTACGCTCCCTCCCGCGAGGTCTTGGGATTCGGATCCTCTTTTTTTCCTTGGTTTGTTTGTGGTTCGATTTGTTAATTTGTGTCGATTCCGGTTTTCTTGCAGGCGCCGCCGAGGAATCACCCGTTGATGCTGCTGTCGGGCGTGGGGACGAACGCCATCGGATACGACCTCTCCCCTGCTGTAAATATGTTGATTTTATGTGCTGTGGCTAGGGTCTTGGATTGATCCGGATTTGTTTGGCTTGTGCTTTATTTGATGGTTGGGTTTCGGTTTCTTGATTATTATTATTTTTCATCTTTGTCTTTAACAAGTTTGTTTAGCGTGCAGTCTTCAATTCGTTGTCTTTACAGAGTGTTTTCTTATGGATCAGCTGTGCAAGAAAGCATGATGCAGATTTGTTGTCCAATTCTGTGTTTGTTGTTTGGATTTAGTGTTCTTCTTATGTTAGAATCATTCAGTCTGAGTCCCTGCTGCGGAATTGAGGGTTTTATGGTTTGTCCTGACTAATGCCTAGAACATGCTTGGATTGTTTTGTTTGCCCTAGAGTAGTTAGCACAGATTTGATGTTGATGTTTGATTGCAACTTATGGGAAATGTGTTTGAAATTGTTCTGACTTTATCTTTGCAGATGCATTAATCACAAATGCATTCTCTATATAGGTTGCTTGCTCTTTACCAAAATTATTAATTGTATTCAGTGTAAATATTTTGTTAGACCCAGCAGGTGGTTTGGTTGGCACAAGGAATCCAGTTCATACCTGGAGGTCTCGTGCTTGAATCCCCTTGGCAACACCAAACTCTGAATCGTGTAGAATGTTCACATGGCTTGGGGAAATACGCCAAATGTCTATGAACTGTGTCCTGCCTTGGTTTGGTGGGGTCAAGGGCAGGCTTGCCCTTGCACATTTCAGCCCTGTTGGCAAAGGTCCCTCAGGAAGGGATAGCCCAGGTGTCTCATGGCAGTTTGTGTGGGGAGTTCTCTCCCTTCCCTTAAATACAATCACATAGATATAAATCTTGTTTGTCTAACTGTTTATGAGTAAAGATATGTTAGTTATCGTTGGTTATAACCCTGCCTATGATCATGATTATAATAGGTATCTTGAGCATGACATGAATGAAACTCTAAGTTGCTTTACAGAAACCACATATAGTCGTTTGGTGTGCTGTAAACTGCTGTAGAACATTGTAAAATGTTATAAAAGAATGTTTCATGTTTGGAGTGCCATAAATTGCTGGGTTTCAAGATCGGCTACCCACATGATACCCTTTTTATTCAGTTTCAGTTTTCAATCCACAAGTACTGAAAACTAAAATGGGGTGTTTGAAGACCAGTGATTTTAGAAGTAGGGATCTTGCTTTGCCAATTTTGAAATTGATGATTTCAAAACTGATATTTTACAGCATTTTACATCAAACCAAACAACCCATTAGAGAATGATTTGCTGGTTGTCACAGCTATGAGATCGTTTATTAAACTTATTTTTTTGAACCAAATATGATTCTCTTAGAAAGTGAGGTTACTGTAAGTCTGTAACTACCGTCATGTTTATGAGACTTAAACATGCATCTCTGCCTTTTTGTATTGGAGTTGCATCTCCCCTTAATGCTTTCACTGCAAATGCTGTTAAGAGTGCAATAATTGTTAGTTGAATCAAATGATTCATGTCTGACTTGGTTAAAGCGTTAACAGGTTTACATGATGAGCAGGTGACTTTCATGCCACCTGGACAGAATTGCATCTACATGAATAAAATGGATACAAATGTAGACATGAGTTGGATAACTCCAGTTCCATATACATCCTAGTAACTGGACTAGAACATTGGCTTTGTAGAAGTTGTTCCACAAAATAGGATCCTTTCCTTCTTTCTTTTCTCTCCTTTCTTGTCATTATCTGTTTACTTAATTCTTTATTTTAAGCAGCCCAACTATTATGGCTAAAAAGCTCTTGTTAAACAAGAGATGTTTAGCATATCAAGCCGCCACAACATATGTATAGAGAGAAATGAAAGTTGAGTAAAAGAGTTATATAAAGGGAGATGGATGGAAGCGATATGGGGGCCAGTGAGCCTACAGTTGATAGTATTATGTGAAGAAAGATATAATGTACCCAAGATGGATTAGAGTCATCCATAATGTGGCATCCAAGAAATAGAAGGAATTCCCTCAAAATGATCCTTCCTGAATATTTTTAATCTACTCTCAGTATTAGCTGTTGCAGCATTCAACCTGTAGGCTGTTAACAAAATTTACCATCTAAGCTGCCCAACTCTTTGAAAGATAATGAAGACAAAAAGGAAAGAGAAAGAAGAAAAGTTCTCCTCTCAATCTTAGGTTTCATTTGGATAACTTTTTACTCTCTTGGGGTTTTGTGCCTATCCAAGTGAGATTGGATTCTCCTACCATTGATACAACTCAACTCAACTCAACGAAGCCTTAATCCCAAATAATTGGGGTTGGCTGTATAGATTCTTTGTCTCTACGTTTATTTTAGGTTACCTCTTCTGAAAGGTTTAAAGCTTCCAAATTATATTGTACTACCCTCTTCCAAGTTAATCTAAGTCTATCCCTTCCTTTCTTCCCCTCTTCTATCTTAATATGCTCAACTTTTCTAACTGGAGCCTCCTTAGGTCTACGCCTAACATGCTCAAACCATCTCAGTCTCCCTTCTCTCAATTTGTTCTCAATTGGTACCACTCCTACTTTTTCTCTAATATGCTCATTATGAATTTTATCTAGTTTAGTATGTCCGCACATCGACCTTAACATTCTCATCTCGACAACACTCATCTTGGAGACATGTTGCCCCTTCATCGCCCAACACTCGCTACTATATAACATTGCAGGTCTTATCGCCGTACGATAGAAATTTTCTTTTAGCTTCATTGAGATCTTGCAGTCACACAAGACTCCCGTGGCAAGTCTCCACTTCACCCATTCTACTTTAATCATATGGCTAACATCCTCATCGCATCCTCCGTCTTCTTGGAAGATCAAACCAAGATATTTGAAATGGGTGCTTTGGGGTATTGCCATCCCATCTAAGTTAACTCTCTCCTTTTTGCCTATTCGACCATCACTAAACTTACAATATATGTATTATGTTTTAGTTTTACTTAACCTGAAACCTTTAGACTTTAAGGTACTCATCTAAAGCTCTAATTTTCTATTAACTCCCTCTTGTGTCTTATCTATCAACACAATATCATTCCCAAACATCATACACCACGGAATGTCCTCTTGTATATCATTTGTTAAATCATCCATAACTAATGCGAAAATGTTAGGACTTACTGCTGATATTTGATGCACTCTAACAAAAATAGAGAAATCTCTTATTTCTCCTATTGTGCTGACACTAGTAGTTGCTCTCTCATACATATCTTTTAATACTTGTATGTACTTAGTAGATATCCTCTTGCGCTCCAACACCCACCACAAGACATCTCTTGGAAGTCTATCCTAGGCCTTCTCCAAGTCTATGAACACCATATGTAGATCTTTCTTTATATCTCTATATTTATCTATCAAGCTCCTAATGAGAAAGATAGCTTCCAAAGTTCATGGACTTGATATAAAGCTGAATTGATTGGCCGAGATAGCTGTGTCACAACGTAAACGATGTTCCACAACTCTCTCCCACAGCTTCATGGTATGACTCATGAGCTTAATTCATCTATAGTTTGAACAGTTCTTGATGTCTCTTTTGTTTTTAAAAATAAATATAAGAGTGCTCTTTCTCTATTCATATGGCATTTTCTTAGAGACTAGGATCTTGTTAAATAGTCGGGTCAACCATTTCACTCCTACATCTTCTAAACATTTTTACACTTCAATAGGAATTCCATCAGGATCACAAGCTTTACCTACTTTCATCATCTTCAATACTTCCTTGACTTTCGAAAATCTAATCCTCCTAGTATAGTTCATATTACGCTATATTGTACATTCTATGCCTACTATGTTTCGACTATGATTATCATTAAAAAGATTATCAAAGTAACTTCTCCACCTTTCTATGATGTCCTCATCTTTCATCAAAATCTTTCCTTCACTATCATTGATGTACTTAACTTGGTTAAGATGCCGACACCTTTTCTCTCTTGTCGTTGTCAATCTATAAATATATTTTTCCCCATCCTTGGTTTCAAGTTTCTCATACATCTTTTCAAAGGTCTGAGTTCTTGTCCGACTAACAACCTTTTTTGCTTCCTTTTTTGCTATCTTGTACTGTTCATAAGCCTCATTATTATTACATTTTGACAATCTTGTATACCATTCTCTTTTACTCTTCACCGCCTTTTGTACCTCCTCATTCCACCACCACCTCTCCTTCGCAGGTGGGCTATGTCCTTTAGACTCTCCGAGCACTTTTCCAGCTACTTCTCTAATCTTTGAGGTCAAATCTATTCACATAATATTGACCTCCAATCCGACTTCCAATCATCCATATTGAGAAGTTCATTCTTAAACATCACTTGCTTCATTCCTTTTAATTCCCATCACTTTGTTCTAACAACAGTCTTCCTTCTAAATGTACCTGACCACCTCTTGATCCTAATATCTAAAACTACTTACATGTGTTAACTTGTTAAGGCCTCTCCGGGAATAACTTTGCAATTTTTACATAAAGCACGATTTGTTTTCCTTGTAAGAAGGAAGTCAATTTGGCTTCTATTTTGTCTACTTTTAAAAGTTAGTAAATGAGATTTCCTCTTTACAAAGTGAGTATTTGCTAATATAAGGTCGTAGGCCATAACAAAATCGATGATATTTTTTCCCTCCTCATTTCTAGTCTCAAAGCCAAAACCTCTATGAACCTTTTCATAACTATGACGTTCACTTCCTACATGCCCATTGAGGTCCCCACTAATAAAGATATTCTCTTCATTTGATATGCTCTGCATAAGGTCATCTATATCCTCTCAAAACTTCCGTTTATTCTCACTATCTAATCCAACTTGTGGAGCATAGGCACAAACTGTATTAATCACATCTTCCTCTATAATTAATTGCACCAAGTTAATCCTATCTCTTACTCTCCTCACCGCTACCATTGCATCCTTCAAAGTCTTATCAATAATAATATCTATCCCATTCTTATTTCTCTCTTTTCATGTATACCACAATTTATAGTATGTATTTCTTACTTCCTTATTTTTCTCTCCTACCTATTTAGTCTCTTGAATGCAAGCAATATTGACTTTTCTTCTCTCCATAGTGTCAACAAGTTCTATCAACTTTCCTATAAGAGACCCTATATTCCAAGAACCTACTATGATCCTCTTCTTAACATGCACTTTCTTAGAATTCTTTCTGTAGTAACATATATTATTCTCCAAGTCTGTCATGTGTCATATTCTCTGTTCGGTTCTATGGACTAGCTTCTTTATCCACACCCGTCCATGATGTGGGAACCCTTGCTTATTTAACACCACATCCGGGCGCCGACGTGATGCGTCACTTGTGGGGATCGTCCTCAACCCTTGCCTATTTCTCACTACACCCGGGCTCTGGTGCAGCGCGTCGTAAGTAGAGGACGCCCCAACGTTAATTTTGATTGAATCTATGTCATGAGATGTGACAAGATTTTTATGCTGGCTGTCACCTACCGCAACCCTCCTTCTTTATTCGGAATTGGGACCGGCTAAACACAAAGGCTCATACTTAGGCGGAGTTATTCTCCTACCATTGATAAAGGAGTAAAATTGCAATCAAATACTCTCAATATTGTCAACGTTTTATACTTTTCTTTATTTTTTTTATCTCTATTTTCATTTTTGATGTTCTTAAGTTGATCAGTAATATGGTATAGTTGCTTGCTGTAGCTTTTATTCAGCAGTATCACTTCTGTGTTTGTATAGTTATTAATTCATCGAACTGATTTCAGGCTTCATTTGCACGCTATATGTCCAGTCAAGGATTTGATACATGGATTGTTGAGGTAAGGGGTGCTGGGCTGAGCACACGCACAGACAAGTCAAAGGCAACTGAGGAATCTCCAACTGATTCTGAAGTGTACAATCCAAGGGAATCAATTGACCAACAGCATTTAATAGGACAACCCACTCGTCTTCCAAAGCTTGAGAGTGTTGACAAAAACAAGAGGGAAACACTGTCAACATGGGATGAGTCACAACTTGTGACAAAGTTGGCCGATGCTTTTATGCGTTTGGCTGAAAGACTTTCTATAAATGAAGGTCAAGTACGGACCATATATGCTAAGTTTTTTGATCGGATGTCAAAGCTATTAGTAGATGCTCGTCTATCTGACCGTTTTAATGAAGTCCAAGAGAAAATTTCAGGTCGGTTGGAGGCAGGACAAAATTCTGCTGTTTCTAGCCAAATTAGAGATCTTAGTAAACGGCTTATCAACATCATTAAGGAGGGTCAGCGATCTGTTCCCCCACAGCTATTTGACCTGCAAGAACGTCTTTCAACAACCATAGAGGATTTCCAGAAACAGCTTGACCTAATTGTGACATACAATTGGGACTTTGATAACTACCTAGAGGAGGATATTCCTGCTGCAGTAAGATAACATACTTTCCTCCTGAAAGATAATTTCATATTTTTATTAGCTGGCTTATCTAGTACATTTTCTGTTTAAATGCATATTTTGTTTATATCTTTGTAAAGTATCTTCTTGTTTGTAACTTGTTATTCATTTCATTACTTTGGTAATTGGCTGAAAAATAATCTGATTCCTAATTTCTGTAGATGGAGTATATAAGATGCCAAAGCAAGCCAAGAGATGGCAAATTGCTTGCTATTGGTCACTCCATGGGAGGAATTTTGCTCTATGCCATGCTATCACAATGTGGTAATGTTCTGTAATTATCTCACGTATCTGCATGGTTTCTTAAATCGGAAAAATATTGGAATGCACTACTGATTTCTGGAGCATTTATGTTTTGAATAATTTTGTTTCTGCATCAGCATTTTCTAGTGGCTGCAGTCTTATTGCTGACTTGATCCCACCTGACCATTTGGTTAGGTGTTGATCCTGCTTGGGTTGTTTTGCATATACACAACTTCCCAGATGTTACATGTTGCCACTGTAATACCACCTCCTGTTAGGAGGAACGTGGTAGGGGTCTCCAACCCACCAGGTCACCACCTGTGGGAGTTGAACATGAGACTTGAATTTGTTAGCCATTGTAATAAATGCAATTGCGTCTGTTAGCCATTGTAATAAATGCATTTGCATCTAAACATTCTTGCAGTGTGTTATGTGAAAAATCTGTCACTCAGCTTAAGTGTCGTTGCTCACTGTTTGGATGTATGTAGAATATTCTTTTATTGAAAAGTAATTATTGACCAAAAACAGCTAAAATTTTGACAAAAATACCCCTCCCCACATCTCTCACGCAGGCACATTTACGGTTTAAATAAAGTGATTGATTTGAAGTAATATGAGGCGATGGAAGTGGTAGATATGCACCTATGGCCACTGATGAGGCTGTATATGCAAATGTATTTCTTTCAATGTAAGATGTGCAATTTGATCTGTAACCATCGTTATGTCCAGAAAACCATTCTGCTTTGGTCATCCATCCATCATGATGCGGCTTCCCAATATGCTATATTTTCATTGTCTATTTATATTAGTCGTGATAATCAAGATTTACGATAATAAACATTCGCAATGCACATGTGGCTTGCCCTTTTCTACTGGTTCACTTCATGTCTACAAGTAGTTCAACGACTCTTTCCATTGGTTCATCTCCTATTGTTTCAGTGGCCATTCAGCATCCTAGTCAGCACCATTAGCATTTGTATGCATATGGCTGGTGTTAGTGGCATACTATATACCCATTTGTAGGTAATGCGACATGTTGATCACTCCAGTACAATCCACTTCTGCATCTGATACTCCATTTGCAAGACTCAAGGCTTGTTTTGCTGTCTGGCCGCTGTTTTCACTGCTTCGTCTTATACATCAACTCGGGACTTGTTTTCTTACTGCTTTCATGGCATCTTCACACATACCATGACATCCTAAGATGGATATTTAACTATTTGGGGGAAATCAAGGTTCGCCGTATTGTACCGGATCGGGCCAACTCGTATGAGTCGGCTCGTATCTGGGCCGACCCGATCCTCTGATACGCACCGAGTCGGACCGGATCGTGCCGACTCATACGTGCTTAATGGAATGTTTTAAGTTGAGTTTTTCATATTTGATAAGTAAAATTATACTTTTTATATCAATTAATAGGATACATTTCTATAAAATGTGACTTAAACTCATTACTTTTAATAAACAACTCATTGATTTTAACAAACTCATTGGCTGGACTTATGCGACTCGTGCGAGTCGGACCATGTCTGCCCGAGTCGGATCAGTATCGTAGTGTATCTGAGAAGATACGATCTGATACGGATCAGCGATACGGCGAACCATGGGGGAAATAATTGTGTAATCTGGGATATTACCCTTCAGGCAAATCTGATGGGCATGAGACATGTGGGGCTAAGTGGATGGCTCTATACACCCCCTAGCAATCCACCTCCTCGTCCTTGACTAACTCCGATACTCATGAGTATTCCACTTAAATAGATTCTTCTAAGTTTGGCACTTTCTAGGACGATTCTTGAGGCATGGCACACCATCAATAATGAGATTATGGCTTATATCCTTCCCTTAATGGATCCCTCTATTTGCGTTGGCTTGGTGTCTCTTGTTAGCACTCAAGCTCGGTGGCCATTTCTCAGACTTGGAGCTCGCAAGTACCTGTTATATCAGGACATGGATACCGCTCATTGAGAGAAGTGTTCAATGCTGGCTTTCTTCACCTACGTGCATTAGTGTGGGTCTGAACTTGACTATGCATATGGAGAGGCTGATTAGTAATTGCATGTGGTACTCAGCATGATCACCAACTGTCTTCCTTTATGTGATGTGCCTTTGTCCAGAATTTGAGCCTTATGTCAAAGTTGCTCCATTAGGCATCCTTGCCACATTCGATGAGGCCTTTTCTATGGTTTTTTTTTTCCTAAGAAGAGTCGCTTGAGGGCTGCATGAAGCCATGAACTTGCTCTTCACCTGTGGCCTTTGAGATTGTGCTTGCTGCTTCAGTGCACTCTACTTGTCATTGTACATCAGCTCAGTCTTCTTCTAATTCGTCTTTTAGATTATATTGGTTCATTGCTCAGTCTTGATGTTTTTGTTATATGAGGGGACATGTCCAAGGAAACTGTTTAAAGCTGCATTTTTAATGGGCATGTGCAACTGCTCCTGGAGCCACTTTTTCTAAATCCATCGGGACTCTGGACTAGCTATTAGTTGCCTTATTCTTATGCTAGAAACATAGGTGATCCAATGTCGCATGCTATGTTTAAAAAATATACTCCCATTGCTAGAAAATATGGCAACTTATAATATCAATAACAGCAGGCAATGAATGTTAGAGAAACAAGATGTGCAGTGAGATTTGGAGAAAATATCGTTGGACAACACTGAATAAACAGTGCCAGGACACATTATACAGTTCAGTTATATGGGGCAGTACCTGCAGGTTAACTTAATAGTGATATCTTCTGCCTTAATGCTATAACTTTTATAAAGTGCCCGCATAGCATAGCTGGATTGGTCACAGTGCTTATCTCAGGGAGCAAAGGTTGTTTCTTCAGACCAGTCCAAGACTCGGAGCCTCCTGTGGTAAATGGTTGGTCACTGGTGCTCTGTCCTCTTTGGGTTTTACCTGGCAGGCTGGCACTGTGGAATCCTTGATATCTGAAAAAAGGACAACAAAAAGCAGATCTTTCAAGTGCATACTATTGTTTACGGTATCAATATCTGTTACCATATTAGGTACCCCAGAAATCTATATGTCAGACTGACTAGCCAGATTGCGTTGGAAATTATTCTTTAAAGTGGATTGGTTGACTCATATGATCATATCAACCAACTTGAGACTCATATAGTTGAAAAACTGAATTGGCAACAGTCGGAACGAGCCCTCAAACCATGATGCATACTAATGCTATCGTTGTGGGGGCACATCATTCATAATAGACATGCCACAGCGCCATTAGGGTTTCATGGCTTTCCCTCTGATTATTGGAAAGAACCTTCTTGCTCTAGAAAGTTACTTCACACGGTCACCATGTGGTACCACTCTCTGCTGCTCTTGATCATTACTATAAATAATGTTCCTCTTGATTCTGGAGTGAATCTTCATATGTAACCAGCATTTTGGTCTTGCTTTTATGTCCAGATGGCAAATGTGTTTATTTTTATGCTATAGAATTGTAGGTACGAGTAGTTGTTAATAGTTGTCCCAAGGTTATTGGATATTCAGTTATCTACTATCCATCAAAGCTGGTTAACGTTGTAGAAATTGTGTACTCTGTTATCTCATTCAGCAACTTTTGTCACTAAACAGAAATTTCCTTTTTGGTTAAGGTTCTGAAGGAAAGAAATCCCAGCTGGCAGCCGTTGTTACGCTAGCCTCATCTCTTGACTATACATCATCAAAATCTTCCCTTAAATTGTTTTTGCCACTTGTAAGTGAAAATATGGTATACATGTATGGCATTGTTCATTTCTTTACTAGCCTTGCTACTGCTACATGGCAGTTGCAGTAGTTAATTTCATTATTTTCTATTCAGGCGGATCCTGCTCAGGCTCTTAATGTTCCTGTTGTTCCACTGGGAGCTTTACTGGCTGCTGCTTATCCTCTTTCAACGAGACCGCCTTATGTTTTGTCATGGCTGAATCCCCAGATTTCAGCTCAGGATATGATGCATCCAGAGTTGTTTGAAAAGCTTGTTTTAAACAATTTTTGTAAGTGTAGTCTAATTTTCTCATTATCATTTTGTAGAGGCATTCTGTTTGTCAGTATTTACAGCACCATTTAAATCCAAGAATACAGTTATAGATTTCATCCACACATTTTAAGGTTTTAGGCCTTGTTGGAGAGAATTTTGAGGTGAACTGCTCTATTGAAAAGAAAAGAGGGTTTTTGAAAATGCGTGCAGGGCGGGGTTTGGTGAACCCCCTCTTTTTATGGACTCTGAAAATTAGATTTAGGTTTGCCCAATGAAATTGGCAAATTAAGGCTCAAAGTGTTATGTTGACCCAAAAAATATTTTTGTGCATGAAAAATACCTAACATGTTATGCATGTAATCATGCAATATAAAAATTATATGTCTACACGTATGCCATGTGCATGCATGCATAAGAAAAAGAGACAGACGGAGTGTATACATTGATGAAATAGCCCCGATATGTCTCCGATATGCTGTCTCAAAATAGCCCCCACAAGCTCGCTAAATGGGCTTATTAAATGGCCCGATATGCTGCAGCAATATGGCTCAAAGGACTACGAAATAGAGGCCTAAATACAGCCCAAATAAGCCTCAATATAGGGCCAGGGACAAGCCCAAAAGAAGGCCCAATAGCATGCCCAGGGCAGCTCAATGTGTAGCCCAAATGGTGGCCCAAATACACAGTCCAAATAGGCCCAATAAAAGTCCAAAATGGGCCCAAGTATGCAGTCAAAAAAACCCTCACAGCAGAAAAGGACAGCAGTAGCAAAAAAATGACAGAGTGGTCCCCTCTCTCTCACCCTTTCCCTTTAAATAACGGGGAGAGAGGGAGGAGAGGGGGAGGGGGGGCACCAGTTTGTGGACCCACCCCCCCACCCCCCAAGAGAGGAACCGGTAGGGGTCCCTCCTTCCCCCTCTCCCATTTTCAAATTCAAAAAATAAAAAAGGGGGGTGAGAGAGAGAGGGTTTTAATGGCTTTAATGTCATAGGATTAATGTGGTTTAGTGAAGATTAAAAGAGCTATTTCTACTCCCTATGTTAGTGGAGCTTCCACTAACTCTACATTTAATTACCCAATGTGGTTTAGTGAAGATTAAAAGAGCCATTTCTGCTCCCTATGTTAGCGGAGCTTCCACTAACTCCACATTTAATTACCCAATGATTGGAAACTCCTATTCACACATGTTCAAAAAGTAAAAAGGAGTGGGGAATTAATGAGGGTTCATCATTTATTAAAATGAGGGGAAGAGAAGGAGAAAATTATAAAAGAAGGAGAGGGGGTGCCACTGGTTCCTTGAACCGGTAGCACCCCCCACCGGCTCCTTAGGGGGGGGAGGGCAAACCAGTGGCACCCCCTTCCAGTTCCCAACCGGTGGGGGTGCCCACTGGGCCTCCCTCCTCTCTCTATCTTCTCTCACTCCCTCTCTCAAAAAATGGATTACAGTGGCACCCCCTACCAGATGTGGCCCTGGAGGCCTATAAATACCCCCCTCCACCTCTTCGGCTCTACCTGTCTGGTGATCTTGAATAGTTGTAATATAGCGACGATGACGTCGCCTATCTAAGGGGGGTAGATTGTAATACTCCGTATAAGAATATGTTAAAAATACTAAATAAGTAGACTACCAATAGCACCGGCTAGCTATTTTTCGGAGCTCGAGTTAAAAAGAACTCCGAAGTTAAGCGTGCTTGGCTGAGAGAAATCCCAGGATAGGTGACCTTCTTGACAAGTCTACCAACTAGCACAGTTGTTGGGCCAGTTAGCTGATTGGGTCGTTAAAAATGGCACAAGTTCAAAGCGCGTGGAGGAGGCTTCTTGGGTGGTTTCTTCCTAAGGTTTTCTTAGGAGAAACTCTGCTGGATTTTTATTGTAAAAATTGCCCTTTTATAAGGAGAAACTATGTTGAAATTTTGAATGAAACTTCATTATGTTTGGGTGCATGTGTGTATGTTCATGTGATCATGTAATTGAGTTTATGTCTAAGTAACACCTATATTAGTGTGAGTCAGCACATGCGTACATAATTAATTAACTAATAAAACAACTAACAAAATACATACTTAAAGGAATATATCACTAAATATTCCTAGCCTCTCCAGTAGACCTAACTAAGTCCTAAAACATACATACAAGCCTAATTGAAAATATAAAAATTCCCAAAATGGCATAAATACCCCTAGAACCTTAAGAAAATTACTAAAATACCCTCCTTCATGATAGAAATATGTAAAAATCATAGAAAATTCCTAAAAATTGCCAAAACCTCCAATATGTCCTAAATAACCTCGAAACCCTAAAAATTGGTAAAATTACTAAAATATCCCTGATGCAATAAAAATAATTAAAATTTTCAGAAAAAATATAAAAATATTAAAAACATGGTAAATGCTTGGAAACCCTATTTGGTGTACAATTATTAGAACACCCCTATAACCTAAATATGCCTAAAATAATGTCAAAAATACTTAATAGGGTTTCAAAATCTTCTTAAGTCTTAAAATGAACCTCACCCATAAATTGACCATATTAACCCTATGTCCCTAATTTGACATAATTACAAAAATACCCTCATGGGCCCAAAATGTTATGAATCAATCCTAAAACAGTGGGAACCCATCCTAAAATGCTTAGAGTGAATTTAGACAATTAAGAGTCCATCCTAATACACTGGAACAAATCTAAGTACTCTAAGGAACCTGGGGGGGGGGAGCCAAGGATTTAAAAGCCACCTTCATATGTGCACATATCGTGTGGTAGTATAGATAGTTTGAAGGGCATCATTCAGACGGTTAATCAAGAGTTGTTGAGTGATTGCTCGATGTAATTAACACTGACCGAGGTAAGTGGGAACAGAGGTCATATATTCCAATCTTCGCCTGATTCAAAGTCCTGGACTCCCTGAGGGCTAATTCTAAGCTCTAATAGTCCAAGAAATAAAATAAATAAAACTGACCTATATTTCTTCAAATAGAACAAATAAAAGGGATAAAACATAAATAAAAATCCGATAGGTGAGATTTGTGTTATCAAAGGCGTGCGAGGCGAATGCCTAGGCGACGAGGCGAGGCGAGGCGATGGTTTGGCGCCTCGCTTTCCCGGTTTTCGCCTAGGCGATCGCGGGAAACGCCTAGATCGCCCAGTCACTCGCATAGGCGCGCCTCGCACGCCTTTAGCGCCTTAGGCACCTTACAGGAAAAGCCCAATCGGCCCGCTACAAAAAAGCCCACCGGCCCGGTTCGTTTGGGGCTTAAACTGGCCCAACACAAAACGGCCCACCCTTATAAGCCTACCCCCTTCCACGTTTTACCCTAAAACCCCTTTCCTTTCACTGCGTCCCGATACGAGCGGCAGGCGATCGCGGTCTCCTCCGGCAAGGACACGAGCGGGCATCGGCAGGAACCGACTCCGGCGGCAACGGAGAAAATCTCCGGCGGCGGCGGCGGCGGCGGCGGCAGGTAAGTCGTCTCTCTCTCTCTCTCGCTCTATCTCCCCCTCTCTCTGTCTTTCTCGCGCTGTCTCCCTCTCTCTCTCTCTCACGCAGTCACCCCCTCTCTCTCTCTCTCACACTGTCCCCCTCTCTCTGTCTCTCTCACACTCCCTCCCTCTCTGTCTCTCTCAATCTCTCCGTCTACCTCCCCTGACCCTCTCAATCTCTCCCAGCCTCTCTGTCTCTCTCTCACGCTTACTCTCTCTGTCTCTCACCCCCGCCCTCACTCTTTGTCTCTGTGTCTCTCACCCCCGACCCCCTCATTCTCTCTGTCTGCCTCCCCCGACCCTCTCAATCTCTCTCACCCCCGACGCTCACTCTCACTCTCTCTCTCACCCCTGACCCTCAGTCTCTCTCACCCTCGACCTGTCTCTGTGTCTCTCAATCTCTCTCCGTCTACCTCCCCTAACCCTCTCAATCTCTCCCAGCCTCTCTGTCTCTCTCTCACGCTTACTCTCTCTGTCTCTCACCCTCGCCCTCACTCTCTATCTCTCTCAATCTCTCTCTGTTTGTCTCTCCCCTCCCCGACCCCCACTCTCTCTGCCCTTCTCTCTCACTCACTCTTGCTCTCTGTCTCTCTACCTCTCTCAATCTCTCTCTCTCTGTCGCTCCCCTCCCAGACCCCCACTCTGTCTCCCTTGCTCTCTATCTCAATCTATGTCTCTCTGTCTCTCTCAATCTCTCTATGTTTGTCTCTCCCCTCCCCGACCCCCACTCTCTCTGTCCTTCTCTCTCACTCTCTCTTGCTCTCTGTCTCTCCCCTCCCCCAACCTCACTCTGTCTCTCTTGATCTATGTCTCTCTGTCTGTCTCTCCCCTCCCCGACTAGAAATATGGTACTCTCTCTTTCTGCCTATCTCTTTGTCTGTCTCTCTGTCTCTCTCAATCTCTCTCTATCTGTTCTCTGTCTGTCTCGCCCCTGAGTCCCCTCCCCCGCCCCCCCCTCTCTTTGTCTATCTCTCTGACTCTCGCTCACTCTCGCTTGCTCTCTGTCTTTACTGTTTACAGGTGGACTGTGGACATTGATTGAATTTTTAAGATGACCACACCAACTGGAGGTTCGTCTCATTCGTCTAATCAAGGGCCTACCGAAGGGAAGGGGAGAAATAAAGACCCAGGCTGGAAATATGGTACTTTGGTGAATCCAAACAGTAGGGACTGGGTAAAATGCAACTTTTGTCAGAAAGATTGTAAAGGAGGGATCCACCGGTTGAAACAACATCTAGCAGGTACTTCTACAAATGTGACAGTTTGCTTGAAGGTAACACCAGAGGCAAAAGAAGAAATTAAACAATATATGGAGCAATCAAAACAAGGGTTGAAAAAAAATGTTTGATTAGGGAAGCAGAAAGTCGAGATGATATTTTTAGAAGTTTAATTTCCAAAGATTCATCCTTTGAGGTGAATCAAGTTGATGACATTCTTGCAAAGCCTCCTCGGATGAAAGGTCCTTTAGATAGATTTTGTACTCCTAATCCTGAAGATTCAAAGGGCAAATCTATCGAGGATAAGAAGCATAAGAAGGAAGCACGAGAAAGGGTCATCCAATACATAGCTAGGTGGATATATCAAGTTGGAATCTCATTCAATACCATGCGTCTAGATAGTTTCCAAACAATGTTAGAAGCTATAGGACAATTCGGTCCGTGATTGAAAGGCCCTAGCTACCATGAAGTTCGTGAGACCCTTCTCCAAAAGGAGATTCAGAAGACTCAAGAATTAGTAGATTTACAAAAAGCCAGCTGGGTGAAGTTTGGTTGTACTATCATGTCTGATGCATGGATAGATAGGAAAGGCCGTACTTTGATAAATTTTTTGGTCAATTCACCTACTGGAACTGTGTTTTTGAGGTCTATTGATGCATCTCAACATGTCAAAGATGCAAAGTTGTTGGCTGACTTATTGAACAAGATAGTTATAGAGGTTGGTGTAGAGAACGTGATACAACTTGTCACGGATAATGAAGCAAGCTATGTTGTTGCAGGAAAAATGTTGATGGCAGCCCATCGTCACTTATTTTGGACACCATGTGCTACCCATTGCTTAGACTTAATATTAGAGGACATTTCCAAGGTGTCTCCAATCAAGTCAACCATTCGGAGGGTAAGGATGGTTACTACATTTATTTATGCACATACGAGGGTGCTTGCTATAATGAGGAAGCATACAAATGAAAAGAATCTTGTCCGTACAGCTGTGACCTACTTTGCCACAAATTATTTGAATCTGCAAAGTTTGCTGGATTGTAAAGATGGTTTGAGAAGAATGTTTACATCTAGTGAATGGACAAGCAATAATAAGTGGGCAAGAAAAATCGAAGGAAAGAAAGCACAAGATATAATTTTGAAGACTCAGTTTTGGAAGGGAGTTATTTATGCACTAAAGATATTCAAGCCCCTTGTCATGGTTCTGCGATTGGTTGATGGAGAGAAGCCGTCAATAGGTTACATTTATGAAGCCATGGAACGCGCCAAGGAAAGTATCAAGAATGCTCTGGATGGAAAAGTGGACAAGTATGGTCCACTTTGGGAGATCATTGATAGGAGATGGGATTTTCAGCTGATGAAGTGAAGCAAGGACTATATGATGTCATTAAGAAGTTAGTTCCTGATCATAATGTACAAGATGAGATTACCAAGGAATTGGCATGTTATAGGAATACTATTTGGATGTCTTATGTGGTTAATTGGTGGGTGGATTTTGGGAGCAAAACTCCTAATCTGCAAAAGATGGTCATTCGCATCTTGAGTCTCACTTGTAGTGCATCTAGCTGTGAATGCAATTAGAGTACATTTGAACATGTTTTAATTTTTATTAACTTTCATTGAATAATACATCTTATGTTTTTTTATTTTATATTAATCTAATAATGATATTTCTCTAGGTGCACACTAAGAAAAGGAATAGGTTGGAGCAAAAGAAGTTGAATGATCTCGTGTTTGTGCAATACAACCAACGCCTTCGAGATCGCTTTTTACGTTTCCAACAAAGTGACCTTGATCCTATAAGCTTGGAAGATATTGATTATTGTAATGAGTGGATAGCACATCCCCATAATAATGAAGATGTTGTACATGAGGATGAAAACCTTACATGGTTAGATATTGAGATTGCTGCAAGGATTGATGAAGAAGAAGGTCCACATACAAGGACAACATCAAAGAAACGTTGTTTAGGGAAGGGGAAAGCGGGTGCAACAAGTTCCACATTAGAGTCTATTAATGAGCTTCAAGTTGGGTCTGATGATACAACGGAGGACTCTGAGGGTGAACTTCCACTTGAGCAAGATGAGGATTCTGAGAGTGATGAATGAGTGAGGCTTGAGAGTTGTGAAAGGAATGTATTCATAGGCTTGTTAGCGTTATTTGGAAATGTTGGCTACTTATTTTCTTAAGGAATATTTGAATGTTGTAATAGACTTATTTACCTTACATTTATACATTTATATTGTGTTTGCTTAGCATTTCATTGATAAATTTTCATTATGGTGGATTTAATTAGTAGCAAAATCTCCATGAATTTGTTGATTACATCTTTGAATGATTAAAATTTATTTCAGTTACTTTGATTTAAAATTATTTAGTTATATTTGATAATTTGAGTGAATGAATATGTCATTATGTATGATTATATTTGTGTTTTTGACATTTTGTATAATAAATAAATTATAAATATATATTTTTTAAAAATATCACCTTAAACGCCTAGGCCATCGCCTAGGCGTTTGAGGCTGAGGCGACCCCCTGGTCGCCTCGGTTGCCTCTCACCTCTGACTACATAGGGTGAGATCTAGGCCAAGTCCTAACATGTTATACCAACCCCATCGGCCTTGAGCAATGTTAATTACATTGCTCTAACGAGTGAAAACCCTTGATTTATTGCATACAGTGATGCCTAAATAAAATCAACCGCAAAAATATGAGTCTATTAATGAAAGCATAATTTGTGTTGATCCCAAAAGCTTTACTATAGCCTATGATACGTTTTGGACTAAGGTAAACTGTGGGTTATAGGAGTAGTACGGGTTTGAGGTGTGTTTGTGTTCTAAAGGACTGGGGTGGCTTTAAAACCACGGGGTATACTTCTAGGTCACTTTAAGTGTTTGTGGGGTCAAAGGATATTTTGATCATCTTGGAAAAGTTTAAATATTTAGTGTGTTTTAAGTGATTTTTACTGTTTTTAGGATTTTTTTTGCGATTTGAATGATTTTTTAGTGTGTTAGGGGTATTTGATAATTTGGAACATCTTTTAGCATTTTGAGGGCCTTTAGGGTGTATTAAACAGTTGTTACATTTTTTTTATATTTCTATGTGATTTTTAAGGATTTTTAGTGTCTTGTGGGTATTTTGGTAATTTTGACCATCTTTTAGGATTTTGAGCGTGTAAGGATTTTTTGTAATTTTAATGATTTTTTATGCATTAGGAGTATTTTGATAATTTTGACGACCTTTTAGGGTTTGAAGGGCACCCGGTCACATGATGGAGAAGGGTCATGAGAGAGAATCCTTTGGTCTCTCTATCCATCACATTCCTACTGAATTGGGGGGCCCAGTTGAACCTCCTCTTGAAAAATGCTTATGATAGCATACTAGTTTACCTTGCCCACAAGAGAGGGCATACAGACTCTAGGAGTTACCAAATGAAGTGATAATACATCTTCACTGAACCTTACTTTTCTCTGATTGGCCATGTCATTATAATAGATGACACTGCAGCTTCTCTCTTAGAGAGAATAACCTTTACCAGACTTTTGGCAAATTCTACGAACGCCTTGGTTGAGGTTCCCAGAATACCTGATATAGAAGCATTTTGCCAATAAAGCATGATTAGAACTCCGAGTCTCCACAGTTATTTTTTCAATAAAGCTTTATTCAGACTGGCAACAGCCCTACTCTATCTTTTCTTTTGCACACCCTTTTCCACCTTATCCAATGTCCTTGCTGTTTTCCAGGTTTTCAGGCAGGCTCGAGCTCGGCTTGACCCACACATGTCTAGAAGTGGGCTTTAAAGCCCCTAGCCTAACCCTGATCTCCCTCTTTTGTGAAGGTGGAAAAAAAAAATCCCCAGTTATTTTCATATAGGGCTTGGGCTTGATGGGCCTCAGCCTGTAGGCTCAGAAGTGGGCTATAAAGCGCTTACCCTAAACCTAATCTCCCATTGCCACCTCCTTGTGCTGACCCCCAAATTCCCACAACTCTTTCCTCCTCTGGGTGTTTATCTTTACACCTTTACTCCTATTCTCCTCTCTTTCCTCGCCCCTTAGGACTTGCAATCAACTATAGCAACGGTGACCGCAGCACTGCAATTGGGGCCATCACCCCTAATCTGGCTAAGCCCTGCTCAGCTTCAGCACAAGCACACCCCTAATCTTCACTAGAGAAGAGCTGCTTATGCCTCATCTATGATGTTTCCAAAAATCTTCTCATCTTCATTGTTGCTGAGGTCACGATCTTACAGCAGCCATTTTGGAGCTGTGGAAACTAACAGGTCCATAATCAGATGAAAATCAGGCTGCTTTTCTTCAGAGGACAACCAGAAATTTAGGATTTTAACATTTTATGGCTGAATGATTTCGTTCCAATTCCCTTTACTGCTGCTTGAGTTAGTTTTTACACCCATAAAGAAGATATTCTTTTGAACTGTTTGTCTGGTGATGACCGCCATGTTCCTCCTAAATAAAGGTTTATAATGTTGAAGGGCATCAGCCCTGAAACTATGGAAAATGGGCCTGCTTTAACCAACATTGGATAGCGAGGAACGGCACGGCTCTGCAGATGGCCCAGCTGAGATACGAACTATGTCAACTCTCTGGACCATATCTCAGCATTTCTCTCTCTCTCTCTCTCTCTCTATATATATATATATATATATATATATATATATATAAGCCTGTGGTGATGGAAACAACCTTAGAGGGGATAATTGAATATTTAAAATTTTATGTCAAATTTTATTTTTTTAAAGATGGGGATGAGGTGGATTAGGACTGTGCGGTTAAACCACACCACCGTAGCAAACCGCGCCATATATATATAAATCGGCGTAATCAAAGTTACCAGAATCATCTTGCAGTCATTTTTTTTCCTGCAGATGCTTGGTTTCTTTTCTTCTAGTTTTGGTTTGGGCCATTGCAGGTCACCATTTATTTGTTGGGTGTTTTCGTTTTTAGTTCATCTCATCTACTTAATTTTGGAAAACTAGAAAGCCTTAATTTTTGTTGAAATCGCCAAGGCATGATGCAAATTAGATTATGTTTCGTGTGCATATTAATGGACAACTGTCCACCTCCCCTGTGTGTTCCCCCAAGATTGTGTTAATCATTTTGATAGAGTTAACTATATTTATAACTCTTTCTTTTCATAGCTTCATGCATACATCAAACGTTGAAACACATCTGAATTGGCTGATCATGGTTGCCACTGGCCAGGTACAATACCTGCTAAGGTTCTACTGCAGCTGACGACTGCTTTCAAGGAAGGGGGATTACGTGATAGAAATGGCAACTTTTTGTACAAAGGTCAAATGCACAAATGTGATGTCCCTGTCCTAGCGCTCGCTGGAGATGAGGATCTCATTTGTCCACCTGAAGCTGTATATGGTAACATCTGCTTTTTATTTTCTAGAAACCTTGCCAATACCAACCAGCATACTTGCTGTTCAACATGATGTCTCACCCACCGTTTTAAAATCTGTGCGCTTGTTATGGCCATGAGCAGAAACTGTCAAAGTAATGCCACAGCATATGGTTTCATACAAAGTATTTGGAAAACCAGATGGGCCTCATTATGCTCATTATGATTTAGTTGGTGGACGTCTGGTATGCATTTTAGATCCAGAGTTAATCTATTTTACTTGTGCTCTTACTGCTAGAATACCCGTTTAAATTTGGTTCTCCTTGTTCAGGCAATCGATGAGGTATATCCATGTATAGTAGAGTTCCTTTCCTCCCACGATGCTGTCTCTTTATGTGAAGGTTCAGATTGATGGATTCACACAGAAAACACATGTTTACGGGTTAACAGTCATTGTTGTACTTTTCACATGCACTGATTAGGATTAACCAACGTGTGTGAAGCGAAAGCCTTGCAATTTGTCTTACTGTAAATTTTCTATTTAAACTCATTTGATTTTTTATCCACCATAATTCTGGTGGTGCAAATTGATATTGTAGTCAGACTGAATAATGCCTTGACATGTATAGTTGTATGTGGAAGCTTTTTACTAGTAAACGACTGATCCATATTTGTTTCTCAGTCTTTGTTCTTTCCTTTCCTCTGGTCCTGCACTAGACATA
Source organism: Zantedeschia hybrid cultivar (assembly GCA_030544215.1). Classification (NCBI taxonomy): domain Eukaryota; kingdom Viridiplantae; phylum Streptophyta; class Magnoliopsida; order Alismatales; family Araceae; genus Zantedeschia; species Zantedeschia hybrid cultivar. The sequence continues at coordinate 55,026,231 of JARZZO010000004.1, forward strand.
ATTTGTTGGTGCCGACTCAAAATGAAAAGAATATGCATCATATATTCCTTCTTGTGTCCAACAACATCCTCTTATTACCCACCTCGTCCATGCTTGGGTTCAAAGACAAACGGTAAGACAATGCACAGCAGCTAATGCACATGGCATGAAATTTCCAAAAAATGAGGGGTACTTCGACTTTGGTCTCGTTCCTTTTTTCTAAAGACTATATGGCAGTTTTGTTACCTGGCTTTTCACTACATGTCAAGGCTGAGTTGCAAACCCTCCCTATAAATTACCATGAAGGCATTGTTGAATGTTAGAAAGTTTGACAGCCCATCAATGTTAGAATGTTGAATGGTGAGAGAGGGTTATTGTGAGAGATGGTGAGAGAGAGGGTTCCTGTGAGAGATGGACGTGAAGTGGGTGAGAGAGAGACTTTGTCTGAGGATAGGGAGTGGAAGGTTGTGCAGAGGAAAGGACAACAACGGGCTCTTGGTGACAAGAAGACTCAGGTTCGCCTTCCGGTGAACAAAGACTCTTGTATTAGGTGCCTGGAGATTGGACACTGGGCCAAGGATTGTAAGCAGAATGTTCGTTGCATCCTCTGTAATGAACAGCGTCATAAGAGGTCCTCTTGTCCCCTCCAATTTCGCAAAGGCCCTGTCCCCTCTTTAGGGGTGCCTAAGCTTTCGCAAGGTAGGATCTCAGTCCCGTGGTCGCCTACAGTTGCAGGGGCTCAATCGTGGTTGGAAGACTTCTTGGTTGTGTCGGTTTCGAAGGAATCTTCCAAGTTGAGCTCAATGGAGGCTTCCAAGGCTTTGATGGAAGCTCTCTGTCAGCTCTGGTCAGAAATTGATAGCTGGTGGATCAGGGAGGTGGACCAGTGTTCTTTCCTGGTCAAAAGTCCTCATGCTGATTGGTTACACCCTGCTATCAAGATTCTCAGAGATTGGCGCAGCAGAGTGGTCTTTAGATGGTCACCATGGTCTGTTTTGTCTTCAACATTTCCTGTTTCGCAAGGACGAAAAGTGTGGATAAGGCTTTTTGGTATCCCATTACATGTGTGGAATGGGGAGACATTCCAGGCAATCTCTTCAAGCTTTGGTCTGCTCAGGGAAGTTGATCCTCGATCTTTGGATGGCTCTTTCTTCCTTTTTGCTCGGATTCAGGTGGAGGTTTACTCGGTGGAAACTATTCCTGACAGAATTCTAATTCATGTTGCTGGGAGAGATGTTTGGGTGAAGTTGGTGAAGGAGATGCCTTTAAACTCCAATTCATAAAAGTCTTCTGATGTGGACTGGTCCTAGGTTGAGGTTGTAGCGGAATATAAGAACTTTCAGAGGAAAAGACAAGACTCTGTTCTGCTCCGACTCGGGGCATCCATGCCTCTTCTTCCGAGTTGACTGAGTCATTCCCGGTGACTCAACAGGTTGGGAGGTTAAAGAAGACTCAGGGTCTGGTGGAGAAAGGGCCTCACCGACCGTCTAAGGCGTCGATTCAATTTTCTCCTCGAGCCATGCAAATGCATGGTAATTTGGTCCCTGTGTGCCAACGGGCGGCTGAGGAGGTAAATGGGCAATGTTGGGATGTGGCACTGTTCGAGGCGAGGGCGGCAGGGTGGCTTTCTTCGAGTCCCAAGATTCCGGTAGTCGGGTTCCTGTATGGGCAAAAGATGGATCTTTCAGGTAGGGAAGATGAACAGTTCAGGGCTGGTGGATCCTTCCCGGTACTGTTCGATCAACTACTGGCGGGGGGCTTGCCAGATCCTGACTTAAAATCGGACCGGCCGGTTCACAATAACTCTGAGTTCCGATCCTTTGTTCCTGACCGTAAGCTCCCCGTGAGCCGTAGTCCTGTTCTTCGACCGGCCTGCGTCCAGCGAATTGTTCATCGTCTTCTTCCTGCGTCAGGGATGTTCAAGGCGTCTGATGACGATTCTTCTTCGCTGCAGACGGGCGTCGGGGCGGTTTCTCTGGAGGAGTCTGAAGCTCTTGTTAACTATTACCCACCTGAAGAGGTCCCAGGTTACTCCAACCTCAGTGACTCTTCGGTAGATCTTCTGAAGCAGAGAGAGCCCTCTACGGTGACTACCGTGGAGAAGCAAGTTCTGGTAGCAGAGCATGAGATGGAGGGTCTTCTTCTTGCCAGGGTTCCTGAGGCTTTGGCGATCCAATTGCCAAGGAATTCTGTACATGGGAATTCCAGAGAAAATTCTTCCAAAGCTATCGTACCCTATTCCTCAAACTCAGTTGTGGGGTTTGAACATTGGGTGGAGGACATCGTGGACTTTGGCAGAAAAGTTGGTGTATCTTTTCAAGGCAAAGAAGTAGTCATTAGCTTCATCAAGAGGCTTAGACGTTTTGAGGCTTTGCAGAGAGAGGAAAGGGGTTGGTGGGGGAGTCAAAATAGGGAAGAGAGAAGTCAATTTCATTAACCAAAATGAAATTGTTGACTCCCTAAGGCCTAAGAAACAGGGGGGCATGAATTCTTTGTAATGTTGCTGTGCTCTTGGAACATTAGAGGCCTTAATGGGGATATGAAGAAAAGGGCGGGTGGGACCTTATTAAGACTCATAGATTGGATTGTGTTTGTCTGCAAGAGACCAAAATGGAAGCTGTGGATGGACATGTGATCAAGCAAATCGGAGGATCCTTGTTATCAGATTGGGTCATATCTCCTGCACAAGGCAATAGTGGGGGACAACTTATCATCTGGAATGGCAGCAAGTTTAAAGGTAGCATTTGTGATAAGGGCTTATTCACTATTTATGTTATCTTTAATGCAGAGGGTGGCTCAGAGTCTTGGTTGTTACCTCTGTTTATGGCCCTCACTCTCAGCAGGGAAGGACAGATCTTTGGCAGGAATTGAACAGGCTAGCCTTGCTATTTCAAGGATTATGGTGTATTACTGGTGACTTCAATTGTATTAGATATCCTTGGGAAAGAACCGGCCGTCATAGTTGGTCTTCAGATATGGAGAGTTTTGGAGAATGGATTTCTTCTTGCGGTATGGTGGACCTAGAAATTCCGAATAAGAAATTTACTTGGTCTAATCTACAGTTGAATGGTATACAATCAAGGCTGGACAAAGTGCTGGTTTCAGGCAGTTGGACTAATAAGTTTCCTGAATCTCATGTTTTGGGTCTAAACAGGCTGGTTTCAGATCATATTCCTTTATTGCTGAGGACTAGGGAAGTGAAAAGAAAGCCTAAAGTATTTAGGTATGAATTAGCTTGGCATACTTACGAGGACTTTAAGGGACTGGTCGCACAGTGGTGGAAAGAGGAGGAATCCTCTAATCAGGCAGTTGTTTCATTTTCCAATAAATTGAAAAGGGTGAAGTCATGTATTAAATCATGGTGTGCAGCAACTTCTGGGGCAGCATCCTTTATTAGGCAACAGATTTTACAAAAAATTGAAGGACTGGAGGTGAGAGCAGATGCGGTTGGGCTATCGGAAAAAGAGAACAAAGAGTTGGCTGAATAGAAAAAGGAATACAATATGTGGCTGAGAAGAGAAGAAATAAAGTGGAAGCAGAGGTCAAAAGAACTTTGGCTTAGAGAGGGAGACAAGAATACAAGATTTTTTCATGCAACTGCTTGTGCCAAGAAGAGATCGATGAAAATTGATCATGTGAGAATTGAGAATTGTGTGATGGAGCATGAGGAAGAAACTAAGAAAATATTTGTGTCCTATTTTGAGAATTTGTTTAAGATGAGTGGTGGAGACCTCATCTTCAAGAGGGGGTTTTATCTAAAATCAAAGAGAATCAGGCTAATGAGATGTGTGCTCACTTTACAGAAAAGGAAGTCAAACTAGCAATTTTTAGTATGGAAGCAAATAAATCACCGGGCCCGGATGGTTTTTCTATGGGTTTTTATCAATATTTCTAGGATATCATCAAAGATGACTTAATGAAGGTGATGAGAGAGTTCCATGAAAGGCCACTGAGCATTAGAAAATTCAACTCCACTTTTATTGTTCTAATTCCAAAGAGGGAAGGTGTTGATTCTGTGTCTGACTATAGGCCTATCAGTCTATTGAATGGATGCTATAAGATTATTATCAAAGTTCTTGCTAATCGACTAAAGATTGTGCTTAAGGAGGTGATTAGTTCTAATCAAGCAGCATTCCTTAAGAACAAATACATTTTGGACTTTTTGTCAGCTCATGAAGCCATTGTCTCTCAGAAAGGCAGTAGAAAGGAGGGTGTGTTAGTTAAACTGGATTTTGAAAAAGCTTATGATCGGGTCAGTTGGTCGTGCATTCAAAAGACTTTTGGGGCCATGGGTTTTAATCATAAGTAGATTGGGTGGATCATGAGTTGTATATCCACTGCTAAATTCTCTATATTGATTAATGGTGAAGCTTGTGGATATTTCAATAGTTCGAGGGGGCTGAGACAAGGAGATCCTATGTCTCCTCTGATCTTTATCTTAGTTGGTCAGATTTTCAGTACCCTATGGGATAGGGCGGTAGCACAAGGGCTGGTTGATGGATTTTCTGTGGGAAGAAGTGGTTTTGTGCTGTCACATCTTCAGTTTGCAGACGATACGCTGTTGTTCTCTTCTGGAAAGGATGCTATGCTTAGAAATATGAAGAAGTTACTGACACTTACTAAAGCCATTATAGGGTTGGCCATTAACCTCCGGAAATCTGAGGTGGTAGGAATTAACTTGGGCTAGGAGAGAATTCAGGTAATTGCTGAGACATTGAAGTGTAAGGCATCCTCTTTCCCAATTTCTTATCTAGGCCTTCCTTTGTCTGATGTTCAATGCAAAGTCAGAGATTGTGATGACCTCATTAGAAAGTTTGAGCAGAGAATGGAAGGATGGAAAGCCAAATTTTTATCAGCTGGAGGTAGATGGGTGTTATCCAAATCAATTCTATCCTCTTTGGCAATATATTATCTGTCCATATTCAGAATCCCGAAAAAGGTAGAGAGAGTATTAGAATCTAAAATAAGTCTCTTTTTCTGGGATAGAGGGAAGAGAGAATCTAGATCCTTGCATCTTATAGCATGGGACAAGGTGTGTCGCAGCAAGAGTCAAGGAGGGGCTGGTTTGGTGAAGATTGGGACTTTTAATCAAGCCTTATTGGCCAAGTGGATTTAGAGGATGGGGGAGGAGGAAGATACTTTGTGGATCAAGATCATTAGGGGGAAATATTACCATGGTACATCTAGGTGGAATTTGTACCCAATATCTTTGGCTAATATGTCCCCTTTATGGAGGAACATTATTAAGATGACTGAATTGATTGCTCCTTCTACTTCTTTTCAAGTTGGTAATGGATCCTCAGTCAGATTTTGGGAAGATAGGTGGATTTCCTTTCAGCCCCTGGCTGCAGAATTCACTAACCTATTTCTGATTTCTGAAGATAAAAACAAAGTTGTTTCTGAGTTGTATTCATATGGGCAGTCCAATCCTTGGAATTTGACATTTAGAAGAAACCTTACAACTCGGGAAACTCAAGAATTGGTGGCTGTACTGAATACCATTCAGAATATTGAGTTATAGAGAAACTGTGTTGATACAAGACTTTGGGTTTGGAACTCTAAAGGATTATTTTCTGTTAATGCTCTGTTAAGAGTTATTAATGACAGTGGTGTTAGAGTGTCCTGGGAACATATTGTTTGGTCCAAATTTCTACCTTATAAGATCAACCTCTTCCTTTGGAAGATGGCTTTGGGAAGGTTACCCACGATGGACAGACTCAGAAGGTTCTGGCCAGTGCAGAAATTCAACTGTATTTATTGTGGAAGATTTATTAAGGAGGTTGATCATTTGTTTTGTCACTGTGGAATTGTCTATACTTGGTGGTTGTCTTGTTGCAGATGTCTCAATGTCACTTGGGAGGAACCCCTTTCAACTCTTCTTATGCCGGATGTTTGTGCCCTTTCACAGATGAGAGGGACCTATGGTCAATCATTCTTCCAACATTTTTGTGGGGAGTGTAGACTGAAAGGAACTTCAGAAGATTCAGGAATGAGTTTGCTAGCTTTTATTACATCTTGGGTAAGATTGTTAAATGGTTTTTGACTGGGGAATAGCTGCAAGATTAGTGGTGGATCCAAAGTTCTCTCCTCTTATGTCTAACTTGCAACAGTGGTTGAGAACGTATGGCTGAGTCTGTAACTTTGTTGCCTTTTGTATATAATATCTTATCTTTTGGATAAGATATAATGGGGGGAGGGCTCTTTGGAGAAGGGGTTTTAACATTGTAGTGGACCTGTGGGTGTTTTTTGAGAGTTGTCTTGCTCTCTGTTGTACATATTATAATTTCTTTTAATGAAATTGTGACCTATTGGTCACCTTCCAAAAAAAAAAAAGTTTGACAGCCCATCGTTATTGTCCTGTTTGTACACGTTCGTTATTCATCAAGGTTCTTGAGACCTCACAAATTGTTCTAGATTTTCAACCGTACGCATAACCCAACAAATGTTTGATTGAGTTAATGTTTCCATCGTATTTTTTAAGGTATAGTCCTATGAATTTCAGTGTTCATGTATGTACGCTTTACAACAACGGAGACAGAAAAATAATACTAATCTCCCATTTTGGCAATGGAATAAGTGGGTGGAAAAGTTTGGATGTGTTTTTTTTTTGTTTGTCATGTAATCTTAGATGCTAGAATATCATTTGGTAAGTGAAATATGCGAAGGTTGAAATAATCCATTAAGGACAAAATAACTAGATTTTCATTTCAAGGTCTTCCTTCATGTATCCAGACCTCGTGCAAAAAATTTTCCTTCTAACCTTCTTTTGTCAAATAGAAAATTGACTAACACAGTAATCTAGACGGATATCCTTTCCACATCTATCTGGTTGCCAGAGGGCACCGATGAATGATTCAATGGACGTGCATAAAATATGTGATTCAGGATAGAAAATAAAAAACTACACGGCGTTTAGGAAATTAAATAAAAGCTGTATATTTATATGGTCATCAATCAGATTGTTATTAATCGATTCCGATTATGGTGTTTCACCCTAGTTGGGGACATGTTCTACCGAGGACAGGTGAACGCCCCCTCACCGGAGAAGGGAAACATCCCGTCTCGGAGAGTAGGAAACCTCGAGAGGGGAGGAACAACCGTTTTATCCCTCCGTCTGTGAAATTTAAAGGGGTACACATTTTTTTTTTAGATCTTAGTGCAAGGATAAAAACATTATTTGTAATCGAATAATTTTAGATATGGGCAAAAATATTATTATCAATCTTCAAACTAATTATCTGATTAGCTATCCTTTTTTCTGCTAAATTTAGCTGCTGATCATATCTTATGTACTACTCTTATTTTTCATTTATTTATAAATGAAATCTTAATCACACGTCCAATTTACTGCATGCTCTATCATCATGACAGGCTCTGCGGAAACGTACAGTTTTTCAGCAAAAAAAGGAAAAGAACACTTCTAAATATCCATTTAGTAATTTTCACAGGCAGCAACCCAAAGAATAGAATATTTAACAAAGTAGTTCTGCCTATATAGCAGATTGGGAAGAAAGGCGTCCACGTGAGCTGGAATTATTTTTTAGAGGTTCCTTTCGATGTCTGGGTGATGAGATCTGAATCTAATGCTAGCCAATTTTGACTAATGTTTACTGCACTACTGCAGGTGTAAATAGGTTGATGTGGATTGAGCCCTCTAATCTCTTTCAGTTACCTAGAGAGCTCACATGGGAATCGTCTCCTCCATTAAATGCCCACGGTATCCATGTGTCAATGCACATAATTATGTCAGATTCAAAAATAAAAATAAAATAAATTAGCTGTCAGACTATTTTTTTAGAGAATAAATCGTGCTTTCGAGAACATGATCAGATTTTCAAGAACATTATACTCTGAAAATTTCTTCAGAACATCATGCTCTCAAAAGCATGATCGTGCTCTCAAGAGCATATGTAATACTCTCCTAAGAATGTTTTCAAAAGTCTCAAGATGCTCTCAAGAACTTGAAGATGCTTTCGAAAAACTAATTTGACGGACAAAACTTCTTCTTTTTTTTAATCTAACACCTTCATGTGTGCTGACTCGTCGATAGACATTTAATGAGGGGGGAAATTTCCATGTGGACTCTCCAAGTAAACAAAAAGATGTTGGAAGACTCAATCCATCTCAACCCATTTACACCAGCAACAGTACAACAAGCATTTCTCGGCCAACTTTTCATGAGATGGCAAATGTGGGGTACCCTCGTATCTGTATCTCCCTGGGCAGAAATCTATAATGACTGTTTGAAAATACTCGAGCGTTCTTGCCCACTACAAGTGGTGCCAAACACACTCCTAATAGTACTTTTTTAAAGTGCAAGTAGATGGGTTTAAGGTTTTTGCATTAAAACACATGATGATTTTCAAATATTTTCCAGCTTGATTTTTCAACATCTTCCTAGGACCTTGGATTGACAAGAGATTCTTTGTTTTTCCAACGGTTTTGCGAACAGCAAGCTATCCTAGGAAACGCCAGAAGTTCTTAGTGTGTTGGCGAGACACGAATGCATATAGATTATCATGAATATGTAAATGCACCCATGAAAGAAAGAGAATATAGCATTTCTATGAGTAATTCTATCTACGACTTTATATCAGTGATTGAATAAGACATGGTCCGGCTTCTCTCAAAAGAAAAGAAAAAGAAAAAAGACTTGGTCCAGCTGCTGTAGCATGTAGACTCCCATAGGATTTCATTTTTAATAAAAAAATTTACACCTAGCAAGTTAACAATAAGGACTTTGCATGGGGCTTCCCTGGATCACATTCATCACACACCTTGATCATGTTTTATTAATGTATGGAAAAATCACACCTCAAGATCTCGGGCGTGCAGAAAAGATTTAAAAAAAAAAGTGGGGCGGTGATTGGCTTACTAACGTCAGGTCCAATAACGTTAGGAGTGTTTTACATGTAGGCGAGTTCTACAAGGTGTTTTTCATATACAAATGATTCTTCAAGGAGTTACATGCAAAAAGGACAAAAAGGATCCACTCTTCAAGTGATCTGCCATTCATCTGGTTTATGCAGCAAGAAGTCTCATTAATTCGTAACTAGACAAAGTTTGCATATTACCAACAAGAAATTGCATGGATAAACAAAAAGCTCCTTCAGTCAAAAACCACAATTATGTCAACAAAAAGCATTGAAAGGCTGACCAACCCTCCTAAGAGAAACAGCATTGTTGAATCTAATCTATTGCAAAAGCCATTAGAAATCTTTAGAGATCGAACAACTTCCAAGGCAAATATCGGAAAACAAAAAACATAGGCTTTTGAGTGTCAAAATTTTTTCTGGATATCATTCTCACCTATCCATGGCTGCTTGCTTCCATCCACGCTGCACTTAAAAATTTGGCATATAAAGAGGAAAGACGAACCAAGCTACGGGGAAAAGATATAGGTGACTTTTCCAAGGGACGGCAACTCACTACAGGGCCAGGCAAAAGGAATCACGAGTAGAAGGAATCAAAGCTTCCAGCTCCTTTTTCTAAACGAATGTAAATATGGTCTTTGAGGATTATTTATGCACCAAAAGCTATAGAGAGGAATGGTGAATCAGATCTGCAATTTCTTTTTCAATCTAATGCAGAAAGGTATTATACAATTAAGTTTAGCTTCTAGCAGCAGCAGTCTTACATACAGGGCATACATTCTTCTGGAGAAGCCACTGCCTTATGCAGTACATATGGTAGCAATGACCACATCCCAGTTTCCCCACCTCATCATTTACCTTGTATTCCTCCTGGAGATTACATTTAAGCAAAAAAGAAATCAAGTGATCGATGTTAATAATGTTAGTATTAACAAACTTAACTATATAAAATATCAAAATGAACTAACTGAAAGGCCAAATGCATTTGCAGAGAGCTTACTTGACAAATACTGCACATCCGTTCCATTTCAGTAGAGAATTCTACAAGGGGGCCATAGAAAAAAGAACGCTTCATCTTCCTGAGACACTGGAAAATCTCTTCTTCTCTCAACCCCATATTCACATTGCCGATCTTATCACCTAGCTCAAGCAGTTCCTATTGGGAAAGAGAAATTCCCTGAGTGTCATCGCATAATACTAGACAAATAAATAGAATGAATAGCTAAGAAAAGGAAAAGCACCTCGTATGTCATATTATCAACATCCAGCCGCCAATCCCTATGTCGATCATGCACGCCCATTCCAGCCAACAACAGTCTACTTTGGAACATCATGATCTGCAACCAACAGCAATCAGATATGCTTGCCTGTCAGCATCTAAAGATATTCATAACAAGATTTAACCTACCAATGTTAAATATAATGCACAAAGAGAACACACTTAAATTCAGCATGGATGCCAGAACTAGCCAATTTCACTCTAATAGATTCCTTTGCTGACAATACCGTGCCCTTAAACTATAAAACTTATTGTGGAAAAAGAGATTAACAACAGTCAGATAATGATGCATTCTCCAAACTGTTTAAACACATCTGATGTTAACAAATTAGTTTTGATATGCAAATTACTCAAATGTTGATCAATGTTATCCGTAGGTATGTTCACAAACTAAAGTAAAACAAAAGGAAAAGGTACACAAGGGGCCTTACCAAATAGGAACTCCAGACAAGGTAGGCAATGACAATGACCAAGTTCCAACAAAATAATAATTGCCTTCACTTTAAGGAACTTCATTTCTCACGAGCATCCATTAATAGTAACAGGGTACTAACATTGTAAACATGCATGAACCCATTAAAAAAAGAGTTGGGTTTCTCTCAGTACACCTACTGAGGTAAGTCAATCGGTACTGAGTGGAAGCCCCCAAATATTTGCATAAAAGCCCCTCATGTGGAATCAAAATGTTCTGTGTAAAGGGATTTTTATGCAGGAATCAAAAAAGTTCCGTGTGAGGGATTTTTATGCAAGTGTTCCTTGCAGTAGTGACTGAGTTTCCTCAGTCGGTGTACCAAGAGGAACTCAACTCTTTCAAAAAAAAAAAAATCATTGACAAATTGTCATACGCATTTGATCTTTTCACTATGCTTATAGGGTGTTTGGTTACATTATAATGCAACATTTTTTTACAAATATATATTTTTATAGTAAAAATATATTAAAAGGGGTGTTTGGTTACACTATTAAAATATATTTTAATAGCACTCTTAACTCACAAAACATGATAAAATAAAAAAGAGGGGACCCTGTTTTGTTTTTTGTCACAATAGCACGAATGAAACCCTCCACCTGTCCTCCCCGCGCCCACCCCACCCCCTAGGTCGGACCCAATTGGCTCTCCCTCCCCACCGGCTGATCCACCACCGTCGTTGCCATCGCTGGCCATCATGCGCGCCCTCGCCATTGCCAGGCATCGATGGGTCCCCGATCCTGGCTGTTGCCTTCTTCCTCATTCACCATTACCCTAGTAATCCTCATGTTTGTCTCCCTCCTCTGTGCCGCCGGTGGTCAACTGTACAAAATATGTAGAAGCGACCGCAATTACGCCGCCAACAGCACCTACGCCAGCAACCTCCGCCGTCTCCTCTCCTCCCTCGCAGCCAATGTCCCCGACGCCGGCTATTACGCAGACGCGGTGGGCGATGTTCCGGACAACACTGTCTACGACGTCGCCCTCTGCAGGGGTGACGTGGATGCCCTGTCGGACTTGCGTGGAGACCGCGGCGAGGGACGTGGTGGAGGCGTGCCCGTACAAGAAAAATGCAGTTATTTGGTATGACAACTGCCTCCTCCGCTACACAGATCAGTGGTCCTTTCCGTCCAACTCGGGAAGCCACAACATCGTTTCCATGTGCAACATACAAAACATCACCGCTCCCCTGGTCACTGTGTTCACACGGCGGCACCTCGAGCCTTTCATCAACACTGCCGGACTAGACTCTTCTTCCCATTCCCACTGCCACAGTTCCTGTCGATCAACGTAGCTGCTTACGACGAATGAAGCATAGTTGCACGGTGTAAGATTTTGATGCTCATGGGGATACACAGGTGCGCCCACCACTTGCTCGATGAAATTCTTCTTACAGCATACATACAAATCTATGGTTGTGCCTCCTTAAACACGGAGATGGGAGCTCATAGGAGAAGAAGCTACCGTCCTCTACCGGGCACCAACAACAGATTGGCAACAGAGAACCAGCACGTGGTGGCCGACATCGAGGTGGCCATGGTGGAGAGCCATGACAACCAGTGCTATTCCGGTGGGGGCCCAAGCAGTTGCTGAAGCTAGTGGCAGGCTGCAGGTACTCCGCCTTGGTCCTCAGCATTCTCCAATCAACTATGTAATCTTTTTAAAAATTATAATGTTCTTGCCAAACATGATAATATATGCATTTTATGATTTAAAAGTCATAGTACTTTTATTTTAATATAATTTTTTGTAATAAAACTATATAAAATATTATAATGCAACCAAGCACCCTATTAGCTATGTTTGGTAATACACACTATCAGAATTACTTTAACAGACCTTTTCGCAAATAACTGCATATGTCAACTATTTTCCATAAGAAAATAAAAAAGTAACAAAACATATTAGTAAAAATCATCTTCAGTTCCTATGGAAGGTAGAAATGAGGAAAATAAATCATTGGTGAATGGATGCTTTTGGCCGAAAATGGAGTGTAACGGTGGGAGTGAATTTTCTAAATCCATGAATGCCTAGGACCTCTTCATATCTGGGAATAGGATTTTTCACTTTTTTGAAAGTGGTAATACCACATTTTCATTGTTAGAATGCCATGTGTGTACGCTAGTGTTATGTGTATCATTTATTGGGTATATAGGACTTGAATATTATGTTTGGATGCAGTGATTCACACTATATTAGTGTATGCCCCATTGACTCTTGTATATATTGGGCCATTGCCCCCACCAATAACACAGAAAGCATTCCTTTCACGTCCACTCTTCACATGATATCGGAGCAAGGTCACCATCTACGATCATCATTGGGTTTGTAGCAGATCACAGAATTTTGATGTGGCCGACATGTGCTCCCTGTGTATTCAGCATGACCACAATTGCTGCTTCCTAGGGTAGCAAGTGCAGCCTTCGTTGCTACATTATGCTGCCTCGCTTTATCGCAACTGCCACACGCAACTATAGCTCACAGTCGATGCTTGCACCAGCTGTTCTATCAGTCTGCTCTTGTAGATGGCTTCCACAGTGCTCATTTCCTTTGCACTATCTAATCACCTTTGTCAGCGACACATGAGTATCTGTAGCCACAGAAAGTCCATTTCTTCATATATATAACAAAAATGATTGCTGCAATGGGGGCATTGCAGCACTGCTGCAATGCCGCCCACCAGCTGTCCAATCAGCTTTGATCGGATGGCTGCAGCAACATGTACATTTTTTTTTTCTTTTAAAACCCAGGGGAGTGGGGGAGACCCTAAGTAAGCCATTTGTACTGTATGATCTTTGATTGGAGGGCCCCAAAATTTTTTTTAAAAAAAGACAGTTCTTTTTGTTTAATTTTTGAGTTTGATCGGACGGTAGGGATGGCTCCTTTAGGGTTGCCCCCACCCAATGGGTTTTTTTTTTAAAAAAAATGAAAAAAAAAAACACTCGTTGCTGCAGCCGGCTGATCAGCAGCTGCTGGGCAGCATTGCAGCAAGCATTTCTCTATATATAAAGGTTGCTTGACATCCTGATCATGGTGGCACCATCCATTTCTTCATCTGGCATGCCATTTGCAAGGGTGGGTGAGGGTTGCCTTCCAAGTCCCCATTTCCATACATCAACTATATTTTACCTATCCAGATTCAGTATGCTAATTGCACGAATTCAGCCTATTCATCTGTTCTGTGCTCCATTCAAGGATAAAGGGGACTGTTGCTGTCAAATGGCAGACTTCTAATTTTGTCATGCCATATACCATTAAGGGGTCTCTCAATATATTGATTGCATTGATGTAGCCTATGTCTTCATCTGGATCTTTGTTTGAGAATTTAGCAGACCTTCCTTCTACTAACTAATTCACTTCCATTTTCTGTTGCACAGACAGTGACTTCTGTACCCCAGAATCTAGTTATATAACCAGGTAGGTCTAGCGCTTTTAGCTCCAGCGAGCATCCATCTTGCAGATATTGCAGATGGTGGGAATATCTTATGGAGGACTGCCTAGGGCATGCTCAAAGCTCAGGTACTCCATGCCCCATACATATTGTTATTGATTTGAAGACTGCATCCACTTATGACAATCTCCTCTACTTCTCCAGCGGTGGCTCTAGATTTAGCTCAACTGTTCACTCAACAGGCTCGGTTCACGACTTAACTTCAAGAGATTTAGCGGATGCTTCACTCAGCTAGTTTATTAAATGATCCTCTTTCCTTTGCCATGTCAGCTTCACTAATCATTTTTCCCTAGAATCTAGACACTAGTGCTTCTCAACACATGACATTTCATGTACACCTCAATTCCCCTCTCACTTTGGTTGGAGAACTTGGAGCATCCTTCATCTACCACCTTCAGCCATCTTCTCTCCTCCCTCATATGATGTTGTTTTCCCCATTATAGATCCATGACATTGTAGACTTTGACATGTTTATGAACCATTTCTCAGGTCTCTGTTTTAATCTAGGGTTCCTGTTCCTGGCTCCTTTACACCCTTGCCTATGTGTACTAGCTATTAGCTAGCTAAACATTTAGCTCTTCTGTTCTTTCCTCAAGAATTTATTTCTGCCACACTTTTTAGCTAGGTGCATCCTATATTTGGGATCCAACTCTGCTATCCATATGACAAGATTTTGTTACCGTTCAGTTTTATTAATGACCTTTTTGTGTGGCAGTTTGATTCAAGAATCAAATTCTATCAAGTGCCTTTCATCCAAGATTTGTGATATTCTTTCCTCCCATGGCACCACAGCAATCTTATCCTTATAAGGAAATGGAGACAAGAAAGGAAGCATCACCACATTCGTGAGACTGCTCATGCTCTTACCTCTGGCTTTGCTCCTTTACTTTAGGCCAAAGTTGTACCCACTTTGATCAACCTCATCAACATCCCTCCTGCTTTTGCTCCCTCACGATGTTCCCCTAATTTGGACTTCTTTATTCCTTTACTCATCATCACAAATTGTCCATACCTTTGGTTATATATGCATTGTGCATCTTCCTCCCATAAATGCACTAAGTTTTCCACTCAAACTGCAAAGTCATTTTCCTAGTGTACAGCTTTCAGCATTAAGGTCATCACTATTATAATCCACTAGATTGGCACCTTTGGATTTCTTGTCATGTCACATTCTTTGGCAATGTGCCATATTACACTTGTCTGTCTTCAGCATGGATGGCAGTACCGGTATCGGTGGGTACCGGTACCGGCCCAGTATCGGCCGGGATCGGCCGATACCCTTTAAAGGTATGGTACCGGTGCCGACCGATACTAGTACGTACTGGCCTGTACGTATCGGTATCGGCCGGTACTGCCAACCATGGTCTTAAGATCTCTTAATCCTTCACAATAATCCTGTGCCTAAAATAACTCCTAGTCTTCCTACGATTTCAGATCCCTCTTTGCCCAGTGTAAAATTCATCACCATCTGCAAGCCTAGCACCTCTTCACTGCTTAAGCCTTCTTTTCCCTTGTTGAGTCTACTTCCAATCAGCCTATTGATTCTACTTCCTGTCCACTTCTTGCATCTGTCTCCTCAGCCAATTGAGTCCAACTCCTACTTACTCTCCCTCTTATTACTGAAGTCTATACTCATAGTCCCCGTAACTTCTTTGACTCTTCTGAGGTCCAAACTGATCCTCCATCCACAAGGGGGGGGGGGGGGGGGGGGGGGGGGGGGGCATCCCATGGGATTCTAGGAACACCACTTAAACGAACCACAAAAGGGCAAAGAAGAGTTAATCGCTAACCATCAGAAATTTCCAAAGCCCCATCAAATTAACGGACAAGATTTGGCATTCTTAAACCATCTTCATGCTAAATCCTAACCTTTCGTTAGCTTACGGAGTTCATGCTGGCGGCTGGGCAGCTCTATTTCTCATCTACTCAGATCTTTGGTTTCAATAAAAGTGATTATTAATTTTTCTCGGATGCAAGTTGCCCAATATTTGTATTCTGATTTTCAGCTTCGGAAACATGCCAAAGATAATCTCATTACAACCTCAAGTGATTTTTTTTTCACTTCTTCTGTTTTATTTATTATTATCATTTATTTTTTGTCGACCAAGAAAATGAGATTTCTTTTTGCTATTCTTTAGCTAATTTCAACCTGACAAGGTTGATCGGATCAAGGCAGAGTTTTTTTTTTCAATTGTTTGACTCGGATTTTGAGGTAAAAAATATACATCAAGTTTAGAAGAACCTAAGTGTTGCCCCTAAGGGAATCTGAGGCATTGAGGAGAGATCTGACGATTATAGCATACTCAAGAATACTATCAAAATATCAAAACAAAATTATAATAAGATGGAAAAAAATAAAGTCATCAAAGAACTACCTCTTGTATGACATTAGACTCAAAAATCAAGAGCAAATATTGCATGACTAGCATCCGTTCTAGAAGTTAGATAAACAAAAAAAAAAGTATTACAGTTGACTGACAAAAACTAATATAATAATTATTACTTTGATAAATTAAGATTCTCACTTGCCTTTATTTAACTTTAAGTTGGATGAATATAATATCTCTACTATGAACATTGTCAAAACCAAGCTTTGGAGTAAGATGGAAGATAAATTTGTTGCACATTGTTACTTATATTAAAAAAAATTACTGAAAATTTTAATGTAGACTCAATCATTGATTTTTTAGTGATACGAAGGAAAGCCGATCATTGTTTTAAGTGAATTTCATTTTTTTTCTTGTAGGAAGATATTCATTTCGTTTTTGTGATATTTATATGAATCCTTTACTTGGCCCCCCAAAGAAATTTTTTTGGCTCCAATACTGTCCATCGGGTGCTTCTCCACCTCTTTTTGGCCATGCTCTGCCCTCTATGGATGCAGCTCAATATTATCCTCGTTGGCATTGATGTCCTCCTGCCTTGGTTTTGTTATGGCTGATTTCTATTCTCCATAGTTTCACACCCATCTTGAGGTCATTCACACTCTATGTAGTCGTAGGCGTGAGGCGACCAAGGCAACCAGGGGGTCGCCTTAGCCTCAAACATCTAGGCGATGGCCTAGGCATTTAAGGCGATATTTTACTTTTAAAAAAAAAATTACATATATATTACTAAATATGTGGAGAGGGGGAGTATAGAGATGGGGAGGGGGTTAGTGAGGGGAGTGAGGGAGACAAAGAGATTAGGAGGACGAGGAGGGAAGAAAACAAAGAGAGTATAATGGGGTGAGAGAGAGATACAAAGAGATGGAGAGGGAGAGTATAGAGTGGGTTGTGAGAGAGATGGAAAGGTAATGGAAGGTACAGAGAGAGAGAGAGAAGGCGTGTCGTTGGTAGTTGTTATTGTCCTCACTAAAAACGATCGTTGAGAGAGAGAGAGAGACAGAGACAGAGAGAGAGAGAGAGGTGTACCTCTTACCGTTGGTGGCCGTCATCCTCTTGTCATTGGCAGCCGTTGTCGTCCTCATCGGACGCGATCGTCATCATCGTCCTCACACGACACAGGTCGTCATCCTTGCTAGATAGTCGTCGTCATTGCCGCCGTCGTCCTTGCCGAATGTGGTTACCGTCATCATTGTCATTATGCTTGCCGGACATAGTCGCCGCCGTCATCATTGAACATGGTTGCCACCGTCATCCTCGTCAGACAGTCATTGTCGCCTCCGAACAGGGAGAACCCTAGCCGCACCAGTGCTTCAAAAGCAAAAGAGGGGTCTTGATGCAGGACGACTACCGAACCAACTCCGAACACGTGTAACAAACTGAGATCGACAACAACGCCACAAGAGAATAGCAAACGAACGTCAAATATTCCGCATTTCATGAAGACAATTGCATAATTCAAGCTCACACGTACTCGGGAGTCGTTCTCTCGCAAATGATAAAACGTACGGGATCGTCGGTAGTGGAAACTACCGGAATGCTAGGGCAATAGCAATGCACTCAATACGCTCAAATAGGATCTCGGGGCGGGTCCTCATACTCACGTCCGGCAGCAATAAATAAGCAAAATAGCTAGAACCCTATTCTCAGGCACGGAAACATGATTTAATCATATAAAGCACGACAAATTGGGAAGGGATGGTTCAAATCTCACTTACCGGCCACTGTCAAGTGGGGACCCTACAAAGAGGCAAAAAACCAAAACATGACCCAAGAACAGCATGGCGCGAACTTCAGGGAGGCTGCTGTCAGCTAGGCGAGGGCTGGCACGCTCGGACCCACCGGGGGAGGCTCATGGGCAACGGGTTCTGCGGTTGTGCACCAAACGGTTCCTGTCCTTGGTGGGCAGCTTAACAGTGCAAGGCATAGGAACAGGAGCCGTGTGGGGCCTGGCGTGGGCGTTGTCCCACACGATCGGGCGTGAGCGACGTAAGGTACTGGCAGGGAAGCCCATCTAGGGCCGTATGGAGCGAGAGGGGGGGCCTCGCGAGGGACCCGTCCAGGGCCGCGTGGAGCGGTGCTGGCGGGGCCCCCTTTGCGACGAGCAGGCGTGGCGTGGCCTGCGGTGACGATGCGGGCGTGGCGTGGAGTTCACACGCGGGAGGGGCCTGGCGTGTGTGGACTTGCGGCGCTACTGGGCGGACGGGGCGAGGCTCCGTGGAATGAACCTCGCACGCACGTGGGCGTGGACGGCGGTGGTGGGCAGGGATTTGCTTTCATGCCCCTGGTGTGGGCGTGGATGGCTTCACGGACACAGGGAAGGGTAAGATAGAAAGGGAGCCACGCACAGAGGTGGGCAGGGGAGGAAGAAGACGAAGGGGAGCCAAGGGTCAACCCAGGGCACCCTCACACGCACAAACGGCGGCTGCGACTTTCCGTTCTTTCATTCAAATCATTAATACCCCTTTCGAGAGGTTACAGTGCTTTAAATAGAAGATAAAAACCCTAATTAATCCTAATGACATAATTAACCCTGATTCTAGAAAATACAAGAAAATTCGTGCAGAAAATTACAATAAAAATAGAAGAATGATAAATGGGCCTCATAATGGGCCTTACATCAGTGCCAAATGTTCCCCTGCTCATGCAAACACAGATCAATCTCTGAATACGCCGCCACAACGATGTTGGAATCGTCGCTGACGTCCTCCTCCGTCTGTAGATGCGGGTCGGGTCGAATCGGGCTCATGCTCGGGTGTCCTCACCATGTCCCAATCAAGCGGCGCCTTTTATAGACATGACTAAATGGGCCGGTCGTAACGAGTTTGGGTCAGTGGGCCACTGGTTGGACCGTAATTGAGGCAAGAGAGGCGGGCAAGGCAGATTGAGGTGATCGCCTTAGGCGATGGGGTTGTTTCCCGCAATCGCCTAGGCGACTGCCTCAGTCGCCTTTAACTACATAGTTCACACTCATCGAGAGCCACAATCCTATTCCCAATTAGTTCAGCACCTCGAGTTATAGCAACTTACGTAGGAGGAACTCTCGACTAAGAATATTATTAATTTCCAGCTAGCACCACTCCGATCAGCTGCAAGTGGATCTACAAGATCAAGAGCAACCCACATGGTTTTATTGAGAAGGATAAGGTACAGCTAGTACCCTATAGTTTTAATTAAGCGTACAATGTTTATTATAAGGTGACCTTTCACTCTAGTGGCCAAGATGGCATCAACCTGCACTGCCATATAATGTTGTGCCATTCGTGGCTGACCTCTTTATCATCTTGATGTGAAGAAAGCCTTTCTTCACAATGATCTCCCTGAGGAGGTCTTTTTGCAGCCTCCTCTTAGTCTCTCTATTCCACCTTAGCATGTTTTTCACCTTCACCAGGCCATCTATGGGCTTAAACAGGCAACATAGTCCCAGTTTGAATGATTAAATAATTTTGCCAAGCTATCCTTGTGAAGTGCGCATTGTTTCATGATGTGGCATATACTAATGGTGGAATACCCTTGTGAACCTAGACTTATGGTGGAGAACAGAAATAGCACCAATGACAAGAAAGAAGATGCACCAGAAAAAGGGTAGTAGATGATGCACCCAAAAAAGGGTAGTGGATGGCGCCACAATTTTGTTAGGTGAAACAAAGACTAACCTGTGAGGCACCACAATTTCGTTAGTTCAACTTCAAACAAAAAAGAAGGCGTACAAGTATATTCCTGTGCAGCTCCCAAAAAAGGGGAACTCCAAGACAAACACAAACTGATATCAGGCCACATGTGCATGGTTTGCAGGACAGGCAGATTCAAATCCAGTTCAGCCTATTCACTCGTTTATTTAAGCTAGAGCAAAGGAAAAGAGAATTATCAACTTGAATCAGCTAGAATTGGTCCAAAAATCAGCCGATCTTGGGCTGATCCGATGTTGATCACGGTCTAGACTAAGTCAGGTTCAGCCAATCCAAGGTCCGATCTGATTCCATCGTCATTGAGTATGGGGCGCCCTATGATCTTAACCTGCCCAACAACGGGGAACCTATGAACCCTACCAAAATGAAATGTATGCGTGCAATCAACTTTACAATATTTAGTAATAGAAGGCTCAATATCTTATGCAAAGTTTGATTAATGTTGTGACATTTTATTCACTTCCATAAAAATGAACACAAATCAAAGGAAACAAGAAGTCACTTCAGAAGTGCCAAATTCAATAAGTTGTCATTTTATTTTCCATCAACTTCAGGGAGAAAAGAAGAGGCTAGCACAAATGCACAGTAGTTGTTGGTTTGCTTCGTCAGGTAGGAAATAACTAAAAAACCGCAGATTGGACCAGAACCAGCTGAATCAAATCCATACCAGCCAGGTAAGAGACCAGTTTTACCAATGTTGGATTTGGCAACAGCTAGAACCAGCCTAAAATCAGCTGAAACGCAGGTTGAACTGGCCATGAGTGACAGAACCAACAGAAACTTGTGCTCTAAATAAAAGGGAAATCTGTTGCTGCGTGGTTCCCGCAATGCAGGGTCTGGAAAGAGTCAATTATATGCAGCCTTGCCCCTGTTTTTTGCAAAGAGGCTGACTCCATATTTGAACCCATGTCCTGCAGGACACAATGAAGCAAGCTTACTGTTGCACCCACCAAGACTCACCCTTTTTTATTAGATTGGAACCATTTTGAACTCACCATTTTTTCCAAAAATGGCAGGTTTCTGGCCTGAACTAGAACCAGAACTGAATACCACCAATTTTTGTTCAGTTTTTTTAAAATATTTATTGGAAGATATTCAATCTTCGTTAGGAATGACAATCCTTGAAATATGGTTCACTTCTTTTGAGATTTAAATTACATCCTAAGACTAACATCAAGTTTTAACATTCTCATTGTGAACCAAAAATATGCCACTATATGAATATGTTGAACCTCATCTTGCAAAGATACAAATAGATAAGATGACAAACAAAAAGGACAAGGAAATTGCTGAATTACATTGTAGTTAAATATTATCCCCTTCTATGATAGATCCAACAGAGATGAATTGAACATTAATATCATTCCAATCTCCTTGGACAAATGACTTTTCAAGTGAGGATTTTTTTTGGCAACGCATCATTTCAAAATCTTGTTTTCCGGAGATCATCTCAACACAATACTTGCAAGAAAGATTGTTACAACTCATCTAGTTTCTGAAATTGAACAAATGCTTTGGCAATATAAATAGCCTTTAATAGGAAGTGTGTTCTATGAAAAACTAAAATGCCTACATGGTTAGTTGGTTGGGGCTAGTAAATACACCTTTTGCCACAACAGTGGTTTGGTTAAGAAGAAGGCAGATGTTACAATAACCCTAAGTAGATGAACGTTGGCCACAATGGGGTCGATTATCATGTTATCCATAAATCCCCATTTACAGAAACAAGCCAAACATTAGTGATTCATATGTAACAAACTTAAAAACATGGATACAGTGCGTGGACACATTTTTCTCATAGCTCCCAACCAAATGGAACTTGAATGCAGATTCCATGATGCATACTAACAAAGCGAAGCAAACAATACCATGCTAACATTAAGAATTTAAAATAATTGGCGATATGTTCCTAGCCCTAATCAATTTCTGTTGGAGCCTTGGTGCAACGGTGACTACATTATGACCTGAAGGTCACAGGTCAAAACTGGAGACAGCCTCTGTAAAAAATAATAATAATAAAGCCAGGGTAAGACTGTGTATAATTGACCTTTCCCTGGACCATTTAGTGGCAGCAGCCTCATGCCCCATTTGTGTTTAAATGCAGAAAAGTTACAAACGCATATCTAAGGTGAAACGCAAAGAAAAAGACCCAAGTCTGCAAAAAAATGAGTAAAACGAATTGGAAGTTTTGGGGAAAAAACATGTCTGAAACAGTAAATGGAAGGATGCACTTAGTTGCACGATCCGGACCACCCAACCATACTACTAAAACTCATCAAAGCTACCAAGCAAACAGCACAATTAGCTGCATCTTCTGCGCCACCCAAGCATATACTGTGCTAAAGCTCATTAAGACTACCAAACAAACAGCACATTTAATGGGGAGAGGGGGTGCAATCCAAAGGCCCACACCTCTTCAAGCCCCCCGGGCGCCGCAGCAGCAGCAGCAGCATGGAACCTCCGGAAGTAACCGCGTTGCCCCGGTGGCATCAGATCGGATTCAACCGGCGGCCCCTCATCACCAAAATCAAGGAGGGACGAGAGTTGCTCGAGATGGCGGCCGCCGTCGCGCCTCCCAATCCACGATCGCTGTCACAAAACAGGCCACTGAGACGATTTTGGGGGAGAAAAGGAGAAAAAAAATACCAAATCCTCTCTCCATCGCTCACCTCCCTCTGGACCCTATCTCCCTCGCCCGCCCTCCCACCCCCTCTGTCCTCCGCAGGCAGCCCCCGGCGGTGGCGGCTCGGCACCACGCAGTCGACGGAGTCGTCGGCCCCTGCGGCGAAGGCGATCCCCGTGGCGCACCAGAGGTCCGCGGCCGCCACGTTCCGTCGGGGTGGCAGGGGGCGCGGAGCCGCCGTCGCCGCCGGGGGAGCGGCGGCGTAGTGGTGCTGCCGGTCCCTGTCCTTCCTCCGGGGCGGCTTCCCGCTCCTCCTCCGCACCTTGGGCCGCCGGGCCTGCCAATCGGCGGATGCCCGCACGACGGCAGCCGCCGCGGCGGGGGGCGGCGCGAGGACCCGGGCGGCGTCGGCAGAGGCGCACCCGAGGCCGCGGAGGAGGGCGAGGCCGCCACCCTTCCTCCCGGCGGGAACGAGGAGGGGGCGGTCCAGGTCGGGCGGGGCGGGGCACCTCCGCGCGGGGGGAAGGAGGAGCCTGCGCAGCCGCGCCGTCGCCCCCCCGGCGCCATTGTCATCGACCTCCGCCGCTGCCGCCATCGGGGGCTGCCGCCGGGATCGGCTCTGTCGTCGCCGGCGCCGGAGAAGCAGGAGGAGGAGGAGGGAGGGAGTATGGAGTGGGGGAGAGTGGTCAGCTGTGATGCCATGATTGGCTTTTGTTGGCGCCTGGCAGTTGCCAGTTGGTGTGGGGTGGGGAGGGAGCAGGAGAAGCCAATGTCGGCTGCGCCCTGGCGTTTTGTTCGTAAACGTTACCCCTTGACGTGTCTATTTCCTACTGGTTAGGCGTATGGTTTATGGCGCACGGTGTCCAGCTACACCAGAACAACACTGGTGTTGGGATGAATGGTGGCTATTTTGATTACTCCGGATGCTTATGCAGGTCTCGATCGTTCGATTTGACGCACCCTATCAGAAAATTATTTTTAAGACATTTTAATGGTAGATGCTTAGTATGGTGTTCGGTTGCTGCGTCAAGTGTATATACTTGTAATGATTTTGATAGTGGACTTAGGTGTATAGTTGTGTTTTATTTGTTGTAGTGGAGGTAAACGTAGACGTGTGTATATATGTATATGAGAATGATTTGTTGTATTGCACATGATTGAGTTAAAACAGGTTGCCTCGTTCCGCTTCGTCATGTGCCGAATTGCATATGACCTCACGCCCCACATTAAATATGTCTTGATGCCCAAAAAGAAAATTTAAAAAATTTAAAAGAAAATTATACTCTTGACAAGATGTTCTCGAGAGCATTCTGAACAGTCAGATGCTCTCGAGGCTAGAGAGCATCAGGAAGCTCTCGAAAATATCCTGACACTCTTGAGAACATAAAAAAATAATTTTTTAAATTTTTTGCTGACGTCAAGATGCGATCAATGCGGTACGTAAGGTCATGTGTGACTGTCCACGTGACGAAGTGGAACAAGATGACCCGTTCCAACTTAGTCATGTACAGTGCACCAAGTCATTATATATATATATATATATATATATATATATATATATATATATATATATATATATATATATATATATATATATATATATATATATCCAATTCCATCCGTCAAGTTTGAAGTACCGGATCACATCGTTCCATCCTCTGCCATTCACTTGAGCTCAAAAGGTGAGAAATGCTTGTTGGGTATTGCAGGATAACCATCATCTATCAGATCAATCAAATGACGCATGTCATTGTAGTGTCCGTAAACATTACAACAAGCATTTCTCTTGGAACATTGTTAAAATTGCAACGATAATAACTAATGTTAAGGTTTCTTAAAACTCAACCAAAGGTCAGCTACTCACTCTCTTTTTCTCTCTCTTTCATATTATATACTTCATTGTATCATCATCCGTTGGAGACAGCATTAAGGATGATGCATCCTTTCTAAATGTCACTTTATCTAAACATGTGATTAACTATACATGTTACCATACGATGAGTGCGGGTCCTGTGAAATATCTACCATCCACTCCCCTCAAGCAATCCGGTTGCTCGCAATGCATGCTGCGTTAAATTTTGTTACACTTTTACAAGGAAAGGATGCAGCGATCACACATCCTCCGAGATCAAAATGACAATTGTATTGTGCCATGCACCAGAGCCTCTCTAGTGAAGCGCATGCAAAGTGGGAGCCATGGTGACGAGATGAGATCGACTGGATCTAATTCATCTGGACCGTTTAATATCTCTAAATACATCAAAATGAGTCATACATATATTGTATACATCGAAAGTGAATGAGTCATATACTCTTGTATACGATTCATTTTTATGTCTGAAAACATTAGGCAGTCTGAACAAACAAAATCCAGACGATTTTGTTCCCATAAGTTCACTTTGTTTGCATAATAACTTAAATCGGAATAAGATTTTGAGGATTTCTTAAATCAGAATAAAAAGTACTTTGATTTGATAAGTTGTTGGTATTCCACTCAGAATAAGGAGAATTACATTACGTTATTTCAAATGATTTGATAAGAATAAGTGGAATAAGAAGTGAAATAAAAGATAAAATTAGAAGAATGAGAGAATTAGACATTTCAAGTAGAGTTAAAAAAATTACAAAAATTAAAAAAATTAGAAGAATTAAACATCCTCACAATCAAATTAAAATAAGACCATTCCGGCCATATTAAACAAAGTGAGCCTGACGATAGTACTTGTAACATGTGGAACTGGGAGGATGAAATGACTGTACTACAAACGTTGTGTTGTTCTATCGCATTATTGATGACATGACTGTTTGGTTTTCACTCTTAGTAAATTGTGGAAATTATACATCCTTCATGCTTATATCTTCTCGTTGATGAGTTGGAAAGTGTTCATCCTGTCTTTTGGTCAAATTATTGTTATTACATGTCCTACAGTCTTAATGTTTGTAATGTGTTCTGTTTTAGTTTTATAGTATTAAATTGTTTGTAATCACAAATGTCGTAAGCTTCACGTACCGATTAGATAGGATCATTTTCACCATCTTGTCAAAAGATTTTTTTAATTATGTTCATGTTGTATCGAGTTGACATGGCGTGCCCCTAGATTGCATAACGATTTGGCAGCGTTTACACACTTTTTTTTGTAAATGTAATTTGTGTTTATCGATTTGCTTTTATATGTTATAAGTGCTGTGAAATTTATGTAGATTATGTATTCTTTATGTTTTTTACGATGCTCTGTAGTAACACTATTTATGCAAATATTTTGAGAATTCAAAATACCTATATATATGGCAGGATTATATAATTTTTTGTGTGCAAACATTGTAATTTATATTTATAAATGCAATTAGTGCCTTCTGTTTTGTGTACATCGTGTACTTCTTTTTAGTACATAGACTTACATGAATTTAACCGACTTTTATTAATGTGGTTTACAAGAAGGCCATCTACTTAAAAGTATAAAGCTATCAATGTTTTAAAAATCGGACGGACCGTCCCCTTAATTAGAAACGAAGGTTTTTTTGGTCCAATTCCGCTAAAAATTGGTATCCTTTAAAAACCCATAGGAACCAACTAAAACTTGGCTAGCTTAGTCTAGTTTTAGGAAAATCGGTCAGCTCAAAATCAAGTGTAATATTTTGGTTTGTAAAAATAATTTACAACTACTCAAAAATAGTTTAAAGCTATTCAAATTTGAATTCAAGACTACTATGTAAGGTTAAAAACAGCGTAAAGATGAGTTTTGATCAATATAATAAATGTAAATGCATATGTAGCGGTCATAAGCTAGTCCAGTATTTAGAACCATTCAATCCAATCTCTGGCTACTCGTCACGATAGAATTTATATTGAAAAAGACGCACAGATGAAAGAACCTATAGGAAGAATAAGACAGTCAAAGGTTCCCCCGTCTAGATGAGAGAAAAATCATTCAATGCCTAAGTCAAATCTTTGAGTGGAAAGAGACTGATGGCTAGGGTTGTTTGGGTGTAAGTATGCGTAAGAGCATACTTTCTTCTAGAGGGAAGTTGGCATACTTATCTTCCTCTGGAATTAGGCACTAGATAATAGTCCCGTAACGGTTTGCAAATGTCCCACAAGTTAAACCCCCTATTTGAGAAGATCGTGGGCCTTCAGGTTGGGATGCGTGATCTTCTCTCTCCATCTCATGTAAAGATCGTAGGACCCTATCTTTGAACTAGCTCTTGCGGTATATTGACCGTGACTCTTGCTGGTTGGCAGGAGTGGAAGGATTTGAATTATCTCGAGAGTCTCCGCATTTTCGGGAAGTCAGGAGTCTCGATTTTTGGACCTTGGAGGCCATGATCATGTCCAATCGGAGCAAGATACTTGGATCTCGAAAGTCTAGCTCTATCGGGAGTCAGGGACATCTTTTGTGAGGTCGGCTCTTCTTTCGGGAGACGTTGCTCAAGAAACGGTGACCTCTTTGGGGGCTAATTCCCTCGTGAACTCGGACCCCTTACTCGGAGTCTTTGGTCCTAACTTGCTCATTAGGGGTTTGAGAAAATTCACGTGACTTTTTTATGTCATTGCTTATAAGCCGCGGGGCCCTGGACCTTTTCTTCTTAGGCTAATTGGACTAAAACCCAATTACTCCACATCAATATAGATTATATATATGTTAAATGTTATTTAATTAAATGAAGTGATTAAAAGCATTGAAAATTATACATAGTCTATAAATTATATACAAATTGTATATGTATATAGATACTTGCTGCATCACACGTGGTGCAATCTTTTTTTTTTTTTTGAATTTTTGAAAAAAAAAATGGAGGGCCCCATTATGCCCCGCATGCCTTATAATCCAATCTCCAATTAGACGATCCAAAAAAATTTGAAAATTCAAAATTGATCTAATAAATAATATTTTTTATTGTTCACTGAACTCAATTTTTTTTAATTTTCAGATTTTTTGAGGTCGTCCGATCAAAGATCGGCCTGCAAAAGTTGTCCGTCATGATTAGACCAACTTTAAAAAAAAAAAAAAAAATTCACTGTTACTGCAGCCATGTGATCAAACTGATCGACGGCTGTCTACACACAATGCAGCAAATGTTTCTCTTAATTTTCATCATTTTTGTGAAGAAGATAGAAGTTGCTTGAGTCTTTGGGAGTACATTCTAGTATCAACCTTATACTCTCTTGATGAAAAAATATCAATTTCAATCTTGTTGTTGTAGATAGACACATGATTTTTATTTATCTAATCTATTTTTAACTCTAAAAACGAAAGTGGAAATCTAATAGTAAGTACCCCATAAGTTATAGAAAACAAAAATAAGATATTGTCAAAGCAAGTGGCTAAATGCCATCAAAGGCAAATTTACATCTACTAGGTACTGGACCACCTTTTTACGGGCCAAAAGGACATGCCAGACATATGTCATGGGTGCCGACGTGCCCATATTAGACAGACGTGTTGACCCAATTGGATCTTGGGCCCACTTGAGTACTCTCTCTTCCTCTCATTGTGTATTCTATCTAATTAACATTTTTGTTGCGAAAGTTTTTTTTTTGTAATAATTCTTTTATTATGTATTTTTATATTATTGCATCATCTATATTGTTGTTGTGAGCATTATGTTGCAAAATTTGGAAGAATAAGTTGACAAACATCTGGGTTAGTTTTTTCTATTATGAGGTTTGGTTTTTGTAATTACTTTTTAGTCATATATTTAACTTTGATACTTCAATCAAATAGGTTACTTATTCATTTTCACATTAATGTCAATCTAATAGTCATATATTAGTGCCACAGGCACTCAAGGATCCCAAGTACACTTTGGATCATCTTACCATCTTGACAACTATGACTATAGTAATAAAAAGTAGAACTATGTGTTTCTACATCTGATCTAACTTTTTATTTGATATATGTATATTACCTAAAAATATGGCATATAAAGAACTTGTAAACCATTATATCATATTATCTTACATCTAATGATAACCAATATATGAATAAAGGATATATGAAAGAAACTCAATTTTAATATATTGGCCTTTTCTCTCACTTCTTCTCCGTCTAATTCATGTTAATTTCATTCCTTTTATTAAATACAAGTAGATAAAAACAAAATTATAAAATATATGGTATCGTGAATTATGCTTACTTGTGGTACAATAGTACTAATAGGTAGCTGTCTGATCTACTCTAAATGGCTGCAGTAGAAGGGATTTTTTTCCTAAAAATCTAAGGAGTAGGTGGCAACCCGATGGGCTAATGGAATTATCCTTAAGATTTTCAAAAAAAAAAAAAAAGATTAATTTTTAAAATTTTCTAATTGTCCAATCTAAAATCGAATGGCATAGATGGCTCCTTTAAGATTGATCCAAATCTTTGGGCTTAAAAAATAGGTTCCTTGCTATTTCCATTATCCAATCAAAGCCATCGAATGATTGCTCTGTATCATTTGCAATGCATCAAGTATAGCACATGTTACGACAACAATTACAAATGTAGAAAGTTTTGTTTTCTTTTCTGATTCAAACTCAAAAATAAAAACCAAAAGTGGGAAAAAATATTTCTACTTTACTTTCCATCCCAATTAAACTTTATAAAATATGGAAGAAAAAACTGCTATTTTTGTTCTCATCTCTAACTCATTTATAGGCCTATTGACAAACACCCAATGATCTAAAACATTCATGTTACTTAGTAATGAGGAGGTATTTCAATATCCGATGAGAGATATGCTAATGTGACAAGATCTGATATCTCTCATTTGCAAAATAAATTTTAAGATATTTTTAATGATAGATACATGGTATTTGAACACTTGATTACAAATGAGTCCTATATGTCTTTTAAAAATAATTTTTGATGCTTGTGCATTCAAATTATCTTTCAATCCTTTTTGGGATTGGAGAAAATTTAGATGAAAGTTTCAAAATAATTCAAAAAGTAACACCTCATCACATTTCTTTAGAACATGTTACAACGACACTTGGAATTTAGAAAAAAAACAGTTCTATTTTGACGAAAATTTAATGTTATCCAGATTCTTCAAAAAATTGCCCTAAACTTATCTCATAATTCAACTTCATGTTCTTTTCCAACAAAGCCTTAATAAAAATATTTGATATTACTAATAGTAGTAGGATCTAAATCGTTTGTATTAATTTTGATATACACTATAACAATATATTATTGAACGAACTTAACATAGGATATATTATTGTTATGAATTTAACATAGACATAAATTCAAAATAAATATTTTATAATTTAGATAATGAGATTTACAATGCTCTCTCTCCTCTTCCTCTTTTCTCTTCAACTTATGATTTAGGAGACACAGACACATTTGTCAAGTGTCAACATGGACACACATGTCAGATTTGACAAATTATAAAAATAAGACATGAGGGAACCGAAATATTATAATTTTATATTTAAAATTATGTACTTTTAACTATTGATATGTATAAAAATATCCCTAAAAATAATAAGATTTTAGACTATTGATCAAGTTATTAAGTAGCTTACTTAAAATTTAGAGGATGTTTAAGAGTTTAATCATAAGTATAATATAAAAAGTTCTATTAAAAACTCAGTAAAAAATGACCGGAACATAATTATCCATCATAAGATTTACTATATGTAGCCATAAACCATCCGTATTTTCATCTAAGTTCTCAACGCTCATAGATTTATCTATCTTTTCTACCCAAAGTTCTCAATGCTAACAAAATCTAGAGGAAAAAGGAGTATGTGGTATCTAGAACGACGAAAGAGAGAATATGTTTCGCTCTATATTCAACATAAGTCCACGTACATATTTGTGTTGGCTCATGTTGATTTGCGTGGAGAATGCTTCAGTCTCGTCCCCCTAATTAGAACATTCAATTCTCTCTTTCTTCCAAGTTGCGGTCCTTCATATTCCTTTTATATCAATTATAAGGTTGATGATCGCCTTAATGAACACATTAAAAGAGTCATAACTGTCACCAATAGGTGCATGACGCACCCGCTCACATGCCAAGTCGATTCTCCTTCTGTCCCTTTTGTTTTTTATTAATTTTTTTACAACCGTCTAATTAAAAATAAATGATGTGAATGTATAGATTAGGTGGACTTGATCTAATTGAAGAAAAAAAATTATAGGAGACTTTTGCAGTGCGATACTAAGGAAATCCTCACTCAGTTATAATGGAGATAATTTGTGATGTTTTTTTCTCTTCAAAATAAAAAAAAAACTCATATGATGGACAAAAAATTTTGCCCAAAAGAAGGAGCAAACTAAAAAGAAACTTAGCGAATTATTTCACGGCAGGAAATAGAAATCTAAAAGCCAAGTTTTAAAACAACCCGACATAATTAATAGTCAGAAGATTAAAAAACGAAAGTAACGAAAAGAAAAGAACATGACTTTTCTTCTTTGGACTTCTTTCTAATAAACATGCTCTTCGCAGTAGAAGGATATTTTTGAGACCAGGTCCTACTTTTTATGATTCACAATGTTATTGTTATTCTATACTTATTTTCTTCTTTTCATCTTATTTTAAATGAGAGTTTTTTTGTTTTAAGTCTTTCTAATCTACTTAATTTAGAAAAAAATTTGTACAATCTCTATATTTAGTATAATCCTCCTATTATCTCAATTTTATTTGAAAAACATCTTAGAAATTTGAAAAAGATTCTTCAATATTTTGGAAGAACTCTCGAAGAAAAGATATTTTTGAAATGAACATAAGATTACAAGAAGTTTTCACTAAAGATAAAAGTTATTCCTACATTAAGTTGATTTGAGGGGTTAAAATTTAAAAAAACCTTTAGATAAATAACAAAGAGCATGGTTCTATTACCATCGGTGGCACTCTCACATACTAAAAAATTTCATAGTTAAATATCAAGTAATAAGTTCGCATAATGAAATTCTTTTATTTATGTATGAACAATTTATGCATCCAAACTAATATAATTTTGATGCTAATTTTATAACCATCATATGCACATAAAATGAGCAATCACAAACTATTTCTCTTCAATTTATAAGTCTTGATATTAAATTTACATAATTTTTAACTATTGATATTACAAATAACTCTTCACAATTTGACTATTTACAAATAAGTCTCCACAATCTCAACTTTTTCTTACGAGAAGTCTTTCTGAAGGATCTTTTTATAACATTCTCAGGGACTTTTTTTTATAACATTTTGAGACCGTGCACTAATTCGAGGAGATTGTGATTACTTATAAATAAATAATTATATTAGAGAAACTTTTTTTTGAAACATATTATATTTTTAAAGGATAAAATATAATTATAATTTATATGTTCGTATGTACATAACTTACGAATGGAGCAAGTTGAGTCATCTTGCAAAATGTCATTAATCTAATTGGACGGGGACACATGAGTTGGGTAACTTTTTTAATAAGTAGACTACACAAACATTAAATGACACTGCGTGACTCTAAACGTGACAAATGTACATATGCGTGACTAATATTCTATAGATAGAATAAATATTAATTGTCATGTCAAAAATATTTATCATGTCTATAAATCTATGCACATATGCGTAGGAATAATAATTACTTTTTAGACATGACAAATACTTCGTAAATAAGACAACTACTATTTATCATGTCTATGAATATTTGTTATTTTTATAAAATATTTATTATGTTAAAAAAATTATACACACATAAAAATGACAAATAATTTTTAAATATGACTCAACTTAGACGCAAAAGGCCGGACGTAGTTACGGGCCACGTGCTCGAAATCGAGCAGGCCGAGTCCCGACACAAACGAGGGACCACCCTACTCTTGAAAGAGAAGCGGAAAGCACCTGCAAGTCCACTTCCTGTCAGCTCTCCCCCGGCACGGGGAAAGGAATCACCTCACCGCTCAGTCTCCACTGTGGACTGCGACCTCACACAGCACCACCGCTCTGCGCTCGACGAGGTGCCTCTAATGGCGGCCACTGCCGCCTCCCTTCTCCTCCCCGCTGGCTTCCCCTCTGCGCGGCCATCGCCGTGCAGACCCCGCCGACGAAGCAGGCAGGTACTCCTTCTCCTTTACCTTCTCTCCCCCCACTCCCTGATTCCCCTCCCGTTCTTCCCTAACTGCTCTCCCACCTCCTCCGCTCCCCCAGGCGTGGCCCCGCCCGCTGCTGCCTCTCCCTGGATCGCGCCGATGAGGACGTCTCCGCGGCTACCCCGGTCTCCCCCGGCGGCGCCCTCCGCATCGCGCTCGCCGGTGGCGGCACGGGCGGCCACATTTACCCCGCGATCGCCATCGCCGACGAGCTCCGCTGCGCCGACCCCGGCCCCCGCGTCCTCTTCCTCGGCGCCGGCGGCGGCATGGAGAGCGTCGCCGTCCCCGCCGCCGGCTATGATTTCGTGGCCGTTCCTGGCGTCCGCCTCGCCCGCCCGGTCTTCCTGTCCCCTGCCAACCTCCTTCTTCCCTTCCACCTCGCAGCGGCTGTCGTCGCTTGCTGGAGGAAGCTGCGGGAGTTCGGGCCGCAGGTGGTGGTGGGGACGGGGGGGTACGTCTCCGCCCCGGTGTGCCTCGCCGCGGCGCTCCTCCCCGGGGCGCTCCTCGTCATCCAGGAGCAGAACAGCGCCCCCGGGGTCGCCAACCGGCTGCTTGCGCCCTTCGCGGAGAAGATCTTCCTCGCGTTTCCTTCCGCTGTGAGGTTCTTCCCCAGGGAGAAGTGCGTGGTAAGTGGGAACCCGGTGCGGGTGTCGCTGCGGCGGTTCGTGTCGAAGGCGGTGGCGAGGTCGCACTTCTTTCCCTCCGCGGCGTCCAGGAGCGCGGAACGGACGGCGCAGGTGGTGCTGGTGCTGGGGGGCTCGTCGGGCGCCTACGCGATCAACATTGCGGTGCTGAACATGTACACGCAGATGCTGTCCCAGCACAAGAACAGGTTCATCATCTGGCAGACGGGGGAGGACAGCTTCAGTGAGATGGAGAGTCTTGTGCAGAGCCACCGCCGCCTGGTCTTGACCCCGTGAGTGGTCTCTCTCCCTTCCTCGTCTTCTGGATTTTGGTTGATAATTGGACTCTTGCCCTCGTAGGAATTTCGTGTTGACATTTTTTTTTTTTTTTTTTGGGGGGGGGGGGGGATTGATCGTACAACTGAGATTGAGATCAGACAGTTTGGTTTGATTTTTTATGATATCTTGAATCCAGATGCGACTGTCACCCAGACGTGGGGTTTCCAACGCCGCAATGTTTGGGTTAAAAACCTAGATAATTGGCTCTTAAATTCCCATTTTGGATACCAAAATGTAAACAAATTGTGTCTCTGAAGTCCTAGAGCTACTATAAGTCATTTCTAGTTTATGTTGGAGGATATAACCAGAAAGCTTTATATGGTTGCAATATTGTAGAAGTTTTTCTTTAACAGAACTCTTTGGCCCTGTTTGGATGCAAGTATAAACATGTTTACGTTTATGATAAACACATTTTCTATCATAACTGTCGTTTGGATGGTACAAAAACATGTTTACCATAAACTCACTTGAGTTTACTATAAACTCAAAACAGCCCCATAAATGTGTTTTACATAAACCTACTAGGAGTTGGTTTACGTTGGAATCTCTCTCAAGTTTATCATAAACTCACTTAAGTTTATGCAAAACAAAGTAACAAACAAACAAACCGAGTTTAGAAAAATACGTTTATGATAAACCTATTCATGTTTTCTTAAGTTGCATCCAAACAGGACCTTTACGTTTTTCCCACTTTTCTTTCTTCATCACCCACATCGCTCTTTTCTCTCTTTGTAATTTCTGCTGCGTCCTATTTCTCAAATCCTACTTTGTTTCAATCAGATGTGATCTACGGTCTTGTTAAACATATGTATTTCATAGTTTTCTTTGTGCATTCTGACGTCCTCTGCAATAATCAAGGTTCTTGCACACGATGGATTTGGCTTATGCAGCCGCGGATCTTGTTGTTTCTAGAGCTGGGGCAATGACCTGCACTGAGATTTTGACTACAGGGAAGCCTTCCATTCTGGTAATATCCGAAGTTTCTCTTTTACATGCTTCTTTTCTGAATTGTATGCGAGTAACCCTCTAGTAAGTGGCATCAATACTCTATACTGGTTTCTTGGAACAGGATAACCGTGCATAATTGAAATATATTTTGACGTTGCAACTAACTCCAGCACAGAATAGTTTTTTTAAAATATTAAAACAGGGTGATTCTGCACACTCTTTCATACCAGTTCTTCATTTATGTTGTAACTGCACAGTTTTTCTTTACTTTTATCTGTCATTTGTGTGGTTCTTGTATTTTTGAATGATTCATTTGAATGTTCTGTCTTGTATCAAGGAATTCTCATTTTTTTTTCCTTTTTTAAATGGCTAATTCAGTCTGGTTACCTTGCTCCAATGAGGCATCTTATAGTTGAACTATGTTTCTGAATGAAAGAGACATCCTTGAATGTGTTGTATAATCAAATATATGATACCTCTATAACTTATTGATTTGGTCGGTTGCTCATTAATCCTGTATTGTACCTTTTGGTAGTGTTAATGAATGATTCTTGTGGTTATGCTTTTTCAAAGGCGCTGAGTGCAGGCCTATCAACATTATATACTTCCCAGAAAATTACCATGGTTTTAATGTAACCATAAGGAGGGAGGTATAAAAACAAATTTTGACAGACTGGGTATGGATGCAAATGTAGAAAGATTGGATCCTGACGCAAACTTCTCAAAGAGCAAGGATATAAAAAGTAATTAATGAAAGTTTGAAGGTATTTCAGAAGGAAATAAGGGTATATAAAAAAAAAAGGAAAATTATCAGTGTCGAAACAGGATGATATATGAAAAGGAATAATAGTCAGGATCTGATAACTTTTAGAAACTATGTTTAACAGGGAAGTAAGAAATTGAACTTGGAACCAAATTATCAGTGTCCAAACAGGATGATATATGAAAAGGAAATTATGGCGAAATGGCTGGCGGTTGCTTGCAAGTTGCAAGTGCTAGTTGTTGTTGGGTGGTGGCTGCCTCCTCTTCTTCTTTTCCTACTCTCTTGCCTTCTTTTCACTGGATCTAATTGGCCAGCAGTGGTGTTGGCATTTGGCAGCCAATTTCCTCCCCTCTTCTCATGCTTTTGCTGCTTAACTAGTGATCCGGATTTCTGATTGATCTAGCTGCTTGGTGTGCTAGGCCATGCTTAAATGGACCCCTTTTGAAGTGACTTTGATGTGGTCAAAGCTAGACGATTGTAAGTAGTCAAAGCTAGGCAAATGATTCACCTGGTTTTAGCCAGCTCTGGAACCTTTTAAATTATCTTTTCTGATCCTAGTCCCCAAACCAGAAGAAAGCTGATCAATGAGCTGACTGTATCTGATTCCACTAGTTTTGGTGCATTTTGGCTAGTTTAAATTCCTTGACCTTTAACCAGTGGCAAATGGGATGTGGGAATGGTATTTCTACTCTTAATAGAAATGAGTAATGAGTTTGTTTGACAATTTGGGTTGAGTCCGTTTCAGGGTAAAAATTTGGACCATGCCTATAATCCATGAATTCGACCTCTCCCCACTAACTTCAGTCAATGTTAATCACGTTGATCTACCGTTGATTAACCACTGTTGGTATTGCCGTGAATCAAACCGCATGAATGCACATGTTTGAAATAAGAATAAAAATTGGAAAGAGCTCAACCACCATGGCCTCGATTGATGTTAAAGGTTTTTGGATGTATATTGATGTTTGAATTAAGCCTTTTAGGCTTGATGGATCACCTTGGGGATTTTATGATGATTTTTGAGGTCTGATGGGCATTAGGATCATTTTCAGCTCTAAAATTGATGTCATTAAGTGGGTTGTGTTTTGGAAGCTCGGACGAGGCATTAAGGTCATTTTTGTGTATTTTAAGAGGCCTTTTGTTTATGAGAATGGCTTTTGAAATGGATTTCTGATTTTTACAGCTTGTTGCTAAATTCTATGGTTTTCTATGCATCTGGGCGTTTAGACATTTCATCCTGAGAATTCAAAAAAGGATTATGTTTCAAGAGTTGGGTTAATTGAATTATGTTGAGACATCAAATTTCTTGTTTAGATTATGTGTGCTAGCCTGCTAGGGAAGGGTTGACTGGTTTGGGCTGATTCGTTAGATTGTGGACACTTATGGTCTTATGGGTTAAGGTTAGAATTCTGTTAGAGTGGAATGCAGTGAAGGGTCCAAAGGTGAATTAATCTCTTAGATCTAAAGGGATGAATTTGGGGCCATGATTTAATTCATGAGCTCTCATTCCATTATTAAGTCAAGAATTAAGCACATATGTGTGAGCCCACAGGGATCCACAATCAATTCATGAGCTCTCATTCCATTATTAATTCAATAATTAAGCACATATGTGTGAGCCCGCGGGGATCCACAATCAATCCATTATGTGATACCCTGTACGTTAACTCAAAGCCTATACATGATGTGACGGACTTAATTAGAAATGAAGCTAATGGGTTGTTTGTTTCAACGTAAAACTCTTTACTTCTCTGGTTTTAAAATTAGTGAATATTTGCATTTTTAAAATCAGAGAGCACTCTGTTTGGATGCTTGTAAAATACATCAAAACAAAACAAGGAGAAGGAATGCACACTTTATCTGGTTTTGGTTTACAGTGGTCCTCCCTTGGAAACTAAAATGAGGATATGGGCTGCCAAGTGGGCAGACAAAGCCTTGATGAGATTTTGTGCATCATTTTCAAGTATCGCCTCATTTTCAAGCGTTGCCTAGGCAACGCCAAGGCAACAAGGAGCTCCCTCATGCCCAAGGTGACCTGGCGCCCAGGCGAACAGCCGTTAAGGTGCTTGCCTAGCCACCTGGGGGCGCCCAGCCCACTTAAGGCCCACACAGCCCGCCTTGTCGCAGAAACTTCCTGCCTTCTAGAGAGATGTTGAAGAGTATTTTTGTATAATTGACCATATTTTTTTTGAAGGTGTAGATGATCAAACTTCCCACTTTGTGTGAGATTCTTCTGCCTGCAGGTTTCCTTTCCTTTCCTTTCCTTTCCTTTTCTCAAATCTAGACATGTCACTATGTTTGGCAATTGATAAGTGGAGAACTATGGCATTATATGTTGATTTTTTTTAAGGTGACAACTTATTTGTCACAATTCGTTGAAATAAAACCATAGATGTACACAGAAAAACAAAGGAGACCCTTCCTAAGGGCAAAACTGATGCCCTAAAATACATAGCACATAAGAAGACTGAAACCCACCCTACCTCCTGCTTTATCGAGACAATAAAACAGAGACAAAAGGAAAGTACAAATCAGGATAACAACTTCTTCCATTGTCAAGCCTTAAGACATTAGTATGTTGGTTTCTTATTGTTTATTTAAATATATCTTATATTCGTCTTTCTTTCTTTATATGGCATGATTATTTAACTAATAAATTTCAGGTTAGGTTCTTTTTTTCATCTTGATTGACGTACTCCCAAGTTCTCATTAGATTTTTCTTTATTCATTTGTTAATATTTGCCATGCATTCTATTTTTTCTGTTTACACTATAAAATATGTTGAATATTGTGAATGCCACCTTTGTATACAAATAAAAATAGAATTTTATATGGTGGAAAATGTAGATAGTATTTCTCTTGAAACATACCAGGTTATTTAAGCTAGGCTTTGCTAGGCGCCTCGTCTTGTCGCCTAAGTAGTGAGGCGGCGGGCCACCGCCTTGATTGCCTTGGACAGTTTACAACTATTGTTTACGCTGTTTTACATCCTATAAAACATCCGAAAACACTGTAAAATGAAACATTTTTTTAAAGATTGCTCTATTTTACATTGAAATTTGAAACAAACAACCCCAAGTCATAAAGAATACTGGTTAAGGGATAGCCGATATGGGATAATAGACGACAGACAAGTAGGCTTATAAAGATACATTAACCACCCATTTATCCGTATCCTTTAATCAAATCCCACAAACCCTACCCATGGCCCATCAAGGATCTGTTATAGCTCTAAGGTTTAATGAGACTTGGTCGGGCCCAACAAGCATCCTTTTAAGAACCTTGAACAACTTGTGCTGAAAAATCATCCATAGATAATGTCAAATGACAAAACAATACAAAAAGGATTTTCTTGAATATCGCCCTTTGGAAATACAATGAACTTTAAAAAATGCGAAAAATGCATGACGAACATTGAGGGTCCTGAGAACACAAAAATCAAGGGAGGCTCTGATAGTATAGGCACAGCCCAGGATCCCTGTCACTTCTCTTCTCTAGGTCTCTGTTGAACCTTTTTTTTATGAAGGGTACAAAAGAAAAAAAAAAAGAGATGAAGGAGGAGCAAGAAAAAAAAATCAACAAAGGCCCA
The DNA here is from genome assembly GCA_030544215.1 of Zantedeschia hybrid cultivar. Classification (NCBI taxonomy): domain Eukaryota; kingdom Viridiplantae; phylum Streptophyta; class Magnoliopsida; order Alismatales; family Araceae; genus Zantedeschia; species Zantedeschia hybrid cultivar. Next base: position 55,065,313 of record JARZZO010000004.1, read on the forward strand.
TTGATGGCCTTTAATGGAGGAATAAAGAAAGGAAAGAGGAGGGAGGCTAGCCCCCCCCCCCCCCCCCCCCCCCCCACCGGTACGAGGTCTTGCCCCATTAAATAAAAAGAAACCCCCCCGGTAGGGCGGGCTCTTCTTTCCATTAAATACAGAAAAAGAAGGAGAGAGAGAGGGAAATTAATGGGTTTAAACACCATTAAAGAGGGGGGTTTAAAAGCTTTGTTCTGCCCCATGGTGAGTGGAGCCTCCATTAACCCATAATTAATTCCCCATGAGTGAAAGAAACCCACCCCTTTTCACACTTGTACAAATGGAGAAAAGAAGTGGGGAATTAATGAGGCTTCATTAATTGAAAAAGGAGGAAGAAAAAGAGAAGAAAAAAACGAGAAAGGGGAGGGGAACCCCCCCCCCCCCCCCTCAACCGGCTCCTAAACCGGTGGGGGGTGCCCACCGGGCCCTCCCACTCCCTCTCTCTCCTTTCTTCTCTCCTCTCTTCTCTCCTCTCTATTCCCTCCCAAAAATTAACGGTGGCACCCCCCACCTCAAAAATTAACTGTGGGTACCCCTACCGGTTAAGGCCTTCAAGGCCTATAAATACCCCCCTAAGGGGGAGAAAGAGGGCATGCCCATTGGGCGGGCCCAAAGTTTTAAGGGGAAACTTTGCTATTTTGAAGACACGAACTTGGTGCTCTACACAAGTTCAACGCGTGCCAGGAGGAGAATTTCTTTTGAGTTCTCTTTTAAGGTTCTCTTAAGGGGATACTCTGTCGAAATTTTGTTGTAAATCCGGCATTCTATAAGTCGTTATTCTGCCAAATTTTAATGAAATAAAATATTAGTTATGTTGCTCCCATACTTAATGTATGTATGTATGTATGGTGTTTGTATGTGTGAGCTTAATCTTATATCTAATTAATCATGCATGCATGTAATTAGCCATAATTATTTATGTCATGCATGCATGCATGACATAAATACCCTTAGCCTCATCTCACATATAACTAACCTAGACTCAAAATCAAAACTCAATAATGAAACATTGAGACATAAAATAATATACTTAAGTTAAAAAATGACTTAAATATCCCTTATGCTTAATTAATTAATAAAATCTGTGGGAATTAATAAAAATCAGTAAAATTAATATAAAAGTCAGAAAAGTTCAGTAAAAAACCAGTAACACAGTAAAAATCAGAAAACCAAATCCGGAAATTACATAAACCCAAAAACATGACTTAAATATCTTTCATATACTCCATTAATTAATGAAAACCAGTAAAATTAATAAAAAATCATTAAAATTCCGTAAAAAAAAAAAAAACCAAATCTAAAAATATATAAAATTCCCGAAATGATTGAAATGGCCCCAGAACTTAATATAAATTACAAAAATACCCTCACCCATGATAAAAATTTGTAAAAATCACAGAAAATTCTTAAAAAAATATCAAAACCTCTCCTATGCCCAAAATACCCTTCAAACTTTAAAAAGATGGGTAAAATTACCAAAGCACCCTCATTGTAATAAAAATTCTAGACAAAAATATAAAAATAAACTTTAAGTCTAAAAAATCCGATTTGGGGTCAAATTACCAAAATACTCCTATAACTTAAATATGTCTAAAATGATCCTAAAATACATCCTAAGGGTTTTCAAGTTTCCCTACAATGCTAAAGAATCTAAAATGACCATAATGACCCTAATGCAATATAATTACAAAAATATCCTTATAGGTCTAAAATACTTGGAATCAATCCAGATAATTTGGAGTCAATCTAGAACCTTTTAAAAACCTCCCAACCAATCATAAGCACATCCTAAACTTGGGCAAGGCCAATGACTTAGTCTAAAACATATCTGTATATGCATGTGCTGCGTGTAGGAATAGTGTTGTATGTTACAAGGGCATCAACGGACGGTTAATCAAAGGTTGTTGAGCGGTCGCTTGACGTAATTAACACTGACCGAAGTTAGTGGAGAGATGTCATATACTCGGATCTTCGCCTGATCCGAAGTCCCGAACTCTCTGAGGGCTACTTCTAAGCTCTCATAGTCCAATAAATAAAATACATAAAATTGACCTATCTTTCTCCAAATAAAACAAAACAAAAAAGGATTAATAATCCGATAGGAGAGATTCTAGGCCAGGTTCCAAACAGTCTCCTTGCTATAGGAATGGGGGGTGGAGCGACCCCTTGTTGACAAGTCTCTTCCCCCTTCTATTTCTTTTTATTCCCTCCTCCTGTTTTCTTCTTCTCCCTCTTTTTCAAGAGAGAGAGAGAGAGAGGAGCCTGGCAGGCCCCTACTGGTCACATACATTGGTTTCATTCCTTTGTTTTGTCTTCTTTCTCTTTTTTTTTTCCTTTTTCCTTTTCTCTTTTTCTTTCCTTCCCCCCTTTTTCTATTCCACTAGTGGGCGGTTCTTGGATTTCCCACTCCTGATAGGAAGTGAAAAACTGCCGGTCTCTTCTTCTTTGTTTTTTCCTCTATCCTTTATAGCTAGTAGGGGTCTCTCTCCCACGCCCATCTCTCTTCCTCCCTGCCTCCCTCTCCCGCTGTGCGTGTGTGCACGTTTTGCTGTGGAAGTCCTCCCAGGAGCCTAGGGTTGCCCATCGGTGCTGGTGCTCTTTTTTTGGTCCTCAAAGAGTGTATGGACGTCAGGGTTTTCACCCTCCATGTTTTTTTCCTTCATATGTTGTAAGATCATTTAAATTTGCTTTGCTTTAACAGAATAATTCTGTTAAAAATTGAAAAGTGGTCAAACATGGGACCATTGTTCATAATCCATTAATCATGTCTTTTGTCACAGTCCATTAAACATATTTATTATGCCTGACCAGGGGCTAATGAGCAGTCAACTAATTATTTATAATTTCAAATCACGGATCATCAATTACAGAACAATAAAAGAGAATGATACCAGTGCCTTTTGTTCCAGCACTGATCATGAATTGTGGTGCCCATCTGTGAAGCATTATGGTGCATTGATGATGAACTAATGAACGTCCAACACTGTGTCCTTGATTGGACAAGTGATCATGTAGCACTGAATGTCTGATCTCAACCATTTGATCATCCAGCAGATTTGATTATAAAGAGGTCATCTGTGGTTCAGAAATAACATGCCTATGCTGAAAGGATTTCTGTGAGGAGAAATTTATGAAGCAAAATTATGGAGAACACCCAGGGACATAAAAAGAGAACAATTGGAACTAATCAGTATTCTGTTCCCCAAGTGTTTCAATTTTTTTCTGATCAGCCTTCAGCAAATTGTCATTATTTCCCTTCTTCTCTGCTGCTTCCTTGGGGACAGGTCACTGTGCAAATCTGATTCTAACTTATGCTTGCTTAGCGGGAAACCATTATCTTTTTCTGGCCTGATAAATTATTAGCATTGTTTCTGCCTGGATATGTTAGTTACTTTTTTCTGTAAGGATATCAATATTGTCTGCGAAATACTATCCTGTCTGACATGCGATTTTGGCTGATGATGGTTATGTTGTATTCAGATTCCAGCAAATGTTGCTGATGACCATCAAATGAAAAATGCAAATATAATGGCTGAGATAGCAGGTTCAAAAGTTCTAACAGAGGATGAGCTTGATTCAAGTACTCTTGAATGTGCGATCAATGAGGTCTTGGGTATGTTACATCTCGTTGCATGGCATTTATTCTGTTCAGTTTAGAGAAATATGAAGCTTTATAATTCATATTTAGCACAGTAAATTGAAAAGTGCAAAAATATAGTTCGTAATTCATTGTAAGCTTTACCTTGCAAGATTCGCAGCATGACTTGGTTTTGAAAATTGAATCACATCGGCCAAGTCACATGCGTTACCTCAATACACCTGTGTCAGGTACATAGCTGTTTTGTGCAGATAGATTAGTTGCAGATTTCTTACGCGGCACGCAGCATGCTGGTCAACCTGCCATGTGGCATGGGGCTACTGCTTTGCCACATGCAGGGTCTGTTCAAACATTTTCTGAAGGTTAATAAGCCGTGGTCTTCATCTGTCAGAGCATCCAACTCAAAACTAATTGGCAATGAGTGGAGAGGCCTATAACTATATAAGCTCATAGTTAAGCCATATGCAATCGATGTGGGGTTAACCAAGCTAAAGAATTGGGTGAAAGAAAGACAAGCACCAAATGGCCTGGCATGTGGGACAGAAGAGACAAAAAGTGGAGTGAAGAACGTCGAGTTGTGTATGAGTTATCTTTGATACCATATTAGAGCATCTAACTCAAAGCCAATTGGCAACGAGTGGAGAGGCCCATGACTATATAAGCTCATAGCTTAGTCATACTTAGCCGATGCAGAATTAACCAAACTAATACCATGAAAAACAAAAGTCAACCCTATTGAGCAAAACTGGTTTCCGATGACATCATCTCATCCACCAAATCCATGCATAATCCAAGTAAAGATTGGTAGAAATATAAGGACACATTTTTTTTTCAAATCGGAGATATATGCGTGAAAGAGGTTATATCGTTCATGTTCAAGAGATCAATGACGATAGTAGCTTTATCATTTGAATGTTTTGGTCTTCAAATCCACTCTTTCATATGAGCATAATTTATGACCTATATAATAGAAGTGGGAGTTTTTTTTTTTTTTTGTCTGGTCCAGTTCCGTTGCCTCTGTTGGAGTTCAGGTTGGCTCTCTGCTTCTTCACCTTTTTGCCCAATACATCTCCGTTTCTATTCTTTTGCTACCCTTATCCACTTTGATCTGTAGGTAGTGTCCCTGTTTTGGAACTGAAATCTGGTTTGTATTGTTATGCTGCCAAGATGTTGAGAGGAAGATGGTGGGGTTTGTGATGTCTCTCTTCATATCCTTCTCAGTTGTGCCTCCAGATTAAGGTTGCTTCGTTTTGTTTTTAAGCTAAATTCAGAGCTATCCTCAAAATACTTTTTCTTATTTTGTTCAGTTGTTCACCTTAATATTAGCCTCCTTGCCATGTAAATGGGGTTGTGGTATGATTCTTTTCTTTACCTGTAAGCTAAATGCAGGTTCTGATAAGCTAAAATCTACCATTGTGACCATGCGGAGCGGGTAGCAGGGTGGGTTGTTTTGGTAATTTTTGTTTCTTTAATATATTTGATAAAAATTAGGAATCTCTCTCTTGCGTAAAAATTCCATGTTTCTCTATTATCTGTTGCACAACTTGGTTAGGAGCCCAGGTAACCCACTAGATCCATCATCCATGAGTGCTTGGACTTGCTCGTCCCCAGTTGTACGCACATAGCAGATAGCGGTGCAAGCCAGCAAAGGGTGCCACTTTAAAGACTTTTCTGGGTGCTAGCTTTTAAAGTCTGCCGATATAGGACTTAATCACCCAAACCCAATGCCCAACCCCCAGTGCATGCAGCATGTATTCTCCCCAGCCTAACCAGCACCCCCTTGCCTGTCCATCCCTACTATGCAAAAATTAATCCCTTCAATGTATTAGCCATTAACCCTTCTATTTTTTATTTTTATTTACAAGATATACTTTAAATTATTTAATAATGTTAAAATCTTACTAACTACGGAGCTTATTTCAACTCATGGCCACTGTGAGCAACCCCAATATCCTCACTGCCTTTTCCATCCAACTCTATAAGGTTGCCCTTTAATGATTGATCTTTATAATTATAATTATAATTTTTATTTAAGACATCTCATAACTTTAAATTATTAGATAAAAATTAGGGATTTTTGTATATATGCCCCTCTAAACTACTGTATTTGTATCTATACCCCTGACTCTAAAAAAATGTATGAGATTCCCTCGAAACTTGCAAATCCAGCTTCCAACTTCTAGGATTATTTGCTTCAAATAACTCTCATCCATAAAGCCTATTCTTCCCTTTCCACTCTCCAAATCCATTTAGTTAACGAGGCCTCGTTGACAGTTTGGATGGGTACTAAGCCTCCTCCTCCTTCATCATTCCTCTACAGACATAATGCCACCCAATAGGATGAACTCCTCTCTCTTTAGGACTTTTTCCCTTCCCAAAAAAATTGCAGCTCTAATGGATTCCAGTCTATTACATATGGACCTTGGTATCTTAAAAATAGATAAGAAGTACACTGCCAAACTAGAAAGGACATTTTTAGACAGGATCCATTTGCCTCCAGCTGAAAGAAGCTTACCCTTCCATCCCTCTCATCTATCTTCAAACTTTCTAACCAATACATTTTGACGACAGGGTGATTGGGATCCGGCCCAATCAGGCCCAACTAGCCAAAGGCCTAAGGGACCGCGGCCCATAGGCTGTCACGCGAGGGCGCCACGTGACTTCTCCCGATACCCCGACAAGCAAGCTGCAAGCCGGGACTCAGAATGTATGGGCCCTGGTTCTCAAGAGACCCAAACTTAAGAGGACCAACATCTCAGTCGGTAAGCCCTGAGATCACCGGCGTCTTGGTCGAAGCTCCTGAGTGTTGAGAGGAGCATGCCCTCTCGGTAACCCAGAGCCTCTGCTTCAACTGGAGGAGGCCGAGTCCCTGGACTCAGAGGCCATTGCCTCCCGACTGCCTGAGAGTGGAGATCCCAAGGGTCGATCCGTAACTCCACCTCGCCATCAGGCGGATCTTGCGGTCTAACAACGTAACCGTCCATTTAAGGCAGGTCCCCGCGATCTGCTCCCTCCATCACGAGAGGAAATCCCTCCTTCCAGCATGATATCCTATGATCCCCTCGATCAAGAGGCGTGGATCGTGGGCCAATTAACTTCACGAGGATAACGACCTCCATGATGCCGCACGTAGAGGAGATTATATATATCACATCCTCTCTTTTGAAGAAGGTATGTCCAATACTACATTGAACCCTAGAGAATTATCCATCTTCTCAAGAGCATGTCTTAGGCATCGGAGGGTCTTGCTCCTTAAGAGAACGGGGGGCCCCTTTGACGTCTCTTCTTCCTCTTGCAGGCTCTATCTTGGGCGTTTCTGATTCTACAAATTCTATCGAGTAGCTAGAGATCTGAACGAATGGTCATCGTTGCCTAACCAATTTCTGACTGCTACATGATTGGCGCTGTCTGTGGAAAACGCACAGAAAGTCATAGCAAGAGGCAATAAGAACAGCCGCTGCGCCGGAGCAGCTTCGCAAGTCAACGATGTTGGGATTGACGTCAATGCTAACTGGTCCCAAAGTGCATCTTCGGGGCCTTCAGGGAATGACGGCGATCCCATGGGAGTAGTTGCCCAACCAGGGGATCGGATCGGCCGGCCGGTCGGATCGGGACCCACCGATCCCGATCCAGATCGGCCTCGGATCAGCCGAAATTGGCCGAAAGTGGCCCGGATCGGCACCGGCCGATCCCAATCCAAATCAGCCGATCCGAATCGGGATCGGCCGATCTTGCCTTCCATGCGCCCAACAGCTTGGGGCCTGACTCACCTTGATGCATAAGTGTCTTCCTGCACCCCAAGCAGGTGCTGAACCCCTAGAAGGCCCTTAAAGGGATGTCCGGCACCCGCTAACGGTTGTCGATTGGCGGCAAGGTGTACAGAGCGCCGGTGGTCGTTTCCTCATCTTCGATGGGGAAATCTGTAGCAACAACCTGCAACCCGCCACATCAGGAGTCATTGGCTCAAACCGCTCCTCACCCAGGAGGAAAAGTGATGGGAATTCAGGGTCTGCTGAAACAAATTTCGGGACCCATCATTTATTTTGTTTGTCCCATTCGAGGCCCAATGGATGTTTTTTTTTTTTTTTTTTGATTTAGCTATGTTTTAGTCTTTTTATTTTGAATAAGGAGTATTATGGTCTTTAATGTTTGAGTTTCTTTTGGGGGGTCTCTATATATTGTCTTGTATCCCTCCTTTAGGAGGCAATGAAGATTAGAATGAAAAGAGCAGCTGCTGTGTGCTTTCTCCTGAGATGGGAATCCGTGTGAGGGTGTGAAGTCCTAGCCTTCTTCTTCCTCCTTGGGGATCCCGTGAAGGGAGGGCGTGAAGCCTCACCGCCCTTGTTTCTCTTCTCTCTCCCTCTCTTCTTCCTTCATCCGGCTCCTCCGCATGCTGTCCTGCATCAGGCTGTAAAGCATTTTTTATTCTACCTTAAGCACTAAGGCGGAGCGTCCCTCTCCTTCTACTGCTGTGAGTGCTTAGCATCTTCCGAATGTTGCTCCCCTTCTGCTGCTGTGTATGGTGCTGGTAGGCTATCATCCATTTGTCTGGAAACCCACAAGGGGCATGAGGCATCTCCAATTGATTCTATCATCGGTCTTCTCGAAATCAAATTTAAAAATAATATATTCCTTTTTCCTGACTTTCAGATCATGGATACACTCATAAGCTGTCATGTAGTTGTCTTATGCATCGTTTGGGAACACTTTGGAGACTCTTAAGTTTTGGAGGAATTTAGATTCTAGAAAGAGCCATGTCATCATCTCTTGAATTCAAATTTTAGAAGAAGTTGTTTAGTTTTTACAATCTCATTTGTAAAGACCATAAGAACTCAAATTTGAAGACACATCAAAAGACACTTTTATCATATTACTCCCTTTTAGGAACTTTAGGAGGGTAAAAAGGAAAAGAAAAGATGGTGTTACTTTTTAGAATCCTCAGATTCCCCTCCTATTCCCTTTTCAAAAGATATGTTAGGAATAAAAAAGATGCCTTTTTCAACATGGAACTAAATCTGAATTCTGGTAGGATATACTTTTGCCTTGTTTCGTTTGAATTTTTTTTGGCACTTTTCAGATTTCGCCAAATCTGATCCCAAACAAGGCCTAAGATGAACATGCCCTGAATAAATGCCGATTGATTAGAATCCACCCCTTTGCCAATAACCTCTTTAAGTCTAGTTGCAAGGGCTTTGGTGATAATCTTAACTGCCATCTAGAAGTTGCAAGGGCTTTGGTGATAATCTTGTAACTGCCATCTAGAAGACAGATAGGTCTGTAATCAGATATACGTTCTGTATTCTCCTCCTTTGGAATCAAAACGATAAAAGTAGAATTGAAATTCTTGATTACCCATGGCCTGTTTTCAAAGTATTTAACTGCTGCCATAATATCCTCCCTTAGAATTTCCCAGAATTGTTGATAAAATTCCATGGAAAATCCATCTGGCCTGGGAGACTTATTAACAATTAACATTCATGCCAAACACTGCATATTTAATCTCTTCTGATGAAAAGGACAAATAAGATGATTAGCTATGTCATTATAAATCTGCTTAAATGAGTTGCAGCTGATAAGAGGTCTCCAATCTTCCTCTTAACGAGATTTTTTTAAAAAAATCCAAAGCAGCTAACCCAATCATCTTCTCATCTTGAATGATTGTCTCTCCTACTTTGATGGACTCAAGAGTAATTTTTCTCTTCTTTCCACTAGCTATTGCATGAAAATGAGATGTATTCTTATCACCCTCTCTCCCACAATTCTTTAGCTCTTTGTTTCCACTTTATTTCTGCCCTAAAAGCCCATTCATTGTACTGCTTCTTGAGCTCCTCCCGTTCAGCCCTCTCCTTTTCTGATAAAATACCTCGATCATTTCTGCAGTCAAAATCTTGTATTTTAAGTAACAGATCTTGTCTTATTTTAGCTGCTGCTCTCAATTTCTCAGAACTCTATTCCTTCATCTTTTCTCTAACCCACATTGGTTTCAATGCAAAGGTTTTGGCATGCATTTCGTCAAGGGGCTTCAGTCCAATTCCTTACCAGATTTTTGAAATGCTAATTCATATCTGAACACTGTTTCCTTCTTCCTGTTGTCTAGTCCGAGGTTAATAACAGTGGGATATGATCTGAAAGCACTCTAGGGAGGCCCTTCACTGAAAAAACTACCAAACCTCTGCTGCCATTCCATGCTCACCAGAAATCTGTCCAGTTTCGACCTAGCTTTACTATTTGACCATGTGAAAGCCAAAGAAGGAAGCTCCACCTCAATAAGCTGAGCAGATGAAACCCAATCGCCAAACAAAACCATTTCTGGGGTCCAGTCCCTCTGGTTTGACCTCTCTCCTGGGTATCTAACTGCATTGAAATCTTCTCCTACACACCAAGCGGAGAAGAGCTTAATATTGGCCAGCTCTTCAAAGAGGATTCTTTTTCGGTCCAGTTCCTGTGGTCCATATACTCCTGTTAATGTCCAGCTAAAATTCTTCTTTTTATACCTGAGATTAACATAAGTGTGAAACCTCCCAATAGTAGTGCTGCACCACTCAAGAATACTGGAGTCCCACAGAAACAAAATACCTCCTCTCCTCCCTTCTGCTGACTTAGCAGCCCATCCCTGTAGTTCTTTAGCATCCAGCTAATCAATTAAAGCATCACTCATATCATCCATCTTGGTTTCTTGATTGCAGAAAACATCAATTTTATGAACCTGTATCAATTTGATGTAGTTACTCCCCTCCCAGTTCCCCTCCTAGGTCTCAAACCTTCCAGCTGTGCATTATTCTGAACATAGCTTAACTCCCTATTTCCAATCTTCAATCCTCCACCTTTGCCTCTTTTAACAGAATTCAAACTGAAATTAAATTCACTCGGCATATTGATATTATCTTAAGATTCTAGTGTACACTGTTCTCATTTATAAATCTTTCCGTATACCTAGCGCTCATCCCCATCCCTAAACTAACATTAAAATGAACTGGGGATAAATTCCAATTCACATCTCCAATGTCCTGATGCCATATAACTGCTTTGAGACATGCTTCTGACACAAAGGTTATACAGTTCCCTGTACTCCCGTTGTGCATGTCTTCCATAGAAGTGTAGTTTTGAGATTTTGCTTACCATCTAGCTCATAGATGAACTCCAATCTAGTTAGAACCTCTGGTTATTATGTTGCAGAAATGAACAAAAGGAGTAAGATTATGACAATAAAAATTTTCATTTGCGTTAATTATTTTTTGAAAGATCTTTTGCATTAATTATTTACAGAAAAAAAGGCAAATTGATGGACTAACACTCTGACTCCTGAATTTCTGTCTATTTCTATTCTCTTCTTTCAACAGGAAATGAGAGTCTGATGGCAGAAATGTCTGAGAAAGCTATGACAAATGCAAAGCCCAATGCATCCTCGGAGATTGCCAACAGCATTATTGCTCTTAGCGAGTCGCTCACTGCTAAATAGAAGAATGATGTCGTGATCTATGTAAAACGTGTGTGATTGTCTCTGGTTCATGATCATTCCATCAATCCGATCTGCTGCACAAGAAATCATCTTAATGAACGAGGGAGCAACAGCATTTTTGCTAGAGGTTAAAGCCTTTCCTTGTACATGTTTGTGGCGGTCCTAAGGTTCAGCGCATGCAAACTGGTTTTCCTTCGGGGAACTTAGGCATGCAATAAGTTAATAACGGCATTAGGAGAGTGGATGAATTGAATTTGTCTCGTCAGCATCTTCTCATTTTCTTGCTTAAGTCAACATACTTCAGGGTATTCCTCATTTTCCATTATCATGTCTAAGGATTCTGCATTCCCTACTTAGCTTGTTTGTACTATTCACCATACTATTGTGCATGTTGTTGGACGCTTTTTAGAAACAAAATGACTGTTGTGCATGTTGTTGGAAGCCTTTTAGAAATGAAAATGAGGTTCATCTCTCTCTCTCTGATGTTCATGGCTCGTTTGGTGTGTCGTAAAATGTTGTAAAATCTTAGTTTTAAAACAAGTGGAAATAAAATATCTGATTTTGAAATCATCGGCTTGGTTTATAGTGATTTTGAATTGTAAATTGAAATCAGTTAAAAGGAGGATTTTAAGAATCAACCGGTTTTGAAATATAGCAATGTGTGATGCACCAAACATAGGAAAAAATACTGTAAAATAATTTACATCACTTCACACATAAAGCAAACATGTTTAACGGCTGCATACGACTTTATACGGTCTCTTACAACACCTTAATCAGTATATTCATGTGAGTAACTTCATTCATTGTTAGTCAAATTTTAAAAAAGGATAATTACACTAAAGTCATTAATTATAATTTTGTCCTTTAATCTTTTTAGGATATTATTAATTATCCTCTTAAATAAAAGTTATGTTACAAATGCCCTTACTGTTACGTCTCGTAACTAACCCAGTAAAATAGTGACAAACTATGGTTAACGTCTCACTCGATAAAAAGATCATCATGCCCCTCTCTCTCTCTTTCTCTCTACTCGACACCCCAGGTTGTTGGTGTCGGAGGGTCTCTCTATGTCTACTCTCTCTCTCTATATGTATATATATACCTAGCACCTCTCTCTCTCTTTGATTGGGACGGCGGGGGGTTTCCTTTCTCTTTTTTTTCTCTCTCTCTTTCTCTCCAATCAAAATGGAGGTAGGGGGTGGGAATTCTCTCTCTCTCTCTCTAATCAGAATAGAGGCAAGTGTGGGAGTGCTCTCTCTCTTCAATCGGGATGGAGTGAAATGGAGGCAAGGGTTGGAGCACTCTCTCCCTCCCTCTCTCTCTCTCTAATAGGAACGGAGATAGGGGTGGGAGTGCTCTCTCCCTCTAATTGGGATGGAGTAGGGTGTTTCCCTCCCTCCCCCCCCCTCTCTCTCTCTCTCTCTCTCTCTCTGATGGAGACGGAGGCAGGGGGTTTTCCCTCTCTCTCTCTCTAATAGGAACGGAGATGGTTTTCCCCCCTCTCTCTCTCTACTCGGCACCCCAAGCTAGGGGTGTGGGCTTGAAAATCTCGTAGTGCGTGAAGATCTTGTAGTACAACTCCGGCATAGGTGACAAGATCCACAGTGAAATGTTGAAGATGACGGCTGATCCTTTGGAACTTCCCCTCTGCCGTGTTCTTCCAGTCCCGCCTTGGCTGTTGGCTGCCCCATGGTTGTGAAGCCTGTCACCTTCCAGTCCCGCCTTGGCTGTTGGCTGCACCATGGTTGTGAAGCCTGTCAAGTGGACTCCTGTGTGTGTGTGCACACGCGCGCGTACGCGCGCGCCATGGCCGTGAGGATATTAGTGTATTTTTCCTCGCTATAACAAGGGTTAATGGCATATTCTAGGTATATCCTCGTGGCCTAAAACGGGAAACTAACTTCACGGGCATTTGTGACATAATATTCATTTATTAGGGTTATTAATAATATCCAAAAATTTGAAGGACAAAATTATCCCCCCCCCCAAAAAAAAAAAAAAAAAGCTGCGTAAGTTCATCTAGGTGCATAAAACCAAATGTAAAACTAAAGGTGTACATCTGACATGGATGGTGAAAAGGAATATGTTTGGAGAAAAAATGGAAGCGATTTGCGAATACGTGAATTATAAAAAATACAAACAGAAAAGGTGGGGGATCTATGAAACATCTGAGACGGCAAGAAGACTTTTACCACATCAGGGAAAAGGCTTTGAGATTCCTCCGCTAGTAGATGAGAGTAAAGTGATAATTGTCATCATGCGAATGACCCTTCTGAAAGACCCCAGAGTGGTTATCAAAATTATCTCCTGTGTAATGCTAGCTACCTTTAGAAACATTTTTACGTGGTTTTTCTATGCTCCAAATTTTAAAAATATCCATTTTTCCGGTGAAAATATTACTCAGATGACAAAAAAAAATAAGGATATAAATGTTCCAAAGCCGGACTATATCCATGAGAAAAAAGCAAATAGGATGACATGGAAATCAGGTGTCATAAATTTGCTACCCTTTTCCCAAGTACCCCCCTGGTTAACCCCAGTTGAATAGAATTAAACAATAGACAAAGATAAGAAAACTTGGATATTGTACAATTGGTGCTTTCTCGAATCTGTAATACAAGACAGTGTTAAAGTATTAGGCCAAGATTTTGAGTGAAGAGGATACCATATTATATTTATCATTTATTTTATTTTTAACTAACTTTTTATTATTCTTACTTACCTGGGTGCTGCCATGCGAACAAAAATAGATACAAATTACGTGAATTGGTTATAATATGACTATGGAGTTGTTACCACGTTAAATTATTGAGCCATCTAAACCCAATCTTAAAGCTTTAAATGAAAAGAACGTTATAGTCTCTATACTATACTAATAAAGCAGAGTTTTTAACTCAGTTGATGTGGTATTTTAATATTCTTTCCAGTCAAAAAAATATTAAAATAAAGAAAAAGAGTTAGTTGATGGGGGAGAATCCGATTCGGCCCAGCACTAGGGGGCCGGCCCAATGTAAGAGAGACAGTCGAATTTCATTCGGCCCATCAAATAAATCGAACAGAAACGGCCCAGACGTCTTATTGAAATAGTACGGTTTCGGCCCAAGCGGTGGGCTCTGTTAACAACCATATTCGGCCCAATCGTAACAAATAATAGGCCGAAGTGGGTCCGGCCCATTCCGGTTAATTGCTACCCAACCATCGGCCTATTAACGGGGTATTTCGGCAATTTCCTCTCAAACTCCAAAATAATCCTATAACGGCTGCAACAAGAAGAGAACCTCCATCCATCGCTATAAAAAGAAGGCTATTTATTGCGGAAAAGGTACACCTTAAGCACTCAAGCTTCTTCCTTCCTTACTTCTGAATTGAATCTTCTTCAGAGGCTAACTTAATCATCGGAGAGCTGGGCTGAAATCTGAGACCCTCGCTGACTGATTTTTCCTCTCGCAGGAGTCTCGGCTTGAATCTTCGCCAGTCTTTTCGTCCGGATCGGCTTCGGCAACTGGTCTTTCGGTTCATATCCGGATTCTGCCCTCAGAATCGATTAGTGATAGCTTCGGCTACATCATTAGTTAATACCTCAATTAAAATAATCTAACTCATCCTACCAACTAAGCATTTAATAATTAAAATTTTCAAGGGAATAATTAATACTGCATAGGGTTTAACCCGATCATTAATGCCCATAGCAAGGTTTAAACAATTTGAAAACATGGTGTGGAAGGGACGTATGGGTTTAACTAGGTCATTAATGCCCATAACAGGTCATTAACATGCATTAATGGCCTCTCTCACCCGATTCTTTCCTTCTCACTTCCACCCATTTGAAAGCATCCCCATAACAGGTCATCAACATACTACTCCAAAGTATTATTCTTAAATTAATATAGATTTAATTTTTTTTATTAATATGAAGCTATTTAAATCAATATCATATTTTTATCTTAAAATTAAATTTAATATTTTTAATAAATTGAATCAAATGCCTTGCATCACAATGGTTTGAAACTTAGAATTTCTTTTATTACAATCATATGTTTTAAGATCCTTGATTTCATTCTATAATTACATAAAAATTAAAAAAAACTACAAAAAATAGATAAAAACTATTGAACACTATTATTGTACATTTAATTTTGAAAAATAAAAATTATCCTTTCCTTGGACACTATAGGTACATACTTTACAATATTTATTATCTTATATATAACTTATATAAAAAACAACATTTAATCTATATCCATTTATAGTACTTCACACTATGTTCAATTCCTTATGTGTTGAAAACAAAATATGATGGGTCAAAAAAATTGTTAAATTTGGTAGAATATCAAAATATACAAGTCCTATTATGTAACGTGAGAACTAGGGATATGAATGGTACCAAAATTTGTTTTCGGTTCATATATTTTAATTGTAGTGAAAGTACATTGATGCTGACAATAAATATTTATTAATAATTATAATAATAATAATAATTTAAAATTTATTTAATTTTAGTACTTGATATTAATATTTAATTATATATATATATATATATATATATATATATATATATATATATATATATATATATATATATATATATATATATATATATATATATATATATATATATATATATATATATATATATATATATATATATGCATGGTCTTGAAAAATTGTATATATGGTTGAATTATATCAAATTGAAAACTTTATTGAACAATGTTTGAGGTTGATAGTTTTATTGAGGTGATTTAAAAATACTAATATGACATAAAAATAGAATTAATAGTATTTTTCTTAGATTAATATAATTTTAAGTTTCTTATTAACATGAAGTTATTTAAATCAATATCATATTTTTATCTTAAATTAAATATAGTACTTTTTAAATAAATTGAAACAAATGCCGTGCATCGCACGGGTTAGAAAGAATATATTGTATGTTTATCAACTTTTGCATTTCTAAACTTAGATGGGTTAAAAAAAAATAATATCAAAATTGTTACATTTGACAGTATATCAAAATATACAAATCCTATTATGTGACATGAGGACTAGGTATATAAATAGTATCAAAATATGTTTTCTATTCATATATTTTGACTGTGTTAAAGTATATTGATGTTGACAATAATTATTTATTAATAATTAAAATAAAAATAATAAATAATAATAATTTTTAAAAAATTATTTAATATCATTATTTAATGCTAATATTTAATTTTATGTATATGAATGGTCTTGAAAAAAACTATATTTGTGGTTGAATGATATCGAATTAAAATTTTTACTGAGCAATGATTTTGAGGTTGGTAGTTTTATTGAGGTGATTTAAAAATACTAAAATGACATAAAAATAGAATTAATAGTATTATGCCTGGATTAATATAGATTTTAATTTTTTTATTATCATGAAGTTCTTTAAATTAATATCATATTTTTATATTAAAATTAAATTTAATATATATTTTTAAAAATAAATACCGTGCATCGCATGGATTTGAAACTAGTATTTATATATATTTTAATTTATCTCTTTATTAGTATGAATGTGTTTTAGTAGATGTTTGCCAAATGTGATATTAAACAAAGACTCAGGTTTATATTGCAGGAGAAATACTTACTGCTAAGGGCATTGCAAATCTAAGTGGATTGCAAATGTGTATTTTTTTGAAAAAACATTATCGAGGTCGGGCCCCACCCGAGTCAGTCTCCACACCGTCCGAACTTGGATCCAAAAAGTAATTCTGGCGTTGAGGATGCAAAAAAGGTTTCAATTCTTGTAAGATGGCCACGCAGCTAGTGATCTCAAATGCAATCTAAATGATTGGCTCACAAAAATGTGCACCAAAATAGCATGACTCGTTTGATAAACTTTCATTCTTTAAGAATTGAGAT
The DNA here is from genome assembly GCA_030544215.1 of Zantedeschia hybrid cultivar. Taxonomy (NCBI): domain Eukaryota; kingdom Viridiplantae; phylum Streptophyta; class Magnoliopsida; order Alismatales; family Araceae; genus Zantedeschia; species Zantedeschia hybrid cultivar. The sequence goes on from JARZZO010000004.1 coordinate 55,082,292, forward strand.
TTTTGTGAATAACCCTCTAAAATATCTTATTTACGGATAACCTTTTATATTAAATCGTTAACTATGACGTTTATTTTGAATTTCATTTGGGTTAAAATATTGTTACCCTATATATGACATGTGAAAGTTGTTAAATGAGAATATGAATAATACCTTTTGTTAAAATACAAACACCTTTTCGACGACAAACATTTGTAAATAGAAAGATTTTTTTGATGTTAAATGAGAATATCAATAATACCTTCTAGATGAGAATATCAATCATACCTTTTGTTCAATTACAACATATCTACGGATAGATATCTATGCTATTTTTCTTGTGATGATTGGATAACATCATAGTTCATACATATCATAGTTAATGAGTTACATGAGAAAATATACCATATAGGGAGTTATAAGCAAATATAGGATCTTAGATTATTTGCTGGAACACTTTTAAATTAAGAGAATTACATGAAAATGTGAATCATATAGGGGGTCATCTGTAAATGCAAAATCTTTTAGGAGGTTATCCACAAACACACCTTAAGAATTTCTACAAGGGATCGAGTCCAATATCCTTGGTGATTGCCAAAGTCAAATATCCGTGCTAGATAGGCTATCATGTCATCGTCAACATAATTAATTAGGAAAGACTTACCTGATTCACATTTAATTCTCGAGAAATATGTATTTGGAATTTGTTAACCTTAAAAAAAAAAAGGCTTGCGTATGGGTTGGTTGCACAGAGATAAGGGTGAAACCAATAAGAAAAATCTGTGATCCATAACTTGTTTGTAGTGCCAAAAGATAACCATCAGACTTTTTAACTACAGACGAACGTGTGATTTTTAATTCTTAACGATAAATCTTGACTAGGAAATTGCATACCTTGCACGGCAACACTAGCAACGGATTAGTGGACTCTTTTTTTTAATTCTTTTAGTGTTAAATCCCAACTGTTATAGCTGGAGTTGGAGCTGCCCTTTAGCGTGTTTGCTTTAGTTCTCACCATTTTTTAAACCTTATTGGTCTGACTTCTTTGCTCTACTCTCACATCGGTTTATTAATTAATAATAAAATAAAAGCTTTAATGTGACAGGGGACTTATAATAGATATTAGAGATGCCTCTCCTCTATGTTACACTTAGAACCCACAACGAATCTCTGATGAATTAGGGGTTGTTTTTTTAAAGTAAAATAGTATAATTTAAAATAATTATTTTATCTTATGGTATTTTTAATTATCTGAAATGATATAAAATAATCTAAAATAAAATTCTATCTGGGTCTTATCTTCTCACTTGACAGTCTGATTCCTTTATTTTAGTTTACATCAAAGACTTACTATAAATTAAAACAAGAAGATTGAAGTATCTATCTTGTTTTGTTTTACAAATAATTCAATAATATTTTTTAATTTTAAAATAAAAAAATTTCACTTGTCTTAAAATTGATAATTTATAATTTTTTTCATTAAAACAAACAACCTCCTCATCAAGTCTATCCCAGTCCCACATAGACTAGCGTGTAAAACTTATCCGGATTCAGCTAAAATTAAAGATACATGAATCCGACAAAAGAAAGGAAGAACTTTCCTTTTTAACGTTCGACGAGACAAAAATCATAACTTTGGTATCTCTGTTTACAGTGTGGAAAAAGAATATTCTTCAAAATTTCACAGAGATATGCCTATAAGAAAAAGAAGAACAGTTAATATGACGATTTTGAGGGCATAATGTCAAATGCTTCAGATTCCAAGGACCACGCAAGCAAAACACCCCCAAAAATACATATATTTGCACGAGGCCCCGAGGGAGAGAGACGTGCGGGACTCCGCCTTTCGTCTGGTGGGGTCGTCAACGGACGCCAAACCAAACACTCAAATCCAGCAGAATGTTCCGTCCCAACTCCACAGATCCCCCTGGTACGTAGGCGAGTGCATGTGCAGCTGCACATTAGCCAATCACAACAAGTACCAATTATGGGCCCAGCATTAGTGTCCTATACGTGGCTTCTTATTATTGGCAACTGATCGAGGTCTCCCTTTCTATCCTCCCATTAGAATCTTTCCATCCCGACTACCCATGCACCCTGCCGCAGAAGTAGAGATATTTTTGCTTGGAAACCCCTTCCCACCTCCCCTCTCTCTAGTGGGAGGAAGTAGAAACACATTAATCAAGTAAATATTATATGATATAAACATAGCAATATTAAAGTGAATGTTACTATTATGATTTCCACGCGTTGGTATGTTGTCCCTTGTACATTTGTGGGGCTATCAAGTATGAATCCATCAATTTACTATATATATATAAGCACATTAAAAATATTGTAAACTTGTTGGTATTGAGTGAACAGTATTATTTAAGTCACCCATGGTTGTGGGCCATTAGTACCTTCGCTTATAGTGGTTTTGGGTGTTAATTCACCATGTACCCTTTGGCTACCTCTCTTTCCCTCGATAGATATTTTTTGATCAATGGAATTGTGTACCTCAAGACACGATAAAGAATCTTAATCAAAAGTATATTCAATTGTTCACCAAACATGGTGTGGATTAGGGTGTTGGGGAAAAATATCCTCTCCAGAGCACGAGAAATATTCTTTTCATAGGTATCCATTCTTTCTTTATTTGGTGTACCACTCCTTTTCTTGCACTTGTGGACCACATGGTTCTTTTTTTTAAAAAAATTTCTCTCCTTTTTTCACTTTCCAATTAGGATCAATATTCTCTTCAGTTTTCCATAGCTACTTTACATCAAAAGTATTTGATCATGCTAATTTAAAGTGATAAATTGTCTTGTGCCGTGGATAATACCATCTCAGAGGACGAAACCTCTGGGAAGAGACCTCATCTAATTTAAGAATCAAATAACAAAAATAAAACTTGACACAACTCTCAGAATTTAACATGCCCTATTAAGTCTAATCTGATAGGTAACTTTTATGCCACATGGTTGCTTGCATAATTAGGTATGCACATATGGGACACCTGAGTTGAGGGACATATTTATACATCTATGTAATGTGCATACATACAATTACATAGCCTAAAAAGACATCATTGCATTTAAATGTTAGAAAAGGGGTATCTTGACAAGCAATGAGATGTTTGTTAGATTGGCTGATCTCATAAAAAAAACAAAATTTCCCTGCAGGCATGTGAGAGAAAAGATAAGGATTATCATTATTTGTCATTTACTCATTATCCATTTTCATTATTATAGTAGTCTTCCCCTTCTCCTTTTCTTCTCTCTCCTCTCTCTCTCTCTCTCTCTCCAATCATCTCTTCCTTTCCTTTCTCCGACTGTTGCGAAGAACGAACGGGGGAAGGGAGCAAGGCATAGGAGAATCGAAGCAGGAAGGAAGCAGAAGAGAAGATTCCGTCTTTGATCCCGCCCATCCAGGAGACGAAAGCAGGAGAAGATTCTGTGTGTCTCTTTCTCTCTGAAAGCCCCCAGCTGTGTTCTTCCCTGCATCAAGGCCAAGCTTTGGGCTTGCTAGCTTGCAGTAAGCGCTTCTCCGAATTGGTGGGTTTTGTGGGTGCTAGCGGAGCTTGTGTTTGCGTTCTTTGGTCTTTCTTCTTCTGTTTCTTTTGCTTTCTTTTCCGATTAATGGTTGCTATTGATGCTTCTGGACTTCCCTCTCTCGAGAAAAGGAAGCAAATTGGGGGTTCTCCTCTCTGGTTTCCATCTGTGGGCTCTCGTTTTTGGATAATCTGCATGCGGCATGCGAAGATTCTAAGTGGGTCTTTGGCGAGGACAAGTGAAAAGGGGGGGGGGGGTTCTTGGAAGGTTTCCTGTAGAGGGTAACGGGGGACAAGCTTGCTTGCTTTGAGATAAGAGCTGTCTTGGGAGATTTCGGTTGTGGGAAACATGGGAATAACGCTTTCTTTGCTTTCTTTGTCATAGTGTTTTTCTTTTTCTGGGCAATTTTAGACCACTTTTTCTTTTGGGGGTGGTAAAAGTTGTTTCAGCTGTATGAAGGAAGTGAATATGATCGTGGGGAAAGGCTTTCTTTCTGTGTTGGAATTTCAAAGGTCAAGCAAATTTATATTTCGGTCTAAAAGTCGTCAATGTTGCACCCAAGAAGTCAAAAAGCTGACTTTTTGGGAATATCTGTTTCAATTCCTATTGTTGCAAGATGTTGATGTCCATTGAAGTTTTGAGTAGAGAAATAAGTGTGGCTTCTCTCAACATTCTGTCTCTAGTTATTGTGCAGGGCATGTGATGGAGCAGACATCCCAAAATCTGCCTGTGATGGGTAAGATTACCACCTTTTATCCATTTCCATGTTTGGCCGCCTCTTCAATGCATCATTAGCTGGTTATTGTTCTAATGCCGGTCCTGTGGGACAACCAGATCCCTTGGGCAGCTCATCTGGGAAAACAACTCTGAAAGCGGAGACCAGTGCATGGGGAATTCCGTCTAGATCTGATGCGTATCATAGGTCCAGCGACATCAGCCTCTTTTCAAGCTCATTACCGGTCCTTCAGCATCAGAAGTGTATCTATCTCTTCCCTTAGTGCACTGTTTAAACCTCTGGTTATGAATATTGTGATGAATTTTGCCCTCTTGTTATTTCGTGTTTCAGTGGACCTTTTGGAGGCAGATCCTGGTCTTCACTCTGTGGACGGTGACCAGTCCGAGTTAAAGAAACTTGATAAGAATGTTGAGGATAAGAGTGCAGTGGATGATTTTGACCTCCAGGGGATTGGAAGCATGCTACCAGATGATGAAGAAGAGCTTTTAGCTGGCATTATGGATGATTTTGATCTTAGTGGTTTGCCTAGCCAAGTGGAGGAAATGGAAGATTATGATGTATTTGGCATGGGAGGGGGTATGGAGTTAGATTTTGATCCTACAGAGAGCCTCAGTGTTAGCGTGGCAAAAACCAGTATCAATGGCAGCTATGCAGCAAATGGAACTGGGCAATATGGTGTTCCACATAGTGCAGGAACAATATTCGGAGAGCATCCATATGGAGAACATCCTTCCAGAACATTATTTGTGCGCAATATCAACAGTAATGTTGAAGATTCAGAGTTGAGAGCTCTCTTTGAGGTAAAAGTTCATCTAAAGGGGCTGTGTTATAACCATTTAGTTTTTCTGTTCCATGTCCATGTTGATCTTCAGTTTAGTTGTTTGGTAGATCTTATGTAAGATGAATAGTAACTACCATTTCCTGAGAATTCTACATTTGTATTTTTTTCTCTCCTTTCCTCTTTTGATTTTACTTTTCTGAAGACACTATTTTGGTTAGGTGCCTGCCTTATTCTTCAATCAGTTAATTCATAATTTTGCCTAACCTTATTTTGTATGGCATCATGGGAACTTCGATTACTAAGGACTGATGCATAAGTCTTATCTAGCTGCTTGGATCAGATCACCATATTGATTTTACCTAGACACGCTGAAAAGGGATTTCATGTGTAAAGATATTTTCAAATATTCCATCGTGATTATGTATCATGACTCAAAATGAATTCTTGCATGTGTAAAATGTAAGTGGATCTTTCTCCTACTAACTTTCTGGAGCAGATACATGATAATTGGCTTTTGATATTTTGTTTTGCTATAATTCCATTCTTCTTGATAGATAGTCCCTTGAGCAGAGTATGATTGTTCGGTTATTAAATGGAGTCATCCGATTATTTTTTACACTATTTTTTAATGTCGGGGGTCTTTTGGTCTAGAGTAAAGTTTAAGGAGTCGTTAAGATTTGTTTTATCTTTAAATACTCTTGTAAGACAACTTTTTTTTTTCAATGAATATCATTGTGAATTTTGAATTAATTTCATGAGTTCCTTTTTGTAACGGAGAAGACGACCTTGCGACGGAGTTGGATCTGTCCTGTGACGGGGCCTGGTGTGACGCCCAAGTTTCTGCCTTGCGACGGGGCCGAGTGACTCTCAAATTTCAGCCCTGTGACGGGGTTGGGTGAGACGCCTCCGATTGTTCCACATCAAATTGTTTGCCTGAAAATGAGCGAGAAGCCAACCTTCTTTACTCTCATCCTTATCCTACTTCGAACATGAGCAACCAAAACAAATAATAGAGGCAAAAAGGGTCTCCTTGGCAAAGGCCTGTCCCACTGTGAGAAAAAAGATGGCAAAAGAAGCAGAAGGCACACATTCTCTGATCCAGGTAACCCATCTATTGCCAGAACACATCTTCTGAAAAACATCAAATAAGCAAGACCAGTTCACTGTGTCATAGGCCTTCTCAAAATCAAGTTTCAGGACCACACCCTTTTTCCTTTGTTGATTCATGCCATGCCTCTCGTGTTTAGCCTCTTGTGCTTAGTCAGTCCCAAGCCTGGATAAAGGAGGGTTGTAGAAGGTGACAACCAGTGTAAAAATCTTGTCACATCTCATGATATGGATTCTATTAAAATTAACGTTAGGACGTCCTCTACTTATGATGTGCTACACCGGAGTCCGAGTGTAGTGAAAAATAGGCAAGGATGGATGATGTTCCCCATAAGCGACGCGCCATGTCGGCGTCCGGATGTGGCGTTAAATGAGCAATGGTTTTCCACATTATAGATGGGTGTGGATAAAGAAACTAGTCCATACAACTGAACAAAGAATAGGGCATAGGACAAGCTTAGAGAATAATAGATGTTACTATAGAAAGAATTCTAAGAAAGAACGGGTTGAGAGGAGGATCATAGTAGGTACTTGGAATATCAAGTCTCTTATAAGAAAGTTGATGGAACTTGTTGACACTATGTAGAGAAGAAAAGTCAATATTACTTACATTCAAGAGACTAAATGGGTAGGAGAGAAAAGTAAAGAAGTGGGAAATACAAGCTACAAATTGTGGTATACAGGAAAGAAGAGAAATAATAATGTGGTAGGTATTATTATTGATAAGTCTTTAAAGGATGCAGTGGTAGCGGTGATGAGGGTAGGATATAGGATTATCCTAGTCCAATTAATTATAGAGGAAGATGTGATTAATGTAGTTAGTGCCTATGCTCCACAAGTTGGATTAGATAGTGAGAGTAAACGTAGGTTTTAGGAGAATATAGATGACCTTATGCGGAGCATACCAAACGAAGAGAATATCTTTATTGGTGGGGATTTCAATGGACATATAAGAAGTGAACATCATGGTTATGAGAAGGTTCATAGAAGTTTTGACTTTGGGACCAAAAATGAGTAGGAGAAAAGCATCCTCGATTTTACTATGGCCTACGGCCTTATACTAGCAAGTGCCCGCTTTATAAAAAGGGAATCTCATTTAATGACCTTTAAAAGTGGATAAAATATAAGCCAAATTGACTTTTCACAAGGAAGACAAATCGTGCTCTATACAAGGATTGCAAAGCTATCTCCGAAGATCCTTAATAAGTCAACATAGGTTAGTGATCTTAAATGTTAAGATCACGAGATGGTCGGGTACATTTAAAGAAGACTACAATTAGAACAAAGTGGTTGAAATTAAAAAAGGATGAAGCAAATGATGTTTAAGAATGAACTTCTCAAAATGAGAGATTGGAAGTCGGATATGGAGGCCAATACTATGTGGATAGATATGGCTTCAAAGATTAGAGAAGTAGCTAGAAAAGTGCTTGGAGACTCTAAAAGGCATGGTCCACCCGCGAAAGAGAGGTGGTGGTGGTGGAATGATGAGGTACAAAAGGTGGTAAAGAGTAAAAGAGAATGGTATAAAAGATTGTCAAAGTGTGATAACAATAAGGCTTATGGACAAGACAAGACAACAAAAAAGAAAGAAAAAAAGGTCGTTAGTCGGACAAAAATTCTGGCCTTTAAAAAGATGTATGAGAAACTTAAAACCAAGGAAGGGGAAAAAGATTTTTATAGTTTGGCAAGGATGAGAGAGAAGATGTTGGGATCTTAACCAAGTTAGGTACATCAAAGATAGAAAATAAAATGTTTTGGTAAAAGATGAGGATATTAGAGAAAGGTGGAGAAGTTACTTTGACAATCTTTTTAATGATAGTCCTAGTGGAAACATAGTGAGCATAAAATGTACAATAGAGCATAATGTGAAGTATAATAGGATGATTAGATTTTCGGAAGTCAAGGAAGTATTGAAGACGATGAAAATAGGTAAAGCTTATGGCCCAGATGGAATTCTCATTGCAATGTGAAAATTGCTTGGAAGATGCAAGGTTTGCCGACTCGTTGATCCGGATCGGATCGGATCTGCTCAGATGCACTACTATACCGATCCGACTAGGACTGACTTGGTCCGACTCGCACGAGTCAAGCCAATGAGTTTGTTATTTTTTTAAAAAAATAACAAGTTTAAATTATATTTTAGAGAAATATACTCTATTAATTCATATAAAAGTGTGATTTTACTTATCAAATGAGTAAAACACAATTTAAAACAAAGTCATTATGTATGTATGACTATGTTGAGATGGTACGATCCGGTCCGATTCGGTCTATGCCAGCGAATCGGGTCGGCCTAAATACGAGTCAACTCGTATGAGTTGGCCCGATCTGGTACGATACGGCAAACCTTGGGAGGATGTAATAGTGGAATGATTAACCTGATTGTTTAACAAGATCCTAGTCTCTAGGAAAATAGCGATGAATGGAGGAAGCGTACTCTTGTACCTATTTTTAAAAACAAAAGAGACATCCATAGTTGTTCAAATTATAGAGGAATTAAGTTTATAAGTCATACTATGAACCTGTGGAAGAGAGTTGTGGAACATCGTTTATGTTATGATATAACTATCTCGGCCAACTAATTTGGCTTTATGTCGGGTCGATCAACCATGTAAGCTATCTTCCTCGTTAGGAGCTTGATAGAGAAATATAGAGATATGATTAGATTTTCCTATTTCAGTTGGATTGCATCAATGATCAACAATAAGTCCTTACCTTTTTGCATTAGTTATGGATGATTTAACAAAAGATATATAAAATGACATTTCGTGGTGTATGATGTTTGGAGATGATATTATGTTGATAGATGAGACGCAAAAGGGAGCTAACAGAAAGTTAGAGTTTTAGAAGAGCACCTTAGAGTCTAAGGGTTTCGGGTTAGGTAGAACTACGACAGAATACATGCATTGTAAGTTTAGTGAATGTCGGAGGGGTGAAAATGAGGGAGTTAGCTTGGATGGGATGGCAATACCCTAAAATATTCATTTCAAATATCTTGATTTGATTCTCCAAGAAGATGGAGGGTGCGATGAGGATGTTAGCCATATGATTAAAACAGGATGGGTGAAGTGGAGACTTGCCATGTGAGTCTTGTGTGACCGCAAGATCACAACAAAGTTGAAAGGAAAATTCTACCGTTTGGCGATAAGACCTACAATGTCGTATGGTAGTGAGTGTTGAGCGATGAAGGGGTAATATATATCTTCAAGATGTGTGTTGTCGAGATGAGAATGTTAAGGTGGATGTGTGGACATACTAGGCTAGATAAAATTTGTAATGAGTATATTAGAGAAAAAGTGGGAGTGGTATCAATTGAGGACAAATTGAGAGAAGGGAGATTGAGTTGGTTTGAGCATATTAGGCGTAGACATAGGAATGCTCCAGTTAGAAAAGTGAAGCATATTAAGATAGAGGAAGTTGTAGACTTAGATTAACTTAGAGGAGGGTAGTATAATATGATTTGGAAGTTTTAAACCTTTCAGAAGAGGTAGTCCAAAATTGTTTAGTGGAGACAGAGAATCCATATAGCCCACCTTAATTAATTTGGGATTAAGGCTTAGTTGAGTTGAGTTGAGTTCAGTTAAGTTTCATACCATGCAAGCACTCATATACTACATGAAAGCCTTCATGAATTTGCTGGCCCTTAATGTAAGCACTCTGATTTGAACTGATCAAATGATGTAGGACCCTCTCCAATCTACTAGCTAGCATCTTTGAGATGATCTTGTAGATCCCAATAGAAGCATGAAAGGTAGGATCGGCATGGATCGGATCGGCCGATCCAATCGGTTTTTGACCCGAACCGGTTCGATCCTGATTCCCGATCCACTGGTCTGAGCTGGGATCGGTCAGGATCGGTCGAGATTGGCTGGTGATCTGTTTGGGATCCAAGTATGTTTTTAATAAATAATTAAAAAATAAATGGGGGACCAATCTGGATCGGCTTGGGATCGGTCCAGATCAGATCAGATCCCAATCCGATCCGTTTGGACCGGGCTGATCCGTGCCCGATCCCCAATGGGTCTATAATCAGTCAATGAATCAGCCCTTCTCTCTTTGGAATAAGTACCATAAATGTTTTGTTGATGCTTTTCAGATGTGCTTTCCCTTCTGAAATTCCGCTACCGCATGTAGCACCAAATTATGAACAATATCCCAACACTTCTGGAAGAAAAACATAGGAAATCCATCGGGACACGGAGCTTTATCTCCAGGTAAGGCAAACACAGATTCCTCACCTCCTCTTCTGAAAAGGGAGCTGCCAAGCACTCCCTCTCTTCACTAGACAGGTGGGGAAGAAAGTCATCAGCAATATGGGGCCTATCCAAGTCCTCTTCAGCAAAGAGATGAGAGTAGAATGAAGAAATATGTCTGAAAATATCATTCCTGTGTGTAGGGGTCTGCCATTGAAACTTTAAGGAACTTATCCGCTTCAACCTTCTTTTACCTGAAGCAAGTTTGTGAAAATAGGCTGTACTCCTGTCCGCTTGCTCCATTTTCCTCGTCCTTTCTTAATGGACTTTCCCTGAGTACCCAGGTTGTTGGGCCAGTGCTTTTGGAATTGGTCAATTTTCTTATCGATTTGGATTTTGAGGTTTCGGATCATTGCTCCAGTTGTCTTCAGGAGCAAGTATTTCTCTAATTTGGATATTCAAATACATACCAACTTTGATCCCATTCCAGCCAGTGAAACATCCAAAGGGGAAACTTCTTCGAATTATGGCTACCTTCGTCATGGGTGTCATTGCAGCAAGCAGTTCTCTTCAATTTATGGTTACCTTCACCATGGGCGTTTGCTGATAACTGCAGTGACAACACCACGAGGGACAAGTCCAAGCTTGCCTGGGATTCCCTTGGATCTCACATCTTTGCTGGGGGGATAGCATCCTTACTCATTTATCCAGCTGCCATTGCAAATCTTCCCTCTTTCCAGGCTGGACAGGTTGGCAGATATGCTTCTGTGGATACAGCATTCACATCTGCAGATTTCATGGTCTCTGAAGTTATGTTCTGCTGGCTTCCTCCATCTGCACTTCTGTAGCGTCCTGTTCTGTTGCCAATTAATCCTCCCAGAAAATTGCAACAGCTGGTGCTTTCTCCTCTTGTCACACAGCTCTTTGCAGGGGCCGGTCACTGTTTGCAAGGCAGAGGAGGAAATTGGCTTCCTTCACTCCTCTTTGACTGAAGTACCTTGGCTACTACCCCTGGTATTAAAATTAGAGGAGGAAAGGTAGACTTAATCACTGTCTTGCAATGATAAGCATTAAGATACCAGCACCAACTTGAGAAACTGACTTCAATGGTCAGTTCAATCTATTGCCTCACTTTTTCATTGGATTCCCTTCAGTTGTGGTTAAAATTTCTTGTATTTTCGTTATTATTGCTTCTCAAAATGAAGTTCGTGATATTTCTAGCTTTGTAGAAGAAGGATTCTAGGGTCTCAATTTTGTTTGCAAAATTTGTTACTTATGCATGATCATCATGGGAATTCCTAACACAAACCTGTGGCAGTTATTCGTGGAGTTTGCCAGTTGAAACTAGAATAGGTTCAAACAATATGCCACTTTTGATAATTGGATGTGCAAAAGGATGTATTAGTCAGGAAGGTTTCTTTTGATTTCTTTGCTATTAACTATGGAAATAGGACCGGTTGTACCCGGGCCCACTCATGAGGATCCAGTCATTAAGTGACCTGCTGGTGAGGATCTGGTTGTTAAGTGGTGTTGGTTTATGTCCTTTTACCTTGTGTTTTTAGTTACCATTGGTCTTGTATTCCCCTGGTTAAGTCATTGTAACAGTGGTATTTCAGTCCTCGCGTACTTATCATTTTTAGGGTTAAAATAATCCAGTGAAGGAGAGGCAGCAGCTGTGTTCTGGAGCGGAGGAACCATGCCCCTTCCCGTTGTGTTCCTCCTGGTTCTGTCTTCTCTTCTTTTCTGTGCCCATATTCTTCAATAACCAACCCTGCTTGTTGCAAAATGTTTGGTTTTGTGTTTCCAGCTTTGTTTCCTTATTACCATAGTGTCAAAGACATCTGCTGTCTGGTTTTGACCTCTGCTGATATTATTACCCTTGCCGGCACCAAGTGAACGTGACCATGTGAAACATGTACATGTCTTGCCCTGTCCTCCTATTCTTCCTCTCTCATCCTTTTATCTTGAATTGGTGATGGGCCAGAATTGGTAGCTCTTTTGATCGGATCAGGTTTTCTGAGAATGGCAGGGTCCAATTGCAGAAGACCTTTTGGTGGATCAATTCCTTTTTACCTGGCAAAGGATATCTTCTCCCACATCCGGTAGACTTCTCAGCAGAAAGCTTCTTCTCATTCTACTATGTTGACTAGGGCAGAGGAGGAACGGACGGGTCCTTGCAGTCATGCTAACAAGGAACATGATGCGGAGGTGGCAGAGGGGCTAGCTGAGGGAGAGGATGACACTGTTACTGGGGCTTGCCCCTCTACGACTGTTGAGTTGGGTAAGATCTCTGCCACTTGTTGCCTCATCCCTTTCGACTCTTTCCCACCAATCCAGGAGTCAGCTGGGAGAATGGAGTTTCAACTGCAGTTTTGGGCATGGGCAAGCAATGGAATGATGTAGAGAGAGGAGCACCGGGGTGTGATGTACGGTAGGGGGAATCCATAGCTCCATAACTGGGATGCTGGCATCAAACATGGTGCTGGGTGTCTTATCACACTGTGAAGAGTACACATCTTCTTGCGTCCCCTGGAACTGCAACGATAGTCGAATGGAGGGGCCTAAACATTGGGTGCTTCTCCCCGCTTATTCCCCAATATGAACATTTGGAAGAGGTTGGATATTGGGGATGAAGTTGACGTTCAAGAACATGATTTAAAGATGATGCTATTGGAGATCAGACACACGGCAAAGGCCAAGGGTTTGGCTGCGATGGGGAAGTGTCTACAGTGGAGGTGGACTGTGCCAAGGACTAGGGCATTAGAGATGCTTCACTGGGTGAACTGAAGACCCTGGCGGGGATAGATGACATTATGCCTGCAGGGTTCTGACAAGGACATATGTGGATGGAAGATCACATCAACAATTGATTGAGAAAGTAATTGGACTATATCCCAGAAGATAAGTAGAATGATAAATGCATTGGTAAACTTGAGGGTTCAATCGTCCGAGGGTCTGTGACTGGGTGAGTTAGGGTCAGTGGGTGCCAGGGAAACTAAGGGTCAGTGGTAGTAGAGGTAGGATAGAATATTTGTGAGGGTTTCCATTCTTTCTGGTCACAGAATGTTTGTGCCATGGGCCGGTTGATTCTTTCTGGGGTTTCTTAGGATGATGTAGTTTTGGGCATCAGGTTTGGATGGTTGGCTACGCTGACGTAATTGGAATACATCCCGGGAGATGAGCGGAATAAGAAGTCAAGAGGCCCTAGAAACATTAGAAGGCTTGAGAATTCAGTTGACTAAGGGTCTGTAACTTGGTGAGTTAGCGTTTGAGGTTCCCATGGAAACTCGAAATGGTCAGTGGTAGAGGCACGATGGAATGTTTGGGAGGGTTTCCTTTCGTGTTTCTTTTGCGTGGATGAACTTGTATGGGGAGGTCAATTCTCTTTTGGGATAATGTAGTTTTGGGGATCGGACTTAGTGGGTTTGTGTTTACTGAGTAACCTACACCTTGCCCTTATTTTTTATGTTATAGTAATGTGCTACCCTCCACTTTCAAAAGAAAGGAAGCATAGGCTATTGACATTGGGCATCCTTACCCCAGTTAAAAAATTTGCATGTATTTTTCTATATACATTTTATTTTAGTTATGTCTTCTGTCATACTTCTTTCCTTCTGTTGTGTATTTCCTTCTTCTTTCCTTCTGTTGTGTATTTCATTTTCCTCCTCTGAATGTAAGACCTGTGTTTTTGTCATTTAATACAATGGATTCTTCCTTTTGCAGCAATATGGCGACATTCGGACACTTTATACTGCTTGCAAACACAGGGGATTTGTGATGATATCTTACTATGATATCCGTGCAGCTCGAACTGCTATGCGTGCATTACAGAATAAGCCCTTGCGGCGGAGAAAACTTGATATCCACTTCTCAATCCCAAAGGTAAAATGTAGTTTGCTCTTAATTCTTTATCTGTATCAATCACCGTTTTCATTTCTGAGTTTTTTTTTTTTGGTTCTTCTTTCTAGGATAATCCATCAGACAAAGATATCAACCAAGGAACACTTGTAGTATTCAATTTGGATCCATCAGTTTCAAATGATGAACTTCACCAGATCTTTGGGGCATATGGGGAAGTGAAGGAGGTAGAAGTTATGTTCCTTCATTTCTGCCTGTTTTCCTTTGGAGGTTACATTTACATGCAATTCTTATATAATTTATCTATTTATATTGTGAACTAAATGTTTAAAACAGATAAGGGAGACACCACACAAGCGACACCATAAGTTCGTTGAATTTTATGATGTCCGAGCAGCTGATGCAGCTCTTCGGTCATTGAATAGGAGTGATATAGCTGGGAAGCGTATAAAGCTTGAGCCTAGCCGCCCTGGTGGGGCCCGTCGAAAGTGTGTATTTGAGATTTCTTTTCCCTTCCAATGACAGTTTCAAGTTTTTGGTGTCCTGTATGCTGTACTAATGCATTTTTACTTTAGGGGAAAAATTGTTATTGCTTCTTATGTGTAGGACTTGGTCCCTGTAGTGTAGCATAATTTATAGTATTTTCCATAGAAGAGAATTATTTATTTTTTTCATGTACATTGAAGAAATGATTTTAGATATCTTTACTGCTAATCATATTCATGTTCAAGTAGTTCTTTTTTTGGAAGGTGACATGAAGTCACATTTCATTGAAGATAAATAGAATACAAAATGGCCAAAGGCCAAGGCCAAACATCATGGCAAAAAAAAAAAAAAATCCCCAAGACTTCTATTTTATTAAGTAGATAAAATAGAAGCTAACAAGAGTGACTCAAGATGAAAAATCATAACAAAAAGTCTTGATACTTGGAAGTCCTTGAAATAAGATCTCCTTCTGAAGCCTTCTAGATTTCAGCTGATCTTCCCCAATCTATCACCCAATTAAGGGCTCTTCGGAGAATATTGGAAGGTGATGAAAAATCCTGACTGAACTTCCTATTATTTCTACTTAACCAGACAGACCACAACATTGCTGGAAGAAACAGGTACCATATCTTGCTGTCGGTCTGTTTAGGACAGAAAAAAGGCCACATTTGCATGAGATGAAGGCAGTCTATCGGTTCCATCCACTGAATCTTCAAAGTTTTAAAGTGGGTTTTCCACTGGAAATTGATGATCCCTCAATGACAAAAGAGGTGATTCTGATCTTCTTCAAATGACCCACAGAAAACACATGAGGAATTATTGAGATTAAAGATTCTCTTTAGTCTGCTGGAAGTGGGAAGTCTGTTCAAGGCCACCTTCCAAAGGAAGAGTCTGATTTTAATTGGGATATAATTGGACCACACGAAGGGTTTCCACCACACTCTGATGCCACCATCTTGAATAATACGAGTGAGAATCCGAGAAGAAAAGGTTCCTTTGCTGCTCCATATCCATACTCTTATCTTCCTGGTCCGTATTAATTTGGATATCTGAAATTAGATTAAGAATTCTGAGAAGCTCCCCTGTTTCAGTCTCTGTAGGATTTCTTCCGAGACTGAGGTTCCAATGGGTGCCATTCTGTCTGGAAAGAACCTGTGCCACTGTTGCATTTTTGAAAACTGAAAAGATTGCATGTTCAAGTAGTTCTTACCTCTTCATTTTCATTGTCTTATTTTGATTATTGTAATATTATTTGGCTTGTTCATTCAGACCTATGAAAAAAAAGGCTTCAATTTTGAGGATTTTTTGATTGCCCTTTAAGATGCTTACAACTAGTGAATTTTGGTGCAACTTTGTCTTTGAGTTTTCAGTTCACAATGTCTTGTAGAAATGGCCATCTAAGCTGCTGATTATTGAAGATTTCCTTGGAGTTGTATCATATTGATACGGTTGTGCTTTAGGTTTTTAGCATCAAGGGCATCCTTTCCAATGTAAATGTTGTAATGGTCTCTGAACTCGGGTTAAATGCAACTTATCTCTTTTTATCTGGTAAAGCTATGGCTAAAAGAAGCATATTCTGTTTTTTATGGGGAACACTAGCTTCTTGAGTTCTTTTCTCTTTATTCAGTAACAATCTAGAGGGCGTTGCATGTACATTTTATTCCCCCTAAATGGACTGGTGTGCACAAGTGGCTTTTGTCTTGCATTTTTCTTATTTACATAATGTTTTCAAAACTAGTAGGCTCTGTCCAACATTTACTTAAAATTGGTGATATGCCAATTGGCTTTTGTTTCACGGTTCTTTATATCCATAGAAATGATTGTCCCCTTTCTTCAGTTTGATGCAGCAATTAAGCCAAGAGCTGGAGCAAAATGAAATCAGAAGTTATAGACATCAACTGGGCTCACCTGTGACCAATTCTCCTCCTGGTGCGTTAATCAATGTTCTATTTTTACTTGGTCTACCCCCAGATTTTAGCCACTTCTTTCTTATGAACTAAGGTGCACCATGCGACCTTAACAGGCACCTGGTTACAATTCGGTAGTCCGACTGATAATAGTCCTGTGCAAGCTCTTATGCATTCTCCACCTCTAGGTGCAATTAATCCTGCTGCTGGTAACCAATCAGCTGGGTTAGCGTCCATCTTACCTCCTCCAGTATCAAACTCAATTAAGATTGCACCAATTGGGAAAGACCACAGTAGGATTAGCCATGGAAGCAAGGTTTTCCCTGGTACCAATTCAACACATGGAATGACCTTTCAGTATTCACACTCCTTTCCAGATCATAGTAGTGGAATAATACCAAACAACAGCCGAGATACAGGGACGATATCCTCTCTTGGTCAGTCAACCGCGAATGCATCTGGAATTGGTTCTTTAACTGGATCTCAGTTTCTTTGGGGCAGTCCAACTCCTTATTCTGAGCATGGCCATCCTTCTGCTTGGCCAACACAATCAATGGGAAATTCATTCACATCTAATGGACAGAGTCAGGTTTTTGCTTATTCAGATCGCCGTGGCTCTTTGCTTGGTTCGTCACACCACCACCAGGTTGGATCTGCCCCATCTGGTGTTCCATTTGAAGGCTATTTTGGCTATTCCCCAGAGTCCCCGGAGTCATCATACATGAACTCAGTTGCATTTGGAGGGGTTGGCATAGGACGAAACGAAGGACATTTAATGACAAACATGGGTGCTCTAGCAGCTGGCAATCCTAGACCTACCCTTTCTGGAAGCATGCTTGGAAGTTCACCCACTTTCAGAATGATGTCCACACAGAGGTTGAGTCCTTTGTTTCTGGGCACTAGTTCATATTCTGGCCCACTAGCTAGTGGCTTTGAGGGTTTGGTAGAACGTGGACGTAGCCGTCGGGCTGAGAACAACACTATTCAGTTAGATAGCAAGAAGCAGTACCATCTCGACTTGGAAAAGATTGTCAACAGTGAAGACACCAGAACCACGCTTATGATTAAGAACATCCCAAACAAGTAATGTGACAAGTGATACCTTTGGTGCATCTAGTGATCTAAGATTGGTACCCAAATAGCTTGTTGCTGACCTACATTTATGTACTCCAGGTATACCTCAAAGATGCTCTTGGCTGCGATCGATGAAAATCACAAGGGTACCTATGATTTCTTTTATTTGCCAATTGATTTCAAGGTAAATTAAGGATCCTAGAAAATCAATGTTATGATTATAATGCTTTTGTGAGTCAAATTTGACGGTGATATTTTGATTTGTGCAGAACAAATGCAATGTGGGTTATGCTTTCATAAACATGGTGTCCCCTGCGCACATTGTCTCTTTTTATGAGGTTTCTCCCCTTTTCAGTTTCCTCTTCCTTTTTAATCTACGCTAACATGCTTTTAACATGTTCTTTAATACCATTGAGCTTGAATCTCAAATTGAATTGATGTGCTAAATCTGCCACCTCTTTGTGGTGGAATATGAAACTGTCCATGACATTGGAGTTAAAAGTGCCATAATACTTTGACTAAATTGAATGAAAATATTCTTGGTCTTGTGGTGAAGGGTTGCTGCTTGAAATTTGGCTTGGTTATAATCTCAACTGATTACTGTACCAAAAGGGCTAAAGGGTTTCAAGACTGTGTTTCTCTTTTATTGTATTTCGGTTGTTGTTCCACATATTATATGTTGTCAATTCAATTTTCTCTGGAATGTTTCACCTTGAATAAGTTTAGTGGACAACCGGACATCCCTCCAAGAAGGAAAAGTGAGGGAAAGTAGAGAATAAGTTGATGAGGTAGAGTGATTCTAACTTATGCTTGTACAGGCATTCAATGGGAAGAAGTGGGAAAAGTTTAATAGCGAAAAGGTTGCTTCCTTGGCATATGCAAGGATCCAAGGTAAATCAGCCCTTGTTGCACATTTTCAGAATTCAAGCTTGATGAATGAAGACAAGCGCTGCCATCCGATTCTGTTCCATTCTGAGGGACCTGAGGCTGGGAGTCAGGTAGAAACGTAAATCATAGTAATCTTTTAAAGGTCAGAGTTTTGCTGCTGTGAATGATGCAATTATGCATGAGCCTGTGACAATCTGAAACAAATGTATGGGACATTGCTGCATTGTAATGCCACATGATTATTCTTTCATATCCCTCGACATGTTACTAGCGCTCTTTGTTGAGTTTGACATGGTCAATATGTTTTCCAGGAACCCTTCCCACTGGGTAACGTGAATATTCGAGTGTGTCTAGTAGATGGGACATTCATGGATGATTCATCAGAAAGTGCAGCAGAGAAGAATCTAATTGAGTATGCAGAAAAGAATAAAAGCATCTCAGTGGAAAGATAGCAAGATTTACAGCAGAAGTAGATCTTAGTGCTAACTGACATTCTTATCAAGTGTACAAAAAGCTGAGGCAAGGACCTGGTAGTATCAGTGACATCCGTGAAATAGAGTTCACCCATGTGTAAAATGATGGTTTGCCGGCGTATTATGGAACTGTGTACAAAGGTGATGCAGATTGGGATGTACAAAGATTTTGTTAAAGACGGGGAGAGATTAATGTAAAAATCTCACAGGTAAAAGCTGAGGTACTTGGTGGTGGGTGTACCGTTTCTCACTAACTGTTGTTGGTGCCGGTCTCAAATCTTTTGGAAGTGCCCTTGTATTTAGTGGTCCAGCATTGTCTTATAATTCCTCTCCTCAGAAAGGGAGTCATTTATGTATAGAGAGCCCAGGCCCTGCAGGCCCCAATGTGTTGGTTTCTGGCCGGGGATCATAGCAGGGTTTGTATTCTAAGACTCTGCTGTACATTTATGTCAGGTCCCTCACCCCTTGTTTCTGTATGGTTCCTGACTGGTAATAGAAGCCAGGAATTACTGACTCGTATGAAATGTTAATGGAAACAATTAATTGTGTGCTCTCTAATGAACGGCTTTAGATTCTTATGCTCTACTGAGCTGTTTGATCGACCTTTGCTATGTTGCCATTTGTGATCTGTGTTGTCCTGTGCCCTCTGTGTTAGGGGCGTGCAAACTAGTTCGAAGAAATTTACATCAGAAATCGTTGAGCTCTCCATGCCCTACTCAAATAGGGTTCCTAATTCCAATTTCCGTTCTGTTTGCAGTGTTTCATTGTAGCCAGTCATTACAGCAAGGTTAAGGACTTGAACCTTCTGGCTTGACCAGCTGTGCTTCGTTGGGTGAGGTAGTGGAGACCCAAGATCTCTCCCCCTATTTTATTCATTAGGGGATTAAATAGGAGGGATGTCCCCTAGTTGTTGATGCATGCATTCATCAGTATGTTAGACATCACATTGTGTGCATTAACATGTTACATGCAACACATGTACGTGACTAACAAGTGACAAGAAACGTGATAACGAAAAGCAAAAATGGATGCTTTTTATCTTTATTTCTGTTTCCACTTTCAAATAAAAAGTGGAAACAAAGCATACATTTTTGTTTCACATATTTCATACATGAAATGGAGTCGGATGTTTTTGGTTTCTATTTCCAACTCATTTACAACACTTTTCAAAGTTCTTGTTTTTTATGTATTTTTCACTCTTCTTTGAAACACGCCCTTTACCGGCAAAAGTGAAAATATTGACAGGAAAAGCTTTTGTTAGTAAATGTCACATGATATTTTTGATGTTTTTTTTAAAACTTTGGTTAAAAATTGACCAGAGTTAGAGAAGAGATCTTAATAGAAATGTTAGTGGAGATAAGGGCACTTTTATAAATATAGTGATACCATGAGGATATTAAAAATAATGTGAGAATAAGAATGTCGATTCTACAAATTAGGTTCTAAGGGGGATACATTTGTAAAATCTATATTCAAAATAAGTTGGGTTGTGACCTCACGATGGTTGCCTGCGGGATTGTTTAACTAAAAAAGTTGGAAATAGCTAATAGTTGAGCTGAATATGCCTACAACATAACTAAAAGTCCCTAGGAATTTATGTCAATATATTTGATTTAACATTTGAGTTCAATGAAAAGAATAGTAAAATGATTGTTATATTTTAAAGCTAATATGGAAAGGTGCAAGAGGCTTAGCTCACACACAAAATCAGGTAAGCAGTAACAGGTCATGGTGGACACCACGACCACCAATTCATTGCTGATTATTCCTTATCACAATGCATAATATTATTTGTATTTGTATTTTTTGGCCTTGGTCATGTACTGCTGTATAAATACCAAGAAATTTGAGCAGTTGATTGATGATTGAAATAAGAAGTATAATTATTCGACTTTTGACTTCTGAGGATTTATAGTGAATTGATGAAGGTTGCTAAACTCGTCTATAGGGGTGTTCATGGGTCAGTTTAATTCGATGTAGAAGAGAAAAATTATAATTCAAACCAACTCGAGTTTCTGATAAAAATCAAACCGAAAAGATTATGTACAAACCAAACCAAAGCAACCCGAGTTACTGATATAAACCAAACCAAGAAGAGACGCTGCGAGCCACTCTCAGAACATGGGCAGAGGGGGTGGAATATTTATAAAACTTCTCAGCCAGATGTGGGACTAAATAAGCGGCCATGCCTTATGTAATTTTCATTGAAGCATAGTACGTGCAACGAACGCATGGAAGTAAATTTATTTAACATCAAACATTCAAATTTTGGTTTAAACAGTTTGGTTCGGTTTCTATGGTTTGATAGTAAGAGGCAAGTTTTCTTTACTTGTAGGAAGCAATCTGAGAGCATGTTCTAGTCCTTTGATCTACACAAAGCAATTTGGATGGCTGATTAATTTTCCGCATCCACGGTGTCAGCTGCACTTAAGGGGCAAAGCCAAGCAACCTAATTTACAAAGAACACATCTACAAAATTAGATTTATTAAGGGGTACCGATGCAAATAACGCATGTGGACTGAAACCCCATGTTCCACGACCCACATTCTTGATTAGGTTGTGATGTTACGTCCTTGCGGCGGTTCGCCGTCTGTGCTAGGGTTTCTTGTGTTCTCCGGCGGAAGGGTACTCTCATGTGTGAACTCCTCCAAGCCCCACCGTCGGGAAGAAGAAGAAAAAGGATGGTGGATTACGCTAAACACCATTCCTCCTCCGTCCAGCAAGAGGGAAGATGACTACGCCAATGTTACTTTTGTGTGGGCCACCTGCGATGAGGAAGTCTCCACCCACCTCTTCCTTTAGTCCACCGGTAGCCGCCGACATAGAAATTTTGTCTAATGAGATCATTCGAACATTAGGTCATAAGTATGATTAAGTCAACGAGATCTTAGACTAGATTATATGGGGGTCTTGAATTAGATTAATGAAATCATGAATTAGATCAATAGAATTCCGAACTAGATTACTTTACATTAAGTCCATAAATTTAGCAAAATTCAGTGGGATCTCAAAATCTCACTGAATGAATACTGGATCCGTCACTGTAGTCCATGGTCCAAGTCTACTGCCAAGTCTTCCATGGAGTTGTATAAACTGCATGAACGAACAGCTTCTTCATAGTAGCTCTTCTGAGGAGGCTGCGTGTTATGATGCCATGGGAAGGGGTGGTGACCTCCTCGTGTGTGCCCTTTCCTTCGTCTGCGTTGCCCATCCAGCTTATTCCTCCTGCTCTCGGATGTCCCAGCTTCTCTGTGGTAGAGATATTACACATTACAACGGCAGCCAATCGTGTGGGGGTCACCTCTTCCAATGCACAAACTCCACGGCGGAGATCCAGGTCGGAGGTAGAGGACAATGGTACTGAGTTGTAAAAGTAAACTAGTTTCAAACTACCGTATTTATGTGAAATTATTTAAAAAATATTAAATTTAATTTTAAAATAAAACATCATATTAATTTAAATAATTTTGTCTTGATATATATTTTTTAATTTTAAGAAAATAATCAAATATAAAGATAATTTTGCAAACGAAATATTAAAATTTTAATTTCGCTTAATAAAGATTATAATCTAAAAGTTTTTCGCTCGTATGTTAAATTATATTAGTATTAGTTATGTGAGTTTAATGGACAGATCTCAGGAGATCTGAAGTAGTGTAAATTAAATAAACATAATTTTATATGAGGACTACGACGAAAGTATAATAACGTGTGAATTAAGTAAAACACTATTCGAGCACAATAGACGACTATAGTATTTACACGTAATAAAGATTTTAATAATATTATTATTAAAAAACATATCATTCATGAAAGATACTGCCGATGAAGGTTAACGTTAAGTAAAGATACGGAAGGTATGCTTCTAACTTAAGGACTTTGAGTTGTCTTCTTTGCGAGGTGGTTTATTGTGTATATTAATATACTTAAAAATATTAATATGTCATATATTATAACTAAGAGTACTATAACTAAAAGATATTATATGTGACTATAAATATTAAATATTATATGATATGACAATTATTAACATAATAAATAATAATTATATGATATGGCATTTATTAACGTATAAAAATTAACATAATAAATAATAAATACAAATAATATATGACAAAAAATTACATAACATATAAGTTAAATAAATTTATAAGATAAGTTAAATAAAATAGAGTAAGACAAATATATAAGAAGAATTTATTTTGTATATAATATTAATATAATTTTAAAATCTTATTTTATTTTATTCTAATATAAATAAATTAATATTTTTATTACCAAAAAAATTCCTTAACTTTAAGGGGGGGGCCATGCAGAGAGAGAGAGAGAGAGAGAGAGATTATTAGAGAGAGAGAGATTATTTTGAAATAGGTGAGGTGAGAGTTATAATTATTAATGAATTGTTTTAAAATGAATGAGGATGAGAAATGGAAAGAATAATCATAATAGAATTATGACCATTAATTACTTATCGTAAGAATTATTCAATATTCTTTTTGGTGAGAAAGAATGTGAGAGTGATACATCAGTTAGATTAAAAACTCTGTTTTATTAAGTATAGATAGATATCTTGGATACCTTGGATGGCCTCGAAGTGGGCATCGAAGACCCAACTCTGAGCCGTGTCTTCGCAAGTACAGACTGCGATTTCTCGTATTTGTTTCCTCAGCCTTGGCCTCTCTTCACTCCTCCTGAACAGATCACCTTGGCATCTAGTTCCCTCCGCCATCTCCGATCAAACAGCTGCAATGTTATATCCGATTACGGCCTCCTCTTCTCCTCGGTTATTAAGACATACCAAGAACAACGCCCTTGCACTGGTTATAATCTCTCTTTCACACCCAAAGAGCTACTGGATTCACAGCATCCTGCATTTCCCAATTATATATGCCTGCCCGCCCCTGGTCCTCCTACGTTCATGTGGACGCTGTCCATGAGTACTAATTATAGTTTGAACGGTACTACTTTCAACATTATTCGAGGCGGTTTCTCGCGTCGCCATCGGGGGGTGAATCCAAAATATTGCTTCGAGTGCTGGATGACAGGAGGCAACTGCGAGTCTGGTTCAGCAGGATCTTACACTTGCGGTAGGCAAATCTCTGTGTCTTCTGATCTTTCAACAGTTATTAATTTGTTTTGTTATCTGTTAGCGGCGCACATGCATCCGGCAGAAATTTTATTTAATGAAGTCACTCGGACATTAAGTGATAAGTATATAGTTGGATCAGTAAGATTTTGGATTAGGTCATATGAAATTCTGAATTACGCCAGTAAGATTCTGGACTAGGTTAAGAGAGTCTTGAGCTAGATTGTTATGAATGGAACTAATGAGTTTGACAAAATCTAGTGAGATCTCAAGATCCCACTGAATAAATACTGGATCTCATGATCCCACTGAATAAATATTGGATCCACCACTGTCCGGCATCAACATACCCATTAAATTTAACCGACACATGGTTGTAGAAGCCAAATGATTAACCTATCCACATGTTAATGATTTTTGGATATCTCTTTCTCCCTATCTTGCTATTACATGTACAAACGGGAGAAAGAGAGAAAAATATGGCTGGCTGTTATCCTCTAATCATATATATATATATATATATATATATATATATATATATATATATATATATATATATATATATATATATATATATTCACATTAAAAGATGCTGCCACATTATATGAAATAAACAAACCAGAGTGGGTAACGTATATAGATAAGGAAGAACATACAAATAACATAGAAAGCATAGAGCCCATATATTACTATGCCCACCTCGCTCCATGTTGGGACAAACCAGGTGCACTCTTGAGGGGGCCAAGTAAAAACGAAAATAGATTGGAGGGCTTATTCCAAAGAAAAAAAATGTAGAAACATTAAGCATAAATTGGGGGGGGGGGGGGGGGTGTGGAGGAGGGGAGGAATGGCCCCCTCCGACCTAGGGCTATTCATGGTTCAATTCAGTTCTATTTTGGGTTAAAAATTTTCAAATCAAACCGAACGGAACTTAGATTTGAAATAGAATCAAACCGAACAGAAATACTTCGGTTTAGTTCAGTTCAAATCGAAATTTTCTATCAAATCGAAAATTTTCTATCTTGCTTCATATTACATATTCATATATATATATATATATATTAATATTTTAAAAAAAATGTGTTTACATAAAAATATGTACATGACATATATATTTACATACAAATATATACATGACACTAAATATTAACATATTTATGTATATATAAGATATATATTTATATGAAATTAGGTTTATTCAATTTTTCGATTTAGTTTGATTTCACATGTTTATGAAACCGAACGGAACCAAACCAAACTCCAAATTGAACTGAACTGAACCAAATCACCCGATTTAATTCAATTTTTCGATTTGAACTAAATTATGAACAACCCTACTCTGACCTCCCTTCGGGTTTGCCCCTCCATGAGAGCAATAGAGGAACGGATACACAAAGTAAGGGCGTGTTTTGCAGAACTTTCAGTTGAAAGTTATTTTGACTTTCACTTCTTCCATAGAATGAGTCGATGGAGAGAGGTTATAACTAATTATGATTTGTTACAAAAGTCAACTCTTTTATAATAACTTCACTTTTTTTCTAATATTGGAAGCATCTCTCTTGTAACTTTTGATTGGAAGTCCAATCACAAGGAAGATACCACATAAATGGCTTTCAAAATTCAATGACTTCCATAAAAAATAACTAAATAAAAATATAAAAGTACTTCTAAATAGAAGCTACGCCCGGCCTAAAAAGAGCGGACATCGCCAGTCAAAGAAGTTGAACGCCAAGGGTAGAAACCCACCTGATGAAAAAAAAAGGGACATGTGGAAATCCCAAGGCGAAACTCCTGAAAGCCATGGGCCGACAGAGGCAGGCAGACAACGGGACAAAGTGTGAAGTATATATACCTAAAAGAAGGAAGGAAGCATACTAGGCAAAATTATGCAACTCTGTTTATAGATATTACTCACTTTTACTCAAAATTATGATTTAGTAATTTACACAACTTTGCTCCCACCCAAACTTTCATCAGAAATTACAGTTTCACTTGTTATATATTTTATTTCATATCTACATGATTCCCTTAAGAATCACATGGTTTTCCTCAATGCTACTTAATTCTATTTGTTTATACTATGTTATAACCAATCACGAATCTTTTATGTAGTTTACATCAAGGTGACATAGATAGTTTTTAGAAATATTTTACAGGACTTTTTGTGAATAACCCCTGATGAGGCAGAATCCGATTCGGCCCATTAGAGCGGGCCCAAATCCCGTTCAGCCCAACAGCAGCAGTATCAGGCCCTCCGGGAGCCTCCAGCCCGTAAGCGGCCCAGCGGCCCTCGGCCCAGTAAGCGGCACCGTCGCTCCCGGCCCAACAGGCTTCAGCCCGTCAGCGGCCCGCCAGCCTTCGGCCCGGGAATGGCACGGCAGCCCAAGGCCCAGCAGGCTTCGGCCCCTTAGCGGCCCAACCCCCTTCGGCCCGATAGCCGAGTCCGGCCCACTCCGGTGGCGGATCAGGCACTATGGCGGTTTACCGGTAAGCCCAAACATAGTCCTATATCGGCTACCACCGTTAACCAACCTCTATCCTCTGCTATAAATACACCGCTATTTATTGCCAAAGGTATGCAACTCTTGGCCTCCGAGACCCTTAAGGACTACGGTCCGAATAGCGTTAAAGCTACTTCTTGCCTTCTGAATCGAATCATCTTCAGGAGCTAACTTGACCGTCGGAGGGGGTTCCTAAGGGCCAGAGCCCGGGACTCCTGCTGACCGGTTTCTTCTTCTTTCCCTCCTGCAGGAGCTCGGTTCGAATCATCGCCGACCTTCCCGAGTCGGTCTCGGCCGCCGACCTCGGACTCCTCTCCCTGGTCTCGACGCCGTGCGACGGCTGCCCCGCAACGGGAGACTCGGCCCTGACTTCCCGGAGACGAGCCCGCACCGACCGAAGCGCCCTTCGGCCTTCGGACCCTCGTCTTCGCCTCCGCCTCCGCCTCCTCGGCCTTCCGGATCCCCGTCGGGCCTCCATAACACCAATCCGAACCGGCTTCGGATCAATTTCTCCGGGTTCCAGCCTCGGAATCCGGTCGTGATAGATCCAGTCTACATCACGTGGCGCCGTCTGTGGGAAACCAACAAAACAAGTCATGTCTCAGCGACCTGTGACCCGACGATCCGGACAAGGCGAAGCAGAAGCGCGGGAGGCCTCGGCGCAGATGCTGCCTTCCGAAGGCGCACGTTCTGCCCCGCCGAGCCTGCCTCTGCCGACCATACCGGAGTCTCTCGGCTCGGAAGACCGAGTGGGGGTGCTCCAGCAGCAAGTGGCGACGCTAGCTGCTGCCGTCACGTCCCTAGCGCCTTTCCAGGAGATGGTATCCGCCATCGCCCAGCGCATAGGGCTGATGGGACAGCCTCCTCCGCAGGCGCCGCTCCCCCCGCTCTGCCCAGTACAAGATGCCCGGTTCCGGCCGGCGCCTGCGCCGGTTCCTCTCAACGAGGCTGCGGAGACGCACAGCGAGCCCCCGACGCTACCTGTCCGAACTCCTCGCACTGATCGCCTGACGGAGCAGGATTATGCTTCGTCAGGGTACCGTCCGGCCCGAACCGGAGGGCAATCCGTCGCCACCTCGACCGCCCCGGACCTGGACCAGCGGCTGACGGCGATGCGCAAAGAGATGCAGCAGATGGTGTCTCGGCCTCACGGGGCGCCCCTCGCCAGCAACATCCTGGAGCAGACCCCATTCACGGCGGAGCTCCTAGCCACCGAGGTACCCCCCAACTTCAAGCTGCCGAAGGGCCCTCTCTACGACGGAATGACAGATCCGGTCTGTCATTTCCAGAAGTTTAACACTTATCTTCGGGTCCGAGGGATCTCTGAGGCAGTCCGCTGCCGTCTTTTCCCCCTCACCCTTGAAAAAATCGCCCTCACCTGGTTCGAGGCTCTGGCCCCCAACTCCATCCACTCCCTGGTTCAGTTGGGCCAGTTGTTCATCGACCAGTTCTATGATGCCACCCGGCAGTCCAAAACTTCCGCCAGCTTGCTAGCCATCCGGCAAGGCCCCACCGAAACTCTCCAGGAGTACTTCACCAAGTTCCGGACCGAGGCCGCCCAGATCCCAAACCTCGACAGCTCGATCGCGGTCTCGGCCGTGATCAGCAGGTGCCGGGATGAGGGGCTCCTCGGCTCCATCGGAAAGCGCCATCCCCCTACCTTTCAGGACCTCGTGGCCCGGGCCCATAAGTACATCAACCGAGAGGCCCTGATGCTGTCCAGGGGCAAAGGCGCAACCGAAACTACCTCGACGCCTGCTCCCCCGGCGGTCCGACCTCGGTCCGAGGACCAAGAGCCCTCCCGGAAGCGTTATCGCCGGGAGGATTGGGACAGGGAGAGGCGACGGGACCCGCAGCCGCGGTACCTACCCTTACCTGCTCCCCCTTCCCGGATGCTCATGGAGGTGAAGGGCATGCTCCGGCGGCCTGATCGCATCAAGACCGATCCTCGCCGAAGGGACCCCGGCAAATACTGCGAGTATCACCGAGAGATCGGCCACACGACGGACGAGTGCCGGCAGCTCCGGGAAGAAATCGACCGCCTCATCCGGGAGGGGAGATTGCCGCAATATCGGCCGGAGCAGCCGCCGCAGCAGAACCGGGACGTCCCTGCAGCACCCAGACAGCAACCACCCCCGGCGATAGAAGCCGCTCCTCCGCCAAAAGCCACCTCGGCCCCGGTTGAATCATCCCATCAAAGACCCAGCTCTGGGTCTATCATGATGATATCCGGAGGGCCCGGGGAGGGATCAAGGTCGCGGCAACGCAACACCATAGCGGCGGTCGACGGCGAGCCGAAGCGGCCTCGTCTGGAAGACATCACCTTCGGCGCCGAGGACCTGACTGATGTTCAGGTCCCTCATGATGACGCCCTCGTCGTCAACGCTGTAATAAATAGCTATGATGTACATAGGATCTTTGTGGATAATGGAAGTGCCCCAAACATCTTGTTTTACGACTGTTTTGAGAAGATGGGATTGAGTGAGGCTAGCATGAAGCCTCATCGGGGCCCCCTCTTCGGTTTTAACGGCTCGCCCTGCCGAGTAGAGGGTATTGTTCGGCTTCCTGTAACCTTAGGCTCCGCCCCCCGACAATTGACCGTTGAAACGAACTTTGCCGTTGTAAAGATCGAGTCAGCCTACAACGCCATATTCGGCCGAAGGCTCATCGGCGGGGTTGGAGCCGTGCCATCATCCTTCCATCAGAAGCTGAAGTTTCATACCAACCACGGGATCGGCGAGGCCAAAGGGAACCAAGAAGCAGCCCGGCAGTGCTACATGATTTCGGTTAAAGGGAAGGCCGCAGCCGAAACCCTGACGATCGAGTCATCAGCCGAGGCATCTCCGGGAGAAACACTCCTCGCCGTCCCTATTCCGGGAGGCGAGGGACGAGTCCTTTTGATAGGCTCCGGCCTGGATAAGATTGAAGCGGAGAAGCTTACCGAATTCTTGTAAGAGAATCTCGACGTCTTCGCCTGGTCTCCATCGGACATGCCCGGGGTTGACCCGGAGATAGCCGAGCACCGTCTCCACACCGATCCCGACCAGCCCCCGGTAAAGCAGAAGCGGCGCACCTTCAATCAAGAAAGGAGAACCGCCATCCAAGCCGAAGTGCAGAAGGGGCTGGACGCCGGACACCTCCGAGAGGTGCATCATCCGGAATGGATCGCCAACGTGGTCATGGTGCCAAAGAAAGAGGGCAAATGGCGTATGTGCGTGGACTTCACCAACCTCAACAAAGCCTGTCCGATGGATAGCTTTCCGCTGCCTCGGATAGACCAGGTGGTGGATGCGACGTCCGGCCACGAGCTCTTAAGCTTCCTCGACGCCTATTCGGGCTACCACCAGATCCGGATGCATCCGGATGACGAGAGTAAGACCAGCTTCACAACCGATTTGGGCCTGTACTGCTACACCCGAATGCCCTTCGGTCTGAAGAACGCCGGCGCAACATACCAGCGCCTGGTCAACAAAGTGTTCGCTCCACAGCTGGGCCGAAACATGGAGGTCTACATAGACGACATGTTGGTCAAGAGCCGTATCGCTTCTGAGCATTTGGCCGACCTAGCCGAGACTTTCTCCGCCCTTAGGCGGTACAAGATAAAGCTGAATCCGGCCAAGTGCGCCTTCGGGGTAGCTTCCGGCAAGTTCCTCGGTTACATGATCACCCGCCGTGGGGTGGAAGCCAACCCCGAGAAGATTTCGGCCATCATACAGATGCGCCCCCCGGCAAACATCCGAGAGGTACAGAAGCTGAACGGGAAGATCGCAGCCCTCAGTCGCTTCATGTCAAAAGCGGCTGACTATTGTTTCCCCTTCTTCAAGCTATTGAAGAAGGCCAGCAACTTCGAGTGGACGGAAGAGTGCCAAGCAGCCTTCGACCAGCTGAAGGCCTACCTCGCCAAAGTCCCCATCTTATCCAAGCCAGTTCCCGGGGAACCCCTGAGCTTATACCTTGCGGTCTCCGAGACGGCTCTCAGTGCCGTCCTCATCCGAGAGCAAGAAGGCATACAGAAGCCGGTTTACTATACCAGCCGAGCCCTTCAAGGGGCAGAACTCCGGTACCTTGCCCTAGAGAAGTTAGCTCTGGCCCTTGTCTCGACCGCAAGGAGGCTCCGGCCCTATTTTCTGGCCCATTCCGTGAAGGTCCTCACCGACCAGCCCCTGAGACAAGTCCTCTCCCGGCCAGAGGTGTCCGGCAGGCTGGCAAAATGGGCAATCGAGCTAGGAGAGTTCGATATCTCCTACGCTCCTCGGGTAGCTATAAAGGCCCAGGCATTGGCGGATTTCATCGCCGAACTTACCCCTGGCACCTCCGAGGCGCCTCAGCCAGTGCCAAACGCGACCGAAGCCGAGGCTATTTCGGCTCCCGTACCGGCCGACGAATGGCGACTCTTCGTAGACGGCTCCGCATGCTCCACGGGCAGCGGCGCCGGATGGATCCTGGCGTCGCCCGAAGGGGTCGTCACGGAGTACGCCCTGCGCTTCTCCTTCCCAGCAACCAACAATGCCGCCGAGTATGAAGCTCTCATCTCCGGCCTCCGGGCCGCAAAGAAGCTTGGCGTCCGGAACCTGAAGGCCTTCAGCGATTCCCAGCTGATCGCCAGCCACATCTCCGGGGAGTACGAGGCTCGGGACGCAATGATGGCTTCTTATCGCCAGGTGACTCGCAAAATCCTCGCCCAATTCGACTCTTATGAAGTTGTGAGGATCCCGAGAGCCGAGAATGCCCGAGCCGATGCACTTTCCCGGCTGGCGTCAACCCAAGACGGGGGGGGAGGCCGAATGATCCTCGTCGAAGAGCTCGCCGAACCAAGCCTCGGCGAAACCGAAGCCATGCTAGTCGCCGAGGCCGAGGCCGAGGCCGAGACATGGATGACCCCCCTCGTCGCTTTCCTTCTCCAAGGAGAAGTCCCGCCAGATCCGAAGGAGGCAAAGCGCATTCGACAGCGCTCATCCCACTTTCTTCTTCTGGACGGGGCCCTGTACAAGAAATCCTTCGGCCGACCACTGCTGCGGTGCCTCGGCCCAGCTGAAGCCGACTACGCCACGAAAGAAGTCCATGAAGGGGTATGCGGAGCGCATGCGGGAGGAAGGGCCTTGGCTCACAAGCTTCTAAGACAAGGCTACTGGTGGCCATCGCTCCGAGAGGACGCCTTAGCCCTCGTCCGGCGATGTGACCAGTGCCAGAGGTATAGCTCCCTCATCCACCAGGCAGCCGCCCTTCTGACCCCCTTATCCGACCCCTGGCCTTTCGCTCAGTGGGGGCTTGACCTCCTGGGGCCTTTTCCCGTTGCCACTGGCCAGAGAAAATTCCTCATCGTGGCAGTAGATTATTTCACTAAGTGGGTCGAGGCCGAACCCCTCGCGGCAATAACCGATAGCAATGCTTGGAACTTCGTCTGGAAGTCCATCATTTGCCGGTTCGGCGTCCCTCGGGCCATTATTTCTGATAATGGGAAGCAGTTCGACAACCGGCGGTTCAGCGACAACTGCGCCAGCTTCGGCATACTCCACAAATTTACTTCGGTGGCGCATCCTCAAACAAACGGCCAAGTCGAAGTCGTTAACCGAAGCCTCCTACAGGGATTGAAAACCCGCCTCGGCGAAGCTAAGGGCCGATGGGTGGAGGAGCTGCCAAGTGTTCTGTGGGCTTATCGGACGACAAGCCGAACCCCCACCGGCGAAACTCCCTTTCGCATGGCCTATGGCGTAGAGGCCGTTATTCCGGTGGAGATCGGCCTTCCCTCTCCCAGGGTCATTGCTTACGATCCGAAGGCCAACGATGAAGGACTGAAAGACCACCTGGACCTCATTGAAGAGACCCGAGACAGGGCTCGCGTCCGGCTGGCCGCTTATCAACAGCGCATGGCGAAGTACCACAACACTCGAGTAAAGCCCCGATGCTTTGAAGTAGGGAGCCTCGTGTTGAGGAACGCTCATGCTTCCAAACCAGCCGAAGCCTCAGGAAAGCTTGCCCCCAACTGGGAGGGGCCCTATCGGGTCAGGGAGGTGATCAGGCGTGGAGCTTATCGGTTGGAGACTCTTTCGGGCCAGCCTCTCCCTCGCACCTGGAATGTTGAGCGCCTTCGGCGTTATTATGTGTAAGTCACTTTTCCCCAGGCTTACAGCCGCAGAGTATGAATAAAGACCTCTTTTATCAGGAAGCATGGTATTCTCTAAGTCCGTGTAAACCGTACCGGGAGTGGCTTCGGCCATGCAAACCGTATCGGGAGCGGCATGGTATTCTCTAAGTCCGTGTAAACCGTACCGGGAGTGGCTTCGGCCATGCAAACCGTATCGGGAGCGGCATGGTATTCTCTAAGTCCGTGTAAACCGTACCGGGAGTGGCTTCGGCCATGCAAACCGTATCGGGAGCGGCATGGTATTCTCTAAGTCCGTGTAAACCGTACCGGGAGTGGCTTCGGCCATGCAAACCGTATCGGGAGCGGCGTGGTATTCTCTAAGTCCGTGTAAACCGTACCGGGAGTGGCTTCGGCCATACAAACCGTATCGGGAGCGGCATGGTATTCTCTAAGTCCGTGTAAACCGTACCGGGAGTGGCTTCGGCCATGCAAACCGTATCGGGAGCGGCATGGTATTCTCTAAGTCCGTGTAAACCGTACCGGGAGTGGCTTCGGCTATGCAAACCGTATCGGGAGCGGCATGGTATTCTCTAAGTCCGTGTAAACCGTACCGGGAGTGGCTTCGGCCATGCAAACCGTATCGGGAGCGGCATGGTATTCTCTAAGTCCGTGTAAACCGTACCGGGAGTGGCTTCGGCCATGCAAACCGTATCGGGAGCGGCATGGTATTCTCTAAGTCCGTGTAAACCGTACCGGGAGTGGCTTCGGCCATGCAAACCGTATCGGGAGCGGCATGGTATTCTTTCTAAGTCCGTGCAAACCGTACCGGGAGTGGCTTCGGCCATGCAAACCGTATCGGGAGCGGCATGGAATTCTTTCCAAGTCCGTGTAAACCGCACCGGGAATGGCTCCGGCCACGTATACCGATTCGGGAAGCGGCAAGGCATATCTAAGTTCGCGCAAGCGGAAGCATGAATGGCTTCGGCCATCCGACAAACGTAAGAAGCGGCAAGATGTCCCTTCGGGATCACATGGACCACGATAGTAAAGGCCCCGGCCGAATACTATGGCGACATTCTATCCGAACCTACATCGGGTCTCGGCCTTACAAGCTATAGCGAACGACGACAGGATCTCAGGCTCCTGAAGGGCCATATTCGGTTGATCATACGCAAACACCAAGGTAAAGCCGAAAAAATTCCTTGTATTTATAGAAAAGGAAGTACAAAAGCCGGCCACACCCTCGGCCGAGGGCTTACAACAGAAGAAGAAGTAAAAGTCGGCCGCATACTTGACCGGAGGTTTACGATAGAAGAAGAAGCGTAAACCAGCCCTACCCTAAGCCGAGGGCTTACAACAGAAGAAGAAGCGGAAACCGGGGGGGGGGTCCCCGCGTCATTCTTCGGCTTCGGCCTCCTCCACCTCGGCTGCGGCTTGTCCCGGAGAGGGAGAGGGAGAGGGAGAGTCGACGATCTGCACCGCTTCAGGAGCGGCAGCCTCCTCAGCGGCAACCTCCTCGTCGGCGGCCTCCTCAGGGACAGCTTCCTCAGGGACCCCCTCAGCGGGCGCAGCTTCATCATCCGGCGCAAGAGTCGAGGCCCTCTCGGCCATAAGTCCCTGCCACCAAGACAGGAGCTCCTTGGCTTCCTCACCCCTCGGTAGGTCGACCCCGGTCAGATCGACACTCGGGCAGGCCCTCTGAGCGACAGCCAACCCGAGGTCGAAGACGGAGGAAGAGGCCAGCAGTTGAGCTTGGATGATCTCTTCGGTGAAGTCCGGGCCGGCCTTGTATTCAGCTACGGCCAAGTCCGCCACCTCCTCCAGCTCCCGCTTCAGCGCCGATACCTCCTCGGCGTGTCGCCGCTTCTCCGAAGCCCGCCGGGAGTCCTTCTCCTGAATCTGGGCCTTGAGGGCCCGGATCTCGGACTGTGCCACGGCGAGCTCCCCCTCGGCCTTCACCTTGGCCTCGGCGGAAGCGCGGGCCTCAGCTGTCTTCTCCTCCAGCTGCGCCCGCACCTGGGCACTCGAGGTCACGAGCCCACCGACTAAAGGCTCGATGTCGGGCACCACCGAAGTGCCCTCGCCCGAGCCATCCGACTCCCTCTCGGCCTCCAGGAGCTGGAGCCGGAGCTGCTCCTGATGGTGCATCAGGACGCTGCCTGTCGCCGCAGCCTGCGAGTCGAAAGCGAACAGTGATCAGAAAAAAGGAAAACCAAGAGAAAGCTAAGGAAAGCTCGACTGAATCACCTTCAAGCGTATTACCTGGACAGACAGCCGAGCGCTCATCGCCGCCAGGTCGATGACCGAATGGCGCTTCAGCCCTTCAAAGGCCGAAGGGAGAGTAAGACTGCGGAGCAGACGGAGGCACGTCTGCGAGTCTTCGATACTCTCGTCCTCGTAAATCCCCGGTTCGGGGCGCCACCACTTGCGCTGCGCCCGGGGAGCCTGCGACCCGGCGCCTTCGTCGCCGACCCCGGCCGCTACAGCCGAAGGAGAATCGCCCCTCGGCGCTTCAGGAGACGCCAGCCTCGCGGCCCTTCGGGCCTCGGCACTCCTCCTGATCAGCGGAGCCTCCTCCGCGTCTACGGCCTCTTCCGACCGGGGGCGCTTCGACACTCGGCCGCCCCTTCGAGCGGCGAATTTCGACTTTCGCTCTCTCTCGAGAGCGGCAGCAGCAGCACGGCCCTCAGAAGAGGCCGCCGTCCTTGGGACCCCGCCTCGGGTCCTCGGAGCCCCAGCGCCTCGGCCGGACCTGCCTGCCGCCTGCGAGGCCGGTGCCCGGCCCGGACCGCGCTGGTCGGATATCCGGTCGAGGAGGGAGTCGAGATCGGCCATTGCTGCAAGCAAGAAAAACCCGTCAGAAACAGAACAGAGAACAAGTACAAACTCAGAGCCGACTTACCCTCGGCCGAAACTTCATCAGCATCCTCAGCCGGAAGAGCTTCGGCCAGAGGAGCGGCGGCCCTTCCTCCGCGGCCCCGCGGAGTCTCTCCGGGAGGAAGATAAGGGAAGGCCCGCACCGGATCGGACCTCGGATCCGGCCATACCCCGGCGGTCACCAGACGCTCCGACGCGCTGAGAAGCCCCCAGACACTGTACGGGGCCATCATCTGGATACGACCCACAAGGATGCTCTGGACCGGGGTGAGGATAGGAGGATCCGAGAGGCCTGCAGCCAGCGGCGCCCATTCAGTAGGGAAGGGCCACACGCCCTCCTCCTTCTCCGGCAGGGAGACGAAGACGAACTTCCTCTTCCAGCCGTGGATGGACGAAGGCTTCCCGGAGAATACGCTTCGCCCGACCCGAGGGACGAAGCAGTACCACTCGGACTTCCCCTGCCTTTGAATTTTGAAGAGGCAGCGGAAGACATTGATGGAAGGGCGGATCTTCACTTGAGCAAAAACGCTCAAGAAACCGTATACGGTGCGCCAGGAGTTGGGAAAGAGCTGAGACAGAGCCAGCCCGTAGAAACTGAGAAGGTTGATGACGAAGGTGGGGAGTGGAAGACGGAAACCTGCCTCGAAGCTATCAACGTAAATGGAGAAGGAACCCGGGGGAAAGTGTTGGCCCGGGTGGCGGAGTCAGGCCGAATGACCGTCATCCAGGAAGGGAGCTGGAAGTAGGAGACCAGGCGCGTAACCTCTGCGTCCGAAAGGGCGCAGGATGCTTCCGAAGCCATATCCGGACGACGGCGTCCCGAAGTAGAAGCCTGGCCTGGGCTCCGGACTTCTTCGGCGTACTCGGCCCCGGAAACCTCGGCTCCGGAAGCCTCGGACCCCTCAGTCCCGGAGACCTCGGATTCTTCGGACATTGCTGGGGCAGAGGAGTCTGAGGTGAGGGGATCTGACAGGAGAGATTGCAGAGAGTGGGAAGGAGTATACTCCTCGTCCGAAGGAGTAATCTCACTAGAAGAATCCCGGACCATAAGGCCACGAAGGGAAGGAGGAAAGCTAGGGCTTACTCGCAGGAAGGGGGAGGAAGTCTCTCTTGAGCCGAGTGCGGCTCCTCAAACCTCCCAGCTCCACCAGCGATGCGCTCCGAGGAATGGAGACCTTCCCACGGTGGCCGGCGAGCTCGGACGAAGCCTTCAGGAAGCTAGCTTTCCGCAGGAGAAGGAAGAAGAGCTTGGAAGATTGCAGAGGAAACGCAAGCGCAGCAGCAGGAAGAAGAACAGTGCCCCGCTGAGGGCTTGTATTTATAGAGCTCGCTCGGAGCGCCTCCCGCCGAAGCCAACGGCCGAGATCGTCCCGCTCGTCCCCTCGCCCCGCTCAGATGCACGCCACGTGCGCTGTCCATCGGCAATAATGACGACCGGCTCCGGGACTTGCAGCGAAGCAATCAACGGCCGAGGGCGCTCCGACCCTTCGGCTGGCCGCCCGGATACGCGCCGCGTGTCCCGATCCGCGCGCTGAAGATGAAAAGGACGGCAATCCGAGTGAAGCCTCGGGCAGAGGGCCGAGGCGATCCGCGACCAGAGAGCGGTCAGGATCCTTTTGTGTTTTCGACGGAGCGACCGGATGCGCGACGCGTGTCCCGTGCTTCCTCGCGAGGCGACGCGCCATCCCGTCCATTTAATGGAACCTGACGCGAGTCAGAGGGCTCGGCCCCTTCGGCTTCTCGGCTCCGAGCCTTCGTCGCCACTCTGAGCAGGGACGAAGCAACCGCGTAGCCCTCGGCCGACCGAGGGCCCCCTCTTCCCAGTAAAAAGAGAACAGAGCTTCGGGTAAGACACCTGTTACGATGCTCTTTTGACAGCTTCGGGCTATAGTCTCGCCATCTCAGAACTGAGGAAGACAAGAGTGGGGGGCTATGTGATGAGGCAGAATCCGATTCGGCCCATTAGAGCGGGCCCAAACCCCGTTCAGCCCAACAGCAGCAGTATCAGGCCCTCCGGGAGCCTCCAGCCCGTAAGCGGCCCAGCGGCCCTCGGCCCAGTAAGCGGCACCGTCGCTCCCGGCCCAACAGGCTTCAGCCCGTCAGCGGCCCGCCAGCCTTCGGCCCGGGAATGGCACGGCAGCCCAAGGCCCAGCAGGCTTCGGCCCCTTAGCGGCCCAACCCCCTTCGGCCCGATAGCCGAGTCCGGCCCACTCCGGTGGCGGATCAGGCACTATGGCGGTTTACCGGTAAGCCCAAACATAGTCCTATATCGGCTACCACCGTTAACCAACCTCTATCCTCTGCTATAAATACACCGCTATTTATTGCCAAAGGTATGCAACTCTTGGCCTCCGAGACCCTTAAGGACTACGGTCCGAATAGCATTAAAGCTACTTCTTGCCTTCTGAATCGAATCATCTTCAGGAGCTAACTTGACCGTCGGAGGGGGTTCCTAAGGGCCAGAGCCCTGGACTCCTGCTGACCGGTTTCTTCTTCTTTCCCTCCTGCAGGAGCTCGGTTCGAATCATCGCCGACCTTCCCGAGTCGGTCTCGGCCGCCGACCTCGGACTCCTCTCCCTGGTCTCGACGCCGTGCGACGGCTGCCCCGCAACGGGAGACTCGGCCCCGACTTCCCGGAGACGAGCCCGCACCGACCGAAGCACCCTTCGGCCTTCGGACCCTCGTCTTCGCCTCCGCCTCCGCCTCCTCGGCCTTCCGGATCCCCGTCGGGCCTCCATAACACCGATCCGAACCGGCTTCGGATCCATTTCTCCGGGTTCCAGCCTCGGAATCCGGTCGTGATAGATCCAGTCTACATCAACCCGTAAAGAATCTCCTCTCTCTATATAGAAACCTCTTGGATTATACGTATATGTAAAAAGCTTCCAAATATTTTTATTCGAAATAAGCTCTAATTTATAAGTGATGTGAGTAATGGTAGACTCGATGATACGAAAATATTCTCTAAGTATCCATTGATTAGGATGGAGGCTTTTTGCGTATATGTATTTTAGAATAGGTTTTTTGCTTGATCATAAGGGGCTCTTTATGTATATATTGAGTACATAAGGATTTTTTGCACATGCGTATTTTACAGAAGGTTTTCTCCATATTCGAGATGCCTTAAGGTGTTATTTGCAGGAATTTCCACTCAGAGTAGGCTATGTTTTTCCAAATATTAAAGGATTTTTTCATATATACTTTTCAAATACATTGTATTTGCATGTATATCCCCAACTCTCATGTATTAATATTAATACTCTTGAAATTTTTAGAAAGTTTTAGTTATGCCCCTCAATCTAATGATTTTGCATAAATACTTTAAAATTCACTAAAATCTTGTATTATGTACCCCCGACGCCTCCGATGATATTATGATTTATGTAATGTTTTTAACATATTTCATTGAAAAAAGTTTGATGGGGAGAGTATAAATGTAACATTTTGAAGATTTTAAGGATATTGATGATAATATGTGAGAGTTGGGGGTATACATGTAAATACAGGATATTTGGAAGGTATATATATGCAAAAAAACCCAATATTAAAAAATGCATATTTCTTGACATATTTGATAAAAAGAATCGCCTTTATAAAAAGAACAAAAAGGATATGTGAGCAATTAGCCAAAAAAATAAAGAACTAAAGGGGCTTGGTTGGATTTCGTCCGTTTACCCTAAACTCACTCTTGCATTTGATGGCTATTATTGTGGCAGGGAACAAGCCTCGACATACAGTGAGAAAGCTTATAATAGGTACTCACCTCACCCAAATTTAGAATTTGTTCACTTATATGAAGAGAAAAATCTTTCTCCGTATATTGTCGCCTGGTATCTAATTGCTTTCACGTATGCATCCTCTATGTAGGTTTCTCCGCAGCAACAGGGCTGTCCATCATAACCAACCTACTCTTCTATCTGTGGCGTAGAAACAAGAAGATGAAGAAGCCCACCTCTTCAGCCTTGCTCTCCGAGACTGCCTCCTGGGAATCCTCCTCCGAGAAAGATGTTGAGGGAGCCAGTATCATGTATCCCACCCATGTCTTCAGACATGAGGAGCTCCATGAAGCCACCAGTGGTTTCAGCCCTTTTTCCGAGCTCGACCATGGTGGCCATGGCGTGGTGTACAAAGGCATGCTTCCAGACGGCCGCACTGTTGCTATCAAGCGCCTCTATGAGAACAGCTCCAAGCGTGCCGAGCAGTTCATGAATGAGATTGCCATCCTAAGCTGCCTCTGCCACCCAAACCTAGTGGCCTTGTATGGATGCACCTTCCGGCACAACCGTGAGCTCCTCCTCGTGTATGAGTTCATCCCGAACGGCACCATCGCCGACCACCTCCACGGACGCCGGGCTGCCGAGGGGACCCTGACCTGGCCTCTACGGTTGCGCATTGCAGTTGAGGCTGCCACGGCGCTCGCCTACCTTCATGCCATCAAGCCCCCGATCATCCATCGTGATGTTAAGACTAATAACATCCTCCTCGACGGGGACTTCCATGTGAAAGTTGCAGATTTTGGACTATCCCGGTTGTTTCCACCGGCGGCAAGCCATATCTCTACAGTACCACAGGTAGGGGTGAAAGTAAGTCGGGCGGTATATCAGAGGCTTACGGTCTGACTTGCTGTTGTCCTGGTCAGACTTGGCCTGTTTAGTAATTTAGATCAGGCCAGGACCTTCGTATAGATCTATTTTCACAAATAGGTCATGCTTATTTTTCAAAAATCTATTTTATAGATCTGTAAGTCGACTTGTTTATATATTATATTATATATATATTTTTAATATATATATAAATATCTTGTAGGCCGAGGAATATTTTTGACCTTATAAACTAAAACTTATTTTTGGCCTATTTTTTGATGACTTAAACAGGTCAACAGACTAAATCAGGCCCAGTGATTTTTTTAAATAGGTCAAGTCAGATCTCTTTTTCGGCCAGGTTAACAGGTTAGGTTCAAGTTGAACCTTTGCCACGTAGATCTAACCTATTTTAACAAAATCTGACTTAGCCTAACCTACTTCCACCCCTAACCACAGGGCGCACCGGGATATGTGAATCCCTGAGTACCAACGGAGCTACCAGCTCACGGACAAGAATAATGTGTATAGCTTCGGAGTGGTACTGGCAGAGCTCATATCGTCGAAACTGGCCGTCAATGTTGCTCGAAGCCACGATGAGATCAACCTGTCCAACATGGCGCTCAATAAGATCCAGAACGCTGCTCTTCAAGAGCTAGTGGACCCAAAACTGGGATTTGAGATGGATTGAGAGGTGAGGAGATCGATTGAGTTGGTGGCTGAGCTGGCGATGAGGTGCTTGCAGGAGGAGAGGGACACAAGGCCCACTATGGAAGGCATCCTCGACGTGCTGCAGAGCATAGCAAATGGTCTCCATCAAGCACAGAAGGGAAGGGAGACGGATGTTAACGTTGGGGATGACGTAGGGTTGCACACGAATTGTGTGCCGGCATCGCCCGATTCTGTCGTCCGTAAATGGCCAAGCAGGGGGGCGACATCCAAAGTGTTACAATAGTCTTACATAAAAAAGATAAAATTAAAAAATGCTTAATA
Organism: Zantedeschia hybrid cultivar; assembly: GCA_030544215.1. Taxonomy (NCBI): domain Eukaryota; kingdom Viridiplantae; phylum Streptophyta; class Magnoliopsida; order Alismatales; family Araceae; genus Zantedeschia; species Zantedeschia hybrid cultivar. The sequence goes on from JARZZO010000004.1 coordinate 55,123,430, forward strand.
GATGGTGCCTATTCACTTATTATCTTAAAATTTTGAATTAGATGACTCAATAACTTTGATGAGGCAGAATCCGATTCGGCCCATTAAAACAAGCCCAAACTCAGTTCAGCCCAGCAGCAGCAGTACAAAGCCCTCAGGGAGCCTTCGGCCCATCAGCGGCCCAACAGCTCTCGGCCCGTAAACGGCACCGTTGCTCCCGACCCAACAGACTTCAGCCCGTCAGCGGCCCAACAGCCTACGGCTCGGTAGCAGCCCGGCAGCCCCAAGCCCAGCAGGTTTCGGCCCATTAGCGGCCCAACCCCCTTCGGCCCGATAGCCGAATCCGGTCCACTCCGGTGGAGGATTAGGCACTATGGCGGTTTACCAGTAAGTCCGGACATAGTCCTATATCGGCTGTCACCGTTAACCATCCTCTATCCTCTGCTATAAATATACCGCTATTTATTGCCAAAGGTATACAATTCTATGCCTCTGAGACCCTCAAGGACTATAGTCCAAAAAACATTAAAGTTACTCTTTGCCTTCTGAATCGAATCATCTTTAGGAGCTAACTTGACCGTCGGAGGGGATTCCCTAGGGCTGAACCCGAGGACTCCTACTGACCGGTTTTTTCTTCTTTTCCTCCTGCAGGGGTTCGGTTCAAATCATCACCGATCTCTCCGAGTCGGTCTCGGCCACCGACCTCGGACTCCTCTCCCTGGTCTCGACGCCATACGCCGGCTACATCCCCGACCGCAGAAGCCTCGGCCCACTGTCCGAGAGCAAGCCAGCATCAGACCGAGCCACCTTCGGCCTCGAACCCCGGCTCCGTATCCCCTCGGGCCGGTTGTCAGTCATCCGAAGGCGTCTCGGCTTCGCACTCAGCAGGCCTTCGCCCGAGCACCCTTCGGCCTCTGATCCTCGCCTTGTCCCGGATCCCTGTCGGGCCTCTCATACGGATCCGATCCAGCTCCGGATCCATTATCTTCGGATTCCGTCTTCGGAGTCCAGTCGTGATAGATCCAGTCTACATCAAACTTCAACATAATATCATAGTCCATAATTACGAATCAGACCACACACCCGTATTTGTGGTCTCCATATAATGTGGAGTTACGACTGCTTCTATGAAAATAAATTCCCATTTGCCTCAGTTCTACCTTGCAACTCAAATATTCAAAGTCTGCAGCCCGCCCTACAAGGTTATGGGAGAGAGAAGGGAGAGATAACTTGGGAATTGCTCTTGAAACTGGAGATGTGCTTGAGAAGACAGCTTAATTTCAGATAATGAGTAAGACAAGGCATGATCAAACCCCATTGCGCCCATGCGCATGGAACAGAGAAGGTAGTCGTAATGACTGGAGCCAAAGAAAGAAAAATGATACTAATTTGTGCTACCTTAACTTTCTCCCATGAGGTACCTTTATCTCTTAACCACCTTAGTGAACCTTTATGAATAATTACATATATAATTATGTTAAAAATAAAATAATGGTTACTATGTCACCATTCTTGCAAAAGTATCTTTATAGTTAATTTCAATTAAAAACACAAAGAATATTTTCTTTTCAACTGTTAAATTTAATGTGTAGACCAAATACCTTTACAAAAAGATATTCTTTTGATTAACACATTGTGTCAAAAAGAGAGAATAGATGTACAAAGACATATGGAAAAGAGAGAAAGAGAATTGAGAAAAGAATAAGTGAATTTCAGATGTTTTTAACTTTGGTTAAAGATTAACATGGGTTAGATAAGAGATGTATAACATGTTGAACAATTTGTGTCTTTATTTTGTTCTTGTAGTGATAATAAATAATAAAAATATTAGTAATAAACATCATATATATTCTACTTAATGACTTAATTAAATTTATTTTTATGCTGACAGTTTCATAGACATATGTTTAGTTCTGGACTTAGTCGATTTCAAGAGCTCTATGATCTTTCAATTATAAACTTAAGAAAAATCGATTAAATCTCTATTATTAATCGATTAACGGTTTGAGTTCTATAATCCTTCAATTATAGACTTAACTGATAAAGCGATTAAGTGTCTATTGCTAATCGATTAACCATCTAATTTCAAGTATTATCTAAGATTAATCGTTTCTATTTTTGTTTCGATTCCATCTCTTTTAATTGATTATCCATGAAGTCTTAATCAATGTTCGATTTTCTTTCAATCGATTAAGTATTTAATAGCAAGTTCGATTGTCGATATACTTATAATTGATTATATGACAAAGTTTCGATTTCGAGTTATGTTAGAATTAAAATCGATTAACTGAGTCTTTACTTCGATTATCGATATACCTATAATCGATTATGTGATTAAGTTTCGACTTCGATTATAGTTAGAACTCTAATCGATTAAGTGAGCCTCACTTCGATTCTTAATAACTATCTAATCGATTAATTCTAACAGCTGCATAATCGATTATACTTCAATTATTGTTAATAATTAATCGATTAGTCTATTTTGAACAACACTTTGATTACTGATCAAATCAATTATTGTTTTAACTCTATTATTCCGATTACTGTTATATGCTTAATCGATTATCCTCATATTCAAAACATCGTTTATCATCTTATGATTAATCAATTGATATGTTTAGTTTAATCGATTCTGAAATTCGAACTGAATTTCGATTGTCTTTATAATCTCAAATCGATTAACTTTTATATATAACTTCGATTAAACCACTTTTAGTAAAACACCTGTAATTTAACTGTACTTCTAATCGATTTGCTTAAATGATTATTATTCAAATTGAAAAGATTCTCATATGTATTTTTTCTCCAACAAATCTTGTGATCTGTCAGACCAGATTTATGACGTACTTTTATTGACTATTGTACAAACAATTGTTTTTATTATGTACTGTCAATATGAGAGGATGGCTACATGTAATCATTGACATCTTTCCTAAGCTATTTTGTTTTTTAGAATCCTTTTAAATTTGATTTCATACTAAATTAACAGACTAGGTAGAAAAAGCCTAGTTGTTTTTTTGGTGTAACCTTCTATTTCAAGTTCTTGACAAGAAATTTACTAACCAGTCTATAATTGTACTTGAGTGGTCTAAATTGTAGGAACCTAATCTATGAGAAACTTCTGGAAAATAAAAATATTCTTGTTTATTTGAAGAAATTTAAATGTTAGACTCAACAAAGAACCTTCATATAATAAATCTTGACTTTCTCTCTAACGGATTATGTCTTACTGTCTAACAGGCAAATTCTGAAGACAGATTATATGACATGCAGTTTGAAGCTTCAGAGATGCAGTTAGGAAGAAAGAAAGGTGTGAAGAATACAAGTGAGACACAGAGAAATTTAGAGAAATAAAAGTGAGCTCCACTGAAAAAGAGGAAGGCCTCCATTGTTACATCAAGAAGAGCCTTCTTCCCATTCAAAAGATAACCTGAGAGAGAGAGCTTCAAATTTATTTTGTACTTCACTAGCTCTCGGACCTTCAACAAGATTTGTGTCTTCTATTTTCATCAATTCTTAATCTTGATCTGTATTTTTTATTTATATTATATGTCAGCCTATTAAGAGGTATTTTTGTACTCATCTTACATTATAAGTGTTGTGTTCCTCTTTCTAGCTGGAGAGGGGTAGACCTGCCTAGTGTACATGGTGATTTATTTTTCTTTGTTGAAAAGGAAGATCTACCTAAGTGTGTAGGGTGATTTGTTCTCTTTTATTGAAAGGAAAGGCTTGTTTGGCGTGCATGGTGACTTGTTCCCCTTTGGTTGAAAGGAAAGACTTGTTAGAGTGCATGGTGTTGTTAGATAACCAGCAAGGAGTTTATACCTTCTGTAGTAGAAATCTCAAAAGGTTGCTTAAGGATTAGATATAGGTCTGGAAAGACCGAACCGGTATAACTCTATGTGTTCATTGTATGTTTGCTCTTTGTCTCTCCTACTTTCTATCTAATTAATTTTTCAATTCAACATTTTACTTAAGTTAATTTCAATTTACTTTTTAGAAACCCATTCACTCCCTATGGGTTATACATAATTGGACAACATAACACAATGCCAACTTATGGCAAATTTTTGCAACAATTGACATGCAGTAAGATTATTAAAAATAATGTAAAAATAAGATAGACAAAAGTGCCATTTCACTTTTAATAAGTTACATGTATAATAAGAAGCATTCAATTGGCCAGGATGATTGAGGGAGTATCTCAATGGAGTATTTTAAGGGAGTAAGAATAGCATCAGTCATCTGTAGGGTGAACTGACTTGCGACACAAGGAGAAGGTCAGTTTTGGGGTGGAACCTTTAAGTAAAGTTCTTGGATGCTTAAGTAATCCCTTGGTTATGTGAGCAAAGAAACATATAAAAGTGGTAAGGGGTCAGTTGAGATCCTCCAAATGAACTTAACACGATCTGCACTCAAGCAGCACTTACCTAGTTGTGCACAGAGGCAATATTCGCTGGAATTTAGGAGCTTTCCGGTGATTCCACATGTGACATGCCCGAGGTGTTGGGCCAACTAGTGTCCGGGTGCTTGTAGATTGGGCTGATACTATTGGGCCAACAACTTATGCAGGCTCTTTCTTTTCATATTAGATTTCAAGAATGCGAATAACTTGCTGCGCCGCTTGGTTTATTATGTCGTCTGGCGGTGCAGCCAAAATAAGATTTTTAAAATTTTTTGTAAGGTCCTCAATGTGGTTTTAGATTTTTATCTTTTTTACGATCGAAAATTAGATTACATGGACGTAAGACATGTTGGAAACCTTTATTTTTTTTATTTTTTATTTAGATTTTAAGTGCATCATCAGATAATGTAATAACGCCTGGCAGTGCAGCACTCCTCAAGTGTATACCCTTCTGAGAAAGGAAATATCTGCGGGTACACTTTGCCAACAAAGCAAAGTGTACACGCTTGTTTCGTTGTGACTCAGTATTTTCACAGCCTAACCTTTAACTACGCACACTCGCATCAAAGAATAGATTATTGTAACTTGAAGCGGCATAAATGCTATTTAACGTGGATAATGCTCCCTTGCACTGAAAAGTGAAATTTTCTTTTGGGGTGGTAGCCATCTCAATGCACATGTTAGTCCTTCGATCTATGCAAAAGTAATTTTATAAGTTGATTTTTCTTTTTTGTGTGCATCGAAAATGTATCGGCGTCACTTGAAAGTAGGGATGTCAAAGGTAACTAATTATCCAATAATCCGCACTGTTCTTTAGTTTAACGGACTGTTTGCGTATAGTTTTTCTATCTCCGATTAGTTAATGGATACGAATATAGATGGAATTTTCAAACCGTTTTCTTAATGGATACAAATATGGACAGCAGAGATGTAATTTGAACGGACTGAGCTGAGTTACGTGATAATTTAATTCCCTTATTAGATTTAACAACATCAAAACAAAAGAAGAAAACATAAGATACAAAGCAATCATGATTGAGACTGGATCCTCTACAAACATAAGATACAAAGCAATCATTGGACCGTAGAGGAGGAGGGGGGGGGGGGAATTCAAAAAACAATCTTATAAAAAATTCAAAAAGCAATCCTATGCCCCCCCCCCCCCTCCCCCAGTCACTATTGATCCTCTACGGTCCAAGATTTGGGGGTAATGATTGCCGACCTCTTGATGTCCAAGATTCGCTTTAGGGTTTCTTAGGTTATTATTCTCTTAATAATTTCCTCCTAGTTCTTCCTCCAAACCTCTCTCACGGTCCTCTTGTTTTCCTATAAGAAGCTGTTGAGTTAACAATGGATTCCCCATGAGCATCACCAATTCCCCTATCTATCTCTTTTAACTCTCACAATCTCTCTCATTGCATGTAGCATGATATTAGGATTTCCCTCTATAGGCAGCACATCAACAACTCTCTACCAACATTGAAAGTGTTGCTTCTAATTTAATACAAGCAGTCCAATTAGTTTCTCTACCTCCTCCTTGGAGGTGCAGATCCATTATCCAAGACCGTGGTAGGGATATGGGATATTTCTCTTGCTTACAGTACCCCTCACTCGGACAATCGTGTGTGGCTCATGATTTGGCAAAACTGGCTGTTCATGCCAAATCAGAAACAAGTTGGGTCCACCCAGCCTCTCCCCTTGTATCCTCTCCTCCCTTCCTTGGGACTCTGCTTATTGTAATCATATTTGGTAAGTAATGAAGTCTCTAATTTGAATTTCCAAAAAAAAGAAAAGGTGGAAGTTGTGCCTTCCTCTTCAAGGAAAGCAGAACCATCATCTCCCAACTACATCATTACAGAAATCGGAAATTGCACCGAGACACAAGAAGTAGTGGAAGCGGCTCAAGACTCCACATCTACCCAAGCATGCGTACACCCTAGATTGCTCCTCCAACCCAGTACAGCATCGAGATTAATGTGGATGGGGCGATTAAAGAAGGCATTGGTGGTGGCGGTCTTATTCTCAGAAATGCTACTTGTAATCTAATTTCTTGCACATATGCATTGGTGCCGACAGTTCCCCTGATCTCTGTAAGGCCAGAGATATGTTGAAGGCCATTCTATGGCAGCACAGCAATAACTCTCAACCATCATTGAGAATGATGCTTCTAATTTAACTAATCCGAGCAATCCAAGTCTCTCTGGCCCCTCCTTGGAGGCGTACATGTATTATCCAAGACTCTTTGAATTCTTAAAAAGAGTTGTAGGGGTATTTTTGTTGCTTACATCCCTCACTCGGGCAATCCAGTGGCTCATGATTTGGTAAAATTACTTGATCATACCAAATTAGAAGCAACTTGGATCTACCCAACTTAACCCCTTGTATCCTCTCCTCCCTTCCTAAGAAGGACTCTTGCTTGTTATAATCTTATTTGCTAAGTAATGAAGTTTCTAATGTGAATTATAAAAATGAAAGTAGTGGAAGCTATGTAAGGATCCAGGTAGGAGAGATGAAGAATGATGTCGCAACAAAATTTAAAATAAATATCCTGCCATTCTCGATCCGTTTCGACAAATTAAAAATAAAACGGTGATAGATTATCACTTTGTAGGGAGTCGAATCCACAACCATTCGATTCTGATAGAGCGATGGCCGTTAGTCGCGTAGGTGCCTAACCTCCAACGTAATTCTCCTTTGATGGACCATTCTCGATTCCTCAGTAGGTCCGGCGCATTCGCCGACGTTTCTTCGCTACGATTGTCCCTGCAACATGTAGACGGGATCTCGATTAACAAAAACGGGAGAGCGAAGGAGAGAGAAAGAGGTGCCTACTTCGAAGGGGGCATCGGTTACAGAGAGAGGGTGGGGGGGCGGGCAGGCACAGTGGGGAACCTTGGAACTTGGCCCGGAATTCCTTTCTGACTATTATTTATAATAACTTATGTGATTTTTTTTATAAAAGTCCATGAGTTATTATAAATCTCACTTAATGACCATCAACTGAAAATTTAAGTTCAACTGTCAATCCGATTTCAAGTCCAATAAGTCCAACAACTTCTTACTGACTTAAATTAATTAATTTTATATCACATATCAAATTTTACTTAATCGATTTATCATCTCACGATAATCAGTTGGAATTGCAATCAAGTTAGAGGCTAAGCAATACCGCATGATGTCGACGACAATGAAGTTCAACAATTCACTTAAGCAACTTTTCTATTATCAGTTACCGTTTGACTATAATCTTTTACTTGTATTAATATTCTCAATTGAATTTAAGACATGATCCACCGTCAAATCCTAATTGATTCTCCTACTCAGATTAGATGCCACAATATAATATTAAAAAATATTTTTTTTGATATGATGTTTGTCTTGGCCAAAGATTCTTAACGGAAGTAGATACTTCCGTTATGTTTTACTTTGTGAGTAGAATGGACGTGACCCTTTCTGAAATGATGTCTGCCGTGACTTCCTTTCAATTTCAATATTAAAATTATAAACTTAAAAAATATTAAAATAAAAATTGATATTGTATATCAAAACAAGCATTCTAACTAAGCTGGGCATAAAGAGTGCCCTTCAGATGGCACTCTCGGATGACATAAAGAGCGCTTAGACGATCTCACTTATTGCGGGCATGCAATCAAATGCATTGTCTGTAGGCGGGAATCATTGCAATTAAACCACATATATATATATATATATATATATATATATATATATATATATATATATATATATATATATATTCCACAACTCATATTCTTGGTCAGATCCTAATGACAAGTTGTCCGCAGCGTTCAATTCGGGTTTCTTATGCGTTCCATACATTTTGGTTATATACGCTTCTCCTGAAGCTTCTCTCCAATGTGAACTCTCCTCCGAGTTAACGGTCGTTTGGTAGGCACCCTGTAAAACTTTGGTCAACCGGAAACCCTTTTCATTGACCAATGACCACTCTTAAATCTTGAATTGGGCATCCGGCTGATGTCATTTTACAGAGAGGACGTAGTATTGGTGACGATAGAAATTGTTGGTCTTCGATATAAAATTGTCCTCTTTGAAAAGTAATTTCTATTATAATATGTTTCACACCTAACGAAACGCACCCTTGGTGGACGGGAGGAGAGAGTCAGCCCAGTCATCGATTGGGGCTTAACACGCCTGCGGTGTAGGTCCAGGCAAACGCGTAGGGTCGCTTTCCCTTCCCCTCCTCCCAATCTCTTCTTCAATTCCCCCATCCCTATGTGCGTGTAATAGAAGACAACTAGCTCGAACCAGCTGCCTATGGTTCACCACTTGCCTCCTAATTGAGAGATCTCAAGTTTGATTTTGGTTGGAGTTTAAAAATTTCTCAATCATGCAACGTAAAGTATTGTTGGAATCTTTATCTCTTGATCCGTGAAATTACTTAATAATGAGGTCGAATTTAAAATTCTCGCTTAATTAAACGGACTTCTCGACCGATGTGAAATTATCTCCAACTCTAGAATTCGATCTTGATTGCTTGTAAATATCTGTACACACTGCCAAGAAGAAAGACAACTAACTCTCCGAAGTTGTCTGGACCTGCGCCATTTACTTGTCAGACTCCAATTATCGACCATAGGGACTTGACCGCCTCCTCGTGTTCCACTGACGTCATCTACTATAGTCTCTTTGTTCTAGTCGACAGTCCAAGGCTCCACAGCCAAGACTTTTAATTACAAGTGAGGTCAGTGAGAACTTGCACTGAAGGCTCCTTAGTTTGTCCTCTCTCTCTCTCTCTCTCTCTCTCTTTATCTCCACATAATTAATCTCCCTCTCAGCAGCTGGGCTCTGCTGAGGGGTCTGCTTCTGCTGCGATGGCGAGTGGTGGTGCTGCCCTCGTCTTGTGTGGCCTCTTCTTCCTTTCCAGTACCGCTCCCACTGCATGCTCCTGCCCGCTGCTCTCCCAACTCTCCTGCAAGGGAAACGGTACTGTGGACTTCAAACATCTGCAACACTGTGGGAGTAATCGATTTCAGTGCAGAAACTCCACTCTGAAGATCCAGTTCGGAGGTGCAGCAGGAGCATGGTATACAGTCCTGAGAGCAGAGCCCGTCTTCAACGACACTGAGCTCGAAATCGAAGACCCAATTCTGACCCCTTTCTTCTCCCGCACAGACTGCGATTTCCTGTACAGTTTTCCTCAACCTGGGCCCCTCTTCCCTCCTCCCCTACAGAGTTTGGCAACTTCCCTCCGCCATCTCCGATCATACTGTAATGTATCCGACTACAGCCTCCTCTCCAACAAGTCAATTTGCAGACAGCAACAACAAGGCAGTACTTGTATTGCTTATGATCTTTACGGCACATCCAAAGAACTAGAGGATCCACAGCATCCTGCACCACTTCCTAGCTTATGCCTGCCTGGCCCAGATCATCCTATGTTCATCTGGAAGCTCCGGACGAATAATAATTCGGATGGCGATTTCAACATAGTCTCGGCTGGTTTCTCTCGTCGCCATCAACTGTATCGGAGCTGCTTCAACAAGCAGGAGATTGGGTTTTACACTTGTGGTAGGGAACTATGCACCTCTCGATTAGTTTTCGCCTCATTTTGCCGTTTTTCTTTTGTTGGATGTGCTCGGTTTCTTCTCCGATTGATTCTGCCCTTTTGCTTGCCTTCGTTTAAACCCAGAGATGTAGTTGAACAAATTAATACACCTGTAAAATACAGTTCTATTTAACTTCATTAACAAAATAATTATTGTACTCATTGGTCGTCATGATTAGGAAAGCAGATTGTATTAGTATAATTAAGGGCAGTGGGAATCCACGTAATCGCCAACGGGGGGGTCACGCAAGCAGGATGTAAGATTAGTGCATTTTCCTTTGCGTGCACGGCTGGAGAAGGGGAAGACTTGGAGAGAGACTTGATTAAACAAATCATTCACCAATGTCAGGCCTATAAAGGATGCTAGTGGCATATGTATTTTAGTTGAGTCCGCATCGTCTCAATATCAAGTTGGACTAGACTACAGCAGTAATCAGTCTCAAGAAGACGTAGTGTGTAAAGTAGGTTTGCCATTCGAGACGTTTTCCATCAAGTTTGGTAACTTTTTCTTTGTTTCCCGTTCAGTAAATTTTAAATACTACGTAGAACACTTAAATATTATTAAGAGCACAAAATTACCATAATAATTTAAAATATACCCCAATGTGCACCTAGATACAACTTAAATTACTGTACGAATATTACAGTGGAGTGTATTTTGAATTATGGTTGTAGCCTTGTGCTCTTAGTAGTATTTAAGTGCTCTGTATTGTATTATGTTGAGGTGTATTTTAAATTATAGTTATAGTCTTGTGCTCTTGGTGATATTTATGTGTTATGTATTGTATTATGTTGGAGTGTTTTAAATTATGGTTGTAATTTTATGTTCTTGATAGTATTTAAGTGTTTTGCATAGTATTTGAAACATGCTGAATCGAAAACAAAGAAAAAATTGCCAAGTTCAATGGGATGCGTCTCGAACGACAAACCTACTTTACACATGGCGTCTTGGGACTGGTTACTGTTGGAGTCTAGTCCAACTTGATACTGAGACGATCCGAACTCATTTTAGTTGGTAACTTTCATTTTGCCCTTACCAAAATATATATAAATCTTTTGGCCAAGAAGAGATCACAGCCAGCCCTATACACAGTTGGTTTCTTTCGGCCGAGGAGGCCACGCTTGGTCTTTTGGCCCATCAGTCCTGTAAGTCTTTCATTATCCAAGACATACAGAATTTTACCCTTCTGCAAAGTGGAAATCTCACCTTCCAACTCACCCCCTGATTGTGTAATCAAGTTGCTCATAATCTAGCAAAGTTCACTTTAAGCTCACACCAGGAAAAGCCTAGCTTGGGTTTGTCCTGAGGTTTAGTGGCGGACACAGAAATTTTGTTTAGTGAATCACATGAACATTAAGTCATAAGCATGACTAGGTCAGTAAGGTCTTGAATTGTGCCATATGAGTCTTGAGTTGGACCAGTAGGATCTTAAATTAAGTCAGTAGGGTCTAGGCTAAACTGCGTTAAATTGGGCTAATAGATTTGACAAAATCCAGTAGGATCTTAAGCCACACTAAGTTAACGCTAGATCCGCCACTGTTGAGGCATGAAATTCCTGTCAGGTGTTCTTTAAGGTTTTGGATTACTATAAATTATTTTTAGTATTTTTTTATTCCCAGGTTACTGTATCTAATAACCAGTTAGACTTCTATAATACTCTTTTTAGCTAGTTTTTCCAGTAAATCAAAAAGGACTTTAAACTCAGTGACTGAAGATAAAAAAATTTATTTTCATCAGTTTTAAATCAATGATTTTAAAATTGATATTTGACGATTAATCCAAAAAATGAAAAGAGGATGAGGGTCTTGTCTACATTATATTTGTTATGTTACAATCCCACACTAACACTGCATTTGATGGCCATTACTGGAGGAGCAGAAGAACGAGCTCGACACCTCAGGAGAATGCTCATAATAGGTAGTCACCATACCCAAACATAGAAATTGCTAGTTCATTTATATTAAGAACAAATCATTCATTCTTTCTCCATATGTTAATACTAATTCTTTTCATGTGTGTATGTATTCCCTCGCAGGTTTCTCCATAGCAACATGGCTATCCATCTTAGCCAGCCTACTCTTCTATCTGTGGCGCAGAAACAAGAAGACGGAGACACCCCCCTCTTCAACCCTGCTCTCCCAGACCACCTCCTTGGAATCCTCCTTTGAGAAAGATCCTGAGGGCGGCAGCATGATCTATCTCACCCACGTCTTCAGATACGAGGAGCTCCATGAAGCCACCAATGGTTTCAGCCCCTCCAACGAGCTCGACCATGGAGGCCACGGCGCCGTGTACAAAGGCATGCTCCCGGACGGCCGCACTGTTGCCATCAAGCGGCTCTACGAGAACAGCTCCAAGCGTGCTGAACAATTCATGAACGAGATTGCCATCGTAAGCCGCCTCCGCCACCCAAACCTCGTAGCCCTGCATGGGTGCAGCTCCCGGCACAGCCGTGAGCTCCTCCTCGTGTACGAGTTCATCCCCAACGGCACCATCGCCGACCACCTCCACGGGCGCCGGGCTGCCGAGGGAGCCCTGACCTGGCCGCTGCGGTTGCGCATCGCAGTTGAGACTGCCACGGCGCTTGCCTACCTCCATGCCTTCAGACCTCCGATCATCCACAGGGATGTGAAGACCCAGAACATCCTGCTCGACGGGGACTTCCATGTGAAAGTTGCAGATTTTGGGTTATCCCGGCTGCTTCCAGTGGCAGCAAGTCACGTCTCCACAGTACCCCAGGGCACGCCGGGGTATGTGGATCCCGAGTACCACCGGTGCTACCAGCTCACGGACAAGAGTGATGTGTATAGCTTCGGGGTGGTGCTGGCGGAGCTCATATCGTCGAAGCCGGCCTTCGATGTTGCGCGCAGCCAGCATGAGATCACTCTAGCCAACATGGCACTCGGCAAGATCCAGAACGCTGCTCTTCAAGAGCTAGTGGACTCAGAACTGGGATTTGAGACGAATGGGGAGGTGAGGAGGTCGATTGAGCTGGTGGCTGAGCTGGCCATGAGGTGTTTGCAGTGGGAGAAGGACATGAGACCCAGCATGGAAGATGTTCTCGACGTGCTGCAGAGGACAGCAGATGGTCTCCATCAGGTAGAGAAGGGTGGGGAGGCTGCTCATATGACGGGGGATGACATAGGATTGCTGAAGGCTTGTGCACCTGTGTCGCCCGACTCTGTCATAGGCAAATGGTCGAGCAGGACGACGACACCTAACGCCAGTGGATAGCATAGTGTGTACCTGCCTATATGCAAATAAGTTTCCCATTAATTTGCTCCAATTCTGCCTGCAATTTAGTTCTAACTATGCAGATTGCAGACGTAGCTCGGCATCTAGTACTGAATTTGAAGATGTGTCTGAAAAGATTACCTGAAACAACAGCACGAGAATTAGTATCAGCCTGTGTACGTTGCCACCAATTAGCGATTTTCTGTAAAATGGGATGGAGTTCCCGTAGACTCTTGCAAGGGAAACAAATCTGAAACGTCTCAGTTAGCGAGCAAGAAAAATGCTCTCCGCCTATGTACCTGAAAAAATCCAAAGATACTGTCTGATCTATGATACTGTCTGAAGTATGATTGGACGAATCCAAAAATCTAAAAAAAATAAGATAAAAAGAACTGTCCATTTTTTTGTAGCTGTAATCGGACAGTATGGATAGTTCTCTTAGAATAACCCACACTCACTATATTTCTAAAAAATAACAAAATAAAAAAAAAGTACATGCTATTTTAGTCGTCCAATGCAAGTGAATCGAATGCAAGCATTTCTCCAGCAAGCAAACTTCAACAACCAATAACCAACATATTATTTTTACTCTTTTTTTAAATTTTTTTTTAAAGTAATTAATCGAAGATCGGATGGTATAAATAACTCTCTTAAGGTCGTTTCTTCCTTTCAAGTTGTTTAAAAAGTAAAAAATATCATCTACTGTTACAGCTATCCGATCGAATCCGATCAGAATTATGCTTTAACCATTACTTACCTTTTACCAATGGCCCTGTCCGTAGGCTAAGGGCCTAAGGCCCGATCATGACTTGGCCCATTGGTGCCCAGGCTAGAGAAGGGAAACCACGCTAATAAATATTGAACTACGGGGGAAAGCTTTTGATATGTCCCGACTTACAAGTTGCAATTAGGAGTGTTCACCATTTAGTTTGATTTGATTTGAGGAAAAATTTTAAAAATTAAATCAAACTAAAGTAGAGAGTCAAATCGAACCAAATTAAATCATAATAATTTGAAACCGAACTAAATCAAACCAAAATAATTCGATTTGATTCGGTTTGGATCTTATAATGGGCTACTACGGTAGTTAAATAATTCACTTCAACATTATTTTCTAAAAAATAATTATTAAAAATTATTTGGAGGTTTAAGTCTCGAAGTAGATTATTATAGTTAAACATATTATTTTATTAAGGACTTAACACTTTTTTTGTACAAGATTATGATCTAAAAAATACTATCTAAAAATAATTCAAAATTTTGTATCTTATGATTTACATAAACTAACACTTAATATAAGCATTTAATACTTATATTATATCATTTTAACGTAATTCGATTTATTCAGGTTGGTTTGATTTATGAACAAGAGAAACTAAATCGAACTAAATTTCTTAATTTGATTTGATTTCAAATCAAACCAAAATGATCAGAAGTTCAAATCAAATCAAACCAAACCGAACTGGTCGGTTCGGTTTGATTTTTCGATTTAAACTGAACAGTGAACACCCTAGTTGCAACATAAGGAAGCCACTAATCCTGTCGTCTAATGAAACAAGTCAAACCCCTAAATCATTTGACCCGGAAAAAGAGGGGTAAGCTTAACAAAGAGTAGAAGGCCAGTTGCCCATACGATTATCTGTCCACTTACCTATTTGCTTTAAGTACTGCTGCTTTGAATCTTCCCGTATAACCAAAGCTGACGTAGATTACACAAGTAACCATACTGTATCACATGTCCATTCTTTTATCACTTTTTTCATTGTAGAAAGAGTTAGATAGTAGAAAAGAAAATAGGCTAGGTTTCTAACAGTATCTATTACTCGTCTTGTCTTATTACCTCTGAAAAAGTATTTTTTTCATCTCAAAAACATCTTTTCCACCTTAGTCCTGTCACTTATTAATTTGTCATTTTCTATGTAATTTTATAATTTCCTATTCCTTTTTATCCCTTCGTAGTTTTTTCACTTTCTATTCATTTTTATCATTTTCTAATTCCTATACAATGCTTATTACTTCCTTCACAGAGTTGTCATTTTCCTTTATAATTTATTACATTATATTCATTTTTATTACTCCGTACACAATTTGTTATGACTTACTATATAGTTTTATCTCTTCTTATATATTTTTATCACAATGAAAAAACTGTGTAGAAGGTGATAAAATTCTGTTTGAAATGATAAAATTACATGAAAATGATAAAACTATGTATGAAATGATAAAAACAAACATGAAGTGATAAAACTACACATGAAGTGATAAAGTTATATATGAAGTGCTAAAACAGTGTAGAAAATGATACAACTGTAAAGAAAGCGAAGTGAGAAAACTATATTAGAAGTGATAAAATTGCGAAGGAAGTGATAAAAGTATAAAGAAAATTGTAAAAATTCTTTAGGAGTTAGGAAGTGATAAAAATGAACGGGAAATGATAAAATTGTGATAAAACTATATAGCGTGTGACGAGACAATACACGTGAATAGAAAATGATAAAATTACAAAAAAAGTGATAAAATGGTAGGTGACATGATTGAGGCTGAAAGGAGATTGATGTTGTCATAAAATCAATCTATTCTCCTTTCTATAGTGGAAAGTGGTAAAAGAGTGAACAAATAGTGCAACTTGGTTAAATGTTTACAATCTATGTCAACTTTATGGCACTGCATGTAGTGCAACATGTATTACTCATAAGATTTTAAAAGCATTCTCGCAGTGACAGGTACCTCAGGAATTAGGCCAACTAGACTCAGCTCATTCATGAAGTGGGCCAATTCTTATTTTTCTTCAGCCAAATAGAAATACTACTACAATGCCCAGACATTGCAAATTTAGGTGGATTATAATATTTAGTTGGCTGCTATCTGATTCACTTTGATTAGATGAAAATCGAGCAGCACATTTTTTTTTATTTTTTAAAAAATGCTGTACTGAGGGCGGCTTCCTTACGGTCCAATTTTTGAGTGAGCAGTTTAAAAGTAAAAGAAATCTGAAAACATATGCTCCCATGATCCGAGAACACATGATTTTTGGTCAAAAAAAAAAAACACTTATGATTGAGTGTTGGGCCTTTCCATCATGCCATGGGTCATTGCCCAGGTTCTTAACTACGGCTTTCCAATTGCAGGAGTGATACTTGCTACAATACCCTAATTCCGCCCTGAAGGACACTGCTGTGGACAAACTTCTTTTGTGTGAATGTTTTAAAGGTCGTGTTTCATATGAGCATGATGTGTTTGTACAGTCTAATCTTTGATCATATTATTTAAGAAATTTTAAAAAATAAAAAAGAAATTTATTGGACATATAATTATGAGATTTTTTTTACTATTCATTGGGGCTTATTTTTTGATATTTTAAAATATTTTAAATCATCTAATTAGAGATCATGTTGTAGGTCATGTTTATGTAGGGTCTAACCTTAAAGAAAATTTAAAAAATATTTTTTTATTCACTGTAATATCTTCCATTGCAATAACAGAAGACACTAGAGCAAGTATTACTCCGCTTCTAAACATAGGAGTCTTCATCTATGAATTTGTCGGGGCCTCTTGTTAGTTATCTACACCCCATTCAGATTGTGAAGAGTATCACCATGTTGCAATACTACACCGGCATGCCATATGATCTAGTCGATCCGATAGTACGTGCATAGCCGGGTACAACAAGTATTTCTCATATAGGTATAGACATGGACACTTCTAAGTCTCTAATTTTATAGCATAGTACTTCTTATGACATGCGCAGAAAATAAAGCATTATAAAATCATTATTTTTTTCTGAAAAGCTGTCCTAGAAATAAATTAAACTAGCTGCTAGATAATTCTTAGATATAGTTTCTAATATTTATACCTCAATCCAAATGAAATGAAATCTTAGGCCTCTTTCTCGTATGAATAAAAACATATAAACGTAAAAAACAAAATAAATAAATCAAGGGTAGCTTCTCTCACGTAAATTTTGAGTACTTCTATGGCCATTAGGGATGAGGTATAGTAAGATTGTGTGATAGGAATCTTATCTAGTGGCACTACCTCCCATCCAAGAAAACTACTTGTTCGAGGACTATGTTTAATCAGAAAGCTTTTACCTCGTACAGCAAGATTCTTCCAACGTCACAAGAGAGAAGAGAGAAGAGGTGAGGATAAAAAAAGGAAAATTGTTTTGGCACTCATATTTGACCATCCATATTTGACACCAGATATATGATGTTGGCATAAATTTTAAAATTTTCATTTGCTATTTATTTATTTTAAAATTTATGTCATATGTCTAATGTCAAATGTAAATGTCAAATATGTGAGTCACATGAACCGTTTTCATAAAAAGAGGGAGGACGGTAGGTGGACGCTTCAATTAATGTGGTCTCGGTGACGTCGAGTGGTTGGAGTAATAAGATTAACGTAAAGTACGGTGTGGACATATCTTTAAAGGAATTTGCATATCTTTTACTAAAATTCTCATAACTTTGCACATAATATTAAAATGACTATTATGACCCTAATCCAAAAAGGACGAAATTAGATCTACACGGGCATGATCACTATCCTCATCATGACCGATTTTGCTCCAAAATTCCCTCATTTTTACCTCTGTTCAGCCATCGGAAGATTTCCTTGACTATTTTAAGAAACTAGTAAGTTGGTTTCTTCGTCAAGATAATGGTGGACATAGAAGTTGGGTTATGAAAATTGTTTAAATTATCTTTTTTAACAGATTTGATAATAAATTGTTATTATTATTTATAGTAACTTTTTTCTTTCTTTGCTCTTCTATATAAAAGAGCGTAGTTGTAAATAAAGCAATTTATTTTCTTTCTATTTACTCTTTGTCCTGGACCCATATGGTGCTCTAGGATTAGTCTTGTCTGCCTCTACTATTTGCTTCTCCCTCACTTCTGCTCTTTTATCTCCTATTTAATGTGTTGTATGCCTAAGTAAAACGAAAAACAGCTCTTATTGACCAAAGAAAAAAAAAAAAACCAACCACAAGATGGTAAATTACATCCACACTCTTCTTAGGCATTGGATTTCAAATACACCCCTATAAGCTAGGGGGAAAAAGAATAAGAAAATCTACATGTACACTTCCCTAACAAATCAAAATGTACATATTGGTTTGCGTTACAACCTAGCATTCTCTCAGCCTATATAACCAGCAACAACGCTTTTTCTTTTTGTCAAAAAGTTACAATGCAAAACTATAACTTGAAATGACAGAAAGTAACAATGCACGTCCTTAGATAGTAACAGTACGAGTATTTTAGGAGTTTATCTTCCTGCCAGTCAGTGCCAGTGTTTTTTTAAAATTAATTTTTTTTTAAGATTGGACTCAATCCGATCTTCATGTGCGTAGTGACCTATTCACAATCTGATGAATCTAAAAAGATCTGAAGCGATCAAAATTTGAACTCCATTGAATAGTAATTTCTTGATTTTTAATTTTTTTAATTTTTTGTAAATTAGAGATCGACTAGTTAGATACATGGAGCAAACGGGAGCCATAAAAAAAATAAAAAAATATGGAAACACTGCACCAACGAGCGCAGCAAGTTAGCACTTTTCTTAAACACTTGTTTGTTTCAATATAAAATGGTAATATTTTAAATATTATTTTGGTTACGGTGTTTAATTTCTAATGTTTAGTATAAGGTGAAATAGTGTAAAATAAAATCACGTCAGATCTTTATCAATTCACTTGGCAGCCCCCATTTCTTTATTTCAATTTGCACAGAAAGGACTGCCATAAGATATAACCAGATAATATGAACATTTCCGTACTTTGTTTTCATGCGATTTTACAAGCATGTAAGCAAAATGCTCAATGATTTTAAAGTCACAAAACATTTCCTATTCTAAAACTAAAGAAATATAACGAAGAAACAAATAACCCATAAATGTATAATAATCACCCGAGTCCACATTTTGATCCTTCGATCTATTTTAAAAGAAATCTAATTGCTTTCCTGTATCCATAGTGTATCAGCCGCACTCTAGAGTTTTGGCTAAGCATCATAGTCTGTAAAATTTGTGCAATTACATCTACTAAAGCGCAAATAAGTAACCAACAGGGCTTTGCACAAAGAAGTAACCAACAGGGTTAACCTTATGACCGTACCCATTATTTCATTAATGGTCTAGATCCTTTCAATATACGTTTAGAACAGAATCTAATAGTACTGAGAGGAGGTGAAGGGTCAAAAATTACAAAAGACCGTCTTATGTGATCTCAAAATTTAGCAAATACTTAGATCTTACTCCTCTTGGTATTATTGAACTCCGATCTAAACGTACCGAGATGATCTCTTCTCTTCCATTAATGCAACTAACCACAATGTAGACGGCCGACCCCACATTCGATAACTCACATTCTTGATTGAAAAGGTCTTGCTTATTAGTCGTCGTGGTCGTCCGCCGTGTTTAGTTCGGGCATCTTGTGTGCGGCATCCTTCCCAGGAAGCTCCCCGGAAGGCTCTCACATTTGAACTGGTGAAGTGCTCTAAGTTGGGTCCGGCCCCGTCCTCAGGCGCCCCACCTCTGAGCTATTCTTCAAACTCCACATCAAGGAAAGGATGAGGATGGAGGAAATTTGGCTGCATGGCATTTAAATGGTTCCAAGATCGTGTGGACGACGGAACACGGAGACGACTAGAACTGTGCCGTCCACCACGGGGGACAAGGATAGCGCCAAGTTGTTCCGCTTCTGCCTTAGGGCTCGGTCCGTTGTCCAAGTCTACTGCATGCCAAGTATAAGCTGCCAGTGCAGCTGTAGAAGAAGGGCATGCTTCTTAGTTTCTTTGTCGAGTGGTGAAGTTCCTCTCTCTCTCTCTCTCTGCAGCTGTACTGCTGAGGGGTGTGCTTGTTTTGCCATGGCGAGTGGGGGTGCTGCTCTCTTGTTGTGTGCTGTCTTCTTCCTTTACACTGCTCACCCTGTTTGCTCCTGTCCTGACATCTCCCAAGTCTCTTGCGAGGAACGCCCACCACATTTCGAAGATTGGCAGCCGTGTGGGAGTAATAGCTTTCGCTGCATGGGTTCCACAATGGAGTTGCGATTCGGAGGCAGTGAAATATTGTTCAATGTCGTAAGAACGGACGTCACAGAGGATGGCTTGTTAATGCTCGAAATCGAAGACCCAACTCTGAGACACATCTTCGCTAATACAAAGTTGGATTTCCTGTATAGTTTCCCTCCGCCTGGGCCTCACTTCACACCTCCCCGCGTTTCGCAAACTTCCCTCCAAGAACTCCAGGCCTTGTCCGACAATCCATCCCATTATATCCAGCTACTCTCGGAGTTAATTAAGATATACCAAGGCACTTGCACTGCTTACGACCTCTGTTACACATCCAAAGAATCACGGGCTTTCCATGATCCTGCACTTGCGAATACATGCCTGCCTGCGCCTGTTCGTCCTACGGTCATCTGGAAGCTTTTCATGAACAACAACAGTAATTCGGAAGGTGCTTTCAACGTTATCACAGTCGGTTTCTCGCGCCGCCATCAGCTGCATCCAGATTGCTTCAACTGCCGGATGACGGGAGGCCACTGCGACGTCGACTCTGGTTCAGTAGGCAATGACACCAGCGGTAGGCAAATATATACACCTTTTGATCTTCCGACATACATACATACGATTACGGTACTGAACAAAAAAAAAAAAAAAAAAATGACATCTCAAATCCAGTCAGACCGATTTTAGAAACTCTTGGCCAGCCAACTCAACTTGGGCCGGAGTTGGTTGGATCATGGGCTGGCGTGCCCAAGTCTTCCCTCTACTTGCCTTACCAGCATTGGCGAAGCGTATGTTTCTTGAGTTTCACGTGGTGCATCGCATTTTTTTATTTTCATTTTTAAAAATTGTTTTAGGTTGGCCTTATTATGACTGGCATGTTCGTACAGGCCGATCTCCCATCAGATGGTCCAAAAAATCTAAAAATAAAAAACCAAGTCCAATGAAGAGTGATTTTTCATTATTCGTTGGAGGCGATTTTTTATTTTTCAGATTTTCTTGGCATCCGACTGACGATCAGGCTGTACAAAAGATGTCAGTCATGATGAGACCGATCTAAAAAAGTTTTCAAAAAATAAAAAGAACGAATAATTGCTTGCTGCTGCAGCCGTCCGAACTAATTGATCAGATGGCTCCCCGCTCACGGTGTGGTGGGTGCTGCGCTGTGATCGGTGTATCAAGTAAAACTCATGTTTCTTTTTCGGATTTGAATGTATACCCTGTACCTAGACTAAAATCTGTTGATCTACAGCCTCAATCATAATAAATTTACAACATTTTCTTACCCCACATCGGTTTGAGTTAAATGATCTAGACGGCAAACAACCCACCCCCACCCCCACGCCGGAACCCTACCTGCGCTTGAGTTGAATGATCTGGACGGCAAACACAACCCCCTCCGGGATGTAGTTAGCCCATCGTCTCCAAATATGGAAAAGGCTCTCTAAGAGGCATTTGTTTGACAGTCAAAAGGGGATTGTGATCTTTCTTGTAGTACGATCCACTGCATGCTTATGCGTGCATTAGTGCTCGCATCAAATTCCTTGGCGATATCTGATGGAGTATATATGTTTACACATTTTGGTACGCCAGGAAAGTTTAAAATGTGTATTTAAATTTCTTTTCTTAAGATGAACCTCTCTACAATTAATTGAATGAAGGCTACGCCTCTGCGGGCCGGGGCTTGCCTTGGTTACCTTTGTTATGCTACAACCACACCGCTAACTCCTACGTTACAGGCGAGGAACATCCACCCCTAAGAACTAAACATCAAGACACACGAAGAAAGCTCATTATAATAGGTACTTACCTCATCAAATTTGAAAGATAACTCATGTTAACCAAGAAATACATGTTTCCATCGTATCTAATTGCTTCATATCCTTCCTTTGTAAGAAGGCGTCTCCATAGCAACAGCACTGCCCTTGTTAGCCGGCTTCCTCCTCTACCTGTGGTGCAGAAAGAAGAAGACAAAGACTGCCCCCACCTCTTCCACCTCACTCTTCACCTCTGAGGGATCATGGAATGAAGACTGTGAGGCGCCCAGTGAGAACTATCCAACCCACGTCTTCACATACGAGGAGCTTCACGAGGCCACCAATGGATTCAGCAGCTCCAACGAGCTCGACCAAGGCGGACATGCCACCGTGTACGGCGGCAATCTCCGAGACGGCCGCCGGGTCGCCGTCAAGCGCCTCCATCAGAACGGCTGCAAGCGCGCCGAGCAGTTCTTGAACGAAATGGCCATCTTGAGCCAACTCCGCCACCCGAACCTCGTGGCCTTGTATGGATGCACGTCCCGGCACAGCCGTGAGCTCCTCCTTGTGTACGAGTTCCTCCCCAGTGGCACCATCGCCGACCATCTCCACGGGCGCCGAGCTACTGAGGGAGCGCTGACGTGGCCCATACGGCTGCGCATTGCAGTTGAGACTGCCACAGCGCTTGCCTACCTCCACGCCACCGAACCCCAGATCGTCCACCGGGATGTCAAGACCAATAACATCCTCCTGGACAGGGATTTCCATGTTAAAGTGGCAGATTTTGGGTTATCCCGACTGTTTCCAATGGGAGCAAGTCACGTCTCCACCGTCCCCCAGGGCACACCAGGATATGTGGATCCCGAGTACCACCGGTGCTTCCAGCTCACGGACAAGAGTGATGTCTACAGCTTTGGGGTGGTGCTCGCAGAACTGATATCGTCGAAGCCAGCTGTTGATGTTACTCGCTGCCGGCTTGAAATCAACCTGTCCACCATGGCTCTCAACAAAATCCAGAATGCTGCTATAAAAGAGCTAGTGGACCCAAAATTAGGGTTTGAGACCGACTTGGCGGTGAGGAGGTCCATTGAGATGGTGGCCAAGCTCGTCATGAGGTGCTTGCAAAGGGAAGGGGACATGAGACCCACCATGGAAGATGTTCTCGAGGTGCTGCATGGGATAGAGGATGGTTTCCACCAAGCAGAATAGGAGGGGGGAGGGGATTTGGTTTGTGGAGTCAATAAGCATATGGTTGGAGATCATGACAGGGGGTTGCAGAAGATTAATTGTGCAGCAGTGCCAATTAATGTCAATGGTAACCGATTATCTAATTATCTGCACTGCTTGTTAGGTTCACTTAACGGATTGTTTGCAGACAGTCCTGACTGCTGTTGTTTTCGATTAATTAATGGATATGAAATCAGATAGAATTTTTGAACTCCCCTTTCTAAGTGGATCTAGAAACGAATAGTCTTATTTTTGGAACTACTAGCCCTGCCATTCGCAAATATACATTATTATACTTTACTATTATTATACAGTCATGTCATTTTTTTTTGTTTTATTTGTCTTGTCAGGATATTGTGGACTTTTAAGTGAGAGAAATTTATTTTAATGTAATTTAGTTGGATTATTATCTTTATGCTATATTATTGATGAGAGCTCTTTAATTTAAGTGATTTATTTCTCTTAAGGAATAGTTATTTTCTATGTTTATATTCAACTGCAAATGGACAATTTATAATAAATTTTCACTTTCAATTTGACCTTAATAACTCTTCATTTTGACCCATAACTATCCGACTATATACCGATAACTATCCCACATTAAAAAAATTGGGTTGGCCTAAGTTATATAGATTGGGTTGGGTTAAATTTGGTTAACATTAATTAAATCTGGCTAGGTTGAACTTAAAACGGATTTAATCCAGTTTAATCTATTGACTTTTATAATAATTCATACAAAAAGTAAAATATTTTTAACAAACTATTTATAAACAGAACCAGTGCAATCCAACTTAACCCAACTCACTTATTATTAAATTGAGACTAAATTTGAGTTAGACTAAAATTATGTTGAATTATTTTTAATTTAAATTAAATCCAAATTATTATATAATCTAACTCAGCCCGTCCAATTTACATCCTTAACTATGAAGTATGAACTGAGCTGACCATGTTCAGTCAAAAAAGCCAATCTCAACCCTTCTTAAGCTTTTCTCCTTCTCCGACGGTGCGCGTGCAGCGGGCTCGGTGGGCAGGGCAGTAATTAAGAGGGCGTGGGGGACCTGTATTATTTTCCAATCTATATAACCGCTAACTATCCGACTATATACCGCTAATTATCCGACTATATTAAATATTTACTTAGTATAACTATATTTAACTATGTTAAATAGTTATTGAGTATAACTATATTTAATTATACTAAATATTTCCTTAGTATAACTATGCTTATGTTATATTTTTATTAATATATTTAACTAATCTATTGCATGGTTAATTATATAACTTAACTATATATAAAACTATATTATATTAAGTTAAATATATTTAACTATATTATATTATATTAAATATTTACTTAGTTTCACTATATTTAATTATACTAAATATTTATTTAGTATAACTATGTTTAACTTAATATAATTATATTTAACTATACTAAATATTTACTTAGTATAACTATATTTAACTATGTTAAATATTTACTCAGTATAACTATATTTAGCTATAGTAAATATTTAGTTAGCATAACTATGGTTATGTTATATTTATTTAATGTAACTATATTTATACTAATATACTTAACTAATATAATACATCGTTAATTGTGTAACTTAAATATATATTTAACTATATTAAGTTAAATATATTTAACTATATTATACTATAGTAAATATTTACTTAGCATAACTATATTTAACTATACTAAATATTTACTTAATATAACTATGTTTAACTTAGTATATCCATATTTAACAATACTAAATATTTACTGAGTGTAATTATACTTAACTATACTAAATGTTTACTTAGTATAATTATGATAGTATTATATATTTGTTTAGTATAACTATATTTATACGGATATATTTAACTAATATAATACATAGTTAATTATGTAAATTACATATATAATTAAATGCATTATAATAAGTTAAATATATTCAATTATATTATACTACACTAAATATTTACCTAGTTTAACTATATTTAATTATACTAAATATTTATTAATATAACTATGTTTAACTTAGTATAATTATATTTAACTATACTAAATATTTACTTAGTTTAACTATATTTACATTATATATTTACTTAGTATAATTATATTTATACTAATACATTTAACTAACTTAATACATAGTTAATTATTTTGATTATCACCATACACCTATACATTGCTATGTAATTGCTTGAAACGGGAGCTGAGAGACCATGGAGAGAAAAGAGATGTCGATATATGTACACTACTAATATTTGTTGAAGTATGTAACTTAATTAGTTAAATATTTATTTAGTTAAGTCTATTAATTAAGTTACATAATTATTTAATTATATTTAATTATATAACTATGTCATAACAAATTAATTATATTTAATTATACTATGTATTTAACTATTTTGTGTTAATTATATTGGTTAAGTAAATATTTAACTATATTAATTACGTATTTAAACAATTATATATAACAATACTTTTTATATTTAATATTTACATAATCTTTTTTGTTAGTTAAAATCATTAATTACACTCTAACAACATTAGTTAAATACATAAATATGCAATATTAATGCATGCAATTAACCAGTGACCACAATGTAGACCAACCCCCACATTCCACAGCTCACATTCTTGATTGAGTCGTCGTGGTCATGTTATTAGTCATCGTGGTCGGCGGTCGTCTACAGTGTTTTAATTCGGGCATCTTGAGTTAATTACATGTACGACTCCCTTCCGGCGAAGCACCCCGGAAGGCTCTCACATATGAACCGGTGAACCTCTTTAACATGAGTCCCCATCATGAGGTCCACCTCTGTGGTATCTCCCATCGAGAAGAGAAGACCGGAATGGAGAAAATTTGACCCCATACTAATGATATTTCCAACATAAGACTACAGCTCCTCCGTCCACCATGGGGGACAAAGATAGGGTAAAGTTTTTTCGATTCGGATCTTCTTTTCTACTTTTCTTTTATTATTGGCATTTTACTTTCATCTTAATTATTTGTTTATTTATTATAACAAGAAAAAAGTAGGATCTTAAAAAGAAATCCCTTATTAATTTTTAAACATTCTAAACTAATTAAAATAAATAGATTATTGATAGTATAAGAAAATAGGTAACACTTACGAGCAGCCATCCGATCTTATTGATCTGTAAGATCGAACGGCTGTAGCAATAATTTTTTTTTTTAAAAAAAAATTAGGTCAGCCCAATCACGTCTGATATTTCTTATATATATCGATCTTGGATCGAATGACTCAAAAAAATCTGAAAAATTAAAAATCGAATCCAATAAACAGTGATCTTGTACTGTTTATTGGACTAGATTTTTTATTTTTTACTTTTTACATTGTTCGAATCGTCTGATTGAAGATCAAATTATATAGACGTGTAGCATATGATGGAATCGTCTGATTGAAGAACTCAGAAACTCTCTGCTTATATCTAACATCAGTTCTATCATAAATATCCGTCCAACTCTTATCCAATCCAGCCATCTTTACCTAATAAAAAAGAAAACACTTGCACGTTTCAGTGAAAATTTATGCAACATATCTCCTGTTTATGTGTCTATACTACATATACATACCTAAAATTTCAACAACAATTTCACAACTTTCAAAGATACAAAATGACATACATCAAAAATATAATAATATATAAATGAGCTACCACCCAAGTTCACTGGATCACAATGAATTAACATCAAATCAAAGAGATAAGAATATATAAATGAGCCACCACCCAGACTCGCTGTATCATAGATTCACAAATATTTAATAATATAAAAATGAGCCACCACCCAGGCTCCCTAGATCAAAAAATTGAATAGAATCTTGTGGATTCGATACTTTGAACTAACCACTTTACGAGGAAGACAAGGCAACATGGAATGGCACATAGAACACAGTACAAGACGAGGCAACACGCCACAGGAAATTTGGAAAAGTATCAACATATAATAGGACCCAAAAGGGCTTGAACAACAGATAAAATAGGCTCCACGTCACGCCGGAGAAGGAAGGCACCAGAGAAGTTTGAAGCCACGATGATCACATGGAGTCGAGTCCGCTTCAACAGAATAGTGGAAGGGTCGATGAACATGTCACCCATGAGACAAACAAGAACTGCAAGCTTCATGGCAGCTTCAAAAGATGACTGAAGCCCGGAGACACGCCATGAAAAGGGATGTGTGATGATGCACAGATGAACGGGCTTCCAAGTTAGATTGTTTAAGGTAAAAAAAATTGGTTCGAACTTGCTTCAGTCTGGTTTGACAAATAGCTTTTTACTTTAACCCGTCTAGACCAATCTTGATTAGTTAGGTTTGGAGATGAGTTATTCGAGTCTGATCTAGTAGGATTGATTAAAGTCTAACTACTTTTATTAACTTTCATTGCGTATCTCCATAGGCCCACCGTATCTGGGTAGATTTTTGCCTCTAGACATAGCAGTTAAATAGGTATTTTTCCCACCTTCATTCTCAAATGCAGAGTAAAACTACGATTCATTACATGGTTTAAGGAGCTTTTCGGGAAGATGATCAATAACCCCTTGAAACAGAAAATTTTTGTTCTGGGAGGGGGATACCTTGAGTGGAGGATGCTTGAGGCGAGGTGCAGTAAGAGAGCCAGCGGACCGCACAATGAGAGAGTCGGGGGACGGCAAGGCCGGCGGGCCGCCCAGTGAGAGAACCGAACGGCTGCACAGCGCCGGGGCAATGCTCCGTCGTATTTGATGGAGGGAGCCCGACGGTGACGTTGCGGGGGAGTACGATGGTGGCGCGGTGAGGGAGGCCGATCTGCTCCACGGCAGCCTTGAGACTTGAGAGGGAGTTCGACGGCGGTGGCACGGCGAGGGAGTGCTTGACGGCGGGCATTGAGACTTGAGAAGGAGTTCGACGGCGGTGGCGCGGCGAGGGAGGCCGTTCTGCTCGACAACGGTGGCGCAGTAAGGGAGGCCGATCTGCTCGAGGGCGTTGTTGAGACTTGAGAGGGAGTTTGACGGGACGGGGAGGCTAGGTGGATGATGGAGCAAGCAAGCAGGGGAGAGAAGTTGGAGTTGGAGGAGGAACTACAGCTGCGGCAGCCATAGGGGGGAGAAACTGAGAAGTTAGGGCTGGGCATGGGTAAGGTTGGGTTGGGCTAGGCATGGGTAGTATGCACCGTTGGATGGAAGATCTAATGGATCAAAATGATCCTTAAACGAAAAGACCAATTTATCTTCAGGTTATGCGGGTTGGTTCAGTTTATGGGTTGAGGAAATCAAACCAAATCAATTTTTTTTTTTGGGTTCGGTTTCAACCCAAATCGATTTTTTTAAGATTTTAACTCGAATCGAACCGAACCGATTGTCTGGGTTTCCTTTGGTTTTTCGGTTTAAACGGAATAGTGAACATCCCTAGGGGGGGGGGCGAGTAGTAGGTGAAAGAGAAATAGGGAGGGGGGCCGAGCAAAATGTTTTTGTTTTTTTGCACTAATGTTCAAATTTTCTTTTTTGCACTAATGTTCAACAAATCCTCTAACTTTCCTAATAAAATGAAAAATGTCACAACTTTTTCGAAGCAAAATGCATTTTTTTGGCAAAGACAATAAGCACACTCATCATTTAACCCCTCCCCCAAGGCCAAAAAAAAAAAAGGTCCTAACAAAGTGTTTTGATAATAGAATTCTATACCTAGGAAGTGGTCGACAGAGTTATTCCCACCCTCCGACTCTGAGGTGATGGCATAGTGAAGGAGGTGATGGCGCGGTGGAGGAGGATGGGGTGCAGTGATCAGCGGGACCGACGTGGCCGTCTAGCCGGCACGGTGGAGGAAGATTGAGCACGGTGAAGGACGATCGGGCCAACGCGGTGAAGGACGATCGAGCCGACACAGTGGAGGAAGTTCGAGCACAAGGGTTTATTTGTGAATATTTAAATTATGAGGATTTATTTGTATATCAAAACATCGCAGGGGTTTATATATATAACATCATATTTCTAAATATGTTACTGTATGTTTATTATTTAGAGTATATAAAATAGTTAGGTAAATACTTAATTTTAAACATGAAAAAATACTCAATAGAATGCCAATTTGCCATGTAATTCTTATTAAGTTTGTCTATTCATAAACATACTTACTTTGTAGGATATTTAATATCCTGTAGAGTTTTTTATCAAATAACTAGGAGTAAAGACAAGTTGGTGTTCACATGGTTTCGCCTGAGTCTATAAATTAAATTTAAAAGATTTTAGACTAAATTAGTCATGGACTCGTTGAATTCTTGATCTACTCGATACTCGACTCAAGCTTATTCAATATCTAAACAAGCTAAGTTAGAACAATCATCATACGACTCAGTTCGAACTCAAACTCGATTAAAATTGATCGAAGCAAATTTATACCCAGCAAAACTTAGTTTATTTGCATCCATAGTTCTAGCCTTCTAAAATAAAAAATAACATAAGGGTTCTATTTAAGTTAGTTATATATATTTATATTTTTAAACATATAAGATAACTTTTTTAACTATACTTTTAATTATTTTAATATATCTAAATCCTTGAATCTAGAAAAAAAACTCTGTATATCTTGCATGAAGAGAGAGAGAGAGAGAGGTGGTAAGATACATACGCAGACACACATATGCATCTATGCACATCGACACACACACACCGATACCCACTCTTTCTCGTATTATTTTTTTAATACTTACATTATTCATAAATATATACTATTTTTAGGTTTGTATGCGTGTACAAATTATATATAAATATATATATATGATAATTTAATTATATATATTTGTATTTTTATTGTTACCATTATAGTTGTAAACTTTAAAATATATTATTTAAGTTCATTATGAAAGTTACTTTATATAAAGATAATGTTATAAAAACATATCATTCAATTATAATTATTAAAATGTAAATTATTCAATATCATTATTAAAATTATTGTGCATAAAAAATAATTCTCTAAAAAGTAAATCATTCAAAGATCAATATTATTTATTAAATAGTATCATTAGTTACAATGATTTAATTTTATATCATCGTTATATTTGTATACTAATTATGTTAGATTTTTGATATATAGTTGTTTGGGACCATCGATCAAGTTGTCACAAAACGTCTTCTCTTAGTCGTCGCAAAAGCCAAATAGTTGTCCCAAAGACATTTGACCTTTAGAGACGGCTTAATTTCCCACCGTTAACTATGTTTTGTAATTAAAAAATATACTTTTTTAACTTTTTACGACAAGTATTGTAATTGTCACTAAAGAGTTGTATATGTTTGTCCTAAAAAAAATTATGACCGTCCCAAAAAATTAAATGTATTGAGACAGACATCGTAACCGTCCCAATAAAGTGTCTGATAAATAATTTCCGACGAATAATTTTATCCGTCCCAAATAATATAATATTTAGGACGGATATGAGTTGACTGTCGCAAAAAGTGACTATTTGAGACGGATGTAGTCAGTTGTCGCAAATATGTTTTTTTTTTGGACGAGTATTTGACGTTGTCTCAAATAATATTATTTGGGACGACTTTAGGTAGCCGTCCCTAGTTCTGTCCCCAAAAGCTTCATTTCTTGTAGTGATAGTTTCCCTCCTCCTGGGCCTCTCTTCACATCACCCCCGGCTTTGTCAAGTTCCCTTTCCAATCTCCAACTCTTAAACTACCGTAACCCATTTAGCTACCTATTCTACGAGTTAATTAAGGACAACATTGTTTGGGGAATAAGTTATTATATGGGGCCTACAGATAGAGCAGTGTTTACTAGAATAACAGGTGTTCTGATTTGATAGTTTTGTGGAGTCTTTTGACGGAATAAGAAGAATAAGTAATTTTTGCATCTAAAGTGAGATGACTTATTCTCCTTATTCTCTGAATAGACTATTCTACACCGGTGTAAGCCATTCCGCTTGTTAAAGTTAAATTAAGTTTATTCTTCCCTTATTCTTCCTTATTCTTCTCTTATTCTCCAATAAGATTTTACCAACCACGCAGATGCACTACTAAAGAACTACCGGATGCTTTATTCTTCGGCTGCTTCTTTATTCTTCTCTTATTCTTCAATAGACTATTCTGCATCGGTGTAAGCCATTCCACTTGTCAAAGTTAAATTAAGTTTATTCTTCCCTTATTCTTCCTTATTCTTCAATAAGATTTTACCAACAACACAGATGCACTACTAAAGAACTACCGGATGCTTTATTCTTCGGCTGCTTCTTTATTGCAGTCTTTTCTGCTGTTGGTACACTAAAAAATATCTATCTTGGTGCCCAGTTTTGGTTGGAATTTTTATAGCAACAATTCTGATTAGAGATAGAACTTGGGTTGGGCTATATAATTGGGAATGATTTAAATTGAAAATGACACGATTCAACTTTAAACTCTACTATATTTAGCCTAAATAAGTACTGCCCAATCCGAGGCGGGATGGGTTGGACTGACTCAATTCATAAATAATTTGTCAGAAGTACTCTATGTTTTTTATAAATTAATATAAAAATCAATGGGTAAACTTGGGTCAATCCAAATTCAGTTCAACCCTATCCAATTTTGATTTACGTCACTCCAAATTTAACCCAATCTGTTTTAAATAATTTTAGTCAGCCCAATTGAATATAAATTAGTTAGGCTGGGTTGGGCAATAAGCTGGCCCACTTAAGACACCCCTATTTTTTATGGTAATATTCTTGAGGTCAACAGTTTTGATATGGAAATTACGATTGAAAGAATGCTGAGGAGGAAGGCCAAAGGGGAAAGAGAGCATTAGGGGTGAGGAAGAGAAAGGAGAGAGTCTTAAAGATTAAACTCTAACATATTTATCTTTAATGTATAAACTCTAATATCTTTAATGTATATCTACATTTCTTATGATAATGTACTTATACAGCTAGTATATCAATATTAAAATTTTAGGACATACTTAAATACCTACCATTTGTAATAATATCAAAATTGATATTGATTGAGCCATGTAATAAAGCACCCAAACATCCAATAGGGTTTCTTTAGAAATAAAGTGTTAGTTATCAGAATAACAAGAACAGCTGAAGAGAGGGAGACTATATGATACTTCACATTTTTCTCAAATGTTTCTGACATACTCGGCTGGAATTCACAGCATTTTAACCTAAAAGATATAACCGTAATTCTTTTAAAGATATCAGAGATGTTTATAATAATCTATGAGAATCAAGAGTATGCATACAAAATATGGCAGTTTATAGAAGTATATATACAAAAATATGTAACTGATAGTATATGCTTAATAAAAAATTGTAAATATGAATATTTAAATATGAATTTATTTATAAATCAATTCTTGGAGTATATTTTGTTGGCTGATATTAAGAGATAGAATAATGGATTTAATATTGTTAGATCACCTGATATTTCATCCAATGTTAAAAATATTATTGGATCAAGTTATAACAGTGGATACACACCCGTAGAAACGGGAGTTGGGGGGATTGGGCCTTATACAACCTCGAAAAACAAATGAGCCCTGCTTGCTGCGCTGTGCGCGGGCAGCTGTCCTATTGGATCCGACAGCTACAGTAGCAGCAGTTTTTCTATTTGTTTTTTATTTTTTTAGATCGGTCACATCAGGTTCGACACATCTTTTAAATGCTGATTGCAGACCTGATGGTGTACAAAAGTCTGAAAAATCAAAATCAAGTCAATGAACAGTGTGATTTTTTATTTTTTTTGGATAGTTCGATTGGAGATTGGACTGTACGGATACGGCGTCAACAGTGAGGCCAACCTAAAAAATTTCAAAATTTTGAAAAAAATTACTGCACCACATGCAGCACAGCAAACTCGCTGCATCGCATGCGGTGCAACAAGTAAAACTCAAAATAAATATTATTAGTTGTGGTATATGTCCCTATAATCTTCCAATTTAGGGGGGTTGGGTTGGATTAATAAATTTAGGGATTTTTACTTTTCACTCTCTATAATCTTTCAGTATTCCTTGTAATTCCTTGCAACCTCCTCCCACCACAATCTTTGAGTGATCCTTAAAAGTCCCTCCAATTGGACTTTTTAAGGAGATTGAGGGGACTTCTAGGGACATTTTAAGATATAATTATGTCTTAACCGTTTAAAATATAATGTATTTTACAAAAAAAATCCTTGAGTCTAACTATTTATTTTTAAGCGATCACAATTCCCCCAGAATTAGTGCAAGTCCCCAGAATGCTACAAAAAAGCTCTTGAGAATGTTACAAAAAAGTCCTTCAAAAGGACTTTTTTGTAAGAAAATTGAGATTTAGAATAAAGATAAGAAAACTACTATTTTCTTATACATATGTTGTACTTAAACTTTTGATTTAGAATAAAGATAAGAAAACTACTATTTTCATATCCCGTAACCCAATTATTCGCCCTTTTTATTTAAAGATATTATATATATGTAATACAATATAAATAAATATTTTATGATAAACCTTGTAGAACCTAGATAAATGTGAATGAAGGGATTAATGTTGAAAGTTCTATCCACATTTCTCTTTTAGGGCCTTCAGGCATAATAAGGCTAAGTCCAAGGAAAGTTGTACATATATTATTTTAGTAAGTTTCTTCTATAGCTCCCTTTTATATGTGCACTTTTTCCTTTTTTTCCCTAATATGTATGTGGCAAACTTGTAAATTACCTTATTTATACATATGACCTTAATATGTTGTATGTTTCATCCACTTGAAGAGTAGAAATAATTTGGGAAAAAAATAATTATTGCTCATTACTATGATAATTGTACATCCACACATATGATAGATTATTTATAACTTTAATTATTTTTTTAATTTTCAAGATGCAAAATTCTAGTATGACAATAAGAGTGGCACAAAAAATTCACATAGAATTGTAATTTTTTAATAATTTAACACATATATTTTCTGATATCTTTTAACGACAAAGATAAGAATGCTGGAGCATAAGGATGAGGATAGAATCAAGAATAAACTTTTTAATTCAAAAGTAAGGATAGATATAAACATAAAACTACTTTCCTCATCATTAAATAATTTTTTTTAATCTTTAAACACTGAAATTGAGATTGTGAGAATCTCCTTCAATCCTAGAGTGGGGTGATCTGCAGCCGTCCATATAAGAAGGTGGCGTTAAACTTTGTGTCTTTTGGTGGTGCATCGTAAAATGTCGTAAAATTACGATTTTAAAATTAATGAAATAAAATTTATGATTTTAAAATCATCGACTTTGAAATTACCAATTAATTTTGATTTACGATGATTGTGGACGGTGGACCAAAATTAAGAAAAAGAAAGATTTTAGAAGTCAACCAACTTTGAAATATGGCTATTTACAACACGCCAAATGAAGAAAAAGGTATCGTAAAATAATTTACGGCACATCAAACATAAGGAGAACGCTATTTTACGGCTGTTTGCGATGTTTTATGGATGTTTAAGACGCACCAAAGTACACCTTAGTGGGAAAAACTTTGCATCTAAGAAATGCACTTGCTCTTGGACCAAGTCTAATGAGGAAGACCTGACATCGTACAGCAAGATTCTGCTAACTGCTTAACGGTAAATTGCAATAACTCCATTTTAATGTATTACAATGCCTCCGAAGGGAAAAAAAATATTGAGGGGTTGTTTTAATATTTTATATCAAATTGAACAACCTCTAAAACATAACTAAAAACTAAAAATAGGCTGAAAAGCTCTTTAACGCGAGTAGTGGGATTACTTGAATTGGAATAATAGTACTGTAGCTGTGTATCTCTAATTAATTAGGTGCATCAGGAACAGCGTAAAATTTGTCGTTTAGACATGTTTTCAAGAAAGGTTTGATCGTAAGAATTAATATTTCGCTGATTTAGAAGTTATCCTTAATGATCATCCGTATGTGTATATAATAATAGATTTTACCAGCGGCACTTGAGGCTTCTGGCTAATTAGCAGTCCAATCTGAAAAGAACGCATCTGTGCAATTATTTCTTTTAAAGGGCGTATACGTAATTAACCTAAAGTGCTAACTGCTAACCTTACAGCGGTACCCATTAATGCAATCAACCCCCTCGTAGACCAACTCCTACGTTCCACAGCTCACACTCTTGATTAGGTCTTGCTATTTGTCGTCGCGGTCGTTCGCCTAGTTTAATTCGGGCATCTTTGCGTGCTCCCCTGCGTACGTTAGTTTTATGTACGACTGCCTTGACCCACGAAGCTCCGGGGAAGGCTCTCTCTCACAGATGAACCGCCCGGTGAACTCCTTTCACTGGAGTCTCCATCATCAGGCCCACCTGTGTCTGTGCCATGTTATGAACTCCCCATCAAGAAAAAGACGGGGATGGAGAAAATTTGGCCGCATGACATTTAAACGGTCCCAAGATCAGGCAGAGATGGAAGAGGCTGAAGACTGGAACGCCTCTCCGTCCACCGTGTGGGACGAGGAGAGGGCAAAGGTTTTCCTCTTCTGCCTCACCACTTGATCCATTGTCCAAGTCCAAGTCTTCATAGTTTTGTTCAAGCTGCCGGTGCGGCAAAAGAACGGTCTGCTTCTGTGTCTGGTAAGTGGTGAAGCTCCTCTCTCTCTCTCTCTCTCTCTCTCTCTCTCTCTCTCTCTCTCTCTCTCTCGTGTGACTCTATTCTGATTAGCGGTGTCCTTGTTCTAGCTGCCATGGCGAGTGCTGGCGCTGCTCTGTTGCTGTGTGCTGTCTGCTTCATTTCCACTGCTCACCCTGCAGCTTGCTCCTGTCCTGAAATCTCCCAAGTCGCCTGCAAGGAACGCCCAGTAGATTTCCAAGATTGGCAGCGGTGTGGGAATAATAGCTTTCGGTGCAAGGATTCCACGATGGAGATCCGATTCAGAGGCAGCGAAACGGTATGGTTCACGGTCGTAAGGAAAAACGTTACATTAGATAGCTTAGTACTCCAACTCGAAGACCCAACACTGAGCGACATCTTCGCAAGTACAAGCTTGGATTTCCTGTATACTTTCCCTCCGCCTGGGCCTCCCTTCAAAGTACCTCCCCCAGCTTTGCGAAGTTCCATCCGAGATCTCCAAGGCTTAGGCGGCCATATATCCCATTACACCAAACTATTCTCCCAGTTGATTACAACCTACCAACAATCTCCTTGCACTGCTTACGATCTCTACTTCACATCCAAAGAACTAGTACAGAATTCACAGCATCCGGCACTTCCCAAAGTTTGCCAGCTGCCTGCCCAGGCCGATCCTCCTATGTTCATCTGGAACCTTTCCAAGAATGATAATATTAATAACTTGGACGGTACTTTCAAGATTACCTCGGTGGGTTTCTCGCGCGGCCATCAGCTGCAACCAGATTGCTTCAATTGCCAGATGACGGGAGCCTTCTGCGAGAATCGAAGTTCAGAAGGAAGTTATGCTTGCGGTAGGCAAAAGATTTCTTTGCTGTTTGTTTATAATAAATAGGGGTTTTGACAAATAACTTCTTAAACGCCACTTTAATTGGAGAATAAGAAAAAAATAAGAACAAATAAAAGAAGAATAAGTTTAATTTCATTTTGACAAATAAAATAACTTATACTGGATAGAATAAGCATATTTGGAGAATAAGAAGAATAAGTCATCTCACTCAAGACTTAAGAATTACTTATTCTTCTTATTCCGTCAGCGGATCCCACAAAATTATCAAACTGAAACATCTCTTATTTAAGTATACGTTATTCCGTCAGTAGGTCCCACGTAATAACTTATTTTGCAATCAAAGTGGGACTTAAGATTAAATATTTGTAGATAATCTCCTACATAATTTATATTTACGTATAATTTCCTTAACTATAGTAGTATTTACTTATAAACCCCTTGGATATTCAATTTGTCTTGAATTTTATTTGAATCCTAATATTTTTATTTTATACACAAATAAAAATAAAATGTTCAATGTTAAATATATAAGACAAATTTATGGATATATACTTATGTGATTTTTATTGTAAGGTGTTTGTATCTTAATTAATGGTGTTGATAGCATTTTTATTTAATACCTTCGCATATTCTTTATATGAAAATAATATTTTAATTTAAGTAAAATTCAAAGTAAACTCACATACTTAAAGAAGATATATATAAATATCATCATAATTAAGGAGGTCATATGAAAATATAAATCATGTAAGAGATTATTTACAAATATGTAATCTTTTAAATTGTTATTTGTAAAAACCCCTACGAAATATTAATACTTCTGGGTAGGGGAAAAACAGGGAAAACCTTGTTGGTTGCTGCTGTCATGCGAATTTGCTATCAGTTTTTGCCTCGACTGGCAGCTCTGGATTTATTTATTTTTTTCTTTTTTGGACGGCTGCTTGGTTCTCCAGTTGCTCCTTTAATATGGATGGTCTTTTCCGCTAGTACTCGGGTCCAGAGCATTCCATTTCGGGGCATCCAGTGACGTAACTGTGTGCGTGCCGCCATGTCGCAAGGCAATGGACCCGTCGCCCAGGCGACTGCACGGGGTGAGTATTGGGGACCGTACACCGCTCGGGCCCAACGTGCCTGACGTAGCGGCACCCAATAAGTAATTTTTTTTTTTAAGGGGCCCAGAGGCTGATTATGTATAATTATTTATAAGCGGAACCCGAGATACTCTTCTAAAGTTGGAGATAATTTCAGCTCAGTCGATGGATCCGCCTAATTAGGCGACAATTCTAGATTTGTTTGATTTTTAGAGAAATAATCCCACGGATCAAGAGATAAATATTCCAACAACACGAGGAGGCTGCATAGCTGGGAGGTTTTTAGGTCCCAATCAGAATCGAACCTGAGACCTCCTTTTTGCAAGAGAGGTGGTAAACCAACTGTCCTAGACAGCTGGTTCGCACCCAATAAGTAATTACATGCATCACTCTCACACTGTGGTGATCTCAACCCTTGGGACCCTTTAGAAGATATTAAGAAGAGTTTTTCTTATATATACTCCTCAAGTACACCGTATTTACATGCATACCTTCAACTCCCATGTACTAATATAAATATTCTTAGAATATTTAAAAAATTATACTTATATCTTTTAATCTAATGATTTTGCACAAATATTTTTAGATTTGGGTGGGTCATTATTAATCTAAGTGGGCCAACAAGATGATTGGATCCGATCAACCATACTAATTAGCCTGAGTTGGATTAGAGTTGAGGTTGCCACTAACCCAATGTCGGTTGAGCTAGGTTGAATTGGAGGTCAAACAACTTGATCCAACCCGAGCATGAAAATAATCATTTATTAGAATAATATTTGGAAGAGTGTGTTTAGGTACAACGTACTTTCTTAAGACTGCAAATAGCTAGGTCTTCCTTTTCATTGAATTTTGACGCTAATTATACACTTCCACTAAGGCATATACTTACATTTAAAGTTACACATCTAGATGAATTTTAGATTTACTTTTCCTTGTCGTTCACACAATTTCACATGAATGCACACACTTTAGTTGGAATTAAACAATTTTATTCCATTACACACTTCGTCATAAAATCACAGCTTATTAATTTATAAAATTTTGCTCCCACTTGCGGTTTCGTCGGAAATGAAATGGCGCAATTTCTTGTGTTGTACATTTTATTTCCTATTTACATAATTAACTTCATTAAGAATCACACTTGTACTTTTGTTACGCTACAACTCCACCGCAAACTCCGACGTTACAGGCAACGGATATACACCAGCAAAAACTAACCTTGATGCTGCGGGGAAAGGGCATAAACACACAGCTACAAAGCTCATTATAGGTACTTATCTTATCTAATTTGAAGGATTATTTATGTTAACTAAGGAAGACATGTTTCTAGCTCATCATACCCGTGCCCATATCTAATTGCTTTATTCTTTTTTTTTTCCTGTACAAAGGAGTCTCCATACCATCCGGACTTCTCATGGTAGCCAGCTTCCTCCTATGTCTGAGGTGCAGAAACAAGAAGACGAAGATGGCCTCCACCTCTTCAACCTCCTCCTTCAGGACTCTCTCCTCCGAGCGAGCATGGCATGAAGAGCATGAGGTGACCAATGAGAAGTATCTAACCCATGTCTTCCCATTCGAGGAGCTTAATGAGGCAGCCAATGGATTTAGCCACGCCAATGAGCTCGACCATGGAGGGCACGGCACTGTGTATAGGGGCAAGCTCCGGGACGGCCGCCCAATCGCCGTCAAGCGCCTCTATGAGAACGGTTGCAAGCGCACTGAGCAGTTCTTGAACGAAATTGCCATCTTGAGCCACCTGCGCCACCCGAACCTTGTGGCCTTGTACGGATCCACCTCCCGGCACAGCCGTGAGCTCCTCCTTGTGTATGAATTCATTCCCAATGGAACCATCGCTGACCACCTCCACGGGCACCGAGCTGCTGAGGGAGCACTGACCTGGTCTCTGCGGTTGCGGATTGCGGTCGAGACTGCCACAGCGCTTGCCTACCTCCATGCCATTAAACCCCCAGTCATCCACCGGGATGTCAAGACCAATAACATCTTGCTCGACAGGGATTTCCATGTGAAAGTGGCAGATTTTGGATTATCCCGACTGTTTCCCATGGCAGCAACTCACGTCTCCACAGTCCCCCAGGGCACACCAGGATATGTGGATCCTGAATACCACAGGTGCTACCAGCTCACAGGCAAGAGTGATGTCTATAGCTTTGGGGTGGTGCTCGCAGAGCTGATATCGTCAAAGCCAGCCGTCGATGTCACCCGTGATCGGCATGAGATCAACCTGTCCGACATGGCACTCAACAAGATCCAGAGTGCCGCGCTTCAAGAGCTAGTGGACCCAAAATTAGGGTTTGAGATGGATCAGGAGGTGAGGAGGTCGATTAAGATGGTGACCGAGCTAGTGATGAGGTGCTTGCAAGCAGAAGGGGACATGAGACCCACCATGGAAGATGTTCTCAAGGTGCTGCGTGGGATAGAGGATGGTTTCCACCAGGCAGAGAAGGGAGGGGAGGTCACTCATATGGTTGGAGATGACATGGGGTTGCAGAAGAATTGTGCAGCAGTGTCACCCGATTCTGTCATGAGCAAGTGGTGGAGCAGGACAACACCACCCAACGCCAGTGTATAATGTGATATCGTATGTAATTGCTTATATGCAAAATAAGTTTCCCAATTGCCCCAATTAATTTCTACCTACACTTCAATTAGATCAACTGCACTGCAAAAGGTGGGGAGAGGAGAGGGAGGGAGGAAGCTTGGCAGCTTCACTTAAAACTGGATGTGTTTGAGACGATAGGGTTCAGACAATCAGATCCCAAGTACATTTGCCTGAACCAACAGCAACAGAACTTGTATTTGACTATGATGAAACTCATACTTGTTGTGTATGACATAAGCTTATCAAAGGTTGCATGAGAAAGAAGAAACCAGAAATAATAATAGAGTAATATTTGCTGCAATCTCCCTCCAAATAGTAATAAAGATATTGCAATGGATAAAATAAATTTTTTCTTTTGAATTTTTTTTAGGTTGGCCCTAAAATCTCCTGCCTGGCCGTACAATACAATGTCTTATTGGACAACTCAAAAAACTCTGAAAAATAAAAAATTGTTATTGAACTTGAACCATTAAAGAGAATTTTTCACTGTTCATACTGTAGTCTACTTAAGTACAAGTAAAGCATAAGATAATAAATAGAAGTTAGCGAAGTACTTTTCCTCCTCCCTCTCTTTTCTTGTTTTATTTTTTAGAAGAATATTATAACAGAGATCTTATTAAAAATATTGAGTAACAAGTTAGTTAGGCTAATAGAGTCTAATCTTTAGAGGAGTATAGAAATCCCAATTATGGTACTCTGTTGAACAACTATCATATCTTTTGACTATCGAATACCCTTAATTAGTCGCCAAATAATATCTGTTAAAAAACTAACAAGTAAAATTAAGTTGTTCAAATCTTGATTTTGGAAAAAGTTCATGTAATATATATTTTATTAAAAAAAATTAGGTTGACCCCGAAATATTCTAGTAAAAAGAATATTTCAATTCTAAATCACAGTATTAGTTGAGCCAGTTGTGTCAGCACATTGTTTGAAGTCGTGTATTTTAGTCGTATTGAACATGGCTGTTATGAGTATTGATTGCACTAAGATTCGTAATGATGAACACATTCGTGAACTCGACAATATATTTTATTTTAATTTACTAAAAAAATATAATTATGTTCTCGAGAGGATGATGTTCTGATGCTTTTAAGAGTGGGGAGCATCTGGATGTTCTATAATGCTCTCTAGAGCGTGATGCTCTTCAATCATACTCTAAAAAATACAATTTGACAAATATTTTTTTATTTCATTTTATTTTATAGAATTTGAACGCTGACGACCAGACTATCGTAGGTGTGTATTTAACAGAAGAGACGGCCTCATGTGAGCTGTCTAGGTGGAGGAATGAGATTGGGGGGTTCAATCCACGTCACCTCTTTTGCACTGCAGCGATGCAAAAGGAATTAGTCTGAAAAAATGGAAAGATAGGATGGCAAAAGAGAAATTTGGACCAGTAACTTCAGCCAAAACTGAATGCGTATGAAATATAGGGTTCAGACAATCATATCCCCAGTTCATTAGTTGATCCAAACGACATGAGAATTGTATCTGCTTATGTTTAAGTTTATCTTCTTAATAACTTTAAAAAATTGTTACATCATAATAAAATAGGCATGAATTTAAGAGTCCAGACATTCAATTAAATATTCTTAAATATTATCAAACAAATTTATTATTTTGATATATATTCACATAGATGTTGCGATTAAATAAGTACCTAGGGATCCAAATTCTCATTAAGAGTAATGCTTGCTAAAATGATTAGCAAATATCTAAAAAAGAAAAATTGATTTTTTTTTTTTTGAGGTCAAGCCTCACATCCCCATGTATCCATAGAAGCTAATCTCTGATTGAACAACCTAAATAATTATAAAAACTCAGATATTATTTTTGAGCTCAATCTATTAAGGACCCTTTTTTAGTGTTCATTGAGACCTAATTTTTTGTTTTTAAAATTTTTTGGATTGTTTGATCAGAGATCGGTCCAAACACCAAAGAAGTGTCGGTCCGATCTTAAAACTTTTTTAAAAAATAATTTTTTTTGTTTGTTACTGTGGAATAGTAAAGAAGCATTGCATCAAGTATTGCTCTCACGATATGCCCCTTTCTATTTATAGATTACCTTTTGGGTAGGCTATCAACGAAGTGAATACTGAGCGGATTTCACAGTATCTGACTCTGTTCCGTTTAATATTATTCGAATATCCGACTCCGGATATTATCTGGCCGATAATAAATTTTTCTATCTATATTTGACTCTGCCGGATAATATATGAATTATGACAATAATTTGAATATTTGATTATTTCAAATTTGACTTATAATTTAATGACATAAATTTTATTTTTAGTAAAGTATAGCCTATAAACATCATACATATATTTTAAATTAATAAATGTTCTAGTTATAAATATTCAAAGAAATTCTAAACTCAAATGCTCTATTAAAGATACCTTAGATAATAACAAATGACTTAAAAAAAATATCTAATCTGCATAAGTAAAATTACTAAAAATAAAAAATTCACAGTAAATTTTATCATTATCCCTCCATATATCTATTAAGTATACTTTAAATGCCAAACAATTTATTTAAATATGTAAATAACACTAAAATAAGAAGAACTTATGAAAAGATATAATCGGTCGGATAATAATCGGAACGGATATCTATTTTTCATTTTCATTTCAAATATTAATTAGATAATAAAATAGATATTTGGATATATCTGTTGGATAGTCAAATTGGATAAATATCCGACTAATCACATAGAAATGCAGCTCAAAGTTAGACATTATTCGGATCCGTTGACAGTCCTACTTTTAGGCAAAGGATTCTGTACATTGCCATCTATCTAGACCACAAACAACAGAGAATATTTCTGTCCTTTGTGACTATGCGCCGGAAGGACAATGCAGTGGGCCGTGCATTATGCAACCTACAAATGCCTAAATGCAAAATATCTTGAAAATTATTCTTCGAAACATATCTCGGAAACACTATTCAAATACGGTGAGATAACAAAATACGTATGCTTTGTCAAGATTTAAAAGATGTAAAACAACATATGTAACTACATAATAGATAAATGTTAATCATTTTATAAGTTTATGTTGATGAATAAACTACTCTTTCACGTTGATTTAAAACTAGGCACTATTCTTTTTTTGCACAACAAAAATTACCCTTAAATACAGTCTTTAATGTCTACATACGATCTTATAATGTCCTTCCATATGAAATTTAAATAACTACATCTTCTATTTAATAATAGGAAGAGTTAAACCAGAAGCGTTAAATGCTTTTCCGTTGTCCTAGAGTACATGGTAATCCCAGTTGGGGCTGTCAAAACAGGTTCAGACCTTAACAAGTCCGTTTAGACTCTACTAATTAATTTTGGATTTGAGTATGTCCATTTACTCATTAGTTTATATTTGGAGTGATATTTGCTGTAATGCCTCAACTTTGGTGGATATTATAGTAAGTTAAAAGAAAATTAATTAAATTTTTTTAACGTCAGGTCGCACATCCCCCACGTGTCCATATAAGCCAATCTCCAATTGAAAGATCCGTTCAAGTCAAGTTAGCTCCCTTCCTCTGGAGTAAGCTCGTGAGGAACTTAAGATGGAAATAGTCTGACATCACAAGTCTTTTCCATATTTGAAAAAGAGCCCAGAGATAATAAAATAAGGTAAATATCCTAATCTGCGCTCGACCACTCATTCAACTCCATATGTCTTTGTGTTTCCTGCTCATTTGAGCAGGGTGGTTGACATGCTGGTAGGATGACTCGGAGGCTGACTTGGCACTTGATGATTCAAGTGCAATAATATTTTATACAAATTTATAATTAATTTTTTGGTGAATTTAAGTCTGAAGTCGAACGGAGTCTTCCTTAGTTCCACTTAACTTTTAATGTCAAGAAAACAAAGGTGGACTGAAGACCCAACCTGTTTACGCAATTACCCATTAATTTTATCAGGTCTGGACCGTCTGGTATAGTTCTATCTGAGGTCTAATCCGGCCCAAACTAGTGACAGCCCTAGCATCAAATTCACATGTGCATGAGTATGAATTGCACATTTTTCTAACCATGATCAAAAAAAAAAAAAAGTAATTAAATAATTAGATTTTCGTTTATAAACTTATGCATATTTACGTATTCTCATGACTCTCATATATTGCTATAAATACCCCTTGTATCTTTAAAAGATTTTATTTATACTTGTTCGTCAAAATATCATTAACGCTAACTAAATATGTTAGAAAGATTGCTTCAGTTCTAGTAAAGACAAGGGTATACCGTATACATACAGTAACTC
The DNA here is from genome assembly GCA_030544215.1 of Zantedeschia hybrid cultivar. Lineage (NCBI taxonomy): Eukaryota > Viridiplantae > Streptophyta > Magnoliopsida > Alismatales > Araceae > Zantedeschia > Zantedeschia hybrid cultivar. The sequence continues at coordinate 55,168,003 of JARZZO010000004.1, forward strand.
TATAACATGTTCTAATGGAGCTCACGATATTTTGACCGAGAGACGATTATAATTAGAATCTTTCTGAATATGTTGGATGTATTTGTAATGTGTGGGAGTCAGGCATATAGATACAAATATGATAATTCATAAAAATATATATAGTATATACATAGTCATCAACAAATTTTTAATGAAATCACTAGCTTAATTAACCACTCTGACTCGGGTCCACCTTGTTAAGCGGTTGGTATACCGTGCAACAACTCATAATAGTACGTAGACTATTCCATGTTGTATCACCATTTAGAAATGAGATCATCCAGGTGAAACAGCTATTCCGATATGGTACCGTAGTGCAACTGACGGATCTACCTAATAACAAAATAAATGCTGGACTGGAAAAAGAATTAAAGATAATAAATTCGGATAACTCGGTAGATGCAATTTCCAATATTCCTCACGAGGAACAAGGGAAGATGCGGATTGCGGACACTGTCAGTCTTCTTCTTTTTTATTTTGAGATATAGGTGGAATGAAACATGAAAAATTTAAAATTATAGTAATGTAAAAAATCTATACTATACTAATAAAGTAGAGTTTCTAACTTTGGTGACGCAGCAGTCTTACATGTTTTTTCTCCAAAAAATTATTAACAAAAATCATTAATACTTATAATTATTATGATTATTCATTCTACTTCTCACCTCATTCATTTTAAAACAACTCATTAATGGTCATAACTCTCATCCTATCTATTTCAAAATAACTCATTAATAACCACAACACTCTCTCTCTCTCACAAGATGAACTCTCTCTCAGGGATCGACACAGGGGAGCGGGGGTCATGGCCCCTCAAAAATGAGGAATTTTTTTAGTAATAAAAATATTATTTTTAAACTATTTATATTATAATAAAATATAAAAAAATATATTGATATTAAATACAAAATAATATTATTTTAAAATATTTATTTTACTCTATTTTATTAAATTTATAAATCTGATAAATTTATTTAATTTTGCCATATTAAATAATATTTAATATTTATAGTCACATATAATATTTTTAGTTATAACATTTTTAGTTATAATATATAACATATTAATCTTTTTAAGTATCGATATATTATACTAATAAAAAAGAGCTTTCAATGTAGTTGATGTGGCACTCTCATATTTTTTCCGTCAAAAAAGTTATTAAATAATTCTTAGGAGATGTTACGAATGTCTGTAATTATTATGATTATTTCTTCCCTCTCATCCTCACTCATTTCAAAACAACTTATTAATGGACATAACTCTCACCCCACCGATTTCAAAACAACTCATTAATGGTTATAACTCTCTTTCCACCGATTTTAAAACAATAACTATCTTTCTTTTCACCTATTTTAAAACAACTCATTAATAATCATAATTCTCTCTTTCTCTCTCATGGACGGGCTCAAAGGAGCTATCTTTCTCTCCACCCATTTTAAAACAACTCATTAATGGTCATAATTCTCTCTTTTAAATGGGCTCAAGGGAACAGGGGTTCATGGCTCTCCTAACATTAAGAATTTTTTATAATAAAAGTATTATTTCTAAATTATTTATATTATACTTTATTTATATTATAATAAAAATACTATAAACTAAGTTAAAAATTTTAAATTATGTTATTCCTAAATATTTGTCTTACTCTATTTTATTTAACTCATATGTTATATACTTTTTATCGTATATTATTTGTATTTATTATTTATTATGTTAATTTTAATTGTCATATCATATAATATTTAGTATTTATAGTCGCATATACTATTTTTTAGTTATAACATATTAATATTTTTAAATATATTAATATATACTGTAAGCTACTTAGGAAAGAAGACAACTTGAAACCTTTAAAATTAGAAGCATATCTTTTGTATCTTTCCTTGAAATCAACTGTGTCGTTAATAGTACCTTTCATGAATGACCTATTTTTTATAATGATATTATTAAATTCTTTATTATGTGGAAGTACTATGACCATCTATTTTGCTTGAATAATATTTTACCTAATTTGCACGCGGTTATAATTTCATCATAGTCCTAAAAAGAAATATGTTTATACTTAGTTACTTACTACATGTTACTGCTTTTCTTTTTCTCTTTATTTTTCAACATTACATTGAATCTTCTGAGATCTCTCCATTAAACTCACGTAGGTAGCACTAATACAGTTTAACATGCGAGTAAAATTTCTTTAGATTAGAGTTCTTACTAAACAAAATTAAAAGTTTAATATTCTTCATCCAAAATTATATTTATACTTGATTATTTGTTTAAAATTAAAATATTATTAAGAAGAAGTTATTTAAATCAATATAATATTTTTATCTTAAAATTAAATTTATTGTATATTTTAAATAATCTCACATAAATACCGTGCATCGCACCGAATTGAAACTAGTAAGTTAGATTGTGGAGTTATCATTGTATCTTTTTGAGCATTTAAGACTCTTTTGACATCTATAATGGACTCTTAGCATTTTTTTATGGACTCTCACACGCTTATATAGATCTGGTCAGTATCAAAAAATTTATAAATTTTAGGAGAGCTTTCTCCAAAAGATCACGCTCTCTCACAATTCAAAAGAAACAAATTAAAATTTACAATCCACTAAACTTGTATTGTTTACAATCCTAATGAACATTACAAGTAGAGAATCTCGTCTCAGAAGAAACAATGGCTTCCAGGAGTGAGGGTGGCGTTTTGGTGCACATGATGTCAAATTCGTGCGTTGGTTGCACACCCTTGTACTCACAATGCTGCATTTGTTCTTCTTCCCTATTTCCTGCCCTCCGTGTCTGTTGCCTGCTTTATCTTATTCCCCCCCTCCGTCGCTGTTGCTTCCTCGCGTGAAAAAGGAGGCTGAAGTCAGGTGCTGGAAGTGCAGGATGGAATGAGATAAGTGCAAAGAGGGAGATAGCATTTTTCAAGACAACCCTCCATTCGGGAATAGGGAAAGCTGTACTTGGAGGGTTATTTTAAAACTCTTTCCTCTCTGCACTTACTCACTTACTACATTAAGGATCCTCCTTCTCAGGTGCAAACCCAACACAGTTAGAGAGAGAAAGAGTGAGTATGAGAGAGAAAGAGAAAGTAGAGACAACAAAGAATGAGAGAGACTGGCAAAGATAGAGAGAGAGAGAGAGAGAGCATGTGTAATGTACGTATTTGTAGAGAGAGAAAGAGGGAGTAAGAGAGAGAGAGTGGAGACAAGGGAGAGTATGACAGAGAGAGTGGCAGAGATAAAGAGAGAGCGCGTGTACGTATTTGTAGAGAGAGAAAAGAGAGAGATTGCTAGAAAATGTGACGGTGGAGAGAAGGAAAAAAGTGTGCGTCTGTGCGAGGGTGAGGAAGCGAAGAACCCAACCCTTCTCTGGAGCCCCTCTTTCACGGATAAAGTGAGCAGCTGCGAGTTTAGAGAGAGAGAGAAAGAGGAGGAAGAGGGAGAAGGGGGATGGCGACACTGCACAAGTTTAAGCTTCTGGCGACGCAGTGTGCGACGGCGGCGAGCAGCCCGTCGAGGAGCCCGTTGCCCGTCACCCCCGCCAAGAGCCCCTCTTTCCACCTCCGCCGCAGGAAGACCACCCTCCGCCGCCTTCTCAGCCGTTCGTCCTCCTCATCCTCCTCCTCCTCCTCCCACCGGCGGTTCCTGCGGCGGGGCGAGGCGGCCGCGGCAGCCCAGGCGGCGACGGATCGGGAGGAGCGGAAGGGGCTACTGAGCCACACCTCCCTCAAGGATCTCTTCGTCTCCTCTTCCTCCCCATCCTCGCCGGATCCGGTGGAAGCGGGGCGCCGCGGCGACGGCGGGGACGCCGAGGGGGGCGCCGGCGGCGGGAGCGTGGGCGGCGGCGACAAAGAGTGCGGCTACCGGTCGCCGTCCGGGGCGGCCGGCGAGCGGGCGGGCGGGAGGCGGTACGGGTTTGAGGGGATCGGTGGCGCGGCGTTCGCTGGGAGGCGAAGCGGCGGTGGGTTCGCGGCCAGCTTCGGGTCCACGGCGGCGCTCCGGTACCGGCTGCTGCGGAGGGCGTGGAGGCCCGTCCTCCTCTCCATCCCCGAGTACGAGTAGCAAAAAAATATGTAATTTTTTTCCTAATTAAGACCCTAATAATTTAACTGCTGATGTTTTAACCATGGAGAAATGGAGAATTCAGAAGTATGACTAGAAAATTTTTCTGAACCATCTCCCATTTCCAACCCCCCTTTTTTTGTACTCTAGTAGCATTGTAAATACTCTTGTCTTTTCCTCTATCTCTACTCTTGATTCTTTTAATATGAGAAATGAACAAAATTCAGAATTTGTGGAGAATTAGTAGGAAAAAAAAAAGTGCCAAGGGATGTGGAAGGGATAAAAGGGCAGTGAGGCAGCCATGAAGTGGCCCTCAAGCTTTCTCCCCCTCATCAGCTGCTAAAAAGATTTGTTTGGGGAGGACGAGATCTCCAGCTGCCCACCAATTAAAACTTTTTTAATATCTGCAGTCGTCAGACGTTTCCTATTCTTATGACTCCCCTGCTTTAATTATCTCCTACTTGCACCCTAACCCTTTTACTTGTAAGCTGGAGAAGATTTAAGAAAGAAGAAAGGTTTTTGGCTAATAACTTCTTAAAAATTGTGTATAGGCAGAAACCTCCTGTTAAATCTATATATGTACAAAAAGCTTTTGTATAATCACCATAGACGTAAATAAGTTTCGACTGTAGATCTATCATCATTTATATCATGAGACGCTAATTATCTGCTAACTCTTCTAATGTCAAAAATTGTGAATGAGTGGGGACAGATCCTATGGACTATGGAGGTAATTGTGAATAAATGTGACTAAAGAAGAAAAAAAATCTTATTTGACACTGCCCACTCTGTGGAGATTGCTTCAACTATGCAACCATACGGACACAATTGTTGCTTAAGCTAACCTATGTGAAGGAATGATGCCCAAGAAGAGGCCCCTAATGCTAGACAATTGGTTTGGGGTAAGTAGCCCTCATCCTTGGCGGATCAAAAAGGGTTATCGGGGAAGGATAGGGAAGACATATGAGGAAAGAAAGATGGTTTTATATTTTATTTTTTACTAAAATAAAATATGTAAAATATTTTCACTAGGAAAAAGTTTAGAAGCTTTGTATTTCACGTGCGTGCACGCGCATGCAAGAGAGAGAGATGGAGCGATATTTTACATATATGAGACTTTTTAAGAGGTTATTTGCCAAAACTTCAAAATGAAGAAAGAAAAATAGTGGACAAAACAATGTAAACTAAGAGGAGATTTTGTATATATGGGACTTTTAAAGAGGCTATTTGTCAGAAGTCCAAAAAAGGAAAGAAAAATAGCGGACAAAATGATGTAAAATAAGAGGAGGCTAAGACCCATATGCTAATGGGTTTTTTATTTTTTAGCCCCCTTCAAACTTTTGATTATATTCAAATTCTCCTTTAGGAGATGCTAAATCATTCGACATACCTTGACATTCACATGATGGAGATTAGTCTAACCCTATGTATAGGAAAGTAATACAGGGGGTGGCTATCCACACACAGATTCCTAAGGTGTCAAGTAGATAGACGCATGGTAAATGATGTTATACCAACATTCCACTCATGGAAGCTACATAGCCTCCCTCTACAAGGATCATTACCAACAACCTATTAAGTGTCTACATTGCCATTTGTTGTGGATGGCATGTGGAGCTCATAGAAAGTGCTGTCCTTTGCAAGCAAAATAATTATTTCAAAAGGTGGTAGTGAATGAAACATTCCTCTCTTTGATAATGGATGTTAGCATCCCATGTAACCTGAAGATATGACCAATAAATGCTTGAACCACCTGATTTATGGCATGCAAAAATGAACAAAGGATATGAAGTTAGCATATTAATTTGGAAAGAGAGCTGACCATTGCTATAATGATGGTTGTCTTATCCAATTGCAGTACACTACTGTCTATTGGCAAGGGTAGGAGAAGCCCCAATGGAGAATGACTCTCTTCATCTTGTAACAAACATCATATTTTGCAGCACATTTCTTAACACCACTTTTCCGAAAAGAAAGCTTTAAAAAACTCTCTCGTTCTTGAAACATGTGTCCTTTTCCTCCAACTTTTTTTTTTGGAACAACACATTTTCCTCTAAATTGTGCGTCAAATGTATCTATTCTTCATCCTTTACATTCTCTTCCTCATTGTTTACCCTCTTTCATGTTAGGGTGAGAGAGTTGATGGGCACACATGTGGTCACCAAGTAGGTGGGTGGCAAAGTTGTACAAAGATAGAGGCTAAACCCACAACCAACCTGACCCAACGGATCTACTCCAAGTGACATTAGCGCATCCGTTGGATGTGTCGCCAGCATTGGTATTGAAGTTATTGGGTCATCCAACTCAAAATCTTAAGGCGTTGAGTGGAGTAGGCACCATGTATGTAAGTTTTGTTTCTTTTGTCTATTATTCAATATTGGATTATTCTAACACCCTCTCACGTGCAGGCCGATGTTAGGTTCTGCCACGTGAACCACAAAGATAGGATGATCCAGTTCATAATCATGAGTTCTGATACCATATTGAAGTTATTGGGTCATCCAACTCAAAACCTTAAGACGTTGAGTGAAGTAGACACCATATATCTAAGCTTTATTTCTTTTGTCCATTAGCCGATGTGAAGCTATTCTAACAATTGGGACATAATACTCATACTCCTAACAAATATTCATCAAACCACCCAACCTACATGGCACTATAAATTTTGAAGTGAGGGTCATCCATCTTATTAATGTGACTAATGAGATGAGTACAATTTTTATGGTATAATGTGAAAGAGCATTTTCAGAGAGTACTCTAAAACATAGAATAGCTTCATCCATGACTAAGAATTTTAGTGTAAATTCAATGGATTTATGCATATACACCACCGTGCTCTTTTCTTTTCTATAATATACACTAGCATTCTAGACAATTTAGCATTAGCGGCTATAACCCTGTCCACGGGCACTAGAACGCCATTTTCAGTGGCTTTGCCTCTACCATCAAAATTACAAATCATTTACTTCAGACGTCATTATCAACATTAGAGGATCCAAATGCTGGTACATGACTACTCCTGTTTAGGGATATAAATGGATCGGATTTGATGTAAATCTAAGATAGATCTATGACCATATTTATTAAGTTATCGATTTAAAAATATTATTCGTTATTTACTTTATAAATTAATAATGAGATCTTAGTGTACTATATATATTTGGTCAAAAAAATTGTATCTATTACCTTATCTACTGTGCATGTCGATTTGAATAGACAACCCGTTAATTGTCTTATGAGCTAATGACCAATTGAATAATCAAACTATTAATTACTATTTGCATCCCTACTCCTGTTTACATATGCAACTTATGAGGGAGAGAGCTTGAAAACTAAAAAAAAAAAAGAAAACCCACAGAAATCATTCGTAGTAATTAGAAACTCATTATCTTACTCAGTATAAAGGAGCTAAGGTTTTGCCCTCCCTCCATGTGAAGGGACAAATATAACATCCATGTGAAGGGACAAGTATAACATAGCATCGTGAAGAGGACAAGGAAGAGAACCCCTTCCTTCTCATGCAGTGAGAGAGATGATCTGGACTTTCCACCCTCCTCTTACTAGAGGCGGTGGCGTGCCATCATCACATAAATGCGTTGGCAGTGCATGGAACACTCGAGACAAGTGGTTATGTATCGTGATATGGTGCAACCAAACTTTCGTCTTTGGAGTTGTTTGAATGTTTGACCTTATGTGAAACACTATAACATGTCTCATAGAAATGTAATATTTTACAGAGTTGTATGATGTTTAACATTAAATCAAACAGCACCTTAATGGAATTAATCTATATGCTGATAACTACATTTTTCTTAACATGAAACTTCCCTACATAATACAGACTGTACTATCTTTGCTGATCTTTTCGTGAGTCCTATCACAGAGAATACTCCTCAATCTATCCTCCCATACACTGTAGGAGATGAGATGTGATCAAAACCTTCCTCACAAGAGAAAGCCTCATTTGTCCCTCTCTGTCTCCTCCCCACTCTCCCACTTGTGTTTTTTTCCAAGATAAGATATTGGATCTTATTCTTTAAATTAACATGTGTCCTTAGTTACCTCGGGCATAAATAAATCAGCCATTTCACAAAAGAAATAGATGTGAAATTCACATTCTCATCTTTTGTTTTTCACCCTTCAATACAAATACATCAATGACACGTAGAGGGGGCGGTTGGTGGAGAGGAGCCTTCACCCCCCAGAGGGGAGAGTGGTCCTACCCCACCCATGGACCATCGGGACTATCAAGAGGGTTCACCATCATGGGTGGGACTGGGCAATGATGACCCCTGAGGATGAGGCCCACCCATTTGGAGTCTAGCCTCATCCTTCCCTCTGTTTCCCCCATCCTAAGGTGCACAGGGTACATCACCCTTCTGTTATGGCACACAAGCTTTGGAGTTCTTGTGGCTGGCTGATCACAAGTGATCTTTCTGGGCCACCAGCCCCCCTGTGCTCAATAGAGTGAGTTTGGATTCTTTGGAATCTTCTCCATGGGGTGTGATTTGTGAGTTTGTCTTTTGTTTATTTTTGTTTAGAAGATTTTCTAACACCACTTGCAGGTTTTACATAAGATTTTAGAGGATAGAAATTGAGAACATAATGAGGTTAAGGGATTAAGAGGAGCCCCACCACTGTTGGGCTAATGGTGTAGATAACCTCACTGGGAATATTACTCATACGGCTTCCACTTTGTGGGACTCCACCGGCACAAAGCTAAATGGGAGTCTTTACAATGAACACTTTCCTTGGGGAGAAAAATATCACGATAATCTTTTTGATGCCATGAATAATTATCTATTTAAGAAAAAACCCGTAAACAAGAAATTTACTAGAGGTATTCGTGTGAGATCTCAAGCTAAATTAACATGTTTAACTAGCAATATTCACCTCCTCGTTGACAAGCGAGGAACCAGAAGGATATAATTCCCAGTTTCTTCAAAATGCTGGGATTATATAATGCCCTGTTTGGATGGAGTATCAAGTTTAATATTGTAATAATTTTAATATTAGTATTTTCAGAACAAAGAGTATTAATATTAGAATAGATATAGTTGATCTTTTTAAGTATTTGGATAAAACCTGTAACAGCACCAAAATAATCCTTACGGCATAACAGTCTATGCCGAGACAGAAGTAGTAGAACCATGTGGAAAAGAGGCGGTGTACTTGCACCAAGTTTAATACAAGTCAATACTTATATTAAATTTTGAGTTTTCTTACTCTATGAATATTAATATTGATAGAGGTAGCCAAACGTTTAACTAAAAACTCTATTAGTATTACTTTTAAAATTGTTACTAATATTTCAAGATTTACAACAATTAAATTATGAATAGAGTAGGCACCATCTATTAAATAATCTTTGATTTTTTCTTTTTTTTAATACAAGACTATTCTAACACTAGAACATATTTGCATATAGAAGAAATCAAAATTAAGTGGATATGAACTTATCTTCTCTACTCGGATACGGATGAACAGCGTTCCTCCAATCCATCGTTCGTGGGGCACCATGCACTTTATTCTCCTATATAGAAATTACAAATCATCTGTTTTAGAAGTTTCCTTTCGTTGCGGCAATGTTCAAACGCATAGCATCACTACAACCCCCTCTCTCTCTCTCTTATATATATATATATATATATATAGAGAGAGAGAGAGAGAGAGGAATACTGTAGTGCAACATGCTACAGTAGTGCAACCAAGTTGCACACATTATTTTCAACTCCTTCTTCATATTAAAAAATAAAATAAAATTTATTATAATTTTTTAAGTGTTTAATTACTCTCTTTTTTTCATCCCTTAGAATTTTATTCTGACTATCTAATCGTATCTAATTGTGACTGTCTATCAAGTACTAACAAATTCAATTTTCAAAAAATTATAAAAATAGTTAAAAGTTAAAAAATCGATTAGATTACTTAAAAAGTTAGTCCCATCTCTTGGAGTTTTAATATTCATCACCAATTTATTTGCATTTAATTAAATAGCTACAATCAATTCGGATATTATCTAACAGTGAAAATTAAACTTTAAGAGATGAAAATTATCTTAGAAGACTAATTGAATATTTAGAGTTTTATGGTGATTTTATTGTTTTCAATATGGGGGTAGGGCTAAAACGTACTGTGTAACTAGGTTTCATAGAACGCCTTGGTCACAACATTTCTCTCTCTCTCTCTCTCTCTATATATATATATATATATATATATATATATATATAGCCGGTCAATGTTGCAAAGTCCTAGAAGAAACTAGTTAAAAGAAGAAATCACAATTTGCTAAAAAGCCATGGTAGTTTCCTGAGATTATTGGAAATATTAAGTTAGCAAGTGAATACTTTATAAGGATCTTTACAAATAATCCCTTAAAGATTCTGTATTTGTAGATAATCTCCTAAATGATTCATATTTACATGTAACCTTCTTAATTATGGTAATATTTGCATATAACCCCTCTTAACCATGTGAGTTTACTTTGAATTTTATCTAAATTAAAATGTTGTTATCCTACTTAAAATATGTGAAAGCTACTAAATAAAAATATTAACAATACCCTCCATTAACAAACACCTCACAAGAAAAATTGCATAAACATCCAACCATAAGCTTGTTATATTTAGTCTTAAAAAATTATTTCTATTTAAAAATTTATATTCGTAAAGTTGAATTACAACAAGCCTATGGGTTGATGCCTATGCAATTTTTCCTGTAGGTATTTATGTTCTAATTGAGGGTATTATTGTATTTTTATTTAATAGCTTTTATGTATTTTAATATAGAGAAAAAATATTTTAACCCAAGTGAAATTCAAAACAAACCACATAGTTGAGAGGGTTAAATGTGAATACCACCATAGTTAAAGGGATTATACACAAATATGAATTATGTAAGGGATATCTATAAATATGGAATATTTTAGGTTATTTTCAAAAAATCGATATAGAAACTAGTTATCTATTAATAAATTTGATTGATTATATTATACAATTACCCCTCCACTTATTTTCCAACAACTGACTTTGTGGCGCAGTTGTAAGTTTTCTCAAATAATAAGTGGGCTACATTTGTTTTGGTGACAATTTCATATTAACCACTCTCATATGTTAAATTTCAAAAAGTTCATGCTTATTTACATATTATCTTTCATACCATCCAAATATATATAATATTTCAAAATTTGCACTTTGGTGGCATATTTGATATGTATAAATATTTCATCCATTAAAACAGCATATTTGATAGATATATTATCTTGTAAGAGGACATGTAAGATAAAATGAAAATAAATATGGAAATTTTAAAGTTTAGCACATAAGAGTGGGTAATATGCAATTGTCCCTTTATTTTATGCTTTTGAAAATATATCACTTAGAGATTCTTACATATGTATAAACTAACATTCTAGAAATTAAATTTATAAAATTGACATTCTAGAGAACATTTTTTTCTAGTATGTACCTCTATTAGAATTGAATTATACAGCATGTGTATGCCTCCCTTCTAAACAGCCTATAAACCAAGCGATGCATGAGATAAAGTACAAGAGAAAAGTTGCCGGTGTACACACCATCTACTATGCCATCTATCTCTTGTATAGAAAGATTGCACCGTATCTGTGCAAAAAAAAAAAAAAAAGGAAGAAAAAAAAAAGATTTGGATCGTACGTACGAATACTGTACGGATACATTAAACGTAATGTATATTTTTCTTATTTTTAAACTTATGTGCTGTCCAATGATCATCTCACTACACGTCCTATGAGAAAGCAGAGGCTTTCCATTTTTGAGGTCTCCTCACATTCCTCCTAAATATCTAACAAATAAAGTCCCGAAATTATCTTTTCTAACCACATTCGTCATTTTCGTCTTACATAAGCATAAACTAAATCAAGATTAAATAAATACTACACTTGCTTAGGGCATAATGCACACACATGCAGATTGCCATGTAAGTGGGTGCTATTGTGCAAATCTATTTTCTTAGGATGACAAAACATTAGGATGTTTATATATATATATATATATATATATATATATATCCCTCAAATACTCCGTATTTATATATATACTCCCAACTCTCACATATTGTCATCAATATCCTTAAAATTTTCAAAGATTTGTATTTATACCCCTCCATCTAATAATTTGCATATATAGCTCTTTACCTACTAATACTTGGCATATATACTCCTCAATTCACTAAAATTTTGCATATGTGCCCCTGACACCCCGATGTTATCATGATTTATAGAATCTTTTTGACGTATTTCATTGAATTTCACCTTAATTTGACAGACGGGTATAAATACAACATTTTAAAGATTTTAGAAGTATTGATGATAATATGTGAGAGTTGGGAGTACAGATGTAAATAAGATATATTTGTAAGGTATATGTACAAAAAATCCAACAATTGTAATCTTAACAAGTGTATACATGCAATAAACCCATTCATATTTATGACGTGCATGTGGAGTACATCCTACGTACCGTTAGCTCGCTCTCTCTCTCTCTCTCCGAGGTGCAAATGCAAACAGGCGAAAGGCGGGCCCAAGGGGCGGTGGGTGGGCTGGAGCCTTGATTACAGAGGTGAGAGCGGTCCATCCCCGTCTCCCCCATCCATCCAGTTGCCACCACCCGCACAACAGTGGGCCAATAACATTGAAGCCCACTATTATGCTGCCGTTGTGGGGCCCACTCAGCCCATTTCTACCCTAGACGATAGACATCATGCGTGTCTTGTGGAGACCTGTTGTTGAGTGTCCAACTCTTCTTTATGTACAGTTGGAATCTTCTTCTACGTATGCGAGTTCCTCTTTCCTTATCGTTTCCTCAAAAGATGTCCGTACAACATCAAGAACTTTTTGCAGAAGAGGGTAAAGGGTTAGAAAAATGAAGGACTGTGCATGTATGGGTCATGTGATAGAAAAGAGGGAAAAAGCAGTAAACAGATGAAGGTGAAGAAGATAATTTGTCTTGTCTAATGGTCTAGCATATAGAACAAGATCTCAATGGGACCACATTGCATATAGTAAATCATATATAATGAGCAATATCCCCACCCCCACCACCCAAACAAAACACCCCCACACACCCGGGTACTAACTTGTTTTTGCATATAATATGTTCAAATTAAGTTGAGAGGACCAAGGAGAGATTGTAGTTTATTAGAAGATTTATTTCTCAGCTTTCTCAAACACTGCTCATTTTATGTGACTATATTAAAGGAGAGGCAAGATTGTGATGGGGGTAATATTTGTCAAAAGAAAATTGATGACCTTAAGGAATATGCTTCGAGTCCACCCTTCCTTAGGTCCCCCACTCATGATAGACACCTCTTGTCATTTGATCTCAGCCGTTGAGGACTTTGTAGGAGTTATTTTGGCTTAGCATGATGACAAAGGATTCAAACATGGGACATATTATTTATCCCAACCTGTTCAACGCGACAAAGCAGAGATAAACTGTGAGAGAGACTCGTGCAGTAGTAAGGTTCGTCGACTCGAAGAGTCAATCCGATTTGGGTTTACTCTGATCTAGTACAAGTCGGTCCGAATCGGATCGACTCAATCGAGACGCATGTAAATGAGAGTTTTGTTTAATTTTTTGCATGGGTAAACGTGCTGTAACAGGGTAGTTGAAATACTATTTCTTAACTCATGAAATGAAGCTAATCACTAAAATAGTTCCCATCAAATACCAACTAAAAAAGCCGGCTCTTACTATAGTTTAATCAAGTGAGCAACTCTCCTTAGCTGTTTCAGCGTGACCTATGTAACTCAAAATACCATCAAAGGACACCCCAGTTGAACAATTCATTCATTATCTTCTTTCTGTACAGAAGCCTGCTAAATTAGAGTTTTAAAATGTAGAATTTCTATATCCAATGATCAAGATGATCTGGACGCTCCACTTTGATGGAACCACAAGAATATAATTACATTTTCCTTCCAAATGCTAGTGAAAAGACATACCTCATAGGGATAGAACTTGAGCAGGTTGGACTTGGCCATATGATAGTCTGGGTTAAGCTTAAATTGAAAATGGCCCAACCCAAATTCGGCCAACCTATGTTCCGTTCAAATTATCATCACCCAACAAACCCAAATTCAAAAATAATGAAGAATAATACTTTATGCAATGCCCACATTGCAGCAATGCTTGCAATTCCAACTCTTAGGTTGTCCTCCCTCCCGGGTATTAGATTTTTTGGAAAAAATAATAATAATAATAAGTGCTGCAGCAGTTGTCTAATCAAAACTAATCGGATGACCATTGGCATACGTTGCAACAAGTATTACTCAATAATAAATTCGGGTGAATTGAGTTGGGTTGGGTACATATTGACGTTTTTGTTGATAACCTACCAGAGGTGACCCATTTTTTTGTACGAATTAATAGAGAAATCATATGTTAGATAGAACATGGGCTGACTTGGTCCAGCCCAAGTTCAACCTAGCCCAGTTCAAATTTGGTTTATACTAGCTTAATTGCAGCTAGGCCCAGTGTTAGACAATTTTTGCCAGCCCAAAAACTCGGGCTGGAATGAGTTAGTCCATGTACTGACCCACTCAAGTCCAACCTCTGTCTATGATCATATTTTAGACTTTCAAAGTTGATGGTAACTGGAAAGAACACGGATGAACCAGATGAACTAACAACTGAATAGATAAATAATTGTGAATAAAAATAATACCTAAAGAAAGCATGTTAAACCAAGCAATGTGAATAGGTGAATCCAAATCGTTTACTTACGGTAGGATACGTTTCTCTACTGTAAAAAAAAAATAGACATATATGTAGTGGTTGTTTGACAGAACCTTTTCTTGTTGAAGGGCTTCTTTGGCGCAAATTTTAAGCAATTTTTACCAAAATACACCTCTTAAATTTTTAATAATAAACTTATTTATTGTATGATTATAAATAATTTCACTACATTATAATACTTATAAAAATACTCCTTTATGGTTAACTTCCGTTAAGGATACAACAAATATGCTTTCTTCAATCATTAAATTTAATGTTTGGATGAAAATACTTCTTGTAACAAGATTTTCTTTTGATTGACACATTGTGCCAAAGAGAGAGAAAGAGATATAGATGAAAAAAAAAAAAAAAAAGAGTTGAAGAAAGAATAAGCATATTTCGACGTTGTCAACTTTGGTTAAAAGTAAACCAAGTTTAGCTAAGACATGCATAATGAAACGCTAATAGATGGTAACAATAGTAGTATTTTTGTATGTATTGCGATGCAATGAAGATATTTATAATAATATAAAAATAAGATAGACAAATTTACAATACAAAGTCTACTAAGAATATCTTTGCAAAAAAATTTAATTGAAAGTCATTTTTTATTATTTTTGTAAAAAATCATTAGATAGAAGCGGATTTGATTGCTTTAGATAATTACACTAATCGATGGTTCCCTCACAATCTCATTTTTTCTCTCAGACAGCTCCAATTTAAAAAATTTACATGGAATTTATAAAAAATCACATAAATATCTTCCAAAATCTAATACCCTCTCATTAAAATAACTAATTAAGCTGAAAATTATATATTAGGATTTCTGTGTCTTAGGATTTATAATTATCGACTTGCAATGGTATCTGTTTCTAGTTTGTAATTTCATTCACAAATTGATGATTTCTTTGGTACGACCCACTAGAAAAAATACTTCTAATTAGAAGCTACCACAAACACGTATTTAAGAGATCAGTTTTAGGAGGCATATGTTTATTCTTCGTTCAAACCATAAAATCAAATTAAATCAAGTAGGGTACTTCCAGTTTAACTTAGACTGAGAGTAGTTTTGTTTCATGACCTTTGTTAAACAAGTCAAAATTCAAACCGAATAAACATAAATATCTATAACTAAACTATATTACGTATTTATATCTTATCGTTAGAACTATCTTCATTATATGAAGGTGCATGTACAATATCATAAACAATCATTTTTAAATTATTTTAAATAAGTCGTCAGAGGTATATATTACATAGAAAGCAAACAAAATGTACACCAGTGGAATTTTTAGTCTCGTCTGGTTCAGGTTAATCATTAATTTAATTTTGTTTGATTTAGAATTTGTTAAAAAAGAAAAGCTTCTTTGGTGCGTCGTAACATGTTATTAAATCTTAGTTGTGAAATAACTAGTTTTAAAACCAGTAAAAATAAAGTCTTTAACTTTTAAAATGGAAATCGCCAGTTTTGAATTATGATGATTTTAGACTGAAAAACAAAATTAACTACATTAAGGATTTTAGGAGTCAACTAATTTTGAAATATGTCAATATATAATATTTCAAATAAGATGGAAAAGTAACGTAAAATAATTTTATAGCAAACTAATAATAAGGAAAACGATGTTTAACGTTTAGGGTTTATGATTTTTTTGGCAAATAACCCTTAAAAAAATTTCATATGCAGAAAATCCCCAGTAAGTGTATTATTCACGTAAAGAATCTTGATCAAGAAAAAAGACTTCGCGACTCCTACGCAATCATTGTATGTATAGAAAAAATTCTACCATCACTTGCATTTACTTGTAAATTACGATTTATCTTAGGATAAAAAAAAAATTAAGAATTTTTTACATGTAAAATATCGGAGAACTTTTGTATATACAAGATTTTTTAAGAAATTATTCGCAAAAAGCACAAACAAAAATTCTAGAAATAAAGTAGTAACTTGTAGGACTAGATCTTCTCAAAAGAAATGGCTTGTGTCAGCACTCACATGTGATGTGACAATATAAGCAGTCTGCTCATACTTAAGTCGTACAACGTATGCAATTCATTTGATAACTTTTGTAATAAACGAATATAATAGTGTTACCACTTTGTTTTATATTGATCCATAAAGAATTACGAACCTTGCTTTATATCTTTGACCCCATCATCACAATATTTGCATCCATTCCCCAATATCTTCACCTAATCTGAAGAACTTCTCTTTCCCTGTGGATACGATTGGGATTAAAGTCCATAGAGACTAACAATAATAGAGTAATACTTGCTGCAATGCTTCTGTCTGCTGCACACAAGTCATTGCAGTCGGTAAATAAAAAAAAAACGAAAAAAATTTAATTTTGTCTTGAGGTGTCCCAACTGTCCGTACAGTGTAATGTTCAATTAGACGATCAAAAAAATTTTAAAAAATAAAAAAATCAAGTATATTGCACTATACAGACAATTAAAACACTTCGAGATGGACCTAAAAAAAAATTAAAAATTAAAAAATTATTTACCTACTGCAACAACCCTACGTGCAGCACGTAAGATCATTGCAGCAATTATTGCTCCTAACAATATGGATTCTTCCATAGGAAAAAGTGTTCACAAGAAAGCACAAATACAATCCATGGCACAAAATAAACCAGAAAAGGTGAATGTATGAAAAAAAATAAATTAAAAAATCAACTATTATAGAATCATTTGTCCCATGGTTGTAAAAGAAAATAGCTTTGGATATGCACAACTGCTAACAATCTCACTTCATTCACAAATTAAACCCCAAGCAGTAATAAAAGTTCTCTTCTAAAAAAAGTGGGCATTAAAATATGTCAAGCTGTCAGTCTGTTCGAAGTTTATGCCGTGAATGCGTGCTCAGTTTTAAGACTTTATGTCAGAAACCTCTTTTGGGACACATTATTAGGGATGTGCATCGGTTCAAATAAAAAAATCTAAGGGAACCAAGTGATTCGGTCCGGTTAGATTTGAAGTCATGTTCGATGCAATTCGATTTCACAAAGTTGTGAAACTGAATAGAAAAATCAAATAAACTGACTTTTTTAATAAATACATATTTTATATTAATATTATATATGTAAACACTTTAATATTTTAGTATCAAATATATATCTATGTAGAAATATGTATTTTAAAATTTAATTTTAATGTTAAATACATATATATACATTTAATATGAATAAAATATATAATTTCGGTTTGAACCGAAGCAAACCGAAATATTCCGGTTCAGTTTCAAGTGATAATTCAATTAAGTTCGGTTTAGAGGAATTTTCTCTAAAATCGAATCGAACCGAATCGTGCATACACTTATCCATCATGCCAGTTACACAATCACTTTCTCTTGTACCTCTTTTTTTTTTTTTTGTGGTCAGTAGCCTAGTGGTACTAGGGCTTGGTGCCAAACTCGGAGGAGCTGGGATCGAGCCGGCCGGAAGCCTAAGATTTACCTTCCAAAAAAAAGATAATTTTTTTTTTCCCACTCGATGAGGGAGATACGCTGCCTAAGGCATAAGCTTCCACGGAGTACCGTGAAAATTCTCCTAAATAAGATAGATATCCTGCCCACGCCATCAAACCTCCCGAGCAGAAGAACGTGTCCTGTCCACGCCACTGTGCTACGGGCCTACGGACTCTCTTGTACCTCAGAGAAAATCACCAACATCATGCTGTTCAGGAACTGTGCAAGCAAGAATAAATGGATGCTGTTTGATTGAAACTTAGAGGTGCCATCTAGAAGAGTGCTCCTGTGCGTTTAAGCCCTTCCATACCACTGGACCACATTGCAGTCATAGTCACCTAAGCAAAGATCAGACAACGTGTTGCACTGGTCATTGTGAAAGAGACTCTTAATGGGCAAGAAAAGATTCTTACTAAAAGAAGTTCTTTTAACAATACTTTTTATAATGTGCAATGCATCATCCAATCAAAAATCAAACAGTCATGACATCACATTAAATAGAGGACTTGACCACTCTATGTCTTTATCTCGCTTTCTTTTTAAAATTTTCCTTGCATGCAAGTTAAGATGTGTTGGTGCATTTGATTTGGATTATGTCTTTTTCATAAATTTTAATTATCGATAAACTCATAATTTATAATCTATCACATTTTTAAATGCTATCTTACACTCATTGATGCCATCCATTGCCAATAATGCAAGTATAAAATGCTCAAAACTAGTTGTGGGAGACGATGGAGCACACCCATCTAGATGTACGCCTTCACCTGCTACATAGATGGTGGCGTGTGTACCTTTACATTAAAATGTGGTGAATTAATTTTAAGAGTTAATTTGTACTATCTAATCTTCGACTGTATAGTAAATAAAATAAAAATATATCTTTTTTTAAAAAAAATAACTATCTGATCAAAGATTGGACGATATATCTCAGCTCCTAGGATTGTTCTCTTTCCCTATGATTTTTTGAGGAAAAAAATGAAAAATAAATCCTACTATTGTAGCTATTCAATTGAATATGATCAGAACAGTGTACGGATGCCGTTGCAGCAAGTATTACTCGAGTACAGCTATTCAATTGGATTTGGATGGACTGCACTCCACGCTGCGAAGCAATCTTACTCTTACTCTTGAGCCTGAGCTGGAGCCTAGCCAGAGATCATCTAGCTTTAATCATTAAGTAACACTTATTGCCTGGTGGCACAGACCACTTGGCCTGCACCACCCTAGCACTGTCATCCGATCACATAAATCAGACAGCAGCGCAACGGCAGATAATTTTTTTTGTTTAAGTTGTCCAGTTAGAAGACTACTTCATTTGAATATTCATATCATTCCATCTTTGATCAGATAATTAAAAAATAAAATAAAAAAAGTAATGCAGCAAGTGTTGCTCTTGATCGTTTAGCCCAAGCCCTCCCATTCGGGCCAGGGATTGGACAACCCTCCGGCTGACTCGGCCCATTAACAGCTCTGCTCACCTTCAGCCAGCGATTTGCTCGCATACCATGAATTGACAACCTAAATTTGCCAAAAACTTTATGCTCGAAAAGAAAGCTGTGTTGTTTTGTTTAGGTATAAGCCAAGATGCTTCCCTTTGTTTTCTTGAATACATTTGCTCCCATAGGTGACAATTTGATGTTTATGTTTGTTCCCTATGTTTTTTCTTGGAGATATCTTTTAAAAGTATCATCGGTTTGGTGCTTACTTTTATTCCGTAGGAATGTTAAAATCTACTAAAAACATGTATGATCTATAAAGAAATAAATGATTAGACAAAACAATATAACTATATTTATAGGATAATATTATTGAATAAGATGTCTGTATCACTGTCATCCTTTTCAACATGGGAAGTTAGAAGCGTTGCTCCCTTGTGGGATTTCTGTCCTCGGACCACTGCATCGTTTGATTAAAAAATACCATAACATATGGGAGGTGCTTCTTCTAGATCCCAATAAAGTAATGATTCTCCACGCAAGTAAATATATTCTTCCTATCTGCTGGATGGATCCCCTCAAGGTCAGTGTCAAAAAAAAAAAAAAAAAAAGCCAATAATTTAGGTGTTGTTTGGTAGGTCAAAAAATATTTAACCTTTTGGTTTTAAAATTGGCAGGTTTTCTAAAATTTTGAGCTTGACTCTGGTGATTCTGGACTAAATAATGAAACCAAAGAATGAGAATCACAACAATTGACTGAATTCTAAAAATTTAAGTATTTATAATACACCAATCATTAGAAAAATATCAAAAAACAACATTTTATAGCATTCTACATTATTTTGCAGTGCACCGAACAACATATTATTGAAAGATTATAGGGTGTTTGGGAACAGTTTTATCACCTCTTTCTCTTTAAAATTTTATTCTTAGGAAGAAAACACCCCATGACTGGGTTTCTTACATCTTTCTGCACACTTCTCTACTCTCTTACCATCTTTCTTTTCCCATTCAAGAGTTGCTTCGCACGGGATCCTTTCTTATCTGAAAATTTCTCATATTCTCTCTGTGTGTTGGAAGCCAATGCACCATTAATGAACCAGAAGACTAGATCTCCATCTAGTATATCCTATTGTAAAATGGCATCGTTGGAAAGAATCTATTATAATTTTTCCCTGCACAGAGCAGGTTAAAAACAGAAAAGTAATGATGAAATTATCTGGTGAAGTTTTCCTATTAGCAGATAAGTTAGAAACAATTAAAGAGAAGAGCTCCCAGATACTGTCCCAAACATTTTAAAACTTATTCCAATTATACCAAACAAGTCAAAGCCAAAATGCAGCAAATTTGAAAATTGTCACGAAAATTTAAACAACATAATTTTTAAGTGAAAATGATCTTGAGAAAAAGAATACTCCCAAGCACCCTATTATGATTTAATCATACTTGTTGTAGGGATGTTATACTGAACTAAACTGACTTTCTCAATTGTTTGAGTAACATTTGCTACGTTGAACTTATTGTTGCACTATAGCAGGTAATCCTTTTTTATTTTTAAAATTTTTTAGATGAGTCATGAGGTATCCAATACACCTGTATAGGTCGATCTCCACTTGAAATAACTCAAAAAAAAATTAAAAAATAAAAAATTGCTGTTAGACATAGCCCATTAAAGATATTTTTATCTCTTTATTGAGGCTCTTTTTTATTATTTAAATTTTTTGTCTCGTCCGATTGGAGATCGACCTGTATGAATGTGTACTATACTTTAGGACCCGCCTAATTTTTTTTTTAAAATTTCTTTTTAACTCGTTGCACTGACCCAGGTCAATACAACAAATGTCACTACAATTGTTTTCTTAACATGGAGTGGCCCGGTTGGGCACCAGGGGCCACGGTGCCATGAGATGGTACGGTGCGAGCGTCCATCAGCTTGGCCAAGGCGGCCCCAATAACAGCCCACTAACGAAAGTGGTCGAAGTGGCATAGAAAGTAGATTGGACTCTTACTTTTTTGCAAAGATGATTGGTTTATTAAAGAGAAAGACTTTCTACAACGTTTGTTCATGCAAACCTACGTGATTACAATGTCCCGTGGGTAGTCATCCAGTCATCTTTTATCAGATGAGTAGTAAGCATCATGTATTTTTTGTTTTCTTTAATTACAAGCTGAGGGAAAGTACACGGGTATTTTGTATCATTTTATTTGTTTATCCATATACTTTTTTCATGGTGTATCTTATGAATATTACTTATTGCACTGCAGGTAGTGCAGTGTAAATTTTTATATTAATTTTTTATTTTTAAAAATTTTTCAGGTCAGTCTTATCATCTCCGACACGTCCGTACAATCTGATCACTGATGAGACGACCCAATAAAATCTAAAAAATAAAAAATAAGACTAATGAACAGTTTGATTTTTCATCTTTCAGATTTTTTTGAATCGTCCGATCAGCGAATGAATTGTACGGACATGATGGGGCCGACCTAAAAAAATTCAAAAAAAAAAAAAATTTACTACTGTTGTAGCCATCCGATCAACCCAGATGAGATAGCTGCCCGCTCACACTGCAGCATGTACTCACATCTTATATATTCCAGGCTCAGAATTGTTACATTTTGACTTGATGGGTCTCATTAAATTCACGTAAAACAATTGTACGCCCGTATAGAAGTATGACACTCAGCAAGAATTGGGCAAGAGACCTCGGATATTCATTAGCATTGGAGAAATCTTCCTCTTCATTGGATGCGCAATAGAGGCCATCTTTGTTACTTTTAGGAATTTTATGGATCTCTAATTACCTTTTCAGTTAAACTTCATAAATTTTATTAAAATGATATAATATTTAATTTTCTATATCTTATAGGCAAGTAGGAAGTTTATGAATACTAGTTGGCAAGATGTTAAAGACAGTCTTTATAAAATGTTATTTTGAATTGTAAAAGTATTTATAATTTTCTAGAAAGGATAGGGTAGACGATATAGGCTTAATCTTTAATTATGTGTCTCTGATAATTTTCGAGGATAAGAATAAGGATGTGTAAAGATGCATATAAGGATGTCACGTTTGTTAAAAGATTAAAAAAAATATATAAAGTTTTTATCTAACTTGATAACTGTTCTTTGACATTCTTAAGTAGGAAGGGAGAGGTGGAAGTGATAAGACCCTCAGGGCAGATGGTCAGCTTGGTGCACTGGGGATGATATATCTACAGAAAAAGAACTAGGGCATTAGAATGGCAAATGGAAGGGACTAGCAGTCAAGTTGACGAGGTATGGCTAGTTGATGTTCGTGGAGAGTTTGAGGATTGACAGTAAGGGCTGATGATATAAAAATTTAGTTCAGATGGTCCTCAAGTTCAATTATTTTTTTGACCAAAGAAAATGTACTTAATATTTCCTGTCTGATCTTTATCATCAGATTGAAATGTCGAGAGGACATTGCAGCAAGTGCTACCTGTAGATGAAATAGCCAAAATATTAGGGCCCAACATTAACCTAAGCTTGGCTCATTGCTCGGCTTGTATGGCTCAATCTGATTTCTTTTGAGCTAGGTTCTGATTTGTGGATCCTACAAGCCAGTTTAATCTTATTGATAGTTGAGTAATATTTGCAGCACGCGAGGGTGCTGCTGCAATGTCTTGTATGCACCGTCCAATCAATTTGATCGAATGACATTGTTAAAAATGTAATTTTTTTCGGACACTGCACGTGGCACATTGCACCTTGCATGTGGCAAGCATTTCTCTTGATTGTTCTACGTGCAATGTTGCATTTGAAATCCAATGCTCAATCAAATCTGATGAGGCTCTTGGCTCTTGTTTCCTCACAATCTTAGAACACCCACACAACTTGTGAAACAAGACCCATTATGACACAATGCACTCTCCATTAACATACACGACTCTCGTGATTCATGTAATATTTTGTCATAAGAATCTGTGGCACTTCCTTCTTGTGTGGGTACAAGACTTGGATAACATCCTATCTCAATTATACAGGTTAACACCCCCCATGTGGGGAAGGGAAACCGGTTGACCCGGGTGCCCGCAAAAGTGGTAACACTTCTTGGATCAGTGTCACCGATCTTTGAACCCAAGAACGTGGCCCAGAATGGACGCTTGAGAAACGCAACAAAGAGAGAGCAAAGGTCACTCCATGACATGGGTTTCTTGGTTAGGGGTCCTCCCATCTATGGGAAGTAGTCTAAAGGTTTCACTAAAGTTTTGTCCAGTTAAACAAATAGAAAAGATGAATAGAAAAGGCAAAATAGAGAGATATATCATAAAGGAGTAATACTTGCTGCAATATCCCTGCATTGCAAGGGCTAGCAGCAGTCTGATCCAATTGGATCGGATGGTTGCTGTGCAACTCGTCTGGGTGCGAGGCGGGGAGTCGACTTTTCATCTTTTTTATTTTTATTTGAATTTTTTTAAAAAAATTAAAACATCCAATCAAAAATCGGATGATACAGTCAGGTCGCATAGGTCGGTCCCAACCCGATTGTATAATTTTTTTCAAAAAAGAAAAGTTTTTATTTTTATACCTAAATCAAGATTTGTACCAATTTCTTTTTCAAAAAAAATATACACTCGGGTCAAGGCCAACCCGAACAACCAAGATGTATTGTTTGATCTTTTATTGAACGTTCTAAAAAAAATTAGAAAAATGAAAAAAAATGAAAATTTGACTCCCCCCATCCAGAGGGTTGCACAACAACTATCCAATCCGCCTCTACATTGCAATCCACGTGAATTACAATGCAAAAATATTGCAACAAGTATTACTTATTAGAAGGACTCTCTTTTTAGAGTTTGGTGAGAGCATGCATGTGGTGAGCCCCACCTTGGGCCTTGGCCTATTCAACACATGGCTTGTGGATGCTAATGTCGACAAGAGCTTCTAGTCTAATTTACATACATGTGGCCTATTTTTTTTAAGTGTACTTGTGAACATATCCATTTCTAATGCACAAGCCTACGTTCTCTTTGTGAATTAATTTGTGCACATGTTCTATTGCAATCTAGAGTCTCCTTAACCAACTTCATTTGGAAATAGATTTAAGCATAGATATTAATGATAAAACCATCCAAGGACGTTAGATCTATGTATATTATGTGGTCCTAGCTAAAAGACTGGTATTGTTTGCAATAACTATAGCTTCTTCCCATTAAATGACCTTTTATAATGAATGTTTTACAATTATGCTTTTGAAACTGTACTGTGGAGGGAGAAAGTGGACCAACAATTATTTTTTTTTGCAAATTATCTGCAGTTTCAAACCATCAGTTGGTATCCATCGGTGATCAGGCCACGACTGCCATTAATTCTACTTTCATATGTTGTGAAAGTCTTAATTCGGCCTTCGACGAATATTATGGATAGAATTCGAGTCATCAAAAATTGTAGATGACACATCCACGTAGGAAGATTCGATATAAAGTGTGAGAATATAGCATATTATTTTCTTATTATTCTTCTGATTCTTTGGTGCTCTTGATATATATTTAGATTTTAAATACGGAGGTTGTCTAACTCAATTTTCTCTAATTTCTGTTTTCAACCTAAAATCATGGGCCATGGTACATCAAGGCTCAAAAGCTCTAAAATCTATAATCTTGACACCGAAAAGGGTTAATTTTATATTAATTATTCTTGTATATTAAATTTTAAAAGGTGTCCTATTTATTTACATGTTATGATACGTATTTTTATAAAATGATATACCCATCAATTATACTATTTTAGTTGTATATATAAAATATTTTTGTGTATCAAATATATCATCGCTATAGTAATTTTAAAATATTATAGTATTTTTAAATTTGACATACAAGAGTAATTAATATCAAACAATTAGAAAAAATTAAGGTACCATCCACTTTGACCACACATTAGGTTTCTAATACTTGTCCCCTCCTAGGAAAAGGTACGCACGCAATGCGTACGATTGCACAAACCGATCTGCGTCCCGCGTGGCAAAATCGGAATGGATAGACGCACTACGCACACCCGCCGCGCTTTATACGTGACCCACTTCGGTGCGTAGCCCCCACCAGCTCTCAAGTGTGCAAACATCTGGGTCAGACTCCCACGTTGGCGGGCCCCACCAACTCTCCCTTCCCTCACTCTCACCCCCTCTCCGGTCCCTCCCTCCTTCTCTTCTCCGGCGGGCCCTCCCCCTCCTCCTCCGCCCCCATCCGTCTCCTCCGCCGCCCCCAACAAAACCCTTTTCCGCACCACCGCCACCACCACTTCAGAGGAGAGGAAGAGAAAGAAGGTCTCCCCTCCCGCGCCCCCCCTCTGGTCGCCATTTTTATTTATGAGTCGGAGGGGGAGGCGGAGGAGGCGGCGAGGTGGCGGTGGCAGCAGCACGACGGGATGGGCGGGGTGACGTCGTCTATCGCCTCCAAGTTCGCCTTCTTCCCCCCCACCCCGCCCTCCTACACCGTGGTCGCCGACGAGCGCACCGGCCGGCTCTCCCTCCCGGAGATCTCGGCCTCGCTGGCGGCGCTCTCTGCGGGATCCCGGCGGCGGGTGGGCGAGGTGGACGTGCTGCGCCTGCGGACGCGCCGGGGGAACGAGATCGTGGCGCTGTACGTGAGGACCCTGGCGAGGCCGTCGGGCGGGGGCGCCCCCATCACGCTGCTCTACTCGCATGGGAACGCGGCGGACATCGGCCAGCTGCTGGAGCTCTTCCTCGAGCTGAGCATCCACCTCCGCGTCAACATCATAGGGTGCGTGCATTGGATTGCGTGGGACTCTATTTGCCTTCGTTTTTCCGGATTGATTTCGTTGTTTTGTGGTTTTTGATCCGGAGGGAAGTGGGCTGCCTTGATGCGGACTGCTTGTCTTTGCGTCTTGGTTCTAAATTGGTGCTTCCTTGTGTTTTCATTCAATTCCATCGTTTACTGGCTACCTAGTTGGCGAAATGACTCGGTATTTCTGAGGCATCGTGTTTTGTATGATTCTGGTGCTTCGGAATAAGCTTCGGGAGCCTGTTGATGTTTGGGAATAGATGGAGTGGCGAGGGCAGCTGGGGCCAATGTTGTCGAGACAGACTTGGGGAAAATTGGCCGGAGGAAAGAAAAATCTCAAGTCTGGAAAAGTCAACAATTTCCTGAAAAATCATTACAGGATTGTTAAGTTTTAATGTGTAACGATTAACTTTAAATACTAGTATAAATGTGTCAAATGTATAACATGAAAACTAATTGAATTTTTTAAAGAAGCATGATTTTAGAAATTACGAGTATGCGTTCGAACTGCAAATATCTCATGTTGCTCTTGGCTTTACCATGATTGTAACGATCTTTCAAAAAGTCCTGATTTATCTGTAAAGAATACATCACAATGCAAAAAGTGTGGATGAATCATAACTTCTTAGATCATAGATTTTGCGGCACTGACTGCACAAGGATGTCATGTTTATTTGAGAAATTGGTGTTTAAGATCTAAGGACTGGATTTTAGGGGCTGAAAGATCTGAGATTTGGGCATCTACATCCATTCTCTCTAAATGCGGTTATGGTATTTCTAGACTCTTGTCCTCTAGAGAAACATATAAGTCGCTCATAGAATTCTTGTACCACTAATCCACCACTGACTTCAGCGAACTTGTTATGGTCTAACAGGGATTTTTTTGGGAAACTTTAGTGCTTGGCTGCTAACCTTATGCCAACTACTAGAAGTAACCATATAACCAAGTGCAAAAATTAAGGCGAAGGATACCTACAGATGATTGGCTTGTTTGGTTCCTTTAGATGATTGGAATTTAGAACAAGCTGTCCAATTTGAGATGAAGAGGAGTCAACAAATTGCCACTTTTTCGTTGCTCCTTCCTCAGTCCATATGGTGGGATCTGTTTCAGAAGATACAGTTTAGATGGCCCGCACCTACAAGCTTTGAGAGGCTGATTTAATGATGGGCAAGAGGATGGGCCAAGGAAGGGGACAAGAAGATTTGGTCTCTAATTTTGTATGCCACACTATGCGCTCTTTTATTGGACATTGTGCATATAGAAGGATACCAGCTTGGTACAGTGGAATTTGCTTCTGGGGAAATATATGTCATTGTGAAAGAGGAGGCAAAGAAAGCCTTCTAGGTGTACCTTCAAAGACAAACAAAGAGAACAAAGGGAACCTTATGGGAGCTTGATCCCACTGAAGCGTCCAAAACATTGTACAGGAACAAGCGGCTTTCAATTGGCTTTCAAAGTTCAAACCATTGTCCACAGAAAACGGTTTGAAAGGTTAATAACTTTGAGGATGCTTTTTATGCAAATAGTACCTGTCAATTATATATGAACAATGACTTCATTTCAGGGTTGGTTAGAGACATTGACACCCTTTGTAATAATCATAGGGCTGTACTGCAGACCTTTACTTTTGCAGTTCTGAGATTTGTTTATATAAAGTGAACAGGAACTCTGAAGGCTCTTATGTTCCAGATAAAGGTTTATAATGAACCTGTGATATCGAGATAGAGATATCTGTGGTCCTTCCTAGTACAGTCGTTTTCTTTGTCTCCTCTAGGGTGCTTTATTTTGCTCGAGAATGATAAATACGCCTTCTGAACTCTTCAGACTAATCATAGAGCTAATGTAGGCCATTATTAAATAGCCAGAATTTGTGGACATGTAAATCCACTCTACAAAGTGATTGTACATTAGATTCCCAGTGCCATTGCATACCTTCTAGATTTCATTTTCATGGCACCACAAGTGACTTAATGTGCATGAACATCCTAGTGAAAGTAGTATGTTACTATTGTTACATTAAAGAAAAAGAAAACATAGCAAAGGAACTCAGTTTGATCAACATTAGAAAAGGTGCATTAATGTATGCTCTAAACCCACTAATTTCTTATTTGTTGGAAGAAAAAGCGGGATATTCCATCATTTTTACTAAATAAAAAAAACAAAGGGAGGTGATGCTGTTGTAAATGTACAAGCTAGATTCATCATGCAGTACACAACGTGACTCAAAATTATAAAGTAAAACTGGAAACCACAAAAAGAAATGCTGAAGAAGAAAATGTGCCATCTATAGATCTGAGTGCTCCTACGATGTATGGTCGTCAACTGTCCTAAAGTGACATTTATCAGCACATAAGGAACAAAGAAAATTAAGATGCGGATCCATGTGGTGAAGGAATAAGGGAATCTTGGGCTGCATATGTACATGAAATCCTAAACGGGGAAGTGGGTCCAAATGTGGACCTCTTAAATTAATTTCCATTCATATCTGTACTTTCCTGCATGAAGCATCCAAATCCCATGAAAACCTTAATTTCCAGTCCGTTTCGTGAGCTTGCCATTGGGACTGTAAACTCTGGCTGAAGTCATCATCATCATCATTAAAGCCTTATCCCATCTATTTGGGGTCGGTACATGCATCTTATCCCGCCATCTTAATCTATCAAATGTCAAACTTGAGCAAACACGTAGCAATGGTATGTCCTTTCTAACTACATCTAACCATCTCATCTTAGGTCTTCTTCGATTGATGTCTTCTACCTTCCTCCACACTAATTCTATCACACCTCTTAACTTGTGCTAAACTTGGGTGACGATGTACATGATCAAACCACCGCAACCTATTCTCCCGAAGCTTAACGTCAATAGGAGCTACACCTAAGTCATTACGTATGTATTCATTCCTAATTTTATCTTTTTTAGTCTTACCATACGTCCACCTTAACATCCTCAGCTCAGCAACACATAATTTTTGCACATGATCTTTTCTCGCAGCCCAACACTCGGAACGATATAACATAACAGGTCTCACAGCTGTCCTATAAAACTTAGCATCTGATTACTTGAATTCCCGTATCATCCTTGGCATATTACTTGAATTCACAACTCCAATGTAAAGCCCCGGAGGTGTCTGTCTTGGATGATTAAGTGTAGAATTTAAAAATCTTTTGAACTTTCCAACCCTCCAATTCTAACTACCATTTGCATCACGTTGCATCTGATTTGCTCATGGCAATCAGGTGTCAAAAGCTGTAATCATGTTTGGTCTGTCCTCAATGTTACAGGCAAAGTTGAAGCATTGACACAGCAGTACTTGAGAATCAGGTTTTGGGAGGGTAGAGATGATCATAAAAAATGTTTCTTCTGATGCTAAGTGCTTACAGAGTAACTTCTTGCCAGAAAGTTGCAGTCAAGCAATATTTCTGAAAGCCAATCCATGGACTGCTCAAATGCATATGATTTTAGCAGTCTGTTTCTTGAGCCTCCACCATCACACCCAACCCATGTCGGAACACCACGAGAAAAACAAAATGAAATTTTAGAACACAGTGTTGCACTTATCATATTATGTGTTTGTTCAAAAAAAATCTGAAAAATCTGTACGCGCAATCCAAACTGCTCAGATCTAAATGCCGCAGCAATGGCGTCCAGATCTTTCAGTTGCCTCTGATGATGATCTAGTTGCTTCTGCTTCATCTGTTGTCTCCACCATGACTTTCCTAGTGCTGCCTCATGCAAGATGGCAGTGCCAATCTTCCCTCTCCCCCTTTGGCTTGCCCCTCACTGGCTCACCTATGCACAAAAGAGGAACATGGACTGAGGGAAGGGCGTTTGCAGATTCTGATGGTCTTAACGTGGGTGAATGACAGAATGGACTGAAGATTAAGAGAAAAAGATGTCTATGGAGTATGTACTAAGTTTTATAATTTTTTGTCAATGGACTTGAAATTAATGAAAGTCATAATCTGGTTTGTTTATGAATTTTCCCAATCCTAAAAGTCATATACTGCCCCATTTGACCCCTGTATCCCTTCTTGACCTTCATCACATGGATCAGTGATTCCTTATTATAATCAAGAAGAAGAGGTCGGTGGTGATGGTGGAGGTGTCGTCAACTCGTCAGGGGTGACATGAGGGTTTAGGTGAGAGTGGTGCTTTGAAAGGGAAGGGGAGGCAGAATGGAGCTTGGTTTTTTCTTCTCTTTTGTGTGTGTGTATGTGTGTTTTTTTTTTTTTTTTTTTTTGTATGTGTTGATCTGTCACACCCCGTATAAGAAGATGTCGAATAGACTAAATCAGTAGACTACCATCAACACCGACTAGCCATTTTTCGCAACTCGAGTTGAAAAGAACTCCTAAGTTAAGCGTGCTCGGTTGAGAGAAATTTCAAGATAGGTGATCTTCCTGGGAAGTCTACTAACTAGCACAATTGTTGGGCCAGTTAACTGATTGAGTCGTTATAAATGGTATCAAAGCCTGACACTAACCAAAAGTGTGAGAGCTAAGTGCTACATAGGACAAAGTGCTACACCATGGAAGTCATTTCTTGAACCCATATGGGACAAAATGCTACATGGTGGGAGCCGCCTCTTGAACCTGCATGGGCCACCTCTAGAATCCTGCCTACATAGTGATATAGCGACGAGGACGTCGCCTTCCTAAGGGGGGTAGATTGTAGCACCCCGTATAAGAAGATGTTAAATAGACTAAATACGTAGACTACCAACAACACCGGCTAGTCATTTTTTGGAGTTTGAGTTGGAAAGAACTCCGAAGTTAAACGTGCTTAGTTGGGAGAAGTCCCGGATAGGTAACCTTCCTGGGAAGTCTAACAATTAGTACAATTGTTGGGCTAGTTAGCTGATTGGTTCATTACAAAATGGTTTCGGAGCCTGACACCAGTCGGAAGTGTGGGAGCTAAGTGCCACATAGGGCAAAATGCTACACTATGGGAGTCACATTTTGAACCCATATGCGACAAAGTGCTACATAGTGAGAGCCACCTCTTGAACCTGTATGAGCTACCTCTAGAATCCTACCTGCCTGGTGATCTGTAATAATTGTAATATAGCGACAAGGACGTCGCCTATCTATGGGGGTAAATTGTCACATCCCGTATAAGAGGATGTTAAATAGACTAAATCAGTAGACTACCATCAACACCGGCTAGCCATTTTTCGGAGTTCGAGAGTACTTGATTGGGAGAAATCTCAGGATGGGTGACCTTTCTGGAAAGTCTACCAACTAGCACATTGTTGGGCCAATTAACTGATTGGGTCGTTACAAATATTGTAACACCCCGTATAAGAAGATGTTAAATAGACTAAATCAGTAGACTACCAACAATATGGGCTAGCCATTTTTCAGAATTCGAATTAGAAAGAACTCCGAAGTTAAGCGTGCTTGGTTGGGAAAAGTCCCGGATAGGTGACCTTCCTAGGAAGTCTACCAATTAGTATAGCTGTTGGGCTAATTAACTGATTGGATTATTACAAAATGGTATCAGAGTCTGACACCAGTCGAAAGTGTGAGAGTTAGGTACCACATAGGGCAAGGTGCTATACTATGGGAGTCACCTCTTGAACCCATATGGGACAAAGTGCTACATAATGGGAGCCATCTTTTGAACCTGTAGGGACCACCTCTAGAATCCTACCTGTCTGGTGATCTGGAATAATTGTGATATAGCAACGAGGACGTCACCTATCTAAGGAGGGTAGATTGTAACACTCTGTATAAGAAGATGTTAAATAAACTACATCAATAGACTACTAACAACACCGGCTAGTCATTTTTCGGAACTCGAATTGGAAATAACTCCGAAGTTAAGCGTGCTTGGTTGGGAGAAATCCTAGGATGGGTGATCTTCCTGATAAGTCTACCAATTAGGACAATTGTTGGGCCAGTTAGCTGATTGGGTCGTTACATGATCTCATATTAGGAAAGGACCTATCCTATCCAATATGATTCGACATGATCCCCCCAAGAACCACGGAGTAAGGGTGTAGAATTGGATTGGATTAGGCAAAACTCGATTGGAGCGGTCGATCCAATCCGATTGGATCCAATTCTGCACACCTAGTTCCAATGAATTGATAGTTGGATGTTGGAAAGATGTACCCTGGCTATTTTCGGTTTTGATTCCAGTTCCACCAACCGTGTCATTTCCTTCACCAAAGCCAAAGCCTAAATGATTCATGAATCTTCTCATAGCATCTCATCTATTACCCTTGCCTACATGACCTTTTATGTTTCCTCCAACAAAAGATCCTCTCCCAATTAGGAATATCTTGGATCACCCTATAGCAATTATCCCAAATTTCTTTACTCCTTTCTAGTCCCATTTGTCGTGCATACTGATTACATTTAAAATATCTTCATCTAGCATAAGTTTAACTAGTATTGGTCTATCTCCCTCCCTTGAAATCTATAACTTTGCCTTTTAAATATCTATAGTAATACCTATGCCATTTCTATTGTTGCTTTTGCATGCATATCGTAACTTATATTCATTGATCTTTTTTTACTTAAATTCCTTCCAACTTATTTCTTGCAAACAAGCTATGTTGACACTCCATGGTTCCTATGGTCCATGTAGCTAAAAAAGATTTTATTCTTGTGGACTACCTTTTCTACCTATATTTGTTTAACACATGAGAACATGCTTGCCTATTTGTCATTACAATTGGGTGTCATTGCAACATGTTGTTTTGGAGCGTCGCTCTAGCTAATCATTGCTCACATGTCAATACATCTAGGGGTCGATGTTTCCTTTTTGAAGAGATCTTGCCAAGGGGACATCAATGGATGAAAAATATAGTTGATATGGTGGACAATTTTAGGGTATGTGGGATAAAACAGTGGTACTAAGAACTGCCTGAACCAGATCGGAACTGACCAGAAGTAGCCAGGTTCCAATAGGGTATAAATGGCTAGAACCAACCAAAAATCAGCCTATTTAATCTTGAGCCAACTATCCACTACAACCCTTCTCTTCCACTTTTGGATGTAAACATTCAGTACTAAGTCCACGTTTTAGAGCTAAATTGTCTCTAGGGTTAACTTTACAATCTTTATATATGCAAAGGTCTATTTTCTTGCAAGAAAATAGTCTTTTTACTTCTATGTTCCTTATTATAAGTTACAAAGTGATGATTTTTCTTTTTGAAGTATTTTGCACTTTTGCAATCAATAAATCATAGGTAACCGCAATTTACATATACTAAAAGGTCAGGGGTTTACATTCATATATGATTTGCTTCTTTTTCTGTTGCCGGGAGTTGCCAAAAGCCCTTTATTTTGTGCTTCAGATTGTCTCTTCGAAGGCCAAATGAAACAAAGGATATAGAAATCAGAAGAAAAATAAACATAATGCAGAATAAAATGGCTATTTGTATAAAGAAAAAGTGACTAAAGAAATCTTACAGGAATCTAACAGTAAAGAGAGTTTGGCAAAGAGATTTCAGAGCGGAGTAATGAAGTCCAAAAGGCTATTAAAAAAAAGCGAGGATACTTTAACGTAGGAAGTCATGTTACGAGCGAGATCATTGTTCTTTCTCTGTAGTGGAGGCTTGGGGTACGGTGGCCAATTGACCTCATTTCATTTGAAAATTGAAAAAGAATGTTAAAATAGAAAAATGTTAAAACACAACTCTATCAGGGCAACAGATGTGATCTAGGCAGCACATATGCATCTACAACTCTCGCAACCTTTATCTCACAAACCATCCATCTACAACTCTCTCATAGTTCTTGGTGCATAATAAAGATGTGTGTTGAACCCTTTTTTATGGAGGGTACAAAAGCAAAAAAAATGACGGAGGGGCAAGAAAAGAAATTAAGAAAGCTCCATTAAAGGCCTTTAATGAAGCCATAAAGAGAGGGAGGAAGGAAGGCTTCACCCCCCCACTGGTTTCCATTGGAACCCCCCACTGGTGAGGGGTCCTGCCCCCATTAAAGTAACCACCGGTGGGGTCTTGCCCCCCATTAAATAAAGAGAAAATCCCCCAACCGGTTGGGGGGGAGGGTCCTCCTTCCATTTAATGTAGAAAAAGAAGGAGAGAGAGATAGTTAAATGGCTTTTTATGGCTTTTATTTAATGAGGTTAATGCCCATTTTGGCTCCCCATATTAGTGGAGTCTCCACTAAAAGGGTGATTAATAGCCAATCATTGGCCTAATTACTGGAAGACTTTTTTCTCATTTGATTAAAAGAAGGAGAAAATAAATGAGGCCTTCCTCATTTAATGGAGCCAAAAAGGAGAAAAAAGAAAAAGGGAGAGAGGGGAAGGGGGTGGCCACTGGTTGTTTGAACCGTGGCACCCCCCCACTAGCTCCGTGGCCAATGGGGGGTGCCAATGGTGGCAACAGTGGGGGTACCCTCCGGTCCCCCCCATCTCTCTTGGCTCCCTCTCACTTTCTAAATTTAACGGCGGCACCGCCCACCGATTGGGCTTCCTATGCCCTATAAATACCCCCCAAGGGGGAAGATGAAGGCATGCCCACTGGCCTATAGCTCCTAAAGGAAACTCTATTGGTTTGAAGATACAAACTTTGTGCTCTATGCAAGTTCAAGCGTAGAGGATCTACATGAGGCTCTTTTATGTTTTCTTTTTAAGGTTTTCTTGAGGAAAAATTCTGCCGAAGTTTTGTCATAATCCGACAATATATAAATTTAAATTATGTTGGAATTTCGTTGTAGCCTTACAAAATATAAACATGTACTTTGTCGAATTTTAAATAAAGACATTATAATTAATCATACATCTAATTAAGTATACATCTAATTAATCGTACACTAAATTAATCATGCACTTAATGACCTAAATGCCCTTGGCTTATCTCCTAAACTTACATGAGCCTTAAAACGTACTTAAGTTTAATCCAACACCTAACAAAACCTAATACACTTATACTCAACATGTTTAAAGACATGAACATGACTATAATCCCTAATAACCCATATTTATTATGTTTAAAACGTATAAAACATCATTATAACCCTTAATAACTCATTTAATTATAGAATTAATCCTAAGTGACTAAAATATCCATTCCTAAAAAGATCAATAAAATCAGAGAAAAATCCTAAAAAAATGTAAAAAAGCTCACAACATATCTTAAATACCCTAATTCTCAACTCAACTCAACTAAGCTTTAATCCCAAATAATTGGGATCGGCTATATAGATTCTATGTCTCCACTCTAAATGATTTTGGGCTACCTCTTCTAAAAGGTTTAAAGTCTCCAAATCATATTATACTATCCTCTTCCAAGTTAATCTAGGTCTACCCCTTCCTTTCTTCTCGTCTTCTATTTTAATATGCTCTAGTTTTCTAACTAGAGCCTCCCTAGGTCTACACCGAACATGCTCAAACCATCTAATCTCCCTTCTCTCAATTTGTCCTCAATTTATACCACTCTCACATTTTCTCTAATATACTCATTACGAATTTTATCTAGCCTAGTATGTCCGCACATCCACTTTAACATTCTTATCTCGACAACACTCATCTTGGAGACATGTTGCCCCTTCATCGTTCAACACTCGCTAGCATATAACATTGTAGGTCTTATCGTCATACGGTAGAATTTTTCTTTTAGCTTTGTTGGGATCTTGCGATCACACAAGATTCCCATGGCAAGTCTCTACTTCACCCATCTTGCTTTAATCATATGGCTAACATCCTCATCGCACCCTCTATCTTCTTAGAGGATCAAATCAAGATATTTGAAATGGGTGCTTTGGGATATTGACATCCCATCCAAATTAACTCCCTCCTCTTTGCCCATTCGACCTTTATTAAACTAACAATGTATGTATTATATCTTAGTTCTACTTAACCTAAAATCCTTAGACTCTAAAGTGCTCTTCTAAAGTAATAGTTTTCTATTAACTCCCTTTTGCATCTCATCTATCAAGACAATATCATCCGCAAACATCATACACTACGGAATGTCCTCTTATATATTATTTGTTAAATCATCTATAATTAATGTAAAAAGATAAGGGCTCACTGCTGATCCTTGATGCACTCTAACTGAAATAGGAAAATCTCTTGTTTTTCCTCCAACTGTGTGGATACTAGTAGTTGCTCCTTCACACATATCTTGAATACTTGT
The DNA here is from genome assembly GCA_030544215.1 of Zantedeschia hybrid cultivar. Taxonomy (NCBI): domain Eukaryota; kingdom Viridiplantae; phylum Streptophyta; class Magnoliopsida; order Alismatales; family Araceae; genus Zantedeschia; species Zantedeschia hybrid cultivar. Next base: position 55,204,630 of record JARZZO010000004.1, read on the forward strand.
ATGTACCTAGTAGATACTCTCTTGTACTCCAACACCCACTATAAGACATCTCTTGGAACTCTATCATAGGCCTTCACCAATTCGATGAACACCATATGTAGTTCTTTCTTCATATCTCTATATTTTTCTATTAAGCTCCTAATGAGAAGATAGCTTCTTGGTTGATCGACCCGGCATAAAGTCGAATTATTTGGCCGAGATAGTTGTGTCACAACGTAAACGATATTCCACAACTCTCTCCTACAACTTCATAGTATGACTCGTGAGCTTAATTCCTCTATAATTTGAGCAGTTTTGGATATCTTTTTTGTTTTTTAAAATAAGTACAAGAGTGTTTTTCCTCCATTCATCTGACATTTTCTTAGAGATTAGGATCTTATTAAACAGTCGGGTCAACCATTCCACTCCTACATCTTCTAAACATTTTCACAGTTCAATAGGAATTCCATCAGGGCCACAAGCTTTACCTATTTTCATTCTCTTCAATACTTCATTGACTTTTGAAAATCTAATCCTCCTAGTATAGTTTACATTATGCTTTGTTGTACATTCTATGTCTACTATATTTTCACTATGATTATCATTAAAAAGATTATCAAAGTAGCTTCTCCACCTTTCTCTGATGTCCTCATCTTTCATCAAAACCTTTCCTTCACTATCCTTGATGCCCTTAACTTGATTAAGATCCCGACATCTTTTCTCTCTCATCCTTGTCAGTTTATAAATATATTTTTTTCTTTCTTTGGTGCTAAGTTTCTCATATATCATTTCAAAGGCCTGAGCTCTTGCCCGACTAACGGCCTTTTTTGCTTCCTATTTTGCTATCTTGTATTGTTCATAAGCCTCATTATTATCACACTTTGGCAATCTTTTATACAATTTTTTTTTTACTCTTCATCGCCTTTTTTACCTCCTCAGTCCACCACCACCTCTCCTTAGTAAGTGGGCCATATCCTTTTGACTCTCCGAACGCTTCTCCTGCTACTTCTCTAATCTTTGAGGCCATGTCTATCCATATAGTATTGGCCTCTAAATATGACTTCCAATCAACCATATTGAGAAGTTCATTTTTAAACATTACTTCATTCTTTTTAATTTCCACCACCTTGTTTTAGCAATAGTCTTCCTTCTAAACGTACCCGACCACCTATTGATCTCAATATCTAAGACTATTAACCTACGTTGACTTGTTAAGGCCTTTCCAGGGATAATTTTGCAATCTTTGCATAAAGCGCGATTTGTCTTCTTTGTGAGAAGGAAATCAATTTGACTTCTATTTTGTCTACTTTTAAAGGTCACTAAATGAGATTCTCTTTTTATAAAGTGGGTATTTGCTGGTATAAGATTGTAGGCCATAGCAAAATCGAAGATGCTTTTTCTCTCCTCATTTTTGGTCCTAAAGTCAAAACCTCCATTAACCTTCTCATAATCTTGACGTTCACTTTCTACGTGCACATTAAGGTCCCCACTAATAAAGATATTCTCTTCATTTAGTATGTTCTACATAAGGTCATCCATATCTTCCCAAAATCACCGTTTACTCTCACTATCTAATCCAACTTGTGGAGTATAGACACTAACTACACTGATTGTATCTCCTTCTATAATTAATTGTACTAGGATTCCTATCTCCTACTCTCCTCACTGCTACCACTGCATCATTCAAAGTCTTATCAATAATAATACCTACTACATTCTTATTTCTCTTCTTTCCCATATACCACAATTTGTAGCATGTATTTCCCACTTCTTTATTTTTCTCTCTTACCCATCTAGTCTCTTGAATGCAAGTAATATTGACTTTTCTTCTCTCCATAGTATCAACAAGTTCCATCAACTTTTCTATAAGAGATCCGATATTCCAAATACCTACTCTGATCCTCCTCTCAACCCGCACTTTCCTAGAATTCTTTATGTAGTAACATCTATTATTCACTAAGTTTGTCTTGTATCATATTCTATGTCTGGTTCGATGGACTAGTTTATTTATTCGCACCCGTCCATGATATGGGAACCCTTGCTCATTTAACATTACATCCGGGCCCCGATGTAACGCATTGCTTGCAGGAAACGCCGTCCACTGACTCCACCCTTGCCTATTTCTCACTACACTCAGGCTCTGGTGCAACGTGTTGTAAGTAGAGGACGGCCCAATGTTAATTTTGATTAAATCTATATCATGAGATGTGATAAGATTTTTACGTTGGCTGTCACCTACCGCAACCCTCCTCTTTTATCCGGACTTAGGACCGGCTAAGCACGAGGGGCTTATACTTAGGCGGAGTTCTCAAATATCCTAATCAAGGTCAAAATTACTAAAATACCCCTACTACACTAAAAATCATTAAAAAATCATAGAGAATTATAAAAAATATTAAATCAGTTATAATATGCTAATAACCCTTAAAACCCATATTAATATAAAATTATCAAAATATCCCTATGACCTAAATATATTTAAAACAACTCAAAGATATCTTCGAAGGTTTTAAAACCTTCCTAAACCATTCAAACCCATCTCAGACACTAAAATGACCATAATGCCCCTATATCCTCCAACTTGGCATGATTACAAAAATAACCTTATAGGTTTAAAATACTCGGAATCAATCTAGATAACTCAGAACGTATCTTCATAGATTTATGATGGGTTGGGAGACTTTTAAAGTTTAAAATCTATCTCAAACTTGGGTGAGGCCAAGGGCTTAACTTAAAACGTGTCTTCATATGCATGTGGTGCATGTAGTAGTATTTTGTATGTTATAAGGGCATCAACGGATGGTTAATCAAGGGTTGTCGAGTAGTTGCTTGACATAATTAACACTAACCGAGGTCAGTGGAGAGAGGTCATATACTCAGATCTTCGCTTGATACGAACCCGGATTCCCTGAGGGCTAATCCCAAGCTCTTATAGTCTAAGAAATGAAATAAATAAAACCGACCTATATTTTTCCACCAACAAAAAAAAAAAACAAAAACAAATAACACCAACAAAATATTATAGGAGATATCTAGGCCCAGGTCCAAACAGTGTGGAATCTTGGAGCGGATGCAGCTGTCTGTTGAGAGAAGAAACTGTCATCCAGATGATGTGAAAAACATCCTTGTTCTCAGCGTCCAATACGCACACACCATACGTCATAACGGATAGGATGGAGGAAAAGTACATTCCAACTCTCTCCTTCCAATGACTCACCACTTTTGCATGCATTCTTACTTTGAATATATAAAGCACCCCTAAACTGTTTGCCAGATGGCAAGTTCTAATGCCCAAATAAACAAAGCAGTGCTTATATTATGTGAGCATAGGACTTGCAGAACACATTAGTCCCTGTTCACCTCCAAACTGACAAAAACTGGCAGCATCTGTAGGGCAGATACCACAGCACCTTATAGAGATTATTGAAAATGCATACTTTCCCCAAATTTAACTTTCCAACAACCATGGCACCCACCAAGTTGGTAGGTGATCTATGGTAAACATACCACTGATTCTTCTATCTCCAAGTTGTACAATCTATGGTAAACATACCACTGATTTATGGTAGACAGTTCTTTCTTACTGTCTTGTTTCTGCTTTTTAATTTTGTTTTCCTAATATATTAAATGCATCTGGATTCTATGTTTCAATTCGCTTTGGTAATTTGATGGTTCCACAATCCATCCATTAGAACAGTGATTTAAAAGTCAGCTGCCTAGGTGACTAGGGTGACCACCTAGGTGACTCGCAGCCCATTCCCGGCAAGGCAGAAACTGACTCATCCTCTTTTGTGAGATTTTAGTTGGATGTCTTCTTCTCTTGTCAACCTTTCTACACCCACCTATAACTCATATGTGGCCTCGTAAATTATCCGTTGTATAAATAAATCTCTTTCATGTTGCATGCCCATAGGGCCATGATAGAAGGTTCGTTTGTCTCCACCTACGACATGACTGTTTCATCTTCTTCGTCTTACCTACTGCAGCATCAGTGGGGACTGCAGCTACATGCAGACTTCGCTCCTCCATGAAAACTGCAACTGATAATACTCGTGGGGCTGCAGAGAGGATTGTTTCATGCTTGTAAAGTGGTACAGTAGCTTTCGTGTTTGACATTATATCATTCTTCAAGACATAGTTACTAACTTATAGCAAATTAAGATTTATAATTGAATCAGATTTGTTATGATGTTTATATTTAATATAAGATGTCTATCTTAATAGCATTATCAATCAGCAGAGGGCATATATAAGAAATTCAAAAAAGTCTGAAAAAATATCTGCCTCAGAATTGAGGCACCTGCCTCGCCACCTAGGTAGTAAGGGGGTTGGCCAACTCGCTCTGCTTAGGCATTTTTGGAACATTGCATTAAAAGAATGCCTGCCTTCTATAGAAGTATTTCTGGATCTGTGACTGCTTTAGAGTCAATTTGATTATTTGATTTCCTTTGTCATATCCCCTTTTATTCCTTCATTTAGTGCTGTGACTAGCATAAAACCTGTCCAACGTTATTTTCTCCTTTATTCCATCCCATTGTTTCAACTGGTCCTTTTTTTCTTACTCAAGCTTTATCAATGTCACAGTTATGATTACTCGGGCTACGGGCAATCTTCTGGGAAGGTACGTGCTTACAAACTTTGGTTAACACTGTTTCTTAAACTATAAGCTGTCTATGATCTAGAAAAGTTTCATTTAACTAAAACCATCATTTTTACCAGAGAACTTTTAGAAATTTGGACCTTTAAGGAAATTGCAACAATTTGACTGTATTCTATCCTTTTTTTGTTTTTTTGTTTTTTTTTTTGGGGGGGGGGGACGAAGCAGCCAACTGAAACTAATACATATGCGGACATTGAGGCAGTATTTAAATGCCTCATTGAACAATATGAAGTGAAGGAAGAGGACATCATTTTATATGGCCAGTCAGTTGGAAGTGGCCCAACACTTGAACTGGCCTCCCATCAACAAAATTTAAGAGCTGTTGTACTACATAGTCCGATTCTCTCCGGATTGAGGGTATTATACCCTGTCAAGCGTACATATTGGTTTGATATTTATAAGGTATGTTTGACTTGCATTTCTCATGTCCATTTAATGTCAAAAATCACAGCCTTCTGTGTCTTTTTAACAGAATATTGACAAAATTGGCTCTGTCAACTGTCCGGTTCTTGTCATTCATGTAAGTGCCTTGCCTTTCCTGTTTGGTTTGTTTATTTTCCTGTCTGATTTCTCATTGCTTTGCTAATTTTGAAGTACTTACTGATTTTTTTTTTCCTAAGTTATATTGTTCATCTTACTTGTTTCTCATTTTGAAATGCCAAAGGGACATGTACCCAAGTAGCCTATAGCTTCCAGTAAATGCGTTAATATTTTTGCTTGTAGCTGAGACCCTTTGTGTGTGCATCATTTGTCCAACTGCCCCGGAACATGCTACAGAAACAGTAGAGGTTGCACCGAGCCTGGTTTTTACAGTTTACAGTAATTGCTTCCAGCAAAATCATGGGAATCACTTCATGCCAGATTGCCGGTGAAGAAAATTGGAGACCTAGTGTATTGTAATAGAGCAAATATTTTCAGGTTTTATAATTGTTAGCTCGCCCATTTCTTAAAAGACAATGGGCAAGACTTTTATGGCATAGACACGGTAACTAGATGATGGAAAATAAAAGCTTCTGTTCCAAGATGCTCATTTTGAATATGTAAAGGAGAATGCATGGTATAATCCCTAGGGAGGGCATCACACATAGGACTTTGGGAATAGCCAATTTTGAGAGAACCTGTTGTCAGCCTTTAAAAGATGGTAATAGAAGGGAAGAACTCACATCAATATCACAATTTCAATTTAAACACGGGTTTGATTCACACTCCATACTTTGAGAAATATGTACAGCTGGAAAGGGAATAAACAGATTCGTTGTCTGAAGAAATGCATCAGAAACAGCAGATGTATATGTTGTAATCCATTCCCAATCTAGTGTTTTTTTTCAAGTATGTCAAATTGTAATCCATTCCCAATATTGAGGCAACAGGCCCAGTTCATAGAAGTTATTGATATCAAGAAGAATCTTCATTGTGTTATTGTGGACGATGTGCTTTTAGTTCATGTTTGTTGCCCAGCTATAAGACACCCTAGAGAGGGGTGAAAAGGGTGTTTAAGAATGCTTTGAAAATAAATTGGAAATTAGAAACTTGCCTGATGAAGAGTGGGGAGCGATGCATGTTTGTTGCCCAACTATGAGACACCCTAGGGAGGGTGAAAAGGGTGTTTAAAAATAACTTGGGAATTTAGAAACTTGCATGATGAAGAGGGGGGAGAGGTGAAGTGGGGCACTTACACCATCAGCCAATGCAAGCACATTTTTATAGTGAGGATCATCCTACAATGCGTGGAGGGGTGGAGCCGGAGGACGCTCTCGAGGGATCTCGTTGGTTGTCTCTGGAGTGAATAGGATCTCGTTGGGTCAGAGCCAGCCATGGCTGTCTCAGAAGGGGGAGGACAAGGCGGAAGCTTCTTCCTGCGGCAAGTGTTTATCGAGGAGCCATCACACAAGAGATTGCCGTGGGGTTGTGCGATGCTGGTGATACGGGGGGGGGGGGGGGGGGGGGGAGAGGGGGTGGGGGAGGGGGGACATGTTTGGCGGTCTTGCCCAAGGCCCCTAGATCCTATGCATACGTGGTTAAGAGTCCGGTTAGGAGGAGGACAATGGAGAATCCTACAGTCTGCTCTCTGCCGCCTCCACCACCAGAGCTCATCGGCCCTAGGGTCAACATGCTGAGACAATGCGTGGAGCTCAACTGGGTGGCCGGTAGGCTGGAAAGTAGACCGTCGGTGGAGAGGATTGTCGGGGTGCTTGGTGGAGGTGCTACAAAGGATGGGGACTGGGATGTAAGGGATTTGGGTGGCAAGTTTCCGGCTTTGCGTCGGAGGAGGAAGCACAGAAAGTGGTGAAGGAAGGCTTCATTTCTAGAGGTGGCTTTGTTATGAGGGCGGCACCTTGGGAGCTACTAGGGGGGCTTATCCAAAGCTACTTTTGATGAGGATCCTCATCAGGCTGGTCGGGGTGCCTGCGGTGCTCTGTGATCTGGAGTCGATGCAGTGGATGTTGAGGGGATGTGGATGGTGGGTTGAAGATACTATGAGGATGTATTTGAATGGAGGCCTGATGGTGGTGGAGGCCTGGTTGGCGCTACCTGAAGACTCCAACATCCCCAAATGTTTGTTGATTCCAGTGGAAGGGAAGTTTATCCTAGTGGCGGTCCAGACGTTTTATGGCGTAAAGCAGGCGCCGTCGGGGCTAGGGTTATGAGCGGGCACGTGAGAGGTGGAAGACGACGCATGATTGGGGTACGTGGCCGTCCATCTGGCTTGCATTCAAATTATGAATCCGCAGATTCTCGCGCCTTTGGTTCGGATCGGATTTCTAAGGATTTAGGATGTCTCGGGTGTTTGGGTCAAGGCCCATGACTTACCCGAGCGACATTTCAAAATCGGACCTGCTTCGAGCCCCGCAAATCATTGTCACCTTCGCCCAATTAGGGGTACTGTTCCCCTTATGTCGCAGATGAAGGCTATCGACTCCTTTTTCGGTGATCCAGCAGGCACGGGGAGCAAGGGAGCCTCTTCTCCAGCTAAACAGAGTCTGCTGCCAACCAATTGCTCCCTCAAGGCAGCGAGAACTCCAGGAGGGTGAGGTATTTCGATGATGCTCCCTCTCTGTAGATGTTTTGCGGAGCCTCAGTGCAACTGGTCCGCCCTTTCCGCCCCCGGTAGACCAATTTACAGGTACTCCGAAGTCCTAAAAGCTCTGCTGGAGGATAGTGGGGACGAGGCATGTGGTGTGCTTCTAACCCAGGGTCTCCAGGGTCGAAGTCGAGCGTTTATACAGTTCTCCCGGACCTCGTCTCCATGGGGCAGAAGAGGAGCCCCTTCGGGGCAGGAAGAGCTTTGATCATGTTGGGGATGATATGCCATAGAGCGAGTCCCCAAATCCCTTGTGGAGGCCGGGGGAGGTCCAGTCACACGAAGGAGGTGCGACAAGCTATTCCATCTCAGGAAGAGTAGGGTAGTGGGTAGAACCCTACTAGTTCACAGCCAGCTTTGTCTGAGGTAGGCAATAATTTTGATTTTGAAGACCTCTCAATTGTGCATTGCTCCATAGAAGGGGAGGTTGATGGAACCATTGTGGAGGAGAATGGACTTAGTGGTTTAGGGAAGGTAGTTGTTAAAGAGGCAAGGGAACTAGGGGTTGTGGAGTGGTTTGGGGAGGAAGGTGCAGGGGAGGATGTTCCCTCATCTCAGGGTGACCATGGCAAGGAGAAGGTTAAGGAAATCATTAACAAAGTAGAGAAAGTGATAGAGACACAAGCAAGGCAGGTTGCTGATGCGATAGGCGTGCCTTTTGAAGGGATGGAAAAAGAAATTCAGTATGTCTTCTGTAAATTGCAGAGAAGGTGGCAGCGGGGGGTGGCCAAAGGTTTGAGGTTTGAGAAGCTGGGGAAAAAGGAAGGTGCAGGGGAGGGGAGGCAGGAGGGTGGAAGAGGAGGTGCTAAGGTGGAGACAATTCATCCACGAAGATCGTCTCGTGGAATATTAGGGGCTTGGGAGGCAAAGAGAAGATGAATGTCCTAAAGGACTTAGTTAGTAGGGTGGGGGTAGATATGCTCTGTGTTCAAGAGACGAAGTCAGAGGAGGAAGGAGAGGGGTTGTGGAGGGGATTGGGTGGTTTTAGGCTGAATAAAGGGAATGTGTCTCCAGCGGTAAATAAAGGGTATTCTGGTGCTTTGGAATGAGTTTGTGGTGAAGGAGGAGAGTAGGCGAGTGGAGAGGAATGCATTACTATTACATTTAGATGTGTGGATGATGGTTTTGTTTGGGATTTTACGGAGATGTATGGACCCCAGGGGAGGGATGAGAAGCAGATCTTGTGGGGGAAACTTAGCTCCGGTCACTCTCTGTTAGGTAATCCTTGGCTGGTGGTGGGAAACTTCAATGATGTGGTGTCTCTAGATGAAAGATCAGAAGGAGGCTTTGGTTAGGGCCTATGGAGGGTTTCGGGCTTTTCATCCACCAGGTAGTGTTGATTGATGTGAGTACAGATAATGTTTTTTTCACATGGTCTAATCTCAGGAAGAACCCGACTTGCTCAAGGTTGGATTGATTTTTGGTGACAGAAAATTAGGAGGATTACTTCCCTAATCTAAAGGCTTCTTGTTGTACCATCCTGTGTCAGATCACAAGCCTATTTTGTTGAATTCTAACCACCATTTTTGGTGCAAGCCTATGTTCAGGTTTGAAAAGTCCTGGCTACAGGAGGAGGGTTTCATGGAGATAGTATCTCAGGCATGGGGGAACAACATAGTGCATGATTCTACTATAGCTACCATTTTTGGTAATATGAAGGAAGTGGCTTAGGCACTCACTGTATGGGAAGTAGGGAGGAAAGCTGAGGATAATGTTGAAAAGAAGATAATTCTGGAGCGGCTTCATAGTCTTGATGCTCTGGAGGAGGCTGGACTTCTTGATGAGGAAGATTGGACTAGAAGAGTGAGTCTCAACTTGTAGTTTCAGAAACTCTTGGCCAAGGTGGAGTTTTACTGGAAACAGAGGTCGAGGGACACGTAGATTAAGGAAGGAGATAGTAACACATCTTATTTTCACAAGATGACTTCAGGGAGGAGGAGGAGGAGGAGGAACCACATCTCTGCTCTTAGATCAGAGGATCAGATTATCACTCGCAAGGAGGAGTTGCGTGCCCACATCAAATCCTTCTGGTTCTCAGTTGTTCAAGGAGGAAGACCAACCTAAGCCTTCATTCTGTGGGGGCTTTAGAGCTAATATTATAGAGGAAGAGAGAGATGACATGTCTAGACCTTTCTCTCTGGAAGAATTAAAAAAATGCTATCTTCTCCTTGGTAGGAGACAAGGTGCCTGGCTTGGATGGTTTTCCATTGTTCTTTTTCCAGCATTGTTGGGAGCTCACACATTCACTCCTATTGCAGGCGACTTGGGAGTTTCAGGAAGGCAAGGCTCACTTGAGAGGTATCAACAAGACATACATTGTGCTTATTCCCAAGCGGGAGGGTGCTGATGCTTTGAAGGATTATAGGCCTATTAGTTTGTTGAATGGGGTCTACAAAATTTTTGCCAAAATGTTAGCTGGGAGGTTGGGAAAGGCGATTGGGAGGCTTGTTAATGACAACTAGAGTGCTTTCATTAGAGGAAGGCAGATTCTTAAAGGATTTTTGGTGGCACAGGAGTGTTTGCATTACATGAAAACCCATCGAAGGTGAGGTATTGTTATCAAGTTAGATTTTGAGAAAACATATTATAGAGTGAGCTGGTCATGCCTATTTGATGTTCTTCTTAAGATGGGTTTTGGGGAAAAATGGATCTCTTGGATCAGAGCATGTTTTACTTCAGCTTGCTTTGTTGTTTTGTTTAATAGAGAGCCGACTCTTTTTCTCAGTGGTAGAGGTCTAAGATAAGGTGATCCTTTATCTCCATTGCTATTTGTCGTAGTTTCCCAGGTTTTGAGCAGTATACGTGAGCGAGCAGAGGCATATGGTCTAATTGCAGGGTTTCAGTCGGGTGCTCCATATACAATGGTTCACACGTCCAGTATGCTGATGACACTATTTTATTCTGTTCGGGAGAGGAAGAGCAAATTTTCTAGATTAGATTGATTTTAGAGTTGCTAGAAGAAGTTACTGGCCTCAGGATGGACTTCCATAAGAGTGTTATTTATGGTATCAACTTAGCAGAGGATTGTTTAAGGAGGACTGCCTTAATTCTGGGGTGTCAAAGAGGTTCTTTCCCACTGTCTTATCTAGGGCTCTGCCTCTATCCCCAAGACATATCAAATGTAGTGATTGGCAGCCAATAGTACAAAAATTTCAATCATGTTTGGCTGGGTGAAAGGGGAGGCTTTTGTCTTATAGAGGGGGCTAGCTTTATGCCAGGCAGTCCTAGATGGCTTGCCGATCTATTATCTTTCCTTGTTTAGGATTCTGAGGACGGTGGCTAGACAACTTGATAGTATCATATGCATGTTTTTCTGGGGAGCAAACATTGATAATCCCCCGAAAGGGTTTTCATGATATCAGTTGGGGCATAATGTGTAGGAGCAAGCAGAATGGTGGCTTGTGGGTTAAGAATATCAGAGATTTCAACTTGGCCCTTCTGTCAAAATGGTTTTAGAAATTTGGTATGGATTAGTCGGGATTGTGGCTAGATATTATCAAAGGGAAGTACTATCCAGGACGCAGAGTGTGAGATTTTCGTAAGCAGGTGGATGGACATGTTTCTCATGTGTGGGAAGGCATCCTAGAAGCGGCAGATATTATGGTGGCTGCTACTCAAAGTGGAAGTAGGCGATGGCAAGTCCTATTCCTTCTGACTTGATAGGTAGGTCGGTTCAGAGCCACTCTTCCAGGCTTTTCCCAGATTGTGTGTTATTTCCATTGATCCTGGAGCTGTTGTAGAGCATATGGTGGGTATGGGAGGAGTCTTGAGCCCTCTTTTTAGGAGGAACCTGAGAGAGGAGAAAATTGGGGAGTTAGTGGCCCTTTTGGAGTAACTAAAAGATTTCGGGTTGAATAACTCTAAGCCTGATACTTTGATTTGGTTGTGGAATTCTCAAGGTGTTTTTCTGATCAGATCAGTGTATGCTTTGATAGCAGATGAGGGTTTTAAATTTCCATTTTATGCTCATATTTGGAAACCCAAGTCCCCGATGAAAGTCAGAATATTGATTTGGAGGATTGCTTATCAGAAGCTTCCAATGGTTGACAAATTGATCAAGTTTGTATGTGATGTTCCGCCTACCTGCTACCTTTGTGGGAGAATGATGAAGGGATTGATCATCTTTTGGTGCAATGCCCGTTTGCATCTGACATTTGGCACTGCTTGTTCCAAAAGTTTCAGGTGGTGAAGACTCTCCATCCATCTGTGGTAGATTTGATAGGCCACTGGGCGTGTCACCTCCCCCGCAAAGGGGATAGGTTGCTATGGTGGTTGGTGCTTCATGTTACATCATGGGCACTGTGGTCAGAAAGGAACAAGAGGATTCTTAGAAGGAAAACCACTTCTCAGGATAGTATTGTCTCTTGTTTTTGGCATTGTGAAGGAACGAATGTATGCTAAATGTAAAGAGCATGTGGGGAATTCTTCCTTTTTTGCTCTTTTGCACGGGGTTGCTTGATTCACCACCTTCGTGTTTTGTAGAGTGAGGAGGGAGTGTTATTTTTGACACGTGTAAATTTCTTTTTGTTATCTAATATAGTGGTACCATCTACTTTAAAAAAAAGCTCATTTTTATGGTGGTTTGACCAAACCACACAAGCTCCCCACTTTCAAGTGGGAATTCCCTAATTTGGACTGAATCAAGTTAAGCTGGTTGATGTGATGCCAGCTCACCCATATAACCCACTGACTGATCTGGAATTCAGCTCACCTAAGCATTGGCGTGGTTGGCAGTATCGGCTGTACGTATTGGTATCCGTCAGTACCGATACCAATACTTACCCCGATACTAGGCCGATACCGGCCAATACCAATACAGATACATCATCTGTATCAGTCTCGGCCGATATCGAGACTGGTACCGAGATTGCCATCCTTGATTGAGAGGCACAAGTATAAAGGTCCTTTCTTAGAATTTTATTGCAGATGTGACTTCTGAATGACATTAGAGAGTTTTGCCCATTGGAACTACCACTTCACTTGTGAAAATCTTTACTTCTCCTGGACTGCACTCCATATTGATGAGATTTTATTGGGGCCCTGTGGTGACGTTGGTGTTATGGCTCTGCCATGGCATGTTTCTATATTTTGCCTATTGCATCGTTGTGCTTGTTAGGTATGAGTGAGTGAAGTGGATATGCCTCTGAAGTCCCATAATCGTGGTATCTTTTCCCCTTCTCATGTTGTCTCTTTTCTTCTTTTCTCTTCTCTCAACATGTCTTTCCCCTTAGGTAGCTCTCCTCTCAATCATTATGAATGAATTGTGTTTATTTAGCATGAAAATTGGTGGCATGTCCCTCATTTTCTTTAAAATAGCTATCAAGACTTTTGTACCTTTTTTAATAATATGACAGCAGAAACTAACAGATCTGCCACTTAGGCTCAAATGAGGCTTCACACTATCTGCTTTATTATCTTTCAGTTGGTGCTGCACAACTTTAGTTGACAAAAGCAAATGATAAAGCGCACTCATAATGAACTAAACCAATGAACAAATATCTGAAGCTCAGAAAAGTGGGGAGAGGGGTTCAGTCCTGCATGATGTTAGTGAAGTTTGAGCATGATACTATTTTTATGGATTTGACCGGTCAGATCTCACTTTTTTGTCTTGTGTTTCTTAAGAAACCAGTGCCTAGGTCAGAACCAAGTTCAATTACGGGCCCAAATTCAGATTGGAAGACATTTTTATCATGCAAACTCTGCACTGTATAAGCCATCATACATCCAAGTATTGCAATATATTCTTTAGCTGAAAACAAAGGCTAATGTGGTCATCAGTCACCGAGTAAGAAAACTATATTTGGTTAAGTTGTGAAACATTTTTTGACAAAAAAAAAACATCTTTTGACAAAAGTAGGTGCTCTGATGGTTGTGTATATTATTGTCAGTTAGGTGACATCTGTGTAATCAGCAGCCTGAAGCATGCTAATCTTATTTTACATAAAAAGCATAGGATAGGCTAATACCAACATACAGTAAAAAGTATAACTTAGAAGTGTTGATTATCTTAAAGTAATATATCTTAAGGGTGACTGGCACAGTTCTATGAATCTTTACATGATTGTTGAAGTTGTAATTGGCATCCCTTCATCACTTGGGCATTGGACAGTAATTTGGCACATGGAGCTCTATGTAGCAAACAGATTGACAACTGTATACAAAGATATCGAGGTGCCATTATAATGAAGAGAGCAGTTTTTCACCAACAGAACATAGAATATGCTATGCTGCTATTCTTGTTTGTCCAGCAAATTATGATTCAATCAATTTTTGTCTTCTAGAAATTCTCTATTATTTCATCTTCTCTCTCCCAGTTTAGTCACCTCAGGATTAATTCGTATTTGTGTGTGCTTGGGGGGTGGGGGTGGAGGCGGTTGTGTTGTCTGGTAGCTTTGAACTTCTCCAGTTTGACTTGTTTCTACCATAACGGAGAACATATGTAATTCCACATTTTCTGTGCAACTGATTTCTGTTTGCCAATATTTGGAACTCTGTAGCTTAGTTCTTTTAGTACATTTATCAAAATGTAGAGTGTGAACAATGGTAGTATAAATCGGTTGATTACAGCCAACTATGTAGTCCGAGGCAACCAAGGGTTTGCCTCAGCCTCAATTGCCTAGGCGATTGCCTAGGTGTTTAAGGCGAGTCTCATAAATCACAATGAAGCAAGAAAATGACAATAGAAGGAAAATAAAGAAAGCATTCAAGATAAATAATATGTGAGACTCTGAGAAGCACTGAACATATCCAACATGTAATGCCCTAAGACCATCCACTACTTATATAAGTAATAGATGGTCTTAGGAATCATCAAAAATAAGAAAAAATGTGACGACACGAAAGAGAAAAAGGGTACTCGGCATTGTTAAAAGAGGTATTAGTCACTTTAGAACAATTAAGAATAAGAAAAAACAGTACCACATAATTGAAAAAGAAACAAGCATATGTCGTATACATCATAGGCAAAGTGCCTAGGTGAGTGAGTGAACACGAGGCGAGGAGAGGCGTTTTGACTCGCCTCTGCCTACTTGATTGCCTATGGGAGTGAGGAGATTGCTTTTGATAACATAGGCCAACACACTTTTTCCCGAAGAGAATCAGTTGTCTTGTTATCTTATTTTCTTAATGAAAACAAGGTCCATGGTTACACGTAGATGGTGATTCTTTATGTGAAGAAAAATGTTTATGATGTATGCATGAGTAACAGCTTATTTGGATTGTGTCCTGTTATGACTTCTTTTTTCTTTTACTAGTAACCATCCTTGAAGGGACATTTTGCAATTAAAAGGACAGAACAGACTTTGGATGGTGTCCTGTTTTGAGTTATGACTTTTTTTTCTTTTTACTAGTAACCGTCCTTGAAGGGACATTTTGAAATTAAAAGAACAAAACAGACTTAGTCAGCCAAAAAAGATTGGGCAGTGGATATTATTAGATAGATTATAGTAACCTTCACAGTGGGGACTGATTCTGTGCATGTCTGAATGCCTTTTCCTCTTTCCAGGGTACTGCAGATGATGTTGTGGACTGTTCGCATGGAAAGCAGCTTTGGGAGCTCAGCAAGGAAAAGTTTGAACCACTGTGGTTAAATGGTGGTGGCCACTGTAACCTTGAGCTTTACCCCGAGTTCATAAAACATTTGAAGAAATTTGTCTCCACCGTGGCTAAATCAAAGAGACTAAATAGCGGCCCAAATACAGATGGTATAGTTTGTCCTGACAAATGTAAGCAGAGTGAAATAGAAACGGCAGACAGCCGTCAAGCAGATGTTAACCGTCCTGAGGTATCAAGAAATAGTTTAGATAGTCAAATGGTTAAACCAAAGAGGTCAGAACAGGCTGAGAAGTCACGGATGAGCACAGATCAGGTCTACAGGATCAAGGGAAAGAAAGGCCAGATCTGGTGAATTTCTCAAAGTTTAATTTGACTTGATTGGTGCATGATCGTGAGGGCCCTTTCATCTGGTTTTGCCTTGAGCAAGCATCAATAAAGACTAGTCTCTTGGCGTCCAAAATCTAATGTGCTTAAGAGAAAGGTAGAATGCCACACGCATCAGTGTGTTTCATGATACTTTTATACCTGGCTGTTGGCACTCGGTGATGTACATGTCATACTGGCCACCATTGTGGGCAAAGAAGCTTAATGTTTTGTAGCTTAATTTTCTCACTCAAATAAACTGAAAATTTTAAACTAGAAAGCAAAGTCGGGCAGCTTCTTTCATCTTTTGCGTTTCTTCTTTTCTTCTGTAGAAAAATAGATGGTAAGTTGTATTATACGAACATCTGGCTTATTTGGCAATTATTATTGTGCTGTCCATTTCTTGGACGTTATTCCCCACTCAAATGTTTCAAGGAGAGTCTTGTAGAATGGGAAAGTGTAGAAATTTTCTGGAGAAGTACTTGCTATATCGCCTGCTGGTGGGTGCAGCATGCCTGCTCGGCAGCCACATCCGATCCACAGACGCGGAGCAGTGACTGCGCATTGTTTGATCCCATCGATCAGGCAGTGGGTTTGCTGCACCACCAAAGAGGCCACGCAGCAAGTATTTCTCAGTTTTCAAAGCATGTGTCTGCTTGAGGAGGATACCTTATTTGGGCCAACCTCTGGGCAGGGGAGGATCCTTTGCCCATCAAATCCCTACCAAAGCACATGTTTGGTGTCAGATTTTTCTTGGGGTTTTCTTTTTGAAGGGCAGTCATTCTTAGCTTATAAATATGTGGTCTCGGATTTCGTAAATATAGCCGTCTAGATACCTTATTTCCCCTCTAAAATGCTACACATTGTATTAAGCTTCTCGGCATAATCTCCTGCGGTCCTGCAAGATTTACGCACATTCTCCTTTTTTTTCTTCCAAAAAGCTGAGTTCCATCCCTTACTAACATGCCTTGGGCATTGTTTGGGAACGCAATGGAGATATCATTTATTAGAATCTCCAACAGGTTTACTTGTGTTCTCAAAGGAAAGAAATTTACATGTGTTTTTTAGTCTCTTGGATTTTAATATTAGAGAGACACATGCCTTTCTCCTCAAATTCCTTCCAAAAACAACAAAGAGAAGCTTTTCAAGACAAGCAGATGATCTTGAACTGTGAAGACATTAAAAGTCTTTTACTTTTTCTTCTTGCACTATCTCCTCTCTCTTTTTCAACTAAGCAATGACATTTCAGTGTAAGAATCTCTTCAGCGTATAAACTCTCAAATGAAACTATCTTTTCAGATTTTAATCTGAACAAAATTTGTACTTGTTAAAACATTGTCAAAAAATTTACTTTTGCAAAACTTATTTCTTTGTGCAATGTTATTAAACACAACCTAACTGTCGTAATGTTCTTACGTCATCATTTCTTTACTTGTAATCACTTCAGGATGGTGTAAGCAGTACGAGAGTAAAAAGTGTGCATTTCCAAATTTACAATGCTAGAGCCGGACATTAAAAGCCCAAACCTAGATTTCAATATTGATCAAGTCAGAAAACTTTTGAATTGATCGTTTCTGAATAAAGAAAACTGAAAGATCGATTCTGCCTTTGGTTTCGCTACTTTCTTTTTGTTAAAGTGTTGTTGGTGTATGTAAACTGTCATAGTCTTCCAGTCTTAAAATTCAGTTAAGTCCTTGAATTTTGACCGAAAGTAAAAATAAGAGAACAAAAGAACCACAGTGCCAATAAAATATTTCAAAATCCAAATAATTATATCACTTAAACATCAAATGTCAAAAAATAGCACTTTACAGCATTTTATAGCACACCAAACAACACCTGAAGAGTTGAAATCAGGGAAGTTGCTTGCTGCCGACTTCAATTTTTATTTTCATGTGCCTTTATCAATCAAAGTAATATATATATATATATATATATATATATATATATATATATATATATATATATATATATATATATATGGGCGGATATAACCCCCCCCCCCCACACACACACACAAAATCGACCCCCTTAATATCAAAAAATAAAAATGTTAAAAATATCAAAACTAAAATCTCAAGAGATGAGATCAACCTTAAGGAGGTGTTTGAATTCTCTTAAATTTTTCCAAAAAATATTTTCCCAACTAAATTTCATAAGTTTTGCAAACGTGAGAAAAATTAGTTGGGGAAATAAACTCCAGATTCTCATAATATCCTTTTTCCTACAGGATTTGTATTTCCCATGATTTTATTTTTCAGAGAAATGTTTGATTCTTTATTTCCTGAGAAATTATTGAGAATGCAAATGCCCCCTAAGGACTAATTTGACGATTTTTTTTGTTTGACTATTTTTTTGACATTTTTAGATATTTATTTTTTATATTTATCCAATCAGACAGCTCCAATTGATCGTTAAGATCGGACTGTGAAAAGTATAATCTCGGGGATGGGATCAACTCTAATAAACTTATTTTAATATTTATTTTTTATATAATTTTTTTTAAAATTGGGGGAGGATAGGTTTTTGGGTGACCTCATATATATATATATAGGTCATGTTTGGATGCAAGCATAAACACGTTTTTTATCATAACCTTAGTTTGATGATACAAAAACAGCTTTATCATGAACCCACTTGAATTTATCATAAACTCAAAACAGTCCCATAAATGCGTTTTTCATAAACCTACTAGCAGTTGATTTATGCTGGAGCCTCTCTCGGATGTATCATAAACTCACTTAAGTTTCAAAACAACCAAACATGAGTTTAGACATTTATGATAAATGGATTTATGATACATACATTTATGATAAATCTATTCACATTTTCTTAAGTTGTATCCAAACAGGGCCATATATAGGAGACTAAAGCATTTCACACAATGCGAAGGCCACCTCTAGTGTGAAGAGAATCTGACCGCATTTAACAATGCCATAAGAATGTTGTCTTCTCTCTGCGTCATAACGTCGAACATCCGGCGTGCAAAAACTTCTCTTTCAAATTTGTAAAGCTCAAGGCTTCTGCTCTCGGAGGCCAAGCGGATCCCACAGGAGCAGAGAGAAGAGCAGCATGTTGGGCACCGCCACTGCCAGGAGGGTGGGCACCTCGACCCCCAGCCGCCGGCGCCGCAGCCTCCTCCGGAAGTACGCCCGCCTCTCCTCCGCGCCCCACCGCGCCGGCGCGGGCTCCACGGCGGACGAGAGCACCCGCGGGGGCGGCTGCTGGAAGGGGCACTTGGACCGCCAGGAGGACGCCGGCACGGCGGGGCGGCCCAGGCGCGCCGCCCGGGAGAGGAAGAAGGAGATGGACCAGGCAAGGATGGGTGGGGGCGAAGGGAGGCGTCCCGGGGCGGCGCGGCGGCGGCAGAGGAAGGGGGGGAAGTCCCAGCGGGGGTAGCAGGGGGCGCAGGTGGCGAGGAGGAGCTGCGAGTGGAGGGGCGGCGTGGCGGCGGCGGAGGCGGGCGAGGTGAGGAGGTGGGTGACCGCGCGGATGCGCTGCTCCCACGTCGTCTCCTCCATTGGGCGCAGGAGACCACCCACGCCCCGTCGCTATTATCGCACGCCCATTGTAACATCGACTTTTAAACTGTACTTTGGCGTTCTCTAATGTACCTTGCTCGTCGCGGCATCAGGTGGAGGAAATTTATTTCTTCATATCGATATGTAAAAGAATTGCCAAAAAGAACCCGGTTGGAGAAAAATTGCTGAACATTAAATTCACGATTTGCATAGATGATTTGGTGTTATTCAATTCTTTAACAAATGCATGTGACGTTTAAAATTAGAAATCATGTATGGTTGTTAATTAGTGGAATTATTTTCCCATTATCCCACCTTCCTTGGTTATGTGTATCATATTTACCATCTGATGTAGCCAAAATACCGATAACGGACGGAGTATCCGAAATCGGAAGTGGAAAGCAGACTAGGACGCAGAGTCTTTAGTCACCTGTGCACCAAAGCAGACAACGTCAGTTAGATTCCGAGGTGGTCTTGGGGTCAACCTCTCGGACAGTCAAATCAGCGGCACGTGTTCAAATGGGTAACGAGTAGGTTTAACAGTAAGAGGTTAAGAGAATAAGATAAGGACTACCTCGATTTGACATAGGCAACACCTTTTATAAGGGGCGGTTGGTGAGCATTTCTTGTAGCAGTAGATAAAGAATTCCTTCAACTTGTATGCAATGCTTTGGGGAAGTTAATGGGCCAATGGTCCACGTGTGCAGGGCCGAACACGTCCCGGGTCAAAGGGACTGACTGGCCTTAGCACGGCAGTGGGCCGACAGGTCGAGAGCCCATCGGTCTATATCTGTATCACTATCCATTTGTAGTTGTGTGTACATGCCATCATTTGTTTTTCTAATATTAGTACTTATTCGTGATAAATTATAATTAATATCTTCAGAATAATCTCACATTAAATAAAAAAATAAAATGAAATGTATTTAAACAAGTGAAACCCCTCTGCTCAATGCTTAAAGATTTTCTCGCGATAAATTATTATTAATATTATTCAGATATAATATCATATTAAATAAAAATAATATAAAATATATTTAAAACTCGTTTCGCGTAATGCGTCTCTACTTTTCTTCTTTGGAAATGTCCACAGATCATCTTGCATGTCTTTACGGTATGAGAGAGTTGTGTCTGCTTGTTATCATTTTGCTCTTTTTACATTTTGGCATTTTTTTTTCAACTTTGTCAGCAAATGATGTAAAAATTTGGAACAACCAAGAATGCTTTATGTTGACAATGTTATTTTGGTCTTAGATGACTATTGCATTCACATCTATCTTAAGCTAAATATTTCACTGTGTCCAATAAGCACTCCAACAGTTGGTAGATAGAAACACAAGCTCCTTTAAAGTTGGAAAAGGTTATATATATGATGGATGATGGAAAAACTTAAGAAACTTACCTTTATTTTGTTGAATACGTTCTGTATACAATCACGTTTGTCTAATACTAGCATTGAGAATCAAAGACTTCATATTACATATTTTTCCATGTTGGGTTGGTAGATATGATGAAGTTGGCATGCCATAATTTTTTTACTCCCAGTTTATCCTTTGATTCATTCCACAAAGTGTTTCATGTTCATTAGCTACAAATTAACAAACATGATCATAAACTTGATATGAAATGTCAAATGTGTTCCATGGCTGGGCTGAAAGATATGGTGCCATGTTTCTTTTCTGAAGTTGAAATGTGATGAATGTAATAACTTTACGTTCCAAGCTTAGCCTTTGATTCCAGTCGCATGGTTTTCATGCCCATTCATCTTGCATGCACATAAGCACATAAAGATTTCGATTCCTTTAAATATTAAAATGTATAAGTAATAATTATATAATATATATTTTATTATGCATTGGATATATTCTATCTAATAACTTTAGTTAATTAGATACATATATTGAAGAGTATGAGAATTGATGACACTTTTAATTGTTTCTGATATTTTTGGAAACTATTTTCGCGTTTGATGTCTGAATCAGAAATAAAATAGAGAAAAGAAACTATTATCTGATTATATATATTGGAATTGGGAATCGAGAACTTGATTTTGCCATTGGAATCGGAATCAAAAACTTAATTTTGCTTTCGGAATAAAAAATGAAATCTTCTGCTATTAAAATCAGAAATGGAAACTGGCCCGCTTACAGCACTAATGGTCACAAATTAAATACTTCAATGTTCTATAGAGCCTCAACATATCGTCATCCAAGACTGTGTATTATTTTTTTTAATTAGCCCCACATACTATGACACCCAAGAGTTGTTTCCAAAAGTTGTTTATAGAGATGTATGCAATTTTACTCATAATATACATATATGAAATGTTTTTGTGTTCTGTTGCCACATAAAAGGGAACTTTTTGCTTAAAAGGATTGAATGTCTATCCCTTTATATTCCAAACGTATTATAACTTCCTGCACTATCATTTTTATGGTCATACGATGGCAAGAATGAGCCTGGGTGATGGGTAAAACAAATCATTGTGGTCTTGTTTTTTCTGATCACCAAATCCTTGACTGTTTAGGTTTTGTGTTCTTGCCGCTGACAGATGCTTTGTGATTGATTCATTCACGGGTTCTTTTTCTTTTTTATGTCCACTGATGTGATTTCTTTAGAACCCATGTTAGTTTGCAGCTCATTGCACTTTGCCTGATTTATCACCAACTCCATTCCTCCCATGCTTGCATCTATGTCTTGCTTTGCCATTCCTCCTCTTGTTTTTCACCTTCCATTCTTCCCCAGCAAATGTAAACATGTCCTCTATCTAGGAATTGATTACTTATTGGTTGCTGCATTTGACCACTTACTCCTTTCTCATCTGGTTCTTCTCGAAAACATGGTAAGAAAAAATTTCTTGCTAATTCATCATGACTACCTTGATATTCTGAGATTGTCACATTAATCTATTTAAATCTCATTTATCCCTTGTGACGCCTCGATGTATGCATTAGCCCATTTGCTGTTGCCTTGTGCATTTTAGTTTTAACATAACTATTTTTGCTGAAATTCAAGAGTCTCTTTAGTTGGATATGAGAGTCAGAACCAGGTTGTTAATAGTTTTCGATGGTAAAATAGAGAGGCTATATCTACAAATATGCTAGAGAAGGGATTACATATAAGATCATGTGATCAATGACAAAGTTGACAAAAGGAAAAAGATAGCCTGGTAACTGATTAACAGAGTTAAAAATAGGTGTATGATCTTTATCCCTTTTCCCTTGTAGAGTTTGAACAGTTTGCCTATTTTAAACTTTGCTTTTACAATAGCTTTAACAAGGCAAGAGAGGTAAGTCTCAACATGATACGATCATCGTTATATTTGCAAACCTCTTGGTGAGGGATGTGAAGGGAAAATTGTACACTTGCAAAACACAAACTATCACCAGTGACCACACTAACCTGAAGTAAATGTAATATCAAAAGCATACTGACTAATACTTCACACACATGAAAATAGTCCTACTTATAGGAGCCAACAGCAAAAATTAGGACAATTAGATTCATAACACTATAGGTGTACAACCATACAAGGCTAGCTGCCATCAAGTCAACCAAACGTTCATCACCCAGATGATAACTACCTAGAACCATGCCACAATCTCAAAATTTGCAAAATATAGTTCAGCTCAGGAAGGAGTAAACACTACAGAGCTTTAAACATAGTGTTTCTTAAAGAATCCTACAGAAAAATCGACTTGATTCTCTCAACAAAAGAGCTCAAACAACTATTAAAGTTTTTTAGAAATTAGGATACATAGAGGCAGGCAAATATAGGATCAAAGATATGCTTGTATCAAATGGTAATTGAGGATTTTCATTATGTGCTTGTTTACGGTTTCCCCAAGCTGGTGGATGGTGCATTGCACCTGGAAATTAGTTATCAATAGTTCTTGAGGAGGAGAGCTTTCATGTGTTCATATTTTTCTTCTTCCTTCTGTGTGTATTCAGGTGACAAGGTTGAGAATCAATGTTTTAGAATTTATGGGCTTTTTGTGAAATTAGAGTGAGATGAATTAAGGCCCTACATTGAGTAATTCAACATTATGATGTTTGGCACGATGGATTTTGACTGTTTTGACTAGGGGTGTTCCCTATTTGGTTCAACCCGAAAAACGAAACTGAACAAAACCAAAATTTCGGTTTGAAAACCAGTTCGGTTTCACTTCATCCCAAACCGACAAAACAGAACCAAACTGTATAAACCGAAATTCTTAATATTAATTACATTTAAATTCTAATATTTGTCGCATAACCTGTTACCATTGGCTCGGCGGAACAAAGCCCATTGGTTTTGGGCAGGGCCCACTTGCGGGCATGGCCCGCTTAGAGATCGAGCGCTTTGACTTCATTTAAGCTCACTGGTTTTGGGCAGGGCCCACTTACGGGCATGGCCCGCTTAGAGATCGAGCGCTTTGACTTCATTTAAGCTCACTGGTTTTGGGCAGGGCCCACTTACGGGCATGGCCCGCTTAGAGATCGAGCGCTTTGACTTCATTTAAGCTCACTGGTTTTGGGCAGGGCCCACTTACGGGCATGGCCCGCTTAGAGATTGTGGTCGTAAGGGCGTCAGCATCCTGCCTTTTTTAAGCCGTTCCGATGCAGGTTCGGAACTTCTGTTTCCTATCTCAGACTAAAGAGGAAGAGAAGGGACGCTTGGCCGCCTGCAGCGGGCACAAGAAGGCGCTGGACATGTTTAGTCCTACGTCGGGTGCTTTAAGAAGCGTGCGTGTGGGAAACTTTATAAATATGCTTCTACCCTCTTTCGCACAGGACTCGGTGGCTGAGGGGTGAACAAAAGTGCACTTCGGTCTAAAACCGAACCGAACCGCGATAAACTGAATGTGTACGGTTCGGTTTGGTTCGATTTTCATTTGCAGTTCAGGTTGGTTTGATTTTTAACTTTTTCCTCTTAAACCGAACCAAACTGACCCGTGAACATCCCTAATTTTGACCATCCATGGAAAAGTCATTTATCTCTCAGTAAAGTTTTTCTCTCTACTATAATTTCCGATATTTTGGCTTAATCTTTTGTTGTCTCCTTAATAACAGTTTAGTCTACTATTTTTCATTTCCTTTTGGTTGTGCCAGTGTCATAGTTCAATGTGAAATTGTGTATGATTTAATTAAGCCGAAGATTAAAATGTCAATAAAGTTATTAAAGCACTATTTTCTTTTGCTTTTCTTTTCTGGAGATGCTATAATTTCTTCTACACTAGATAGTGGCGCTGGCAAGGATCTCACCCTACACATTACCAGTTCTTGTTTGTGAAACTATTGTCCAAATAATAAGTGACTATCTCTACATCAATTGGTCTATTCTCTTCTCGGTTCCACAAAGAAGAATGAAGGTTACTACTTTTTGCCGGTCAAGTATTTGTAAGTCTAAATGAAGGATTAGGAATTCTATTATTCATTTTAGAATCTCTAAGGAAAATAGTACAAGGTTAAAGAGAGGAAAATATTAAAAAACTTTAGATGGATGTGTTACATCCCTGATCCGGTTCAGTCATTCAAATTCATTGGATTCAAGTTACGTAATTACAGAACTAAATAACATATAAATCAAAGATAAATGATGAGAGATAAATAACTAAGTAATTAACATGCCACTTACCATCATTAAATCTAACTATTATATTGCTATAATTAAGATCTTAAAATTTCATCAAATATACTGTTGAAATGAAATATCTCAACTCACTAAAGAAATATAAAATTACATACACTCTCTTAATTCTCTACTATATCAAATCTACGAAAATAGTAAATCTAACTTTAGATAAGCTCCAAATGAGTCTGAATCGATATCACTCAGTATGCAAATCAAATTCACCAAATATTAGTAGGATTTATGAGTAGAACCACTCAGTATACAAATCAAACCCACCAAATATTAACAATATAATAATTAAAATGTGACGATATCAAATATACATATGATTTGTAGTTCTACATATAGTTCAAATAAGATCATGATACAAAATATGATCAAACATAGTTTTATCAAATCACATGTATTTTTTAATAATAAAAACAAATCGAACTACCATAGTATATAAGGTATGATCAGATTCTTATCTAACTGAATAAATCTACTAACTATGATCAAAGTTTATCACATATTAAAGTGAACATATCGAACTAAACATATAAAAAATTTGTCATGGTATAGTAACTTATCAAATCAAAGTTTATATTGTTAGAACAACTAATCAGAATGAATATAGATTCTTAATCAAATAAGCTGAGATCTAAATAACTAAGCACATATGTCAAAAAAATAAAGTGAGCAGGTTATAAGCTGAATCAAATGGATCTAAACAGCAAGTTACATTTTATAATTATGTGCCAAAGAAATCAAATACAAACATATTAAATAGACATGCATCTAACTACTATATAAGGAGTCGAATAAACAAATAATACAGTATATAGATAAATATACTAAGGTCTTGACATATGCATAGTCGGAGAGTCTATTTATCCTACCTCGGATGACTGTAAACAAATATACAATTACCAGAATTTTTCTGTTACTTATGGACAAAACTCATTCACGGACGCTTATAGGATGAGCTCTAACTTTCTTAAGATGGTAATGTCTAAATATATATCAAACAAATATGGCATAATTATATCTTTATATATTTCAAATTTATTATGGATTTGTCAATTTAATAGACAAAATGATACATATATATATGAGTCCAAATATGTTTCTTTTATATACAAAATAGTAATTTAAAAGTCAAATAGGTCATATATACAGAAAATCAAAGTGTAGTTGATACAAATAGGTTAATGGATAGAAGAACATGCTATTGAAATTTTTCCAGATTTTTAGGATAAAGAATTATAATCTTTGACTAATAAAATTAATTTTCAGAGATAAAAATTTAACAAATAAGGCCGAAAATAACAAACATATTCAAAAAATTATCAAACTTAGTGAACATGTCCACAAGGTCAAAGGAATCATATAGACAAAGTTTCATATAATTCAGAGGGCTATTTATCCCCCATGATTTCTCTTCCCATCACCCCATGATTTCTTCCATTCCTCGGCCCCCGGATTTGGGTACTAATGCCAAGAGATGCAATAAGGGCGACGAAGAGGAAATTTGATAGCGTGTCCACAGGGGGTACCATGGACATGCTTGGCTGGGGATGGGTGTTCCAGTACTGACACTACTGTGGCTCCGAGGACCGTTTGACCCCAACTGCACTGTCGCCCCCCACGACAGCTAATCAGCAACGCATCCATATCCAGTGGTGGGGAACCCTCTTGGACGTGTACAACTCTTATTCTACCCTTATATGGCCTATAGTCTTCCCCTTTTGCTTCGTATAAAATGCTCCTGCCAAATAAAACACCAAGATTAGGCAACTCAAAAGACCAAAAAGCCCCCTATACAAAATACCAAAAGAAAGCCAACCACCATCACCTTTCCTCCAAAAGACCAAACAAAGAGGGGTTTCTTGAGCTCATATTATGATTGAATTCAGCCCATCCTTTGACCTTATCACAAATAAAAGGAAAAATCCTCTGCAGGGTAGTGGTTTCCAATCTAAATATCCTACTATTTTGCTCCATCCACAATGCCCATATAGTGGCATGAAGGATCAGCCACCAAAGGATGCAGTCCTACTTCAATGCCTGACTTCCAAAGCAAAAGAGCATGAAAAGAAGATATGATCTACTAATTCCTCCTCCTCACCACACAAACAACAAGTCATCCGAAGATCTTTAAGGAAGCGAGCCAGCCTGTCGGAGGTCAGAAGCCTATTGATGGAGGCTCTCCATACCAAGAACTGGACCTTGGGTGGGCTATTTACCCCTCATATAGCCGAAAAATGAGGGAATCTGCTGCCTCCGTCCGAGATGATGGAAATGAAAAAAGTGGAATGAACTGAAAATGTTCTACCCTTATCCCACCTCCAAATCCACCGCTCTCCCTTGCTAGAATCAAAATGGAAAGGTTGCAACCACTGTAGAATCATTAACAAGTCTTCTAGCTCCTCCTCTCTCAAGTGTCTTCAAATGATAGGATTCCACATGGTCCTTTCACCGCTTCCCTCTACTATTTGGTGAACCCTAACTATCTACTATAAAGAGATGGCAAACAAATGTGGGTCAGTGGTTGTGAAGTACACCAAGCATCCTCCCAAAAGAGAGTGCTCCTGCCATATCCACTGTAATAAGTAATCCCGCCTTGAAAACATTTGCACTAGATAAAACACCCTTCCACACTAGAGATACATTATAAAGAGTATGCAATTGAAAATCTCACTGTCTAGCCTGTGCAAAATATTTCTGAGAGATCATCTAATACCACAATCTTGCCTCATCTTGTACTAGTTTCCACATCCACTAAGAAAGTAAAGCCAAATTGAAAAGTTCAATGTTCTTCAGCCCCAAGCCTCTATTTTACTTAGATTTGCATAGTCGGTTCCAAGATACATGAAAACCACCCTTCTTCAAATCCCCCACCCCATGCCATAAGAACCTGGTTCAGATGGAATCCAATTTCTTGATCACAGTGGCGGGAACTTTGAAGATATAGAGGTAGTAAATAGCAAGAGAATTCAAAATTGACCTGCAAAGAGTCAATCTCCCATCATAAGAGAGTAATTTCCCCTTCCAACTGACTAAATAGCCTTCAAACCTTTGCACTACCTTCTCCCAATCTCTACATCTCAAAGCCCCAGGAGTAAGCGGCACACCAAGATAAGAGGCTGGGAACTCTCCCTTCTGGCAGCCTTAAACAGGGGCAGCCCTGCTCAACAACGTCTCTCCAACTTCGATGCCATACAACTGACTTTAATAGTCAAACCTATCATCTCAGTCAACAACTCCAGCACAATCTAGCCGTGAACAATTGGTTCTCCGAGCAAAGAACAAGATCGTATCATCAGCATATTGCAAGTGGGAAACCGACAACTTTTGCTAAGATACCTGGAAGCCCCAAAAGAGGCCAGACTCCTCAGCTCTATGCCAAACTCTACTCAAAATGAGTGCAACCAGAATGAAGAGAAGGGGAGACATAGGATCCCCCTGTCTGTGACCTCTCCCACTACTGGAAAAAGGAGTGTGATGCCCATTAACAATCACAGTGAAAGAAACCAAGAAGATGTACTCCCTGATTCACTAAATCCATCCAACCCCAAACCCCATGAGTGAGAGCACCTTAAGCAGACACCAAGTCACTCTGTCGTATGTCTTCTCAAAATCCAGCTTCAACAACAAACCACTCCTGTGATGCAGCTTCATATAATGCAATGCCTCATGAGCCACAATAAATTTGTCCTGAATGTTGTCCTTAACAAAAGCACCCTGATTGCTACTAATCAATCTGCCCACTACTGTGTCTAGCCTGCCAACAAGGACCTTTGTGATTATCTTGTACACTCCATTAAGCAAATTGATCGGCCCGTAATCTACTAAGCAATTTGTCCCAGGCTTCTTAGGGATGAGAGCAATGAGAGTTTTATTGATATCTCTGAGATGGGCCCAGCGCTCCTGGAAGTCCTCAACCACCTGAAGAATATCTACCTTCACAATTTCCCAACAATATCTGCTTTTGTGTAGAGAGAATTTATTAGGGTTTTTGTTATTCTCTCTTGTGCATTCTTCCCTTTTTTATTTAATACAATAAATGAAGGTTTCCATGATGCAATGTTCCCCCTCAAGAAGTCATGGAAGCACAAAAGTGCTTTCAATTGGAATTGACACAAAGACACCCTATATCTGGAAAGTGAAGATAATATCGTTATTCTTATGTTACTGCCAAATTTTCAGTTAACAATCCCAATAAATGCATACGTGTTCAGATTAATGCATACATATATATTAAAAATATTTTAAAATTAACAAGGAAGAGCTTCTTTAGCAGCAACATTTGACACATCAAGATAGGACATATAAGAACTGCAGGAGAATGCGATGCAGTAATGAGAAAAAAGCATAGTAAGAGGGCCAGAAAGAAATAGAAGAACATTACAGTGGAAGGGAAAGCAATGCTAAGGATTTTTTTTTTGTCACCGAGAGATAGAAGATCATTCAATAGAAGTAGCAGCAATGTGGAGGATTCCTATAAAGCTAAGACATCAAACAATAAATTACGCAATGGTCACCGAATGAAGAAATCAATGATCCAAAGAGAAGGTGATTCAGGGGGGAAAATCACTAGGTTAATCAGGATTCAGGGGGGGAAATCACCAGGTTAATCAGAAAGAGTACAAAGGAGAAATACTCTTTGATGATGAGGATCCCCACCCCCATTCATGAAGAAATGCCCAGAGGGAAAAGTTCTCAAGCTGCTTTGGAGAAGAGGAATGGAAGGAGAAATCAAGGAAACTATCCATAAAAGAGAAGATTCTAATACAAAGTTCTTTTTACAAAATGGCGAATGGAAGACAGAAGAACTGCCATTCTCAGATTAAAATGCAAAGGAGACAAGACTGAAGATGATTCTGCTCCTATAAGAAAGGGCAGTAGAAGGTTTCCCTTTATAGGAAGATAATGACCTGCAGGGATGTTTGTGTAACGGAAATTGAAATTAGAGCAGCAATCTTTCAGGTGGGAAGTGAAAAACCCCCCGGTCATATTGTTTCCCTGTGATTTTTCCTCAATCATTTTAGAATGATAACAGAGCAGACATGATGCAAATGGTGGTGCAATGTCATCTTAGAATAGGTTGTAAAGTTTAATTAACACATGGCTCAATGTGGTAAGGAGGGAGCATACCAATTTGCTGAATATGCACGAGAAAAGGGGAAGTCCTGTGTCTCAAACCCTACCCTACACCTTTTTTTTTTTTTTTTTTTTTGAGAGAGAGAGAGAGAGAGAGAAGTGGATGGTGCCACTTATTGTATTAAATAAAAAAGAGGAGAATGTACAAGAGAGAATAACAAAAACCCTTATAAATTCCCTGTATAAGAAAGGCACTGAAGTGGTGCAACACAAAATCAACTCCTCAAAAGATGAAAAAGAGCTGAAGTGTTATCATTCACTTTACATAAAGTAGCTGCCCATTCCCTCACCGAAAAAGACACAAAAGATACAATTCTCACCGGGACCAAAGCTGGTTGTTTAAAGATTCTCTTGTTCCAAGCTCCCCAAATAGCCCATAATGCCACATGCAGAACGAGCCACCAGATCCTAGAATCCTCCTTAGCCTCCAGCCACAAGAAAGAAGGTCCCTCGATGCAGTAGGGTCAACCCTATGGTCCCTAACTCTTAGCTTGTTGACGACAAGCATCCACACTTCCCGGGTGAACTCATATTTCAAAAATAGAGGATCAATGGTTTCCTCCATATCTCCACACAAAGGGCACATTGTGGGCATGTTCTCCAAAAAGCGGGCCAGTCGATCCCTAGTAGGCAGCCTGCGGTAAGAGATCCTCTAGATCTTAAGAAAGTGTGTAGAACACAAAAGTGTGCTTCTATCACATAATTTTTTTATCATTTGATCTACCTATGGGCAAAGAATGAAGCTGAGGAGCAGGGAGCAGAACGAATCCCTGAGTGCACATGCTGCAAATTCAGCAATAGCATAGGGTCATACGTTCAAACTCCATTTCCCTACATGACAGGACAATTGATTCCTCTCTTAGCAAACTGGGTGTGGGAAATTCCTCCAATTGAAAGTTCAATGTGCAGAGGGACCCTCGTGATGGAATATCACATAACCAGTCAAAGACTACAGCTATGGCCCAAAAAACATAGTTCCCATTTTTCTCCAGCGCGAACAGGCATGCTTAAGCAGCCCCATCTGTTGAGGACTGACTGAAAATTCAGGTTGAACACGGACAGGATACATTGTTCCAAAAGGATAAAAAGGGGCAGCAAAATAAAACATCCAATAGAAATCTCCATAACATTTTACAATGGAAAAGAGTGGGGAGTGGGGTGTTGCCTCCCTCTAATGCTGCGCAAAAATGTGGATAGTATGTCCAAAGCACTACTAGAAAATGAGTACAGGCCCTATAGTAACTCCATTTTCCTGGACTTCAGCAATGTTTGCTTGAAACATTTCATAATGTCGTTCTCAGCTTCCCAGAGAAAGTGGAATTTTTTCAACTCCAACCCTTCACTTCTAGCCACCCAAGGAACACCTGGGGTACACAGACCAAAAGAAGCAAAGTAAATTCAGTAAATTCATGATGGAAATAGGAATGGAATAAGGTTTGAAAGCTCCACTCATTTTGTGATTAACATTCACATGATCAGTGAACTGTAGGCACGCGAGCAAAAGAAAACTACTGGAAACCTGGGGGCAAAAACATACCTGCCAACATCATCTTCAGTTTCATTCATCCTTGCGACCGAAGAATAGTAGTGCATCTCAAGTTCCTTTAAGCTGGCTGCTGCCTGTTCTCCGATCTTCTCCAACAAAGTACTGGTTTTCTCTGCTTGATCATCAAACTCAACAGTCCGCATTTCCACATGCTCACTCAGTGAAGCAAAATTTGAAAAGATAGCTGTTTGCTTCAGCTCGGACACTAACTTTAAGAGTGAGTCAGCAGCCTGAACCTAGTTACAGTAATGAAAGTGGTATCAACTCACCTTTGGTTATTAACAACAATCACGTGTGGATCTCTATAATCATTATTAACAAACAACTGTGTTTGTGGATTGTGTGATTTGAGCAACACACGCTCACACATGCAAATAGAGTTGAAGATCATGGTTACCATGATGGGAAACAGAATCGGGAAGCAATGCATAAAGCAAAAGTCAGAAATGCTTTGTTTGGTAAGTTTTTGAATTGCAAATTAAGGTGAAACGATAACAAGTGTGATAAACAGGAAGTGAAATTTAGTATTGTTTTAAGTGCAAATGCATTTCCCGTATGCAACAAATAGAAAACCACATGAAATCACACAAAACTTATGATAATCAAACATCTCAAGATAAGAGCTCAACAGTCTCCTCAGAACTAGGTGGTTAAGACTGATGTTTACCATTCTTGCAGCACGCATCTCCATCTGAAATGCCTCCTGCGAGTTCCTTACAGGTGGATCATTCACCTAATGAAAAGCAATGTGCTACCATGAGATTTCCATGGAAACGTCCCACAAGATATTGTTCGTCCATCAACAAGAGAACAGATAGTCTGATACTCTTCTAATCATATCGTCTAATTAAATGAAAAATAGGCAAAATATAATAATCCAGACTTTTCATTCGGCAACAATTGGATCCAGTTTGAGCAAAAACAGCATTTGCATTATACGATCCTCAATGAGAAAATCATCATCATATCATCATGCACTAAATTCCAATTGAAGCGATCCTATGTTGCCACTCCACTCCATCATGTATCATTTACATTTAAGATACATAATGCAGAATTTCATCACTTTATAAGTGCTAGAAAAGAAATAATTGTTGGTTTGCTAGAAAAGAAATAATTGTTGGTTTGCAAACACACCACCATTTTGCCACTTTACAGGATTCCATCTCCAACACAAAAAATGAACAAGCCGGTTGGTTGGAAAGGGAAGTTGTAATCCTATGGGGGCAGACTGGTGCTTTGTAAAGCAGTCCATTCTTCCATTCCTATCTATTCTCTCTCTTTTTCACATCCCTAAAGGTGTCGCCAAGAGATTGGAGTCAATAAAATGTAGGTTCTTATTGCATGGTTTGGGGAGCAAGTCAAGGGCTGGCATCACATATCCTGGGCAGAATTTGTAAGAGTAAGAAGGAAGGTGGTTTCGGGATATGGAATATTAGAGATTTTAATCTTGCTTTGTTGTCTAAATGGTTGTGGAAGCTTGGTACCATGGAGTTGGGTCTCTGGAGAGCAGTGATCACTCAAAAGTACTATAGGAGAGCCAGACTGTGGGACTTGATTCCTCCATCTTTATCCAATGTATCTCATTTATTGAAAGGTCTGGGCTCCATTCATGTTATCAAGGCTGGGGTGTGATTCTCTACTGGGGATGGTCAGAGAATTTGCTTCTGGATGGACAGATGGAGTGGACCTTCGGCATTAGCTGACTTATTTCCTAGACTGCTTGGCATTGCTTCCTCTCTCTTGGTTGTCGTAGCAGAGGTCTTCTCTTATGAGGGTGACATGCCAGTTTGGTCCCCCTCTTTTAGGAGGGCTCTCTTAGATGAGGAGATGAACCAAATGACAGATCTTCTACTTCTCTTGTGGGATTTGACACTGTAGCCTTCTGCCTTGGATACATGGACTTGGGCTTGGAACAAGATGCAGCCTTTTTGGTTAAGGCTACTTATAATATGATTGAGGATGGTGGCACTCAACAGCCAATTTTGAATTCTGTTTGGAAAGTAGGTACCCCCTTGAGAGTCAAATTTCTGTTGTAGAGGGTGGCTCATGGTAGACTTCCAACAATGGATCATTTGCTGCCCTTTATGCCGGACTTGCCGGCCTCCTGTCCACTTTGCGACTCCCAAGAGGAATCCCTGGGTCATTTGATGCTCGGCTGTCCCTTCTTCATTTCTATCTGGTCAGATATCTTTGCTAGAGTGGATCAGCCTTGGGTTCCTTTCCCTCAGTCAGAGAGCTGCTGTTGGGTTGGCAAAGATCGTGGTCTCAGCTGGACGATAAAAAGGTCAGGTGAATGGTGCTTCATGCCACGGTATGGTCCATCTGGACCGATAGGAACCTTTGTATTTTTGAGGGCAAGGGCAGGCCAGCAAGTGTCATTGCTTCCTTTATCTGTGCCAAGATTTTGGAATGGATGCATGGTGCTGGTTCTACTATTTATGGTTGTTCTTCCCTTTTGGGTCTTCTTGATCCACGTTTGTCTTTCCGTGGGCTCTTCTGTTCTGTTTGGTTTTTGGTTGAAGAATCTTTTGTATTGGGTGCACCTTGTTTTTTTCTGTAAGGTGCTTCTTGGAGGGATTCTCTTGTATATGGGGCTTTTTGCTGGGTTCTCTCTTGGGGCTCCTTTTTTCTATTGCGCCCTATACTTGTACATCTTTGTTCTCCTTTTCATTAATAAATTTGTGGTACCAACCACTTCCAAAAAAAAAACACACACACAAAATGAATAGGAAAATTCAGGAATGGTTTTTCAAACAGCTGCAGCAGATGCTGTTTTGATGAGTTCAACTTAATGACTTTTAAGCAAACAGGAAACAGGATATGAAATATTACATATTTGGTCATCTACTTTTAGGGTTAATGAGAATGAAGTTGTGAATGTCTTTCATCCTGTTCTCTGGCTTATTTCATCTAGAAGAATGGATAAAATGCAGATCAGGCATACACTATACACATGCCAAGCAGAAATCCATGTAACCCATTCCTCTCTTACCTCTTCCATTGTGAAAGATGGGTAGCACTTGACCACAGATTGTGATCATTCGAAATGGCACAATCTAGCACATGCCACATTACTGTGTCAGTATATGTAAATTTGCCTCATTTCCTCTGTTGAAAAAGTAATAATCAGGAACTGCAAAGTTGCTGCTTTCAGTTCTTCACTGAGGTCGTACCTTAGTCTTAAATCTTCTGTTCTTTCCTCTACCTCTATCCCTCCCAAATCACATTAACAAATCAAAAAAAAATAATTTGATTGGATAGAAAAAAAAATAGGGCTGAACATCCATTATAAGTTTCTTTATAGGACAGGAAAATTCACCCACACCAGCACCTTGAACGGACCACAGGATGTTTTACCTTGTTCAACTTGGAGCTGATGTAGTGGACTGGTGTTAAAGTTGTAGGCCCAAATCACCACAATCCAACCTCAAGCTTTATCCTCACCAAGTCTCTTCATTCATTCTTATGTAATTTGCAGATCTGGACAGGTTAAACACTACAGAACAATCACAGAACCCATACATATCAACCACAAAAGGTTTACTTGTACCAGGTTCATAAGATAGCATCCTGACAATGGTTTGCGTCAAGGGAATAACTGATTTTGACAAATAAGAGTTGGAACAGATTGCCCAATGATTGGAACTAGATCTCCAGCACCATTTACTATTTTAATATTAATCTATATAAATGCATCAAGTATTTAAGGATAATATCTTTCACCATTGAATCAAAGAAAACTCGACAGGACTCCCTTGATCCAATTTCCAAGTTGACATTAAATGCCTCTCTGAATTAGGAATGGGCTATCCAATGAGGTTTCAAAGTGGATATCTGATAGCATTTACTATTTTAATATTAATCTATATAAATATAATATTTGACAATATCATTATCAGACCAATGGCCGTATTGATATTACATAGTGAAAAGCCCAGTAGGCCCTCACCATGCACCATGTAGGGTGGCAGTGCCACAAGACTCCTGCCACTGCAAGTCTTTGTTGCAATAGGTTAGTCCACCAGTCCACGAAGGGTTTTACAGCTATCTATTTAATCTCCTTGTACATTTCTCATCAATTCAATTCTTTTCATGATATAGTGTTCTAAATTTGTTCTAAAATTAGAACATATGGGAGAGTCAAACCCTAGACAATCTTAGGGACCAACGGCAGGCTCTTTTCTGCAGTGGGAAGATGGATCCTATCAAGAGTGGTTCTCACAAATCTGGCTATTTGTTGTTCATCAATCTTTAAAGAGTAAACATTGCTGCACTGCCAGGGGCTATTATGACTCCTGGTGGTGCTTTTATTTTTTTTTTAAAAAAAAATTGAAATTTCTTTTGGTTGGCCCAATGGTGCCCCAAATGAACAGTAAAAAGCACTTAGATTTGTTACTGTTCATTCGGAGTCGGTTTCGGTTTTTCATCTTTTTCTGGGTCGTCCGATCCAAGATCGGACTGTACGACCATGCAGAGCACCATAGGGCTGACCAAAAAAAACTCAAAAAAAAGTTTTTTTAAATAAAAGCACTGCAAGGAGGCGTAATATCCCCTGGCGATGCAGCAAGTTGTACTCATCTTTAAAATCCCAAGGCTGGTGCATTACAGATTAGAATCATTGAGATTGGCATTATTTGGGAATGGAAAGGGACCAGAGGAAAAGGTCATACAAGAGGCTGGGGGCATGTATGTGAACCCAAGGAGGAGGGTGGAGCAGAATTAACTCCTAGCAACATTGTGAACGAGGCATTATTGCTTAAGTGGCTATTGATGTGGATGTCTGGATGATCAATCACTGCGGACAAAGATTGTCAGAAATATACACGTAAGGTCTCCATTGGTTCTCCAACTCTGGAACAGCTAGAGGATTTAGAAAAAAAAAAAAAAAAAATCCTATGCAACAGGGATCTTTTTGAATTGTCCGGCAGTTTGAAAGGTGGGAAGTGGGCAATCTAAAGTTTTTGGGAGAAGTCTAGGGTGGATCAGAGATCTTTTTGCAATATATTTGCAAAAACTGTACAACTTTACTTGCTCTGCCAGTCAGAACATCCACATAGTCTGGAAGAACTCCAGCTCCACAGGGTACTGGGAGTTGAGATTTGGAATAAACCTTAACGAAGCAGAGAATCAGGAACTTGTAGAACTTACCAATATCTGGGATTCACTCAACCTAAAACCTGCAAAAAAGGGACATGAGATGGTGGAGATGGAAACAAGGAGGAATCTTTCATCAGCAATTGAAATGTTAATGGAAGGACAAAAGAAAGTTATCGGTGCACAGGTGCAGACAGCTACGCAACAGAAGAATGCCCATTAAAATAAGAATTTCTTTTGCAGAAAGTGGCTTGGAAGAGGAGTATGAGCTATTAAACCTGATTTCAAGGGCAACACTATTTTCTGTGCAGTAAACCTTGCTGCACTGCCAGGGGCTATTACGCCTCCTGGTGGTGCTTTTATTTATAAAAAAAATAACTTTTTTTTTGAATTTTTTTTGGTCAACCCCGTGGTGCCCTACAGTCGTAGTCTGATCTTGGATCGGACGACCAAAAAAAAGATGAAAAACCGAAAACTGACCACAAATGAACAGTAAAAAACACTTTTTTACTGTTCATTTGGGGTCGGTTTTTTATTTTCACCTTTTTTTGAGTCGTCCAATCCAAGATCGGATTGTATGACCATGTAGGGTGAGTTGGCCACAACAAAAAAAAAAAAAAATTAAAATTTTTTAAAAAAATAAAAGCACCACCAAGAGGGGTAATAGCCCCTGTCGGTGCAACAAGTTGTAATCTTTTATGTGGGCTGTTTGAAGAAGATCAGAACCATCTTTTCTGTCATTGTGGGATCATCAATTATCAGTGGAAAGTCCTTTTCAAGGCTCTGAAATTTCAGTGGGTGGAACCTCTTGATTATCTTCATCTCATGCAAGGGTGGTCAGTTTTCTGTACTAACCAGCCTGACAGAAAGATGTAGTTCTTGTTCCTTCCTGCCATGCTGTGGTCCATTTGGTTAGAAAGAAACAAAAGAAGATTCAATCATGAGTTCAGAAATCCCTCCATAATTCTTCAAAGAGCCATTAATTGGGTGAAGGAATGGGGAAGAGCAACTGATATATGGTTTGTCACAGAAGGAGATATTATTTTCAGGGCTGTTGCATGGAAATTATTTTGTTATGATCTTAATTTCCCTGAGGCACTGCTGTTAGCTTCTTCTTTATTTCCTTAGTAAATTATAAGCATAGGGTCTGCCTCTCTTTTCTTTGTTGAGGGGTTATGGGGTTGGCTTTCAGCCATGATGTTAGGCCTTTGGCCTACTTTGTATCCTCTTTTATTTTCAATGAAATGTGACTTTATGTCACCTTCCAAAAAAGTTGTAATCTTTTCTGTGATTTAGTGTAAGAATATTGAATATCTGTCTCTAGACGTGGCGTCATTGAGACTATCTGGAAACAATTATTCAAGACTCTGGAAACCAATTGGAATAGCACGCCACCTCTATTACAGAAGATCACAGACTAGAGGAAATACAATCCAGTCGAATGGAAGCAGAAATGGATTTATGGAAGGGTGTTTCCTAGCAATGCTATGGGCAATCTGGGAAAGGAGAAATAGCAGAATTTTCAAGGAGGAGTTTAGACATCTCTCCACCATAATCAAGCACTGAATACCTTATCTGCATGAATGGCCTGTTTGTTTTTCTGGAAATAAAGTTGGGGATTTAGTTTCGCTTTACCAAACAAAGATGGAAAAGATTGACTATGTAATGGGTTTTGCAGGTGTTGCTGGGATGTTAAAAGAGTCATCATCTTTATCACGTGGTAGAGACATCATTCTTTTCTTGTTGGGGGCAAGATATGTGTACTATACCTTTTTTTTAGAAGGTGACCAAACAGCTACGTTTCTCTAATGTAAATAAATAAAAACAAGCATTCCCTCAAAAAACAAGGAGAAGCTGCCAAGATGGTAAAATCATTCTCATTATCAAGGCGGAACAACCCTGATCCCCTTTTTACCCTCACACTCTATTGGATTATTTGTTTCCTTTACGGAGATTGTAGAATTGTCCTCATTATCAAGACAGAAGAATCCTCATCCCCTTTACACCCTCCCAGCCTGTTGTATCATTTGTTTCCTCCAATTACACACAGTAGCAATAAGAATTGAATCCCTAAGCTTATTACCAGAATTGCAGAAATTCCATGCCTGCATAAAGTAAATACCTTTCCTGATGATTTCTGCAGGTTGCCAGAACTCATCCCTGAATATCCTATTATTTGTTTCTCTCCACATAGCCCATATTGCTGGTAAGCAGATCTTTCATATGCCCCCCTCTCAGGATTGATTTCATCCCATTCTTGTATTATCATACAATATCTGAATATCTGGGTCATGTGATATCCATTGTCGTGAAGAAAAAATTCCAATCCATCCAAATAATACCACATTTGAGGAAGAGATGTACCATCCTTTCCTCAAAGGATCCATAGAAATACACATTGTCCTTTATATCTTTCTTAACCCTCTTCAATCTTTTCCCTGTTGTCATTCTTTCCAAGCCACTTTCCATAAGAAAATTCTGAGACTATGATTCCTCCACCAAGCAGGAACTTCACTGAAGACTTTGCTGAAAACTTATCATCTGATTTTCATTTCCATATTCCTATCTCTCTCATGTGTTGCTATGCTATCTTGTGTAATGCCTTGTTTGGTTGGAGTACCAGACTATTAGTTTTTATATAACATTATTTGTGATATTTATGTTTTTAAGTTCTACAACATTAATATTGAATGTCGAAATTGATATTAGACTCCGATCTGTGGAGGTAGGTTATTTGTCAGAAGTATTATTCAGGGTCTAGAGATTGGGATGTGTGACCACATATAATGTCTCCCCTATCTGAAAAGGTATCCTGGAATGCTCGGATGTTCTCATGGCGGGCTCATAGATCGTGGTGGGTGATGGCAGCTCCACTCTTTTCTGTTGGATGGTTGGTGCGCTCCTCAGCCTTTACAGAGTTTGTTCCCCAGATTGTTTGTCATTGCAATTAACGCATACGATGTGGTCTCCATTCTTTTTTATGATGACCTGCTTCAGCCTTCATGGAGCCCCACTTTTAGGGGGAGTTTGCATGACGAAGAAGTGCCGGATCTGATGGACTTGTTTCAGCTGCTGCAGCATTTTCATTTGAGACCTTCCATTAACAATTCATGGCCATGGACATGGGATGCCAAGGGTTTGTTTTTTCTCTTAAATCAGCTTACTCAGTTTTGGCAGATGGGGGGTTGAGATATCCTTTCTTCTCTAGTCTGTGGAAAGTTAGAAGCCTGCGTAAGGTGCAACTTCTCTTATGGAGGGCCTCCCTCAATAGACTACCAACTCGTGATCGGATTGGGCAGTTCGTCCAAAATCTCAATTCTTGCTGCTGTCTTTGTGCGTTGGAGGAGGAGACAGCAAATCATCTCTTCACAGCTTGTTCCTTCTCTAAGGAGGTGTGGCAGCTGATTTGCCACAAGCTTCATGCAACATCGGCCCATTGAGAGTCCATGGAACACCTTCTTCTCTCTTAGAGAAGGAATTCACAGCTGAAGGAAGATCGATTATTGCGGTGGCTGATTTTGCATGCCACTATGTGCGCAATTTGGACTGAACACAACAACAGAATTTTTAGACGGGAGGTTAATTCCATGCATAGGGTGTTCTCCGTTGTGTGTAAGAAGGTCAAGGAGTGGGCTAAGTTTACATGTAGGGTGGATGATTGTAATTCTTCTCTTTTTGGCTTTTTGGGGATGGGAATTAATCTTTTACACTGTCTTGGTGTGTCTTTTGTATAGAGGTACTTTTGTTGTTGCCCTCTCTTACTTGTAAATATTTCCTTTTTATAATAGAAGTGGTACCATCCACATTCAAAATATATTGAAATCGATATTAGAGAGACATGGAGGAGCACAATGGAAGAGAAAAGAGAGTTAGAGGTAGGAAAGGAAGAGGATATGAGAAGTTTAAATTCTCAGGCTACATTTGGTATCGGGATAGGGATGGGTTAAACCCATTTTTATCCCCATTCTGTGTTTGGTAGGCCATTTTCATACCAAGATAAGGGGGCTTAAGGCTTTTGGGGATATCCCCAATTTCGGGGTTAAGCATGGAGATAAGTCATTCCAACATTTTGAGTTGGAATGACTTATCCCCATTTTGACAACTTTTTTCATGCACAATGCCCTGACTGCCCTTTCCCTTTTCCCTTCTCCTACATTAATGACTTATGTAAATAATGTTACATAATACTTCATTGTTAATACTAAATGCCAACATATAGAAAATAGGTTGCGTATAATTAAGAGTAATTTATGTTAACACATTTTAACACTTAAAACAATTGTTGTTAACCCATATTAACATTTAATACCATATTTTATCAATATTAGGTAGAACAATTGTTGTTAACACATATTTTATCAATATCAAGTAGAACATGTTGGTGCATAGAACAATTTAATTTACTTGGTTTTCAAAAAAAAATAAGTCTATGTAGTGTTGGTACATTAGAAAATGTTTCTAAATCTCCTTTTTTCTGCCAACTAAGATTAGTGCATACCTCCTTTAATTTGAGATAAGGCGGGCACATTGGTTTTTTTTTTTGACCTTATTCCCATTACCATCCTTGTTCGTACCAAACGAGGAACAAGTTATGATTGTTTCTTATCCCCTATGTTACCAAATGCACCTAAGAATAAGGATAGGGATAACTTATCCATGGATGACTTAAGCTTATTCCCGTCTCATCTTATCCCGATACTAAGCAGGACCTCAAAGACTTAACTCTAACATTTTAAATATAGGTCCAGTCCTGTATTAAATGTGCTTTAACAATACACCTAATCAAGTGTTAATGTCAAAATTGATAGAGCTTAATCCAACACCCACTAACATAACTGAGTTCCAAAATGTCCTGTCTCATTGTCAGTCAAATTTCTGTGAAATTTTAGATCATAGTGTTGCTGCCAATCTAGTTGCAAAAACATACTATCAATCTTTTGATTGGCAGAGCAAGTGACTGCATAGCGACCTGCAAATATATCTGTGAGTGCTCTCTGGTCCCACCACGGATCTTCCCAGACCACTGTTAGCTGTCCAGTTCCAATCTTCATTTGAGTTGAACATCTGATGAAATCCAATTGTCTAAAATATATTTCTCCACAGGGGTGACAGGTAGCTCATGCTTATAAATTCGTTGCACCATTTAAAGTATCCCTGAAAATATTCGTGCCTCAGAATTTTTTTCCCACAGCATAATCTCTTCTCTTTACAATCTCTAAAGTCATTTAACCATCAGTGCCATACCAATAGCATCAATGGGAAGTTGCTAACCAACCTGCTCCTCCTTCCCTACTTCCGCAGACACTCCTCCATGTTACTGGATGATACCCTTTTGTCATATGGACCTCTTCCACTATCTCACATACGGTCCTAGGAATTCTGAAAGTAGATAAATGATAAATAACCAAGGTTGACAAGACTACTTTTGACATATCCTTTTTCCACTAGCTGCAAATGCTTCCTTTCCATTCTTCTAGTTGATCTTCAAATTCTTCTTAATACCGTCCCAATCTGCACACTCCATCTGACAGAGGTAGTACTAAATATTTGATAGAAAAAAATGACCAGCTTGACTTCATGTCTTGAGCAATTTTCTTCCTTGTCCTCTTCTGTCACATTCATTTTTACTAGTTCACTTTTAGTAAAGTTCAAATTAACAATTTTCTCATCTTTGATTGTAGAAAATAGCATGGTACCATCAACTGAGTAACGATTAACAAACTCAGGCCTTAATGGTCATTTCATGAATCAAATATGAAAATAGTGCCTATGAAATTCACCCTGCAATTCACCCTGCAGCCTACACTCACCTCTACTTAAATTCATTCGAAATATCCAACATCAATACACTTCATATGATATAAAAGGTCAGAAAGGAAGTCAGAATCCCTTCCTGATGAAGTTTCATTGTCCCCATTCCTATGACAGTGATTAAGTTGACAGGGTCCTAGTTGGCACCAATAGCTGGAGTCAAGATCATGACTGCTTGATCACTCCCCAATCCCCACTCCCTTCCACCTCCTGCTTTTGTGGATTTTTTTTTCTTGGCTCATTACCCACAGTCTCACAACTTCTATGACAACAACAAAACAGCTGACCGATCTAATAGCTTCCTAAAGAGTACACTTAGACCTACTGACACAGACATGTATAAGCTGATGCAAGAAAAATGAAATCCATTTAAAAAACTATAATTTACACAGAAAATGAAAATGATTACAGATAACTAAATATAAAATGAGCCGGTGAGACCAAAAGGGCAAGAAGTAAACAATCTACAACCAACCCTAGCAATGCTCAGTAAGGTGCTGAAGTTATCAACAATCTGTGCAACATCATTATCAACCCGCTGCAGAAGAGCCTTCTGCTTCTGCGCAGCCGCCGCGATTGCAGCTGCGGTCAGCCCACTTCCCCCTCCACTGGCAGCACCACCAACCCCTGGCTTGCTCATTGCGATTACTTTTGTCTTACTTGCCTTTCTATTGCGAAAGGATTATGCTTCTCCTCCAAGAACATGGATCCATTTAGATGGCCTGAAACATACACCCATCAAAAGTAACAAAATAAGCAGCAATCACAGAATTACGGCAAACAAAAACAAAGACAACGACTCCAAATCCCCCAAAGACTTAGACCACAGCAATAGGTTAAATATGATGTGGTGATGCATGCATAATTGCACATTTCTCTCTAATAACAAGTTCCAGATCAAGAACGCAACCACTTGCATTGGTACAACAGTTCTACTCCGTGACGCGCCCCTGGACCTAAATTTCATGGAAGGAGTGGTGAGTAGACAATACCCTAGGAAGAAGGCTCCCTGCCCAGGGTTTCAGCCTTCGGCTCCGAACTGGAACGGGCGAATCCCCTCGTCGGAAGCGGGATTTGCGCAGCGATCGAGATCCTCCGCCGTTCGGGAGGAGGATCGCGGCAGAGGAAGAGGAGGGGGAGCTGAGGGGGCACAGGGAGGGAGGAAGGAGAAGAGGGAAGAAAACGCGGAAGGGGAGGGAAGGGGGCCGGCAGCGACGCGAGTGAGGC
Source organism: Zantedeschia hybrid cultivar (assembly GCA_030544215.1). Lineage (NCBI taxonomy): Eukaryota > Viridiplantae > Streptophyta > Magnoliopsida > Alismatales > Araceae > Zantedeschia > Zantedeschia hybrid cultivar. Next base: position 55,248,226 of record JARZZO010000004.1, read on the forward strand.
GTAGAGGAAGCGAAAACGTCCGCTAGCCGGCGGCAGCTCCTCCGGCTAATTTGGGCGCGGCGAGGTGCAAAAGATGAAGAAACTGTAAACACTACTATGATAAAATGAGTAGGAAACAAATGCGCCGGCAGTTGGTGTTACACCTGCTACTGCCACTGGTATTTTTTAAATAGAAAAAAAAATATTTTTTAAATAAATCTGTAGAATCTTATCTATCATAGTTTAAATTTTTTTTAAATTCAAAAAATATACTTTCAAATTTTACTGTTCATTAGGATTCGATTTTTTAATTTTTAATTTTTTTAGTCCAATTAAAAACGGATTGTAAGTGAGTAGGAATACTAATTGGATCGGACCAACCGAGAGGACGATTGGCCTGGCCCACTTTGAACAGGGCTCAGCTGTTGTAAGAGGCCCGGTGTGAAAATTGGCCCGGCCCGGAAATAAAAAGGGTCGTGCTTGGGCTTTGGTAAGCCCAACTCGTGATGAAATCCTAACTGACCCCTCCCTAACACGTACCCATCTCAGCAACAGGCGTAACGACCTCTATCTCTCTCTTTCTGAACACCACCAACAGATGGTGACGACGAGGCGCCCTTGCAATGGGGCGACAGCAACGACGACTCCCTCACAACAGAAGGCGGCAGCAACACTTACTCGCTACAGGGTGTAGCAGCGGCACCATCCCCGCCACTTCCCCCTCTCTTCCTTCCCTTCCTTGGGCCGGCAATGCCACAAGCGGTGGTGGAGGCTCCTCTGTAGTGGGCAGCAAGGCAGTGACGATGGCACTAGCCCCACCACCTCCCCCTTTGTCCCTTCCCTTTCGTGCTGGAAACGCTAGTACGCGGCGGTGGCGCAGGCCCCCTCGCAGCAGGCGACGGCAGTGTCAACCCCCTCGCAGCAGGCGGCGATGGCAGTGATGGGCCTCTCGCACAGGCGGCGGCGGCACGATCTCGACGACCTCCCTTAATTTCTCTCACCTCTCTTCTCTGGCTGGGCCGAGCTTTCCGGGGCCTTGGCTGAGCCGGACTGGGCCTATTAAAATGCAAGTTACCGGGCCTTAGCCGGCTAAGCTGGGCTTTACTTGGTCCGGCCCGTTGAGACACCTATATGCGATGAGGGCCACCAAAAAAAAAAAAATTAAAAAAAAGAAGCACAGGCAGTGCAAAAAGTTTTACTCAAATGAGTAATAATTGTTGTACTGCAAGTGCAGCCTAAAAAAAATTAAAAAATAAAACCTTTACATGTCCTTACAATCCGATCTCTAATTTTACAATCCAACAATTTTCAAAAATTAGAAGGCACTAGATAGGTTGAACATGATAGTTTTCATATCATCAACTGCCTTCGTACATCCCGCCCATAGGTCATAATTTTTTTTAAAAAATTTAAATGCGGTACATTAACAGTTTATTTGGTTTATTATAAATATTAGATTTGAGGTCTCACAAAAATGCAACGTTACATAACGTCTTAAAATATTGCAAACTAAACAGCAGTGTGAAGTTATTTAAATCTCACCTAAGTGCTAGAGGAAACTTATAATAGTTAGGGCTCTAACTCAGATCAAATTAGGTTGTATTGGGATTATTCATAACTCAAACCCTATGTTAAGAACCCCACAACTCCAAACCAACCCAACGGTAAGTTTCAACCTCAACATCCTCAACCATAACCTAATCTAACCCCATGAAATCTAACATTTATCGGGTTGGGTCATGTTGAGTTGAGTTATATGCTTAATAGTCAATATTTTTAACTTCTTATTCTTATTATCAAAATGTAATATATAATATAATTTTAAAAAGTATAAGTACAATTACATGACTACTATTTGAGAACACCTTTGTTCTGTTGTAGTTTAATTTTTGTTTGAAAACTCTTAGGAGCTTACTTGTAACATTTAAGGATCTTTTGCCAATTCACAATAGACTGTAAGGATTTATTAGGAAGGCTTATTTGTAAATACATTATGTTTTTTATAGTAGATTCCAGCGTTGAAGGGGAGAGGGAGAAAAGCTGGTGAATGTTTTGAAGGATATTATCGTAATCATAATAGACCTATAACATTATCATATAATTGTATACATGAGATAATTACATACATCATCTTGCTAAAAATGATATTATATTTTTGCTTATCTTATTTGTACATTATTTTTAATAATCTTGTTGCATGCCAATTGTCGCAAAAATGTCTCCGCCGTTGTCGCCTGTTAGCATTTTGTTAAACATCTCCTATTTAACCTTAATTAACTTATAACCAAAATTGAAAAAAGTCTAAAATATCTTTATTTTTTTCTCAATTATTTTTTCTCTCTTTTTGTCTATCTCTCTAGCTCTCAATATGCCAATCAAGAGAACACTTTTTAATAGGAGCATTTTTGTCTAAATATTAAATTTAATGTTCGAAAGCATAATTTGTTGTATCATTAATGAACAGTCATGTATTGAGTATTTTTCGGTGTCCAACCGAAAAAGACAGTCATGGTCGCTCAGCAGATTTTTAAGGATATAGGAACAATTTGGGGATTTTATAAGCTACATATCTGAACACAAAAAATCGAGTGATATATTAAAAAGAAACCATTAAACGTCATTTCCTGCACTTTCTCTGGATGATGCTAATAAGTATGAACTTTCAACCCAAGAACCGAAGACCATGGGACCATCAGATGTTTGAATCAGACGGTCAAAATTCCACGGCCCCGGCGTACACGACACACCGATGTGGACCCCACATTTATGTACATCCATATATGGAGGGGTGGCGCGCCCATCGGCGTGCGTGCGTGCGTCACCAACAAATTCCTCCGCCAACGTGCTCACACCAACCCCAGTTCTATTCCTCCTCTGTCGGAGCCTCGGAGGTACGTCGCGCGAGGAGTTAACAGCGAACAGGTAATTCGTTACAATTAAACCAGTTGCATTTAATCGATTGTACAATAGTTGCTATTGTTCCAGCATGATAAAATTTCAAATATTCGAGCTGTCAACCAAGTTTATAAATTCGTTGGTAAGTTTAAAACAAACAAAAAAACTCATTAAATAAGTTAGAAACATCTATGTGATGTTTCCAGAGCATCACATACTTGTTATACACAGCCATAATCCCTACAAGAAGCTTGCTGCAAATGGTAGCCTCCGCATATGTAACCTTCTCTCTCTAAAGATGCAAAGGATTGCCATAATTTGATAATCCATTTCTTTGCCATAATTTGATAATCCATTTCTCTCATAAGGTTAAGTTTTCTAGTAAAGAGAGACTATTTGATTCTTTCATTGTTATTTTTTATGATTAAGATAACAAGTGATATAATTATACTTAGTATATGATAAATATTATTAAGTTATGATATGTTAAAAAAAACTCCCATCTCCTTACCCTTTACTCTCTCTTTTCCATCCCATCCTCTTGGTAATTTGTGATACCTTTTTCCTTTTTGCATTTTTTGTATATATACCCCTCAAACACACTGTTTGCATGCATACCATCAATTCTCACATATTAGCATTAATATTTTTAAAATATTTACAAAGTTGCATTTATACTCTTCAACCTAATAATTTTGCATAAATACTCCTAAATTCATTAATGTTTTGCATAGATATCTCTCAATTCACTAAAATCTTGTATTTTGTATGTCCGATACCTCTGATAATATCATGATTTATGTAATTTTTTTGACATATTTTGTTAAAATTCACCTAAGTTTGACAAGAGGGGTACACATGTAACATTTTGAAGATTACAGAAGTGTTGATGATAATATGTGAGAGTTGAGAGTATACATGTAAATACTGAGGGATATATATACAAAAAGCCTTTCTTCTTTGCATTTTTATCTGTCTCTCCTTCTCTCTCTCTGCTGTTAATTGAAAAAATTGCAAAATTCCGCTGCCGTTCATCCTTTATGGTGCCGGATTCCAAAGAACAACGACAATAAAGACTACGGATTTTGAAGAATAAAGATAAATCAAGTCTATGTAACCTTTTCGTTCAGGGAAAAGGAAAAAGGATGTCCGAGACACGTTCTCCCGCTCGGGAGACTTGATCGAGGGTTCGATCCCACGGGTTTCTACCTTATTTAGGAGGTAAATCTTAAGTCTTCGGCCGGCTCGATTCCAGCTCCTCCGAGTTGGGCACCAAGCCCCAGTACCACTGGGCTACCGACAAAAAAAAAAGGAAAAGGAAAAAGGATAAAGTCTTCTTAACCGATGGGTAACCTTTTGTAATTTGTATCCTCCTCTCAACTCCTGTTGGTGTTGCCTGTTGCCAGAGAGAGAGAGAGAGAGAGAGAGAGCGCAACAGCGGCGGCGTCGGCGACCACCACCCACCCAGAAAAGATCGAATTCCCTCTCCCCCCTGTCGCCCTCTGGTTTCCCTTTTTTTCTCTTTCTACTCTCTCCTATCTTGTTCGCGCCTTTTTCTCTCTCTGCTGTTGCAATCCCCTTGCCTCTGTGGGGGTGGGGAGGACTGAGGAGGGGAGGAGGGTTGGGTGGTGCCATGTGATGATGAGGGGTTTCCCAGACCCACCATGCCTGGGCGGCTCTCCCTTTCCTTCCTCCGCGCCTCTTCCTCTCGCAAAGGGCCGCTAGGGCACGGGGGAGGGCGGGTGATCCCTCTTCTTCTCCATCACCATCGGCATCGTCAGCATCTACGCCGTGATTGTATCGCTGAAGGTTTCGGGGTGCAGATTACAGGGGCGGGTGGGGGAAGATGGTTAGAGATGCTTCGGACGGTCCCTCCGGCAGGGATCTCCTCTGCCACGCCGCTGCTGGCGCTGCTTCTGGTGAGTTTGCATCTACTCTCTCTTTCTCACTCTTTCTCTATTTGATGGCATTAGTTGGAAACTACACATGTTTGGTAGTATGGAGTAAGAAGCGTTCACCAATTGGTGTGCTGCTGCTGCAGGAGCCATCGCTGCCACGTTTGTCTGCCCCTTGGACGTGATCAAGACGAGACTCCAGGTCTATGGGATGCCCAATAACCCTTCTTCTGGCGGTAGAAGTATGCTTTCGTGTTCCTTCTGTATGTTTTTTGGACTGTCTGGTCGTCACGTACTGTAGCAAGGGAGAGATTAGTTTATTAAAGATGCATTTTGCTAGGATCCTGGCTTTTACTTTAAGTTCTGCTTATATTTGGGGTATGCATTTCCATATCACTGTTCTATTTCTTATTGACTTTGAATATGTGACAATAAGCAGAAATAAACGAGGCATAATAATGAATTAAAACAACTCCTTTTGTTTTAGGGGTCACTTAGTTTGCAATGAAACACCATAAAGTATTGATTTTGAAATCACCTGCTTTAGAACTGGCAAAAGCAAACTTGCTGGTTTTAAAATCAGCAATTCTATAACCTCTGGTTTTGGTTTTCGGTAGCTTGAGACTGAAAAGTGAAACTGGATAAAAGGAGTGGTACATGAATCGACTGACTTTGCAATCCAACATTTTAAGGCACTTAAAAAGCTAAGAAAACTCTGTAAAACAATTCACAGCACTCCAGACACAAGGAGAAACATTGTTTTTCATGACATTTTACACTGTTTTAAGTATTCTGCAGAACACCGAATGACCCTCACACGTGGATTGTCAAAAATGGTCCTCAATTAGCCATCTCATATAAATTGGTAAAAAATGCATAATCACTTCCGTTTCTTTTGTTGTATAGAGATAGCATCTGCAAGCATAAAACCGGATTCTACCTCTGGAGGATCCGTCCAAAAGCAAAACGGGGGGTGGGGGGGGGTTGCGTTGCAAAAACAAACTCAGAAAAAATGAAGTTTACCTAAAATTGTTTTCCTCTGAAAAATCTCATATATGCAGAAAAATCCTTGTAAAATGAATATATGTAAAAAGAAACTCCATATAATCATTGTATATGTATGGACCCCTACCATCACTAACATCACTTATAAATTAGGGCTTACTTTGGAATAAGAAGAAAGTTTAAGGGATTTTCTATTTATGCACGAGGTTGTTTTAGCATATACGATAGTCTATATGGGTTATTTGCTAAAACCCCTTTATTTTTTATAACTAAGTTGATGCGGATCAGTTCACAGACTGTGGACATGTTGCAAAGTCACTCTGTTGCACACTTCTCACTGTTTGATTAGGGGTTAACAGACTTTAATTGCCATATTATAAAAAGAAAAGAGCAAGTTTTTGGAATAAAGATAAAGTATTAAATATGTTTTCGTACTTTATGGACAATAAAACTTATATGTTTGGTACTGCATAAAAGTTACATGCCCATGTACAGGTAAATGATCTTATCCAATATGTGGTCGTCCATAGCAATCCTTCAAATCATTGGAAAATATGAACAAACATGATGGAGTAAGGATGAGTAGCTAAGCACTTGTGGGAAGCATATGGTATGGGCACTTCAGTGGATTTTTTTTAAAAAAATTGCAATGGGATATATGGTTGAAAATGCTCTGACTAATTGAAGAGAGATTTTTGAAAATGTGTTTGCTCGCTGGAAATCATGTATGTTAAGGATATTTAAATCTTTAGATTTTGGAGTCTTGGAGCTTTGAAGAGTAGATACTATTCTGTTGGTTGGAAAAGGAAAGACCTTCTCCAGTTCAGTTTTTAGCTTGAGGCTTTTTCCTTTCAACATCTTATGCCTTCTGTACTTCCCAAAAAATGAGATTGTGTGTGTGTGTGGGGGGGGGGGGATCTTATTCATTCTGAGGTTCTGAAATCAGACCTTCGAGAATAAATAGGTACAAAAAAAAGGTTGTCTTATGGTTCTAAGGTTATACTTCTTATTTCAAACTTAGGGCTGGTCATTTCTTTCTGCCTTCTGGTTCTGATGCTGTATTTGGGAATATTCACAGTGCTAAGGGTGAAAAAGGGTTGAGAATGTACTGGTTGTCCTCATATCTATTGACATAAATTTTAGTAGCGCAAGGAGTTGAAGGGTGTTCACTAATAACCATAAAATTCATGACCTGATAAGGTAAAAGGGGGAAAAAGGACGAAGGGGAGAAAGTGGAAAAGGACTGAGCAACACAAGTGATGCCAGTTATATGAAATTCTGTTCGTGGCTTCAAACTATCTAAGGCTTCAAACTATCTAAGCATCTTTACTGTTAATCATCGTTGAAAGATGAAACTGAAACTTCTATGGTAGAAATATGGTTTATCATTCTGTCCCAAGTCTTTTGGACTTGTCTTTTACAAGGTAGTGTTTTTTTTTTTGTTTGGAATGCGGGTGATACCACTAGTATTATAAATAAGAAAGGAAGTTTACATGTACAAGTAAGAAGGGAAAACAACAAAAGTCCCCCCCATACAAAACACCAAGAAGGTGTGACCCCCAATCACCTCTCCTCCAAAAGATAAAACAATGAGGAATCGTCCGTGTTCACTTTACGAGTAAATTCAGCCCACCCTTTAACCTTCTCACAAACAAAAGAAATAATCCTCTGTGGCGTAGCAGCTTCCTGCTTAAAGATCTGACTATTTTGCACCATCCATAAAGCCCAGATAGTCGCATGGAGAATGAGCCACCAGAGAACACGATCCTTCTTTAGTACCTAAGCTCTCCCCCATGAGCCAAGGAGTCCTTCAACCAAAGCAAAGCCCATGCAATCCACCTGCAAGAGGTCGCCAAGAAGTTGCCACACCTCCCTAGCAAAAGAACAAGAGGTTAATAGGTGGTCCACCGATTCATCCTCTTCGCCACACATACTACAGCCTGTCTCCAGATTTGACATGAATCTAGCCAACCTGTCACGGGTGGGAAGCCTATTGAGAGAAGCTCTCCACACCAAGAATTGCACTTTCGGAGGACTTTTGACTTCCCAAACTGAAGTGTATATAGAATATCTGCAGCCCCAATCCGAAATGACAGTGTCAGTAGACTTGACTGAATGCGTACTTTCCCTGTCCCATCTCCATCTCCATCTCCATCGATCTCCCTTATCTGGATCAATATGAGTGGATTGAAGCCAACGAAGAATCACCATAAGGTCCTCCAATTTTGCTTCCCTCAAATGTCTCCTAAATAAAGGAGTCCAAGTAGTCTGTCCTTTACTCCCCTCGGCCACTTGGTATACCCTGGCTGTTTGCTGCAATGAGATATCAAAAAGCTGTGGGAAAATGTCTCTCAAAGGCTGCTGGAAAGTACACCAAGCATCCTTCCAGAATAGAGTGCTCCTACCATCGCCAACCACAATGAACGACCCAACCATAAACACATCTATAGTGGAGAGAATACTCTTCCACACTTTTGAGCAATCACCTGTTGCCACAGACTCGGGACATTCTGTACTAGCTTTCACAGCCATTCAGAGAGAAGAGCCAAATTGACAAGCTGTATATTCTTCAGTCCTAAATCACCATTTTCCTTAGATATGCATACACGCTCCCAGGATACATCAAAACCACCCCTCTTAATGTCTCTTGCTCCATGCCAAAAGAATCTAGCTATAAGAAAGTCCAGTTTCTTGGCCACCAGAGACGGTACCATAAGGTAGAAAGGTAGTAAATAGGTAGGGAGTCCAAGATTGACCTACATAGAGTCAGTCTCCCACCAAAGGATAATAACCTCCCTTTCCATCTAGCTAGTTGGCTCTCGAGCCTCTGCACCACCTTCTCCTAGTTTCTGCATATGAGAACCTCAAGAGTAAGCGGCATCCCCAGTTATGTGGCAGGAAACTCACCCCTCTGACACCCCAATATGAGAGCAGCTCTTCTAAGTTCTAACTCCCCTACGTTGATGCCGAATAACTGACTTGTGTTGAAGTTGACTGCCAAGCCTGTAACCTCTCTTAACAATTCCAACACTAGCCTAGCCACCAACAACTGGCTTTCCTCAGCCGGCATAAGCATGATCGTATCGTCAGCATACTGCAGATGGGAAACTAACAACCCCTGATGTGAAACCTAGAGACCACTAAGGAGACCTGAAGCCTCAGCTCTATACCAACCTATACTCAGAATTTGTGCCACCAAAATGAATAGCAATGAAGATATAGGGTCCCCCTGTCTTCGACCTCTACCACTATGGAAGAAAGGTGTTGGTTGTCCATTAATTAGCACCATAAAGGAGTCTAAGGAGATACATTCCTTAATCTACCGAATCCATCTATCACCAACCCATACAAGAGAGGACCTCTAACAAACACTTCCAACTTACCCTATCATATGCCTTCTCAAAGTCCAGCTTCAGCAAAAGGCCACTTCTGTGATGTAGCTTTAAACAGTGCAAAGCCTTGTGTGCCACAAGGAAATTATCTTAGGTGAGTCTCCCCTTAACAAAAGCACCCTGGTTATTACTGACCACCCTGCCAACCACAAAGACTCAAGTCTAAAAGCCAAAGCCTTGGTAATAATCTTGTAGACTCCATTCAACAAACTAGTCATCCTGTAGTCAGATTGACAGTCTGCCCCTACTTTCTTAGGGATAAGAGCAGTAAATGTTTTATTTACACCCCTGAGGTGTGCCCTGCCTTCTTGGAAGTCAACCACAGCATGGAGAATATCCGCCTTCACAATATCCCAACAATGCTAGAAGAAAACCATGGGAAACCCGTCTGGACCTGGAGCTTTTTGTCTCCTACCAAAGCAAACACAACCCTCCTTATTTCCTCTTCTACGAATGGAGCGGACAATATATCTCTCTCATCTGTAGTGATGGAAGGAAGCAAGTCAGCTGCAAAAAAAAGCCTATTGAAAGCATCCTCCGAAAATAGTCTGGAATAGAAATCAATATATGCTCCCTCAATTTGGAATCGCCTGAATACGTCTGATCTCCATCCTTGAGAATCATGATCTAGTTCATTCTTCTTCTCCCTAATGCCACTTGCTGAAAATAGGCAGTGCTTTTGTCTCCCTCCTTTATCCACCTCTCCCTTAACCTCTGCTTCCAGTAGATCTCTTCCCTTAGCAGGATCTCCTAAAAGTCTGCTCTGAGTCTTTCTCTATTGGCCTTGTCCTTAGCATCCATCAAACCTGCTTCCTCTAGAGTCTTTAAAGCCTCCAGTTGCTCCACAATTCTATCTTTGGCAGCTTTTCCTGGCAATGGCTTGGATCCCCCCCCCCCCCCCCCCCCCCCCCCACACCCACACACACACTTAGCAAGAGTAAGAGACAATCTCCTCAACTTGAGTACAAGCCTTGCCATGGCATTCGGAGCTTGAATATCCTCCTGCCAATAGGAAGCAACCACCTCAGTAAAACCTTCCTCTCTCAACCAATATCTTTCCAATATGAACCTGGGTCTCCTAGTGGTTGTGGCATGAGATCTCAATAGAATAGGCTTATAATCCGATACTATCCTCACTAAACATTCAACCTGCATCAATGGGAAGTGGTCTTCCTAGTCTACTGAAACTAAGAACCTATCCAACCTCGAGAGAGATGGATTTTTCACTCAGATTGGACCAAGTGAAGACAGTGTTAGCAGTCAACACATCAACAAGGGCTGCCTTTGTGATGAACTCTCTGAAGTCCTCCATCTCTATAGCTGAGTGAGACCTCCCACGACTTCCCTCTATTGATTTGATGGCATTGATATCCCTACAAACACACCAAGGCCTCCCTTCCTGCCGTTGCATGGCAATGAGCTCCTCCCAAAGCACTTTCTTAGCTGCAATTCCTTGTGGACCATACACTCTTGTAAAGTCCTACAAAAAGCTATCACGAATACAACGAAAAGTGAGAGTCACTGAAGATGGTTCTACATGTCTCCGTCCATCAGCTTCTACCATTGCATACTCATTCCACAAGACCATAATGTCACCTGCATTTCCCCATAGCGGGTGATGCCACCCCCTTGGTCATACTATTACCCCCTATTTCTCTCATAATGGCCTCCCCACTCCCCTTGCACTTGGTATGTTGAATGCACAACACACTCGACCTGCATCTCCTCACAAGCTCCCTCACCGACATCCTCTTCTCCCTCCCACACAAGCCCCTAACATTCCACATAATGATCCTCGTGGAGAACACCTTTACAAGAGCCGCCTACCCCTTCCCCCTTCACCTCCTTTCTCCCACCCTCCTCCACATTCCCCTTCTCAGTTTTGGATGTCCTCTCTCCTTCGGCCGAACCCCAGCTACCACCTCTTCTGAATCTTGAGAGAAATTTGTCTTACATCTTTTTCCAGCCCCTCAAAGGACACTCCCACCTTCTCCGCCGCCTCTTTAGCCTTCTCCTCTTTGAGCTGACTCACTTTGCTTAACAGCTTCTTCACCTCCTCTCCCCCATCTCGTTACCCCCAGAGTCCACCTCCACCCCTCTTCCCCATCCTTCTGAATTGTGAGTGAACAAGGCACCATGGAGAGATCACCTCTGGACTGATTGTCAGCACCCTTAACCTGTCTTTGGAAGAGCAGGTGCAGCAGGTCCACCCCACAATCCCCTGCCTGCTGTATGAGGCCATCGGGATGGCTATGGCCTCAGTCTGCTCCTTACCCGTGTGCAGTGTTCCACTTGTCCTTCCACTTGAGTAGCTCCCCCAGGAACTCCAGCCTGTGCCACCTCCCTCTGCTGTCTCGGTGTCACACAGGCATCCTCCGTAGTCCCTCTCGTAGGACAGGCTGTCGGCAGAACACCTGGAGCAGGTGCCATCAGATTCTCGACATTGAGTGGAGGCCGAGTCATTAAAGCCGAGGAGTTGTAGCGAGCAGGGTGCATAAGGAGAGATTGGTAAGATCTCCCCAGAAGAAGAGCCGTCTGTGCCTTCAGATGATCCCCATGCAAGCTAGAAGATTCCCCTGGCTCCACCGCTCTACATGGGGCACCAGTCTTTGAGCTAACAATCCTGTGAAATGCCTGAGGTACCACCATTTGTACCGTGCCTCTGGGAACAGGGAAGGATCGTGCCTTGAATGTGCATGGGGATGTCGGTGCTGTCGGGTAGGGAAGAAGACCCGACCTGGGTCCTAGCATGGGTAAAATGTTATTGGGTAAGTCACCGGGTCTGCCCGGTGACTTAATTGCTAACATACTGAACCGGAGGGCCGACCTGCATCAGTCGACTGAAGCTCTCTGCACGTCTGCATGCCTGGATCCGGTCTTAATCTATGCCTGGTTAATCTCCCGCCCCCTGGTCAAACTGGCAGTTATTCGAAATTTGAATGCACTATACGGTCGTCTTCCTCCTCCGATCCCCCACCCTTCTGCAATCCTAAACTGCGTCACCCTCCACGTTGCCATCACCAGGCCCTCCAGCATCCACAACCGTTACCCTAACAGTTGCCCTCTCCCCTCCGGTATTCACCTCCACCGCCGCCAGAACAGATAATGACGATGAAACTCGGGCCTTGATGCATACTCCGATGAAGGGTTCTGTCTCTGGGACCCACGACTCCACCGCCACCAGGTCGGCAAAGCTGTCTATGAGATCCCTGAGCAAACTTGTCTCCAGCAGAACCAACAGGACTTCCACCAGCAGCAACTTAATCCCCTGCGCTCTGGGACTCGGATGGGTAGCAGTGAGCAAGCCCTATTCCAAAGCGCACCACCATATCTCCTCCTGCAAGGCTCCCGACGCCAACTACATCTCTAGCTATGGCCGAGGAAGGGCAGATGATAAGATATGCTTTCTCCACTACCCTTCGCACCTCCCAGTCTTCTCCTGACCATCTAGCTACGAGGAGCTGTCGGAGCACTTCCCTGTTACCGGCCCCATACAGGATCTGGCAGAGATGGCACCTCTCCAGTTCCCCCTCCTGGCCGCTAACGTAACAGAGTCCTGAATTGTCATCTGAGAAACTCTGTCCGAGCGTAGCTGACCCCACCCAGTTGCTTCAGACTTCGCCCAAGGAAAGCGAGCTACAGCCTCTCCAACCAGAGATTCAGCGTACGAACGCCTTCGATAGTTAGGGCAGTTCAGCGCCTGGTGCCCCAAACCAGAGCATCGGAAGCAATCTACGGAGCGGCTGGAAAGTAGTTGGCCCCTGCCCAACAGGACCCTATTGGCGCTGGTCGCTGGCAGAGGTGCCTGCATCTCGGAGCGCCAGCTGCTCCGCCCTCCCCTCATGTCTCTTAACCCAAGGGGAACCAAGGATAAGCTAGTGACTTAATCATTAGTTTTAAGGTACTGTCATGACTTAATCATTAGTTTCAAGGTGCTGTCAGAAGTATGGTCTTTATGAACAAACCAAATGTTATTTCTTGTTATAAGTGAAGATCTTGCTTATTTAAATGGAGATCACATAATAATTTGCTCTAAGAGCATGTTTTTACCTACAGATGATGCAAATGGATTTGTGTTGCAGGTTACATAGTGTGTCCTTACCGCTTTTGTGCAAATGCAAGTCTATAAAGACTTAACATGAAAGTAGCCTAACCAAAATGCTTAAGTGAGGGAGCTGACAAATTTGCGGTGGGCAACAGCCAAATAGTTACCTCTGCAATTTTTATTTGAGGTTGAGATCTAAACATCAGTATGCTATGTAAAACTATGTGCAATCTCACATGAAAATCTAATTTTATTGTCTTTAGTACTTTAGTTTCTCCCATTCGAAAGTACAAGCTGGTCCTAAATATATGGAAATTTCACTATAAATGTGGATCGTGAATAATTGAGATATTATAACATTGTCCTCGTCTGTTGTAATCAGGCAGCCTCATTATTTCAAGCTTGCAGCAGATAATAAAAAATGAAGGCTTCAGAGGGATGTACCGTGGTCTTTCTCCAACGATACTGGCATTACTTCCTAATTGGGCTGTGAGATCTTTTTCTTCCATTTATGTCCATGCATGTTATTTCTTTTTTATTTTTAACTTATTGAAGTATAATCAATCATCAAGAAGCAAACATGATAGAGTTTAGTTTGATTTGAGAGATGGTACATGCTGCAGCTTATCGTTGAATAGTTATAACAAGATTAACAGTGGCATTTCATGAAAGAAATTTGGTTGATTTCTGGCCACACGGGGATCAGGGTTATGTATGCTTTGTGGGGTGGGGGGGTGGGATAATGCACTGAACTGCACTGACTAATCATCCCTAAACCAGAGATGATAAAAGTTCACACGGGAGAACAAATGCCCTGCCTCTGGAAGAACAGATACCAAATCCATTACTAACTCTTACAGCCAGTCCTTTAATCCATATGGTTGAAATAAAAACTATACTGCAGTTCTTTCACTTCTTTGCCCATCAGATAAAGTGACCATCCTCAGACACATAACATAACTCCACAATTCTATCCCCTACAACAGTTAGTCAAGGGTAAATTTCCCTAATATAAGTCCTATGTATTCTATATGGCAAGAATTATATATTCTTGCTTGGCATCTACTCATCTCATGACTTTTTTTATAATTTGTTTTGTTTATGTTACATCAACGATCATCATGAACCAACAAGATGCACACTTGCGAAATGTACTCCGATAAATGGATAAAATGGAATGAGCTTGAAGAAAGTAAAAATTGCAATATAACCTTATAGTGCTAAAAGATTGTTTCTGTCTCTTGATCCTTCATATTTCCAGCCAGATTTTGGGCTCTTAGCTTTCTAAGACCTCTGCCATGTTCCTATGGGTCTGCTGGTTCCAGGCCTCAGTCAAGGGCCCAAAGTCATGGAATCAACTCTGACCTCACACAATGTGCAGGGCAGGCTGTGGACATGCAGTATACACATCAACATGGAGTGAACACAATGTGCGCACTTTGCCATGCCTGTATTAGCATGCAATTGGGGTTCTGGAAGTCAGTTTACCTGAGTTTGTTGGCATGGCCTCCTCAAAAATGGGTAAACTAGGTCTTATGGGAGAGACAAGACAAGTTTCTCCAATGCTTGACAAAAAAAAGATTTTTGGGAACACCGCATTAAACAACCATGTACATCCCAATATATTATTGATATCCAGGGAAAGAAAGAAGAAAAACTACATTTTTGCTTTCTTGAATAAACTTGGAGCCAAATAGATAACAATATATGTGGAGTATTTTGTTGTGATTTTTGTTTTGAAAGTGGATAGTACATATTTTGTCGCGAATTATAATAAGAAAAAATAACTACAAAGTCCCATTTTTGGGCTCATTTTTCCTCATCCTCTTTTCATCTTTCCAACTCCCCTTTCCCAATCCACACTCTCCTGATTATCTAGCACTAGGGGGACATTTGCCTTTCCCAACACCAGCACTCCCTGCCTCACAGTGACTAAACCCCTTTGCCCAGTCACCCCCTATTTAGCTGCTAGCCAGCTCCCTCACCCTTGCAATGACAAGGCCCATCATTGTCGTCCTTCAACACCTTGGCAGCAGGAAAACCACTTCAGTCACCAAACAAAAAGGCTATACACCCAAAACGAAGAAGGCGCATGCAATCATGAGTTAACGCGAATCTCCCCATACTAGCAACAAATGTCCATTCTATGCAATGCTAATGGATACAAACGGAGCAAGCATACATCCACCACTTTGCTAGAGGGGGAGGTGAAAACTGGTGAAACTTAAAACAGCTCTTCTCTAGAAAGGATATCCACAATGATTTAGTCTTTTTGAAGGATACAGTGGGAGCCATATATGGTGCTACACACTCATTCATGAAACTTTCATGGTGAATAGTGTTAGTTTGTTGGTTTGAAGGCTTGTTTACAGCTTTTAAACATGTAAAAATTGCCTCCTATTTTCTTGCATTTGCTTCTCCTTTCACCTTGACATGTAATTTGAACTGTTGCCAAACAATGCATTTCCCTCTTCAGTTTCTCACTCTGCTTCCTGCTCTCATTTCCTGTATTAGTAACTATGGTTAAGTCTGAAGGAATACAAAAATAATAATGTGTGACTTACTGGAACGAACGTGACATCAATCCATAATTTAAACAATGGGATTGGCCAACTCCAAAGTGTTTTCATGTTTTATCCGCCTTCTCTTCCAAGCCAATCAGGTCCTTTTTCAAATCAACAGAGGCCGTCCCATGTCAACGTCCAATCAAAATATCAAATAATGTAAGAAAGAAATTTATGGCTTACAGCATCATTATAACTTGGTGGTTAAGCAATGGTTTTCCTTTACTTGAAGGATCTGATTAGCATTTTTCTTGCTAGATAGGTTGTTAAAGAGTCTAAATTCTTCAGTGATCTCTCTCTTACATCTCCAAAATACTTGATTTCTATGTGTAAAGTGAAGTGGAAAGAAACAGTACAATATTAGTTTGTTTAAGATGGGTCATATCTCGAGTTCAAGTTGATTGGAATTTGATGATGACCAATTTGACGACAAGTCTGCCTATTCTGGGATCCTTAAGCTGGAAATGGAGGAATAGATTTCTGGACTTGATGGAGACTGGTCCTTTGGACTAGAACTTTGTGGGAAAAATCTCAGCTGTATATGTGATATGCACCACCCCGTGTTGCTTTCAAGCCAGAAGAATGGCTAAATAGCCATTTTTCCGTACAAGATGTATTAAACAAATATGTACCTCACTTATTCACTAAGGAAAGGCTACTGAATGTAGTGATACATCCAAAAACTTTTACGAACCACTGAGGGAACATTCTTCAAGGATAGCCTGTCCAGAATTGTTTGATGGATTGTGGTCTTCTTTCCTTGTTTGGTTCGTGAAGAATAAAAGTGGAACACATAAAAGCCAAATAGACTATTTTCTTATTAAAAAAGTTGATCGATCATTGTGTAAAGATTGTAAAGTCATACCTGAGGAGAGTCTAGTCCCTCAACATACGATTTTAGTAATGGATGTTTACATCCAAAAGTGGGACAAAAAGAATGTAGTGAATAGTTGCTCTAAAATTAAACAGTGGAGATTAAAAGGGGAGAATTTAGATGCTTTTAAAAAGTGTATTAAAAAAAAATATAGGATTATGATGGAGAAATTTAACATAATATGGAATAGAATGGCTAAGTGTATGAACAGAGTAGCAAAAGAAATCTTAAGTGAATCTAAAAGTAAACGGGCTCTTAGAAAAGAGACATAGTGGTGGAATAATAAAATTCAAAAGTCTATTAACAATAAGGGTGGGTTAGGAGTTTCAAAAAATGGGATGGAAAAGTCCACTTTCCAAGAAAACTAGTTTTCCTTAGATTAGGAGTTTGGGAAAAGAAACGGTTACAAAAACTCTTTGTTTCCTGGTTGGGAAAACTACTCCAAAAATTTTCCTACATCTAGACTTTGGAAAATTTTCTTTTTCATAAAAAATTCAAGCTTCTCTCCCACTCTTCGTAGATCATTCTCTCCCTCTCTAAGGAATTGTTGAGATTTAACAATACCCAAACAAGATTTGACTTTTCTTAATAACCCCCTAACTAGGGAAAATTATGTTTTCTCAGAATAATTTTTAATTCGAGAAGAAATTTTTTTTCCTTTCCCAAGGAATAAAAAGTTTTCTAAATCCCTAAAACACCCTAAGCAAGAATATTTTAAAGCGTGGCAAAAGAATAAAAATGATCAAACCTTCAAAGATTACGAAATCGCAAAAGCAGATACTAAGAAAATAGTTAGGGAAGTTAAGTTAAAGGCTTTTGAGGACTTGTATCATAAATTGAGAACTCGGGAAGGTGAAAAAGATATATTTAAACTTGCTTAACCAAGAGATAAAAGGAGTAAAGATTTAAATTATATTAGATGTATTAAGAACGAGGATGGTAAGATTCTAGTGAAGGATTGTAAGATCAAGGAGAGATGTACTTATTTTGAGAAATTGTTAAATAGGTGATCAATTTAGAAGCTATCATGTGGAAAGAACCAATGAATCTAGTGGGCAAATTAATTATCATTACAATTGACAGATTAGAGTTTCAAAAGTTGAAGATGCTCAAAAAAGGACGAGTGGGTAAAGCCTTTGGATCATACATGATACCTATCGAAGTTTGAAAAAGTGTAGGTAGTATAGGTATTAAGTGGCTGACTGGACTTTTCAATAAGATTTGAAAAGAGAGGAGAATGCCAGATGATTGAAGAAGTATTGTGGTTTCTTTCTTTAAAAAATAAACTTATGAGCTATAATATGAAACTTTGGGAGTAATAGAGAATCGTCTTAGGCATGTTACTAATATCTTAGAAAATCAATTTGGGATCATGCTTAGTAGATCTACTACAAAAGTTACTTTCTTATTGAGACAATTGATGGAGAAATATAGAGAGCTGATGAAAGATTTATATATAGTTTTTGTTGATTTAGAGAAAGCTTATGATCGTGTACCTACGGAGCTAATTTGTTGGACTTTAAAGAAGAAGGAGGTATATAAAGGATATATCCACGCGATTAGAGATATTTATTAGGGGCTTATATTAGTGTGAGGACTATTGCTAGAGAGATGTCTGAGTTTCCTGTTACCATAGTTGTCAATCTTGTCTCGGTCATTGTCTCGTTTTTCTACTGGCATGGGACGTCCCGGTGTCCTAGATAATTTCGGTGTCCCGTCTCGGAATTATTTCCATACATATGCCAACAAATATAAAACATATGTATAAAATAAATAATATGAAAATAAACATAGAAACGTATAAGTACATAAATTATCCAATAAAAGCATTGAGGAGTGAGGATAGATTTATGGATTTATAAATGAGTATATATTTATAAATGAGTATATTCATCAAATGAATCCTTTAAAATTAGTTTACAAGGAGCTTACATACTTAAGAAAATCACATGTAAAAATACAAATTCTAGTTGGGAAAGGTCGGGACATGCCTGGATGGGCTGGGACAAATCGGAATAGGCCGAGACGGGCCGAGACAGACGGGGACAGGTACTGTGACATACCAAAAATTGTCTCGTTCAGTTTTCTCACTGGGACGGGACGTCTTGGTCGGGACATGACGGGATTGACTATTATGCATGTTACTATTGGATTATATCAAGGGTCAACGTTAAGTCCTTATCTTTTTACTTTAGTTATAGATGAGGTTACTAAACGCTTGTATAGTGACATCCCTTGGTGTATGTTATTTGCAGATGATATTGTTCTAGTTGATGAGGTTATTAATAGTTTGAATGATAAATTAGAACATGGAGTCTGCTTTGGAATCTAAAGGCTTTAAGATCAATCGAACTAAGTCAGAATATACAAAATGTAATTTTAGCAACAAAAAGGTTAACCAGGTAGTATATTTAGTTACTATTAAGGGGCTTATTCTAAAAGTAACAACTTTCAATATTTAGAATCTATTATTCAAGATATTTGAGAGATCTAAGAAGATGTCACTCACAAAGTCATTATAGGCTCGTTGAAGTGGAAAAGGACATCTGGAGTCTTTTGTGATCAGCAGATCTCCTTAAAACTTAACGGTAAGATTTATAGGATAGCTATGAGACCTACTATGTCATATGGTTCTGAGTGTTTGGTTGCCATAAAGGATCATGTGCAAAAATTATGTGTTGCTAAGATGTGGATGTTTAGGTGGATATGTGGTAAGACTAGAGAAGAAAAATCAATAACGAATATATATGTAAGGATTTAGGTGTAGCTCTTATTGACATTAAGTTATGGAGAATAGACTATGTTGGTTTGGTCATGTACATTGTCGCCCAACTAGTTAAGAGGTGTGATAAAATTAAAGTGGTGAGAGTAGAAGACAACAAGGAAGACCTAAGATGAGGTGGTTAGATGTAGTTAGAAAGGACTTGGCATTGCTAGGTCCTACCTCAAGTTTGGCATCGGATAGATTAAGATGGCGGGAAAGGATTCATGTAGCCGACATCAAATAGTTGGGGTAAGGCTTTGATGATGATGATGTGTCATGAAGAAAACATAAATAACCTTAATATGTCCTTAGAAGTTCAATTCGTTGGCACCAATGTAACATCTTGAAATAGTAACAAGGACACAATCAAGATCCCATGTATAGATTGGACTTGACATTTAAGCTATTTGGAAGTGATCATAGGTTCATAGCCAACCTAACAAACTTAGGGTCCTCTTGTTTTCATGTAAAATAGGTCACATGAAAAGCTTTTCCTGAAAAGTATATTAGAATCACCTTTTTAGTAATCCGTTAAACTCTAGTTAATAGAAAACTTAATTCGTTGACTTCCCCTTTTCCCAATTTTGGCATCCATGGGATATGACTGAATGCCCTTTCCTGAAGGAGCTGAAAATACTTTCATAACTACCAAATGACAAATTTGGTTTTCATTTTCTTTGTAAATGTGTTTCCTTGGAACTCTTTTTCATCTGAATATGTTTTACGCATAACCAAACAGACCCTTAGTGTAAAGGAATAATTTTCTCATGATGTTGTTTCTTCACTTTGCAGGTGTACTTTTCAGTCTATAATAAGCTCAAAGGTCTGCTTGAGTCCCGTGGTTGGTTTTCTTTCCCTCACTCTATAACTTGAAGAGTGGTTTGTTTCTGTCCCCCCTTTTCTTTCCTAGGTCTTCTTTTCTATGTCCTAGGAGATTTGTTGGCTTGCTGTTAATATCAGTTATCTATGAACTCCCTGTTCTGTATGGTATCTATATATCTCTTGTTGATTAAAGCATAAATCATTTTAAGTTTTGAACATGTAGTGGATGGGAAAAGTCAGCTCTCCGTTGGTGCACACATGATAGCGGCCTCAGGTGCTGGAGCTGCTACAGCTATTGCAACCAATCCATTGTGGGTTGTAAAAACCAGACTCCAGGTATGTGTTATGGTTACTTCATTTCCAGTCAACATTTTTCATGTTCTGCACTTATGTTTTCTTGAACATTTCTACTATCTGCATCTTTATTGTGTTATTTTTTTATTTATAGCCAATGACCATGTTAGAAGATAATGGCTGAATTCCTGAGTTTTTATTTGATTGGCTTTGAATGTGGTTCTAGACATGACATTTGTTTTGTCTCCTTGTTTTCTAGTTTATGGCATATATGTGCCATCGGTGATCTTTGGTCCTGGTGTATTAGCGGCTTCTTGTTCTTGTTTGGACCTTCTTGTTAGTTTCTTTTCTATGATAAGATCTTGCTTTCCATGACATTCAGAAAATTTTAGACTTATCTGCATGCTCGGGCTTGTTTGCTTTTCTTCGCAGTGATGTGGCGGGCAAGGAAGAGTTGGATGTCAATGTCAAATAAGTCCTAACTGATTGTGTGTCAATGTGTGTAATGGAAAAAAAAATGTGCATTATTTTCTACAAGATAGAGGACATGGATTGTGTTTTAAGGTCAAAAGGTTACAGTGTTAGCTATCTTCCATTCTTGTAACATTGTCTCACAAATCCCTGCAAATGACAGGAACAACAGAGCGACAGGATAAGGCTTCCTCTTTTTCCTTTTGTTAAATGGCCAAATTCAAAAGAGACACAGTCTTACGATGAACCTAGAGTACACTTGCTTTTTCTTTTTTCTAGGTTTTGAACTTGGATCAGATGATATATCCTTTATAGTGCATTAAGTTATATGATAAAAATATTCTAGAAAAAATGTGACTCAGGTTACTGCATTAAATTGAGCATCATCATTGTCATTGTTGTGGGCCTTATCCTGTTGATGAGGAATTCGTTTCATGGATCCAATGGGGTAAGAGATGAATTCTGGTTCATGAATTGGTGAGACCTTGTATAAGGCAACACCCAAGGGAATGGTTTCTAGAGTGTCAACTATACTAGTTCATGGGTGGATAAAGATAAACCATCTTTTGACAGCCTGATCATGTTCCGCGAAGGATCAATAGTGCAAGGCTACCTAGGTGCTTTGAGCGGCATTGAGACAGAGGGGATGGAGACAGTTTTGCTACTGGTAACTTTTGGTACTGATAATTTCTACAGGTAATGATCAACAAGATAGTGAGTGTCTTTGATCAGAGGGAGTTTATCAGAAGGCCAGAGGATTATGCTGGGACATTTTTATCGCTAACAATTAGAATTGATTTGTCTAGATTGTCAGTAAGTGTGGAAAGATTGGAAACATGGCAGCTGTGAAGGGGGTTTGGCCCCATTCTGGAAAAAAAAGAAAATTGGATGATTCATCAATGAATTCATCTGGAAACTGTATTTGATATTCCCCCCTCTTCTTAAGGGTATTTCCTCAGATTGGCATCTAGTTCTCTAACTGCTTTTGGTTTTAGAAAGTCCTCGGAGCTTTACTTGTTGTAATGCATCAGTCTTTACAGCGTGGAATTAGAAATGTGTGCTGATCTAACTGACCCCTCATTTATCTTTCCAGAGCTTATTTTTTTCACGTTCACTTTTGTCTCCTTATTTTTCTTAATAACAGTTGCTTGCCAGTTCCAATCATAACTAATCTTATGAGAAACCGTCAGTAAAACTTCACCCGGTTATTTTCTACTTATTTTAAACTTTTGGAACACAAATGCATAGTGCCTATTGGTTGACATCTTTTTCCTCTATGAAATCATTCCTTTGTTGTATTGTTGAAACACAAATACATAGTGCATCTCTGATGGGAGCCTGACTTGCAAAGGGTTCCAGCTGTGGTACACTGCAGCTCCATTAAAATACTAAAATGAAACCTGAGGGACAGTAACACTATTAGGCTTGGTAGGAACAACTCCTTTAAGAATATATTTGACTCAGATTCAATGTCTTTGTTGGACCTGGCTGCAAGAGAGCTTTTTATTTATTTTTATTTTTTTTGGGAGGGGGGGCATCGACATCGAACCCTCAAACCCAGGATCGAGCCCCGCGCCATGGTCGAACTCATGTGAGGTCCTGGTTGGTGCTTTTTCTGCAAGTATCCACAGGTGGGGGTCAATACCACGACCTCATGGTTGCCCGTGAAATGGCTTATCTAAACGTTCCACCCCCAAGGGACTATCTAGCCTATTATTGTTCTTGATTTTGGCAGCCTTGTTTCTTTTTGATGAAATTGGCAAGGTATAAGACATGAAGTAACCAGTAACTTGGAAGATTTTGGTGAGTAATTTACTGGGACACTCACCAGTCTCCTCGTGAAGACAGCAAGAGTTTGGAATCTGACTCCGCATGGTGAATAGGCAAGCCTTTCTTTTGTTGATATTGAGTATTGAGAACAGCAGTAAAGCTATGGGAAGATTGTGGCAAAAGGAATCATCTTTATGGTTTCAATATTTACATCCGGTTGAAGACCATAATGACTTAAAGTTTCTTCAAGTGCGGTGGTGTGAAGAATCCTAGTTAAGACGTGTTTATCAAGAGGAAAGTCTGTTGTCCTTCTGCCTAACTGGGAGGGGAATAGCCTTGGACATTGATATGAAATGGTTTATTTGATTCATTGAATATTGATTGGTTCCATACCTCTTCTAATGCTTGAAAATGAATGAGGAGCAGTACTAGAAATTATTTGCAACTATGCTGCATACAACTATGTGTGAATGTAATAATGTGATAACTTTTGAGCATGATGCATTTAGTCATATGTTATATATTTGAGCACAATGGAGTTCTGAGTCCCAGTTTATTGTTATGGGAATTGTGGTTATTTAGAAAACCCCAAAGAGAACATTTTTTTGCATTCTTTTATATCATAAAAGAATGCTCTGGGAAACAGGAACTACAAATTGCAATAAATCTGTAAGATAGATAAGATGCAATTATCTCAAGAAGGCCACAAATGTTTGGTATTCCAACACTTTGGTCGCTGCTCCTGCAGTGGAGTACATCCAAGCTGGTTGTGGTGCTGCATCTTGTGGTGTACAAGATCAACTTTCTCCGTGGGGATATAGGGACTCCTGGGTAGACAGGAAAAAAAGGTGCCTGGAGAGATGATAATTTTATATCTCCTCACTCCTCAAGGGGGTAGATGTGTAAGGTGTGTCACTTTAGATCCATATAAAGAGTGGTTAAGGGGAGGGCTCTTCAGCATGGGTGAAGTTGGTATGGATCTAGGCAGATGATACCCACTTGGTTAGTCCAGCCCATTAAATGCCTTACAGAACAGGTACAATGGGTAGAGCAGAGCACACGTATCATACTATCAGATGTGTGAACAAGAAGGCTGCAGGCCTCAAATTTGAGGAATAGCCCTGAAAAATTGGGAATTTCAGATGCTTGAAATTTGCTCACCTTTCTGCTCAAAAAGGGTAAACCTGATCATACTTGTAGAGGTTGGTGCTGAGAAATGGTAGCTGACATATAAAGGTGGTATTTTTTGTGGATTTTGGAGTGGGGTGATATGTTCACGGTGGTCATTTATGCTTGAATGTTTTTACATGGAAAAGTGTGGGGTGGGAAGTATCTGAAAGTTGAAATCCCAGTAAGAAGTCATTTCTGTAAATGGAATGTGTAAGATTGAAAAGAAGTTTTTTTGTTGTTGTTGTTGGGGGGGGGGGGGGGGGGGGGGGCGCGCAGGAAGCCTGTGCTTGCTCATTTCCTTAGTGCCTAGAAGCCAAAGAACTGTGGTGAACAGAGGAGGCC
This sequence comes from Zantedeschia hybrid cultivar, assembly GCA_030544215.1. Taxonomy (NCBI): domain Eukaryota; kingdom Viridiplantae; phylum Streptophyta; class Magnoliopsida; order Alismatales; family Araceae; genus Zantedeschia; species Zantedeschia hybrid cultivar. The sequence continues at coordinate 55,272,508 of JARZZO010000004.1, forward strand.
TAAGAAAAGAGAATCATTCTCCCAATAAGATGCTAGAAAATTTGGGAAACACAAGTTGAAGATGCTGAAAGAAGGCTGTCTGTGCAATTTTATTGGGTGTGCTGGAGGGGTATGTTCTTTTCTTGATTTTAACAGTGGCCGCCTCTGATTTCTCATTGTGATTAGGATTTGATGGGTCTTTTTTGTGGCTTTGCAATTCTTTGCTTCCTTTCTTTTTGAATCATATAACAAGCAAGGTTTTGAAACTCAGCATGGATTGGCTGATCCATATCAATTTTTGGTGCACTGGTTCAGTTCTGACTCAGCATTTCAATCCTTCAACCAGGATCCTTTGGCTATGTTTAATTGAAAAGGCAACAGAATCTCACCGGGATCAACTGGGACCATGGTTGGCAGTACTACAATGCCTATAAAGAGTATCGGCCGATACCGGGCCGGTACCGGTACCCACCGATACCAGTACTGCCATCCATGACTGGGACTATCTGACGATCAAGATCTGCCTATTTGGATTGGTTTTGTCTGACCATTCCCGAATTTTTCTTCCTTGATAACAGGTTAATCCCTTGGAGGAAATGGAAGTTGTAGGGGCCAAAATGGCTCGTCTCAGTGTATAAGGTGGAAATTTCCTTTTTATATCTTGAATGCTTGTCTGAAGTTTTGGGTGCTTATAAACAAATGCAAAGTATATTAGGTACATAATATATGTTCTACCTTTCTATATTCAACATATTTGGTAATGACAGATCCCAATTAAGCTGTCCTATAACGATGTGTGAAATCGAGATCATCATTGTGCAATGGTATTCGGGGGATAAAGGATAAACAGAATAAAAGATATGAAATTCTGCTGTGGAGATGAAACAAATGCAGAAGAGGAGGTTGTCTGCGCGGGAGGGGCTGGCCCAGCCGTCGGCGGACTAGAACCAGTGGGAGACGACAGGGTAGACAAAGCCGGTGAGGAACGTGGAGCAGATGAGGTAGGCGACGAACTGGGTCCCCTCGGCGAGCTGGAGGTGATGCCGGCAGCGGCGATGGCGAAGGCCCACTAGTAGAGGAGGTAGGAGTAGTCGAAGCCGGGGGCCAGAACGTCCTTAAGCCCAAAGAAGTGGCGACCGATGAAGCTGTTGGAGGGGGCGTCCAATGATCACATACAAAATATGATCACTGTCATAACCTGGTCACCCGTAAAACCTGTTTCCCACACTTGCAGATCTAAAGCGACCATGCACAGAGCATAAAAATACACCTGATCATACTCCACCTGGTAGAACATCGTACCAAATCATAAACAAGAATATTAGGGAAAAGCTTGGAATCCGTTTCTGTAAAATTTCTTTGAATAAATTCATTTTTCAAGATAAGAAAGATGAAATTAACATTTGGAATATGGTGGCTTAGAAAAGGGATCAAAATAACGGTACAAGGGCAAAGCCCTACGTGCAAGCAGAACATGAGCGTGCTCGTGCTATATATATATATATATATAGAGAGAGAGAGAGAGAGAGAGAGAGATGCCCCCACGGGACAGACACGCCCGATGCATCTATGTCCGCCGGTGCTGCTTGCTGCTGCTCTTTGCCGGGTCAGTGCTAGCTTGTTGCCATCGTTGATCTCTGGCAGTGTCGGGAAAAAGGGAGGAACAAGAGGAGAAGAGAAGAAACACGTAGGAATAGGGTGGGGCCCGTTCCTCACAGAACTAACTAATGGAATGAGGGTAAGTTAGACAATTCCCACTTTTAACCTATTATTAACTAAGCTTTGGTTAAACTCTGTGAATGGTGTTGACAGTGAGGGTATGGTGTAGGATATTTAAAGAGTTTAGGGGTATGTGGGGAATTTTCTTAAAGGCAAGGGTATAAGGGTTATTTGTAAAGATTTTAGGGGTATAGGGGTAATTTTCTCTTTTCTTTTTGTGAAATGTCATTACCACATGAACTAAGGGTCCATTTGGTTATACGTAAAACATAATAGGATGGAAAAGATTTTCTAAGGAAACACATTTACGTGGAAAACGAAAACAAAATTTACCTATGAAAATATTTTCAGCTTCTTTGGAAAATGACATTCACTCTTCTCCCATGGATGCCAAAATTGGGAAAAGAGGGAGTCAATGAATTAACTTTTCAGTTGACTAAAGGTTTACGGATTACCAAGTAAGTGATTGGAATATACTTCTCAGGAAAAGCTTTTCATGTGGCCCATTTTACATGAAAACAAACAGCCCCTAAGTGGAGAATCTTTTCATGTTCTCTGCTTTTGTTGGTTTTCTCTGTTACAGTGTTGACAATTTTTCAATCCATAGATGAAATTAGATTTTGTATTTCTGTTATTTTCATTATCCTATATATTGTGATCATTGTTATATCCTGTTTGTTTTGCCCATAGACACAAGGAATGAGATCAGGAGTAGTACCATATGAGAGCATACTTTCAGCCTTAAGAAGGATTTCACATGAAGAGGGCATCCGAGGACTGTACAGGTCAGTCACATGACAGGTCAATAGTTCTTCATACGACGACGGCTGTTGTATTGTAAAAGGAACCTTTAACAAAATATTTTCTTCTGCCCTGTCGTTTTATGTGATGACAGTGGCCTTTTGCCTGCCTTAGTGGGAGTTAGCCATGTGGCAATTCAATTTCCTGCATATGAAAAGATCAAATCTTATTTAGCAGCAAGAGGTAATGAAATCCCCAAAGTTGCAAAATTTTAATGCTCGTTTTTAGGCACTATCAATTCCTGAGAAATGTCAACTTCTTAGATAACACCACCGTGGATAAACTCAGTGCTGGAAATGTCGCAATTGCCTCTTCATTGGCTAAAGTACTTGCCTCAACAATGACGTATCCTCACGAGGTATTTATTTTCTTTGTTTGGTCATATGCTATCTTGATGTCTGAATGAGCCTTCAGATCTTGTAATTGCAAAATATGTATTAGTTTATTATCTTCTCTATACTTTGGACGTGGAATTGTCCCTCTTCTACATGGGAGATACCTAGGTCCCAGTCAATTACGAGTGGGATGGCTTTGGATTTGTTCTACCCACATTCACGTGGCATAGTTCTCTCTCTGCTTTTCTTCAGTTCTAATTGTTTTATGTATTAGGTCGTGCGGTCAAGGCTTCAAGAACAAGGCCATGTGAAAAATTCTGTTAAACAGTACAGCGGTGTGGTGGACTGCATCAAACAGGTCTTTCACAAGGATGGCATCCCTGGCTTCTACCGAGGGTGTGCTACAAACCTGTTGAGAACCACCCCGGCTGCTGTTATTACATTCACAAGTTATGAGATGATTCAGAGGTTTTTGCACCGAATTTTACCCCCCGAACAGAACCGTGAGGCACGTCCAAAACCCAGTGATCGCCTTGATTCCAGGGAGGGAGGTGATAAAAGTGGACGAAAGCACACTGTTCCAGAGTCTCAGCAGTCCAGTACGGGAAACCCACCTGCATGTTCATCTAGTGACAACCAACAGTTAGCAACGAAATGCTGATGGATAGTCTTTTTTCTTGTCCCAAGCAGAAGGCGATTAGGTGTATTCAAATTTGGAAATTTTCAAAAAAATATTTGATGCAAGAATAAGCTCTTCAGTGATCAGTCTTCTTTTCTTGTTCCCCCTTGTATTCATTCAATACATAGATTTGTATCATTGAGTAGGTACATCAGGCCTTCGCATAATTTTCGAGGTTCACGAATGCATCTCTAACTAATGGAATTTCTTTTTGAGGGATGTAATTTTATTTGTTTTATGAAAAAGAATGTTATTATTTTGTATGGATTCATTTCTCTTTGTCGAGGATTTAACGAACTTTGTGCAAACTATTCCATAGTCTGAAGAAACTTCAGTCATTCAATTTTGTTTGTCCCAATCTGTACACATTTGGATGAAAGTCCAGCAGCACTAAGAGGAGGGGTCAGGTATTTGTCAAATTTTGAGACCATAGGAGAGATTTTTTTTGTAATGTTTAGCCCCTCTCCTCAGTACTGTTGGATTTCAGTCCAAACGTATAGTGAGAGGATCTCTTCTCGTCAACTTAGGATCCAGATCTGAGGTTTGGGCCTGGCAAGGTGTCCATTGTATGGTGTTGACACCCTAGGCATAACCAAGGGGTCCCTCTGTAAAACCTTCGAATTTTCACTCTTCCAAACTATTTTAAACAACCATGGATCAAATTAGAACACTACAATACATCGTTTTAACTACCTTACAAATGAAAACACAAGCCATATAGTGATTTTATGAATCATTTGATTTCAAAACTAATTAGACAATCAATTTCGATGATAACTCCACATTCATAAGCATGTAACTTGTACTTCATCAAATCCCTACAAAATTCTATGAAACTAAATCTAGAGTTTCTAGACATGGAGCTTAAGCAATACTCGTACGTGTACCACAATCTTTTCAACATATCACTTGTAACAATTCAAGAAACCTAGTCAAGGAGCACATGTGACAGTTAGTGTTAAACCCTCCAATTTTATATCTAATAACAAAATAAGAACCTTAGATGGTAGCAAAACGTTGATGGATGATGCGCGCGGCTACGGGGTGGCGTCGCCATGGATGATGCTGTTGTGCCGCTTGGAGGGGGCGGAGGGCGGGATGGAGGACGCCTCTGGGGAGGTATCCGAACGTCAACACGTACCGTCGTTGAGACCAGCTGCCATGCACGTTGGGTGGCGGAGCAACAACGTTGTGCAAATATGAAGTTTCCAAGATTGCTCTGGCGTCGGCTCCTGGTCCCGGCCATGGCAGCTGGTACCTGCCGCCCATGGCTGCATGGGGGAGGAGGAGGAGGAAGACGAAGAAGAGGAAGACAAGGCCATGCTTAATCAACGCCATTGCAGCCAGCGTTTGGAGGGTCGACGGTGCCGCCTTGGTGTATTCTATATAAGGAGAGAGAGAGATAGAGCACCTTCTTCTCTTTTCGTTTATCTTTATTTCACTGGATGGTTATCCCCGGAGAGAGAGAGAGCACCTTCTTCTCTGTTCGTTTAGAGAGAGAGAGAGAGAGAGAGTGTGAGTGTGAGTGCACCTTCTTTTCTTTTCGTTCATCTTTATTTCACTGGATGGCTATCCGCGGTTCTCGTTAGTATTTTTCCCTCTCCCACAAGTTAAATAACGCGGCCCTAACGTTGCAAATAACCAAATAGAGTGCTAATAGTTAGATTTATTAATCTATCTATCTATCTATCATCTGTAACATATACATGAAAATTGGCGGCTTTTTGGTCTCATCTGGCATTATGTTCTAATCCGGTTCTTGTTTTTCCGGTTGGCATGCTCCCAGTTTGTGTCAGTTTTGCCAGCCCAAGTTTCAAATGTAAAGTCTCTATACAGTATGTATATTGATTAAAAGTTAGAAAATATATCTTTATTAACAGTTTACTTATATATATAATATTTTATATTTCTTAATCAGAGTTATCTTATGAAAATTAAGAATGCATAAAAGGTTAGCATGTTTATCATCAAAACAAATATAGTTTCATATATACCCTTCATATATTATGCACGACATTAAAATTAAAATAATATTTTATTATTAGATTTTTTGCATATACACCCCTCAAATACACATATTTGTATGTATACTCCAAACTCTCACGTATTAACATTAATATCCTTAAAATATTTATAAAGTTACACTTATATAATGGGAGGATATGCAAATATCCACTTAGATGTGCCCTAGGGGTGCATCCCATTTTTTTGTTTGTTTGTTTAAAGGCTGCCGTCCAATCTTGATCGGATGGCAGAGCCCCTAGGGCACATCTAAGTAGATGCACCCCAGGGACGTGTTATATTCTCTCCTATATATATATATATATGATCAAATGTCTCCAAAACGCATCTGAGTTAGATGTACTTTCTCTCCTGTCGAAAATCTCTCCATTTTATATTAACAAATTATATAAAAATTTTAAATATTATATTAGAACCCTCTTCCCATATCTCGGATTTTATTTTTCAACGTCTGAATGTGAAAGACAATCGTAAGCATCTCAAGAAGTGTACATCAAAAATATTATTAAAGGTACACTACAAGGAAAACATGATTTGTTAGCCGCTGACAAATCTTAAACAGCCGCTGACAAATACTTATGTCAACGGCTTCCCAGCCGCTGACAAAGCCGTGGACAAAAACCCCGTTGGCATATATTTGTCAACGGCTACATAGAGCTGCTGACATATACTATATAAGTCTACACACAGAAGCCGCTGACATATACTATATATGTCCACGGCTAACGTTAGCCGCTGACAAATAGTATTTGTCGACGGCTTCAAAGCCGCTGACAAAAAGTATTTGTCGACGGCTTGAAGCCGCTGACAAATAGTTTTGTCAGCGACGTAGGCCGCTGACAAATACTATTTGTCGACGGCTGTGAAGCCGCTGACAAAACTTTTTCTCTGACAGAGGCCGCTGACAAATATTATTTGTCGACGGCTATAAAGCCGCTGACAAGTAGTTACTAAGAAAAAAAAAATTAAAAAATCAAATTAATAAATTATATATTTTTCCTGTATATACAGATTTGTACTTACAAACATATACAAAAACACATCAACATGTACAAATAAACACATTCACACTTTCAAATAAACACATTCATAAAATTACAAAAAAAATACATCCACATACATAAATAAACATTCACATAACATTAAAAAACACATCCATAAAAAATTCACATTACACATCCCCGAAAAATTCAGATTACACATCCACAACTAAATGTATCAATTATCATCAGCTCACTGTTCGTCATCACCATCAAAATCATCTCCCTCATCATTTGATTCGTTTTGGGTATCGTCCTCATTCACAGCAGCTATCTGAGGCAGAGTAGGATTGTGCATTTTTTGAAATTGACTCATAAATGCGCTCATGTCTGCCATTTGTTTGCGCATCCACTCCATCTCCTCCCCTTGGGCTTTGATTTTTTCTTTCATGCTTTGCATCTCCACAGCCTGCTCCTCAAATTTCTGTTGATAGGAAGAGCTCGATCCTTCTCCCGGTCCATACCATGTACGTAACGTCTCTCGACTTCCTGCACAACGAACACGGCCAGATCGATCTTTTCCCATAACCGAAATTAATGCATCCTCAGCAGAAATGGGAGTACTCCCAACATCACTCTCCAAAGAAGAAGTGGTTAATTGAGTCATCCTCTCCTAAAAAAAAATAAAATAAAATTGTTATTAGTTATACATATTAAATTTAATAAGAATGATTAAAAATAATAATTCAAATGATAGAATAACTTACATATCGACTCCTACTCTCCTCATCTACCCATTGCTCACTGCCGTCTGGAAGATCCTTGCATTTACCCATCTTGAACATCTCAAGGCGCTCGGGATCACGTTGATGAAGACGATGCTGTTCAAATTATATTAAAAAAAATAAGTAATAAAAAGTTAACAATATAGAAACACTACTAATAAAATGAAAATCTTACGAAGTCATCCTTCAATTGATAATGACTCGTTCGGCCCCGCCTATATGGCATAGACTGATGAGAGCGATTTTCTCTATTACGATCAGTAATTTTCTACAGAAAAAAAATTATTAGTTGTCAAATTTATATCGAACAAATCAACATAAATTATCAAACTTCATTATTATTTTACATGTTCATCTGACGTGCTCTATTTCTCGCACATCGTTTGTCAATCAGGCGGATCAACACCCGCCGGCACGGAAACAATTGCATCTGCCAAAGTCTTTCCCGTATAATACTATGAAATAATTTCAGTTTGACTTCATTATACATGAACATAAGAAAAAATAATACAAAAATAGATTATAAATGAACATAAAAAATTTTCATTTACTCTTTTCTTCAAAACACCGCGCCAACTGCGATGCATTGAGGTCATGTGCATAAGCATCTCCCTATCTGTCTCGGGAGTTCGGTCCCACTGATACATTAACTGCACATTATCGTTAACTTAATTAGTCATACAAATTTGACAAACATATAATTAACTTTAAATATTGTTACCTCGAGATCTCTAAACATTGCAGCTTGTTTCGCTGCAGGAAGAGTAACAAAATTTTTCTGCCATATCTTGCAATGAAGTTTTGCCACAACACCCATGTGGGATACAAAATTACTTCCCTTCTCACCAACGCCGTAACCGCTGATCACCCGCACGTTCCATCGTTGACCCTGCTCCAATCTCCCATCGGTGACACCTCTGGTGGGACCCCGACGGCCATGTCCCCGACCCCAAGGCTGCGTAGAAGATGGACCTGTTTAAAACGTGTATTCAGACTGACAATTCCATACTTATCGATCTTAAATCCCCTGTCTTTTTTATAAACATCCCACCAATCACATTTAAACAATACAATATGACTTTCATGATCAAAAGATATTTCGAGGACATCAATCAGACGTCCATAATATCCATCACATCCAGATTCAAGTTCCGCATTCACAATAACTCCAGACAATTGAGTCAATTTAGTATCATCAATGTCTTTGATACGAAATCTAAAACCATTTACTATGTAACCTGAATGTGAATATGCAAGTCTTGATGGTCTCTATGACAAAACTTCAATCTCATGAGTACAACGAGGATCATTTGCTTCTTTCAGTTCTTCAACATAACTCTGAAACCATTTCAGAAAGTCTTTCTCCACTACATTTGAAGTTTGCACTTGTTGTTTGTGTTCAGAAAAAAAAATGATCTATTTGTTCAATCTGTTTCAAAATGTATGTATGGGCCAAATCTCTTTCTTCTTCAGATAGTAAACGAGGTTCTACTTTTCCTTTGAGAAAACGTCCAGGAGATTTGAAAATCGAACAACTTTCATTATTAGTCTCATTAACAGTTCCATCATAATTCATTTCTCTCCGATTAAATCGAGTGTCAATGTCATCCATATACATCGAACAAAATGACATCGTTTCTTCAACAAGATAACCTTCTGCAATTGAACCTTCTGGACGTGCCTTATTGAGAACATAATCTTTCAATTTTTTCAAAAATCTTTCTACAGGATACATCCACCGATACTGAACAGGACCAGCAATTCTTACTTCATATGCCAAATGGATTATCAGATGAATTATTACGTCAAAAAAAGACGGTGGAAAAATCTGTTCCAACTTACATAATGTCACTGCAATATCACTTTCTAATTTGAATAAACGTTCTGGTACAAGAACTTTGGAACATATTTCTTTAAAGTACATACTCAACTCTGTAATTGGATCAGTCACATCTTCATGTACAATGCCACGAATTGCCAAAGGCAGCAATACTTGCATGTAGACGTGAGAATCATGACTCTTCAACCCAGTCAGCTTTCGACCCGTAATATCTACACTTTTGGATAAATTAGAAGAATATCCATCTGGGACCTTAATGTTACTTAAGAATTCACACATAAGAGACTGTTGTCTTTTGTTTAGTGTGTACATTGCTGCTGGTATCTTGTTCTTGTATTGGGGGTCCTTTGACACATGAAATTCTGGCCTTATTTTCCAGTTTTCTAGGTCTAACCGTGCTTTTAAGTGGTCTTTACTTTTTTCACCACCTAGAAGGTTCAAAGTGCCCAACAAATTATCACATACATTTTTCTCGATGTGCATTACGTCTAAATTGTGACGAATCAGAAGATTCGACCAATATGGTAACTCTTTAAATAAAATGCTTCTTTTTTTCCATCCCTTCAAGTCTGCAATATCTTTCTTGAACTTTTTTCCGAATTTCAGATAAGGAAGACTCTGTTGTTGATTCCACAGTTCTAAACCTGTCAGAATTCTTGGCCGTCTGCCACATACAACTGTACTATCAAATTTATGTTTGTAATTACTTTTCCTCCATCTGTGATGCAATGGCAAAAAACGTCGGTGTTCCAAGTAACAAAATTTGCGGCAATTAATTAACCATCTTGAACAGGTTTTATAATTACATGATGGACATGCAAATTTTCTTTTAGTGCTCCATCCAGACAAATTGGCATATGCTGGAAAGTCATTTATTGTCCAAAGAACGGCAGCATGCATCTTGAAATTCTGTTTTTTTGCAGCATCATATGTTTCAACACCATTCTCCCATAAGTCTTTTAAGTCTTCCACTAGTGGTTGTAAGTACACATCGATGTCGTTTCCCGGATCTTTAGGACCAGGAATTAGTAATGACATCATCATGAATGTTTGTTTCATGCACATCCACGGTGGCAAATTATAAACAACTGTCATTACAGGTCATATACTATAGTTGCTGCTCATATTTCCGAATGGGTTAAACCCATTGATGTAGACTGGATCTATCACGACCGGATTCCGAGGCTGGAACCCGGAGAAGTGGATCCGAATCCGGTTCGGATCGGTGCTACCGAGGCCCGACGGGGATCCGGAAGGCCGAAGAGGCGGAGGCGAAGACGAGGGTCCGAAGGCCGAAGGGCGCTTCGATCGGAGCGGGCTCGTCTCCGGAAAGTCGGGGCCGAGGCTCCTTCGGGCTGTACTGTCGACAGGCGATGAAGCCGAAGCCGACGGTCTGAGGCCGGAAGGGTCTCGGACTCGGCTTGCTCTTGGATAGTGAGCCCAAAAGCTCTTTTGCCGGACGAGGGGACAGCGCGGGGCCGAGTCTCCTGTCGCAGGGCAGCCGTCGTACGGCGTCGAGACCAGGGAGGGGAGTCCGAGGTCGGCGGTCGAGACCGACTCGGGAAGGTCGGCGATGATTCAAACCGAGCCCCTGCAGGAGGAAAAGAAGAAGAAAGACCGGTCAGCAGGAGTCCCGGGCTCTGGCCCTTAGGAACCCCCTCCGACGGTCAAGTTAGCTTCTGAAGATGATTCGATTCAGAAGGCAAGAAGTAGCTTTAATACTATTTGGACCGTAGTCCTTAAGGGTCTCGGAGGCAAAGAGTTACATACCTTTGGCAATAAATAGCGGTATATTTATAGCAGAGGATAGAGGTTGGTTAATGGTGGTAGCCGATATAGGACTATGTTTGGGCTTACTGGTAAACCGCCATAGTGCCGGATCCGCCATCGGAGTGGGCCGGACTCGGCTATCGGGCCAAAGGGGGTTGGGCCGCTGAAGGGCCGAAGCCTGCTGGGCCTTGGGCTGCCGTGCTGTTCCCGGGCCTTAGGCTGATGGGCCGCTGACGGGCCGAAGCCTGTTGGGCCGGGAGCGACGGTGCCGGTTGTGGGGCCGAGGGCTGCTGGGCCGCCGATGGGCTGGAGGCTTCCGGAGGGCCTGATACTGCTGCTGTTGGGCTGAACGGGGTTTGGGCCTGCTCTAATGGGCCGAATCGGATTCTGCCTCATCACCCATCACTCGTTAAACCGAGTCTCAAGTTGCGAGCTTCTGCCGCGAAATCTGGATACTGATTATCAAAATGTTTCCATGCCTCAGAATCAGCAGGATGTCGCATCTCTCTGTTTTGTTGAGGAATTCAACCATCAATATGCCATGTCAACCACTTGGCTGTCTTGGAGGACATAAACAGCCTTTGTAATCTATCTTTCAATGGAAAATAGCGCAAAAATTTATTAGGTAGTCGTTTGCCAAGTCTCTTGTTCTCATTCTGTATTTGGTTGTTCAAGTCATGCATATTTTCCTTATACCTCGGTGCATCACACTGTGGGCACCGATCTTTATCTTCATTTTCCTTCCAAAATAGTAGACAATCATTCTGACATGCATCTATCTTCTCGTATCCCAACCCCAAATCTTTAATAATCTTCTTTGCTTCATACCATGTTTGAGGTACATTGACTCTTTCTGGTAATATTTCTCTGATGAATTCAAGAAACATATTCATACATGCCCCTGTCACCTGATTCAGTGTCTTAATATGCAACAACTTTAAAAGAAATGTTAACTTTGAAACCTTCTGGCACCCAGGATACAATGGTATTTCAGCATCCTCCAATAGCTTATAAAAGTCTCTCGCTTTGGAATTTGGTTCATGCTCTTCTTCTGCAATAACACTTCCAGCTTCTTGCAAGTCATGCAACATCTCAACTGTACTATCAGGAATAAAAGATTGTTGTCGTTCACTCATCTCTACAGTAGGGCTGTTGGTTTGATATCTGAACATATCAGTTAATGGTGCCTCTCCATGACACACCCAATTTGTATAATGCACCCATACTCCGTCTACCTTAAGATGGGTTTCAACATCTATCCGGGTCAACTTTACTCCGTTAAGGCAATTCCGACACAGACACTGTATCAATTCATTGTTTTGTCCATGCCTAAAACTTATTCTATCTTCATGAAAAGCAAAGTCCAAAAACTCAGCTACCCCTCTCTCATATCTAGGATCTCCTCGATTATGAACAAACTTCATCCAACTCTTGTCAAGTCCAGCCATTTCTATGTATCCTCTAACCTACATATTAACAAATGTGATCGATTAATAACTTATATATTATCCACGCATGCAAAACACAAAGACACACAGTGGTCTCTCCATAAAATTTAGGAGAGGGAAGACCGGAGGCTCAGATATAAAATGTTTTTAACCCATAGGGGCTTCCGTATGCTTCAGCGATCCGCACAAAACGGCTGCAACTCGGTTGCCCAGCAAGACCATCCAGAGCTGCCGTGCCGTTAGCAGATGGCTTGTAGTGGCTGTAAAGTCAAGTGTATCACCATCGCCTCACATACAATACCAGGGACATACACACAAAGAACCTGTAAAGATAAATGCATCGTCATCATATTCAATTAATTCAAAAGTGCTACTAACAAAAGTTAAATACATAAATAGATAGATAAATATATTTATAAATATAGATATATACATTTCTAAAAAAAATTTGACAGCATCTCCCCTAAAAGTTGTACATTTTTCACATTTGTACACTTGTCTGGTTTCATACAATCTCATAAAAAAATAATATCTGCATTACACATCCACATCCACATACGCATTCACATCCAATAAACACATCCACATCCACATCCGTACCTGTCAGGAAAGTTACTTGTACACATTTCTAAACAAAATTCAGCAGCATCTCCCCTGAAAGTTGTACATTTTTCAAACCTGTACACCTGTTTGATTTCATACAATCTCATAAACAAAGGGTACCTACATCACATAACATGTCCATCCATGTATATTTGATCATCTAATGTTCTTTAATATATGTGCTTCATGATTATCTTAAAATTTCGGCAACATCTCCCCACACTTCTCCAATATACCACCATTATTTACTAATTTTAACTTTTTCTCAAAAAGTCACTTGTATAAAATACAAATGACAAAAAGAGCAGTCAAAATTAGCAGGTATATTGGAGAAGAGTGAGAAGATACTGTCGAAAATTTAAGATGATCATGAAGCACATATAATAAAGAACATTAGATGATCAAATATCCACAGACTGTCCAACAGGACAATTCAAGACTTTATGATCGATATATGTCATTACTGTCAAAAGACAGTAAAAACATATATCATAACAAAAGTCTTGAACGGACAAAAAAAAAAAAAGGTCAACCACATCCATATATACAACTGCATTTACATATGCACAACCACATCCACATCCACATACACGTACACATACATGTACAAAAAAATAGATTAGACCAGACAGTACAAGGCCAAAAGTACCTTTAGAACAATATTAGGACATCTATGCCAAAAGCAGCTCGTCCTACCTGTAGAACAATATTAGGACATATATGGGAAAACTTTTGCCCGTGAATTATTACTTTTATTTCCACCTGCAATAAATAAAATGCTGGATGAGGATTGAGGAGATTCAATTGATTTTAGAGGCACATTTGCTGATCTTTCTTGAGTAGAAAACCCCAATTTACAGTTTCTAACATAAATGTTTTCCCCTCAAGATAACCAGTCTGAAAATTCTCAAAGCATTATGAGAGAATTGGGAGTGGAAATGAGAGATGAGTTTTGCAAGTATCAGATCATCCATATGGAAAGCAAAATGCTGTAAAACATCACTAAGTGCAATGATCATAACCGAGACCTCATTTGAGTGTAAACTTAATATCTGAATTTTGAGTTTTTGTCTATATCTCATTCTGAAATTACCCTATAGATTTTTTGAAATTGTGTTCTCAAATACAATCTTAAACTAAAGTTGATGACATTTTTTCTGAACATTTGAACAAGTTAACGAGCAACATAACCCACGTGCCCTTCTTTCGCCACGTGATTAAGCATAAAGATATACATAAATAAACTACCTTTGGAAATGCTCACTTTAAAGAAATGGGAAAGAAGGCCGAAAATTTTATGTCTTGTCTGATTTGAGAATCAAAATTGATATGGTATTAATTTTAATATCGATACCTTTATACTATAGTATATCACTATCAAGATTGATCCGAGACAAGTTTTTCAGTCTTAATTTGTTACATTAATGACACAGCAAGCAACCAACAAACCATCAAGTTCCATGCAAACTAGTTCTTTCCCTTCATCTTACCAAATAATAGTGTAACAGCGTCTTCATCTGCTTGGCTCACATGTCCACCTATCATTACAATTCAAGCATTGCTCCTCTGGCTTCTCATCAAACAATCCCCTTGCTGCCTCTATGTCTCTAAAATCTACGCACCTAGTAATCATCTCATTATATATCTCTGAATTCTTTTTGGGCGTCCTCCGAAAAGGACCATGGCATCGGTCATTCACCTGCCTTGGCATATCTACAGACAATTGTATTCTATGGGGAATCATCTCACATCATGTAAGACCTCAAAACTCAACAAGTGAAACCTATTCATGAATTCAACGAGCTATTATAGGCTCCAGTTTGTTTGCGTAATAGGTTATTCATAATTATTTATTCGGAATAACATATACTATAATAAAGAGCGTTAATTTTGATAGTTCTTTGAGACCCACTTGCGGAATATATGTATAAAAAAAAAAGTAATTCTTGAGTCTATGGTGGCATTGCTTATTCTCTTTATTCTGGTAGAAACAATTCTAATGCAATATAAGCTATTCTGCCTATCAAATTAGAATTAGCCTTATTCTAAGAATAAGACCCTTTACTTTCTTCTTATTCTCCTATCAAACAGACAGTACAATCTTATTTAGGCCAAACAATAGGTATAAGAGCATCAAGATTTTAAAAAAACTATACCTGCAGCGGGCCGTGGAAAATGAGGATGGCCTGTGGCCTGAGGAGGACGGCTGATGGCCCTGGAAACGAGGATGGCCGGTGGCCTGAGGAGGATGGCCGATGGCCGGTGGCTATGGAGACGAGCAACGTGGTGACGAAGCTGCCTAGCTGCAGCTTGGAGAGGAGCAACGACGGCGGCGTTAAGGTCAGGTGGGGGGTGGAAAAGTAATTGGGGCTGGCGGTTGGCTGGAGTCCCACCGAGGAGAACCGGCGAGATAGGGGCGGCCGGAAGATGAGGAGCTCGGTGAAGGGGTTACTTGGCCGCAACCTGGAGAGAACCAACGGCGATGATGGGGTCGTCGGCGGCCAGAGACGGCGATGGGGTCGGGTGGCTGGAGGCGGCGATGGGGTCGCCGGCGGCTGGAGGCAGCGACGGGGTTGCCGGTGCTGGGAGAAGATCAAAGAACAGCGGCGTAAGGAAACGGCGCGAGTTAGGGGGCGGGGGGGGGAGGGCTGTGAACGAAGGGGATTTAGGGTTATAGTTTTTGTCCACGGCTATAAGCTTAGCCGTTGACATATAATAGATATATCGACGGCTAAACTTATAGCCGTGGATATATCATTTTAATTAAACTTATGTTTTCTTTTTATTATATATGTCGACGGATCTTGAGTAACCGTTAACATATATGCTATATATGTCAGCGGCTAGACTACAGCCGCTGACATATATTACGTATGTGTAAACGGTTCCTTAAGTTGTCGACATATAAGTCTATTGTCAGCGGTTCTGTTTTAGCCGTCGACTAATATGCTATTTGTCAATAAGTGCTCGTAGCCGTCGACATATACTCGTTGACAAAACGTATCTTCCTTGTAGTGGTATTGACAAAATAGTAAAAAAAAATAGGGTTTATCATATCCTTTCACCACTTTGATTGGAGAATAGGAGAAGAATAAAGAGAGAATAAACTTAATTTAGCTTTGACAAGCGGAATGACTTATATCGGTGCAGAATAATCTATTCGGAGAATAAGCAATTCGACCCTAGACCCAAGAATTAATTATCCTTTTTATTCCGCCAGCAGGTCCCATAAAATTATCAAAGCTAAGCACCCCTAATTTTAGTATACGATATTCCGGATAAGTAATTCCGGATTAACTTATTCTGCAATCAAATTAGAGTTTTAAATTTAATTCTTATTCAAGAATGGGCTCAGATTACATGACTGCGGTCGAGTTTGATGATCGAAGATGAACATTAAATTCAAAAAAATAGGAGCAAACCTATGGGAAGGGGTAATTAAATATTTTGGTGATTTAATTTTTTTAGGGAGGAGAGAGATGCAATTGAAATAAGAAGAGAGAGAGAGAGAGAGTTGGTGCATGAGTGGGTAACTATATATATATACAGTGGGGGGGCGGCGCAGAGAGAGATCCTTGATCTGTCTCGACTTCCCCGGGCCGTTGCAGCGATTCCGTTGTTTACACAGATTATTACAAAGATATGTAGACTCTCCTAGGATAACAGCGAGGAAGAGAGGAAGGAACCGAAGGTTTTTTTGCACCAAGATGAAGGGTGTCTTCGTGGTTCTGCTGCTCGCTTTGTTCGCCTCGGCTATTGAAGCGAGGGGATCCAAAACCCTTGGACGCCACAAGTACCCTCAGAACGATAAAGGTTTGCTTCTTCCTGATAATATCACATGCCTAGCTAGATATGTCTCTCTCAACATCCGACTTCTGTTCTTTTTATTTTTAACTGTTCATACTTATTCTCTGTGCATGTATGTTCATCAGAGCGAAGATGGCGACATCATTGACTGTGTTGACATGCACAAGCAACCATGCAATTCAAGTACTCCCAAAGGATAATATGGAAATTGACAAATACTTGCTTTAATACCTGGGAATTGTAAATTCACGTGTTACCGCCCAATCACAGTGAGACCACCTCAGCTCGGCTTCCAATCAAATGGTTACAAAAATTCAAAAAAAAAATGAAAAAAAGATCGCGCACTTACGTGATCTGAGAGGGCTGCGATGCTTCTTATGGGTATTAGGACGGAACTCCTGATGGCTTAATGTGCAGAACTTATCTAAGTTTGCGTGTTAATTAAATGACCTCTAATTAGTTATTGCATCCCTTTTTTTTTCAGAATGACAATGGTAAGACCACTGGGTGCTTCAACTTGGATTGTCCAGGGTTTGTGCAGACCAACCCCGACATAGCGCTGGGGAGCTTCTTCAACCCCATCTCTTCTTACCAGGGAAAACAGTATGGACTCAGGTTCTCCTTGTACCTGGTGAGAGGCTCATCATTCCATTTGGCTTGCATGCCTGTACTTAGATTGATTCCATTACCCAGTTTTGGACATGTTAAATCGTCTTACTCGAGTTTTCTGTCTTACGAGCAACTAAATGCAATAACTATTAGTATTTCCCCTTCTTCTCTTCTTCTCTATCATTTTCCAATTAATTTGCATCTTCTTACCTTTAGCACGATTAGTTCCATCACCTTCCTATCTACATATTACCGGACACCTATGAAAAACGATCGAGTTGTATTCCTTCCACGTCCGCAGTTACTGTTTATCACCAAATGCATATTGATTAGTTGATAATGTTTGCCTAATTATTTATCGCGACTTTGGTGGATACTAGTTTTATGGTGTACTCTTCAATTATCATTGACAATAGAAAGCATAGTCTAAACGAGACCCATACATACTTAGAATGGTGTATTCATCATTTACATGTTTCAAGTTACTTATAAGTGTGAAAAACCTTCTGAGACTGAGGATGTTGGCATTGCTCAAATCTGCACTCTTTCATTTAGAGGATTTGTACATATATAGTTTAGTCGACTGAGAGCTACTTGATCAAAAGAAGATTCATGCATGTATGTTCATATCCTTGACATGTCAAGATCATGAGAAATAAGCAGTTGTTGCCTAATCATACATCTATATATCTTTTCATCTTGTGACATCCTTGTGATCTATCTTCATTTTCCAAGGGATGATCTCTACTTGTAACAACTATACAGGATCAGTGCCATACAAGATGGCATTTCGCTATGGATGACGTGGAAGTCGGCTATTGGCCGATCGATACCGTGTTCAGCAACGACTTCAATTATGCTGATGCATGTGCTTGCATGGGGAGGGCAGGTGCTCGATACGTGGCGAGGGGGGCAGCACACACCACCGTGATGGGGAGTGGCCACTACCCTGAGGAAGGGGTTTGCTACTGACACTGTTCAGGTTAGGGAAGACCAATCCTACGCCAAGTATTGGCCTTACTACTTCCAAGACAACCCAGGCTGCTACCACACCCATCCAGATGGGGAGGGTGACACGCCATATAAATTCTTGTATGGTGGGCCTGGTGGACCGGGCTGTGAACAAAAGACCCACTGGTAAATAAGAAACACTTGCTGCAGTAAAAATTTTAAAAATTGATGTTTATATAGTCTGATTTTCGATTGTATGGTCTCATAAAAATCTAAATAATCAAAAATCATTATTAGACTTAGCCCATCGAAAACTTTTTTTACTGTTAATTAGGACTTGATTTTTTATTTTCTAAAACTACTTCTCTTGCCATTTTGATAGGAGAAGAATAAGGGGTCTTCTTCTTAGAATAAGACTAATTCTAACTTGATAGGCAGAATAGGTTATACCACGGTATAATTGCTTATTCCTTCGATAAGAAGAATAAGCAATTCCACTCTAGACCCAATGATTGCTTATTCTATTTATTCTGTCAGTGGGACCTATACCGCTATCAAAGTAAAACGTCTTTTATTTTGATACAAGGGATTCCCATATAAGTAATTCCAGATAACCTATTCTGCTATCACGTTATGAGCCTACCTTGCTCTCTCCATGATGTTGATTGAGTGCATAGCCCATACTTGGGAAGCTTGTTAATTTAGTAGGTGTGAATGACTAGAGGGGAAGTATTAATTTTCAGTTAAGGTTAATGTTTCTTGTTGTTCTTTCAGTCTTCATTGGTAACTTAAAAAATTCCGGTGAAAGGAAAATAAAAGACGTTGACTTGCTCTTTTTCATGATTTTGGCATCCGTGTGCCTCGACGCCGTTTTCCACGTAGTGTCTCTTCTCCCTCTGAGTAGCTTTCCCCGAGCTCGTCTTCCTTCTGCATGGCAGCTCCGAATAGGTTTCCTCGCGGCATTTCGCCTCTGGATCTCCCCTTCCCCGCGTGTAGCTTGCCTCCCTCTCGCACGTATCCCAATGAGCATTTGCATCTCCCACGCCTCCGTTACGCACCGCTGCGAGCTCATCTTCCACTCCCTCCTCTCCAAACACCGTGTTCATCTCCTCTGTTCTGCAACAAAGTAACTCCTCTGATCTGTTCTTTTTAGGTGATGGTGTTCTTTCCCTTCTTGATCTCCTTGGGGGCCTGCATCAGCCCCATCATATGGACAAGAAAGAGGGGCGGATGGGCAAGATCAAGGAGAAGATCCATGGGGAGGGCAGTGAGCATGGCGTGAAGAAGAAGCAGCGCAGGGAAGGGCACGGCCACAACAGTAGTAGCGACAGCAACTAGAGTCAGCAATGGTAAGACAGCAACTAGAGTCAGCAATGGTAAGATGATGGGGCTTATCTGTCCCTTTTAATACGAAATTAATTAAATACTTGGTTGGTTTCTAGATATTACTATCAATCTTTTATTTTTCCCTCACAAAATATACATGTACCTATATGCATGCCGATTCTGTTTTCTTTTCCTAATTTTGCTTGCTAGTCAGAACAAAAGTTAGGATTTTTCTGCATGATGTTTCACTCTACTATATAATTAAGATGTTGCTTGTTTGGTTTCGACTAGTATCTTCGTTTGTGTTTGCTTCTGTGTCATGTAGGAAAGGAATGGTGGGTAGATGTGGGGGCATAATCTTTTTTATTTCAACCATCTGGTTGATACCTAGTCGGGGTATTCTCCTAGTTGAAGATTAAAAACAAAAGTATACTTCGATGTTGCCGTCCGAATTTTGATCATGCAAGAATATGATCTTTTTTTTATTTTAATTATTTGATCAAATGTCGAGTTGGGGTATTCTCCCAACTCAAAAATAAAAAAATGAAGGTTCTTTGAATCTGCCATATTTATTTTAAATTTTTGGTCATGTGAAGATTATTTGTACAAGCAAATAAATGTATGAATGGATCATTTTTGGTCAAGAAAAGGTTTTACGAAAAATAATAAATAAAAATATTTTCAGGAAAATACTTTTAAAAAGACAAAATAGTAGCTTATGTTTTAATTTTCCTCGTAAATTAGTTTTCTTATAAAACATTTTTCCATTTGAATGTGTTTTACCTGCAACTGAATGGATCCTACTCAGACAGAAAGCGAAGGCATTAAAGGGGATGCCTGAGGAAGGTATGGTAAGAGGCGTAAGGATTTGAGAGGGGGAGATGTATGCTCTCCTTCCTCTTGTCATGCACTATGTACCCCCATAAAACCCTATTGACATCGTCTACTCAATTAGAGGTAGCATTGAGCCAGAATTGAGTTTTGGCAAAGCTTGAGTTGGGATCAACAACAAAAAAAAATAAAAATCGAGCTGAGCCTATATCGAGCCCAAACTACAGCTCAAGCTCAGGCCTGCGGGAAACAAACCCAATTCGAGCGGAGCTTGAACTACCACCCCCAAAATCAAAACAAGCCAGCTGTTGATCGAGCCCATCTCGCTGGAGTTCAAAACCCATTAACATGCCTTTCCACGTTGAAGCCCAGCCTGTTATTCCGCTTTAAAGCCCATTAAAGCTTTGACCCATTGCTAAGAAACAAGGCCCAGGGGCTCTGACTTATGAGTAACGCTTGCTGCACTGCTCGCAGCAGTGCAGGACCAGTCCAATCCGGCGGATTGGATGGCGCGCAGTAAGCACATTCTTATTCTTTTTCTTTTTTTGTCAGATTTTTAATTCTTTTTGGAACGTACAGTCAAGAATCCGACAGTACATTTGGAGAGTTCCGACCCGATTGTGTATTTTACTTTTTAAAAAAATCATTTGAAGAATACCTCGGTTTGTTTGCAAAAAAAGTTAAAAATTAAAATACACAGTTGGATCGGGGCTGACCCGAACTCTCCAAATGTACTGTCAAATTTTTAATCAGATGCTTTAAAAAGATTTTAAAAACCTGACAAAAAAATAAAAAAAATGAGCATGCTCACTATATGCCCTTGGATCGGATTAGACGGTGTCCTACACTACTGCATGCAATGCAGTAAGCATTACTCTTGACTTATAGAGAAGCTGAGAGTATGAAAAGTATGAGAACACCATCTCGCACCAATGTCGCAGGCTCCCAACCGTGCGCAACAAAATATAGTTTATAAGGCTACTCTTTGTTTTCCATGACGAAAAAATAGGGGAGTTAAGATTCGTAATTGACTATCTACAGAGAGTTAATTATACATAGTCTTAATTTTATCTCTTACAAACTGACTATTTTCAAACTTGAACTTTGTGATTTTCAAGAACACTGAAAGAAGCTTAACCTAGCATCGAGATCAATCTTCTTCGGAGTACAAGATGCCTAAATGAAGATTGTCATCTTTTCTTGCAACAACTAGGTAAGATTTTATCAAATAACTTTGTAAAGGATCTCGAAGATATATATGCAAAAAAAGTCTGCATTATACATGCAAATAAATCCTCCGCTAACTTTTCTTTTATTATAAAGTAAATTCTATTTTGTTAGTGATATGAGCAAAGGCTGTAGGGATCGAGTTCTCTACATATACAATGATTATATAAGAATTTTTTTCGCACCAGGGTCTTTAGAGAAGTATTTGCTAAAAACCCTAATTAAAAATTCCAACTCCAACTGTCCAATGTGCATAATGTGAAGTCCAAACTACACAACTACTATTCATTCCTTTCTTAAATGCTTGTAAACAATTCCATCGAATATAAGGTGAAATGAGTGCGACTGACTCAGCGGAACAGAAGAAGGAGGCGTTACCCATTAATTTTCACAATCATTTATTTGGTTATTCATAAAACTCAAGTTAATGAAAAATTTAATTCGTTGACTCCTCCTTTTCTTGATTTTGACATCTATGAGATAAGACCAAATGTTCTTTTCTAAAACAGTTGAAAATATTTTTATGAGCACTTAATGATGAATTTTGTTTTTATTTTCCTTGTAAATATATTTCCTTAGAAAATCACTTCCGTCCGATTATACTTTATGCGTAATCAAACAGACCCTAGTATCCCGTTATAACGGATTTTGAAGAACTCATAATTTGTCATATCATGCAAGAACTCCTCCATAATGTCCATTTTGATTTTGATTTACTTTTTTTAGATTATTTAAGTTTTTTTTTTTTTTTTGCGCTTATCAAGTAATCTATGATTTTGGAATGCTTGTAGTTAAATTCGCTGGTTTATCCTAAAATACGACCAGTTATAGGCGCTAACATCAAAAACTTGTGTGATATCTTTAATTATGTTATTTGTGTCTATCTTCTAGGTGTACGAAAGATGCCTAAAATCGTAAGTAAAGAAAGAGTTGAGACTCTGAACGGGTTCAAACCCGTATAACATGATGTTTGCAGTGCATCCTCGGAGAAGCCTACCTGTATGAGTGTAACTGTGCGGCCGCGATTAAGGGAAAAGGATTTTTTCTGATTTCACTCATGAAACATGATACGGGCGCATGGCCGGAACACGTCAACTCTCAAGATCATAGTCATCACCTATGTCATGTTGTCACTGATAGATGCTCTCACACCAAAAGATCAAGTTCAAGACCTGAGTTCACTTCGATATTATAAAAGTGAAAGTTAGTTGACTTAAGTAAAGGTTCAAACTCGAAAGGTACCTTTACTGATAGCATGATATATTTGTCTCCATTTATTTCTCTTATTTTCAAATTTTAAATTTGTAGGCAAATGTTAAATTAAGAGAAGGAGTTTCTTTTTTATTATTAAAAAAGAATCTTGTAAATAGAGATTACATTAGATCTCTTTAAAGAGAAAATGAAAATTCAAAAATTTCAAATCTTTAGAGAGATTTTGTATGTAAATTTTTAGTCCCATATTGTCTTTTATGACTTAAAGTTATGGTTTATACTCTTTGGAATTCTATAGACACTTGTTTTATAAAACTAGATGGGGATGTATAGGCCAAGCACATGCACGCGTTGTGTCGTTCTGTGCCGGGTCGTGCTCAAGCTTCGGGCTTTATATCTCTGATGGGCCTTGGGCCTTGGGGCCTTGATTTAGAATTCTCGTGAGTCTTTTTATTTTGAATGAAAATTTTTAAACTTTCGTAACTCTCTTAAGTCCAAATCTCAATAGTTATTTGCATTCATCTCTGTTTTCTAATATTTAAGATGTCATAGAAGTAGGAGATGAAGGAGATTTAACATTGGAGTTATAAGCATCCCCTCTTATAGGAGTTTGGTGATTACTGCGAAGTGCTCTCTTTCTCTCTCTATCTTCTTATACTTCTTCTCTTTTGAGGTTACTGGTGAAGGAGTCTGTGCTCGAAGATCGATTTCTACAGAAGTGTGTCTAAAAGATCGTGATGGTTGATATATCTTGGGAGGAGGCTGTTGTTTTCCTTTGCACAGGTATAATAGATGTGAAATCTTCTCTAAAGAGAATCTAATAGATGTTTCAGTCGATAAGTTTTCTAATCTTATTCCGTTTGTTCTTTGTATTTGTTCTACATATGTGTAAATTTAGTCAATTTCTGAATCATGCCTATGTAATCTTGATAACATGATTATCTCATGTATTTGATACTGTATATTTATCATATTTACATAAATGTTGTTTAAATACATGTATGCTATTTTACTTGCAAGAGCAGGCACACAAGAACGCATGTACATAGCTCGTTCTCCTCCTCCTCCACTTCTCCTCTTTTCCGCTTCTCTTTCTCTCTCTCTCTCTCTCTCTCTTTTGCGCTCTCTGTGACGAAACAGGCAAGCTGCTGATTAAACCAATTTTTAACCCAAAGTCGTTAAACCGTCTAAATCTCGCGTGCGTTAAGCCGCCTCGGCCCACCCACTAACCGCCTCAAACAAACACCTGTTTAGCGTATAGTGGTAAGGGCAAAATTGTAATTTTGTACACTTTAGTTACGTAAATTTCATTGTTTACTAGTTTTGACTTAGTAAATAGATAAATTAGAAAAAGTATCTAACAAAAATTTGTAGATATTTAATTATCTTTTATATGGGTCAAATTTCATCTCATTTGGACCTTCTTATCCAAATTTATGTAATTTATAAGTTATTTATTTTTTAAATTTATTTAGCAAAACTTAATAGACTCAAATTAACTAAGTGAACTAAATTTATTGGACTCGGTTTATAAAAGTCTAATATATTTTGGACTTCCTATAATTTGGGATGTTACGGAACAAGTTAAAGATATAATACAAGTGTTAAATTCTTGAGTTAATAAGTATGAGTTTGTGTAAATTACAAAATCTAAAACTCCAAATGACTTCTTGATAATATCTTGTAGATGCCCATCCTTCATAAAATAGTGTTGAATTGCCAGTAAAGTGAGCTGTTAACCCCCTAATGGCCGATTATAAGGCTCAAACTCCCAAATAATTTCCAGATAATATTTTTAAGATGATCATCTTTAAGAAAATAATGTTGAGGTAGGTCATAACTACAATGACCTATTCTAAGGCCTAAACCACCTGATTTTAAGTCTTTGCAGTGTGATTTGATTTAGTTTGGCTGAATATTTTAGTTTTATTTGGTTTCTAACTTTTTTTTTTGTCAAACTAAATCATGATCACCCCTAGCATACTGAAGCAAAATCTATGTTCGCATTCATGTTCTATTACTAAGTGCGAGTACAACTGTCATCTTTATACTGGCAATAAGAAAATATAGGCATAAATTAGGCATCTTAAATAAAGTTATTAATCTTGAAATATTGAGAATATAAAAGACATTAATGTTAAGACAGAAAATCTATAAACGACTAATAGGTCGTTCACTAAACACTATAACATATTAGACCTAAAAAAACACTATAAAATATTGGTTAAAAGTTTGAGGTTTTAAAATCAACATATGCAAAATCTTTACTTTTTATTTTAAAATCTTTGATTTTGATTTCATAGTTTTTAAACTGAAAAGTAAATCGCTCCTGAAACCTATAATATATAGGCAATGCTAGTGAAGAAAAAAATATTGTAAAGCAATTAATGCACATGTCAAATATAAGAAAAACATTATTTTACAATATTCTACAGCATTTCATGCAGATCCCAGAACCCCTAAGAAATTTACAAATAGAAGAATTGTGTTATTTGATTGCAATCAAAGATACCATGTTTTCTACTGACGAGGAAAAAATTCGATGACGCCAATAAAATACTATTTCATCTTCGACTGAGAAAAATCTTAAAACTTAAATGTGATCTCTAAAACGAAGGAGAAAGGTTGGTTTGATTACGTCAACTGCCTTGAATAAGTGCGAACCTAAAAAATTGCCAAAAGCTGCAACCACCTCTCTCCAGCTTTTAAGAAGAGACATTTTTTATATATATGCTTCTGAAAAAATATCGTATTTGCATTTATACTCTAACATATTATCATTAATATTTTTAAAAAATTTAAATGTTATATTTACACCCCTTCGTTAAACTAAGGTGAACTTTAATGAAATATGGTAAAAACATTTCATAAATCATGATTACATGGGGGGTGCTGGGGGTACAAATGTAAAATTTTAATGTATTGAGGAGTACACATGCAAAATATTATTGAATTTAGGAGTATTTAGGTGCCGAAGATATATATATGTAAAATTTTAGTCAATTGAAGAGTATACATGCAAAATTTTTAGATGGAGAGATATAAGTATAACTTTTTTTAAAATTTCAGAAATATTAATGACAATATGCGAGAATCGGAGATACATGTATACAGTATTTTTTTAGCGATACATGCATAAAAAATCCTTCTTTTTAATTTTTGTGGTAAAATTTCAAACCAAATGGGAGGGGATGACTAGAGTTAGACGGAATATAGTAATCACAGCAAAAAAACTGCCAAACGTAAAAACCAAATGGGAGCAGGAACCTCTTGAGATTTATGGGATCGTTCTATGGCTCGGAGAGAACCAACAGGGGGACCGGATGGATTAGTACAGTGGGCGATCTATGTGGGCCAGGGCCCCCAATCCGCATGGCCCCCACCGTAGCCGTGCCTCTGAAAAAAGCACCAACCAGGTAATATTTTACCGTTTATTTTATATCATTTTTTAAGCACTAAATAACAACTGAATCGCTTGGGTTCATCATTCATGATCTACCAATTATTTCCTTAATTATCAGTTACGGCTTCTGTCTTTAAATTCCTCAACATTTAGGAATTCAACATTGTACAAACAAAGTTATGATTTTTCATTTTATATCCGCACACATACAATTATTTATTTGTTATGCAGCAGCACAGCCGAAAGGCAGGTCCTCTTTCCATCTCTTTCTACTAGGTAGGGAAAGTAGAACAAAAGGCCTACGTAAGGTGACTTGGATCCAGCTTGAACACGTTCCAAGGCACTGTTGCAACTCAAATCTGTGGTGCCTAGGCATTTTTAAATTTTTTTATAAACTGTTTTCAAATAAAAAATATGAAAGAATAGTTGAATTTTCAACATCATGAGATAATGTTATTCCTGTTTTTTTTGTTCTAACGGCTTGGGGGGTGATGAGGCAGAATCCGATTCGGCCCATTAGAGCAGGCCCAAACCCCGTTCAGCCCAACAGCAGCAGTATCAGGCTCTCCGGGAGCATCCAGCCCATCGGCGGCCCAGCAGCCCTCGGCCCCATAAGCGGCACCGTCGCTCCCGGCCCTACAGGCTTCAGCCCGTCAGCGGCCCATCAGCCTAAGGCCCGGGAACAGCACGGCAGTCCAAGGCCCAGCAGGCTTCGGCCCCTCAGCGGCCCAACCCCCTTCGGCCCGATAGCCGAGTCCGGCCCACTCCGGTGGCGGATCCGGCGCTATGGCGGTTTACCAGTAAGCCCAAACATAGTCCTATATCGGCTACCACCGTTAACCAACCTCTATCCTCTGCTATAAATACACCGCTATTTATTGCCAAAGGTATGCAACTCTTTGCCTCCGAGACCCTTAAGGACTACGGTCCAAATAGCATTAAAGCTACTTCTTGCCTTCTGAATCGAATCATCTTCAGAAGCTAACTTGACCGTCGGAGGGGGTTCCTAAGGGCCAGAGCCCGGGACTCCTGCTGACCGGTCTTTCTTCCTCTTTCCCTCCCGCAGGGGCTCGGTTTGAATCATCGCCGACCTTCCCGAGTCGGTCTCGACCGCCGACCTCGGACTCCTCTCCCTGGTCTCGACGCCGTACGACGGCTGCCCTGCGACAGGAGGCTCGGCCCCGCGCTGTCCCCTCATCCGGCAAAAGAGCCTTCGGGCTCACTGTCCAAGAGCAAACCGAGTCCAAGACCCTTCCGGCCTCAGACCGTCGGCTTCGGCTTCGTCGCCTGTCGACAGTACGGCCAGAAGGAGCATCATCCGCGCCGCCCCTTCGCCCGCCGAAGGAGCCTCGGCCCCGACTTCCCGGAGACGAGCCCGCTCCGATCGAAGCGCCCTTCGGCCTTCGGACCCCCGTCTCCGCCTCCGCCTCTTCGGCCTCCCGGATCCCCGTCGGGCCTCGGTAGCACCGATCCGAACCGGATTTGGATCCACTTCTCCGGGTTCCAGCCTCGGAATCCGGTCGTGATAGATCCGGTCTACATCACGTGGCGCCGTCTGTGGGAAACCAACAAAACAAGTCATGTCTCAGCGACCGGTGACCCGACGATCCGGACAAGGCGAGGCAGAAGCGCGGGAGGCCTCGGCGCAGATGCTGCCTTCCGAAGGCGCACCTTCTGCTCCGCCGAGCCTGCCTCTGCCGACCATACCGGAGTCTCTCGGCTCGGAAGACCGAGTGGGGGTGCTCCAGCAGCAAGTGGCAATGCTGGCCGCTGCCGTCACGTCCCTAGCGCCTCTCCAGGAGATGGTATCCGCCATCGCCCAGCGCATGGGGCTGATGGGACAGCTTCCTCAGCAGGCGCCGCTCCCCCCGCTCTGCCCAGTACAAGATGCCCGGTTCCGGCCGGCGCCTGCACTGTTTCCTCCCAACGAGACCGCGGAGACGCGCAGCGAGCCCTCGACGCTACCTGTCCGAACTCCTCGCGCTGATCGCCTGACGGAGCAGGATTTTGCTTCGTCGGAGTACCGTCCGGTCCGAACCGGAGGGCAATCCGTCGCCACCTCGACCGCCCCGGACCTGGACCAGCGGCTGACGGCGATGCGCAAAGAGATGCAGCAGATGGTGTCTCGGCCTCACAGGGCGCCCCTCGCCAGCAGCATCCTGGAGCAGACCCCATTCACGGCGGAGCTCCTAGCCACCGAGGTACCCCCCAACTTCAAGCTGCCGAAGGGCCCCCTCTACGACGGAATGACAGATCCGGTCTGTCATTTCCAGAGATTTAACACTTATCTTCGGGTCCGAGGGATCTCCGAGGCAGTCCGCTGCCGTCTTTTCCCCCTCACCCTTGAAAAAATCGCCCTCACCTGGTTCGAGGCTCTGGCCCCCAACTCCATCCACTCCCTGGTTCAGTTGGGCCAGTTGTTTATCGACCAATTCTATGATGCCACCCGGCAGTCCAAAACTTCCGCCAGCTTGCTAGCCATCCGGCAAGGCCCCACCGAAACTCTCCAGGAGTACTTCACCAAGTTCCGGACCGAGGCCGCCCAGATCCCGAACCTCGACAGCTCGATCGCGGTCTCGGCCGTGATCAGCGGGTGCCGGGATGAGGGGCTCCTCGGCTCCATCGGAAAGCGCCATCCCCCTACCTTCCAGGACCTCGTGACCCGGGCCCATAAGTACATCAACCGAGAGGCCCTGATGCTGTCCAGGGGCAAAGGCGCAACCGAAACTACCTCGGCACCTGCTCCCCCGGTGGTCCGACCTCGGTCCGAGGACCAAGAGCCCTCCCGGAAGCGTTATCGCCGAGAGGATTGGGACAGGGAGAGGCGACGGGACCCGCAGCCGCGGTACCTACCCTTACCTGCTCCCCCTTCCCGGATGCTCATGGAGGTGAAGGGCATGCTCCGGCGGCCTGATCGCATCAAGACCGATCCTCGCCGAAGGGACCCCGGCAAATACTGCGAATATCACCGAGAGATCGGCGACACGACGGACGAGTGCCGACAGCTCCGGGAAGAAATCAACCGCATCATCCGGGAGGGGAGATTGCCGCAGTATCGGCGGGAGCAGCCGCCGCAGCAGAACCGGGACGTCCCTGCAGCGCCCAAGCAACAACCACCCCCGGCGATAGAAGCCGCTCCTCCGCCAAAAGCCACCTCGGCCCCGGTTGAATCATCCCATCAAAGACCCAGCTCTGGGTCTATCATGATGATATCCGGAGGGCCCGGGGAGGGATCAAGGTCGAGGCAACGCAACACAGTAGCGGCGGTCGACGGCGAGCCGAAGCGGCCTCGTCTGGAAGACATCACCTTCGGCGCCGAGGACCTGACTGATGTTCAGGTCCCTCATGATGACGCCCTCGTCGTCAACGCTGTAATAAATAGCTATGATGTACATAGGATCTTTGTGGATAATGGAAGTGCCCCAAACATCTTGTTTTACGACTGTTTCGAGAAGATGGGATTGAGTGAGGCTAGCATGAAGCCTCACCAGGGCCCCCTCTTCGGTTTTAACAGCTCGCCCTGCCGAGTAGAGGGTATTGTTCGGCTTCCTGTAACCTTAGGCTCCGCCCCCCGGCAATTAACCGTTGAAACGGACTTTGCCGTTGTAAAGATCGAGTCAGCCTACAACGCCATATTCGGCCGAAGGCTCATCGGCGGGGTCGGAGCCGTGCCATCATCCTTCCATCAGAAGCTGAAGTTTCATACCAGCCACGGAATAGGCGAGGCCAAAGGGAACCAAGAAGCGGCCCGGCAGTGCTACATGATTTCGGTCAAAGGGAAGACCGCGGCCGAAACCCTGACGATCGAGTCATCAGCCGAGGCATCTCCGGGAGAAGCACTCCTCGCCGTCCCTATTCCGGGAGGCGAGGGACGAGTCCTGATGATAGGCTCCGGCCTGGAAAAGATTGAAGCAGAGATGCTTACCGAGTTCTTAAAAGAGAATCTCGACGTCTTCGCCTGGTCTCCATCGGACATGCCCGGGGTTGACCCGGAGATAGCCGAGCACCGTCTCCACACCGATCCCAACCAGCCCCCAGTGAAGCAGAAGCGGCGCACCTTCAATCAAGAAAGGAGAACCGCCATCCAAGCCGAAGTACAGAAGGGGCTGGACGCCGGACACCTCCGAGAGGTGCATCATCCGGAATGGATCGCCAACGTGGTCATGGTGCCAAAGAAAGAGGGCAAGTGGCGTATGTGCGTGGACTTCACCAACCTCAACAAAGCCTGTCCGATGGACAGCTTTCCGCTGCCTCGGATAGACCAGGTGGTGGACGCGACTTCCGGCCACGAGCTCTTAAGCTTCCTCGACGCCTATTCGGGCTACCACCAGATCCGGATGCATCCGGATGACGAGAGTAAGACCAGCTTCACGACCGATTTGGGCCTGTACTGCTACACCCGAATGCCCTTCGGTCTGAAGAACGCCGGCGCAACATACCAGCGCCTGGTCAACAAAGTATTCGCTCCACAGCTGGGCCGAAACATGGAGGTCTACATAGACGACATGTTGGTCAAGAGCCGTATCGCTTCAGCGCATTTGGCCGACCTAGCCGAGACTTTCTCCGCCCTTAGGAGGTACAAGATAAAGCTGAATCCGGCCAAGTGCGCCTTCAGGGTAGCCTCCGGCAAGTTCCTCGGTTACATGGTCACCCGCCGTGGGGTGGAAGCCAACCCCGAGAAGATTTCGGCCATCGTATAGATGCGCCCCCCGGCAAACATCCGAGAAGTACAGAAGCTAAACGGGAGGATCGCAGCCCTCAGTCGCTTCATGTCAAGGGCGGCTGACTATTGTTTCCCTTTCTTCAAGCTGCTGAAGAAGGCCAACAACTTCGAGTGGACGGAAGAGTGTCAAGCAGCCTTCGACCAGCTGAAGGCCTACCTCGCCAAAGTCCCCATCTTATCCAAGCCAGTTCCCGGAGAACCCCTGAGCTTATACCTTGCGGTCTCCGAGACGGCTCTCAGTGCCGTCCTCATCCGAGAGCAAGAAGGCATGCAGAAGCCGGTTTATTATACCAGCCGAGCCCTTCAAGGGACAGAACTCCGGTACCTTGCCCTGGAGAAGTTGGCTCTGGCCCTTGTCTCGTCCGCAAGGAGGCTCCGGCCCTATTTTCTGGCCCATTCCGTGAAGGTCCTCACCGACCAGCCCCTGAGACAAGTCCTCTCCCGGCCAGAGGTGTCCGGCAGGCTGGCAAAATGGGCAATCAAGCTAGGAGAGTTCGATATCTCCTACGCTCCTCGGGTAGCTATAAAAGCCCAGGCGTTGGCAGATTTCATCGCCGAACTTACCCCTGGTGCCTCCGAGGCGCCTCAGCCAGTGCCAAACGCGCCCGAAGCCGAGGCTACTTCGGCTCCCGTACCGGCCGACGAATGGCGACTCTTCGTAGACGGCTCCGCATGCTCCACGGGCAGCGGCGCCGGATGGATCCTGGCATCACCCGAAGGGGTCGTCACGGAGTACGCCCTGCGCTTCTCCTTCCCAGCAACCAACAATGCCGCCGAGTATGAAGCTCTCATCTCCGGCCTCCGGGCCGCAAAGAAACTCGGCGCCCGGAACCTGAAGGCCTTCAGCGATTCCCAACTGATCACCAGCCACATCTCCGGGGAGTACGAGGCTCGGGACGCAATGATGGCTTCTTATCTCCAGGTGACTCGCAAAATCCTCGCCCAATTCGACTCTTATGAAGTCGTGAGGATCCCGAGAGCCGAGAATGCCCGAGCCGATGCACTTTCCCGGTTGGCGTCAACCCAAGACGGGGGGGGAGGCCGAATGATCCTCGTCGAGGAGCTCGCCGAACCAAGCCTCAGCGAAACCAAGGCCATGCTAGTCGCTGAGGCCGAGGCCGAGGCCGAGACATGGATGACCCCCCTCGTCGCTTTCCTTCTCCAAGGAGAAGTCCCGCCAGATCCGAAGGAGGCAAAGCGCATTCGACAGCGCTCATCCCACTTTCTTCTTCTGGACGGGGCCCTGTACAAGAAGTCCTTCGGCCGACCACTGCTGCGGTGCCTCGGCCCAGCTGAAGCTGACTACGCCACAAAAGAAGTCCATGAAGGGGTATGCGGAGCGCATGCGGGAGGAAGGGCTTTGGCTCACAAGCTTCTAAGGCAAGGCTACTGGTGGCCATCACTCCGAGAGGACGCCTTAGCCCTCGTCCGGCGCTGTGACCAGTGCCAGAGGTATAGCTCCCTCATCCACCAGGCAGCCGCCCTTCTGACCCCCTTATCCGACCCCTGGCCTTTCGCTCAGTGGGGGATCGACCTCCTGGGGCCTTTTCCCGTCGCCACCGGCCAGAGAAAATTCCTCATCGTGGCAGTAGACTATTTCACTAAGTGGGTCGAAGCTGAACCCCTCGCGGCAATAACCGATAATAATGCTTGGAACTTCGTCTGGAAGTCCATCATTTGCCGGTTCGGCATCCCTCGGGCCATCATTTCTGACAATGGGAAGCAGTTCGACAGTCGGCGGTTCAGCGACAACTGCGCCAGCTTCGGCATACTCCACAAATTCACTTCGGTGGCACATCCTCGAACAAACGGCCAAGTCGAAGTCGTTAACCGAAGCCTCCTACAGGGATTGAAAACCCGCCTCGGCGAAGCTAAGGGCCGATGGGTGGAGGAGCTGCCAAGTGTTCTGTGGGCTTATCGGACGACCAGCCGAACCCCCACCGGCGAAACTCCCTTTCGCATGGCCTATGGCGTAGAGGCCGTTATTCCGGTGGAGATCGGCCTTCCCTCTCCCAGGGTCATTGCTTACGATCCGAAGGCCAACGAGGAAGGACTGAAAGAGCACCTGGACCTCATTGAAGAGACCCGAGACAAGGCTCGGGTCCGGCTGGCCGCTTATCAACAGCGCATGGCGAAGTACCACAACACTCGAGTAAAGCCCCGATGCTTTGAAGTAGGGAGCCTCGTGTTGAGGAACGCTCATGCTTCCAAACCAGCCGAAGCCTCAGGAAAACTTGCCCCCAACTGGGAGGGACCCTATCGAGTCAGGGAGGTGATCAGGCGTGGAGCTTATCGGTTGGAGACCCTTTCGGGCCAGCCTCTCCCTCGCACCTGGAATGTTGAGCGCCTTCGGCGTTATTATGTGTAAGTCACTTTTCCCCAGGCTTACAGCCGAAGAGTATGAATAAAGACTTCTTTTATCGGGAGCGGCATGGTATTCTTTCTAAGTCCGTGTAAACCGTACCGGGAGTGGCTTCGGCCATGCAAACCGTATCGGGAGCGGCATGGTATTCTTTCTAAGTCCGTGTAAACCGTACCGGGAGTGGCTTCGGCCATGCAAACCGTATCGGGAGCGGCATGGTATTCTTTCTAAGTCCGTGTAAACCGTACCGGGAGTGGCTTCGGCCATGCAAACCGTATCGGGAGCGGCATGGTATTCTTTCTAAGTCCGTGTAAACCGTACCGGGAGTGGCTTCGGCCATGCAAACCGTATCGGGAGCGGCATGGTATTCTTTCTAAGTCCGTGTAAACCGTACCGGGAGTGGTTTCGGCCATGCAAACCGTATCGGGAGCGGCATGGTATTCTTTCTAAGTCCGTGTAAACCGTACCGGGAGTGGCTTCGGCCATGTAAACCGTATCGGGAGCGGCATGGTATTCTTTCTAAGTCCGTGTAAACCGTACCGGGAGTGGCTCCGGCCACGTATACCGATTCGGGAAGCGGCAGGGCATATCTAAGTTCACGCAAGCAGAAGCATGAATGACTTCGGCCATCCGAAATACGTAAGAAGCGGCAAGATGTCCCTTCGGGATCATGTGGACCACGATAGTAAAGGCCCCGGCCGAATACTATGGCGACATTCTATCCGAACCTACATCGGGTCTCGGCCCTACAAGCTATGGCGAACGATGACAGGATCTCAGGCTTCTGAAGGGCCATATTCGGTCGATCATACACAAATACCAAGGTAAAGCCGAAAACATTCCTTGTATTTATAGAAAAGGAAGTACAAAAACCGGCCATACCCTAGGCCGAGGGCTTACAACAGAAGAAGAAGTAAAAGCCGGCCGTATACTTGGCCGGAGGTTTACGATAGAAGAAGAAGCGTAAACCAGCCATACCCTAAGCCGAGGGCTTACAACAGAAGAAGAAGCGGAAACCGGGGCAGATCCCCGCGTCATTCTTCGGCTTCAGCCTCCTCCACCTCGGCTGCGGCTTGTCCCGGAGAGGGAGAGGGAGAGTCGACGATCTGCACCGCTTCAGGGGCGGCAGCCTCCTCAGCGGCAGCCTCCTCAGCGACAGCCTCCTCATCGGCAGCCTCCTCAGGGACAGCCTCCTCAGGGGCCCCCTCGGCGGGCGCAGCTTCATCATCCGGCACAGGAGTCGAGGTCCTCTCGGCCATAAGTCCCTGCCACCAAGACAGGAGCTCCTTGGCTTCCTCACCCCTCGGTAGGGCGACCCCGGTCAGATCGACGCTCGGGCAGGCCCTCTGGGCGACAGCCAACCCGAGGTCGAAGACGGAGGAAGAAGCCAGCAGTTGAGCTTGGATGATCTCTTCGGTGAAGTCCGGGCCGGCCTTGTAATCAGCTACGGCCATGTCCGCCACCTCCTCCAGCTCCTGCTTCAGCGCCGATACCTCCTCGGCATGTCGCCGCTTCTCCGAGGCCCGCCGGGAGTCCTTCTCTTGAATCTGGGCCTTGAGGGCCCGGATCTCGGACTGTGCCGCGGCGAGCTCCCCCTCGGCCTTCACCTTGGCCTTGGCGGAAGCGCGGGCCTCAGCTGTCCTCTCCTCCAGCTGCGCCCGCGCCCGGGCACTCGATGTTACGAGCCCATCGACTAAAGGCTCGATGTCGGGCACCACCGAAGTGCCCTCGCCCGAGCCGTCTGACTCCCTCTCGGCCTCCAGGAGCTGGAGTCGGAGCTGCTCCTGATGGTGCATCAGGACGCTACCCGTCACCGCATCCTGCGAGCCGAAAGCAAACAATGATCAGAAAAAAGGAAAAACAAGAGAAAGCTAAAGAAAGCTCGACTGAAGCACCTTCAAGCTCATTACCTGGACAGACAACCGAGCGCTCATCGCCGCCAGGTCGGTGACCGAATGGCGCTTCAGCCCTTCAAAGGCCGAAGGGAGAGTAAGACTGCGGAGCAGACGGAGGCACGTCTGCGAGTCTTCCATACTCTCGTCCTCGTAAATCCCCGGTTCGGGGCGCCACCACTTGCGCTACGCCCGGGGCGCCTGTGACCCGGTGCCTTCGTCACCGACCCCGGCCGCCACAGCCGAAGGAGAATCGTCCCTCGGCGCCTCAGGAGACGCCAGCCTCGCGGCCCTTCGGACCTCGGCACTCCTCCTGATCAGCGGAGCCTCCTCCGCGTCTACGGCCCCTTCCGACCGGGGGCGCTTCGACGCTCGGCCGCCCCTTCGAGCGGCGAATTTAGACTTTTGCTCTCTCTCGAGAGTGGCGGCAGCAGCACGGCCCTCAGAAGAGGCCGCAGTCCTTGGGACCCCGCCTCGGGTCCTCGGAGCCCCAGCGCCTCGACCGGGCCTGCCTGCCGCCTGCAAGGCCGGTGCCCGGCCCGGACCGCGCTGGTCGGATATCCGGTCGAGAAGGGCGTCGAGATCGGCCATTGCTGCAAGCAAGAAGAGCATGTCAGAAACAAAACAGTGAACAAGTACAAACTCAGAGCCGACTTACCCTCGGCCGAAACTTCATCAGCATCCTCAGCCGGAAGAGCTTCGGCCAGAGGAGCGGCAGCCCTTCCTCCGCGGCCCCGCGGAGTCTCCCCGGGAGGAAGATAGGGGAAGGCCCGCACCGGATCGGACCGGGGATCCGGCCATACCCCGGCGGTCACCAGACGCTCCGACGTGCTGAGAAGCCCCCAGACATTGTACGGGGCCATCATCTGGATGCGACCCACGAGGATGCTCTGGACCGGGGTGAGGATAGGAGGATCCGAGAGGCCTGCGGCCAGCGGCGCCCATTCAGTAGGGAAGGGCCACACGCTCTCCTCCTTCTCCGGCAGGGAGACGAAGACGAACTTCCTCTTCCAGCCATGGATGGACGAAGGCTTTCCGGAGAATACGCTTCGCCCGACCCGAGGGATGAAGCAGTACCACTCGGACTTCCCCTGTCTTTGGATTTTGAAGAGGCAGCGGAAGACATTGATGGAAGGGCGGATCTTTACATGAGCGAAGACGCTCAAGAAACCGTATACGGTGCGCCAGGAGTTGGGAAAAAGCTGAGACGGAGCCAGCCCGTAGAAGCTGAGAAGGTTGATGACGAAGGTGGGGAGTGGAAGACGGAAACCCGCCTCGAAGCTATCAACGTAAATGGAGAAGGAACCCGGGCGAAAAGTGTTAGCCCGGGTGGCGGAGTCAGGACGAAGGACCGTCATCTAGGAAGGGAGCTGGAAGTAAGAGACGAGGCGCGTAACCTCTGCGTCCGAAAGGGCGCAGGATGCTTCCGAAGCCATATCAGGACGACGGCGTCCCGAAGTGGAAGCCTGGCCTGGGTTCCGGACCTCTTCGGCATACTCGGTCCCGGAGGTCTCGGCCCCGGAAACCTCGGTTCCGGAAGCCTCGGACCCCTCAGTCCCGGAGACCTCGGACTCTTCAGACATCACTGAGGCAGGGGAGTCTGAGGTGAGGGGATCTGACAGGAGAGATCGCGGAGAATGGGAAGGAGTATACTCCTCGTCCGAAGGAGTAATCTCGCTGGAAGAACCCCGGACCATAAGGCCACGAAGGGAAGAAGGAAAGCTAGGGCTTACTCACAGGAAGGGGGAGGAAGTCTCTCCTGAACCGAGTGCGGCTTCTCAAACCTCCCAGCTCCACTAGCGATGCGCTCCGAGGAATGGAGACCTCCCCGCGGTGGCCGGCAAGCTCGGACGAAGCCTTCAGGAAGCTAGCTTTCCGCTGGAGAAGGAAGAAGAGCTCGGATGATTGCAGAGGAACCGCGAGCGCGGCAGCAGGAAGAAGAACAGTGCCCTGCTGAGAGCTTGTATTTATAGAGCCCACTCGAAGCGCCTCCCGCCGAAGCCAACGGACGAGATCGTCCCGCTCGTCCCCTCGCTCCTCTCAGATGCACGCCACGTGCACCGTCCTTCGGCAATGATGACGGACCGGCTCCGGGACTTGCAGCGAAGCAATCAACGGCCGAGGGCGCTCCGACCCTTCGGCCGACCGCCTGGATACGCGCCACGTGCCCCGATCCGCGCGCTGAAGATGAAAGAGGCGGCAATCCGAGTGAAGCCTCGGGCAGAGAGCCGAGGCGATCCGCGACCCGAGAGCGGTCAGGATCCTTTTGTGTTTTCGACGGAGCGGCCGGATGCGCGACGCGTGTCCCGTGCTTCCTCGCGAGGCGACGCGCCATCCCGTCCATTTAACGGAGCCTGACACGAGTCAGAGGGCTCTGCCCTTCGGCTTCTTGGCTCTAAGCCTTCGTCGCCACTCCGAGCGGGGACGAAGCGACCGCGTAGCCCTCGGCCGACCGAGGGCCCCCTCTTCCCAGTAAAAAGAGAACAGAGCTTCGGGTAAGACACCTGTTATGATGTTCTTTTGGCAGCTTCGGGCTATACTCTCGCCATCTCAGAGCTGAGGAAGACAAGAGTGGGGGGCTATGTGATGAGGTAGAATCCGATTCGGCCCATTAGAGCAGGCCCAAACCCCGTTCAGCCCAACAGCAGCAGTATCAGGCCCTCCGGGAGCATCCAGCCCATCGGCGGCCCAGCAGCCCTCGGCCCCATAAGCGGCACCGTCGCTCCCGGCCCAACAGGCTTCAGCCCGTCAGCGGCCCATCAGCCTAAGGCCCGGGAACAGCACGGCAGTCCAAGGCCCAGCAGGCTTCGGCCCCTCAGCGGCCCAACCCCCTTCGGCCCGATAGCCGAGTCCGGCCCACTCCGGTAGCGGATCCGGCGCTATGGCGGTTTACCAGTAAGCCCAAACATAGTCCTATATCGGCTACCACCGTTAACCAACCTCTATCCTCTGCTATAAATACACCGCTATTTATTGCCAAAGGTATGCAACTCTTTGCCTCCGAGACCCTTAAGGACTACGGTCCAAATAGCATTAAAGCTACTTCTTGCCTTCTGAATCGAATCATCTTCAGAAGCTAACTTGACCGTCGGAGGGGGTTCCTAAGGGCCAGAGCCCGGGACTCCTGCTGACCGGTCTTTCTTCCTCTTTCCCTCCCGCAGGGGCTCGGTTTGAATCATCGCCGACCTTCCCGAGTCGGTCTCGACCGCCGACCTCGGACTCCTCTCCCTGGTCTCGACGGCGTACGACGGCTGCCCTGCGACAGGAGGCTCGGCCCCGCGCTGTCCCCTCATCCGGCAAAAGAGCCTTCGGGCTCACTGTCCAAGAGCAAACTGAGTCTGAGACCCTTCCGGCCTCAGACCGTCGGCTTCGGCTTCGTCGCCTGTCGACAGTACGGCCAGAAGGAGCATCATCCGCGCCGCCCCTTCGCCCGCCGAAGGAGCCTCGGCCCCGACTTCCCGGAGACGAGCCCGCTCC
This sequence comes from Zantedeschia hybrid cultivar, assembly GCA_030544215.1. NCBI lineage: Eukaryota > Viridiplantae > Streptophyta > Magnoliopsida > Alismatales > Araceae > Zantedeschia > Zantedeschia hybrid cultivar. The sequence continues at coordinate 55,311,289 of JARZZO010000004.1, forward strand.
GATCGAAGCGCCCTTCGGCCTTCGGACCCCCGTCTCCGCCTCCGCCTCTTCGGCCTCCCGGATCCCCGTCGGGTCTCGGTAGCACCGATCCGAACCGGATTCGGATCCACTTCTCCGGGTTCCAGCCTCGGAATCCGGTCGTGATAGATCCGGTCTACATCAGGGGGGTTGATTTGAAATGTTACAATATTTTATAGTAATTTAATATGTTATAGCAATTTTTCTTAATGTTTAAAGTATTATAGATGACAAGATTTTAAATTTTGTCTCCTCCCATGACATCTCTTTTTCAGATTTCAATTTCCGACCCAAAATTATGAAACACGTAAAACTTGAAGATTTTTGATTTCTTATATGGGTATTTTACAGTCATCCAAACTATGCACTCCCAATTTTAAAACTCAAAAAATTCACTAATTATAAAAGCGGTGATTTAAAATTTGAGAATTATTACATTTTCTAGCGGATCAAATCCTGCCCTACGCTAAATTTGAGAGCCAATGAAGTGTAAAAAAAATAAATTAAGTCCGCTAGAGGTTTTTCTGTGAAGAATCTGATACGTATTTGAAGGGAATAGTTGATGTGATCGCCATCGATATAACACTTTTGGATTTTTTTAATTTTTAGTCCTTCTAATTTATTTAATTTAGAAAAACTATCTATAGTCTCTGTAGTTAATAAAAATTCTATATAATCTCACTATTCAAGAATCCCTAAATATTTTGAAAAATTCTCCTAAACAGGGTTTTTTTCTAAATAAAAGTAAAATTATAAAGAACTTGTGCTAAATACAAAAGTTATTAAGAGCCTTCCTAAGCCAAGTCGATCAGTGGAAGTAAAACTAAAAAATTGAACGCTTTTCTGTTAGTTGAGATGTAGTAAAAAGTTAAAATCTGATAACCTAATCTATCTTAGGGCCGGTTTGATAAAACTTAATGAGCCTCTTAATCCGAAATAGTCAGACATCTTAAAATTTAGACTGTTTGAGAAAATGTTTGAATGAGTGTCTGATTCAACTTCTGAAATCTAAAACCCCTCTTAATCTTTAAGCCTTACTTTGTTTGGAGAATAAGCCTAGAATAGAGCTTTTTATTCTACTTAAACCGATTAACCCACTTTGGCGGAGGGAGTTCGTTAACCCAGGATAGGACATCTTGTACCCGGTTTAACTGGAATAGGAGGAACATCTTCGTCACGGGGCCAACCTTCCTCACCAGGTCACGGGCCAGGATTCCTCACCAGCTGTCCACCGCCCCTTTTCCTTTCATTGTCACGGGCGCGCGGCCCTCACGAACAGGAAGAAACCTTCTTCTTCCTCCCAACCTTGCTGCTTCGCTCGTCTCCTCCCCTTCGCCCGATGCCTTCCTACTGGAGGGGAAGGACATCGCGAAGTCCCTTCAGCACGCCTTCTTCTCACCCGGTCAAACGAGGCGCGGCTAGGGCACCGAGCCCTCTCTGTGAGCTCTTCCCAACGGCCGGAGCTGCAGCGTGTGGGCGCATCACCTGTCATCCATCCCTGTGCTTCGCCTCCTTTTTAAAGACGGTTTCCCCTCCCCTTCTGAAAGGAGGATGCCAGAGAGAGGGGTTCTTCCAACAATAGGCGTTGCTCTTCCCCCCTGCGGATCCTCCTCCAGCAACCGCCTTCATGCCGACGCTCATTCGCCGGTGACGAGGTTTTCTTCATCCTCTACCGTGGAGCCCATCTGTGCACAAAACTGCCGGTTAGCATATTCTCTTCCCCATACCGTTCATCCCACATTTCAACACATGCATCGCATTTGCTTTCTAGTAGGCCCTAGTTGCAAGAAGGAGGAGGGGCATCCGCACATCAGCTACTAGGAATTTTTTTCCCATACATTATCAACCTCATTTCTGACTTGTAGACCAACCCTTTAAGTAGATGCTGCAACTCTCTTTGGCACTGGCCCTTCATTTTAAATTAACTGACTTGCCTTTGTCATGCAAACATCTGCCCACAGTTTCTAGAATGTTATTAATTTGAAGGCCTCAGATATGTGCTTTATCTGTGATTTTGTCATTACTTCAATCATCAATAAGGTTACCTGATGAACACTCTGTAGTCGATTTTGTGTACTGGCCCTTTATTTTAAATTAACTGACTTGCCTTTGTCATGCAAACATCTGCCCACAGTTTCTGGAATGTTATTAATTTGAAGGCCTCAGATATGTGCTTTATCTGTGATTTTGTCATTACTTCAATCATCAATAAGGTTACCTAATGAACACTATGTAGTCGATTTTGTGCACTGGCCCTTCATTTTAAATTAACTGACTTGCCTTTGTCATCCAAACATCTGCCCACAGTTTCTGGAATGTTATTAATTTGAAGGCCTCATATATGTGCTTTATCTGTGATTTTGTCATTACTTCAATCATCAATAAGGTTACCTGATGAATACTCTGTAGTCGATTTTGTGCACTGGCCCTTCATTTTAAATTAACTGACTTGCCTTTGTCATGCAAACATCTGCCCACAATTTCTGGAATGTTACTAATTTGAAGGCCTCAGATATGTGCTTTTATCTGTGATTTTGTCATTACTCCAATCATCAATAAGGTTACCTGATGAACACTCTGTAGTCGATTTTGTGCACTGGCCCTTCATTTTAAATTAACTGACTTGCCTTTGTCATGCAAACATCTGCCTACAATTTCTAGAATGTTATTAATTTGAAGGCCTCAGATATGTGCTTTATCTGTGATTTTGTCATTACTCCAATCATCAATAAGGTTACCTGATGAACACTTTCTAGTCGATTTTGTACTAGCTGTAGTTGGACCATATTTTGAATTTGAATTTGTTGTAGCCCGTCCAAGCCCACCATGAGCCATCTGAGGCTGAAAAGTGCATGAACAATTGTGAAACAGATTCCCTTTCTTTCTGACTGGAATAATGAGAAAATTGCTGAGATGGTGACTAGCATTCATATTTAAAGGCCAAAGAAGTCAAAAGTGAGCACAATCAAAGAATGATACTGTTTTTGTGACGCATGTTTTATATACATGTATTTCCCTTCTTTCTTTAACAAAATTGTGGGACTATCCACTTTCCGAAGAAAAAAAAAAAAAAAACCAAAGAGTTTCAAATTCTGCACCTTCAAAAGGCCAAAGTGGAAGGCATGGATGCTAAGTGCAAATTATGGAAAGGAGTATTTCTTGAAAATGAATTATTACCAACTACTCAATTAACTAGCTTCCAAGATCATAAGAGCTAGATGCTTTCAGGGGTCTATGTACCAAATAACTATAAAGAAGATGAGTTATGGACAGAGTTGTTGAAGTGCTTAAAAAAAAAACATGCTGTTAGGGTGCTTAAGAGAAACCAATGATGGCTCCAGATGGGGTCATTAAATGGCCAGCGGCACAAGGGTTGACATGAGTATGCCACAAGAGAGGAGTTGAAAAGCGTAAAAGGGGGGAGATAATGGGGTTGGAAGGGGCCAAATGTCAGCAAATTATAGCCCCTATGGCACCTCTTCGCTGTTGCTAACCATTTTAAAGGGATGGCAATGTTTAGGAGTATATCCAATGAAAACTAGGTGTTGGGGCCCAAATCAGCAAATGTTGTTCAATCCAGGCCAATCTGGGACTGGATTAACTGATCCAGCCTGACTAGTCGATCCCATCAAGGGATCAAGCAACATGTGAGTGTGATCAGAACAATAGGGCCAAAAACTGATCAAGCAGGCCAATCAATCCTTGAAACTTTGCTTATGTTTGCTGCTATCATGAATTTAGGTAGGAGAGCAGATGATAGTATGGGGGCACATGAAATGACAACACAAATTTAGGCAATTAAGGATCTTACTTGACGAAGCACTGTCATCTATTAACCTGCGCTTAACTAGATCATGAGAGATTCCAGGATTGGGCAAAGCTCTCTGACCGGAGGCCTGCCCGGCATCAGCCCTCTTTTAAGTGGTGCCAACTACCTTCCTGGCCAAGATAATCATGGATAGGACACTCCAGGGAAAAGAGTGCAGCCTCCTTGTGGTAAGCAAGATTGTGGATATGTTTAGGGAGACTACCTCATATCCGCCAGATGCTGAGAATCAAATGCTAGGTGGGTTCAAATGTTACACTGTTGAAACCATTTACAAGGGATATGTTTGGAACTTTGGATTGATTGAGAAAGCAGCTATCTGGCTGAGACTTTTTATATACCATCAAACCTTGTATGTACATGAAAACTAATTATGCATTGTGGCATGAAAAATAATTATACACCACGTAAACTTATTTTTATTAAATGATTTCCAGCTTTGATTATATCAGTCTAGATAGGAGACATTATAGAAACAGGAGGAATTTGAAGAAAAAATCTGCATGTAGGCATATAGTGTTTATTAATGATAAGCTGCTTCCACAGACTAGGTTGTTCCTCCATTAGCTCCCACAACCATTAGCTCCATTAGCTGCATCTGTCATTCAAAGGTAATCCCAAATATGTTATTGGGAGTTTACCAATGCCACATTCTTTTGCTTTGTTATTTTCTGTTTCGGACATGATACCCAAAACAGGGTTTAAAACAATAGATGTTAGTTTCATTTGTTCTCAAGATCCATAACATGCTCATTTGTTTTCATTTTTACAATATGCTTTGATATTTCCGATGTGATATTTTTTGTTTTTCAATATACTTTAGATATTTTTTCAGAACATAGTTTGCATGTTTGGCTTCTTTTTTCAAAACAGGATTATGTAGACATGTTGTCCATACACTACATAAGTATGTGTTCCACTGCAATTTAATTCCTACCTATTTTCTATGTAATGCCCTAAACATTACTGTGGACTGCCCATTTTGAGCACCCACCTTCTCTTACAAGGAATTTAAAAGGTACATGTTTTCTTTATGTGGGTCTTCAGATTTTCTTATGTCTTGCCGATTTCTGATTCTTCTTATTGTCGTATGTGATTTATGTAAGTCTTCTTTTTCTATAAATGTACCTCTTTTATCCCCTTCTTCTATGGTGCAACATTTTTATTTCCTTGTTATTACATTCTTATCTAAGTCTTACACTAATACCGCCGTTGCCTCATGCATCTATATTTTGAGAACGATCATTTAGGAGGGCGAGAAAGCGGGCAAGGACGATGTCTAACAGTGGTATGTTCTCTTGCCCCTCATTTCCGACTTCTTTTTGCACAGTGAACTTATTACTTGTATTTCACAATTTCCTTTTAAATACATCATTGTCCTTCATGTAAAATGACATACTTTGATTACATCAATTTTCTGTTTTTTTTTTGGATTGTTGTTCACCCTAATATTAAAGGTGGAGAAACAAAACGTCTGTCCTTCGAGGAGGAGAGGACGAGTTGGGGCACTCGAGCTGCCAACTTCAATGAGGCCCAAGATCGGGTCCTCATAGGTCTCCTTACAGAGCAGTTTGATAAACATAACTGCATCGAAGGAACCTTCAAGCCAGGAGTTTGGCGTGAAATCGTTGGAGTGTTTAATAGCGCGACGCACCTGGACTACAAAGATTCCACGTTGAAAAATCGATATAAAACCCTTAAGAAAAATTACAACTTTTTGCGTGTACTTCTTGAGCAAAGGACTGGGTGGGGCTGGGATGATATAAACAAGATGCCCTTCCCTGGACTTCAGGACTCTTGGGACGACGTCCTATCGGTAAGCATCTCACATGATCAACTTCACTTTTTTTGCACACAACTTTATATTATCCATACTTTCACACATCATATTTTTCTTCATTTTCAGTCACGTCAACATTATAGCTCCCTCAGAGGCAAGCCCTTCTCATTTAAGGCCGAGATGGAATACCTAGCTAGCAAGAGCACAACGTTTGGTCCAGATGCTGAGGGAACCCGCCGTAGATGTAGTGTGCCTAATTACAGTCCCGCTCAACCTAACACTAAGTACAATATGCGTACTCAGTCGCAGCGCACACCCAGCAATGACTTTCTTGCCGCACTTCAGAAAGAGCAAGAAGATGATGACTTTGTCATAGGTGTCTCCGCCGCCCAAATGGCTTCCCCTCCTACACCCCAAACTAAAACCATAGCCTCGAACAGTGAGGTCAACTCTCCGCGCAAGAAACGTGTCTCCTCAAATATGAAGGGAAAGGCAATTCAGGACCCCACTATGATCATGGATTTTATTGATGTTGTTCGAAAGCGGACTGACCTTGTCATAGATTTACGTGCCGAAAGGGTGGTATCCGTCCCTACACCCTCGATCCAGACACAGCCCACAGCTCAGGAGCCAGATCGTATTCCTTCTATGAAGGAGTGCATAGATGCAGTGCGAGAGGTTCCTGGCCTACATCCAGACTTGTTCGTGAGTTCTTTGGATCTCTTCAAGGATGCGGAGAATCGCGCAATATTTATGAACCTGAATAATGAGGAGAAGATCCGATGGATGTTACACCACGTGGGGTAGTTGATTTGTAATTTCTTGGATGTTGACTTGGATGATGTATTCGGCTAATATCTATTTTCAGTTGTGTAATACGTACGTTGTTCTTCAGACTTGTTGTTAGTGATTTCTTATGTTAACTTGGATTATGTGTTGACTTGTCACATGTATTCGGATTTCTTATATTCTTTGTCATAGTTGTTGCGTGCTCATTATGTTTTAGTTCCATGGGTACTCATCCAAGTAAATGCAGGTATTTGATAAATTTGTAGGTATGGGACGGTACAAATGTTATGTCGTTTGGATTGGGCGTGAGCCAGGACTTTATTTCAGTTGGCCTGAATGTTTTGCCCAAGTTAATGGATATCCAGAGGCTCATTATAAGGGCTTCCATTCAATTGAAGAGGCCGAGGGTGCGTTCTCTAGTATTGTCCAACAACGTCCAGAGAGACGAACATAAGTTCCTGGGTATTACGATGTGTCCAGCACATCTGAGCAACTACTTGCAAAGGCACCTGCTTCGTTTACTCGCGCTGCTCAATTTGACTAGCAGCCATTTGTTGTAATCATAATGTTGTGTGTCATTGTAGTCATCCTTCTGATCGTGTTACTTACCATTCTACATATGTCTATCTGAACTTTCTAATTTGTAGTGTACTTTCTTATGTATGTATTTTGATCTGAGTAAGGTTTATGGAAAATTGTGTCCCACTTATTACAATGTCTTCCATGTAGAATTTATTGATGTTGTATTGGAGTTCCTAGAAGAGGACGAAGAAGTGTTGAATGTGATCGAGGAGACAATCATTGAGCACATTGAGAATGAATACGTTCCACGGGTACGCCGATGTATGCATAACTCTACTCTATCCGGCCACACATGGATCCATGAGATATTAGACGGCCATGACGAAAGGTCTTACCACATGTTTCGAGTGCATCCTTCTATATTTTTACGACTCCGTGACCTACTTGTGAGTCGTGGCCTTTTGAGGGACTCGCGGCATGTGACAGCGACAGAGCAACTTGATATGTTCCTATATGCTGCCGGCCATGACGTTGCAACGGGAGCCATATGCGAGCGATTCCAACACTCTTCTCATACTATTAGTCGGTATGTCAACTTGGTCACAAACCAGATAGCAGAGTTAAAGTACGACTTTATTCAGCTGCCTGCATACGCTCAGGTTCATGAGTGTCATCCGCACATCCGGGAAAAACAAACATTCTACCCGTACTTCAAGGTGACCACATTACTACTGTGCATTTTTTACGTTAGTCATGATGTACATGTACACATTGACTGATAAATATTCTTCCACACATCTTCTTTGTACAACCATGTAGGATGCGATTGGAGCCATCGACGGCACGCATGTGTTGGCAAATGTGCCACGGATAGTGGACGGACGATTTTGAAACCGCAAAGGTTTCATCAGCCAGAATGTCATGGGTGTCGTGTCGTTCGACCTCACCTTCCAATACGTTGCAGTTGGTTGGGAAGGATCGGCTGCTGACATGCGGATGCTTAGATAGACTTTAGACGAAGGCGCATTCACTGTCCCTCGTGGAAAGTATTATCTGGTTGATTCTGGGTATGCAAACTCAAGTGGTTTCTTGGCTCCATATCGTGGCCAAAGATATCACTTGGCATCATTTCGCGGAGAACATAATGGGGCATATGCGAATAAAGAAGAGAAGTTCAACCATCGTCATGCTCAGTTAAGGAATGTTGTTGAGAGAGTATTCGGCGTCTTGAAGAATCAGTTTCAGACGCTAAAGGAGGGGAACATGTACCCCTGGACGACACAGAGAAAGATGGTCATTGCATGCGCTGTTATTCACAACTTCATTCGTCGATCTCAGGGATATGATTATTACTTCAACTGCGAGAATAATGAAGAAGCAATTGGTGAGGATGGTGATGAGGATGTTCCCATTGACATCCCTCTTAGCCGGGCTGAGGTTACACTAGGAGGTCAGATTAGGGACTCGATTGCTAACGCACTATGGACATAAGTTGTGTTCGTCATGCCTGCCTCTTCTTCGGTGCTTTGTTCCGCATGTCCATTCGTATTTTACTTTATTGTCTGTTTGCGTATGTCATGTTTGATTTTTCATATGCTTTATGTACGGATATTAGTTATTACTTATGTTGAACATTTCCTTTTTAGCGCTTGACCTTATTCAACTGCGGTCTTGTTTATTTTTATGAACAATTTTCAAATTAATTTCTCTACTTTTTCGTTGACTTAAACATTGTACTGAGTACTTTTTTTTTTTTTCCACATGAGGAATTAATATAAATGAGTCTATTGGATGGATGGTTCCACTGCTTGGAGCAACCCCACTGGACAATGATTTTATCGAACCATCCTCCTGTTTTCGAGCCTGCGAACGGTGCATGGAATTTTGCAACCCTATTCATTGCCACACTGGGATGATCGGATGGCATCAGTGCAACCATATCTCAATGAGTTATTTAGATAACAGGAGGGCAAAATTACATGCTCCTCATTCGTTTATTATGGGCAATGATGAAATAATAGAAATGAGTCTAGTGGTCGGATGGTTCTACTGGTTAGAACAACCCCACTAGATAATGATTTTAGTCAACGTTAAGTTCATATTTCTGAACCTACAAAGGACGCATGTCCATTGAGGATAGTTGGATACCAGGAGGGCAGAATTGCACGTTCCTAATTCGGTCATTATGGGCGATGATGAAAAAATTTAATTGAGTCTATTGGTAGGATGGCTCCACTGTTTGGAGCAACCCCAGTGGACAATGATATTTTGAACCTTCATGTACATGTTTCTGAACCTTGAAATGATTAATATTTCACAGTGTATTGATGGATGGTGAGGTTATGACAATGGTAAGTATTGTAATTTTAATGTTCTCATTTTTTACTTTAATTTCATATTTGTTGCATAGAATCTACTAATTTTTTTTAACAGGGGTACAATGCGTACGTACTTCTAGGAGGCATTTTGCGTGTGAATTTAGTTAAAAGGGAGGCTCATGAATGATGCATTGTATTTTTTTTCAGTTATAACGGATATTGTAAATTTGAAATTTTTTTTATTGAATTTGAAAATTTTTGCAAGTGACTGTTATGGTGACTGTTTTTGTGTATGTAATTTTTAGCGTAATTGAGTGTACGATCACAAAGTGTTATACAAATTGAGAAAAAAATAATTTTAATCACCAGATGTTACAAATTAACATATTTTATTATAAATTTATTTTTAACAAGATATTATGTTAAATCATCGAATTTGAGTTTGAAAAAATATAATAATTTAGCTTTAAAATTAATTTATACATTACTATTGTAACGTGTGTTACTAACAGGAAATTAAAATAAAAATAGTTGACAAACTCAATAATATTATACATATTAATAAGTAATTTGAAAAATATAGAAATTTAAAATAATCTATTCAAGGACAACATGAGTATTTTGAACTATTTATTCCACGATTTATTCTCTTCTTTATTCTACTCATTCCTACCAAATCACTTGGAATAGCGGAGTACAATTCTACTTATTCTGGGTGGAATACCAACTACTTACCAAACTAAATTATCTCTTATTCTGATTTAAGAAATTCCTTCCTCTTTATTCTGATTTAAGCTATTATGCAAACAAAGTGAAACCAAGTGATGGGAATGACACTTTTTATTTTTTAGATGCCGGAACCCCAGTCTCATCTCACCGCTCCAGCCTCCACGAGACGCGAGCTTCCACTTCTCTCGATCTCTCATTCTTGATCTTTGGTTGAGAGAGAGGATTGGTCTGACGGCCATGGCCTACCTCGCACGGCTCTCGCCCTTGCCTTCCGCCTGTTGGCTTTGGTGGCCACCTCTACCGCCCAGGCCGCTGCCACCCCACCCACAACCTCCTCCACCTCGCCGCCACCTGCCTCCGCACCGTGCCCTACAACCCCGGCCTCCCCCCCGCCGGTCTCCTCTCCCCCACCTGCAGCAACTACCCCTCCCCCACCGTCACCTCTCCCCCCGTCTCCTCACCTCCCCCGTTCTCCTCCCCACCGCCCATTGCTACCTCGCCAACCGCCGCCACCCCGCTTGCCGCGTCGCCTACGTCTGCCTCCGCGCCGCGCCCTGCAACCCTGGTCTCCCCCCCTGCCGATCTCCTCTCGCCCGCCTGCAGTAGCCACCCCTCCCCTCGCCGTCACCCTGCTCCCTGTCTCCTCCCCACCGCCCGTTGCCACCCCGCCACCCACCGCTACCTCACTTGTTGTGCCTCCCATCTCCTCTACCTCCCCTGCTCCCACTCCCTCGACGACGGCGGCCCCCACGCTCGCCCCCGCCATTGGGGCGTCGGCGCCGGCAGCGGCCACCCCGACGTAACCCCTACACCGCCGTCCACTGCGGATTCGACACCCGACGGCTAGAATATTATAGTTACATTTTAAAAATACTATTTATATTTTAAAAAATATTTTATAAAATAAAATAATAATTTAGATATCAATTAAATTATTTATCAAACGAGAATTTTTATTTTTTAAGTACTTTTTAATTACAAATTTAACAATAGATGAAAAATTAAACTTAAAATATTTGAAATAAGTTTTATCAAACGGAGCCTTAGTCATCTAATTAGCAGTCAAGCATTTGAATCTAAATTTCTGTCGTGGAGAAGCATGTCGCGGCGTTATACGATAAGTTCTATATTTAAGGCGTCCATATGAGCAAATCTAACTTTATAAATGATCTGAAGGTAAGATCCCCATCCCCATCCCCAAACTACTATCTTCTCTTTACATGGCGCACATGCACATGACGCGTCCACATACATTCCCCAAGTTCGTCTGAGCCGTCTGATTTGAACAATTCAGGCATTCTCAGCCGTCCATCATCCCTGCCCCTTCACCTGATCCCTGATTTAATCAGCAGCCGTCCATCTTTGTCATTGGAAGAAGATTCCGTCAATTTTTTTAGGATGGGTCCACCTGGAGTCCACGTCGAGACGTCTACCTTTCTCTTCCCCATCATGATCATGCGGTCGCTTTTTTGACACCTTTCGCCAGTTGGAACCCCGTTAACAGTTCCGGTCGATCGGAGCCCTTCTTGTTGAACGCAGCACTTCCACGACCCCTCAGTTTGCTGCACATGGAGGAAGCCACAGGACCACAAATCCTACAGCCTACTAGATGGGGTTAATCTTGAGATGAACCATAGTAGTACCTTGTGTGGAGATGAAATGGGTTGCTTGTCAGAGTGGGATGTTGGCTCAATTTTAGTTTTTTTAATGTTCTCTCCCTTTTTAAGATGTGCCCTTAATTGATATTAGTTAAGCCTATTTTTGTGCAATTTTGACTTTAATCTTTTCCTCAAAAATTTTGAAGATTTTGAATTCAATTATGTGCAGTGGATGCATCATCCCATGGTTCGTCTAAAAATAGAATTTTTTGCATTTCAAATATGTAACGTGGGGAAGGGGTACTTTTAATCAAGACTGGGGTAGTACTATTTTCTATCTCTTAAATGTGTAATACGTATAAAACTGAATCGCGTTGATGCTGCTAATGCACGTAAATGAACTTTAAGGAAATGGTACAAAAATTAAGATTTTGTTGTATCACAAAAATTATAGAATAACCGTTCTTATAAACATATCTGCGTATGCACCCTTCTAATAAAAACAACGTCAAATTTGATATACTATCAGCCTCTATCAACTAAACGTTAGGATCTCTAAAGCTAGTTTGGTGCGTCGTAAAATACTGTAAAATTTTACTTGAAGTCACCGATTCTAAAAACAGCGAAAATAAAATTGCTAATTTTAAAATGACTAGTTTTAAAATCACTGATTTTGATTTATAATGGTTTAGACTGAAAAACAAAATCAACTAAAAGGAAAATGTTTGGACTCAATCGGTTTTAAAATACGATAACTTGCGACACACTAAATGTATGAAAAAGTAATATAAAATAATTATAACACTTCAAACACAAGGAAAAGAAAAGTTATTTAAGATATTTTATGATGCATCAAACAACCCCTAAATAAAACACTAATTAACTCTTCGCTAGCATAAGAGAAGTTCTAAACTACCCCCTCCGAGCTGGTAGAAGGAGGGGTGTTTTGCATTCAACGACCCTTACCTTTCCTCATCCTTGTCTGCCCTCCCCGACACCACCCCTCCTATTTCCTCCGGTCCCCCTTTATCCCCACCTATGATTAGGGTATCTACCTTGTTGACAGGTGCCACCCTAATGACAGCACACCTAGTAAGGCTAAACTCATGATCAGGTTTTTGTCTATGATAGTGAGCTAACCATGTTGCTAAGCACCACCCTGTTTAGGACACCTAATAAGATGGTCGATGCACCTCTCCTTGATAGCCTTCTATCTGAAATCTCCTTATTGACTTGTGCAGTGCCTACATATAAAACATGAAGTCAACAAATAAAGCAAGCCACTGACCAAGAGGGTGAAAATGGAGAAGAACGCCCTCTAAAGGCCCATTTTTCTTAAGATGGAGGCGAAACATTCCTACAAAAAGCCCACCCAAAAGTATTGGTAATGGAGAGACCTGATCATTGATGACAAGAGCTACTAGGGATAGAAGAACACTGATGGGGTGCTGCATAGCTCCACAGCCTGCACTCACGTCCTCCTACTCTGCCTCACTCACCTTTGTTCACTACATCTCCTTTTTCCTGGTTTTCTATATTCATTTCCCTTGTTAATGCTACAAGAGGTCAATTGTTGGGCTACGAAGAAGATGTCATTATGGTGCCTCAACAATGGAGGATGTTCCGTTGTCACAATGTGGATAGAAAAACAGGAAGGCTTTCTCATCAAAGCACATGACTTTAGAATCCATATTGGAATATTTAAGGTAGATTGATTATGAAGGTTTATACGACATTAGGACGTGTTTGGCAAAACTTCTACTTGAAAGTTACTTTTAGTTTCTACTTCTTACATAGAATGAGTTGAGGAAGAGAAATTATAACAAATTTTGATTTGTTACAAAAGTCAATTCTTTCATAACCACCTCACTTTTTCTTCAATCTTGGAAGCTCCCCCCTTGTAGTTTTTGGTTGAAAGTCAAAACACAAAGAAAATACCACATAAATGACTTCCAAAATTCAATGACTTCCATAAAAAATAACTAAATAGAAATGCAAAAGTGCTTCTAAATGGAAGTTGCGCCAAACACTACCCATAATTACCTCTAGGGTTTGTATATGTATGTGTATCCAAGGTATGGCTCACTCACTTTTCTCTAATGGAGATGCATATGCAAAACTAGAAATGATAATAGGGAAAGGTAGACTTAGGGTGAAAAGGTAATAGAGAAAAATAGATTTAGAAGGAACAAGAAGAATGGAAGATTCTTAGGTTTTATGGCTAATTTTCTTCTACATGAAAGTGTAGCTATTATTCGCTCTAATGGTATGGATAACATAGTAATAACATTGTTTTATAAAATGTGTAACAAATATAGGATAGGATATCTTCTACACGTATACTATGCTAAAAATAAATTTTGGAATTACCCCTCTTATCAATGCATCTAGTTACATACTCTAATAGCATGAAAATAGGTTAGCACTTGCCTTTGCTAAAATATAATTTTTTTTCTTTTTCATAGGACGGATAGTCCGTGAACTAAAAAATCACTAGTGAACGACATGAATGTGCAAAATATTCCAACAGGAAGAATATCGGTACTTACTTCAAAGGATAAGTCAAAATTCATGTTCATGTAGCAAGCATCTATGAGCAGATGCACCAGTAATAGGGACGATTTTACAATTCCATTTACAAGAAGCACGTAATTATAAAAAACCATTTTCGATAAAATTTCGGAAACGGCCGTATCATCGGATCTTCCGTGTTCGTAGCAGGTAGGTCCGTCCATTTACCTTACTCGATCATCTAATCCGCTATTTCCGAATCCCCCCACGTCTTATTTAATTAACTCTTTATTTAAGACCATCGTGGTCAATTTCTTTTCGGTTCTCGGCGGCTGGTCTGCCCATTTTTGTTTTTGCGTTTACAGATCACACCCCCTCCCCACCCGAAACCGCGTCCCCTCCTCTCTCTCTCTCTCTCTCTCTCTCTCTACCCTCTTCCTCCTCTTCTTCTCCCTCTTCTGTCTCTTCTTCTCTTTCTTCTTCTTCTGATCTGCGGCATTGCCGGTTGCTAAGTGCTGCTGCTGCTGCTGCGATCGGCTTGGCGCCGCCGTCTTCTGGTAGAAGAGCGCAGAGAATTGTGTTGAGTGGGCGGGAGCTACGAGGCGGCGAAGCGAGAGCGGCTGCTACTGCTGCTTCCGCGTCCGGCGGCGGGGAGCTCCTCGCCCTCAGATGAGCTCCTGCTGACGTGTTGCTGCGCGATCCGGAGGTGATACTCGGATCGTCATGGCGTTGCCTCCGGCGGCGTGAATCTCGAGAGCTAAGGGAGGGAGGGAGGGGAGAGGAGAGCTGGGGGAGGCAATGTCGGCGCTGGCGGGAGGGGAGGGAGAGAGGCGGCGGCACCACCACGGCCCCCACCGCCACCGCCATGACCACAGCCAGCAGCAGCAGCAGCAGCAGTACCACCACCAGCACCGGAGGCGGGGGCGCGGTGACGGAGATCTGGTGCCGCTGGCGGCGCTGATCAGCAGGGAGCTGAAGAGCGAGAAGATGGAGCGGCCCAAGGTCAGGTTCGGCTGCGCCGCGCAGTCCAAGAAAGGGGAGGACTACTTCCTCATGAAGGAGGACTGCCAGCGGGTCCCCGGGAGCACTTCGTCCACCTTCTCCGTCTTCGCCGTGAGCCTCCGTACCCCTGCCTTGATGCATCTATCCTTCTTTTATGCTCATCTGTTAGAAGGTTCATGTTTTCGAAGTCGATCGGATTTCCATAACCTGTTTCTGGTCAGATCCTCGTTGTTCACTTTCCTCTTGAGGAAAATTAGCATGTAGTGTTAATTTTGTGTTCGATGTCGTTAAACTGATCTGTGAAATTGCAGATCTTCGATGGCCACAACGGCAATGCAGCGGCCATATTCGCGAAGGAGAACTTGTTAAATCATATAATAAGCGCTATTCCTCGCAGTCTTGCTCGGGAAGAGTGGCTTCATGCTCTGCCTCGTGCTTTAGTTGCAGGCTTTGTGAAGACTGACAAAGAATTCCAGCGCAGAGGCATGATCCAGACTGTGGTTTTCCTTAATGGAGACTTGTTCTCTCTAAAATCTCTATCATAAACTGTTGTCATCATCTGTTGCAGGAGAGACTTCTGGGACTACGGCCACTTTCGTGATAGTAGATCGGTGGACAGTTACTGTAGCTTCGGTAGGAGATTCGCGTTGCATTTTGGACACTCAGGATGGAGCAGTTACTCTCCTGACTGTAGACCATAGGTTGGAAGAAAATGCTGAAGAGTAAGAAGGCTCTCTGTTTTGATCATCTAGTTTTGTGCATACTTTTTCCCCCAATCCATCTAAGTTGATGATATATAATTGTCAGGAGGGAACGTGTGACGGCGAGTGGTGGAGAAGTTGGAAGATTAAGCATTCTAGGTGGTGCTGAGGTACATTTCTCCTTAGAGATAATAGTTTCCAGTTAAGTGGTTTTCATTGATTATCTGGTGAGCATCTGATGTAGTGGCTTCCTTTTCTTCTTTGATTCTACTACAGATTGGTCCATTGCGATGTTGGCCCGGGGGGTTATGTTTATCGAGGTCCATTGGAGATATGGATGTGGGAGAATTTATTGTTCCAGTTCCTTATGTTAAACAAGTGAAGGTAATGCTAGTTTATTATTTCAAAAAAACTTATAAGTGATTGTTTTTTAATTGTCCATATCTTTTCTTACCTTCCAATGTCTGTAGTCTCTGTACCCTATTTGTTATGCATCTCAAAACTTATTAGTGATTATTTGTTTAATGATCCATACTCTTATTTTTCACAGTTTGGTTGGCTACTTTTGATCCATTTTTTCATTGTTCCCTTTGTTTCTAATATCATCAGTTATCCAGTGCGGGGGGAAGGCTTATAATTGCTTCGGATGGCATATGGGATGCTTTATCATCAGAGATGGCAGCAAAATCTTGCCGTGGGCTACCAGCAGAGCTTGCTGCAAAGCAAGTTGTAAAGGTTAGAGTCATGGTCTACTTCCTTTCGGTGATTGCTTTCATGTCTATTTTATTTTCCTTGAGCAAATTCTTTGGAAAATACTATTTATGCATTAATGTCAAACTTTTATTCTGATAGTGGATTTATTAAAGGAAGTCATTGTATGCTACTATATCCTTATGTTTGATGAGCCATTATTCAGGAAGCATTGAGGACAAGAGGGTTGAAAGATGATACTACATGCATCGTTGTGGATATCATTCCACCTGAGCATCCGCTACCACCACCATCCCCACCTAAAAAGCAGAACAAGCTCAAATCATTTTTCTTCAGGAAAAGTTCTAATGATTCTGCCAGTAAATTAGCAAAGAGGTTGTCAGTTGTTGGTATAGTTGAAGAACTTTTTGAAGAAGGCTCAGCAATGCTTTCAGAAAGGTAGGCTGAGGTACTATTTGATATTTTGCTGACTTGTTCTTGAGATTTTGGGATTATTTGCATGGTGAGATAGATCATGCACCTTGTGATTTCATTTCATATCTCTTCTATTTCCTTGTTAAATTGTGGTTGATTACCATCAGTTGAGACTGTCTATTTTATTGTTATTCCATTCGTATATGTGCCACAGTTAAATACGTGTCCCTGATTTCTATCTATAAAAGAATTCAAAACTGCTACATGTACTCCAGAATATATGTTAGTTATATCGAGACTTGTCTGAAGGAGCCAATATGAGAAGAGATTGGCATATTGATGGTGGCTATGGATACGTATCAAAACCAAAAATTGGATTGGATAGCCAAGCTGAATTCATTTTTGGCCTGCTGACATGACCTCGATCCATTGTCCCATGATCATTTGCTGGGATCTCCTGGATGGGGCTGGATCAGCTGTTCCTGGGCTAGGATCAGATGTGTATATACATATACTTACACAGATAGCTAGGTGTAGACACCATCTTCAAGGTGAGTTATTGTTGTTGATACCATGTTGAAATTATTGGGCCATCCAACTCAAAACCTTAAGGCATTGAGTGGAGTAGGCACCATCTATTAAACATATTTTGATTTTATCCCTTTCAGATGTAGGACTATTTTAAATTTTTAACACTGTCTATCCACAATGAGCCTATTTTCATCATGCCTATGTAGATACACACAGACACACTTACTGCTTCTAGATTTGCTAGATTGGATGCTGTGCTCCATTTTTGCTGTTCTGCCTGCTAGTGCCTCTGTTTTACTGCTGGCCTAACCACCAATTCACTCTATTGCTGTTTGACATTCCATGCCCTTCAAACTGTTCACCCTCTGCAGCACCTTTTATTGGTAGCTTCTCCATGACAATTCATAATTATGTCACAAAGGTTCTCTTTTTATTGCACTATGCAAGATTTCACAGTGTCAACCCCTTTGCAACCACATCTGTCTAATTTCATTGAGAGACTGATTTACCCTTCAATGCCACAAAAACTGGACCTCTTTTTATTGCACTATGCAAGACTTCACAGTGTCAACCCCTTTGCAACCACATCTGTCTAATTTCATTGAGAGACTGATTTACCCTTCAATGCCACAAAAAGCTGGACCTGGAGTTGGGCAATATTCTTTATGCTGGGATTGTCAACCTTCTGCGTCAAGCTTGCTTATCAAACTCAAGATTTACTGGTCCACGAAAGACAAGGTTAGACTGAATTGTTTGGATGTTGGACAGATGTTTTGGGAATTGGCTGGAAATTGAGAGATCAGATTGGGACTGGCTAGATCAATCCAACTTTATTTTTTCTCAAGTAAACATTCTTTGGTTGTCAAGTCAATCTGGAACTGATCTGAATGAGGATTTTTGGCCCTGGCTAATTTATTAGGCTGATCCAATAATTCCTGGATCCTGCTTTTCTTGCCATTATAAATGTGCTTTTTCTCCAGACAAACACATGTGGTTCGATTTTGAGCTCAATCTGCATCAGACCATAAGGTCTCCAATTTCCATCGTATCACCCGCATGGCTGCACTATATTATTCCATGACAACTTCCTCATGCTAACAGTGGGAGAGGAGTATGTATGGAAATCCTTGTGCAAACATAAAAGAACATGATGAGGGAGGATGGAGATGTTCAAATGCCTATGTTTTCCCTCTGGCCATGAAATGCTTAGATCAACGGCTTGATGGCAGATGGGAAATGATATGAGGCAGATGGGAAGATAAAACTAACCTGGAAAATGTGAATATAAAAGAAAATAGAATCAGAGCTTTGCTTGATGGCTAGGGATCATGGCAGGGTCGGTTGGCCTCATGCTGCGCTCATGTGGAAGAACTATGGGCACAGTTTTCCAAGCCAACAATATTACCCTTCCCTTGAGTTTCATTACATATAATAATAGAAGGTTATAATCCCTAAAAACAAAATGTTCCTAAAAGTTAAAATGAGTAAACCACAGTATTTATTACTTCTATTGCATAAATAAATTAAAATGGTCAACCACATCAATTGTGCTTCTCGACAATCTGCATACACATAGCAGCAATCATTTGGCTCTTGTCCATTCCATCACAAGTGCATTATATGCTTCCACATAACCTTGGCTGTTTGTGGTTCTGCCATCCCAGATGCTTGAGTGAGATGGGCCTTTTACCTTGCAAGCACAGGAAATGAGAGGCATAGTTGCTTAGGCAGCTAAGCCCCCCTTCTGGCAGCCCAGTCTTCACATGGGCAGATGAAACATTGTTCTGCCTTGCCGAGCACTGCACCTCACTCCATTTCAAACTGACATGCACTATTTATCCTGTTGATTGTAAATTTGTGAAATTGGAGACATCTCTATGGGGTTTTTGTTAGGGTACTTGTGATTTTCATGATATAACAGTGCCACCATATGTAGGTCTTGCCACTATATCTATGACTTTTAAACATTTTTATCACCAAGACGCTATGATGCAGTGTAGAATTTTCGCATGCATGTTGGCATCCTATGACCTGGATCCCTTTTTTGGCTCTAAATGTTTGCTTGAATGGCACCCCTTTTGCTTAACTTTTTCCATGAGACTGTAGGTGAGTTTAACCCAGTTTGAACCACCATCTCTTTGAAGCAGGAAAATATGCCTTCTGGTAGATAGCCATCTCTATCAATGTGATTAAAAGCGTTACTGAAATGATTGCCCAAAATTATTGTTTTGGCTGCTTCCTTGCCAATGCTACATGGACGATGGGCATTTCCATCACTTTGGTCAAAAGCATAATGGTCAACAGTTACTCTATTTGTGCCCAATGCACTTATAAATATGTACCACATTACAAATTTTAAAATAATTTTCTGAAAGTGCTCTGCAAGAATACATTATGATGAAATATGAAACCAACATCCTGCAGCCAGTTTTGGAGAGTATGCTAAATATCCCTTTAAGAGGGAGGTCAAAAAGCAGACTTAAACCCATTTCATGAGACATTTTCAAGTTGTTAGGTTCAGTAAGGTTATGCAAATGTCTCAGTAAATAAAACTGATTATGAGGGAGTGAAGGGCATTGACTTTCCTCTTGTTTCTATTTTCCCAGTTATTGCTAGGCAATATTAAGTAGATGAAGACTAAACCAGATATTGATACTTGTTTCCTCATTTTTCTCACCATGGTCTGGCTTCAACATCCATCCTGTGTTCCATTCCAATGTCCTCTTCTTCTTCAGTATTGGTGGTTATTCACTTCATTTATTCATCCAATAAACACACCGTTGCAGAGTAAAACCAATTTCAAACATATTTTAATCCATCCTTAGATCCAAAACTGTCATAAGGCAATGGAGGTGCATATTATTTGAATGTCCAGTGGAGGTAGTATCATGGGATATCTTGGATTATATGCATCTGTGGAACATGTTCATCTTGACGATCCTGATTTGTGGAGTTACTCATCAGCTTTGATACTATGAATGAAACACATTAAAATACCATATATCCTGTTACATTGGGTGAAACTATATCAACTTTGTGGATAATGAGCTTTTAGGGGTCCTTTGGTTTGAGGTAAAACACTGTAAAATTCTGTAAAACTTGTGTTATATAAATATGGTATTTTACGATGTTTTAAATCAAATTAAACAGCCCCATAATATCCGAAATTGCATTTAGATTCAGTTTAAGGATGAACTATGGGTGTTTTTTTTTATTGTGACCTTGATCATTGCCAACCATACTAATGAAACCTTAATCCACCTTTTTATTTTGTTTAGTTAACAGCTATAATTTTGTGATCATGCCCATAATACATTGAACCCCTCACTTCAAGGATGCTCTTAATTATGGTGCCATATTGCATGTTTTCATCACAATGCCAACAATTAAATGAAGCGTTATCAGCATAGTCGTCAATCTCGTCTCACTCTATTTCTCGTTTTTCTACTGGGACGGGACATCCCAGTGTCTTAAATCCGGTGTCCCATCCCAAAATTTTTTTCCATACATATTCTAAAAAATATAAAAATATGTATACAATAAATGACATAAAAAATAAACATACAAACATGGAAATAAGATAAAATTAATGCAATACAAATATTTAGGATGAATTTATAGTTTTATAAAGGAGCATGCTTATCAAATGAACCCCCTAAAATAAGTTTAGAAGGAGCTTTACTGGTTAGAAAAATCTCAGGTTAAAGTACAAATTCTAGTTGGGACAGGCCGGGACAGGCCAGAATATGCCGGGACAGGCGGGGACAGATTGGGACAAGGACTGAGACAAACAAGAATCTGTCCCGTCCCATTTTCTCACTGGGTGGGAAGGGATGGGATTGACTCCTATGGTTACCGGTCCCTATGTACTTCCTTCCAGAATTAAAGGATGTCTCTAAGTGTACTTTCAAAATAAAGATGTCTCCAAATGGTACTTTTTCTACAAAATAAGCCAACCCCATCCGATATGCCGGACAATCGGGCTTTCCTACTATTGTTTCCAGGAGGTGTGGGCAAAAGATGCTTTTTGGAAACAAGTTAGCTGAACATTAAGTTGACATTCTGTTCTCTCATGAACAACAATGATTTGGAGTCTGAAGATATGGTGACTGAATTTAAATTACCAGATGCCCAGTCGGGACAAAAGAAGCTGTGTGACAAATGTTGTAGGCCATTTTTTGAATTACATCCGCTCATGCTATCTGAGTACCAATTTGTGCCCTTGATATCTTCCATTCTTTTTTCTATTTTATTATCTGAACTGGAAGGCTGAGCCATATTGTCCTAGGTGAGCGTATACTTTTTGGTAGTATTAACTTAATGAACCCACTTCCAAGTTTCTTGCTTTTCTTTGCAAAAAGAATTCTCTTGTTAAGAATTGTTGATTTGCCTAGTGACCTGTTTGTAAGTAAGAGGTGGTTCCAAGGTGAGAATGGTGTAGTTTGAGATTTCGGAATCAATGTTAGCCAGATTTTGGCATGTTATTTAGTTTTAAATTAGCAAACTGGCTAACCTGTGTAGTTTGATGCTATCTTTTATTTGGTCATGTCAAGGACCCTGTGCAGTGTGACTACATTCTTTTCCCTTCTATTGCTCAAATAATCAGGGGACATTTCTTGTATCATGTTCTGCTGCCTTTTCTATGAGCTTGATATTGTAGCCATTTCTTCACCATCTATCTCAACATGATTAGGAGATGGGATGAATTTTCTTATGGTAGGACTCTCTGGAGACTGACATATCTAATGTTCTCCAATTAAACATTTCAGGCTTGGAAACGAGACATCGACTTCACATGCAACGTCAGGTCTTTTCACATGCGCTATTTGTCAAGTGGACCTTGCTCCCAGTGAGGGATTCTCTGTTCATGCTGGCGCCATATTTTCCACCAGTGCGAAGCCATGGCAAGGCCCCTTCCTTTGTGCCACTTGTCGCGACAAGAAGGATGCGATGGAAGGGAAACGCCGCAGTGGGGTTAAAGTGGTATAGCCCTATAGATCTCAGACATCCTGCCTCATTTTTCCCTTCTAAATTTTATTTGCCGCAATTTCTTGCCGCCGTGATTATTTTAGGTGGAGATGAGGTATCAATAGTGTATGTAATATTGGGAACAACAATGGTGAGTGATGAGATATATCGTTTACAATTGATTCTTTTTCCACTGCCCGATGGAGGCTTCATCAAGTGTTTATCCACTTTACATTCTTCACTATGGATGTTTAGAACTTCGGCGTACTAGATTCTTTTCATACCTCCTGCCAATACGAGAATCTATGGAGATGCAATTGACTCCGGTATTAAACTTTAGCCAATTTTGTCAAGGTTGCTTTCTCTTATTTTAAAGTCTGGCATCAGTCCTAGGATGTATGCCCACGTTCTAATGATCGTACAAAGCAATGAACGGGCAATAGCGTCTCAATGGATCCAACCTTGCTCCCCGGCGAGGATTGTGGTATATGTTTGATCTCCTATACGAATTCTTTTGACATGGATGAAGAGTTGCTTAAGCAGTGAATTACTTGTAAAGAATTCCGCCACTTGTGATCCGTAGAGTTTTACTTACTGGGTAATGCTTGCTGCACTGAGGAGGCCACGTGGCCTACACTGCCTCCTTCAGTGCCATCTGATCTTAGTGACCGGACGACGCTGTAGTGTATTTTTTTTTTTTTTTTGATTTTCTGGTTTGATTTTTTTTTTTTTTAAGGACGTCCGATCAAAAATTCGAGGGTGTATTCGGAAAGTTTGGATCGGTTCCGACCCGACTGTATATATATATATTTTTAAATTACTTTTGGTACCCACTTTGATTTTAGTATAATAATAATAAAAAATTATTCAAAAAAAAAATATATATATATAACTGGGTTGGGGCCAACTTGAGCTTCTTAGATGTTCCTTGGATTTATTAAAAGAAAGTTTTTTTTTCACGTGAATCGAGGTGTTCTTCAAATGATTTTTTAAAGACAAAATATATAGTTGGGTCAAAACCGACCTGAACTCTCCAAATATATTTTTGAATTTTTGATCGGACGCTCCAAATTTTTTTACATGCTGTCTGATCCTGCATGCAGCAGGACAGGATGACACATGTTATTGCTGCCAGTGGTGCAACAAGTATTATTTAGATTAAAAATACGAAGGTATGTCCGGAAAGCCGAGGTCGGCCCCAACTTGGTTATATATATTTATTAAAATTAATTTTTTTTTATTGTACAAAAATTGAGGTGGGTATGAAAAATATTTTTTTCAAAAGAAATATACAATCGGATCAGCTGACCTGAGCTTTCCAAATATACCTTTAGATTTTTGATCGGACGTTTCAAAAAATAAAAAAATTCGAACAAGAAAATAACAAAATAAAACGCATTGCAATTTCGTCCGATCGGTAAGATCAAACGGCCGCTGAAGGAGGCGGTGCAGGCGAGTGCAGCAAGCATTACTCTTACTTGCTGCACCTGCCAGGTACTAGGTGGTGATGGTGCAGCACCACCTGTGGGTGCAGCCAATAATTATTTTTTGTAATTTTTTAAAGTCACCTCAAACATGTCTCACATGTTTGCATATGACGATCTCCTACGGAATGACTTAAAAAAATAAAAAGAGAATAATTATTTAATTTGACCTATGAAAGAACATTTTACTGTTCATTGTGGTTAGAATTTTTAATTTTTAATTTTTATTTTTAATTATCTGATTGAAGATCGATTGTACATACATGTAAGTTGGATTGGGCCGAAGTAAAAAATCAAATTAGCGTTGCAGCAAGTAAAGCTGCTGATCCTTATGTTTATCCAATCTTATCACTGCAAATCTAGGGTAGGCGTTAGGTTCAGCAATAGCGTACAATAACGTGCATAAACAAGTATATACGTCGACATTCTTTTGTTACAAGTGCAGACTTATTAAACATTTATTTTACATGTAAATTACCTTAACATCTCCATTAAAAGGATGCTAGGTTTGATGTTTGGAGTGACATGAAAGAACTAAAAATTCTTTTTATCATAGATCAGCGGATTCATGACAAGTTAAAGAGATTTAAGATGCACTAAGAAACTCACAAAATGTTAGAAAAACGTCTAAAAGTCTATATTAACAGGTTCAGTAATTTTTTTTTGGCCGTCGTTGGGAGAAGGTTTTTGTTGGGACATGTGGAATATGGGTTTAAAAGAAACATTATAACAAGCATCTTTTTATCCTTTAGCTAAAACTCATGAAAGTTTTAGAATAAATATCAACATATTTTTTTAACCTTTGGCAGGATTTTATAAAAACTTTTGTTTTGTGAAACAAATAGGCAGACAATGCAAAGGACATCTTCTATTTGTGCTGCAGACTATCCGCAATATAATTTTCTATATAAAAAGCAAATTGTATATCCTCTCAATATCAATTTTTTAATTTTATATTCCCAAACACACACTTGATGCATATGTGAATAACATATTCTTACTTGAAGGGCTCAATAAAAAAAAAATAGCATGTATATCCTCTCAATATCAATTTTTTTTTAATTTTATATTCCCAAACAAATACTTAACATATGTGAATCACATACTCTTAATTATATGAAGGGACTCCATATAACATGGGGAAGAACAGATTGATCAGCGATGTGATGGAAACCTTCGTAGTTACCATCACATCATCGCAATGGGGAGTTTGGTGGATTCGCAAATTATTTCTGACCCCATGTTTCTGCTGACTATGGTGGCGTTAATTGTGTAGATTAGCCCGTCTTTAATCCATTTCATGTGTTAAAGAATCATAAATCTCCCCACGTTTTCCAACATTAACTGACTTTCGACCCAATACTATAAGCAAATGCTACGAATGAAGCTGACTCAATGGGAAATATCATGTTAACATAAGAAATCAAAGAAGTTGATTAATAATAAATTTCTTCAGCCAGAATAAACAAACAGCAATAAGTCAGTCGAAAATAAGATAGTCTACAATGATAAATTAGTTCAATAATAAGAATTAATTCTTATCAATAGTCCGTGCAGTTCTAGCGCAGTGGCGCTGTGACGTTAGGACATTGGGGGGCGCCCTCAATTCCTGGTGGGCGCCGGCGACCTTTGGGCCTCTAGCCATTAGGTTAGCTACCCAAAAAAAAAAAGAAAAATCTTATCGGTAAGAATTTATACATACGGACATTGTCAAAATTTTGATAGGACAGCTTTATTACCCTGTAGACAACTCGCATGGAATCTTATTAATGTGATGGGCTCTTGTCGCATGTGTTCAGTGCTCCAAAAATACATTGTTTCTGTTGAGGGAGCGCCTGGCGTTTGGACACATGGAATGCTGTGAAACAAGAATTCTGCACGGGATTTCCAAGCACCCAGCATTGTGCGTGGGCGATCTCCAAGCAGCAGTGGCGTCTGGGTTGTAGCGTCGCATTTGCCGTCTGCCATTGCTAGGTGATTGGACCATCAGATTTAATCCGACGGCCCATACGCTTCGTATTAGAAAAGTTCCATGGGAGCAATACTTCCTTCAATGGAGGACATTGTATCAGTCTGGATTGCGTGCGGTCTAATCAGTTCAATCAGACGGCTGTACTAGAGGCATAATTTTTTCTTTTTTTTTTAAATCCTTAGAGATAGAGACAACTCTAAAAATTTATTTGTACTATACCATCTTTGATAGGACTTAAAAGATTAAGAAAAAAAGATATTGTACTATACCATCTTTGATAGGACTAAAAAGATTAAGCAAAAAGATATTTGACCTCCATGCGATCTAATAGCTTAGATCATTACGTGATGATGGTAACAGATATGGATACAAAGAACAACTGATAATTTGATTATTCGATTGATTATTAGTTTGTAAGATAATCTTATAACAGACCGTTCTTTTAAATTGATATATTTAGCAGATAAGATAGCAGATATAAATTTATTTCTAACTAAATGCATTTGATACAGTACTAAGAATTCAATTATTCAACCGATTAATAGCATATAAGCTGGTCATTGAACAGTCCTTCTAAACTGACAAAAAAACAACTTTATCATATTCCCAATTGAGCCATCTGATACACATAATATAGTAAAATATTCTTTATGAGAAATATTTACTACTATGCTCCCTAAGATGATGCACAACATTTTCTATCTAAGTTATGTCCTTAGAACTAATTTGGGCCATCTGTTGGGCATTACTCGACTTTAATTTCAAGTTTTAGGCGGTCCAGTTCAGGCTTGCTAAACCTCTGACCTGGCCCAATCGAGGAGTCGTACTTGTGCACTTTCTAAATACATTTCAAGTTGGCAAATGGATAAGAAAATTGTTGAACAATGGATGGCTATGATCTATCCCCCCCTCACTTTGTCTATATGCTTAATTTGGAGAGTCCTAGAATAGAAAATGGCTACATACCCCTGAAATACTTTCTATTTGAATTATTCTCTTGGAGTAATCATATTTGTCACCTACTCCCGAAATACATCATAACTGAACTTCCTTGCACTTATCATTAATGTCTGTCTTCCTAAATGTAACATAGCTGAGTTAAAGTCGGGTTTATGCAAATAACCTACTATACAATTCATATTTACATATGGCCCCTTAATGATGGTATTATTTACATATAACCCCCTTAATTATGTGAGTTCACTTCAAATTTTACTTACATTAAGATATTGTTACTTTACATAAAAGAAAGGATTCAACGCGCCGCCCCCCTCGGAACCCTACCCTCCTTATGGTTTAACAAAAAAATATTTTTTTATAAATTTTTAAATATTCAAATAGAATCCTTATAGTTGATCTCATCTCTATGATTTTAATTTTAACCGTCCGATCTTGATGATCAACGGGAGCCATCTGATTGGAGTAAGTTATGGTGCTGACTAGTGCGATGTGAGTCAACTAATGACAACTCATTAGATGATGATGTATTTTTGATCTACCAATCAAATTAAAGTCAATTTATTAACCGACTCCATACGCAAATTAATCCGATCCCAATATTAATTATATACATTCTAAACACCATGAAACCTTTCAGCGTGCTTATCCTTTATTTAGTTAACAAGCACCAGAGGAACCTTGTCTGTTCAAGTAATCAATGGCCGAATCCGCGACAGCCCGGATTTGGGATCCACCCGCTAAACTCCACTTGCACATCGCCGTGGAGTAGCTCTTCCACATCAAAGGATCCCGTTCTCTGATAACTCGGTGCAATGGCGACCTCCTGATTTGGATGATACATGGTGGAGGAGGAAGAGGAGGAACCCATCCCTATCTGTGGCACCCGTATACCTGTCAAATGCATCAAGTTTGTGGGTTACACTTTGCTTATTTTCTTAGTTCGATTACATTAACCAATTTATAGAAGAAGAATTGTTAGAGAGAAGGAAACTAATGCTTACTTTGTTGCTGCAAAACTGCACGGCCAACTGCCTCATCAACCTCTTCAAGCTGGTCCCAATGCTCGTATGCCTCCAGAACCAGCTGCTGCATGGAAGCCTGCACGAGATTTTCTCTTGAGTTACATATAAAAATGGTCGCTCTAAAGAAGGGACGTTTGGCATCATATACATATGAGAAGAGATCTTCTCAGTACACTTTGAGATTTTAATCGGATTCTTACGTGCTGCCATCTGTCGAGGCTCTCCGGTGGGCAGGTGTGGCCGTCGATCACTATGCCTTTCACTTCGCAGATGGGGCTCAAGATGAGGATGTGGCCGTGCCGGCGGTGGATGTAGAGCTTGTTGCTCGTGGTACAGCTCTTCGCATGGCCGACCGTCCCTTCCCACATTTTGTCCGACAACCCCGGACCAAGCACCTGTTATAGCCATGGAGGAAAACATGCAGAGTTAGCCTTTGTAAAGGTTCTAAGCGTTTCTGTGATGTGCTCGTGTGCATTAAATTGTCATGTTGCATGTGTATATCTATATCTAAACGTAGATATGTGCCTATATATGTAAGACGTGGTGATATATGCATGTGATGTGATCCTTAGGATGGCTGTTTAACTGGTATATATGAAAGATCTTTACTTACGGTTCGGAGTCGGTCTCGATCGATAACCCAAAGCTTCAGGAAGTCCTGGACTGTGTTGATGTGCTCCCCTTGCAATTTCTTATGGAAAGCACCGTCCTTCGCTATCATCCTTAGCCTCCATACCTCGTCGTGAAGAGATGGTGGGTAATGCTTCTTGTACACTGGAGAAAAGATAGAGAAGTTTTCACTTAGTGCAAGTTTGATGAATCATGAGAACGATAACATCCTTGACAGGCCAAAGTCGCCACTTTTTCTCAAATATCAGCACAGCATGATTTTAACAAACAAGTGAAGGTTTATGTTGCATTTTATAGTTTAACAGATTAATTGTTCTTACTAGGGTGTTGAGGGAATCTCTCCACCCAAGTACACAAGGCGTACATGAGTACACTATTCCATGGACGTCGGTTGTCCCAATTGCAATCAAACTCTGCATAAGTTCCAACAGTCTTTCATTTTTGAAATTTAATTTCCAACAGTCAGTTGGTTGTAATTTTTATGGCTGCAATGATGGCAGCAGCTGCATTCTAGAATGAACAGAGATCTTCTGAGTCCAGGTTTAGACTGAAGAAAAGAGAAGATTTTAAAAAACTCTTTCATATATATGGTGCTTTTCTCATTTTCGAAGAGGAGTTTTTATGAAAGATTTTTTCTTTTTCTTTTTGTACTAACTAAGTTCAGTCCAAATCGATACTGCGAAGAACCGCACTCTTTTAGAATTGTCCACGATGGGTTGAACTCTTCAAAGCACCAATGTACGAGACCCACCTACCGGTGGGGTACGTAAAAGGTGGGATGCTAATTTGACCATCACCATCCACCATCGGTAGTCGAAGATTCTTTAATTAGATGCCTACAAGGGGATAATGACGAATTCTTTTTTCATTTTTGTTCCTTTTTCTTAGCCCAGCTGAGGTTCTTTTTTTCTTTGTGAGTTGATGTGACTTGATTCTTGATGAGGCAGAATCCGATTCGGCCTATTAAAACAGGCCCAACGCTGTGGTCAGCCCAATAGCGGCAGTAAAAGGTCTCCTGGGAGCTTTCGGCCCGTTAGCGCTCCGGCGGCCCTCGGCCCAGTAAGCAGTCCAGTACTCTTCGGCCCGTCAGCGGCCCAATAGCCTTCGGTCCGTTAGCGGCTCAGCAGCCCTCGGCCCAGTAGGCTTCGGCCCATCAGCGGCCCAACCCCCTTCGGCCCAATAACTGTGTCCGGCCCACTCCGGTGGGAGGACTAGGCACTATGGCGGTTTACCAATAAACCCAGAATATAGTCCTATATCGGCTACCACCGTTAAGCATCCTCTATCCTCCGCTATAAATACACCGTTATTTATTGCCAAAGGTAGGTCTTCGTGACCCTTAAGGACTACAGTCCGAAAAGCATTAAAGCTGCTTCTTCCACCTCTTTGACTTCTGAATCGAATTATCTTCAGAAGCTAACTTAACCGTTGGAGGGGGTTCCTAAGAGCCGAAGCCCGGGACTCCTACTAACTGGTTCTTCTTCTTCTTTCCCTCCTGTAGGAGCTCGGTTTGAATCTTCGCCGACCTTTCCGAGTCGGTCTCGGCCGCCGACCTTGGGCTTCTTCCTCCGGTCTCGACGCCATTCGCTGGCTGGTCCTCCTCGCCCGAAGGTGCCTCGGCTCCGCCTCGCACCAGCTGATCCGGAGGAGCTTCGACCACGCCCTCCGCAGGCTGGTCTGCTCCGTCCGAGGGAGTCTTGGCTCCGCTCCCAGCAAGCCCTCGTTCGGGCACCCCTCGGCTTCGGATCTTCGCCCTCGTCTCCGCCCTCGCCGCATTCCGGATCCCCATCGGTATTCTTCACCGATCCGATCCAGATTCGGGTCTCAACTTCGGATTCCAGCCTCGGAATCCGGTCATGATAGCTTCGGCTACATCACGTGACGCCGTCTGTGGGAAACAAGCAAGAAGTCATGTCTTATCGTCCAGTAAACCGACGATCCGAGCAAGGCGAGGCTGAGACGCGGGCGACTTCAGTACAACCACTTCATTCCGAAAGCGCCCTGTCTGCTCCTTCGCAAAGCGCGGCTCTGCCTGTCATACTAGAGTCCCTCGCTATTGAAGACAACCGGATGGAGGAACTTCAGCAGCAAATGGCGACACTGGCTGCCACCGTTACTTCTCTGGCGCTCCTGCCAGACGTGGTATCTGCCATGGCCCAGTGCATAGGGGTACTGAGCCAGCTCCCCCACCAAGCACCACCTCCTTTCTTCCGCCCTGTTCAAGACGAGAGGTTTCGGCCAACGTCTTCGCAAGTCTTTTCCGACGAGGCCGTTACGGTGAACAGCGAGCCCTCGGCACCGCCTACCCCTCCAGCGGTTCGTCTTCAGCCAGGAGATCAAGAACCCTCCCGAAGGCGATATCGGAGGAAAGAGTGGGATCGAAACAAGCGACGGGATCCGCAACCGCGGTACCTACCGCTACCTGCTCCCCCGTATGCTCCGACGGCCACAACGCCTCAAAACTGATCCTCGCCGAAGGAACCCCAGCAAATATTGCGAATACTATCGGGAAATCGGCCATTCAACCGACGAATGCCGGCACCTTCGGGAGGAGATAGATCGCCTCAATAGAGGGGGCCAACTGCCGCAATACCGGTAAGAACAGCCTCAATAGAGGCAGAACCAGGAGGCCTTCGGAGTAGTAAGGCAACGTCCGAAGAGATCCCGTCTCTTTCGAAGCCATGCCTCTAAGACGATCGAGGGGCTTATAAGGGAAGTAGTCCGAGGGACTTACTAATTGGAAACCCCTTCGGACCAACCTCTCCCTCGTACCTAAAATATGGAGTGCCTTCGGCACTACATGTAATTGACTCCCCTCGAAATTTAGCCGGAAGACGTGAATAAAGTTTCTCTTTTGAAAAGATCATGTCCGGCACGGTATATTTCTAAGTCCGCAGGTAACCTGAACCGAGAGTGGCTCCGGCCATGTGGATCGGGAGCGGCATGGTATTTTCCTGAAGCCCGCAGGTAACCTGAACCGAGAGTGGCTTCGGCCATGTGTACCGGATCGGGAGCAGCATGGTATTTTCCTGAAGCCCGCAAGTAACCTGAACTGAGAGTGGCTCCGGCCATGTGTACCGGATCGGGAGCGGCATGGTATTTTCCTGAAGCCCACAGGTGACCTGAACCGAGAGTGGCTCCGGCCATGTGTACCGGATCGGGAGCGGCATGGTATTTTCCTGAAGCCCGCAGGTAACCTGAACCGAGAGTGGCTCCGGTCATGTGTACCGGATCGGGAGCGGCATGGTATTTTCCTGAAGCCCGCAGGTAACCTGAACCGAGAGTGGCTCCGGCCATGTGTATCGGATCGGGAGCGGCATGGTATTCTCCTGAAGCCCGCAGGTAACCTGAACCGAGAGTGGCTCCGGCCATGTGTACCGGATCGGGAGCGGCATGGTATTTTCCTGAAGCCCGCAAGTAACCTGAACTGAGAATGGCTCCGGCCATGTGTACCGGATCGGGAGCGGCATGGTATTTTCCTGAAGCCCGCAGGTAACCTGAACCGAGAGTGGCTCCGGCCATGTGTACCGGATCGGGAGCGGCATGGTATTCTCCTAAAGCCCGCAGGTAACCTGAACTGAGAGTGGCTCCGGCCATGTGTACCGGATCGGGAGCGGCACAGTATATTTCTAAGTGCGCAGGTAACCTGAACCGAGAGTAGCTCCGGCCATGTGTACCGGATCGGGAGCGGCATGGTATTTTCCTGAAGCCCGTAGGTAACCTGAACCGAGAGTGGCTCCGGCCATGTGTATCGGATCGGGAGCGGCATGGTATTTTCCTGAAGCCCGCAGGTGACCTGAACCGAGAGTGGCTCCGGCCATGTGTACCGGATCGGGAGCGGCATGGTATTTTCCTGAAGCCCGCAGGTAACCTGAACCGAGAGTAGCTCCGGCCATGTGTACCGTATCGGGAGCGGCATGGTATTCTCTAAGTCTGTGTAAACCGTACCAGGAGTGGCTTCGGCCATGCAAACCGTATCGGGAGCGGCATGGTATTCTCTAAGTCCGTGTAAACCGTGCCGGGAGTGG
Source organism: Zantedeschia hybrid cultivar (assembly GCA_030544215.1). Classification (NCBI taxonomy): domain Eukaryota; kingdom Viridiplantae; phylum Streptophyta; class Magnoliopsida; order Alismatales; family Araceae; genus Zantedeschia; species Zantedeschia hybrid cultivar. The sequence continues at coordinate 55,343,803 of JARZZO010000004.1, forward strand.
CTTCGGCCATGCAAACCGTATCGGGAGCGGCATGGTATTCTCTAAGTCCGTGTAAACCGTACCGGGAGTAGCTTCGGCCATGCAAACCGTATCGGGAGCGGCATGGTATTCTCTTAAGTCCGTGTAAACCATACCGGGAGTGGCTTCGGCCATGCTAACCGTATCGGGAGCGGCATGGTGTTCTCTCCAAGTCCGTATAAACCGTATCGGTAGTGGCCTCAGCCACGTAAACCGTATCGGGAACAACATTCTTCTTCAAGTCCGTATCCGAATCTGGATTAGGCTTCGGCCGCGCGAGCCGCATCTAAACAGATAAGGTGTCGGACACAAGAAGAACCTGACTCGGTCATCCATTCAGTACGCAAAGAAGAAGCAAAGTACTTTTTATATATATGAAAAACGAAGTACAAAATCGGCCGTACATCTGGCTGCAGTCTTTCAAAAGGAGTTAAAACAAAAACCAGGACAAGCCCCCGTACTAGCTTTCGGTGTTCTCACCATCCACATCAACAGGGCTCGGGCCAGGAGATGGGGAGGGAGAATCATCGACCTGAACGGCCTCGGCAGGGGCGGCATCCACGGGAGCTGCCTCGTCAGGAACGGCCGCATCGCCTTCCACCGAGGCTGAAGCTCTCTCAGCCTTGAGCTCCTTCCACCAAGATAGGAGCTCTTCGCCTTTCTCGTCCGTTGGAAGGACGATGCTGGTCAGGTCCACAGCCGGACACGCCTTTTGGGCAGCGGCCAGCCCTATGCTGAATACAGATGAAGCCGCTAACAGCTGGGCCTGGATTATCTCCTCGGCATAATCTGGGCCAGCCTTATAGTTGGCTACGGCTGTGCGAGCAGCCTCTTCAACCTTAGCCTCCAGGTCTAGCCTCAGAGCCTACATCTCCTCGACATGGTGGCGACGGTCCGAGACCCGCTGGGCGGCCTTGTCCTGGATCTCGGCCTTAAGAGCTTTATTTTCGGCCCGGACCGCCTCCAGCTCCTTCACGGCCTTCTCCTTCTCCCGCTCGGCCTTCGATTTGGCCTCGGAGGAAGTGCGAGTCGCCTCCTGCTGCTCCTCCAGCTCAGCCCGCATCCGGGCATTTGCCTCCAGGAGCCAGTCGACGCTGGCCTCAAAACCACGTCGCATCGGGGAGCCCTCGCCGGAAGCCGACGGGTCCAACGCCTGCTCAGCGTCCCGGAGTTTTTGATGGATGGCCACCTGACGACGAATCAGGATGCCACACGTGACCGCGGCCTGCAGCCAAAAGCAAACAGAAATTAGCAATCTCAAAACGAGCCAAGGGAAATGTTAGACCGAGGCGCACAAAGAAGGTTTTTACCTGGACCGACAGTCGGGCGCTCAGCGACGCCAGTTCGTTCTCGGACAGATCCTTTAGCTCGTCCTCGGCCGTCGGGAGGGTCAAGCCTCGGAGCAGGCGCAGGCATGTCCGAGGGTCCTCCAGACTCTCGTCCCGATAGATCCCCAGTTCCGGGACCTATAGCTCGCACTCATATTCGCGAGATGCCTGCGACCCGGAACCTTCAAGGTCTTCTACACCCGCCGTCGCGGCCGAAGGAGAATCGCCCCTCGACGCTTCAGGAGGCGACGGGAGCGGGGCCCTTCAGGCAACGGTTGGCCTCTTAGCTGCCGAGGGAGGCTCTGATTCACCGGGCTCATCCACCCGGCTCCGCTTCGATAGCCGGCCGCCCCTTCGGATGACCGACTTGCCTTTTCTCTCTCTCGAGAGCAGCAGCAGCAGCAGCGCGGCCCTCGACGGAAGCCCTGTCGTTATCGCGGCCCGGACGCTCGGAGCCACGCCTCGTCCGGCCCCTCCCGCCGCCTGTGGTCGGGACGATTGAGATCGGCCGGACTGCTGGGCCATCCGGCTGAGGAGACCTCGAATCCCAGACATTACTGCAAACAGAAGAAGGGATTAATATCTTACAGCGCGTAACTCCGCGGTTCAAGACCGACTTACCCTCGGCCGAAGCTTCAACACCCTCTGCGGTCGGAGGAGCTTCGGCCGAAGGCGCGACCTCGGCAGCTCCTTCAATCTCCCCCGGAACCTCCTCGGGAGGAAGATAAGGAGAGGCCCGCGGAGGATCCTTCGTCGGATCCGGCCACGCCCCAGCCCGCACGAGCTGGTCCGTTTCATTGAAAAGCTCCGCGATATCGTACGGAGCCGTGGCATCTATGAGGTTCACAATGTGAAGCTGATCGGGGTTGAGAGTAGGCGGATCGGAGAGGCCTTCGGCCAGTGGTGCCCACTCAGTGGGAAAGGGCCACACACTCTTCTCATTCTCCGGGAGAGAGACCAAGATGAAGTTCCTCTTCTAGTCATGAATGGACGAAGGCTTCCCGGAAAAGATTCCCCGGCCGAGGCGAGGGACAAAACTGTACCACTCGGATCTCCCCTGCCATTGTATCTTGAAGAGATAGCGAAAGATGTTAACCGAAGGGGTAACTTCGATGAGGACGAACACAGCCAAGAAGGCATAGACTGTGCGCCAGGAGTTAGGAAAAAATTGAGACGGGGCTAACTCGTAGAAGCATAAAAGATTGATGACAAAGGTAGAAAGAGGAAGGCGAAAACCCGTCCGGAAGCTTTCCTCATAAATGGAAAAGCTACCCGGACGAGGAGAATTGGCCCTGGTGTTCGAACCGGGCCGATAGGGGGTCATCCACGATGGGAATTGATAGTAGAAGGCAAGGTATCTGACCCCATCATCAGTAAGAGTGCAGACTGCTTCCGAAGCGGTCTTGGGCCGACGACGACTGGAGGAGAAAGCCTGGCCCGTGGCAAGAACCTCTTCGGCCCCCTCGGCTCCAGACGATTCGGCCTCATCGGCCATGAGAGAAGCAAGGGAGTTCGAACAAAGGGGAGATGATAAGGAGGATTCATAAGACTGAGACGAAGAATAACCTTCGGCCGAAGAACTACTATCAGCCGAGGAGGAACTGCGGGACATGGATCACGGGGACGGAGAAAGGAAATTGAGGCTTACCCTCAAAGAAAGTTCTCCTCGATTGCCCACTGCCTCTCAAACAATGGAAACTTCTCCAGCAACAACTCCAGGCGATGGAGAGCTCCCGGCGACAGACAGCGCGCTCGGAAGCACCATCAAATGGCTAGCCCTTCGCCGGAGAAGCAGGAAAGCTCGGATGGTTGCAGGGAAACGCAGGCGCAGGAAGGGGGGAGCGGAACAGTGCCCTGGAAAGGGTTCCTATTTATAGGTTGAGTTCAAAAAATCCCCCGCCGAAATCAACAGCCAGGATAATCTCCCTCGGCGATATCACCTCTCTCAGATACACGCCACGTGTACCGTCCTTCGGCAATGATGACGGCCCGACTCCGGGAATCGAGACAAGATAATCAATGGCCGAAAGCGGTCCGACCCTTCGGCTGATTACTCGGATGCCCGCCACGTGTTCCGATCCGCGTGCCAAGGAAGGAAGAGGCGGCAATCTAAGTAAGGCCTCGGATAGAGAGCCGAAATGACCCGCGATCCGCGTACGGCCAAGATCCTTTTTGTGCTTCTAATAGGGCAGCCGGATGCGCGACGCGTGTCATGTGTTTCTTCACGACGCGACCGTTCTGACGGATAACTCGACGTCTATCCCGTCCGTTTGTCAGGCCTGACATAGTCAGAAGGCTCGTCCCTTCGCGATTAAGGACAAAGGTATTCCGTCACTACATCCCGAACAAAGACGATTAAATGGCTACTGACCCTCGGCCGACCGAGGGCATCATTTCTTCTTAACGAAACAGAAAGCCTCGGATAGCGCCTGTTACGTTATTCCCTAAGGAGGCTTCAGACTATACTCTCGCCATCTCAAAACTGAGGAAGACAAGAGTGGGGGGCTATGTGATGAGGCAGAATCCGATTCGGCCCATTAAAACAGGCCCAACGCTGTGGTCAGCCCAACAACGGCAGTAAAAGGCCCCCTGGGAGCCTTCGGCCCGTTAGCGCCCCGGCGGCCCTCGGCCCAGTAAGCAGTCCAGTGCTCTTCGGCCCGTCAGCGGCCCAATAGCCTTCGGCCCGTTAGCGGCTCAGCAGCCCTCGGCCCAATAACCGTGTCCGGCCCACTCCGGTGGGAGGACTAGGCACTATGGCGGTTTACCAAAAAACCTAGAACATAGTCCTATATCGGCTACCACCGTTAAGCATCCTCTATCCTCCGCTATAAATACACCGCTATTTTTTGTCAAAGGTAGGTCTTCGTAACCCTTAAGGACTACAGTCCGAAAAGCATTAAAGCTGTTTCTTCCACCTCTTTGACTTCTGAATCGAATTATCTTCAGAAGCTAACTTAACCGTCGGAGGGGGTTCCTAAGGGCCGAAGCCCGGGACTCCTACTGACTGGTTCTTCTTCTTCTTTCCCTCCTGTAGGGGCTCGGTTTGAATCTTCGCCGACCTTTCCGAGTCGGTCTCAGCCACCGACCTCGGGCTTCTTCCTCCGGTCTCGACGCCATTCGCTGGCTGGTCCTCCTCGCCCGAAGGTGCCTCGGCTCCGCCTCGCACCAGCTGATCAGGAGGAGCTTCGGCCACGCCCTCCGCAGGCTGGTCCGCTCTGTCCGAGGGAGTCTCGGCTCCGCTCCCAGTAAGCCCTTGTCCGGACATCCCTCGGCTTCGGATCTTCTCCCTCGTCTCCGCCCTCGCCGCATTCCGGATCCCCGTCGGTATTCTTTACCGATCCGATCCAGATTCGGGTCTCAACTTCGGATTCCAGCCTCGGAATCCGGTCGTGATAGCTTCGGCTACATCAATTCTCTTTAAGCAGTGCCTTTTAATCTATATAATACCTTGAGACTCTTGAATTGTCTACCTATTAAGGCAATCTATAGATTTTATTTGAACCCATGATGTCATTGGTTGTGTCTGTCCACCAAGCTCCAATTTGTTTGCAGAATAGGTTATTCAGAATTATTTATCTAGAATAATATATATTAGAATAATGGATGTTTAATTTTAATAGTTTTGTGGGACTTACTGACAAAATAGAATGGATAAATAACTTTTGGGTCTAAGGTCGAATTACATATTCTTTTTATTCTAGTATAAACAATTCTAACACGGTATCAGTCATTCAGTCTATCAAATTAAAATTAATCTTATTCTAAGAATAAGAATAAGAGACCTTATTCTTCTCCTATTCAAAAGTGACGAGTAAGTTACGCAATTACTGTAATTATGATGTCATTTGATTTGATATAAAATATTTTATAATATTTTACGGTATTTTACCTCAAACTAAGTATGATCCATATTTAGAGCAGTGTTAAAAAAGGGAAAGAAAGAAGCCAATCCGAGCGAATGGGTGTCGATCAAACTTACGTTCTCCTCTGTGGTCCTTCACCATGAAGGGTTCTGTCATGCCTTCTTTCACCCTCCGCCCTTCACCGCTCCCTGGGGCTATCCTTGCACCCAGCCTGAAGTGCCGGCTCCGAATCCAACTCGAGTTGTCGGTGAAGGCGAGGTCACCAATGGTGGAGCTCCCATCCCTCAAGGTGAGGAGGACGTCCCCATTGAGCAAGGGCCTCTTCCCCACCCTTTCCTTCACTATCTTCCTGCCAAACTCCTCGCTCGTCCAGTCGTCTCGCTCCCCCGGGAAGTCCCCGTCGATGACGAGGATCTCCACACGGATTGGAGACCGCGGTGAAACTGGAGTTCCTGTTGGGTCGCTGATATCCACCAGGTGGATTCGGAGAGGGTTGTCCTCCCTGTCTTCTATCTTGCTCCCGGTGTAGAGTGTTTCATCAACCCCATTGCTGAAGACAAGCTTCAGAGTAGTGTTAACATCCGCAGAAGCTGCTTGGATTTGTCTCTGGGGAGATCTGTGAAGGGAGCCAATGAATAGCTGTTAGCTAAGACCAAAGCAAAGCCCCTTGTTCTTATAACACCTAAGGTATGCTGCCTCTGACGCAAAGTGGTACAACACTAGAGAGAGACCCGTTCTAAAAGCTAGGGTAATTAGCTAGTTTGCATTTCTAGAAGAAGTAATGACTTTTAAACACACCTTTGAAGCAATCTGGTTCCTTGGAATAGTCCACGCTCCACCTCTTCCTGGACCTGAACGCACAGGAGATCACAAGTTTGAACAAACTCATGACTTCAATATCAAAGTACTAATCAAGGTGCAACCATTTGTTTGCATATAGTTTGGTGATCTTCTAACAGGTAACTAATTAGTGCCCATATATATGACATATTAAGAGGTCATTACGCAAACACTGTGGCACATAGAATCTTTTTACACTACTATTTGAGACGAGAAACATGAATCCTAAGTATACATGGAGTGTGTAAACAAGGTATATATGATTTCGCGCGCAACTTTATCAAATGACAAGGGCTGAAATTAATCTAGGTCCAAATATTAGTTTTTCATTAATTGCGAAGACGAGCGACCATAAAGAATCCAAGTTGCCAACTTGTCATTTAAGAAATAATGAAGTCAAGTCAATAAAAAATTAAAAAAAGGGTACTCGGTGTAAGGAGGACCCAAGAGAATGGTATTTATCTTACCACTCTGCGGAGTAAAGGTTCCAGAAGGTCTGCAACGTTCTGTAGTGATTTCACGGCCAAAACTTGTCTGAAAACGCTGCCAAATCAAATTGGAGAAACTAAAATATGTCAGAGACGAAGCTTACCGGGGAAGTTTAATTATTCAGGTACGTACGCAGCTAGTATAGAAAGCACATGTGCATTTTTGTGACCATATATATGCTTAAGCAACAAATTAATTAATCTTCAATATGCCTAAACAAGATAACTACGCTAATGATCAGCCAATGATTACACCATCAACCATTTGCCTACAAGAAATAATATGGGTAAAAAAACAACTGTAAGCTTCTTGGACATGATCTATCATTATGATATCTTGTTAACCGAGGATGATAAAGACATCAGATGAGACTCTGAAAGAACTGCAGCGAGTAACAACGTGCTCTTCCAGTGAAGAAGCTAGGGTCTTCGCTTCTATAGCACTGTTCTATATATATATATATATATATAGCAGTTGTACTCATTTCTCTTAACTTCTACGCCAGTGCGAAAACTAGAAAATACTGCAAGAATTGCAGTGCTAGCCTATAGAAAGAGGTAACAGTAGAGCAAACACTGACGTTGGAAGGGGAGTGACCGTCCTCATCCGTTTGTCGCCGGATGACCTGTCAGGGTCCCGCTCATCTTGTTCATCCCGGAGCCTCTTCGCCGCCATCTTTCGTGGGGAGTTGCTGCAGTTTGTAGAGGGTAAGAGAAAATTGGTTCTGTGATGCGTGGCTGCCGAGCAGTGGGTTGTAGAAGAGCTTTGAAGCGAGCGAGAGAGAGAGAGAGAGAGAGAGAGAGAGAGAGAGGTTAAGAGAGAGAGAGAGAGAGAGAGAGAGAGAGAGAGAGAGGGGTTAAGAGAGAGAGAGAGAGCAGGGAAGATGGAGGTATAGGTTGGCCTTCTTATATATAAGAGATGAGTTAAGGAGGGTTTAATTAAGGAATAATAATTAGAAGGTGCTCAGAAAGTGGGTGGAAGCTTGGTGGCAGGAAGCGCAAGACTTGGACGCTGACCAACACTTGGTGATGCAAGGGGGTTGATGTCACTGCCACTCTTCCTGTCCCCCACTAGAAGAGAGTCGCCGGTCCTTCCTGCTGTGCTATCCTGAAGGCTGCAAATTTTCACAGATAAGCTTAATTTCCACAATTTTACATGGGTAAATTGCGTAGACGCCCCTGTTGCGGAGGGCAACGTTTTTCTGGTCGGGGGCAATTTGAAGTTATTTAACCGTTGAGAAAGACATGCTGCACCCCAGGCCCACCTGCATCATTCGGTGGCACTTTTAGTTAAAAAAACAAGATATATCGAAATTTTTTTAAGTGGATCCTAACATGAACTACGTGTTTATACAATCCGATCTTTAATCAAATAACTCAAAAAAGAATGCAAAATAAAAAATCGATCCCAATGAATGGTAAAAAAACATTGTTTCAACTTTTGATTCTTTATCTTTTTTCTGAGTCACTCATTCAGAGATGGATGAAGACCACCTAAAAAAAAAGAGTTTTACTTGCGGCGCCGCACACGGTGCAGTGTCGGATCGCACACTCACACGATCTTACGGCTTGGATCACGTGAGTGCATGGTCTTTTTTTTTTTAATTTTTTAAACCAATCCATCGGAGATCGGATAGTACAAGTGCCGAGTTAGGATCTCACCCAGCTCGACAAAGTTTTTAATAAAATGAAAAATTGATGTACCGTTCGCTGCCATCCAATCAAAGAGATTGGATGGCAGCATAGGCACGGTGAGGCCCGCACCGTGCCGGTGGTATAGCAAGTATTACTAAAAAAGAATTTCAGTGCACTGCAGCAAGTCTCTCTTTTAATTGTTAACAAAGGCAATTTACATCCATTAACGAAGGGGAGATATTGGTTCTAAATTAACCGATTTTAAATTTGAGAAAAAGAGAATTTCTGACTTTAAAATCACACTCTAGATTTTAGATTTTGATAGTTTTAGACATATTTTAAAACATTTTATAATATTTTAGGGCACACAAAATGTCCCTAACATAAAGATACGGCTGATTACTGCTTTCTTTGCTAGTTAACATTTTAAGTGGATTATAGCATGAGGGATACATCCCCAGGATGTGTGATATACATATAATTATTGCTCACAAAGCCATTTTTGCAATCAACTGTCTTTTGCTACATCTTATTTAATCTACAGAAATGATATGATGCTATGTCCTTTTGAACATGATACATCAAACTTAACTTCGGGTACTTGTTCTTCAACCAAGGTTAAGTTTGTCTTTTGAAAAGATGAAGTTTAAGTTAAATTTTTCTCATGTCAAAAATATTAAACTTAAATTTTTCTTTTTCCTTTTTGAACTTTGGTTTGAACGACAACAGCAAAATGAACTGTGGGCATGACACCGGTAGCATTCCTCTTGAAATTTGCATGCTTCCCTTGGTGACACTCGAAGGAGCATGATCATTAACATAGATTTGTAAGTGTAGATCAAGTTATATTAGTTTGGCATATTTACAAAGATAACTCTTTTATTGTAAATTTATCTATCTTATTTTCATATTATTTATAAATAATCTCAATATATCACAATAATTGTAAAAATATCCTTGTCATTATCATTCATTAGCATTCCATTAAAAATCTCTTATTTAACTTTGATTGACTTTTAACCAAAGTTAAAAAAAATATCTAAAAGATCCGATTTCTCTCTCTCTCTTTAGCACATGTGTCAATCAAAATTGGTTGGGATATTTTTATCTAAAAATTAAATTTGACGACTGAAGAAGGAATATTTGTTGCATCCTTGATGGACGTTAACCCTAGGGATGTTTATGTAAATATCTTAATATGGTGAGGTTATTTATTACAATATAAAAATAAGATAGATAAATTTACAATTACAATTTTAAAAGAAGCATATGCTTACAAAAGTATCTATTAGCCTGCCTTTCCTGGCTAAGAATCCCCTCCCAACGATCAGTTCCTTTCCGCAGGAGAGACCACAATTAAAGCGGCTCCAAACTAATTGTCATCATCTTTATTTCCTTATGTCAATTATCATGTCCCACTCTTTTCTCCCAACTTGTAAACAGAAGAGATCTTCTCTCTACACGTTTGGACCGAAGTCTAATAATACTGAGAGGGAGAGGGTTTGAGTATTTATCAAATTTTGAGATCACATGGAGGATTTTTTATAATGTTTGACCTCCTTCCTTCTCTTCTTCTTTTTTTTCTGACTTGACCTCCTTCCTTTCCTCCTTTCAATACTGTATACTTAGAGAATCTCCTCTCACTGGTAAAGGGGGAAGGGACAAACAGCAAGACTTGTACAATGCGCGTTTGAACGAAGACTTGGACGGACGGGGACAACATCGTCACTCTATTAATTGTCCTAAAAACTGGTGCTTTGGTAGCAAACGACCAAAGCATCCATATCATACCCATTTTTCGAACACTTAGGCCACAATAGTTAACACTATATTCCAACTAAGAGACCATTAAACTACCACTTCTATCGTGTCAATGCCAAAAGAACATTATTATCAGGAGGGACAGGGAGATTTAGTTATTCCACACATGGACAAGCCACCATGACCCCATGTTTGCATGTTATTGAAAAGGCAGATGGCCGAGTGTGCTGATCCCTACATAAGAGGTTGGAAAATATAGTACTCCATGATCCATCAAGGAGGCTTCCCCAAGTCATGTAGGTTACTAAAAACTCTGGAGAGTTGGACCCTGCAAGAACATATTTCAGTTTTGATTTTCTCTAGCTAATTCCATAGTTAAAAATAGATAACAAAAGATTAGAACAATCAATCAGAGCATCCAACAAAAAAGATCATTAGTTCTGACTCTTAGTTCATTGGCCACAGGTACACCATGTAAGACAAATCTCTAAAACATCCACATACTTCTACGGCCCTCATTGGCCAGAGTCTGTCCAGCCAATCATCTTATATTCAAATTTTTATTATTATCTCATTAGATTCGTTTTGACATCTAGGAGAAGCCCACGGACAACAAAAGCACGCGTTTAGGTTTCCCTTTCAATGGACACAAAGGGGGGACATATCACCTCCTATTGTCGTCTCACATGAACACTTTCGGAACGAAATCCTCTGGACCTCCCCCCTCTAAGTTATTGTCTGCCCTAGGTTCATGAGAGAGGAGAGGTGTTGAGGTTGTCTGATCATTTCAGGGCCAAATGACCTATTCACCGTCTCTTTCATAAATCTTGGGGCACACAAAAATCTAGAGAGAAGAATCTAGAAGATCACATTCGGACACTTTCCAACTCCTAAGTAGATTCATCAAGATCAATGGATGACGACGATTTGACTTGAAGAGAGCAGATGTCACTGCCCCGCTCCCGAGAGTTGCACCACTTGCATGTATATCATTGAATTGAAGGAGACTAGTAGAGCCTACGTTCTTGGGATGCCATGCTCTTTTTTAAAAGTTTTTTTAGAGCATTTCCATGTACAAATCGAAACATGCATAAAGGAATTCTTTTTTTTTTTTTTGAAAAACAAATATATAGAGAGCTTGGGACCCACTCGACCTTGGTAGCAACATCATCCAATTTTTGTTCAAATGTTCCAAAAGAATTAAAAAACTTCAAAAAAGGAAAGCTGGTCCCAGTGCTATGGTGCATGATCGGCCTGATTTTTAAATTTTTTTTGTTTTCTTTTGGGAATTTTAATTTTTTATAGAGTATCTAATAAAAAATCGGACGATACAACCAATAAATCTAAGTTGGCCTCGAGCTAGTGGTATATTCTTCTTGAGAAAAAAAAATTGCATATGCAAAGTGAGACATACATAAATTTTTGTTCTTCCAAAAACAAGTATACAACAAGCTTGGGGTCAATTCGAGTTTGTTGGTAATATTATTTGATTTTTTATTAGACGTTCTAAAAATATTAGAATATCTTTAAAAAACTAAAAACAGAAGAAAAATCGGTCTCCAACTCCGCCAAGATGTATGACTAGATAAATGTTATCAGTAACATGTAATGAATAATTAGTTATCGGCCACATATAATGTAATTTTTTTTCTTGTGGGAGAGAGAGAGAAGAATGTTAGTTATTGAAGGAGAGAAAGAAAGAAGCATATTAGTCACGAGTGAGAAAAATAAAAAATATGTTGACTAGGACAGTGACTGGACAAACATGTTATTTTGAAGGAGTTTTATAAAGAATTATCTCTCTTCTTTAAAAAATAGAGAAAATAATCTAAACTAAGTATAAGTAGTGCTTTCTTTTTAACAAAAAAATAAGCAAGAAAGGGCTAAGAAAAGTGTAATCAAACACTCTATTAGGTCAGTTAGATTCGAAGAGCAAACAAATTTTGCGACTACCATGTGACCGACTGATACATTACATGCGACCATATTAATATTATTAGTAACATATAATGCATAATTAATTATCGTTCATATGATAGTCGCAATGTTTTTTCGGTCCTCAAACCTAACTCAGCTTAATAGGATATTTGGTTACACTTTTTTTTAAACTCTTTTGTTTTTATTTTTTATTTTAAAAAGGAAACACTACTTATACTTCATTTAGATTCTTTTCTTTTACTTTTTAAAAGAGAGAGATAAATTCTTGACAAGTCTCTTTCAAAATAACTTGCTTGTTTGGTCACTACACTAGTAATTAACATATTTTTGTTTCTCTCGCTCGTAATTAACGTGGTTCTCTCTCTTGATAACTAATATTCTTCTCATTCTCTCCGTCGAGGAAAAAAATTATATTACATGTGGTGGATAATTGATTATGCTTTACATATTTTAATAACATTAATCCGGTTATATGTCCTCGCAGAGTTGAGGACTGTTTTTTTTGTATTTGTTTTCTTAATTTTTTTTAATTTTTTTGGAGATTCTAATAAAAAATTAGATGATATCGCCAGCAAGTTCGAATTGGTCCTAAGCTCGCTATATGTTTTTTTTTTATTTTAAAAATGATTTTTTTATGCATGTCTTCATTTTGCGTGTGTTTTTTTTTAAACATATCACAAGTTCGGGGCCAATCAAGCTACTTAACTGTACCATCCGATTTTCGATTAGATGCTCTAAAAAAATTAAAAATTTCAACAAGGAAACAAGAAACAAATGGCCTATAGCTCAACCGTCCACACCATGACATCACCTACAATTATTCTCACGGGTGAATATAAAAGATAGGACAAAATGAGATTTTATGCATGAAAAGATAGTAGAGGTCGAATACTGGGATTGGAAAATATGTCCAGATAAAAAATAGGGACCTACTGCGTTGAGATTTGTTGCCGGGGAATAGAAAATAAGTCCTCCACTTTGACGGGGCTCTTGCATTAATTTTGTCTTAATGATATTAAAATCTAACTTAATCTATATGACTGAACCTTTATCAGATTGGGTCGGATTAAATCATTAACAACCCATATTCTCCGTTTCTCTTTCTTGCCATCAAAATTTTCTATTTAAAGAGATGAATGAAATTATTTATCTACCTTAATAAAATAACTAAGAACAAATTAAGATACTAACCTAATTACATGACTACTTGAGAACATCAATAAACACATTGTAATTTAATTTTGTCCAGAGATTTGAAATTGAATGAAACACATCCTACAATCTATCCTTCCTATAGACTATTGCATGGCTTGGGTTGGGCAAGGTTTCCAGCCCCCTAACTGAACCCACTTAATCAAGGTCAGGTTAGAAGCCTAGCTCCCCAACCTTAACCTCACTAACTCAAGTCTGAACTGAGATTTTCACCCAATGACACCTAAATGGCAGAGAATATTTTCCTATGAAGCATTGGACCTGACCCTTTTGAAAAACACCAGGAACTGCCAGTAGAAAGTGCTTTCATGTGGGGCAAATCAAAGCATTTTCTGGTAGGCACGTGCATCTTCACATGGGGTTGTTTCCTACTGCAGTGCTACCGTACGCTCGCTATATATAACACCGGTTCAAAGGGGACGAGGGCAGTACATAGGCCTAGCTTGCAAACCTTGCTTGCCTAATTTTTTTTATTTTTAGTCGAGTCATTCAATCATGGTTTTCAGACCCCCAAAAAAAAGTCAATCAAGATCCAATGACTGTACTGTTATGTAGACATTAGAAAATAGGGTTTGTCAAAAGTAGACTTTCAATCAAGGAGAGTACTTCCATAGGGTACTCTGATTAGCATACTCCATTCCATTGCAATGCTTGCTTTGAAACACAGGATCGATGGTGATGATGAAAGAAGCATATTAAGATAGTATTTTAAAAGAGTAAGAATAGCATCTTTTTTTGGCAATAAGAACTAACTGTATGTTTTTAAAGAAGTAAGGATAACATCACTCCTGCACAAAGTGAGTGTGCCGACGCACTGGTGGGCCCTATCTCGGGTGCACTTCCGAGTCATGCGCATCTCGTGCGCATGCTGGGGATTGAGGTGTTTCTCTCAGTCGGATGACTACGGAACCCGACCTTTTTTTTTTGATCTTTAAAAGGAGCGGAGTTACAATTACTTCATTAGGATATTTCCTGATGATACAAAAGGTAACAGGCACTCAGGGATATCAGGGAACTCCCAGAAGCCTTCATACACGGAAGATATAGCAGTTCTAGCCAGGACATATGCAGCAGAATTACAAGTTCTGGAAACATGCATACAGGACAGTCATAGAGGCAGGATCAAGAAGATGTTGGCAATCTTCAATGATGGGCAGTGTCTTCCGTGATGGTGGGCATTCATTGCAGAGGGCATTCCCTACTACCGTAGTCCCCACTGGGAAACACTTGGCCATTATGTAAACCTTCCTTGAAAGCTGTAGCTTCAACAAAATCCAGGGAGGAGGAAGGTAGAAGGACCATCTTGCATTTGAGGTTCTTTCCAGTGGAATCTCTAGCATTTACTCCAGCTGCTCCTCCCATAAGGGAGGTCGCCCCATCAACACTGATAATTACCTAATGCTGCCGAGGTTGTGGCCCCTTGGGGGTCTTGGTCCTGTGGGGGAGGTTGGACTTTTCCAAGAAAATCACACAGCGAAGAGAACAGAACCTCTCGGTACATGTTTGAACAGAAATTCAGCAGTATTGAGAGGAGGAGAAAGCCAAACATTATAAAAAAATCTCTCATATGATTTAAAAATTTTACGAATACCTAGGTCCTTCCCTCTCAGTGCTGTTGGACTTCTGTCCAAACGTGTACTGAGAGAATCTATTTGCCTCAGTAAAAGCTTTACGAACAACGCCTATCGGGGAGATTCTGGTTCCTTCAAAGATATATGCACACCTTGCCTTCCCAATCTGCCAAACCATAGGAAAACATTGGCACAAAAAAGAGGCATAATTTCTCATGTTGGGCAAACATTTGTGCCCCTATTAATCTGTCTACTCTGTCTCTCTCTTTCTATATACACATGTATCCACTGGACTAAATCATTTGTACCCCTGTTAATTTAAAGAGGATCTCCTCTCAGTAGACATTTGGAGCGGAGTCCCAGTAGGACTGAGGGGAGAAAGTCCAAGTATTTGTCAAATTTGAAAATCATATGAAACTTTATTTTTGTAATATTTGGCTTCCTCCTCCTCTCAGTACTATTGGACTCCGATCCAAATAAGTACTCAGAAGATCTCTTCTCATTCATTTATCCGTCTGTTATGTCGTCTCTGTCCATCTATAGCTTCCTTTCTACATCCATCCATCAATATCGCCTTATTTTACATATCCTGATCATGTTTGGTCGAATCTAAACCAATTTGTTTATCAATATGAGACTGCAAGGAGAAGGAAAAATGTCACGTCTTCAAGCAATCAGCATTTGAATGAAAATAGTTGGATCAGCATGGAGCATGCCACTGAATATATCGTCTTAGAATTTGTTGCTTGGTTAGATCATGGAGATTTAATAATCATATATGATGCGGTCGGGCCCCTCCATGTGGTTGACAAATCACATCTCTGGTAACAAGAGATGGATTCACCTGCACTCCTAGTGTGCATGTGACGAAGAGTTCAATTCAGCTTTACATATAGAGCTTGGGATATTAAGGATTTTGTTTAGTCGTAAAATTTTGTAATTCGATAATTTAAAACTACCAATTTTAAAATGAGCGAATTTTCACACTCTTTAAAATAAATTTTTTGATTTTGATTTACCATGTTTCTTTTGTGAATAATCAAATAAGAGCATTGGCTTCCAAGTGGGCTAACAAAGACCAAATAAGATTTTGTTCTATACTATGACCAAACAAGATTTTGTTTTACATTATGTTACATCGAATAAACATCTAAAAGCACTATAAAATGAAATGATTGTTTTAAATTTCAGTATTTTACATTAAAATAAACGACTCTAAATTATGATGATCACCAATCAGTTGTACGCCAGGGACGAAACTGTTAGGAATGAAGTAGTCTGCAACGATCAATGAAATAGAAGAAAAAAAAAAAGAGAAGGAAGCAAGATTCAATCACACAAATGCTTACCTTTTAGATGTAGTTAGTGAACTTGTTAACTTAGCTTCATATGTATAACTTAATTTATTATACTATATGTTCATTCACATGATAAATTTGAAGTTGAATAATTGTATCTTATTTTACAATAGTCGCATTTATGCATATGATGAAAATTTTATGTTTTATTTTTTTGTATAAAAATATGTAAAATTATATATTGTCCGATAATTTAATCTTTATGTATCCGTTTCTATTTAAAAATAAGAATAAAGATATACATATATAAGGATAAGAATAAACTTAAAAATATATTTTTTATTTTAAGAATAAATATAAAATATAATTATTATCTTCACCATTAAATAATCTTTTTCATCCCTACCCACAAGTCTAGATTTAAGACACCTGTCAGCCATCGGTGAGACCAACAAAAGCTTCCAAAATTTTGGTAGCAATGGACCAAGATGTTCCGTGCACATAAATCTTTAATCGCCAAAGCCACAATTGTCAACGGTGTTCTCATGAACCATCATTAACCTAATGCTTCTTTCTTGTTGTTGCCGTAAGATTATTGTTGTCACGAGGAACCTGGAGATTCTTTTTTTTTTTTTTTTTTGGTCAATACGGACATTTAATTATGGCCCACAAAGAAGCCATATATCAATAACCCAATTAGCTTTCATGTCGTTGACGCGTCACATGACAGAGTTTTCTATGACCCTAAGGCTAGAGGTCGCATACAACTAGGAAAATGATGTTTGTATACAAGGTTGGAAATACTGAAGTGAATACAAATATTGACAAAGACAAAAGTGTCCTATTGTCTAATCGATTAGACTAGTTGTATTATACAAACGTTATCATTTCGTCTTTTTGTCACTTATAGGAGTCCAAATATTTATTCGAATATTTACATACAAAGTCTTTCCTGAGATAGGCCGTCGAGCGGACAAGATTGTTAGTTCCGATCTTTTCTAATTTCATAGTTTTTGAGGTGTTTGGTATGATAATTTTTTTTATATTTTCAAGATAAAAAATTATAAAAAATGGCATTATTTGAAATTGTAACATCCATTATTATTATGTTTGGTAAAACCACAATAATTTTAAAAATTTCTGAGCACTCATTTGTTGTCATTTTTACGCTAACGACATATTGTTCACCAAGTGTTCGACCAAATGTCTCACCCACCCAGTCTACAGTAGCTCCTGCCCCCCTCTTCTCCCCCCGGCCCCTCCCTTCCCCGTCTTTGCCCCCGCAGCTGCCCCGTTCCCCACCAGCCACTGCATCGCCGTTAGCCTCTACCTCTCCCCATCCCAACCCCTGCCGCCTCCCTTCCTCCCCGCCGCCGCCCGCAGCCCCCCGACGTGCAGGCTCCCCACCCTGTACCACCTCCCGTCCTCCTCCCCTCACCCTCCCCCTCCGCCGCCGCCTGCACCAGTGCCACCACCGGTGGCCCCACCGTCTCGTACCTCCTCGGGGGGTTCCTTAGCTGCACCACCACCAACATGGTGATCCCCCCGCCGTAGGGGGTGGGCACCCACTCGTCGATGGAGACGGCGGACCCTAGCGGCGGGTTGGGGTCCCCCTTCCCGGCCAGGATGAACACGTAGAAGGGAGCCTCCTCCTCCGCCATGTCCGCCTGGATCCGGTGTGCCTCCACCGCCATCGGTTCCACCTTCTGCAGCGCGAAGGCGAGCACCTCCTCCGCCATCACGGGGTCCTCGCTCACGTGTGCCGGAGGAAGCATAGATCCCGCCGCGTTCCTTGCCGCCCTCCAACTCCATCATCTGGAGGAACTCCCTAGTCACCGTCTCCTCGTCAGAGTCCAGCCCGTGGGGCTCCTTCTCTGTCACCGTCGCCACCTTGACGGTGTCTTCTTCTCCAGCTTTGGCAATCATCGACTCCAGCACCGCGATCTGCTTCGCAATTGAGTCGAGCTCCGTCAGGCGCATCTGATGGGCGGCGAAGCAGACGCTGCGGCGGAGGAGGGTGGTGCAGGGGGCCTCCAAGAGGGAGATCTCGCGGGCGAGGTGGAGGAGGGAGCGGAGGAGCGCGAGGTTGGAGGGCGTGCTAGGAGAGGACGGGGTTGACAAGGTCGCTGTCAAAATATATATTGAGAACGTCACCAAACAACCCTTTTAATACAATTTTACTATAAATTTATATATTTATAAAAAGTTACTTTATAATGCAACCAAACACCTCATAAAATATTAAAAATATAAGGAAAATTATGGAAAATAACAGTTGCCATCCGACTAAAAAGACCATGGTCCCACTGTCATATATATAAGGATGGCCCACATCTTTTTAATATTATTTTATTAAATCAATTTTGGCGCTATGGAGAAGTCCATCAACACAACAAGACTACGCGTCTGTGATCTCCCTTTCATTGACTCAGGAAAGGAGGAGACACCATACCACCCATGTGATGCCCCCCACCTGATCCTTTTCCTATTGCTATCACGTACGTTCCAAGCGGGTTCATCCTGGACGTGGCATGACTACAGTTTGAATTGGGTGTCCTTCAGAGTCCATAACAAGGTGAGATTAGTTGGATTTCATATTATATAGTTTAGTTTATTCACTTGAGCAGATCAATGTGATCAAGTGTAGGTATTAATTAGTAAAGTGCAAAGAATTAGACTTAGAAGATCCCATCTCACTAGACTATTTGATAATGTAGTGAACCCCAAGAGTTAATATTATCAGATGGACTAGAATCCATTCGTTGTGTAGGGAGTCCATGAGCAAGATAATTACCATTTTCAGTCTCTGTTGCCACAAAATTTATATGTGATGAGGCATAATCCGATTCGGCCCATTAGAGCAGGTCCAAATCCCGTTCAGCCCAACAGCAGCAGTATCAGGCCCTCCGGGAGCCTCCAGCCCATCAGCGGCCCAGCAGCCCTCGGCCCCATAAGCGGCACCGTTGCTCCCGGCCCAACAGGCTTCGGCCCGTCAGCGGCCCATCAGCTTACGGCCCGGGAACAGCGCGGCAACCCTAGGCCCAGCAGGCTTCGGCCCATCGGCGGCCCAACTCCCTTCGGCCCGATAGCCGAGTCCGGCCCACTCCGGTGGCGGATCAGGCACTATGGCGGTTTACCAGTAAGCCCAAACATAGTCCTATATCGGCTACCACCGTTAACCAACCTCTATCCTCTACTATAAATACACTGCTATTTATTACCAAAGGTATGCAATTCTTTGCCTCCGAGACCCTTAAGGACTACGGTCCAATTAGCATTAAAGCTACTTTTTGCCTTTTGAATCGAATCATCTTCAGAAGCTAACTTGACCGTCAGAGGGGGTTCCTAAGGGCCAGAGCCCGGGACTCCTGCTGACCGGTTTCTTCTTCTTTCCCTCCTGCAGGAGCTCGGTTCGAATCATCGCCGACCTTCCCGAGTCGGTCTCGGCCGCCGACCTCGGACTCCTCTCCCTGGTCTCGACGCCGTGCGACGGCTGCCCCGCGACAGGAGACTCGGCCCCGCGCTGTCCCCTCGTCCGACAAAAGGGCTTTTGGGCTCACTATCCAAGAGCAAGCCGAGTCTGAAACCCTTCCGGCCTCAGACCGTCGGCTTCGGCTTCATCGCCTGTCGGCAATACAGCCAGAATGAGCTTCATCCGCGCCGCCCCTTCGCCCGCCGAAGGAGCCTCGGCCCCGACTTCCCGGAGACGAGCCTGCACCGACCGAAGCGCCCTTCGGCCTTCGGACCCTCGTCTTCGCCTCCGCCTCCTCGGCCTTCCGGATCCCCGTCGGGCCTCTGAAACACCGATCCGAACCGGCTTCGGATCCTCTTCTCCGGATTCCGACCTCGGAGTCCGGTCGTGATAGATCCAGTCTACATCACGTGGCGCCGTCTGTGGGAAACCAACAAAACAAGTCATGTCTCAGCGACCTGTGACCCGACGATCCGGACAGAGCGAAGCAGAGGCACGGGAAGCCTCGGCACAGCTACTGCCGTCCGAAGGCGCCTCTTGTACTCCGACAAGTGCGACTCTGCCAGTCTTACCAGAGTCCCTTGTCGCGGAAGACAACCGGGTGGGAGTACTCCAGCAGCAAGTGACAACACTGGCAACTGCCGTCAAATCCCTAGCGTCTCTTCAGGAGACGGTATCCGCCATCGCCCAGCGCATGGGATTGATAGGACAGCTTCCTCAGCAAGCGCTGCTCCCTCCACTTTATCCGGTTCAAGATGCGAGGCTCCGTCCAGCACCCGCACCGGTTTTCCCTGACGAAACCGCCTTAGCGTACAGCAAGCCCTCGGCGCTACTTGCCCGAGCCCCTCGCGTCAATCGCCTGACAAAGCAAGGCTTTGCTTCGTCCGAATCCCGCCCGGTCAGAACCGGTGGACAGTCAGTCGCCACCTCAACCGTCCCGGACCTGGACCGGCGGCTAATGGCAATGAGGAAGGAAATGCAGAAGATGGTGTCTCGGCCATACGGGGCACCTCTGGCCAGTAACATCCTGGAGCGGACCCCGTTCACGGCGGAGCTCCTGGCTACCAAGGTGCCTCCCAATTTCAAGCTGCCGAAAGGCCCCCTCTACGACGGAATGACAGATCCAGTCTGTCATCTCCAGAGATTCAGCGCATATCTCTCGGTCCGAGGGGTCACCGAGGCAGTCCGCTGCCGACTCTTCCCCCTCACTCTCGAGAAGACTGCTCTGACCTGGTTCGAAGCACTGGCCCCCAACTCCATCCACTCCCTAGTTCAGTTGGGCCAGCTGTTCATCGACCAGTTCTATGATGCCACGCGGCAGTGTAAGACATCGGCCAGCTTATTAGTCCTCCGGCAAGGCCCCACCGAAACTCTCCAGGAGTATTTCACCAGGTTTCGGACCGAGGCCGCCCAAATCCCAAACCTTGGTAGCTCGATCGCGGTCTCGGCCGTGATCAGCGGGTGCCGGGACGAGGGGCTCCTCGGCTCCATTGGGAAGCGCCATCCCCCTACTTTTCAGGACCTCGTGGCCCGGGCCCATAAATACATCAACCGGGAGGCCTTGATGCTGTCCAGGGGTAAAGCCGCAGCCGAAGCCACCTTGGCACCTGCTCCCCAGGTGGTCCACCCTCGGCCCGAAGACCGGCAGTCCTCCCGAAAGCGGTATCGCAGGGAGGAATGGGACTGAGAGAGGCGACGGGACTCGCAACAGCGGCATCTGCCCTTGCCTGCTCCCCCTTCCCAAATGCTCATGGAGATGAAGGACTTGATCCACCAACTAGAGCGACATTATTCAAAGACCGCGTCAACCCGATCCGAGGGAGGCTCCGGCCATTAGTATCGGATCGGAGCGGCATCATTCAAGGATAGCGTCAACCCGATCTGAGGGCGGCTCCGGCCATTAGTATCGGATCGGCATGATATTTTTTCTAAGTCCGCGCTTCCTTCGATCCGACGAATGGTTTCGGCCATGTAATCCGGATCAGGACGCGGCATGGTTCTAAAGTCCGCGGGTCCTTCGATCCGACGAATGGCTCTCGGCCATGTAATCCGGATCAGGACGCGGCATGGTTTTCTAAAGTCCGCGCCTCCTTCGATCCGACGAATGGCTCTCGGCCATGTAATCCGGATCAGGACGCGGCATGGTTTTCTTAAGTCCGCGGGTCCTTCGATCCGACGAATGGCTCTCGGCCATGTAATCCGGATCAGGACGCGGCATGGTTTTCTTAAAGTCCGCGCTTCCTTCGATCCGACGAATGGTTTCGGCCATGTAATCCGGATCAGGACGCGGCATGGTTCTAAAGTCCGCGCCTCCTTCGATCCGACGAATGGCTCTCGGCCATGTAATCCGGATCAGGACGCGGCATGGTTTTCTAAAGTCCGCGCTTCCTTTGATCCGACGAATGGCTCTCGGCCATGTAATCCGGATCAGGACGCGGCATGGTTCTAAAGTCCGCGGGTCTTTCGATCCGACGAATGGCTTTCGGCCATGTAATCCGGATCAGGACGCGGCAGGGTTCTAAAGTCCGCGGGTCCTTCGATCCGACGAATGGCTCTCGGCCATGTAATCTGGATCAGGACGCGGCATGGTTTTCTTAAGTCCGCGGGTCCTTCGATCCGACGAATGGTTTCGGCCATGTAATCCGGATCAGGACGCGGCATGGTTCTAAAGTCCGCGCCTCCTTCGATCCGACGAATGGTTTCGGCCATGTAATCCGGATCAGGACGCGGCATGGTTCTAAAGTCCGCACCTCCTTCGATCCGACGAATGGCTCTCGGCCATGTAATCCGGATCAGGACGCGGCATGGTTTTCTAAAGTCCGCGCTTCCTTCGATCCGACGAATGGCTCTCGGCCATGTAATCCGGATCAGGACGCGGCATGGTTCTAAAGTCCGCGGGTCCTTCGATCCGACGAATGGTTTCGGCCATGTAATCCGGATCAGGACGCGGCATGGTTTTCTAAAGCCCGCGGATAACCTGATCTGAGGGTGGCTTCGGCCACGTATACCCGATCGGGGAGCGGCATGGTTCGTCAAACGAAGCATATACCGTATTACTTCTTCGAGAAAGCTTCGGATTTTACTCTCGCCATCTCAGAACTGAGGAAGACAAGAGTGGGGGGCTATGTGATGAGGCAGAATCCGATTCGGCCCATTAGAGCAGGCCCAAACCCCGTTCAGCCCAACAACAGCAGTATCAGGCCCTCCGGGAGCCTCCAGCCCATCAGCGGCCCAGCAGCCCTCGGCCCCATAAGCGGCACCGTTGCTCCCGGCCCAACAGGCTTCGGCCCGTCAACGGCCCATCAGCCTACGGCCCGGGAATAGCGCGGCAGCCCTAGGCCCAGCAGGCTTCGGCCCATCGGCGGCCCAACCCCCTTCGGCCCGATAGCCCAGTCCGGCCCACTCCGGTGGCGGATCAGGCACTATGGCGGTTTACCAGTAAGCCCAAACATAGTCCTATATCGGTTACCACCGTTAACCAACCTCTATCCTCTACTATAAATACACTGCTATTTATTGCCAAAGGTATGCAATTCTTTGCCTCCGAGACCCTTAAGGACTACGGTCCAATTAGCATTAAAGCTACTTTTTGCCTTTTGAATCGAATCATCTTCAGAAGCTAACTTGACCGTCAGAGGGGGTTCCTAAGGGCCAGAGCCCGGGACTCCTGCTGACCGGTTTCTTCTTCTTTCCCTCCTGCAGGAGCTCGGTTCGAATCATCGCCGACCTTCCCGAGTCGGTCTCGGCCGCCGACCTCGGACTCCTCTCCCTGGTCTCGACGCCGTGCGACGGCTGCCCCGCGACAGGAGACTCGGCCCCGCGTTGTCCCCTCGTCCGACAAAAGGGCTTTTGGGCTCACTATCCAAGAGCAAGCCGAGTCTGAGACCCTTCCGGCCTCAGACCGTCGGCTTCGGCTTCATCGCCTGTCGGCAATATAGCCAGAAGGAGCTTCATCCGCGCCGCCCCTTCGCCCGCCGAAGGAGCCTCGGCTCCGACTTCCCGGAGACGAGCCTGCACCGACCGAAGCGCCCTTCGGCCTTCGGACCCTCGTCTTCGCCTCCGCCTCCTCGGCCTTCCGGATCTCCGTCGGGCCTCTAAAACACCGATCCAAACCGGCTTCGGATCCTCTTCTCCGGATTCCGACCTCGGAGTCCGGTCGTGATAGATCCAGTCTACATCAATATGAAAGCTCCAAATTGCACTCTATGTATTACCGTTGTTTCAAAATATTATCTAGAAAATGAAACGTCATCGTTCCAAGTTAAAATGATATCGAATAAGTTTTTTTGTGCAAGGGCATAAATATATTTTTTATTAATCCTACCTCTGCTCGAACATTTAAAACCCCATACTCTCTTTTGCATGGGCAACATCTAGACTGTGCGTGTCTCCGCTATTTTGATTGTCGTTGCATCCTTATTGTCAAAACTCTCACTTCCAATAAATTCCTCCCAAAATCTATTCCTTGCATATTCTTGGGATATAGTGAAAGGACACAAGGGGTACAAATGTCTTTATATCTCCACCGGACGCACATACATCTCTCCTCATGTTCTCTTTGACGAGACTTTGTTGAACTCGGATCGCCTACGGTTCGCGACAAATCTTCCCCAGTCGGATCAACAAAGACTCATAAGGCACCTCTCTTGTGGTCCGTTTTCTCTGACCAACCAGCTCAACCACCACCCCAATCAGGTAATGATGCCCCTCATGTGGTCCTGTCCTCTCCCTCCCCTGCCCAATCCTTGCCGCCAAACTAGGCCTTGCCTTCTCCACCAGACTCCGCTTCTGCCCCGGCCTCTCCGTCCGTCTCCACTTCCTCTTCCCTTGCTCCTGTGCCCCCCTTTGATCCACCATCATCCCCTCCACTTAGCTCTACTTTGTCACCATCCTCACTATCCAACATTCACCACCCCATGCAAACTAGAGCAAAATCTGTGATTTCAAAGCCGAATGCACGTTATGCGCTCCTTTCTGACGTCATTCCCTTGGAACCAAAATCCATCAGGGTGGCGTTACGCCATCCTCAGTGGCGGCAAGCTATGCAAGAGGAAATCAATGCTCCATTTAGCAACATACTTTTACTCTTGTTCTTCAAACGCCTGATACAGATATTCTGGGTGCCAAGTGGATTTGGAAGTCAAAGCTAAAAGCAGATGGCTCCTTCGACCGTCTTAAAGTTCGGTATGTGGCAAAAGGGTTCAATCAGATTGTCAGTATTTATTTCACTAAAACATTTTCTCTAGTTATCAAACCCAGCACGATTCATCTTATTTTATCTCTTGCCTTAATGAATCAGTAGCATATTCGACAACTCGACGTGAAAAATGCATTTCTTCATGGATTTCCTGAAGAGCCTATATATGTTCTACAACCAGCAGGCTTTGAAGATCCTTAGCATCCTCATCATGTGTGGCATCTTCACAAGACCCTGTATGGCCTCAAGCAAGCACCTCCCAGTGGTTTAATTGGTTCAACCAGAATGTACTTTCATTGGGCTTCTCTTGTAGTACAGCTGATCCCTCTATGTTTGTTTGTCACATCCGTCATCATATTATTATCTTATTACTTTATGTTGATGATATTGTGTTAATTGGTGATGATCCTTCACTTCTCTCCAAATTTATTGGCCTGCTGGGAAAGATGTTTGCCTTGAAGGATCTTGGTCCTCTTCACTTATTTCTTGGGATTGATGTTCAATGCAACAGCTATGGTCTTCTCCTCTCACAGGCAAAATATGCTAATACCATTCTCAAACGTGCTGGTATGGAGGCCTGCAATTCGATTTCCACTCCAATGGCCACTCGCCAGGGTGCAGTGTCTTCTGAACTATACGAAGATCCTCAATTGTATTGAAGTCTAGCAGGCGCCCTTTAATATCTCACATTTAAGCGTCCCGATATCACCTACACTATCAATTTTATCTGTCAATTCATGCATGCTCCCACTGTAGGACATTTTCAACTTCTTAAGAGGATACTTCGATACATCAAAGGCACCATCAACTATGGTTTCCAATTATATTATCGATCTTCTATAGATCTATATGCTTTCTCAGATGCCAATTGGGCCGGATGTCCTGAGACACACGCTCAACTACCAACTATTGCACGTACTTAGGCAGCAATTGCATCACCTGGTGTGTAAAGAAGCAACCAACCGTGGCTAGATCCAGTGTAAAAGCTGAGTACAGATCCATGGCCTCTGCGACGGCTGAATTAGCATGATTGCAATTCCCTAGCCACCTCAACTGATGTGTGACAACCTCAGTGCATTATTTCTGACTTGCAACCCTGTTTTTCATGGCTGGACAAGACATATCGAGTTGGATTATCACTTTGTCCGTGAAAAGGTTGCTCAAGGTGCGGCCTTGTAATGCGGCATGTCTCCTCTCGGGGCCGGCTCGCTGATCTCTTCACCAAACCACTAGCTGGAGACCCATTCACACCGTTTCCCAGCAAACTCAGCCTGTGGGGTCGGTTCACTGCATGCCAAGTTTGAGGGGGCGTGAAGAAGATAACAATCCAAAATTAACGTGTTCCTCGTGATCTTCTGCATGACACTAGGAAGGAGGTTACGAGATTACCGTCTACATATCTATTTAGGGCTAAAATATTGTCCCGTATCACTTACTACTATTGTTGCCATTACACTCGCTGTCAGCATTGGCATACTGTTCTGGAACCTGTATGTATGGAGAGGTAATAGCAAATGACAAACCATCGTGCAAGTGACAATATTTTAACCTCTTGACAAGCCGAACCTAGCCCACCAAGGGACATGCCGGATCCGATTTTGACCGAATGTCGTATAGTCTAGATCCGTCTCAGCATCCGCGTCTCCAAATGCCTACCTGTCTGGTCAAGATAGAAGTTTTTCTTCTATGTGGAGGACTTTGGGAATTTGCCAAATCCAAACATCATATGCGTCAGGCTTCTAAAGGTTATGTTTATTTGGGTTTACGTGTTTAGTACGTGATATTAGATAAGTTGTATATTATATAATTATCAGGATAGTATTTTATAATTAAACTCAAAAGGATGATAATACTATAAAGGTAGTGTGAGCCAACGAGTGGTTGGATATTTTGGATGTCAATCATATTTAAAGACATGTTTGGAAGAATTTCTATTTGGAAGTCATCTGATTAATTTGTATGTGAAATATAGAAACATTGGATAAGAGTGACAACTAATCTTGAAACGCAATAATGCAATTAATTTTGAAAGGCGGTGGTCGTTAGTATCTCCACATAACCTTATTTTCCCACTTTGTTTGCATAATTAGAGAAGATTAAGACTTCTTATTCTTAGAATAAGATTAATTCTAGTTTGATGGGTTGAATGACTTATATCGCGTTCGAATTACTTATACTAAAATAAGGATAATAAGTAATTCGACCTTAGACTCAAGAATTGCTTATTCTTCTAATTCCACCAAAACTAAATGTCCTTTATTCTAGTATATGTTATTCCGGATAAGTAATTCTGAACAACCTATTTTACAAACAAATTGAGGCGATAGTCTAGATGTTTCAATTCAGAATCTCTAATTAGAAGTTAAAAAACTACGCCAGAGACTAACGGGCCCCATGTCTTCTCAAAATAATGGGTCAAAAGCTAGAGAAGTTCAAAATGTTTTTTATTAAAGGCTATGACAAACACGCCTTAAAATTAATTGGTTATGCTACTTGAATGAGATTATTGTTAAAGTTGGTCCTTTGCTTATACTTAATTGGTTTAAGCAAGATTACATACATATTTATACTTAGTTTGATAGTCTAAGAGAACTTTTTAGGGTTACTGGCTGATTTTATGTGCTAAATTGTCTAATTAGAGAAAAGAGATTCTCTACTCAACAACACGGAATCCAATCCTTGCCCCTTTAGCTCTAAGAAGGACCGAGCAAAAGGGACAATTACATTCCCCTCGGACATTGTAAACCCTTCCCCTGGTCAAGACTCTAGGTCTTTCTTTGATCTGAAAACTTCTTTTGAGTTCTTATCAAAGAAAATGGCATCTTTAGTCCTATCTCCTGGAGTCGTGCATTTTGTTTTGGGGATTTTTGCCCTGATCTCTATGTCAGAGTTGTCATTTTATTTCCTCTTCCCTGTCAGAAAAACCTATATCGTTACCTCCTTACTTTATGGGAAGATTTTTTTTTTTCCTCCTCCATGTCATCAAAGTTTCCATAATATCAAATTTATCTTTCTTGTTGTTGATTAGAGGAAAGATCCAATTGATTAATCTAATAGATGGGAGAACAATACATTATATATCTGGACACACAAAACATTGTGTCCTAGGAACACTATAAGCTAAAACTAATATCCTTAACTCTAACACTCCTCCTCAAGTTGGAGCATATATATCAATCATGCCCAGCTTGTTACAAAGAATATTGAACCGAGACACCCCAAAAGACTTAGTAAACAATCAGCTAGTTGATCATCGGTAGGGGTATACGGAGTACTAATCTTCTGAGACATGACTGCATCTCTCACAAAATGACAGTCCACCTCTATGTGTTTTGTACGTTCATGAAACATAGGATTCTTAGCAATGTGAATGGCAGTTTGATTGTCACAGTGCATCTTCATTGGTTCAGTAGACGTAACTCCAAAGTCAGACATTAACCTTTGAAGCCACATCATCTCACAAGCAGTCTGAGCCATTGCTCTATACTCGGCTTCAACACTTGATCTAGCCACAACACTTTGTTTCTTACTCCTCCATATTACTAGGTTACCACCAACAAATGTACATAATCCATAAGTAGATCGTCTATCTAATTTGGATCCTGCATAGTCAGCATCTGAGAAAGCTTCAATCTTCAAGTGTCCATTCTTTTTGTACAGTAATCCTCTTCCAGGGGCAACCTTTATATAATGCAAGATTTTCACAACAGCTTCCCAATGACACTTCTTGGGTTTCTGCATAAATTGACTCACTACTCCGACAACAAATGCAATATCAGGTCTTGTGACTGTCAAATAAATGAGCTTTCCACACAACCGTCTATACTTTGAAACATCATCAAGGTCTAGATTATCTTCCACGTCCAAATCCTGCTGAGTAACTGTAGGAGTATCAACGGGCTTACAGTCAAGTAACCCCATCTCTTTAAGGAGATCAAGAGCATACTTTCTCTGTGAAAGAGACACACCATCTTTTTCAAATGTTATCTCAATACCTAGGAAGTAGCTAGGCCTCCCTAGATTCTTTGTTACGAAATGCTTCTCTAAATATGTCCGAATTTCTTCAACTCCATGTGTATCACTACCTGCGAGGAGCATATCATCAACATATACAACTAGGATGACAATACCAGTAGAGGAATGTCGAATGAAAACAGAGTGATCAGCTTGGCTTCGTTTCAATCCAACACCGGAAGCAATGTGACTAAAGTTGTCAAATCAAGCCCGTGGACTCTGTTTAAGACCATAAATGGCCTTCTTCAATTTGCACACCAACTCCCCCTGAGCAACATACCTTGGAGGTTGCTCTATATAGACCTCTTCCTAAAGATCACCATACAAGAAGGCATTTTTGACATCCATTTGGATCATCCGCCAACCCTGATTTACAGCAAGAGATAAAAGAACCCGAACAGTATTCAACCGAGCTACAGGTGAAAAGGTTTCAAAGTAGTCAACTCCATATATTTGAGTGAACCCTTTCGCCACAAGGCGTGCCTTGTACTTGTCAATAGTGCCATATGGAGAGTACTTGATAGTGAAGTCCCAACGGCAGAAAACGGGAGTAACATCAGTCGGTCGACGTACAAGAGTCCAAGTTCCTTGTGAAATCAAGGCCTGCATTTCATCATCCATAGCAGCTTTCCATTTCGGTTGAGAAATAGCCTCAGATACAGATCTGGGAATAGGCACAGCAGAAATAGACAAAGCAAACTGACGGAAAGAAGGATGCAATGAGTGATAAGAAACAAAGTTACCAATAGGATATTGGTAAATACTTTTAACTGAGCGTACTCCTTTCCAAAGAGCAATAAGGAGATGTAGATCTGATGCTGGTAAGGAAAAGGACTCATCAGGTGAAAGAGCCTCCGACAGGGAAGAAGATAGTGGTGCACTCTGTGGTGGACCTTTCTCTCGCCGCTGATAAACCTGTCCATACCGTTGGTCATTATCTAGGGGCGCAACAACCTCATTATCAGTGACAATGGCAGAGTCAGAAGGAAGCACATCAGGTAAAATAGAAATTGAAACAGCAAGAGTCAAGGAATGAGTCTGCACATGAACGGATGGGTGGAAGAAAGGGACAGACTCATAAAAAGTGACGTCGGCTGTAACAAAAGACTTCTTGGTCCGGAGTTCAAAACAACGATACTCTTTTTTAGTACAAGAGTATCCAACAAAGATACATGCAACCGACCGTGGAGACAGTTTATCACGACCCGGACCGAGTAAGTGAACAAAACATTTACAGCCAAACACCCGCGGAACCAGAGGATACGGGTGCTGATCAGGATGAAGACGCAAGAACGGTGATTTTCTATCCAACACAATGCTTGGAACACGGTTAATGAGATAACACGACGTGAGAACCGCATCTCCCCAGTAATGTTTGGGAACATTCGTGTGGAACATCAAGGTCCGAGCAACATCCAGAAGATGGCGGTTCTTTCTTTCAGCAATCCCATTTTGTTGAGAGGTATACGAGCATGATGTTTGATGGATAATCCCATGAGATGCACAGAAGGATACAAAAGATGTCTGAGTATATTACAAGGCATTATCGGTACGCACAACTTTAATAGAAGTAGCATATTGAGTCTTTATTTTAGCATAGAAGCATTGAAAGGTTGGAAGTACATCAGACCTTGACATGAGTAGAAAAATCTACGTCATACGAGAAAAATCATCTATAAATATAACAAAATAACGAAATCCGAGTCTGGAGATAACAGGAGACGGTCCCTAGACATCAGAGTGAACAAGATGAATGGGAGCAGAGCTCCTTTTATTCTGACTAGAAGGAAAAGAGACCCTGTGATGCTTCCCTAACTCACAAGCATCACAGTAAAATTTATTGACTATATACGGAATGGAAATGACATCACAAAGCTTCTGAATGGAAGGATGACCCAACTGACAATGCCACTGATAAGCGGTGTCTAATGCAAATAATGCCTGAGACTTCTAGAGAGGTTGATCCACATTAAGATAATAGAGACCACCAGATTCATGCCCGCCACTAATCTGCTTCTTCATCTGGAGGTCCTGAAAGATACAATGAAATGGATAGAAGGTTACTGAATAACCCATAGAATGAGTTAGCTGGCTAATAGATAAGAGATTAACTGGAAATTTAGGAACATAAAGCACATCATTCAAGGTAAGAGTAGAAGACTGAACAATGCCTTTTCCCGCAACAAATGAGTGGGAGCCCTTAGCTACAGATACATGGGCATGAGAAGTAGAATGGTCAAGGATCCCTAGACAAAGATCTCTATGTGTTGACCATCTTCAAAGAAGAGATGCCATGAACAACTTCATCGAACCAGACAATGAACTGTCAAGTGTCGCATTTGTGGTGGAGATGACGGTGTAGGAGGTGCTGCGGGAATGATGAGGTAGCAGAGGGGACGGTGCAGCTGTGGCGAGGTGCGTTTGGTGCGGTGCGTGGGGGTCAGATGGGGGCTTGGGTGGTGCGTGGGGGGGCTTGGGTGGGGCGGGTTGCGTGGGGCTGGTCGGGGCGTGGGGCTCAGATGGGGGCCTGGGTGGTGCGTGGGGGGGGCCTGGGTGGGGCGGGTTGCATGGGGGTGGTCGGGGCGTGGGGCTGGTCAGGGCGTGGGCCTAGGTGGTGCGTGGGGGGCCTGGGTGGGTGGGGCTCAGATGGCGGCTTGGGGGGGGGGGGGCCTGGGTGGGCGGTGAGGTGGGGCTGCGACTACTGCTTCGTGGTAGGGCGGTAGGGGCCTAGAGCCTATTGCTCTGATACCATGTTGATTAGAGGAAAGATCCAATTGATTAACCTAATAGATGGGAGAACAATACATTATATACCTGGACACAATGTTTTGTGTGTCTGGGCGGTGAGGTGGGGCTGGTCGGGGCGTGGGGCTGCGGCTATTGCTTCGTGGTAGGGCTTGGGGCGAGCAGGGCAGCGGCGGCGAGATGTGGGCAGCAGAGGGTGGCGGCGGTGTGGGCGAGCAGGGCGTGGGCGTGCAGGGCAGCGGCGGCGAGGTGTGGCGGCAAAGGGCGGCGGCGGCGGCGAGGTGTGGCGGCAGCGGTAGGGGCCGCCAAAGCTAATATCTAGACGCACAAAACATTGTGTCCTAGGAACACTATAAGCTAAAACTAATATCCTTAACTCTAACACTTGTCCTCTTGTCATATTCGTCCCGTCATAATAAAAATGGTCAACTTTTTTTTGAGAAAATTACAAGTTTACCATTCTATCTTTGATCTTATGAGTACAAGTATAATACTTAAAACTCAGAGTCTTAAAGAGTAAGTATTAAAGACTTAAAAGCTAAACAACAAAACATTTATATAATACTTTTGACTTTTTAATTCTTTAAGTCGACCTTTAGATGTTTTGAAAACTAAACACCCTAAAATTTTAATGTGTTAAAATCTTAACAGAGGGGATCGCTTTGAGTCATTCTCATTCGAGGTGGGACTTAATTCTGGTCACCTCATCTTGCCTCCATCGCCTACCTGCCCGCTTCCAAGATCTCCAAGAAGCCGTTGCCATTGCTTACCCATCGACACCATCGCCCACCCACCCTCCTCGTCTTAGCAAGTTCCAACTCTACTTGATGATACATTTCTATTTCTTGCTTGTGGAGGCATTTTCGGAGTTTCTCTCCTTTTGTAGTCAACTGCTCCAACTTTTTAAACATTGTCCTCCTCTTTTATAAATAGTGGTCCTTGGCTAAGTATCTGTTAGATACTTCTCTTGTGCTTGCTGTAACGTTCTTTAACTTAGTCTTGTTGTCCCATGAGCTTTCTTTCTAATGTTCAAATTCTAGTAGAGTTTTCCACGATTGAGATTATAGCATAG
Organism: Zantedeschia hybrid cultivar; assembly: GCA_030544215.1. Taxonomy (NCBI): domain Eukaryota; kingdom Viridiplantae; phylum Streptophyta; class Magnoliopsida; order Alismatales; family Araceae; genus Zantedeschia; species Zantedeschia hybrid cultivar. Next base: position 55,376,255 of record JARZZO010000004.1, read on the forward strand.
CTCTCTCTTTTCGAGATCTGATCTTTCATAGTATCTTTGAAGGGTTCCAATAATCTGGTGCTTGATGCATGTATCTTTTTCATTCTAATTCATACACATGTTAGTGCTTAATAGAGTTTTAAAGTGGAAAGCAATCACTCTTTCAGCAGCAGCTCAGACAGTGCTAATTAAAGTCTACCCTAAGTGCCATCCTGCTCATATTATGTCCACCTTATTGCTCCCATAGACAACACTGAGACAACTGAATGCAATTCAGAGGGATTTCCGGTGGGGTAATAGAAACGAAAATAAATTGAAGTTGATTAGTTGGAACAAAGTGGTGAAATCACAAGCATGCAGATGGTCTAAGAATTAGGAACTTTGAGCTTTAGAACAGAGCAGCTGTTATGAAACTAGTCAGGAGATTCTTACAGGACGCTCACAGCCCTTGGGTCCGTCTGCTTCAAGATACATATTTGGGAAGCAAATCTTGTTGGACTGCCAACCTGAAGCTTGTTAGTTCCCCCACTTGCGCAGGGATGATGGCTGTGCGAGATGACCTGCGCTATAGATGCTATTGGAGTGTTCATAAAGGACCAAGTATTAGCATCTGGGATCATAATTGGATGCTTGATCAGCCACAAGCTGTAAAGTTCAAATCCTTCGACATATAGACCAAATTCCACAACAGGTATTAGAGCTTATTAGCAGTGGGCAGTGGGACCATAATAAACTATCAATACTCTTTGATTACCAAACCCAATGCAGAATCAACAGGATCCATCTTGCGCAGAGTGATATGATAGGGAAGATATCCTCAGTTGGATTGCTACAGTCAAAAGACAGTTCACTATTAAATCTATGTATATATGCCTTACGGAGGAACTTTCCCCAGCCAATGGCAAATCGGCCGAAGTTCTTAAATGGGTGGATCCCACCTACATAGCTTGCCACCAGAACTGTGAATCTATGGAGCACATTTTATTTCACCGCCACATTGCTCGAGCTGGTTGGTCTCCCCTTTCAGCGATAGATCTGATTCAGTTCAGATCTCTTTGTAAGATAGGCTACAGTTCTGATTTGATCATATCCACAGTAACTCGATTGAAGAGCTCCATCGGTTGGCTTCAGGAGCGGATCCAGCTTGAATCTAGTGGGGTCCTATGATCCCACTGGATTATGGGATTATCTTGTAGGAAATACAGGTCAGGACCCAGTGACTCCACTAGATCGGCCCAGTGACCCCACAGAAACTTGGATCCTAAATTTTGCTCCTAATATCAAGCCCAGCTTGGCCCAACTTTATTATAGAATCCAGCCCAGGCCCAGTATTATCCCGATTCTTTTTACCACTTTGATTGGAGAATAGGAGAATAATAAAGACGAATAAGGAGAGAATAAGTTTAATTTTGTTTTGACAAGCGGAATGACTTGCTGTGCAGAATAACGTATCGGGACAATAAGGAGAATAAACCATTCCACCCTAGACTCAAGAATTGCTTATTCTTCTTATTCCGTCAATAGACCCCACAAAACTATCAAACTGAAACACCTCTTATTCTAATATATGCGATTTGTCAGTGGGTCCCATAAAATAACTTATTCTGCAAATAAAGTGGAACTTAGGGCCCGTTTGTTTCGAAAATAAGCATCGAATAGGACGTGCTATTCCGCTTATTTGGTTTGGAAGTTCGAATGCGTTATTCTTTGTCGTTCTGAGTGCGAATGCATTATTCTTTCAATAAGTGAAATAAATCATTTCACCTAAAAGATATGAACTATTTATTCCACTGAACTACTTATTACATCCAAAGTAAATTTTTCTTATTCTAGTAATAAGAGATCCAAGAACAAAAAATCTAGGATATCACATCCACAAAATAAACCAGTCCTCAGTGAATAGCCTTCTAAAGAACCTCGATCGAAGAGCTCTGATTTGATCATATCCACAGTAACTCGATTGAAGAGCTCCATCGGTTGGCTTCAGGAGCGGATCCTGCTTGAATCTAGTGGGGTCCTATGATCCCACTGGATTATGGGATTATCTTGTAGGAAATACAGGTCAAGACCCAGTGACTCCACTAGATCGGCCCAGTGACCCCACAGAAACTTGGATCCTAAATTTTGCTCCTAATATCAAGCCCAGCTTGGCCCAGCTTTATTATAGAATCCAGCCCAGGCCCAGTATTATCCAGATTCTTTTAGTACCACTTTGATTGGAGAATAGGAGAATAATAAAGACGAATAAGGAGAGAATAAGCTTAATTTTGCTTTGACAAGCGGAATGACTTACTGTGCAGAATAACGTATCGGGACAATAAGGAGAATAAACCATTCCACCCTAGACTCAAGAATTGCTTATTCTTCTTATTCCGTCAATGGGCCTCACAAAACTATCAAACTGAAACACCTCTTATTCTAATATATGCGATTTGTCAGTGGGTCCCATAAAATAACTTATTCTGCAAATAAAGTGGAACTTAGGGCCCGTTTGTTTCGAAAATAAGCATCGAATAGGACGTGCTATTCCGCTTATTTGGTTTGGAAGTTCGAATGCGTTATTCTTTGTCGTTATGAGTGTGAATGCATTATTCTTTCAATAAGTGAAATAAATCATTTCACCTAAAAGATATGAACTATTTATTCCACTGAACTACTTATTACATCCAAAGTATATTTTTCTTATTCTAGTAATAAGAGATCCAAGAACAAAAAATCTAGGATATCACATCCACAAAATAAACCAGTCCTCAGTGAATAGCCTTCTAAAGAACCTCGATCGAAGAGCTCTGATTTGATCATATTCACAATAACTCGATCGAAGAGCTCCATCAGTTGGCTTCAGGAGCGGATCCAGCTTGAATCTAGTGGGGTCCTATGATCCCACTGGATTATGGTATTATCTTGTAGGAAATACAGGTCAGGACCCAGTGATTCCACTAGATCGGCCCAGTGACCCCACAGAAACTTGGATCCTAAATTTTGCTCCTAATATCAAGCCCAGCTTGGCCCAGCTTTATTATAGAATCCAGCCCAGGCCCAGTATTATCCAGATTCTTTGTACCACTTTGATTGGAGAATAGGAGAATAATAAAGACGAATAAGGAGAGAATAAGCTTAATTTTGCTTTGACAAGCGGAATGACTTACTATGCAGAATAACGTATCGAGAGAATAAGGAGAATAAATCATTCCACCCTAGACTCAAGAATTGCTTATTCTTCTTATTCCATTAATGGGCCCCACAAAACTATCAAACCAAAACACCTCTTATTCTAGTATATGCGATCTGTCAGTGAGTCCCATATAATAACTTATTCTGCAAATAAAGTGGAACTTAGGGCCCGTTTGTTTCGAAAATAAGCATCGAATAGGACGTGCTATTCCGCTTATTTGGTTAGGAAGTTCGAATGCGTTATTCTTTGTTGTTCTGAGTGCGAATGCATTATTCTTTCAATAAGTGAAATAAATCATTTCACCTAAAAGATATGAATTACTTATTACATCTAAAGTAAATTCTTCTTATTCTAGTAATAAGAGATCCAAGAACAAAAAATCTAAGATATCACATCCACAAAACAAACCAGTCCTCAGTGAATAGCCTTCTAAAGAACCTCATATGTGCAGAAAATTCCTAGTAAAATATGCACATGCAAAAAACCACCTATATAATCATTGTATTTGTAGCACACCCCATATCTCCTACCGTCAAAGCTACCATCACTCATATCACTTAAACATTAGAGCTTATTTTAGAATAAGGAGAAAGTTTAAGAAACCGACTTCTACATTTCCATCCAAATTGTTAATCTTATCTACCCTATGAAAGCTATATACAAGTAGAAAAATATTAAGTTTGACTATCCATTTTTTATAGCCTGATCCATTTCTTATAGATTAAAACATAGCGCATTTCACATTATCGAGACTATCCATTTTTTATAGTCTGATGCATTGAGATATTCAGATGGACATGATTTTTTTATTTATAGATAGGTTATTAAGAGTGGAGAAGGTTTAACGACTTGGATCAAACTTCAAAAATCATTTATGTTATTTTGAGAGTAAGTGGCACGGTGCTTAATTTGCCACTGGTGGCAATGGATCTCTCCTCTCTCTCTTTCTTATATATATATATATATAGAGAGAGAGAGAGAGTAATAATGTGGTACGGTAAAGATAATTCGTGCGGTTTAACAATGCTTTGAAGATGAGAGAAAAAAATGTATTGCGGCGCCTTTGACGTCCCTAATTCAAAGAGGGGGGGGGGGGGGGGGGGGGGGGGGGGGTAAAGGAAGGAAAAAAAGAAAAAAAAGATGAACCGTCTGATTGTGTGATCAAACAATCTATCTTTTTGGTGCAGTGAAGCCACACTAACTACCTTCATCGTATTCTAGCATTTCTCTCTCTCTCTCCTATATATATATATATAACGGATCAAATGAGTCCCCCTTAAAAACCTTTTTACTCTATATTTAAAGATTATAAAATTTATCAATAATTTTAAATATTTAAATAAGTTCTTTAAGATTGTTTTCATCTCTAGGATTTTAACTTTCACCGTCCTATCTTAACGATCAAATCTTAACCTTCCAATCAAATAGATATGAAAAATCAGCATCCTAAAATGATGAAAAAATAGTCAAAAAATAAAAAAATTGTCAGATTAGCTCTTAGGGTTGATCCCATCTTAGAGTTTTAATTTTGATTCCCTAAATAATTACATATTAAATTAGACGACTACGATTAAATTTTTTGATCTAAAGGTGAAAATTAAATCTCATCGTGTCAAAACCAACATAGAAGGAGATATTTGAATATTTTAAAATTTTTGGTGATTTTTATTTATTTTTTTAAGATAAAAAAATGTGAGTTTCGGGGGCTCATCTAAATTATATTAGCCTCGGAGCTCAATTATAACCAGTCTATATATATATTGAAAGTAAGATTTCTTCGCTATAGAAGTGACAGGAAATTAAGTTCATGTTTACACATAGTCTTGTCATATAATTTAACTTTTATGTATTCGTTTCTGATAAATATCCAATAATTTTAAAACATAATGATACAAGAGGATAAGAATATGGCACATGTTGCTTAAAAGATAAAGATAGAGCCACTGTTTGACCCGATATGAATCCGTTTGTATCCCTGGACACCTTCACTGTTTTTTGTTCTTTTTTTTCTACGAAGTAATAGTGAAGAACTCTTGAGCCTTCCGATGTGTGATGATTCCCTATCGTTGCCTGACAGGCAAACCGGGTAGGCTCGGTGTGCCTCCTGGTCCCGCCCAGAGGCTTCCACTTGGGCGCTCCATACCCTTAGTGGGCCGCATGCCAGATCCCTGATGGGCCAAGCCCAAGTGAGCGAAGTCCCATCATCAGATATTAGGTTTTACCACTATTTACGTGGCTTTTTACCGATGTTTGAGTTCTAAGCAAAATCTTCAAATTAATTTTTTATATTAGAATAAAACTAGAATTGTGGTAATTTTTTGACTTAGTTACTATATTACAAGATAATTACTCTAACCTAATAGCTTTTATTTCAATAGAAAACACCTTCTAATTAAAATTTTTAGTGAACAGGCCTTTTGACAACTTCTAATTAAAACTTTTACTGAACAGGCCTTTTGACAACTTCTAATTAAAGCTTTTACTGAACATGCCTTTTAACAATGTCAAGTACCTATCAACTTGTCTGTGCGGTGTAGCCCAATGGGGTTCCCTTGGGACACCCTCCTCTTTTGGGGGAGGAGGTCGGGTGTTTGTCCCTTGCGGGGCGAGTGGACGTTGTGGGCGGGAGGGTTTTTCGGCGGGTTTGTGGTGACCTTCGGGATAGATTCTCCGTGAGTTAAGTGTTGGGCTTCGTCTCTAGTCGTTTGAGTTATTGTCCTAAAAAAAAAAAAGTACCTATCAACCCTCTCCCCAAGTCCCAAGCATGCCTTGGGCAATGAGCCGCTTTGAGCTGTGTTCTTTCTTCCATTATTCGATCATGAACGTGATGGCCATGCTGTTGTTAGTACTTCCATTTCACCAGATAGAGTTTTTAAATGCTACCAAGAATGGTCCTTCCCCTTTTTATCCATATTTCTGGTCGACCATATATTTTATAACGTTTGGTGTGGTCCCTAGCACATCTTAACGCTTTTTTCCTCAGTATCTATGAGCAGGTTTAATAACGCTTTGGGTGTCGATCTAAGGAAGCTAATGGCGCTAGCACACATAATTTTCTTTGGTCCTCCGATTTGGGAGTGCAAACAATTTGTATACTTAACAAGTAGCTCGATTTTAATTCAATTGTTACTTGATATTAGTTTGTGCGCATTTGAATAAATCTTTAAGTTCATTTTTATATGCAAATCGAGTTCTAACACTTATCCATTGAACTTGTAAACTCATGAACAAACTTGATTATTATTTTTATTTTTTGATTATAAATATGATATTTTAAAGTTAAATTAACATATATTATGATTTGTTAGACATCTTTTAAAACCCCTCCAATTTTCTTACCCCCTCAGTTAAAGAAAACAGATTAAGCAAATTATCGGGAAGTGAATTAATGATGGGAACCTATCCCTTGCAACCACGTTAGCCAGCCGGATAAGAAAAACGTAGAATATTTCCCGTTAGCATAACATTTTCGCATTTTTCATGCACCATGGTGGGAGAGGAGAGGATTGCGGAGAAGAAAGAGGAGAGTGTTACCAAAAAAGAAGAATCTTTGTTTCCGTGGACGGAAAAAGGATGAAAATTTTCTCTCACTTCTTCGCTTAATAATACTTAAAGATAATAATTTTTTCATGCATAAATGTCATGCGTAGGTTTGCATAAATATCGTGTAGGTTTCATGTTCCCCGTCTCTCTCTTCATCTCAAGTCGCTTTTATAAGAATGGAAGCTTCTAGATCTGTGTAAAAACTTTTCTACGTTGTACCGACAATAACATTATATTATGTTCTTAATCATAATTAGAATACCAGGTATACTTCTTTATTAGGTGCACTGTACTTCACAGTTAGCAAAGGGGGATACAGCCCGTGACAGGAAAGGAAAAAATTCACAGTATGTCCTTTTGCTTACTCGAACGGTCAATAATTTATTTTACATAATCATCTTTAATATAAACATTGTTGGAACCCTCAACTATTCTATTTCTAACTCTAGAGTTTAGAGGATTTGCTTCCTTGCTTCGAGCCAACTAGAGAAGACCCAAGTGAACAGTATTTCTTTTTATTCTTTCATATACTTTATTTTATTATTTTTTATTTTTATTAAAGAAATGATGTGAACATTTAATTACGTTGCTTGCCTTTATTTCATTTTTAATGATTTATGTTAAAGGATGTTTAAACATATGTTAACTTTAGTTTGTGTATGCCACATGTCTTATGCAACAGTAATATCCACGTTAGGAAACCACATCCCCCTCTTTAAGCATTTTTTTTAATATCTTTTTTATATATACTCCTTAAAAATATCATATTTTTATCTATACCCCTAACTCTCATATATTGTCATCAATACTCTTAAAACTTTAAAAAGATTATATTTATGCCCCTTCATCTAAAGATTTTACATATATACTCTTAAATTCACTAATATTTTACATATATGCCACTGAATTCACTAAAATTTTGCATATATACCCCCAATACCCCCAACATTATCATGATTTATGCAATCTTTTTGGCATGTTTCGTTGAAATTCACCTAAGTTTGACGAAGGTGTATAAATGCAAAATTTTAAAAATTTCTAAGATATTGATGACAATATGTGAGAGTTGGTGGTATAGATGAAAATATGATGTTTTTAAAGCTATATATGCAAAAATCTTTTTTTTATAAATCAAATTGTTTACCTAAAATGTTATGTAAATGAATCTTTACGTGTTTTCTTTGTCTCAGTATTGTTTGTAAGTCAAATCATTTTCTTAAAATTTAATGTGAACGAAAATATTTTCATTTGGGTTGTGATTTTTACTTCATTTGCGTATTCGTCCTTAAATTAATTGGTGGAGAGACATGTGAGACAGTTTTCACAGCAGTCATGCTCTTAATTTGAACTCCATACTTATATGTGAATTTTGTTATGTGATTTACACTAATCAATGTATCTTGGACATCTAATTATCTCTTCATTAAAAAACTCTTCATATCTCTTAGACCTATAATTATTGCCGGCAGACAACTATTATTATTTTAAAAGGTTTGACAGCATTCTCCCATCTAATTATGATGACATTTCAATAGGCCCATGTCCGATGCCACCCTTGATATGTGTTTTAGACAAACATAAACGCATAACGTTATATCAACTAGGCTAGGAAATCTTGCTTATTTTCCGCTTATCATAAAATTCCACCGGGCCTCAGTAACTTTGGCACCAAATTTGGTATATTTTAGGCGTACATACAACTTTAATACACTTATCTTTTAGAATCCCGGTTAAGTTCCCACAACTCTTGTACTTGCTCACGTAGTGCAGTGGTACGCCCTCTCAGGTGGGGAGGTCGCAGGGTCGAACCCGCTCACGTTCTGTGCAGGCAGGGGTCTCCCCGTAAAATTATTGCTCTTTTGAGTGGAAAAAATCGCCTGTTTAAGTGGATATTTCATGTGTATTGGCGGATTCGAAATCAGCTCTTCGAACTGGATATTTGGCCTTGTAACCGCTGAGCCACTTTGGCCAAAAAAAAAAGTTCCCACAACTCTCATGTAAGCCTCTCATTCCCATCCAGACAAAAAATGAAATTGATTTGTGGAGTTTATTCACTCATGTTAAAATATTTATGATAAAAAAATAAATTAAAAACTTTAGTTTTAGTTAATTCTTTTATTTTTCTAACATAACACAGTAAAAGTAGTAGTAGTTATAGTAAAATCTCAAAAGTTTAACAAACTTATGTAATTAACTCAAAGCCCAACTTATCCCCTCTCTCTTTCTCTCTGTCTACCACAAACTTATTCTTATCACCAAGCTTAAAGCATTCAAAGAGAAAATAAAAGAAGGTTAGTAAATCTAAGATTAATTATTATAATATTATCCTCATCTATTATTTGAGTAATACTTGTTGCACCGCAGCGGTGCAGCGCCTGCTGCACTGCGAGCGGGCAATCGTTCAATTTGGGTTGATCAGACGGTTGCAGCAACATGAATTTTTTTCATTTTTTTAAAAATTTTTTAGGTCTCTCCCACTATATTCGACACGTCTGTACAATCCAATCGCCGATCAGACGACAAAAAAAAAACTAAAAAATGAAAAATTGCAGTGACCATTGGCCCCAATTTTTTATTTTATCAGATTTTTTTGGATTATCCAATTGATGACGTGTTAAGCATGATGGAGCCGACCTTAAAAAATGAAAAATAAAAAAATTTGAGGAAACATCCTTACGATTAACGAACATCTAAAATAAAGGGCATGCCACGGAATATTTCATTTGCTCAGTTACTTGGCTACCCACTACTTCAATTCTAGAAAACTCGGCACTCTCCGGTGGCTTTGCAATGGTCATCTTTCCCTTGCATGTTCTTTATTTTAAATGTCCGTTGAGGCTGCTGGCCCTCGTACAACTACGGCAGAATGGGTGAGTAGTGGGGAGCCAGACAACTAGGTAAATAGAATATTCTCTCTCATATTTTTATTTCAAACGTTCGCTGATCATGGGGGTGTTTTTATAAATATTCAAAAGTTATAGGGTTTTTGGAAAAATAGTTTGATTAAGAAGACTTTTTTATAATAACAAAAATTTATAGGGGTTACAAAGTAAAAAAAAATCCCTTTCTTTCATTCTTTTATCCATCACTGAGACATTAACTGAAGAAATATTGTACTCATACTTGCATAAGGGAATCGGATGTATACATTGCAAATGAAACCTACGAAGATAAGTTATCACAATCAAATACTGGTATGATTTTAATGATAAATAAAAAGGAGAACAATGAAAATGTTTGTATTTTTTTGTCAAACGACTATGATTGTTCGTAACCATATAAAAGCAATTGTCTAATTTCCAGTGATAATTCTTTTAACAATATAAAACCTGAAAGGAGACGTGTTAATTGTACAAATTGGAAATGGAACTTTTCAATAAGATATTAATAGGATAGCCTCTGGAACTAATATTTTGATAGGATAAACCTCCTTCCCATTACATTTTTTAGAATAATTTAGAAAATATAATATTTGTATATTATTCTTAAATAGATGATAATTCTACATAACCTTAAGTCCTTGGAAATGCTTTGTGTAAAATTAAGCTATTGTCCATAATGTAGACTGGATCTATCACGACCGGATTCCGAGGCTGGAACCCGGAAAAATAGATCCGAAGCCGGTTCGGATCGGTGTTATTGAGGCCCGACGGGGATCCGGAAGGCCGAGGAGGCGGAGGCGAAGACGAGGGTCCGAAGGCCGAAGGGCGCTTCGGTCGGTGCAGGCTCGTCTCCGGGAAGTCGGGGCCGAGGCTCCTTCGGCGGGCGAAGGGGCGGCGTGGATGAAGCTCTTTCTGGCTGTATTGCCAACAGGCAATGGAACCGAAGCCGACGGTCCGAGGCCGGAAGGGTCTCGGACTCGGCTTGCTCTTGGATAGTGAGCCCAAAAGCCCTTTTTGTCGGACGAGGGGACAGCGCGGGGCCGAGTCTCCCGTTGCAGGGCAGCCGTCGCACGGCGTCGAGACCAGGGAGAGGAATCCGAGGTCGGCGGCCGAGACCGACTCGGGAAGGTCGGCGATGATTCGAACCGAGCTCCTGCAGGAGGGAAAGAAGAAGAAACCGGTCAGCAGGAGTCCCGGACTCTGGCCCTTAGGAACCCCCTCCGACGGTCAAGTTAGCTTCTGAAGATGATTCGATTCAGAAGACAAGAAGTAGCTTTAATGCTATTTGGACCGTAGTCCTTAAGGGTCTCGGAGGCAAAGAGTTGCATACCTTTGGCAATAAATAGCGGTGTATTTATAGCAGAGGATAGAGGTTGGTTAACGGTGGTAGCCGATATAGGACTATGTTTGGGCTTACTGGTAAACCGCCATAGTGCCGGATCCTCCACCAGAGTGGGCCGGACTCGGCTATCGGGCCGAAGGGGGTTGGGCCGCTGAGGGGCCGAAGCCTGCTGGGCCTTGGGCTGCCGTGCTGTTCCTGGGCCTTAGGCTGATGGGCCGCTGACGGGCCGAAGCCGGTTGGGCCGGGAGCGCCGGTGCCGCTTGGGGGGCCGAGGGCTGCTGGGCCGCCGATGGGCCGGAGGCTCCCGGAGGGCCTGATACTGCTGCTGTTGGGCTGAACGGGGTTTGGGCCTGCTCTAATGGGCCGAATCGGATTCTACCTCATCACATAGCCTCCCACTCTTGTCTTCCTCAGCTCTGAGATGGCGAGAGTAAAGCCCGAAGCTGCCAAAAGAACATCATAACAGGTGTCTTACCCGAAGCTCTGTTCTCTTTTTACTGGGAAGAGGGGGCCCTCGGTCGGCCGAGGGCTACGCGGTTGCTTCGTCCCCGCCCGGAGTGGCGACGAAGGCTCGGAGCCAAGAGGCCGAAGCGCAGAGCCCTCTGACTCGTGTCAGGCTCCATTAAATGGACGGGATGGCGCGTCGCCTCGCGAGGAAGCACGGGACACGCGTCGCGTATCCGGTCGCTTCGTCGAAAACATAAAAGGATCCTGACCGCTCTCTGGTCGCGGATCGCCTCGGCTCTCTGCCCGAGGCTTCACTCGGATTGCCGCCCTTTTCATCTTCAGCGCGCGGATCGGGACACGCGGCGCGTATCCGGGCGGCCAGCTGAAGGGTCGGAGCGCCCTCGGCCGTTGATTGCTTCGCTGCAAGTCCCGGAGCCGGTCCGTCATCATTGCCGATGGACAGCGCACGTGGCGTGCATCTGAGAGGGGCGAGGGGACGAGCGGGACGATCTCGGCCGTTGGCTTCGGCGGGAGGCGCTCCGAGTGGGCTCTATAAATACAAGCCCTCAGCAGGGCACTGTTCTTCTTCCTGCTGCTGCGCCTGCGTTTCCTCTGCAATCCTCCAAGCTCTTCTTCCTTCTCCAGCGGAAAGCTAGCTTCCTGAAGGCTTCGTCCGAGCTCGCCGGCCACCGTAGGAAGGTCTCTATTCCTCGGAGCGCATCGCTGGTGGAGCTGGGAGGTTTGAGGAGCCGCACTCGGCTCAGGAGAGACTTCCTCCCCCTTCCTGCGAGTAAGCCCTAGCTTTCCTCCTTCCCTTCGTGGCCTTATGGTCCGGGATTCTTCCAGTGAGATTACTCCTTCGGACGAGGAGTATACTCCTTCCCACTCTCTGCGATCTCTCCTGTCATATCCCCTCACCTCAGACTCCTCTGCCCCAGCGATGTCCGAAGAGTCCGAGGTCTCTGGGACTGAGGGGTCCGAGGCTTCCGGAGCCGAGGTTTCCGGGGCCGAGACCTCCGGGACCGAGTACGCCGAAGAGGTCCGGAACCCAGGCCAGGCTTCCACTTCGGGACGCCGTCGTCCTGATATAGCTTCGGAAGCATCCTGCACCCTTTCGGACGCAGAGGTTATGCGCCTGGTCTCTTACTTCCAGCTCCCTTCCTGGATGACGGTCATTCGGCCTGACTCCGCCACCCGGGCTAACACTTTCCGCCCGGATTCCTTCTCCATTTACGTTGATAGCTTCGAGGCGGGTTTCCGTCTTCCACTCCCCACCTTCGTCATCAACCTTCTCAGTTTCTACGGGCTGGCTCCGTCTCAGCTTTTTCCCAACTCCTGGCGCACCATGTACGGTTTCTTGAGCGTCTTCGCTCATGTGAAGATCCGCCCTTCCATCAATGTCTTCCGCTGCCTCTTCAAAATTCAAAGGCAGGGGAAGTCCGAGTGGTACTGCTTCGTCCCTCGGGTCGGGCGAAGCGTATTCTCCGGGAAGCGTTCGTCTATCTATGGCTGGAAGAGGAAGTTTGTCTTCGTCTCCCTGCCGGAGAAGGAGGAGAGCGTGTGGCCCTTCCCTACTGAATGGGCGCCGCTGGCTGCAGGCCTCTCGGATCCTCCTATCCTCACCCAGGTCCAGAGCATCCTCGTGGGTCGCATCCAGATGATGGCCCCGTACAATGTCTGGGGGCTTCTCAGCGCGTCGGAGTGTCTGGTGACCGCCGGGGTATGGCCGGATCCCCGGTCCGATCCGGTGCGGGCCTTCCCCTATCTTCCTCCCGGGGGGACTCCGCGGGGCCGCGGAGGAAGGGCCGCCGCTCCTCTGGCCAAAGCTCTTCCGGCTGAGGATGCTGATGAAGTTTCGGCCGAGGGTAAGTCGGCTCTGAGTTTGTATTTGTTCACTGTTCTGTTTCTGACAGGCTTTTCTTGCTTGCAGCAATGGCCGATCTCGACGCCCTCCTCGACCGGATATCCGACCTGCGCGGTCCGGGCCGGGTACTGGCCCCGCAGGCGGCAGGCAGGCCCGGCCGAGGCGCTGGGGCTCCGAGGACCGGAGGCGGGGGTCCCAAGGACTGCGGCCTCTTCCAAGGGCCGTGCTGCTGCCGCCGCTCTCGAGAGAGAGCAAAAAGTCTAAATTCGCCGCTCGAAGGGGCGGCCGAGCGTCGAAGCGCCCCCGGTCGGAAGGGGCCGTAGACGCGGAGGAGGCTCCGCTGATCAGGAGGAGTGCCGAGGCCAGAAGGGCCGCGAGGCTGGCGTCTCCTGAAACGCCGAGGGGCGATTCCCCTTCGGCTGTGGCGGCCGGGGTCGGCGACGAAGGCGTCGGGTCACAGGCGCCCCGGGCGCAGCGCAAGTGGTGGCGCCCCGAACCGGGGATTTATGAGGACGAGAGTATGGAAGACTCGCAGACGTGCCTCCGTCTGCTCCGCAGTCTTACTCTCCCTTCGGCCTTTGAAGGGCTGAAGCGCCATTCGGTCATCGACCTGGCGGCGATGAGCGCTCGGTTGTCTGTCCAAGTAATAAGCTTGTAGGTGCTTCAGTCGAGCTTTCCTTAGCTTTCTCTTGGTTTTTCTTTTTCCTGATCACTGTTTGCTTTTGGCTCGCAGGCTGCGGTGACAGGTAGCGTCCTGATGCACCATCAGGAGCAGCTCCGGCTCCAGCTCCTGGAGGCCGAGAGGGAGTCGGACGGCTCGGGCAAGGGCACTTCGGTGGTGCCCGACATCGAGCCTTTAGTCGGTGGGCTCGTAACCTCGAGCGCACAGGCGCGGGCGCAGCTGGAGGAGAGGACAGCTGAGGCCCGCACTTCCGCCGAGGCCAAGGTGAAGGCCGAGGGGGAGCTCACCGCGGCATAGTCCGAGATCCGGGCCCTCAAGGCCCAGATTCAGGAGGACTCCCGGCGGGCCTCGGAGAAGCGGCGACACGCCGAGGAGGTATCGGCGCTGAAGCAGGAGCTGGAGGAGGTGGCGGACATGGCCGTAGCTGAATACAAGGCCGGCCCGGACTTCACCGAGGAGATCATCCAAGCTCAACTGCTGGCTTCTTCCTCCGTCTTCGACCTCGGGTTGGCTGTCGCCCAGAGGGCCTGCCCGAGCGTCGATCTGACTGGGGTCGCCGTACCGAGGGGTGAGGAAGCCAAGGAGCTCCTGTCTTGGTGGCAGGGACTTATGGCCGAGAGGACCTCGACTCCTGCGCCGGATGATGAAGCTGCGCCCGCTGAGGGGGCCCCTGAGGAGGCTGTCCCTGAGGAGGCTGCCGACGAGGAGGCTGCCGCTGAGGAGGCTGCCGCTCCTGAAGCGGTGCAGATCGTCGACTCTCCCTCTCCCTCTCCCTCTCCGGGACAAGCCGCAGCCGAGGTGGAGGAGGCCGAAGCCGAAGAATGACGCGGGGATCCGCCCCGGTTTCCGCTTCTTCTTCTGTTGTAAGCCCTCGGCTTAGGGTATGGCCGGTTTACGCTTCTTCTTCTATCGTAAACCTCCGGCCAAGTATACGGCCGGCTTTTACTTCTTCTTCTGTTGTAAGCCCTCGGCCGAGGGTGTGGCCAGTTTTTGTACTTCCTTTTCTATAAACACAAGGAATGTTTTCGGCTTTACCTTGGTATTCGTGTATGATCGACCGAATATGGCCCTTCAGGAGCCTGAGATCCTGTCATCGTTCGCCATAGCTTGTAGGGCCGAGGCCCGATGTAGGTTTGGATAGAATGTCGCCATAGTATTCGGCCGGGGCCTTTACTATCGTGGTCCATATGATCCCGAAGGGACATCTTGCCGCTTCTTACGTATGTCGGATGGCCGAAGCCATTCATGCTTCTGCTTGCGCGAACTTAGATATGCCTTGCCGCTTCCCAAATCGGTATACGTGGCCGGAGCCACTCCCGGTACGGTTTACACAGACTTAGAAAGAATACCATGCCGCTCCCGATACGGTTTGCATGGCCGAAGCCACTCCCAGTACGGTTTACACGGACTTAGAAAGAATACCATGCCGCTCCCGATACGGTTTGCATGGCCGAAGCCACTCCCGGTACGGTATACACGGACTTAGAAAGAATACCATGCCGCTCCCGATACGGTTTGCATGGCCGAAGCCACTCCCGGTACGGTTTACACGGACTTAGAAAGAATACCATGCCGCTCCCGATACGGTTTGCATGGCCGAAGCCACTCCCGGTACGGTTTACACGGACTTAGAAAGAATACCATGCCGCTCCCTGTAGACACGCTAATTTTGACGTCATTTCAAGTAAATTTCATATCAAACAATAATGCCTCAGAATGGTCTGATAATTAATCATTGATTAATTTTTATTGATATTTTTGAGTGTCGGGTTTAACAGACATGTTTAAGTTAATCAATTAAATTGATTTTAGCTCAAATTTGAGTTAAAATATGAAGAATTCTAAAAGACGTCGAGCTACGTGGACGCCATTTAGAGTTTATTCCTATTTTAACGTTTAAATTTGAATTTTAATTAATTAATTAATTAACTAAAAGGCGTCTGGGCATGTCGACGCGATTTAAGTTTCCTAAGTGATTTTAACTTCCCCTCCGGATGTTTATCCTTATCTTAATTAGTCTAAAAGACGTCTACACAAGTGGACGCGTTTTACCTAATAAAGATAAAGATAAGTTTTCCCGGATATTTATCCTTATCTTAATTAATCTGAAAGGCGTCAGCCATGGTGGACGCGTTTTAGATAATTACAGATAAAGATGAATTAATCAGTAATTATCTGTCGGTTAAGATGGATAAATTCGGAATTTTTTTGCTATGTTAATCGCGAATGCAAGAAATGCCTATAAATACCCTGCATGTTGAAGAATAAAAAAAAAAAAGAAGAGAAGAGAATTGAATTGAGTTGAGCCATAGCGTCATAGCGAGTTGAAGATTGAAGCAACGTCGTAACGCCGGAGCGCTGCCATTCCCAGAAGTCGGCGTCCCTTTCAAGATCTTCATCCTTTCAAAGCTTCAACCGATTGGGCATAAGTTTTTCATTACTGCATTCATTTCATTAGTTTCATTTTTCATATTCACTTCATGCAAACACACACCACAGCATAATCTTTCAAAACCTACTTGATCTAAGGGGTTTCAAAGCCATTTAAAAAAAGTAAGTTTGCTGTTTTAAATATGCTTAAAATCATGATTAGTTCAGATACTGCTTCTACTTAAATTCTCATCATTGTTTCTTCGTTTTCTGTTTCTGTCTCTGCTGCACTCAACAACAACAAGAGATTCAAAAGGGGGAAATCAAGCTCAAAGCCAGAAAGACTTCTGGACGATCCTCAACCTCAAATTCCACAGCAAGAACAAAGAAGGAAAGAAAGGGCTCTCTTTCTTCAGCCGGCTGAGGAAGGGGAACCAAGGACTCGATCTTCCGCGTTTGAAAGGTAGGCGATCATATCTCTTTTGAAACTTTTAAGTTAAAAGTTTCTGGCGATCACTGCACTTTAGTTGCTGTTTTTAATAGGTTAGTTTACACTAAACAACATAGATATTTCATGTTAATCACACGGTCATTCTAAGCACCTATAGCTTTTTTGGCGATCACGGTGGGACTTGGTCTCGCCATCTTTTAGTTTCTTTTTGTTCTTGCTATCATCATATCGGGCACCCACGGTGCACCATTTGTGTCTCTGGACACGTCCTCACCAATTGGTGAGTGTTTAGTTTAATTAATTTCCCTCGTGCACCACGTGCACACCCCAGTGGCAAGATCTTGCCCTCCCCTTGATTAATTCAAAAAGCTGTTTTTGTGATAAAAATGATGTGTGATTGATTGTTTTTCTAGTTGTTTAGTTAGTAAATCATCCTGTTTAAAATTTGGAACTAAAAATTTTTGCATGAGTCGATTGTTTACTGCTTTTTATCTTGTTTAAGGAGGATTCAACCCAGAAAATCCTCCTGGAAAATTGTTTCTGCGAACTGAAAAGCGTCCAGGATCGCTGACGCGTTTCAAAACCGCGTCAACACGCCTAGACGCCTTTCAGGCTTCACAGTTTCTCTGCTGTCTGCATCTGCTTCTGCGAAAAATTAAGTTCTGTTTTGAATAGCCTCGACTACCATCGACGCGATTCAGACAGTTTCTTAATTTTTTCCAGTTTCCAGATTTCTGTGTTTTGAGTGCTAGCTACCCATTACTTACTAAGCATTAGAGGCCATCCAGACCACAGAACATACGCATTGCGGCTAATACCCTCCTCTTCTTAGGAACACATTACTCGACGTCAGCAACTCTCTCTGATTGGGTTGGTCCCTTGATCAGACTAGAGAAGTTGACGTTGAGACCTCCATAAGTCCCCAAAATCAAGGTATTCCTCCTTGATCATCGGGCTGGTTGTACCAATTGAAGTCCTGGTTAGATTCTGAAAGCGTTGTGAGAGAAAGCCTTAGAGAATAACGGTGGAAATTGAACTAAAACTAGGATCCTTTCCCTGAGCGAAATTGTGGTTTAATCCAATTCAAATAACTCAACAAGGAATCCTAAAATCACGTTAAGCATCCACTTGTTTGACTAATCTCTGTACAACTTGTTTGATTAAATCTTTGAAGAAAGGGAATCTAACATCATGTTGCTACGATCAGGTAGGGACTTGAGTGTGGCTCCAGACGCCATGGTTAATTACGAGGGAGATGCTAATGCCCCTCGGGATTCTGAATACAACTATGAGAGTGGGAGAGATGCTGATGCCTCCCGTAGTTCTATCCCCATTCCATATCGTCTAGATGGGAATGTTCGGACACCTCTTTTGCCTCCACGTGATCAATATCCTGATCCTCTTCCGCATGAATATGCGATCCCTAATCCTGATCTTGAGGGGGACATGAATCAGAATGATCCCTCATCCTCTGATCCTACGGATCTCATCAATGCTCTGGGAGTTCTTGCCTCCCGACTAGACCCTCAGCAGTTCGAGGCGATCCAATCTATTTTGAAGGGGAAGGCACCTATGCAGCCTGTCGAGCCGAACCCTGTGGCTCCCCCTGCTGTTCCTCAGCAACCTTCTTTTCCTCCTCCTTATATCCATCAGGCCGTGGAGGGCCTTCATATTACTTCTCGGCCAGCTGGGCCGCAGCTTTCATCATCTAGGCAACCGGCTAGACCGCAAACGCCTGCTTATCAAAATGCCCTCGGGCATGGCGGAAGCTCTGCCGGACCTCCCCTCTATTGTCCACCCTGTCCAACGTACTCTAGGCAGCAGGCCTACCAAGTACCTCCTCCTCCTCCTCCTCCTCCCCAGGCAGATCTGACCACACAAACGCTGCTTGCCAAAATGGAGCGTATGGATGAGCAATTTAATAACTTCCAGAAAATGATGGGGGTCAAAGCTGTGCCAGAGATCAGTCTACCGAGTCTGCCAGTATTCCATCTGCCACCCTCTGAAATGCCAGTGTACCGAAAGTACAACGGTACTGGTAACCCCTTCACACATCTGAAGGAGTTCATGTATGAATCATCTTTCTGGCAGAATGATAAGAGGTCGTTGGCCTTCTTGTTTAGGAGATCTCTAGAGGGACCAGCCCTCGAGTGGTTCTTTTCCCTGGAACCCTCAGAAGTAGAGGATTACGGTATCGTTTCACGCAAATTTATTCAACGATACCAGGACAGAGTTGCACCCTCCTTGTCTATCACGGACCTCATTGCAGAAAAGATGAAACCTGATGAGGAGTTTGTCAGTTTTGCTGACAGGTGGCGGGGTCTGGCTGAAAAGGTGAAGGATCACTTGTCCGAGTCTGAACAAGTGAAGATGTTAATTTCTAATGCCACCCCCCAGTTCAAGCTCGTCCTCTCCTTGAACAATTTGACTAACATGGCAGAGCTCTATGAAAGAGCACGGTACTGCCAGAATGCTTTCAAGGACGCTACATTCTCTAGCGTCTTTGATCTTCATAGACCTAGCAGGCCTCCGCCTCGGAAGCCTGCAGTGTCGAACTCTTCCAGCACAGGTCCGACTACCGAGGGCACACTCTCTCATGAGCAAGTGAGTACCATGAACAATAACTCGCCCCAGTTCGTGAGGAGTCATCAGCAGTATCAGAAGCCACAGCAGCAAGGGTACAGACAACAGCAGAACCCCCAGTACCAACAACAGTATCAGCGGCCCCAGCAGCCGAATCAGAATCAGAACCAGCAACAGCTACAGCAACAGCCGCAACGGCAACAGCAGTATCAGAACCAGCAACAGCCACAGTACCAGCCGCGCGCACCGCCGGCGTACCACAATGTCCCTCCTCCTGGTGACTACAACCAGCAGAGGAGACCTCCAGGCCCGAAGAGGGCAGAATACCCGGCTCTCCCAGAATCCTTGGCCGATATCTTCAGTGCTTTAATGGCAGCCAATGCCTTAGTTCTGCCAAGGGAAAAGGCCGTCTGGCCTCAAAATGCCGATACGTCTAGATATTGCTACTTCCATAGGCAACCTGGGCATACCATTGACACCTGCTTCCAATTCAGAGATTATATTCATGATCTCAACGAGCAGGGCGGCATAGACTGGGAGGAAATGAAAAAATACATAACAGCCCTGAAGGCGAGGAGACCGCAACAGCAGCAGCAGCAGCAGCAGCAGCAAGTGAGACCACCGGCACAAGCAGCAGCACCACCCAACATGGGCATAGTGCAGAATCCACTTCCGGAGCACCAGAACCAGAACCAGGTTGCTCCCATTCTAACGAACAGCCAGTCTGAGGCTGGTCGTGGGCAACAATGGAGGATAGAGGACTCTTCCTCTCTCTATTCAACGGGTCACGTTCAAAGTACCGCAGAGCGACTACCACGCCGCACCATCCACATACCCAGACCACAACCCGTCACCATCACCCCTCTACCCACACCCACATATCACTCGCCCTCACCCAATAACCCACTACCACTACCCACCTTCCTTAGACCCATTACGCCCCGCACTCCTGCGCCTCCATCATATACCCCCCCGCAAACCAATAACGCGCCCCTTTTACCATCTAGGCCACTATTACGCATACAATTTCCTACTTCACCCGCTACCACCTACCCAGATATGCCCCAACCACCCAAACCGTTACTACGCGTACCATTCCCCACTTCGCCAACCACTTACCCATCTACCATTCAACCCTCTAGGCCTTTAATCCGCACCGCGCCATCACCACCTAACCCAACGCCACCACCTACGCATCAACCCTCCGCATCGCTTACGCCACCCGACTCTGCGGTACTCAAGGTGTCACCCGGATCCTCCACGGTCGAGGAACATGCGCTCCGGAGTGGAAGGATTTTCAACAAGGTCTTTCCTCAGTCCACAGTCAGAGACGGCCCATCACAGCCGACTGAGGAAGCCCATAATGAAGAGAGTGCACCAGGCACTCAATACGACTTGTTGAAACATCTGGACAAAACACCGGCACGGATCACTGTACTTGAATTGATTAAAAGATCCAAGATTCACCAAGAAGCCTTAATGGAATACCTACATAAGGTGATGGTTAACGAAGACGTGTCGGTAGAGAAAATTGCAGCACTACTAGTTCCTCAGGGGGATCAGCCCTCAATTACATTCCACACATCGGAACTAGCACCGCCAGCCGCTAGAAGCATGGCTCTGAGCATCACGGTCAATATCTGCAAGAAGGCCGTGGATGCATGCCTGGTTGATACAGGGGCTTCAATTAACGTTTTACCTCCGAAGACCCTGGAGCTATGCGGTGTGCCCAAGGAGAAATGGCTGCCTAGCCCCATCTCAGTTACGGCATATGACAATTCTACCCGTTCCCCTCTGGGAATGGTTTATTTAAAGGTGGAGCTAGGTCCAGTAAGTCATGCAGAGGTCGAATTTCATATTCTAGAAATCGATCCTTCCATAAATGCCATTTTGGGACGTCCTTATATCAAAACTCTTGAGGTGATTCCTTCTACGAATCACCAATGCCTCAAATTCCCTTACAAAGGACGAATTATTAAAGTGACGAGCATGCCGATCCTTGCTGCTGCTCATACATTGAATATTAAATCTGCTGTTTTACCTGGCCGACAACCTTTCCTGTCGGTATTACAGGTCTACCGTCCAGTGGCTGATCCTTTGAAAGCCGCTACCATTTCTCCATACCCATTAAATGCTATCAAAAGGGGGAAGTGCATGAGTACCCCGGGATGGAGAATCATGATGAAGAACGGCTACGAGCCTGGGAAAGGTCTGGGCACACAGTTGCAAGACAGGACCACTCCTGTTAAAAATCATCGGGCAGCACCTGGAAGCGGTCTGGGCTATAGGCCAATGAAGCTAAAGCAAGATCTGGTTCAGAAAGCAGAAACCGAAGACGGTCAAGAAATCTTGAAAACAATGTCCACACCACTGAAAGAAGGCCGAGATCCTTTAACATGGACTCTATATACACACTTTGTGAAAGGGCCCATACTTAGTCACGACAACACGGTGGTCATTACTTCATGTTTTGACTTCCATGACATATATGGGAGGGATTTGGCCAGACATTGTTCCGAATTACTTACGTACCAATCCTTGGAGGCTCTGCGGCCTATGAAGAGGAGAAAATTCCATGACCCAGAATGCGAATGGTACAGATGGTTCGACCTGAGGGACCTATACATAGCACTGAACAGACTATTTCTGGATCCTGCAGAACCCAAGTGCCCACCGCAGATCGACGAGCTAATTGAGAGCCCTGGCGCAATCTTTGACAAGCGGATACTGCTGTCCGAACAAACTGATGAAGGGGAGCCAGATGACCCCTATGAAGCTGGTTATACAACAGATCTGCTCTAGAGGGGGACATATCCTTCACATGTCCTCATGCTCCATACTCTTTTTCGTACACTACTCTTGACCCCGACTTGGTCGCGGGTCATAATTGAAGATATTCCACGGGCTCCGCCCGTTATAATAACTCTGTCCCCTCGGGACTTTATTCCACAACCTCCTCTCGACCTAGAGAGGATGTATGATTTGATCTGGGACATATTACTATATGATCCCCCTAATCCCCTGGCCTTGGTGCCGCTTCCTCCGTCTGATCCTCCTTCCATTTGCATCCATTCTTGCTTTATGTTTAACTTCTCGATGGTCAAAAAAAAAAAACGCCAATTTTACAACAAATTCTTCTCAAATCATTATCGAGGAAACATCTTACTTGTCCGATTACACCCCATCGAGCGGGTCCGTCGGTCAAGATTCTCTTCTAGATCTACTCTGTCCCTCCCCACGGGAGGATTCCCCTGTATTTCCACCTGTATCCCAGGATTTTCATCCTGCTTCATCTTCATTAGGTTATGATAGGCAGTTTAGTGAAGTTAGGGAGTCCAGTTTTAGGCAGGTTAGTCAGTTTAGGAAGTCTAGGAAGCCTAAGGGTAGGCAAATTCCAGAAAGATACCTCCAGGATTTGGCTGATAAATGTTCCTTTTGCTCTTTAATCCCTCAGCTTTTAGAAGATCCAATTCAGATGCCAGAAGACTGTACAGATGATGAGTCGGTCAATGATGGGTACGGGGTATATGAGTTAGTACATGAAAAGGACCCCATTGTTGAAGATGAGGAAGTTGATGAGGACGCAGCTGAGGCATATGCCAGTGGAGTGAAGAGATTTGATGAACCCTCAGCTGCCGTAGAAGAGCCCACCAAAGAAATAAACTTAGGGACTGAAGACGAACCTAAGGTTGTCCTCGTCAGTAAAAATCTTTCTACAGAGGATGAGAAGGCAATGGTACAAGTGCTTAAGGATTATAAGGACACTTTCGCCTGGAGTTATGAGGATATGCCGGGGTTAGACTCATCTTTAGTTGAACACAGGTTAACATTAAAGGATGGAGCTAGTCCGGTCAAGCAGAAATTAAGGCGATTCCACCCACAAATGGCTTTAAAGATGAAGGAAGAGGTCGACAAATTACACAAAGCCAAATTCATTAGAGTTGTCCTTTATCCACAATGGGTGGCCAATATAGTCCCAGTTATGAAAAAGGACGGGAAGGTCAGAATTTGCATTGACTTCCCGATCTGAACCGGGCATGTCCTAAAGATGATTTTCCATTGCCTCATATTGATGTACTCATCGATAACACTGCTGGCTATGAGACGTTATCGTTTATGGATGGATTTTCAGGATACAACCAGATTAAGCTGGCAGAAGAGGATCAAGAGAAGACTTCATTCACTACACCTTGGGGAACATATTGTTATGTCGTCATGCCATTTGGATTGAAGAACGCTGGAGCCACTTATCAAAGGGCTATGATGGCAATATTTCATGACATGATGCATATAGATTTGGAAGTGTGTGTGGATGACTTATTGGTTAAGTCTAAAACGAAGGCTGAGCATGCCAAAGTTTTGGCAAGGGTATTAGAGAGATCGAGAGAATATCAGTTGAAGATGAACCCCAAGAAATGTGTATTCGGGGTATCTTCAGGGAAATTGCTTGGATTCATTGTCAGCAAACGGGGAATTGAGATCGATCCCAATAAGGCAAAAGCTATCAGAGAAATGCCACCTCCCAAAAACTTGAAAGAGTTAAGAGGATTAATCGGGAGGTTACAATTTATTCGCCGTTTTGTCTCCCAGCACTCACAAAGGTGTAAGCCGTTTTACGAGCTTACCAAGCCAGGAGTCAAATTCAATTGGGACGATAAGTGTCAGGAGGCATTTGATGGATTAAAGGACTATTTGGCAAGTCCTCCTGTTTTGAGACCACCATCTCCAGGCAAACCATTGATACTTTATATTTCTGTCCTGGATGATGCAGTGGGGGCTGTCCTAGCACAAGAGGATGAAGAAGGAAAAGAGAGGGCAGCCTACTATCTCTCTAAACTTCTCAACCCCGCTGAACAGAGATATACGGCGATGGAGAAAACATGTGCAGCATTAGTTTGGGTTGTGCAGAAATGGAAGCATTATTTTCTGGCCCATGAAGTCCATCTCATCGCTAGGATGAATCCGATCAAGTTCCTTCTGGAGAAATCTGTTCTTACTGATAGGTTAGCGCGATGGCAAAGCTTTCTATCCCAATTCGATATCATTTATATTCAACAGAAAGCGATCAAGGGCTATGCCATAGCAGAACATCTTGCTCATCATCCCCTTCCTCGATTTGATCCAGTGCGATCAGAGTTTCCGGATGAGGAACTGATGTCCGTAAATCAAATCAGAGATGATATGTGGACTCTGCATTTTGACGGAGCTCTGAATTCTCATGGAAAGGGTATCGGAATCGTTCTGTTATCACCTGAAGGTATCACCATTCCACAAGCCTTTCAGCTTGATTTTCCAGTCACCAACAACATAGCCGAATACGAGGCATTTCTTGCTGGTCTCGAGGCTGCTCATTTCCATGGTGCAACCAAACTCAGGATTGTAGGTGATAGCCAATTAATTCTTCGCCAAGTGCTGACCAAGTATCGAACTCTTGATCCCAAGCTTAAGCCTTATCAAGAACTTACTTCTGCTTACTCAAAGCTTTTCACAAAGTTGATCTTTGTCCATGTCCCTAGAAATCGAAACATCTTAGCTGACGCTCTAGCTTCACTTGCATCTTCCCTTGATTTTCCTATCAGCAAGCAATCTGAATCAATCATAGTTCATAGGCGTCTTTCACCTGCCGTGAAAGATCCTTCATTTCTTAGAACTAAGGAGAAGTTGCTGAAGAAATTCAAAGATGGAAGTATTGTGGAGAAAAGAGAAATCATGTTGATGGAGCTGTTAGAAGAGATGGATGATGAACAGAAGCCATGGTATTATGAAATTGCAAAATATTGTGAAGATCAATCATATCCTGAGGAAGCTACAACTGAGGAAAAGAGAGCTATCAGGAGAGTTGCTCAACGATACACCCTAGTTGGGGGAGCACTGTATAAGAGAGATTTTGATGGAGTTCTTCTGAGATGTCTAGACGAAGATGAGCTTTGGAAGGTTATGGAAGGAGCTCATAGTGGAGTTTGTGGTGGCCATGTCAATGGACAGATGCTAGCAAAGAAGATCCTTAGACAAGGATTTTATTGGCCAACCATGAAAGAAGACTGTGTAGGATATGTCCGTAGGTGTGCCAAGTGTCAACTTCACGCCGACAAAATTCATTCTCCTGCATCTTCACTCCATCATGTTTCCTCCCCATGGCCTTTCTCCATGTGGGCTTTCGACATTATTGGACCCCTTGGTAACCCAGATTCCGGCATCAAGCAAAAATCTTTCATTCTCACGGCAACGGAATACTTCACCAAGTGGGCAGAAGCTGAAGCATACGTAGAGATCAAAGCATCAACCGTCTGCAAATTCATCATGAAGAACATCATCACAATATTCGGAATTCCAAGTACCATCGTCACCGACAACGGACCGCAGTTCGTGTCACAGGAATTGAAGGACCTCTGCAACAGGTATAAAATTGCATTGCATCATTCATCTCCTTATTATCCGCAAGGCAATGGCCAAGAAGAGGCAACTAATAAGACTTTGATAAAAATCATCAAAAAGACGTGTAAATCTAACAAATTCGCAGATTGGCCAGAAAAATTGGTTAAGGCTCTATGGGCCTACCGAACTTCAATCCGCACGCCTACTGGACAAACTCCTTATTCCTTAACATTTTGAATGGAGGCGGTAGTTCCATATGAGATCCTTATACCGTCATTAAGAGTACAATTGAATAAAGAATTCTCCATTGATGAACATCGTTCAGCACTCCTTGCTCAATTGGAACTTTTAGACGAGAAAAGATGGTCAGCTGCTAATCATGCAAAAGTTTATCAAAACAGATTAGCACGTTTTTATCAAAAGAAAGTCATTGAACGAAAGTTCAAAGTCGGTGAAATGGTCGTTAAAAGAATTTTTGTAAAACCTGGTGGTCCGCGTTCTAAGCTCCAACCCAACTGGGAAGGACCTTATGTTGTATCACATGCTTTTCCTGGTAATGCTTATCGTCTTGTTAATGCAGAAGGAGAAGAGCTAAATCATCCTTGGAATGGTTTACATCTTAAGAAATACTACCCTTAGGTTAAAGAGTCGATCAGTATGGTACAAAGACCAGTGGAATCAGAAAATTTATAAACTCAAATTTCTTTGTTAGTCTGAATAATTTAACTTCAAATCCGTCACTACACACACTGACACGTTTGATTCGTGAGTAACAAGAGATGCCAAGTCCTAAAGAATATCAAAAGCTTGACTAAAAGTATAAAGTACAAATCATTCCTTTTAAAATAAAATTCTGTTTTACACTCGGCCCATGATGTCGGAACGAGGCTTAGAATAGACTACCAAGAATACCCGCCATCTTAGTAGGAGGCCGTCATAAAAAAATGGGGGAGATCCGTTCCAAAGCAAAGAAAAAAAAGAAAAGGATAGAAAAGCAAAAGTAAGGCAAAAAGCCAAATGTCAAATCAAAAAGCCAATACACTACAAATGTTACATCAAGGCCATGAAATGAAACAAAAGGGAACGCAAGGTCGATAAATACCCCGGAAAGAAAATGACCGAACCCCAACAGATATTAGGGTTGGAAAGGGACATCTTTTTAGGTCTCCGGAACCTTCTCATGGGCTTTCTAAATCTATTCTTCTTTTCTTTCTAAAGAGGTGTACTTCAAGCTTAAAGAATGGCTTAGATTGACTAAGGGTCGAATCATCAAATGGGATCACGAATGGAAACACAAGTTTAAACACGATGGGTTTTAAGTTAAGTTGTTAAAGAACAATTTGGAAATTAAGTTAATAAATGAATATGATCTTGTGATCTAAGTACCATACTGGTCTTTTAGTCAAAAAAAAAAATGTATATGTCAAAAATTCAAAAAAAAATGTATATGTCAAAATTCAAAAAAATGTATATGTCAAAATTCAAAAAAAATGTATATGCCAAAATTCAAAAAAAATTGCATAGTCAAAATTCAAAAAAAAGTACATATTTCAAAAATTCAAAAAAAATGTACATTTGTCAAAATCTAAAAAAAAAAGAATACATATTTCAAAACCCCAAACAAAATGAATATTTCAAAACCACAAACAAAATGAATATTTCAAAACCACAAAAATATTTCAATTTGCATTTGCTTGTTGCATTTAGTGTGTTTCATTCATTTTATTTTCAGTGAGCATCTGTTTGCTTGTATGTTGCATTTTGCTTAAGTCTGATTATTCTTATTACCTTTGTTAATAAAGGCTATGCCCCTTGACCCTTCTACCAAGGATAGGATCAAGTAGTCGGTTACTTAACCAGGCAAGGGGCTAAGCCTGAACAGATGCTTAACTTGTTCGTTCAAGTTGTATACAGGACACAAGACATGAAAAGAGTGAGAATTCGAACAGTCAGAAATATGTTTCTGTGAGTAAAAGGCGTCGAGGAGCACTGACGCGTTTTAAGAAAATTCTGAGTAAAGTTGGAAACGTCAAGAAAATCCCATTGTGGAATTCAAGTCCCGACCGTGGCTAAAAAGACGGTTATTTCTACCCTTGTATTTCTTTCATGTAATTATTTTGCATCATAATCATTATATATGATAAATATTTACTAGAGTATATCAAGGACCTTGTGGTTTTGATGAAACTGGAATTTGAGTTCCCCTACAATAAAAACAGTGATAATTCCAGAGAATTCTTAATCGCACGGATAGGCCGTTGGGTTGTTAATTAGTGGGGACGATGGTTCCACTTTTGTGAAACGGTGCGTGGATAAACGAGCTTCGGCTTAGCACTGAATTACAAGAATTGGTATCTTGACTCATTAATAACAATTTAACAATATTATCCTTGATTAATTTATATTTTATTTGACTTTATATTTTTCTTTTAGCCCAGCATGCATCATATAGGACTTTGAAATCATTGTAATAAGAATTAATTATTGATTAAGTTTCAAACCATTAAATCAAATAATCTCCAACATGATATGAAATATTCCATTCCGAATTGAGTATCTTGATTATCTTTGAGGTTCGCTTAAAGATATCCTTGGAATTCTATCATTGATTGGATTCTTTATCCAATATTCTTGTTTTCTTTTTAAGATCCATCATGGCTGCAGCACGTCCACATTGGCTGGCAAACGCTCCCCATGATGAAACCTACAGTGTCTACGACCTGGGGTACTTCCCACTCCGAGGAGGTTGATCGACTTTATTTTGTTTCATTGTCTACTTCATCCAGACAGGATTAATTCCATTGATTTCATTGAGCTATCTTCATTGATGATTTTGAAAAAAATTCCAATCATGTGATGTTAAGAGCGTGTCTCATCACACCTTGGCATCACATTTTCAGTACATTCCATTCCATTTCACTCCCTTGCAAAGACGATGCCAAGGTGAGGCAGCTGTAGACACGCTAATTTTGACGTCATTTCAAGTAAATTTCATATCATACAATAATGCCTCAGAATGGTCTGATAATTAATCATTGATTAATTTTTATTGATATTTTTAAGTGTCGGGTTTAACAGACATGTTTAAGTTAATCAATTAAATTGATTTTAGCTCAAATTTGAGTTAAAATATGAAGAATTCTAAAAGACGTCGAGCTACGTGGACGCCATTTAGAGTTTATTCCTATTTTAACGTTTAAATTTGAATTTTAATTAATTAATTAATTAACTAAAAGGCGTCTGGGCATGTCGACGCGATTTAAGTTTCCTAAGTGATTTTAACTTCCCCTCCGGATGTTTATCCTTATCTTAATTAGTCTAAAAGACGTCTACACAAGTGGACGCGTTTTACCTAATAAAGATAAAGATAAGTTTTCCCGGATATTTATCCTTATCTTAATTAATCTGAAAGGCGTCAGCCATGGTGGACGCGTTTTAGATAATTACAGATAAAGATGAATTAATCAGTAATTATCTGTCGGTTAAGATGGATAAATTCGGAGTTTTTTTGCTATGTTAATCGCGAACGCAAGAAATGCCTATAAATACCCTGCATGTTGAAGAATAAAAAAAAAAAAGAAGAGAAGAGAATTGAATTGAGTTGAGCCATAGCGTCATAGCGAGTTGAAGATTGAAGCAACGTCGTAACGCCGGAGCGCTGCCATTCCCAGAAGTCGGCGTCCCTTTCAAGATCTTCATCCTTTCAAAGCTTCAACCGATTGGGCATAAGTTTTTCATTACTGCATTCATTTCATTAGTTTCATTTTTCATATTCACTTCATGCAAACACACACCACAGCATAATCTTTCAAAACCTACTTGATCTAAGGGGTTTCAAAGCCATTTAAAAAAAGTAAGTTTGCTATTTTAAATATGCTTAAAATCATGATTAGTTCAGATACTGCTTCTACTTAAATTCTCATCATTGTTTCTTCGTTTTCTGTTTCTGTCTCTGCTGCACTCAACAACAACAAGAGATTCAAAAGGGGGAAATCAAGCTCAAAGCCAGAAAGACTTCTGGACGATCCTCAACCTCAAATTCCACAGCAAGAACAAAGAAGCAAAGAAAGGGCTCTCTTTCTTCAGCCGGCTGAGGAAGGGGAACCAAGGACTCGATCTTCCGCGTTTGAAAGGTAGGCGATCATATCTCTTTTGAAACTTTTAAGTTAAAAGTTTCTGGCGATCACTGCACTTTAGTTGCTGTTTTTAATAGGTTAGTTTACACTAAACAACATAGATATTTCATGTTAATCACACGGTCATTCTAAGCACCTACACTCCTGATACGGTTTGCATGGCCGAAGCCACTCCCGGTACGGTTTACACGGACTTAGAAAGAATACCATGCCGCTCCCGATACGGTTTGCATGGCCGAAGCCACTCCCGGTACGATTTACACGGACTTAGAAAGAATACCATGCCGCTCCCGATACGGTTTGCATGGCCGAAGCCACTCCCGGTACGGTTTACACGGACTTAGAAAGAATGCCATGCCGCTCGATAAAAGAAGTCTTTATTCATACTCTTCGGCTGTAAGCCTGGGGAAAAGTGACTTACACATAATAACGCCGAAGGCGCTCAACATTCCAGGTGCGAGGGAGAGGCTGGCCCGAAAGGGTCTCCAACCGATAAGCTCCACGCCTGATCACCTCCCTGACTCGATAGGGCCCCTCCCAGTTGGGGGCAAGTTTTCCTGAGGCTTCGGCTGGTTTGGAAGCATGAGCGTTCGTCAACACGAGGCTCCCTACTTCGAAGCATCGGGGCTTTACTCGAGCGTTGTGGTACTTCGCCATGCGCTGTTGATAAGCGGCCAGCCGGACGCGAGCCCTGTCTCGGGTCTCTTCAATGAGGTCCAGGTGGTCTTTCAGTCCTTCATCGTTGGCCTTCGGATCGTAAGCAATGACCCTGGGAGAGGGAAGGCCGATCTCCACCGGAATAACGGCCTCTACGCCATAGGCCATGCGAAAGGGAGTTTCGCCGGTGGGGGTTCGGCTTGTCGTCCGATAAGCCCACAGAACACTTGGCAGCTCCTCCACCCATCGGCCCTTAGCTTCGCCGAGGCGGGTTTTCAATCCCTGTAGGAGGCTTCGGTTAACGACTTCGACTTGGCCGTTTGTTCGAGGATGTGCCACCGAAGTAAATTTGTGGAGTATGCCGAAGCTGGCGCAGTTGTCGCTGAACCGCCGGCTGTCGAACTGCTTCCCATTGTCAGAAATGATGGCCCGAGGGATGCCGAACCGGCAAATGATGGACTTCCAGACGAAGTTCCAAGCATTGCTATCGGTTATTGCCGCGAGGGGTTCGGCCTCGACCCACTTAGTGAAATAATCTACTGCCACGATGAGAAATTTTCTCTGGCCGGTGGCAACGGGAAAAGGCCCCAGGAGGTCAATCCCCCACTGAGCGAAAGGCCAGGGGTCGGATAAGGGGGTCAGAAGGGCGGCTGCCTGGTGGATGAGGGAGCTATACCTCTGGCACTGGTCACATCGCCGGACGAGGGCTAAGGCGTCCTCTCGGAGTGATGGCCACCAGTAGCCTTGCCTTAGAAGCTTGTGCGCCAAGGCCCTTCCTCCCGCATGCGCTCCGCATACCCCGTCATGGACTTCTTTCGTGGCGTAGTCGGCTTCAGCTAGGCCGAGGCACAGCAGCAGTGGTCGGCCGAAGGATTTCTTGTACAGGGCCCCGTCAAGAAGAAGAAAGTGGGATGAGCGCTGTCGAATGCGTTTTGCCTCCTTAGGATATGGCGGGACTTCTCCTTGGAGAAGGAAAGCGACGAGGGGGGTCATCCATGTTTCGGCCTCGGCCTCGGCCTCCGCGACTAGCATGGCCTTGGTTTCGCCGAGGCTTGGTTCGGCGAGCTCCTCGACGAGGATCATTCGGCCTCCCCCCCCGTCTTGGGTTGACGCCAGCCGGGAAAGTGCATCGGCTCGGGCATTCTCGGTTCTCGGGATCCTCACGACTTCATAAGAGTCGAATTGGGCGAGGATTTTGCGAGTCACCTGGAGATAAGAAGCCATCATCGCGTCCCGAGCCTCGTACTCCCCGGAGATGTGGCTGGCGATCAGCTGGGAATCGCTGAAGGCCTTCAGGTTCCGGACGCCGAGCTTCTTTGCGGCCCGGAGGCCGGAGATGAGAGCTTCATACTCGGCGGCATTGTTGGTTGCTGGGAAGGAGAAGCGCAGGGCGTACTCCGTGACGACCCCTTCGGGCGACGCCAGGATCCATCCGGCGCCGCTGCCCGTGGAGCATGCGGAGCCGTCTACGAAGAGTCGCCATTCGTCGGCCGGTACGGGAGCCGAAGTAGCCTCGGCTTCGGTCGCGTTTGGCACTAGCTGAGGCGCCTCGGAGGCGCCAGGGGTAAGTTCGGCGATGAAATCTGCCAACGCCTGGGCCTTTATAGCTACCCGAGGAGCGTAGGAGATATCGAACTCTCCTAGCTCGATTGCCCATTTTGCCAGCCTGCCGGACACCTCTGGCCGGGAGAGGACTTGTCTCAGGGGCTGGTCGGTGAGGACCTTCACGGAATGGGCCAGAAAATAGGGCCGGAGCCTCCTTGCGGTCGAGACAAGGGCCAGAGCCAACTTCTCTAGGGCAAGGTACCGGAGTTCTGCCCCTTGAAGGGCTCGGCTGGTATAATAAACCGGCTTCTGTATGCCTTCTTGCTCTCGGATGAGGACGGCACTGAGAGCCGTCTCGGAGACCGCAAGGTATAAGCTCAGGGGTTCCCCGGGAACTGGCTTGGATAAGATGGGGACTTTGGCGAGGTAGGCCTTCAGCTGGTCGAAGGCTGCTTGGCACTCTTCCGTCCACTCGAAGTTGCTGGCCTTCTTCAACAGCTTGAAGAAGGGGAAACAATAGTCCGCCGCCCTTGACATGAAGCGACTGAGGGCTGCGATCCTCCCGTTCAGCTTCTGTACCTCTCGGATGTTTGCCGGGGGGCGCATCTGTACGATGGCCGAAATCTTCTCGGGGTTGGCTTCCACCCCACGGCGGGTGACCATGTAACCGAGGAACTTGCCGGAGGCTACCCCGAAGGCGCACTTGGCCGGATTCAGCTTTATCTTGTACCGCCTAAGGGTGGAGAAAGTCTCGGCTAGGTCGGCCAAATGCGCAGAAGCGATACGGCTCTTGACCAACATGTCGTCTATGTAGACCTCCATGTTTCGGCCCAGCTGTGGAGCGAACACTTTGTTGACCAGGCGCTGGTAGGTTGCGCCGGCGTTCTTCAGACCGAAGGGCATTCGGGTGTAGCAGTACAGGCCCAAATCGGTCGTGAAGCTGGTCTTACTCTCGTCATCCGGATGCATCCGGATCTGGTGGTAGCCCGAATAGGCGTCGAGGAAGCTTAAGAGCTCGTGGCCGGACGTCGCGTCCACCACCTGGTCTATCCGAGGCAGCGAAAAGCTGTCCATCGGACAGGCTTTGTTGAGGTTGGTGAAGTCCACGCACATACGCCACTTGCCCTCTTTCTTTGGCACCATGACCACGTTGGCGATCCATTCCGGATGATGCACCTCTCGGAGGTGTCCGGCGTCCAGCCCCTTCTGTACTTCGGCTTGGATGGCGGTTCTCCTTTCTTGATTGAAGGTGCGCTGCTTCTGCTTTACTGGGGGCTGGTCGGGATCGGTGTGGAGACGGTGCTCGGCTATCTCCGGGTCAACCCCGGGCATGTCCGATGGAGACCAGGCGAAGACGTCGATATTCTCTTTCAAGAATTCAGTAAGCTTTTCTGCTTCAATCTTATCCAGGCCGGAGCCTATCATCAGGACTCGTCCCTCGCCTCCCGGAATAGGGACGGCGAGGAGTGCTTCTCCCGGAGATGTCTCGGCTGATGACTCGATCGTCAGGGTTTCGGCTGCGGCCTTCCCTTTGACCGAAATCATGTAGCACTGCCGGGCTGCTTCTTGGTTCCCTTTGGCCTCGCCTATTCCGTGGTTGGTATGAAACTTCAGCTTCTGATGGAAGGATGATGGCACGGCTCCGACCCCGCCGATGAGCCTTCGGCCGAATTTGGCGTTGTAGGCTGACTCGATCTTTACAACGGCAAAGTCCGTTTCAACGGTTAATTGCCGGGGGGCGGAGCCTAAGGTTACAGGAAGCCGAACAATACCCTCTACTCGGTAGGGCGAGCCGTTAAAACCGAAGAGGGGACCCCGGTGAGGCTTCATGCTAGCCTCACTCAATCCCATCTTCTCAAAACAGTCGTAAAACAAGATGTTTGGGGCACTTCCATTATCCACAAAGATCCTATGTACATCATAGCTATTTATTACAGCGTTGACGACGAGGGCGTCATCATGAGGGACCTAAACGTCAGTCAGGTCCTCGGCGCCGAAGGTGATGTCTTCCAGACGAGGCCACTTCGGCTCGCCGTCGACCGCCGCTACGGTGTTGCGTTGCCGCGACCTTGATCCCTCCCCGGGCCCTCCGGATATCATCATGATAGACCCAGAGCTGGGTCTTTGATGGGATGATTCAACCGGGGCCGCGGTGGCTTTTGGCGGAGGAGCGGCTTCTATCGCCGGGGGTGGTTGTTGTCTGGGTGCTGCAGGGACGTCCCGGTTCTGCTGCGGCGGCTGCTCCCGCCGATACTGCGGCAATCTCCCCTCTCGGATGAGGCGGTCGATTTCTTCCCGGAGCTGCCAGCACTCGTCCGTCGTGTGGCCGATCTCTCGGTGATATTCGCAGTATTTGCCGGGGTCCCTTCGGCGAGGATCGGTCTTGAGGCGATCAGGCCGCCGGAGCATGCCTTTCACCTCCATGAGCATCCGGGAAGGGGGAGCAGGTAAGGGTAGGTACTGCGGCTGCGGGTCCCGTCGCCTCTCCCTGTCCCAATCCTCCCGGCGATAACGCTTCCGGGAGGGCTCTTGGTCCTCGGACCGAGGTCGGACCACCGGGGGAGCAGGCGTCGAGGTAGTTTCGGTTGCGCCTTTGCCCCTGGACAGCATCAGGGCCTCTCGGTTGATGTACTTATGGGCCCGGGCCACGAGGTCCTGGAAGGTAGGGGGATGGCGCTTTCCGATGGAGCCGAGGAGCCCCTCATCCCGGCACCCGCTGATCACGGCCGAGACCGCAATCGAGCTGTCGAGGTTTGGGATCTGGGCGGCCTCGGTCCGGAACTTGGTGAAGTACTCCTGGAGAGTTTCGGTGGGGCCTTGCCGGATGGCTAGCAAGCTGGCGGAAGTTTTGGACTGCCGGGTGGCATCATAGAACTGGTCGATGAACAACTGGCCCAACTGAACCAGGGAGTGGATGGAGTTGGGGGCCAGAGCCTCGAACCAGGTGAGGGCGATTTTTTCAAGGGTGAGGGGGAAAAGACGGCAGCGGACTGCCTCAGAGATCCCTCGGACCCGAAGATAAGTGTTAAACTTCTGGAAATGACAGACCGGATCTGTCATTCCTTCGTAGAGAGGGCCCTTCGGCAGCTTGAAGTTGGGGGGTACCTCGGTGGCTAGGAGCTCCGCCGTGAATGGGGTCTGCTCCAGGATGTTGCTGGCGAGGGGCGCCCCGTGAGGTCGAGACACCATCTGCTGCATCTCTTTGCGCATCGCCGTCAGCCGCTGGTCCAGGTCCGGGGCGGTCGAGGTGGCGACGGATTGCCCTCCGGTTCGGGCCGGACGGTACTCTGACGAAGCATAATCGTACTCCGTCAGTCGATCAGTGCGAGGAGTTCGGACAGGTAGCGTCGAGGGCTCGCTGTGCGTCTCCGCGGCCTCGTTGAGAGGAACCGGCGCAGGCGCCGGCCAGAACCGGGCATCTTGTACTGGGCAGAGCGGGGGGAGCGGCGCCTGCTGAGGAGGCTGTCCCATCAGCCCCATGCGCTGGGCGATGGCGGATACCATCTCCTGGAGAGGCGCTAGGGACGTGACGGCAGCGGCCAGCGTTGCCACTTGCTGCTGGAGCACCCCCACTCGGTCTTCCGAGCCGAGAGACTCCGGTATGGTCGGTAGAGGCAGGCTCGGCGGGGCAGAAGGTGCGCCTTCGGAAGGCAGCATCTGCGCCGAGGCCTCCCGCGCTTTTGCTTCGCCTTGCCCGGATCGTCGGGTCACAGGTCGCTGAGACATGACTTGTTTTGTTGGTTTCCCACAGACGGCGCCACGTGATGTAGACTGGATCTATCACGACCGGATTCCGAGGCTGGAACCCGGAGAAATGGATCCGAAGCCGGTTCGGATCGGTGTTATTGAGGCCCGACGGGGATCCGGAAGGCCGAGGAGGCGGAGGCGAAGACGAGGGTCCGAAGGCCGAAGGGCGCTTCGGTCGGTGCAGGCTCGTCTCGGGGAAGTCGGGGCCGAGGCTCCTTCGGCGGGCGAAGGGGCGGCGTGGATGAAGCTCTTTCTGGCTGTATTGCCGACAGGCAATAGAACCGAAGCCGACGGTCCGAGGTCGGAAGGGTCTCGGACTCGGCTTGCTCTTGGATAGTGAGCCCAAAAGCCCTTTTTGTCGGACGAGGGGACAGCGCGGGGCCGAGTCTCCCATTGCAGGGCAGCCGTCGCACGGCGTCGAGACCAGGGAGAGGAATCCGAGGTCGGCGGCCGAGACCGACTCGGGAAGGTCGGCGATGATTCGAACCGAGCTCCTGCAGGAGGGAAAGAAGAAGAAACCGGTCAGCAGGAGTCCCGGGCTCTGGCCCTTATGAACCCCCTCCGACGGTCAAGTTAGCTTCTGAAGATGATTCGATTCAGAAGGCAAGAAGTAGCTTTAATGCTATTTGGACCGTAGTCCTTAAGGGTCTCGGAGGTAAAGAGTTGCATACCTTTGGCAATAAATAGCGGTGTATTTATAGCAGAGGATAGAGGTTGGTTAACGGTGGTAGCCGATATAGGACTATGTTTGGGCTTACTGGTAAACCGCCATAGTGCCGGATCCGCCACCAGAGTGGGCCGGACTCGGCTATCGGGCCGAAGGGGGTTGGGCCGCTGAGGGGCCGAAGCCTGCTGGGCCTTGGGCTGCCGTGCTGTTCCCGGGCCTTAGGCTGATGGGCCGCTGACGGGCCGAAGCCTGTTGGGCCGGGAGCGCCGGTGCCGCTTGGGGGGCCGAGGGCTGCTGGGCCGCCGATGAGCCGGAGGCTCCCGGAGGGCCTGATACTGCTGCTGTTGGGCTGAACGGGGTTTGGGCCTGCTCTAATGAGCCGAATCGGATTCTGCCTCATCAGTCCATATTACTATCCAAAAGAAAATTCAGATAAAGACAGAATTGTCCAAATATAATAAAATTAAAATTAGTCTTACTAACATGATCAACAATGGAAATAGTTGTTTACTTTTTTGTATCATATTCATTTTGATTCTTAAAGATCAAAATACAAAATTTTAATAATATGTAACAAAAAATAAAATAAGTGAATAACCTAAACCAACAACTTCTTACTTGGCACATGGAAAGTTAAAAATAAACAATTACATAAATGAAACATAATTTGAAAGTTAACCAAATTAGAAGTTAAAGTTTACAAAAGATATTAGATTGGATACCTGAACTACTATTTAAAAAAAGGTTTATAAATCTCAATAGTAATATTTATATTTTTTTTCTTGGAGAGAATGAGAATTTTATGTAATGTTAATTACTTAGTGTTGCTTTTCAAAAAACACTACTATTGTCGAAAACAGCATCTAACTTTTAGTATGCATCTCAATTTATGTGTGAAAAAATTTATTTTAAAAAATAGTATATAGTTGGCTCAGAGCCGACCTGAACTTTCTGAATGCACCCTCGAATTTTTTATTGAAAGTTTTAAAATGAAATTAAGAATCTGATAAAAAATAAAAAATAAAACAAACTCGTTGGGCTACCATACTGTGTGCAACAATACAGGACATATCGCATCCTGCACTACTGCGCCGGATGCAGTAAGTATTACCATTAATTTTTAGATCCCCATCGAATCCGACCTGGTTGTATCCCTGCGGAGGACTAATTTTGAGAAAACGCCACGCACTCACACTTCGCCGTAGGGATA
The DNA here is from genome assembly GCA_030544215.1 of Zantedeschia hybrid cultivar. NCBI lineage: Eukaryota > Viridiplantae > Streptophyta > Magnoliopsida > Alismatales > Araceae > Zantedeschia > Zantedeschia hybrid cultivar. The sequence continues at coordinate 55,413,910 of JARZZO010000004.1, forward strand.
GATGTGGGCCCGCCAGGGGCCTCTTGATCTGTGGACCCCGATGAGGAGTAACAACTAACAGCAACAAAAGCGTGGGCAAAGGGATGGGCCGGGCCAGCTGGTCCGTTATCCGGTATTTATGAGCCTCCTGCTCTTGAGTTCTCCGCCGCTGATTACGCGCCGCGTATTATACACCCAAAAAATTATAAAAAGACGCTCTCTTGCAGAAGATTTTAAAAATTAGGAGAACATTCATATGTTTGATGGTATCCGAGACCCAGTTATACACGAATTATTTAAATATGGTTCATGGCTTTTTAATATTATTTTAAAATTTATATATATGTTGAATTTTAGATCGTAAATAATTTGAGTCGAGAGACTTAAAGACGAACTTCCTCCCACTGTTTGCCACTGGCACAATTGCTGAAGGTCCGTGCTGGCATGTGCTCATTGTAGCTGTGGATCTTTGATCTAACGCTAATAAGCCATTTTAACAAAGTGTTTTTTTTTTTTTACTGTATAATGTAGCCGAAATTATCACTGTCGGATTCTGGAATTAGAATCCGAATGTTAGTCGGATGATCGGTAGTCGAGAAGGATCCGGACAGAAAAGTGGGAAGAGAACAATGCCGAAACTCTTGCGGAAAGAAATAAACTAGTTAGGAAAGGTCTTGGGTCTCGACCCAAAAGAACTCCCTCTGATGGTAAAGTCAGTCCCGACAAAAAGACTGATTATTTGAAAAGAAGAAGAAGAAGTTTGAAGTTTATGGACTTATCTTTTTCGTATTGAATAGTTTTCTTTTTATAGAAGGGGATGAGGATTCCTTTCTCATGGCAGCCGATATAAGACTATTTGACGGTTTAACAGGAAATTGCCAAAGTACTCCGTTAACAGGCTGAAGGCCCATTAACAGTCAATCGAAATGGGCCAGACCCATTTTGGCTTATCATGTGTTGGAATTGAGCCGAATACTGCCATTTAGTTATTGAGCCCATTATGTGTAGGCCGTATCTGTGCTGATCCAGTAAGACTTCTGAGCCGAGACTGTTCAATTAACTTTGTGAGCCGAATACGTTTCGGCTCCTTGTTGGACTCCTTGTTGGACTGGCCTTCAACTGTTGGGCCTAGTTAGATTCTCCCCCATCACTGTATATGAGATGTTCCGGGGTAGATGCGTGCAACGCACCCAAAAGTCCAAAGCGTAAGGGATGCGGTGTGGTCCAGGGATGCAAATGGTAACGGATGGTCCAATAGATCAGTTAATAGATAGTATTTTTAAATTAATATGTATAATGGATAAGATAACGGATAAAAGTTTTTTTGACGGAAGATATAGGATACATTAAGATTCAATTACCGACTAATTATTAACTTATAAGATAATTAACAAATAATATTTTTAAATTAATAATTTAACATATACAATAGTAAATCTATCTTAAATTAACACCAAATCAGGTCCATTTACATCCCTAATGTGGTCCCAGTCTGACGGACACGCGGTGACAAAACTCTTGTTGTCAGTGGACTCACACCGTGCACTGTGCGCACTGCTCTCGCCATTCACTAGAGAACAAATCTGACGAACTCAAACTTGCCAGTCTGAGTAGCAAGCAATGTCCATGTGCCACGAACCCCTTTCTTGCCACACGCTCTATACGACTGCGAGTATTTGGACGATTCTGCCCTTTGTTCCCAAACCCAGTCAGAGCAACATCCAACACCTTCCCCTCCAGCACAACCCAACTATGCGAAACCCACCTGACCTCGAGGGGACGGCTGTTAGAAGATTAGCCTGCTGCTAGGCTCAAATAATGCAAAACCCCCATGTTTCCCCGCTAATTGCTTCTTGACCCTTCTCAAATCTATCAGATCAGAATCCCAACTTGACCCGTTTGCCCTTTCTGCGCGCAAAAGAGTACCTAGTGCGGGTGACGCTGTCCCCATTTCGAAGACAGCAACAAACAACAACTCCCATCAAATGAACCGACAAAATTAAGAAAACAATAAAAAGAAAAAAAATAAGAAAAAGTCAGGGAAATATTATGCTCCAAAAACCCTCACTTCATTGTTCATTCACACTATTGTGTAACAAGAACCCTTCTCCCCACCCAGTACAACGCCACCCCAGTTCAACTCTTCTCTTTCTCTCTCTGTACCTTTTCTCTTCTTGTTTCCCCCACTACGCGCTTCCCAAGAACGCCGCCACGAGAAAGAGCAGAGAGAGGAAGATGGAGGAGAAGGTGGATGCCGCATTGCCACCGCGCCGTCTCGCCACCTCCCTCTTCTTTCTTCTCCTCTTCCCCTTCCCTACCTCTTCTGTTTCCTCCTCTTCTTCTTCTTCATCTCTTTCTCCCAACGACGTGAAGGCGCTGCTGGCCTTCAAGTCCGCCGCGGACGCCGCCGGCACGCTCACCTCATGGAACGCCGCCGACTCCGACCCCTGCTCCACCTGGTACGGCGTCTCCTGCTCCGTGCCCCGTGCAGCCGCCGGCGCCGCCGCCTCCTCGCCCCGCCGCGTCGTCCGCCTCGTTCTGGAGGGGCTGTCCCTCTCCGGCACCGGCTTCCCCGCCATCATCGCCCTCGACCAGCTCCGCGTCCTCAGCCTCAAGGGCAACCTCCTCTCCGGGCCCCTCCCCGACCTATCCCAGCTCGCTGCCCTCAAGCTCCTCTTCCTCTCCCGCAATAACTTCTCCGGGCCCCTCCCGCTCGCCGCCGCTTCCCTCCCGCCTCGCCTGTACCGCCTCGATTTGGCGGGGAATAGCTTCTCAGGCCCCGTTCCCGTCGCCGCCCTCAACCACCTCCCCCACCTCCTCACGCTCCGCCTCGGAGGAAACCGTCTCTCCGGCGCCATCTCCGGCCTGGACCTCCCCAATCTCCAGGACCTAAATGTGTCTAGCAACCTCCTCACGGGGGCCATCCCCCGGTCGCTCGCTGTGTTCCCGGCGTCCGCCTTCGCCGGCAACCCGGGGCTGTGCGGGCCTCCACTCACCGGCTGCGCCAACATTGTCCGGGCCGACCCCAGCCGTCCCGGATCTGCTGCGGCGTCGGCGCCGCCGCCGCTGAGATCCCCGGGGGCCACGGCGGTGATCTCGTCCTCGCCGAGTTCCAAGCCGGCGAGCGGCGTTGCCGCCGCTGGTGCGGTGCCGTCCGCCGTGGCTGCCGACCGCCGGCCGCCCGGGCGAATGAGCCGGGTCGCGGTGGTGGCGCTGGTGGTCGGCGACTTCGCCGTCCTCGTCCTCATCGCCGGTCTCCTCTTTTGCTACTTCTGGCGCAAGTTCTCGGGCCGGGGCGCCGCCTCGAGGCTCCACGAGGGGGAGAAGATCGTCTATTCCTCTAGCCCCTACACCGCCGCTTCACACGGAGGGGGCGGGGGCGGGGCCGCCGCCGCCCCCGCGTTTGACAGGGGGAAGATGGTGTTCTTCGAGGGGACGAAGCGGTTCGAGCTGGAGGACCTCCTGCGGGCGTCAGCGGAGATGCTGGGGAAGGGAGGCTACGGCACCACCTACAAGGCCGTGCTCGAGGACGGCGGGGCCGTGGCGGTGAAGCGGCTCAGGGAGGTGGCGGGTGGCGGAGGGCAGCATTCGTCGTTGGCGCTGGGTCGGAGGGAGTTCGAGCAGCACATTGAGGCGCTGGGGCGGCTCCGACACCCCAACCTGGTGAGCCTCCGGGCCTGCTACTCCGCCCGCGACGAGAAGCTCCTCGTCTACGACTTCATGCCCAACGGCAGCCTCTTCTCCCTCCTCCATGGTAGGTTTCCAACCCCGTCCACGGTGCCGGCGCTGCAACTTGGCGGGCCCGCCATGGCTACCCTCGGTAGTAGGAGCAGGCTAGTAGCTGTTTCGTCTCCCTCGCATCGTTGGGAAAATGACGCTAGTACCCCTGGACTGTTTTTAATCTCTTATATGGAATATTTTACGTAAAACTTCATTATCGGCACCTGACCCAGCCTTCCGTACTTGGTGGTTCGGATCCGTTTCTGTCGTTTTATCCCGGTCCATGGGCAGCGTGATTTCCGTTCTTTTCCAGTTTTCCTTTTTTCCGATACTCTCCTACCACTTCGCCAGGAACACAACTTCTTTTTAACAAAAGTATGATCGTAAAAATACCCAAATACCCATTTGTTTTAGCTTTTTTTTATGAGTCGAATATTTTTATCGTTGTAAATTGTAATGCTATCCCCCTGTCCATGTTTCCTGTTCTCTTGTCGGTTTGTTTTTTTGGTTCACCCCTCGATTTAGATTTAATGGCCAGAATGCCACTGTCCACAATACGCAGGCAACCGGGGGCCGGGGCGGACACCGCTGGACTGGGCGACCCGCGTGCGGATCGCTGCCGGCGCGGCGCGCGGCCTCGCCTATGTGCACCAGGCCTGCCGCTCCTCGCCCAAGCTCGCCCACGGCAACGTCAAGTCCGCCAACGTCCTCCTCGACAAGACCGGGGCCGCCCGCGTCGCCGACTTCGGCCTCGCCTCCCTCGCAGGTGGCGCCGCCACCCTCTCCCGCACCAGCGGCTACCGCGCCCCCGAGCTCTCGGCTGACGCTCGGAAGGCGGCCACCTCCCACAAGGCCGACGTCTACGCCTTCGGGGTGCTCGTCCTGGAGCTGCTCACGGGGAAGCATCCCTCCCCGTGCGGGCCGGAGAATGGTGGCGGCGCCGCCGCCACCGCGGGGGTGGACCTGCCGAGGTGGGTGCAGTCGGTGGTGAGGGAGGAGTGGACGGCGGAGGTGTTCGACCTGGAACTGATGCGTTACAAGGACGTGGAGGAGGAGATGGTGGGCATGCTGCAGATCGCCATGTCGTGCACGGCGGCGTCGCCCGACCAGCGCCCCCGGATGGCCCACGTCGTCAAGATGATCGAGGACATCCGGGGCGTCGAGGCGCCGGCGTCCCCGTCGCAGGACTCGTTCGACTCGGTGTCGGACTCTCCGTCGGCCTCCGACGACGCGGCAGTGGCGACTCGGTGGAGGGCAGAGTAGGGGATCATCGAATGGGTGGTGGGTAACGACTGATGAGGTGGGAATTGGGAGAAGACAAATTGGATCAATCATTTGTGTAAATTCATTGACTTGTTTGGATCTCCTTTTCCATTTTGATGCTGATTTATGTCTTCAGAGCGTAATTAGACCATGAAATTGCCCACATCTGGTGGCTTGTTAAGCTAATTGTTATCTTTTGTTCTATTTTGGCTGGCTTCACTTGATGACCATGTTTTGTTACCATTTGAGAAAGGACTGACCATTTTGGCATGGAGAATAGTTGTTATCCCACAGTGAAGGATGTGGAGTTACGCAAAGAGGTAGAAGATCCAGCATACCACCACATTGTGCATTCTCATGGTAATGATACTTATTGCAATGTCCACTTGCAATGCAGATGCACCCATCATTCCATCAAGGGATCAAACAGTGTAAGATTACCAGTCGCTGCACCATCTCATTGAGGTATATGAGAAGAATAAGGGCGAATAAGGAGAGAATAAGTTTAATTTCGCTTTGACAAATGAACTGACTTATACTGATGCAGAATAACGTATTCGAAAAATATATATTAAGGAGAATAAGGAGAATAAGCCATCCTACTTTAGACCTAAGAATTACTTATTCCATCAACGGGCCCCACAAAATTATCAAACTGAAACATCCCTTATTCTAGTATAAGCCATTCTATCAATGGGTCTCACGTAATAACTTATTCTGCAAACAAAGTGAGGCTTTAAGGAGAATAAAGAGAATAAACCATCCGACCTTAGATCCAAGAATTACTTATTCCATCAACAGGTCCTACAAAACTATCAAACTGAAACACCCCTTATTCTAGTATAAGCCATTCTATCAATGGGTCCCACGTAATAACTTATTCTGCAAACAAAGTGAGGTTTATATAGACTCAAAAATTACTTATTCTTCTTATTCAGTCAACGGGTCGCACAAAACTATCAAACTGAAACATCCTTTATTCTGGTATACTCATTTCCTCAATAGATTCCACGTAATAATTTATTCTGCAAACAAAGTATGGCAATCTTTATGCCATCCAGTTCTGTGAATGAAGGGTAGTTGTAATTGCAAGTATTACTCCCAGCAAATATTATTCTTACTGCACGGGGGAGCACAGCTTGTGTTGGGCCTACTTGTGGTGCCCCCAAGCGGAACGGGGACCATTTTAGTGGCTTTCCCTGTAAGGTAGGCAATCCATGGTACATTGGTACCTCATGACTCAGGCTTTATGGCAGTGGTCGACTGGTCGTATCGGCATAAAAGTTGCTTGAAGAGTACCATATCATATTATTATATGTTTCACTAAACTTTACTAACCTATCAGGGTTTACCTGGGATGCAAGTTTGGTTGTTCTAGGGTGGACGTTTGGTGGCATTTGCAAGCAAGAACTAATAAGTTTTCTCATGATTCATAAGCACTTTTCTTATTTCGATATAAGAGTTGAAGCAGATAAACATCTGAAATCTTTTTTACCAAGTGGTGTAGTGGCCATTTACGTGTCTTCACCGATTATCAGAAAGGATAGGATTTGGTGCATATCTAAGATAGATCCGTAACCGTATTCATTATGCTACTGGTTTAGAAAGACTGTCTTATAAGATAATGATCGGTTAGATAATTGGATCGTCAGTGTAGCATTATGTATTAGGTCATGAAAAAAGTTATATCTGTCACCTTATCCACTATACATATTAGTTTAGAAAGACTATCCGCTGACCGACCTATAAGCTAACGGCTGGTCGAATATTTGGGTTATCGGTTGCCATTTGCATCCTTAATTTTATGGCCGCCCACAATGCTTCTGTCTTCTTTTAATGATCATTTCAAATCTGATAATGTCAATATAGAGTAATATTTCCCCCAGCTGGCAGGAGCATATCCGTACATGCCTCCACTCCCCTCTCAAGTAGGTAGATTGGGTCAACTAGAGAGAGAAAAAATGTATTGTAATAAAACCATTTTTTTTTTTAAAAAGTCCATGTTTTCCTAATAAGACATCCAGGTAAAGCAGCATCCTGATACCAGAGGAAACTGGCAAAATAAACTTCAAAAGATAAAAAAATAAAAAATAAGACCCAACAGATCACACCTACCGAGGAAAAGTATTTTATCATTTAAAATTGCACATGAGATTGATTTCACATTTTTGTCCAAGATTTTAAATCCTCTTCTCATCGTACACAACAAGAGGTGGGATTTAATTCCAAGATTTTGCAGATTCATTGGCAATAAACATCTCTATGGAGAAGCGTATCTCAAGAAAAGGAGGGAACAACTTACTAAAGAAAGAAGGGATTGCAGTTATCAACGTACATTGAAGGCGAAATTAGCCCAATTGTATAGGTTAGTTTCAGCAACAACTATGTGGAATGTTAGGTTTGACATGCCGATGTTAATACTCCTAAATTCTACAATATTAGGAAGTTGACATTGAATAAATGGATAGAACGACAGATTCAGGTCCACATCCATGAGTTCTAATGCACGAGATCTTGTAGCACTTAGGAACAAGGCCCTATCAACTAGTATTACACAATATTACCATATCCCTATAGTCAATAATTTTCTATCCGGAACTACTAAACTCAATCACTTGTTGCTGTTACTCAATAATTTTCTGTTGAGGTATATTCCGTAAAGGTACTCAATTTAAATCAGTGATCGATTTTTAGATTTCGTCGTAAACTTAATTAGTTACTTCCAATTACGTAAATCAATAGTTCAAACCGCACTCAAAAGTAAGACATTTCCCATTGATATAGGAACTTCTATGCACTAACGAGGATCTTTATATTGGAGCTCTTTTTCTATTATTCATTTCTGATATATCTTTAAAAGTAGGTTGGTTACACCTACAGTCAAAATGGAAACCAAGTATTTTGTGGTTCAAAAACGTCGAATCTTATTTCCACAAGTGAAATACCTGACTAAAAGAAATAAAATAAAAATTTGTGGTTGGGAAGGTTATAGTAGCAAAAGTCATTGGAATTTAATAATTTATACATCATAATAATCGGTTTTGTTATTAATTGAACTGAAGAAAAAGAATGATTGAACGAACAGAAATCATATAGACTTTAAATGATAGATTCGTCCATTTCGATACATGAGAAATGATAAAACCCACCGACAAGCGAAAAAGCAGTGAATAGTCAGAAATGATAAAACCCATCGACAAGTGAAAAAGCAACCGAAAGGGAAGGAGGGAGATATGGGTGGGACTTTGGAAGGTAAAATTAATATTTTTAATATAACTTTTGGCCTATATTAAAGTTAATATAATATAGTCATAGATATCAAATTGATAGAATATGATTAAATACCTACTATTAATAGAAATACTAAAATAAGTACTATTAATAGAATCATCTAATCTAATACAGTAACCAAATACTCTTTAAACAATCAAACAGTAACACCATTGATTTACTCTTCATTTCATCAAAATTTCTGAGAAAAGTGGCTTCTAAAGTAATAAGTTTTATCTTGTCTTAATGGATTGAGTAAAAAAATTGTGAGTGACCAACTGACTATTTACATTGGAGCATGCAAATCAATGTTTGGGTGGATTATAACTTGATAATCTCTTGAACGGATGTCACAACTTGTCCATTGCTAGAAGTAAATTCAAGTCTTAGCCATTTGCTTCCCTAATATCTCATTTTTTAAATGAGTACTTGAAAGAAGTCTTAATGAGTATTCAAATAAGTTTTTAACAAGTACTTAAATGAACTTGTTCACGAACATAATTGAGTCGAACTCACCTCTGCTTAAACTTGGCTCATTTGATAAACCAAGCTGAAATTTTTATTTAAACTTGTTCATTTAACTTAATAAACAAGTCGAGTCGAACTATTATCGAGCAATCTTACGAGTTGTTCATCATGCATTTTGGTTCGTTTACAGCCCTAGCTATTGATGAGATCTTCATCTTTGCTGACCAATAATTGGAGGGGGCTGGCATCATCATCATCAACTCTTTTGCCATCCTTCTCTCCAATGGTACATAATGATGAAGACTGCTTTTGTTCCCCTTTCTAACATCTATCCCTTCTCTAGAAATAGTCACTTTCTATGTCGATTTGTCATTTTTTCCTAGCAATATTACTGCCCTATAGCTTGACTTCATAATTTTCACTTGAGCTTCTCGTTAAACTTCATAAATTTTACTAAAATGGTGTATGCATACTGATTTGAAGAGCTGCTTTTTGTGCATGTTGTCTTAGAACATATACTTTTACAATAAATATGATATGCGATGTAGGCAGACGTCTATTGTAATCCAATATTTAACTGTCTACTTCTAATAATTTTTGATATGATTAAAAATAAGTCCCAAAAAATAGGTATTTAGAAATAATTCCCGATAATTCAAGTATTTACGAATAAGCCCTCATAATCCCCCACAAATTGGTACAAGGCTCTTGAACGTTACAAAAAAGCACTTGAGAGTATTACGAAAAAATGGTTTAGAAATGTTTTTTTTTTTGTAAGAAAGTGGAGATTGTAGGAGTTTATTTGTAAATAATGGAATTAGGAGAAGTTATTTGGAATAGTGGATTGGTTAGGATGAGTTATAAGGATAAAGATAAGGAGGACACTTTACATCAAGGATAATGATAGGACTTCATCCTATCCCCAAGTTATCAGTTGACATCCCTAAGACCTATGAGGAAACAATAAGATAGAAAGGATAATTAGAGCCCCACGGAAATAAACTCCTGCGGGTCAACTACTGGTAGAAGTAACGACCAAGTAGTCCTTATATTAGTCAAAGGAATAAATCTCTCTTTTACCTACCTTGGGTGGAAATGTCAGCCATGTCATATATTTAAATCATTCCAAGTGATCTCAATTCTAGGGTTGTCGATGGAGCAAATACGGAGTGGATACTCTACTAGCTAATGCTAAGCTGTTTAGCTTTGTTTGAGTATCTAACTCTATAAGAAATTCATTTATCCAAATGACTCCGCCGAATGATATCCAAGTTCAGATAATATCCCGGTCTCTAACTACTTCTAAGTTCATCGTATAACCTATAATCTATGATCTTTATTCTTATAAAATGTAAAATGTGAACACAGTAAACATATTTTAAAGGGATTTTTGCACATATATTGCTAAAAAATTTCTATATTTGTATCTATACTCCCAACTCCCACATATTGTTTTCAATACTCTTGGAATCCCAGAATAAAATTTTTTGCAGTTAAATTAAACCTAAAGATTTTTCATACATTGCCCTTAATTCGCTAATATTTTGCATTAATATCCTAAATTCATTAGAATTTCGCATGTATAGCCCTATTTGATGGGAGGGCATAACCGCAACATTTATGAGATTTTATCGGTATTGAAAACAATATGTAAGAGTTAGAGCTATATATATGTGTAAATATGGTAATCATGAATATATATGCAAAAATCCCTATTTTAAGTCAGTAAACATGTAACTTGTTAACCTCTAGACATACTTTAAACCACTAAAATGATCCATTACATATATTTTACGTAATAACTCAAGCACAACTTAAACAATATATCTAATTAAATAAACATTATCAAATTCAAAAAATAATAAAATTTCCCACCATTATCTCTCCACACATTTATAAAACATACTTTAATAATAACTTTCAAGTGTCTAAACAAGTAAACATTACTAAAAATAGAAGAAGTACGCAACCATAATTAAGTTATTAAATCTAAGGACTAACATCAAAAGACACAACTGATTGGATAAGAAACAGATAAAAATCTATTTTCAACTGATTGGATAAGAATCAGAGTAAAAATCCGTTTTCTTTTCCGCTTGGAATATAAATTAAATGTTAAACAGATATCTGGTTACGATCATCAGACATTGAATTCGCACAATTATCCGATAATCGGATGTACATTCTAATTATCTAGATCCATTGACAACCCTACTCACATTCAATTAGACTGGGGAAGTGTGTAGATGCTCAGGTTCACTTTGGAGAGAGCTGAGATGAAGTTGAGTTCATGGTTAGATTGAGGTTGGCTACTTTTAATATGGGATGAGTTATGGTTTACTCTAGTTTAACTCATAACCTAAACCGCCTCCATTCGTAGTAGCTTATAAAATTGAACAATAGGAATATTAGGGTGATAGCTAAAGTCCTCTACGTTTCTTATCCACCATAAAATTAAGGCGAAAAGAGCTGCAAATGAATTGTAAGATTCCACAACTCAATTGGCAACCAATCCACTTCATAATTTTATGAATCAAGAGAGAGTTTGGTCAAAATGTACAATTGCACTTCTTGTGGATTGCATTGTAGATGATGCCAAAGTGATAGCGGATTTTATTCTTTCTAATTTTCAACTTCATGTGTCCGATTAGATTCTATATTTTTAAATTCAACTATGATCTATATTTTATGATATTTATATTTATTTATTTCAACGTATTTATTGTATATATATACATATAAAGTTCTGATATTAAAACTGCCATTTCTATTTATTTCAATGTATTTATTCCAAGCGTCTAATTGCGAACTATGGTAGATAAACTTAATTATTTTGTTACATGGTGGACTAGGTTTAGATTTTTAGTCTTCAGTACTTGACAGCATAGTATATATGGTTTTTTTAGGTTGTTTTGTCATGATGTGGCATGTTTTACTTTTAAAGTAGTATTCTTATGGCCGTCCATAATTCGAAGAATTTAGTGGCCAACTATGATAAACGAACGTTTTGTTGCATAGTGGACTAGGTTTAAACTTTTAATCTTCAGCACTTAATAGTCCAATATGTACGGACTTTTTAGCTTGTCGTGATCTGTAGACAAATGTTACTTTTAAAATAACGTTTTTTATGACAGTGGATGATTTATAATAGAATTCCCTTAGCTTAATACTCACTTTGATCCACACAGAAGTTCGTGGTAAGTATCGTGCGTTCCCTTGATTTGATCTGCATCATCTATGAGAACAAAAGAACTATGTGTAAACCGATCCGATCCAATCCAATTCGCAGTAATATTTTAATTAGAATTTTCATCTTCAATCTATAGTGGAGTGAATGTTGATCAAATTATTTTAAATTTTGCAGAGACTCATTTTCTCGACCTAGAGGAGTGTTATGATCGGGAAGGGAGAATATATTTGCTGATAGTTGCTTGGATGAAGCATATAAAGAAAATGAATTTGTTGTATGAAAACTTGGCCTGCGGCTCATGAGTTACATTTGTTGCACTGACCTCAATGTTGCACTGAGGATCAGTGCAGTGGGTTAATTAAAAATTTTATTTTTTAAAATTTTTTTAGATAGATCCCGAGGTGTCGTACGTGTCCGTATAAGTTGATTTACGATTAGGACAACTAAAAGCAAATCTAAAAAAATCAAAAACTGTTTATGGGCTCAACCCATTAAACATATATTTTTACTATTCATTGATGCTCGATTTTTTATTTTTCAATTTTTTGGGTCGTCCAGTTAGAGATCGATTTGTATGGATGTATAGGACACCTCGGAGCCCATTTAAAAAAAAAATCAAAAATAATTTTCTTTAAATTAACTCATTACATTGACCCTCAATACTCATTGAGGTCAGTGCACCAAATATTACTCATTCACATGCGACATTATTTACTTTGGTTGATAAGCCTTACAATTTTATCCTTAAAAAATACTTCATATGGCAGGAACAGTCCTTGTCTTACTCCCACTTGGCAACTTCAACCAATAACAAGTGATGGGAGACTATTAGTCCTCTGGTCTGCAGTTCTGAACATAGCTCTCTAGTAAAAGGAAGTAATGTGTATTGAGTTACAATAAGATTCTAAGTTATACCGTATTGCAGTCAACAGTTAGCCTATAGCTCATAAAATATCATCTGCTTTAACACATGCCCCCCTAAAGACAAGCCACTAGTGAAGGTATGTTTTGTACATTGGGTTTTGATGAAGTTCACTTGGGCAATGGCAATCCCTTGCAGAGAAGAGTTTGCCTATGAGCCTCCATTTTGATCCATAAATTTTTACAATTTTTATTTTTGAAAAGGGACCATATATGCAACGTATGGAACTAGACAACATCTACTTTGACCCATTTGCATAAAGATAACAAAATATATTTACCAATAGCTACCTGGAGGACTACTTGAGCATGACTCATTTGATATTAAGCAAGGTTCGTCGTATCGCTGATTTGTATTGGATTGTATCTTTTTAGATACGATATAATGTCGATTCGACTTGAGTCGACTCGATCCTACTCACACGAGTCGCACAAGTTAAGTCAATGAGTTTGTTAAAATTAATAAGTTTAAATCACATTTTAGAAGAATCTATCTTATTCATTGATAGAAAAAATATAATTTTACGTATCAAATAGAAAAATCTAACTTAAAACATCTATTAAGCATATATGAATTGACGCGATTCGATCTTACTAGGTACGTACCATTAGATCGGGTCGGCTCAAATATGAGTCGATTCGTACGGATCGACTCAAATATGAGTCGATTTGTACAAGCCGATCTGATCTAGTACGATACGACAAATCATGCTTCCAAGATAAAAAGGTCATGGGCGAAAGAATCATTGGACTCACTAAGTTCTCTTTAGATGAAAAAACGAGATCTTCTGTACCTCTTTTTTTGGGCCAGTTCTCAAACGCATGCAGATGAAATGTAGTTGGTACCTCCTTCTCTTTTCATGGTAAATAATTCATGTCTTCATCTTCATGTACTTGAAATTCACCATCATCTAAAGAAAGAGTTCCAAAGAATGTCTATTCCTGATGGGTTATATAATCTGTTTGATTACTTTTTCCATGCAAATACATCGTCCATAGGGATGTGTACAATTGTTGTGGTCATATCTCCCTACGGGAGTTGGTCAGGAAAATTATTTAAAATAAGAAAATATTAATTTATTAACCGAAAGGATTGCATCAACATATTTTAACTATGGCGGACGAGTCGAGGCTTCCGAAAAATCCAAGGGGCTGTGGTTGTACCCTGCCCCCACAAAGTTTGGACTTGGGAGCCGGAGAGCCTTGATGAGAAATTCCCACTATATATATATATAATTGTATCGCGATCGAGATCGAGAGCGAGAGCCGTTTTTGCCGTAAATTTGATGATCCCAACCAAAGACGCCGCAGAAATCAGAAGAAGGGAACCGCACAGCGGGAGGATTTGTTCGATCTGAAGAGATATTCACCTTAAATTCTTGAGATTTTGGTAAGTTGTTTGTGATTTCCGTGTCTTACCACCACATTCTGGGCAGAGATCGTTTGTGGGTAATTTGCATCTAGAAGATTTCTGTTGTTTGATGTTGATAAATACCAAGAAAAGGCGACTTTTTGGTGAACAAGATTGTGAGACGTTCGGGGGGAGGGGGTGTAGGGTGGAGAACAGACCATCTACCTGATCCAAGCAAGAGAACAAGACCCATTGTTGCTTCTTTTATCTCTTCTTCAAATGCGGTTGTTGTGAAGCACAAGTGTTTGTCACATTGCCCCCAAGCATGGGTTGGGCGCCTTCTTCCACCAACCCTTCTCTATTGCCTGCCAAAGTGCCAATGCAACAGTGATGGCTTCTGCATTGCCTTTTCCTGGTCTTGAGAGGGCATGAAACAACAATACTATACTTGAAGGATAGGACAAAGCCAAAGGGCAGAGGGAGAGCAGGGAGGTAGCATAATGCAGAGGGGGAGTTCAGGGAAGAAGGGCAAGGAAGTGGAGGGATTCATGATATTGGATGTGTGGTGCCTCGAAGACCTGGTCCAGTATGTGCCGGTGCCTGGCGAGGCAGTTCTGATCAACATTCCTCTTGAGACTAAGTTGTCAGAGTACAAGAAGATTGTCGAATATGCGGATGCTCACCGGTATGAGCTGCTAGATGACAAGCCGGGGATGGGTTTCTCCTTGAATTCGCGTGTCGAAGACAAGCTTAACAGGATAGACCAATTCAAGGAGGATCTCGTGAGGAAGACCGATCTCCTCAAGAAGAGGCTCGACAAAATTGATGAAAGAAGGTAGTGTGTTTCCCATTGTTCTCTCATGGGATGCATTCACATCTCTTCTTATGCATTATGTTTGTTTCTCTCTTGACCATAGGACAATCAGTGCTTGAAGACATTGTGAAGTTGCATATGTTTGAGGCCATACAGTTGCAAGTGGACAACATTTTAGGCTCTATGTACACAAAATGATCGTGTATCATGTAAACGTAATTCTTTGTATTAGAGTTCTTATAACATGTGCATTCATCTATTTTAGGATTTTTCTTGTGTCAGATGTCCAACTATGTTGGGCTGAAAAATTCTCTCAAGCTTTTAGAACTTGGTGTAAATGAGAGGAACAAAGACTTTTATTAGAAAATTAAAGTTTTTTTAGCCTAATTTGTGGGATTTTTGCTTGTTAATCGAACCCTCTTCTGCTTTTAGAAGCTAAATGTAGATGATGCTCTAACTGATAACTCCCTCTGATTAGCACTTAGAAAACACTTTTGATTAGCACTTAGAAAACACTTACGTGTGTAATGGTTTTTGAACGTGCTAATCGCATATTCTGTTTGTTGTGCTTAGACTTACATTCATGCTGTGCTTATGTTCTGATCTTATATTTTTTCAATTGTTGTTTGCAGAGCAGCAGAAATGGGGACATAGACCTGTAAAACACAGGTGGTGTCTGTGTTAAAAACAGCATGTCAAGAAGGAAGCAGAGGTCATCCGTTTCTAAAGGAAGATGCTTTAAAGTCTGAGTTACTCTTTTTTTTTTTGGGGTGGGGGGGTGGGGTGTAATAAACCACTTGTAGGTATAATTTTAGCTAAAAGTGTTCACAGGAAATTTACGTTAGCAGTCTTTTTTCCCGGAAGAATTGATTCTGAAACGTAATCTAGTATGTAATTTTTTTTACAGTCATTCTTATCCAGATGTTCAATTCGTATTCAGTATGGGCAGTTTTTTTTTATATGTTTGGGAGGAGCATGGGGGGAGACCAAGTGAACCTATATGAATATGGCTCCTTTATGCCTCTGTTTTTGTTTCTATACCATGAAATTTGCTCTTGCCTGCTATTCTTGCAAAAGAATTTTGTTTGGATGAGATTATTGGATTGTGAGATTTAGTATTTACATCTGGCTATGTGAATATTATGAATGAGGACAAAACAAAATTCTCTTTGGATGGGTGTATGAATTTAAGACATACATTCTACATCTGGCAGTGAGACTATTCTTATTGCAGATAAAAATGATGGCATCCTCCCACTCTTATTGCATGTAAATGGAAGAGAACTAAGATACAGTGGTAAGGGAAATAATGCAACAATTTTGAAGCACAAGCTCAAACCCAAATGCTGTCTATGACAGTCAAGGTTCACGTGTTGATTGATCCATGGTATTAATCTACCTTTCTACTGTTTATTCCTTTCACAATCATTTTATTTATAGAATACATATTTCAGTTCAGACTGATCTTTCACTAATGTGCATGTCTCTTTTTCCTTAAAGAAGTACTGGATCAAGGACATGGACATGTCAAACTAGATAAATGGTTTAGTAACACCATTTCCTTTAAGACACTTATCTAACACAGGTCTAAAATGTCAGATATCTCCCTACCCGCCCCACTTATTGCAATAAGGCCAGGCATCCTGGCTGTAAATCCGGTACTTTTTTGTCATTTTGTGTCAGTGACGAATTTAATGTGTGTTTTGGTGTCCATAAACTAGGGTCTGACAAAATTAATGCTATATTTTTGTAGGAACTTCAACTTGTGATAATATTTGCATCCTGACTTTTGTGATTTAGACTTATTGTGTGAATTTTTTTATTTCGCTTGAAATGATGTCATTCAGCAATGGGGGAGAAGAATTATTCAGCATAAAGCCTACATTCATCAAATCCTAATTTACATTTGGTGATGCATTTTTTCACCACTTTTGATCATACTGAAAGATTTGTAGATTGTGAGTAGATTTCCCATCACACATGGATTGGAAAACATCGTGATTGATTGGATCCTTCAGCGCCTCAATAAGAAAAATACATTCAATAAGAAAAATACATTTGCCAATACTTCGCTATAATGTGGAGTTAAAACGTGCTTCATTTGTTGGGGTTGTCAAAGAACAAAATGCATTTGGATCATAACTGAATTAGATGTAAAATGAGTTTGAATTATGTGACTTTTTTTCAGTGGTTTTAGCAACTAGATATGTATGATCAGACATTCTATTACTCTGTGCTTGCTTATGCCTTTTTTTTTCTTGCTATCGTTATTATATGCCATTGTCATCTTATATTCAGCAGCATACATGAGTAGGGGAATTCAAGTTGAGAAGGTAATAATGTTTAATCTGATTTGAATCTTTTTATGATTGGCATCATTGGCATTTTCTATGTTTCTATAAATTGCCGGCGTTCACGCCTTCTAGACACTCTTTGATGTATGGTCATATGTAGTTTTGTTGCTAGCACCCTCTTCTCCATAACTCGTGAATTCCAAATAGAGAAATATACTGCAATGGAAAATGATGATGATAATTTTCTCCAGAAGCAGTCATGAATCTATATCTTATTTGCTTCCTCGCATGCGCACTTATAATTCTTAGCTCTTTCCAAAAAGTACTTATATTCTGGGCTTCTCCCAAAAACTGTGGCCTTTACCTGTAAACGTTGCAAATTTATTCAGTTTACAAGGTATAGATGTCAGTTCCATTGATGTAATTGTCTACATCCGTGTTCATTTCCATTGGCGAGGCTGAGAAAATGTAGAGCAGGTAGCACAGTACCTTTTTATATGCTTAATTACACAGTACTTGTAAACCTGTCTTCATCTTGATGCCCATCAACATCAGCTAAATTTGGAGTCACCTTGTACTTTTATTTATAGCATATTTTTCACTTCGCCAGCTGAATGAAGTCACATGTACAGGCAGTACAATATGGAAGCCGTGGCCCTTCTATGCACTCAGCCTATCATATCTATTGTTCTATAATTCCAACATAACAGAACCTACTTTTTCTTAACCAAAATCATGGTGTCAAATTCAGTTTTTACCAGAATAACAGAGTTTATTGTTTTAACTCGAATTTCTTTTTCACCAGAATAATACACTTTAAGCTATGCCACCTCAAGCCCTTCTCATTTCATTTTCTAGGGGTGAGTTGAAGCAAGTGGACAGGTTTCCCATGGAGCGCGAACTCCTGGAAGAGAGGCCAAGGATCTTTCTAAGCAATCCTCAAGCATTTTGGGTTTCATTGACCTCCTCTTGTAGGTAACTTTTTTACAAAAAAAGGATATCGTGTAAGAGAATAACATCTGAATTGAGTGACTACGTACAACTATGGGCATAGAAATCACCTTGGGAAGTGGTTAGCTGTCCAAATGAATTCACTGGCACATATATCCATATATCCATGGTGTTAGAAATTGTGTACGAGGCATTATGGACAATTTTTGGCTGCCTGATGGTGCATGAGATTGTCATCCGGTGCCCATGTAATATGAAGTGCATGGTTCTCTTATCAGGTAATAAACGATGAGTCCCCGTGCATGTGCTTTCACGCTATCCCATATGCGACAGCTTCTAGTTTGAAACATAACCCTGCATGCCCTAAACAAAGGAAGACGTATTGATCCTAATGGCAGAGCCGGGCACTTCTGCAATGCTGCTTAGTATAATTGAACTGCCAATAGAAGGGTGCATATTGATTTTTTTCTTCTCCTTTTTAACAGTTAGAAGTATTGCCTAGATTTTAGAATTACTCATTTTCTAATCTCTTCGAAGTAGTGCATAGATTTTAGAGTGACTTATTTCTTGAACTTTTTAAAGTAATGCATAGATTTTGGAACGACTCATTTCCTGATCAGTTAGTTCACGTTGAAATTTTGCCTTGGACCACAGTGTACATGATTTTGTCCTTGTTTAGATTAAGCTACAATTTTCAGGCATGTAACTGTAGACAAATGATCTTTGGATCAGAGTGTCTGTAGAACCACTTCAGATCCTTTCGTAACAACCAGTGAACACTAGAAGATATTCCAGGCAGCCATCATGCAAGTCAGTCCAGAAGGCTGGTTTAATGCTTGAATAACTACATTGTTCCCATTATTTATGCTAATATTTGTGCCAATCACATAGTTTAAAGCCACATATTAAAGCATTGTGAAAATCTAAACATGATAATGAGAGGTGTATGATTATTACTTCTCTTCAAATGTTCGGAAAGATATGATGTAATAGGATGAGTTAAGGGCATAGCGTCTGTGGAGGTCGAAAAGCGTGGGATGGTCCTAACCATCTGATTGCTTTACGTGTATCTATTGCAGGAATGCTAACAATTGCCTTGATGTATTAAAAAAGTAGTCGAAGGTCACCTGGTGTTGGGTTGGGTTGGGCTGACTCTATTTGTAGAAAGTTTGTTAGAAGTATTTTTCTTTTTATATAAATCAATGTAAAAGTCAATAGGTCAAACCGGCCTGTCCAATTTCAACTCAATCCAACTCAACTTTAACTAATGCCAAGCTAAATTTAACCCAACTCAATTTAGATAATTTAGATGGACTGAGTTGGACTGAGTTACAGACTGATCCGTCCAATTGGCATCCCTATGCATAACAATATAGCATACCTTTTGTCCTGTTTCTCCTATAGCTCCTTCACATTCATGATTCACCTAAAGGGTTTTCCTGTTGCGGGCGACCTTTCCACATTAACAGGAGATGGCTTTGGGTGTAGAGGAGCACCCCCATACCCGCAGATGGATGCCATGTTCACCAGCAGTTTAGGTCTTTCTGTCATGAGACTCATCACATTAGGAAGATGATGACGTAGTGTGACCTCAAGAGAGGTTCTCTAAATATGACGTGCACAACTTCCTTGACTCTAACCAAGAGGGTTCTAACTGCTGGATTTGCAATGGCCGGGCATTCTAGCAAGTCTTTCTCTACAATGTCATGTGTTGGGCTGCTTGAATTGAATGGGCCTGTTGGGGATATGCGTTGTCGGTTTAATGGGCTGGCATCACTTTTGTCCTCTTTTAACATCAAACATAATACATGTTATGCGCATGGAGTTGCATGACTTAAAAGATAATATTTATTACCATTTAGATGTACTATTTTTTGGGTGATTATTTTCCAAGTGGAAAGCATTGGCTTTTATGTATGAATTTTAACTACATTATAAATTTCAAAAGATTGTTGAAGAGTTGTGTTCTAAATCAGCAGGTTGGACGGTATGATTTCCCAAAATTCACGCATGGCACGTTACCTATAGAATAATAATTGCTGTAATACCATTGTTGCAGCATCAAATCACTCTCGAGTGATCTGACGGCTCAGGTCGCTTAGGAGAGTGACCTCCTCTTTTTTTCATTTTTTTCATTCCACAATATAAACATCGAGTTTGGTTGGGCATTCGCCTCACATTTTTTTAAATTAAAAAATTGTGGGTAGCGTTGCAATTCATATGAATTTGTGATGTCCAGAACATTGCAACAAACCTTACTCTTACCCCTTATATCATGTAGGTTGAAGTCAGACGTGTCAAAATGTGGCTTTCTTTTCCAAAACTGTGGCAACCTTCATGTCATGTACATTTATTGAGTCTCTATTTAAAATAAGATAACACCAACGTCATATTGATATAGATAGGAGTCGCTATATGTCATATGAAAGACATTTAAAGACTTTCTACTTTGATAGAAAACTTCCTTCCAACTTGAGTTTTATTGTCTTCCATGCAGCTGTAATGATAAAAAAAAACAAATATGTCTAGTAGGCTAGTGTTTTGTCGTATTTGGCGCAACTTTTATTTGGAAGTATTTTTGAACTTTAATTTAGGTCATGTTTGACTTAGCTTTCATTTAAAAGTACTTTTGTACTTCCATTTAGTTATTTTTTGTGGAAGCAATTAAATCTTGGAAGCCATTTGTGTCGTGTTTTACTTGTGTTTTGACTTCTAACTAAAAGTTACAAAGTGGAGCTTCTAAGATTGGAGAAAAAGTGAGTTGTTAAAAAAAAGTTGGCTTTTGTAACAAACTAAAATTAGTATGATCTCTCACTCTTTACTCATTCTATGTGAGAAGTGGGAGTCAAAAGTGATTTTCAAGTAGAAGTTTTGCCAAACATGCCCTTAGTAATTTTTTTTGGAAGCACTTGGATCTTAGAAGCTATTTATATAGTATTTACATGTGTTTTGACTTCCAACCAAAAGTTACAAGGTGAAGCTTCTAAGATTAGAGAAAAAAGTGAGATTCTTAAAAAAGAGTCAACTTTTGTAACAAATAAAAATTAGTTATAATCTCTCTCTTTCAAGTCATTCTATGTGAAAAAGAGAAGCCAAAAGTGACTTTCATGTAAAAGTTTTGCCAAACATGCCCTTAAAAAAGGTATTCGTAACTTGATATCGAATAATTTAATGGACAAATTTATAAAATCTGCATAGATCTAGCCATCAAAACTAGCACCTCTAACTGATGGTTAACATAAGTCCATAAATTAGTTTAGTAAAAGTTTGAGGTTAACATTTATTCATAAATTACTCCGGTAACAATTTGACACCCTTTTAAGTTTTAAACACAACCGTTTACAGACTTCTTCAATGGACCACATATTCTTGTTTTATATTTTCAAAGGAACTCAAGATATCTGATGATGGTTCCTCTCCAAATTCCTGAGTTGCAATAAAACTTGCAAGTTTTCACTTTGAACAATTCTAGAGTTCTTTACTTCACACTAGCATAAAAGTTATTGTTGAACAAAAGTACAATTGTATAAGCCACTTTAGGGTAAGTGCTCAATGAAACTATGCTATAGAACTTCAATGGTTGTTACTTCCATTTGCATTATCAGCCTATAATCTTTGCTTATGTATCTCACATTCCTTATTTTCTTTCTAATATGTTATTTGAGTCCTCGGTTTATATATTTTATTTTATATGTCATTCTCTGCACTTTTGTACATTAAGTTTTTAAATGATGCTTATTTCTACAATTCACTTCCTCTCGCATCGTAGTTTTGTAAATTTTTTGGGATATGTTATAATTTACTTTGGTCCATTTCAACAGCTATTAGACCAACATTAACAAAGAACATTGTGAAAACTTGTAATTATGGATACACTTAACCAAGAACTAAGCCAACCTTATATTGATAAAAGAGGACTTCATGATTATATTGATAATGATGAATAGAAGATTGCATCTAACTTCTAGTTAGAATTCAATCTTTGATATCATTTTTCTTGAAAAAGTTAATTGAGAAAAAAATATCATTTTTCATGATGTAATTCCAAAGTATTGATGAAATCTATGTGTGGGTTCAAAAATATTTTTAAAGGAAAAGGAGAATATATAGTTTTTAAAGCAATTAGTAACTAACATCAATCATTTGCATCAGAAAGAAATTACCTTTGAGCGTTAACCTTAAGTTAAAAAATTAAAAGATAAGTGCTATTATAAATATAGATTCCAATAAACCAATTTGTTTTCATGTCATTAATTGACAATCTTTTTAATCTATTTCAAACTTTATTATATTTTTCGGTTTTTTGATCCTCAACCTCATTAATGTAATGAAGAATGCTTACATACATCACGTTCACAATTTATAATGCCTCTGTCGTGGTGAAAAGAGACTAAATGTCAAAACTTTTCTTAATGTTAGAATTGAAAATTTGAAAATGTTCCTATTTAGGATGATATAAATTTTTAGATTGGATCAAATTCCATAGATAACATGGAGTAATTAATGATGGCTAATTGTAATTAAAAATGCAGATATAATTATATTTTAACCCTTGAAAATATAGTGTATAAGCTTAAGCTAAATATAATTTAGCCATTGTATAAGTAATGCACACTATTGTGAAACTAAAAAATATTCCTTAAAGTTGTCCAGTAGTATAACCAATGTACAAGATTTACCTTTAAAACAACTTCCAAGAAAAGCAAGTATTATGAGGTTTATTTCACGTGGTTTCACCTATAATAGAAGCTTCTTATGAAAAGCCACCCATAGCCAATTGGTAATTTAAAGGTTCCTCATTGCTAGCTTATGAATACTTCAATAGAGTCATTTTAGAATCCCTAAGAAAACATATTATATTCTATGAATCTTGTATATTCAGCTTGATAGTCTACTCTTGAGCTTGAAAGTACTTCATATTTTGTTTTTACTTAAAGAAATAGACCATCTCTAGAATGCTTCAAATTAGCAATATTTTGACACAAATGCACATGTAAATATTCTTTTCTCTTTGTCAACAGGTCAATTCCTATAAAGTTCAAACAATCTATACAAGGTTACACTAGGCAAGTGCCTTATTGATCTACATCTCCATGAATCTCAAAGATATTAAGTAACATTATCAATTTTTGTGACATATGCCTTCAAATCTACTCCTAGTTATCTTTATGTCAAATCTATGCTGGTCTTGTAACATTTCTTAGTTGGCAACAAATAGTATAAATAGTTAAAAGAAATGTACCATCAACCAATTCTTCATCTGCCGAAGAAGATGACGAATTATGCAGATGTTGCCTAATTGCCCTTCCAATCTTACCTACCAAACCCTAATGCCTTGGGTGCGAACCTAAGCAATCTGTCCAATGCATTAGGCAAGAATTTCCTTGCGAACAAGTAGCACATTGTGGTGTTCTTCCCATTGTAGGTACATTGGCTCCCACTTCTCATCTTGTGTAGGAGACCAAATGTGACCTCCCCCCTCCAAAACCTTGCAGGGTGAGGTCCACCCTTGGACCAATCCACCCAAGTCAAGCTCCTGTTAGCATTCCTCCAACCAAACCTTATGTTCACAAATGTGGGTATGTAGTGTTCGTCTGCATAGCATGAGCCCTTGCAATGCTTGGCAAACATAGGGTAAACCACCTGGTCTGAGATGATCTCAATGGCAAGGTCTCTATCCATCTCCAACCATTGGGAGCCCTTCCTCCATTGATCAATGGACACTTGAGGTCTCATCCTTTTATTATACCGGCCGCGACCATTAGGACCCAAGTCATCATATGAATCAACAAAGTTTGTGGTGGAGTGGATGAGGTAGGAGTATATAGTGGAGAAGTCGTATAGAGGGATGCATGCCTCGGAGAGGAGGACGAACCGTTGGTTGTTGAAATCTAGCAGGGCATTAGCAAGGAGGCGGCGCTCAGCTTCAATCATGTTGAACTGTCCCCAGCTCACCACCTTCAAACATGAAACAAGATGAGAGTTGTAAGCTAAACTTGTATGGCAAAGTACGTACATATGCACTCTCATTCCCACAAGAAAAGGAGTTGATCCATGATTGATTGAGACCCACTAAGATGGTGTTTGGTTTCTTGTAAAATATTGTAATCCTTTGATTTTAAAAATTTTCAACTTTCACATTATTTGATTGAAATTTGTAATAATTTTGGACTGAAATCAAAACTAGGTAAAATGAGTGTCACAACAGTTCGTCCTACTTTTAAACCCAAGACATTAGGAAAATACCAAAAAAGGGTATTTTATGATACCTTCACATCATTTTACAGCATATCAAGTAACGCCTAAATGATACTTACAAAAATTCAACCTAGAGGAGAAGATAAAATGGATTAGCCCAAAATAGATCATTCTAATGCAACATTCATGCGTAGTAGAGAAGAATAAAGGGTAATGTTCCACTTCTAGTATCTTCTAGTGTTGGGGAAAGGAACTTGTGTCAGCATTTCACATGTTACCACACAAGGAGGTTATGCATACAAATGTATGACTTGTAAGTGTGGCTATGCAAACACAAACCAATGCATATCTATGCTAATTTGCAAGAAAACCCAGAAGCTGCAAGTGGAGATCATCAGCAGTTGGAGCCTCTGCAGGTCTCCATCGAGGTTGTTTAGATAGCCCATCTTCCCATGGGGCAGATTCAGGTCTCTTTCCACCCCCATAGACAAGAATTGTCAACAGGAAAGTGAAAGGATGAAACCCTAGCTAGCAATGTGGTAAGAATGGAGAGAGAAGCATTGACTACAATTAAAGTATTAAACCTTTCCACTGGTCTCAAGAACAGCTTTCATATGGGTTCAACTGTTCAAGGAACCATTGCAACATAAGATGCTGGCCCATGACATAGATGGGTTCCACCTCTCCCATGCAAATTACAAGACCTTCTGTCTTCCTAGACGTTTTCCCAAGCACCTCAATAGATTGAAGGGAAAGATATTTAGTTTATGCATATGCTCACCTAAGTCTTTTGAAACAATGGAACAAAAGACATCAGATCTCTTAAACAAACGAAATTTTCAAAATTTGCAGTCAACATCGTGTTATTTTGAGGTATAATTATCTAAAATACCTACCAATAAGGAGACCTGCCAAGTGTAAGATTGGATGACCGGCTTAGTCACTTAGGCCGTTGATTAGCTTGAGGAAGGTTAAAAAAAAAAGCCTACCTAACATTTCATGATATTAATCTAGCCTAAGTCTCAGTCTTATATTACTCAAGCCACTTAAAATCGGATCGGATCCCCTCAGTCATCTTACTGAAGAAACTTCCGCAATCTCCACCGTACGCACGGACACGTATGGCTCACCCAAAATTTTGATGTCCGCCGCCGGGCTCCGGTACGTGACGAGGTGCATGCCTGTTTGACCAAAAGGATGTTGCCTTCCCCGGGTGGTTATGTACCTAGTCATAAACTGCCAGATGGGCCTTTTAAGCCAAATTAGAAAAAGTGCTTAGCTTCCAGTGCGGATGGATTGGTGGCAAGTGGGGCCCACTTTAAAATAGAAGCCCAACACGTGTGGGCCGAGATGTCGCACACCTGATTTGGCGATGTACGCAAGGAATATATTAAATAAATAAATAAATGCTCTTGCAAGTTTTAAACATGAATCTCCTGAAAAAGGAAATTTAATTACGAAGTGAACGTGCAACTACAGGAGTGAATAATAATAATAATAGTAATAAGAGAACTTACCCAAGAAGAAGACCAGATATCACTCAATTTCCGTTCTGTTGTATGTTATTCCAATAAAAGCATATAATTAACTTCTTCTTTATGCACCATCATTGTTCAATAAATTGACGGTTTTCCTAGAATCTTCATAATTACCTTGCACGTCAACACACAACCGTCCAGAAATTGACGCTTCAAAGACTAGTTTAATTACTCCGACGGTTTTCATTAACTGTGCCATTATTAGTATTCTATTGTTTAATTAAGCTTGTGTAGGGACCATTACGTGCCCACCGTTTCCCTCGGGCTGCTGGCCAAACCGTCGGCAAAGGGGCCGGTGATCTGCCGGCCGACAGCCCAAGGCACGTCGGGGCCTCTGTAATTACCCTGACACTGTTCTTAGAGACCACAAATCTACCAAAAAACTGGAGAAGAAGAAGAATATGGTCTAGCTAGAGAAGGAAGAAATGGCCACCCACTGTGAATGGTGTTGCTTGGTTAATTAATTACCTTGCTGGGTATCCGGCGGCCGAAGAAGACCGACCACTCCGGCGTCGACCCGTTGAAGAAGGGGTCGGCGTGGACGTAGATGGAGTAGAGGCCCTTGTGCCCGTTGAAGAACCTCTCCCACAGCGGGGCAAACGCCAAGGGCCCCCTCGTTAAGAACAAGAAGGCCACCTTGGGGACCCGCCTGTAGGGGTACGCCCTCAGCCTCGGCACCATCGATGCCCTCCACAGCAATTCCTCGTCGGTCATGTCGTGCATGACGAAGTCCGGCCGGACGTAGTCCTCCAGCCTTGCATGGGTCTTCGGCGACGTAGGCGGCGGTGGCGGTGGCGATGGCGTTGGCATTGGCTGTGGCGGTGGCGGTGGCGTTGGCGGCGGCGGTGGTGGTAGTCGTGACATTGATGCATCCAACGGTGCTGGCGACGGCGATGGCCAAGCCAGCGGCTGGGGAGTGGAGTCGGAGGGAAGGGAGAATTGGGACGCCCGCAAGAAGAAGGGCCCCTGGAGGTAGAAGCTGGCGACGACGCCGGCGGCGAGGCCGAGGAAGAAGAGGAGGAAATGGGAGAGGATGCCTAGGAGTTGGGACTTGGAGGTGAAGAGGAACATGGTGGGAGGGGGCAGCGCCGGGGGGAGCTGCTGCTGTTGGGTCTTCATGGCGGGGTTCCTTATGATGGGCGGTGAGCTTGGCAACGGCAGCCTGGAGGTTTGGAGACCAATATAGGGGGCCAGGGGGGGAAGGGATAGCTGTTTTTGATGGGGAGGAGGGGGTATATGAAGTGGGCGCGTGGTGAGTTGGAGATTGTTGGGAATTGAATGTGTAGGGGATACAAAAAGATTTGGGGTCTTAACAGAGATTAGGGATAGCAGAAAGGTGGTTTATGTCTATACCTCTATAGTATCCAACACCATATTCTCGAAATCATCATATTTGTCACCATACCCTTCAAATGAATCGTAGTTTGTGTTCATATCCTTACCATCAAATCCCTGTTCTAAGTACTGCAGCTGAGTTGGCATTTAAGCCAGCATGTAAAATAACGATTAATATACCCTTAAAAAAAGGGAGAAAGAGGAAATGTTTTTAGAATTTAGAAGGATAACAACGTAATTTATGATGTTAGGTGAAGTATTCTTACAATGGTTGTCGGAATGCTATTGTATCACGTTTTTTTCCACTCTCTTTCCGCACTAATTGGGAACCGTTTGATCACTTAATCAAAGAGCTATCGTTGACTACATTATATAGTTAGGTAAAAAGCTGTGTCAAAAGTAATGTTAATGAGAATCATCTGATGGACAGCAATTCTCGAATAGTGTGTGGTAAAGGAGATCATAAAAGAATATGATACAATAGCATTTCTCCTGTATATTAGAGAAGTACAATTATAAGTTTTTTTAAAATTTTAGGAATATTTCAAAGTTTATAATTTTTTTTCTGTATATAAAGAAAATACTAACATTTAACAAGCTGTGAAGTTGAAACCAGTGGCATAAAAGGTGATTTTATTACGGTAACAATAGCATTACTCTTAAATCTTTTGCTTATTGTGTAACGTGTATGTTAGCGTGGCAAGGAGGGAAGGGAGATTCCAATTTGGTTCTCAAAGGCCCACACATTTGGACCGGGGGATTGGTGGCGAGTGGCCACGTGACCAAATGAGGGTAGCGACGTTAATTAATTAGCGTCACCATTGCGAGTAGTCTGTATACATCTGGATAGATTAGAAGTATCATCGTCTAATTACCTGTTTTTAGCCCTTATTTGGGCCTTGGCTTGCTATACTAGTGGTGGATAACAGGTCATCGTGAGGTAAATGTACAAACCTATATCCGGTAACGAAGCCTGTAAGCGAAAGGAGAGACTACAGCAATATTCTTGGAAAGGTCAAAAATGGTGCCAGTTTATGAGGCCCATAAGTTCCATTACAGCTCGAGAAACACAGACCAATCTAGTCCATCTAATTTAGGGAGTCCACGAGGCAGCTTGGTTGGACTTCGAAGGCTGGAGGTCTAATCACTTCTGTCAAAGAATCTAACAGAAGCACTACTGGATAACATCATTGATCAGGTATTGCACTCGGGTGTCCCTTGGTCGCTTGACCATTAGTTGAATACTCATGAGTGTTCTCGAGAACCAAATTAGGTGTCTAATTTCATGGACAGCAAACATTTTTGAGGACTATGAAGTTATCAACATCGATCCCACTATCGGAACATGGGCCGCCATTCTTGAGAAAGTTCTAGAAGATGGCAGGATGTGCGCCACATCACATGTTCACAATATGGTCACAAAACCATCATTAGTGTAAGACAGGAGATCCTCTCAGTACACATTTGGACCGAAGTCCAGTAATATTGAGAGAGGGAGGAGAGCCAAACATTGTAAAAAGCCTTTCATATGTTCTCCAAAGTTGAAAAATACCTAGGTCCTCCCTCTCTCAATACCGTTGGACTTTGGTCCAAACGTGTACTAAGAGAATCTCTTCTCTTAATATAAACTCATATGATTCCCAATGTCAAGAGTTGACGTGGGGAGCTAAGCACTCCATAATGGAAGATCCATTTACCTGTTCAGGGAAAAAGGTGTAAGAGGAGAAAAGAATAGGGTAGTAGGTAGGCCATCTAACCATCTTAATACGCAATCTAGCTTGAACCTTTGCCTCAATTCTCCTTCTCTATATTTTGACCAAGTATTAGAGGATTCTCTCGAGAACATACCTATGAGGCAATTCTAACCTCTTTCTTT
Organism: Zantedeschia hybrid cultivar; assembly: GCA_030544215.1. Lineage (NCBI taxonomy): Eukaryota > Viridiplantae > Streptophyta > Magnoliopsida > Alismatales > Araceae > Zantedeschia > Zantedeschia hybrid cultivar. Next base: position 55,443,078 of record JARZZO010000004.1, read on the forward strand.
AGTTGCATCTCCGTTTTCATTCCATCACATGGGTTCAGTCCATTATTAATACAAAAGTAAGTGATTAGATGGCTGATATCTTACATGTTTTTGACCTCTATAAATACAAAAAACAATCCCATCATGATTAGTTTTGTAAGGTTTCATCAACACTTATGTGAATTCCCTCACACTTCTCTGGACCACCTAAAGGGGAATGTCGTAGGGAGTCACAGGGGAGTTGCTGAGGTTGGATCCCTTGTTTAGTTAGTTAGATTCATGAATCAAACATGAGTGGACCCATCTCTCACTGTTTGTGCTTTTGTTAAACCAATTAAATTCTCCAAAGTGTGGAAAAGACTTCTCTAATTCACAACATTTCGTTTACCATCTATTCTAAAATATTATAAAATAAAACTGCTGATTTCATGTGGTACTAATGTATTATATATGTGATCTTTAGAGGGCTACACAACGGTACCCCGCATCTACTCATTTTTACTGAACAACGGAAGTTATGCCGTCTCTATCATCATTGGTGTGTATGAATAATTCAAGGGATTAAAGTTGGCCGAAGGGGAGGTCACTATGGCTGGAAGGTGACTACACCAATGCCATCTCTATCATCTGAAACAATGAAACGAAGCAAATGTTAACAGAGTCCTATCTGTAATTAAGAAAAATGAGGCAACACTTAGGGTCCATTTGGTACTCTGCAAAAGTAGATGCATGGACCAGTTTTTCCCAAAATCTCAACAGGACGTAGTACTTGGTAGCATGTAAATGGGCAGGTCAACTAAAATTGATGCATTGACTCCATCAAAATCTTGACTTTGGCATCAGCTGAAGTTTTCGGAGAAGAACAGGCGAGATTGGGGCCTTCCCTCAGCCCATAAGCCCATAAGTGCCTGGCCTTCCCAGAAGATTCAAAAGATTCAATATTTGTGAAAGAGAATTAACTTGATGCATCATCACAGTTAACAAAATTATTTTTTTATGAAGGCCACCAACATTGCCTGCATCTTTGTATAATTAGATTTTTCACAGGACAACTCAAAAAAATAAAAAAAATTTAAAAACCTTAGCTCTATGAATAGTACACTGTTCACTGGGACTAAGTTTTTAAATTTTCATCTTTTTTTGAGATGTTCGATCTAAAATCGAATTAGATACACATGTATCACATATCAGGAGATTTCACAAAAAAATCAAAAAATAAAGAATCGAGCCCCAATAAATAGTACGCTACTGTTCATTAGGGCTCAATTTTTTAATTTTCATCTTTTTTTGAGATGTCCTTTCAAAAATCGAATTATACGAGTATGTACGTCATGTTATAAGTCTTAAAAAAAAATTTATGAGAATAAAAAAATCGATCCCCAATGAATAGTATATTACTGTTCATCAAGTCTTAGTTTTTGAATTTTTATTATTTTTTAAGATGTACGATCAAAAATCTAATTATGTGGACATATAGGGCATATCGGAGGGTTCAAAAAAGATTTATAATCTTTTAGTTTGACTATACCATCCAGCGATATAATATCCTGTAACCGTCCATTAAGTTATTCTCCCTTTGAAATTACTTATATTTATATCCTTAAAACTTAAGACCAAACTTACCTTGTTCGAATTTTGATCATGTGAAGATATAGTCTATTTTATTTGAATTATCCAATCAAATGTAGAGTTGGGGTATTCTCTCAGTTCATAAAAATATATATAAAAAAATTATAATACAAAAATTCTTTTATAAGCAAAAAAATATATAAAATCATTTTCAGGAAAAGATTTTAGAGGCAAGCAAACGAATGAAAAGTTTTTTAAGAAAATATTTTAAGAAGTGCCAAATAGTCGATTACGTTTTTTCATTTTCTTGATAAATTGATTTCCTTGGGAAATCTTTTCTATCCGATTATGTTTTGCAACCAAACATACCTTTAGGGTCGGTTTGTTTTCAGGTAAAATGGGCTCCAAGAAAAAAAATTCTCAAAAAATATATCACAATCACTCATTTGGTTATATGTAAAACTCAAGTCAATAGAAAACTTAATTCATTAACTCCTCCTTTTCTTGATTTTAGTATCCATGGGATAAGACCAAATGTCCTTTTTCAAAAGAGTTGAAAATATTTTCATGAGCACCAAATGATAAATTTTGTTTTCATTTTTTTGTAAATATATTTTCTTAAAAAATCATTTCCATCCAATTATATTTTATGTGTAACCAAACATACCCTTAACACATCCGATTTATTCTCTCTAGTGGGAGGCATCTTCGCATTTGGTGGACCAGAATTATAGTTCTTTGACCAAGAGTCATTTGTCTATCTAAGGAATCACCTAACTAAGAAAATTATCTTTTTAATTCGCAACTTACAAGATTGAACAACAATCTCTGGTAGTATCTTAAAATATTCTGTTATTGTCTCGATTTATTTATCTTTGACACTCTTACCCAAGTTCGAACTACACCACAATACCACACTTCGTCGGTACTGCATATGATCAAACTGTTAGGTATGGAGCTGATCAAGCTACTGAGTGTGACACCCATGAAATAAGACTAAGCGTGAGTACGGTTCATGATGATATTCCCATGCCTAGAGGGGACCTGTAAGACCCCCTTTAACGTGTCCGAGTGGGGAATCCTAGAAAGTGGGGTGCCCTGCAGTAGAGGAACTGGTTCCGGGTGAGTAGCAAGGTATTGAAATCGTGTGGAAGAGTAAAGGAATGTGCCCCTCTCTCTCTCTAAACCACACAAAGCTTGAAAACTTAGCAAAACGAAGAGGTGATACGTAAAAGACGAGAAAAAGAAAGGGATTCTGATACAAAATTTTCACTACCCCTTACAGAGATTTTGTATCTTTCCCTGATACAAATCTTGGATGCTCCAAGCCTAAACTTATTTTCTCCATGGAAAGTGGCTTTCTACTCGAACATAGAACTAACGACTACCTTTGTTCTTAGGTTACACCCGTCTTGCAGGATTCTTCATGCAATTGGTGAAAATTTCTCTTTTCACGCTTACATTTTCATATTGTTTATTCTTTTTTTTTTGGAGTATATATATATATATATATATATATCGGATGACGAGTCAAGAAAGATTAATTAAACTCTTCGGTCAAATCCATTAATTAATTTTCCTTTGCGGAGTGATCGGAATGCAAGAGAATGGAATGACTGTTCACCATGGAACAAGTCCATCATATCATGACATCAATCTATCAGGCTCAACGTACGTAAGGGTTTGTTTAAACTAAGCATACCTTTGTCATTTCTATTGCCATGTGTGTTATTTCCATTACATTGTCTGTGTTTCTGACCGTGTAAATAGACAAGTGCAGGCAAAACAAATAATTTGCAGCTATGTACGTAGAGGCTTATTTATGTACGGTGTGTCATGTCATGCAATTGGGACATCTGCGGCTAAAGTTTTTTGTCCTCATGAAACTGGTAGCTCCAAAGCTTTTGCACTATTCGACACCTCTCAATATCTAAGTAATCAAATTCCGGCACTTGCACTGGCAAGGCTACCCCAGTCCGTCACCAAAGAGGGTCTCTTAGCTCTCCACCTCTACATTTTTTTTTTCTTTTTTTGGCCTCTCTTCTCACCTGCCATTCGGTCTTCCCGAACTGGAGAAGTGATAGCCAATGATTATGTCGTTAAAAATTCAAGCTAACAATCATATTTTAATCGGCTCATATAAACTAATTTTAACAATAGCAATAGTGAGTCAGAGTCGATCCACAAAGAAATAAATTCTTAATTTTGAAAATCTTGTAATTCTTAATAGTCTAAAAATAAGTGAGAATTTGAGGGAACTAATTAATTACCTATTTAAACTATGACCCAATTAACTAACGTACCTAAAAGTGTAATTACATAAACTAAACGAATCCTTTGTTTTTTTTTTTAAAATTAAACACAACCACATATGGAGAATAAGCACAACTAAAAAAAATATAACAAAAACACCATTATTTAACTATGTGTAAACCATTAATCATCTAAAAATCAGGAATCAAATTACAAAATCTATGGCTTAATATCTTTAAACAAAATAACTAAAAATCAAGTAATAAATAACTAATCCTAATCAAATAAACAGATAACTGTACTAATAGAGAGAGAGAGAGCAAAGCAGCGACGGGTGCTTTGTGAGGGCGCCGGCGCAGTGGACCAACAACAAAGGGGGCGGCGCAGTAGACCGGCTGGAGGGCGAGTGTTTCAGCTTCATGTGCGCTGGAGTGCGGCTGCTGGCAGTAGGCTTCAGGCGACGTGCATGGGGGCTTGCAGGTGTGCGCTGGAGGCTTGCAGGTGTGCCTGGTGGAGACGTGCGGGTGCGGCAGCTTCAGGTGCAGCGGGGGACGGCGTCGCGTGGAGCGGTTGCTGGCTACCTGTGGGGGCCATGCATGCATGCACGTTGCGGCGCGTGGAGCGGCTTCAGGTGCGCTGGTGCAGCGGGTGTGCTGGAGGCCCGTGGATGCACGCACGTTGCCGCGTAGGGGCGCTTGGAGTGCGCTGGCGCAGCGGCTGGTGCGTGCTGGAGCGCGTGGGAGCGGCCTGGTGTCGCTGGGCAGCGCGGGACACAGAGAGAAACCGAGAGAGGGCGTGGGGGAGAGAAAGAGATGGCAGGGAAAGAGGGAGCAGGTGCGTGGAGGCCGTTGGCTATGCGTACCGGACATGGGGAAGCAGCTGGCTACGCGTGCTGGACGTGTGGCGGTTGGTGAAGCTTCAGGCCGACGAGAGAGAGAAGAGAGAGACAAAGCAAGAGGGAAGAGGAGAGCACTGGGAGAACATAGAGTGTGGGGAGAAAGGAGAGGGAGAAGGAGAGTGCGGCTGGGAGAAGAAGAATAGAGAGTGCTGGAGAGAACGAGGAGGGAGGAAGAGAGAGGCGTGGGAAACAAAGAGAGAGGAAGGAAAGTGCTTGGGGGCATAGCGGTCTTGAGAAACGAAGAGGGAGAGGGAATAATATATGGTGTAGGGTTCGTAAGGGTCCTTTTAAGGGAAGGAAAGTCTTTTTTTTTTTAAAAAAAAAAAAAGAAAGTAAAGAAAGGAAGGCGGCTAAAGTTCTTCTTGGTCATGGAATTAGGGCAACACTAAGGCATCAAATGACATTTTTACCCATGCTTTAATCTTTTGGTCAAAATGAAGTCGAATTTATTGAGATTCGAATACTAGACCTCCTCCAAATTTTCAGAAACTCTACCAACTACACTGTATCATCGGCATGTCCTGTTCACATAGAATAAATATAAATTAGCATATTATCATAAAAAAAAATCATTATATTTATTTATTTCATCTTGGTTTTGTCGAAAAAACCGCAAAATGCGCTGTAATCTATTAATCACATGAAATGACGATGTTTTTAAATCAGAATTTGACGAAATTGGTACCGTTGAACTTGGTACGCAATTATCTATCATTTCATGCTATTTTACAAATAAAAACTTAAGTATGATGCGTATGATTGTCCTTAAATGATCAATTTAACAATTTATCAAGAAAGCTGGGAGGCCTCTTTAGACGTAAGATATAAAAAATGTGTTTAAGTTTATCATACATTTATTTTTATCATAGCTTTAGTTAATTTGGATGATTAAAAATAAACTTTATTATAAATTTAAAATCTCTCCATAACATAACTTTTGTAAATCTAGTTGGAGTTAGTTAGTTACATTGAAGATGCTATAAACAGAGCTTATCAGGAATTCAATTATGTTTACGTGAGACGATTAAATATGAGGACATAGAAAATGCATTTAGCATAATCTCCATGATTTGTTAAGTTACATTCAAACGGGCCCGCCTTTTTTTTTTCTTTTTTCCTGTTTTGGGCCTCGAAGGCCCACGCATCCCATAAGTTCTCTTGCGTAACCCCATTAGTCAAATCGCATACTATTATTGTTTTGGCGGCCTTTTGTTAAGTGCAAACCTGAAGTTGAAGAAAACTTCAAAAGTACGGACCAAATCAAAATTATTTACCTGGTTTGTAATTAACAATCATTATTTGTGTATTCATTCACATCTCCAGAATTGCAATTCTCCAGAGTAAGACAATCCCCCACTAGAATAAGGACCTTATAATTATTTTCGAATGGTAAGGAATCAAAGTATGAAATTAAGTAAATGTTTCTATTACATTTGAAGCTAGTGTATGTATGAGTACTCGAGAAAGACTTGCTGCACCGGCAATTAGTCCTACACTAGCTGCCGATATTTTTATTTTAAAAAAGAGAATTATTTTTTGAATTTTTTACTAGGGGTCACTATGCCCTACATGACCATTAGTGTTTTTCATTGTTTATTTAAGATCAATTTTCAATTTTTCATCTTTTTTTGATTCACCTGATCAGAGATCAAATGGTACATATGACCATATATAAGTGGAATTGGGTCCACCAAGAAATTTCTAAAAAATAACTATTTTAGATGAAAACGCCGACAGCAAGTCTTTCTCTTGTCTACTATATGAAGTTGAAAACTTCTTACGGAGAAGAAAGAAAATTAGTATGAGTAGATGAGAAATGAAGGTCGTTGGCATGATTTATCCACAAAAATAACTGTTCCCATCCAGTGGTGAAGCGGATTAACAATCATTCTAGTAGAAATGATGGCACCAAAACCCTTAATCCGGTGAGGTAACTTCTTTTAAGGTGGTTATAATTAGGAAGGATATGGATAAAAGTCTCTTAAATTTCTATGCTCGGATAGTAATGGTTTATTCTTGATGTGGATGTAGTAACCCAGAGTGCAATGTCCCCACTGCTGCAGTGCCGGGTATTGAAGTGGGCAATTTTTTTTATATATCTTTTGAATTTTTTTAAGGTCGGATTCTGCATTATTGTTAAGTTCGGCTAAGATTTTTTTTACTATTCATTCGGATTCAATTTTTTATCTTTTAGAATTTTTTAGATGGTCCGATTGGAGATAGGATTACACAAACACCTAAGGCATGTGGGCCACAATCTTTTAAAATTTTTAAAAATAAAGCATATTTTTACCTATTGGCCACTGTAATACCTCGCACTGCGGCGGCAAAAACATTGCAGCAAGTATTACTCAATAACCAAAGCCTAGAAGCGAAGTGGGCAATTTTTTTTATATATCTTTTGAATTTTTTTAAGGTCGGATTCTGCATTATTGTTAAGTTCGGCTAAGATTTTTTTTACTATTCATTCGGATTCAATTTTTTATCTTTTAGAATTTTTTAGATGGTCCGATTGGAGATAGGATTACACAAACACCTAAGGCATGTGGGCCACAATCTTTTAAAATTTTTAAAAATAAAGCATATTTTTACCTATTGGCCACTGTAATACCTCGCACTGCGGCGGCAAAAACATTGCAGCAAGTATTACTCAATAACCAAAGCCTAGAAGCGAAGTGGGCTGAGGGAGTTCGGCCAGAAAGCCCGTTGGTTTCAACCTGCCAAGACCTCGATGTTATAATGTCCCCTCCAGTTGATCTGATCGGACGGCAGCTGGGACATGCATCTACATGTAGAAAATATTTCAAAAGCAACTAAGCACAAGTCTCCTCTTTATACTCCACTCATGGCCTTCCCCTCCCTTCCTGAATCTCGCTTCCTCTAGCTAGGTCTGCTAAACATCGGTTACAATTCGTCTACATAGGTTAAGTGAGACTAAAACCTGTATTCATGAACGACGAATCACATTAATTTTATAAATGCTTGCACACGTGTATCTATGTTAACTATACTTTTTTAATGTTGCATCAATCAGAATTTTTCGCAGTGTTAAACGGAAATCATGCGAAGATGTAGTATTACTAGAAAAGCTTTAAATTTAAGATTTGAATAATTATTTTAGGGTAAGTAATTAAGCCAAGCAATACGGGTATAAACAGGTTGAAGATGGAACTAGAAATAGTCGATCGTTTTTTTTATTTAATTTCTATAATTATAAGATTTAACAGAGATGAAAACGAGAGCAGAAACGATTGTTTTCATTCCGATTTTTAGCGAAAATGGGACCAGAAACAGAAAGTTCTGCTTCCATTGTCCCTACATTAATGGGCTAATCTGGGATTTACATTTCCATTAATTTGCTTATATGACAAATGAGCAAAGGAGAAGAACATCACATTAGGAGGAGAAGAATTAAATGAGAGAAAGAAGCCGGCTTACTAGCGTTGAAGTTTCTTTCTCGTTCCATTTTTTTAATTTATTGTTCATAATTAGATGCGAGATAATTAATTGTTCAGAATTATTCATTATTATATCTATACCAAAACTAGAAATTAATTCCAGAAACACTGACTCTTATTCCCGACCGGACTCCGATAAATATTATCGTACATCCTATTTATATTTTCTATGACCTTTTGGATGCATATTAATTCATATCTATATTATCTTCAGAGTAAAAAACAAATCAAATAGACGAAGATCAGATATTTATTTATAGTCCTACTAAACGCACATGTAGTACGTAGATAAAGATAAGAATTTACATATGGTGAATTTAGAAGAGAAATAACACTATCTGACCTAAGAGGTAACCTTCTGCACGTCCCACGGCGCGAAGGCCGCATGAAGGTGGCACGCAAAAACCACCCGGCGTACGTGTTCAGGAACCACGAAAGCAACAGTGAAGTCCCTAGTCGCCATTGCGTGGTCGGTGGGTTACAGCCGGCGACGTGCAAAAAGCTCTGGGCGGCGTGTTTAGGAATCAGATCCCCACCGGGGAAGGGGAAAACCTGCGAAGGCATTGGCCGCCGTCGCGCCGAGGGAACCAAGAAGCGGGGGAGGCCGAACCTGCTGTGCTGAGGCCTCATGGGATTGGGGGCCTCCACCCGCCTGCGCCGCCTTTGAATCCGCGTACGCCATATAGCGTGGTCATCTCAAGAGAGAACACGGAGCTGTCTGGATCCCCTACGACTCACGGCCCCTGGCTCCATGCATGTCTAGGTTTTGTTCTTATTTAATGGCAACTAGTTGGTATAGGGCAGTTGCGTTCGAACCGTCCAAGAAGGGACTGGAGTTTGGCCAGATTACTTAGTTTATAGAATAAGAGAGGGAAGACACTGTCGAGCAATAAGGGAGGATGCATGGAAGAGGGGAGGCGTGCGAGAGAGAGAGAAGGCAGAGAGGCACACAAGTTGTGCTGCCTATTGTTGAGTTCCATGTGCTTCTATGTAGATTTATTTGTCTGCATCCCATCCCACGTTGGCTCTTCTCTCTCTTCCTCTCTCTTTCTCTCTATCTGTCTTCTATGGGACAATTTCATATTAATGATGCTTGTACATTCAATTTAATTTAAAAGCATCATCTATTATCTTAAATATTTTTAGAAAATGCCAAATCTATTAAATATGTCATTTTAGTGGCATATATAAGTATTCATATATACTTTAAAATATTATACATATTAGCATATGTAAAATAATATATGCAAGTAAGCATGGCATCTTTTGAAATTTAACATAGGACTATACAAGCGTCCCGAGAGCATCTACATCTGAAATCTCCTCCATCTTTATGTTAAAAAATAATAATAAAGATCATCAAATATTTTAACTATTCAATTACTTTCTTAAGATTGTTGATGTTTACATCCTTTAGAATTCGTTCTATAGTGAAACTCAATCGCAATTGATCGATTGATTGCATGCAAAATAATATTTAAAAATTTTAAAAATAATAATAATCATAATATACAAAGAATTATTCCGATTAATCCTTAAGATTCTTCCCATCTCTTGAATTTTAGTTTTAATCTTAGATATTTAATTCTCCAAAATATAAGATGCATTTACCTTAGATGCACCCAGCTGGGTTATAGTTTTCCCATATGTATAATATTAAAACATATGATGATTATAGCGGTATATTGTCATGGTCAGTAATTATTACAGTGTGCACGAGTGAAGCTTGTAACGACGGTAAAATACTACCGTGATCATCACGCCACCATAGGTAATATTTATGTTAGACGTGTATAACGTCACTGTGACAAAGTGATGATCCACTTGGCGGTGGGCAGTCAGGTCAAAAAGAAAAAAAAAATTGAAACCCTCGTGGCGTCCGATGTGATCGTACAATCCGATCTATGATTATCACGTCACTATGGCTACATGCTCAAAATATTACAGTCATGATCACACAGATGATGGGTAATACCCAATGAAGAAGTGCTTGCCGAACTGCTTCGAGAATGCAGCTGCAGCTGCCTGTTAAATTAATAGATCAGACGGCACACACTTTGAAGATATTGCAGCAAATATTTCTTCATCCAATAAGTCAGTCCATCTTATTAAAGATCAGATGTTACAAAGGTCAATTAAGATGCTCTCCCAATTTAATAAAATTTTCTTTTGAAAACAAAAAATTGCATAGTTGACCATCGTCTCATGAAAAATGGTCGGACAGCTGCCCACCAATCGACATGAATTCGCAATACCTAAGTATAACACTTGTTTGGTGCCTCATCAAATGACGTACAGTCTCGATTTTGAGGTGACAGATTTTAAGATCAGTAAAAATAAGTCCTTGATTTTTAAAATCGCTGGTGTTGGTTTACCTTGACTTTAGATTGTAAACTGAAATCAGCTAAAAAGATTTTAAAAGTCAATCGGTTTTGAAATATAGCAATCTACAATATACCAAACACAGAAAAACATACCATAAAATAATTTGCAGCACTCCAAATATAAGGAAAGCATCGTTTTATAATTATTTACTACATTTTATAACTATTTACCACACATCAAATGGCACGATTCTTACCTCCATTCCAAAAACTGAAAATTTAGAACGTGAATTCGAATTAGTAACATGCAATTTCACGGGGCTAGCACGAGGTGGATGGGACGTAGGAAGTGGGTGAGGGTGAACTCCCATGGTAAGCTCCCCCGCCCGGTTCCTCTACAGCTTATCCGAAGTCCTCTATTACCAACCTCTCTATGTTGTTGCTTCTCTTTTGTTTCCTTCCTTGGGCCTATTGATACATCCGATGGCCCAGGGACCGTGCATGCCACATGGATACATTTTGGATGGACCCATCATACGGTCGGCCGGAGCCATTTGATCATGTGATCAAATAACTTGCAGCAACTTCTTTTAGGAGTCTACGGGCCAGTGTTTTTCCTTTTTCTGTTTTTTTTTTGACTTTTACAGTCATGGGATCAAATCTAAAGGCTAAGAGAAAAGATAAGACAATGTACCATATATTTCACGTGAAAGTGCTACCAAAACCATTTATCTTAGAGTAGACATTGGAAAATACACATGCAAATGCTTTCAGCTGAGGTTGCATGTCTCTGTTTAAAGGATGAGGAATGGTTGAAGGGATAACATGTTTCAAGCCAATCAAGCCACATTTCAAATTGTCCATTTCAATTTCGTTATGTTACTTGTTTTCTATTTCATATTATTAGTCTATTTTATTGCATCATTTATGTCTCTTTTATTCATACGATAAAAGTCAAATCTCTGAAAATGAAGAAAATTATTAGCAGATTAATCGAGTGATAAAATAGAAACATTGTATCTATTAAGCTCATGCTTGAACTAGTGAAAAGCTAGTTGATAAACTATCTGTTTCTCTTAGTATTCCTCTTCGTAGAATCTTATTAGAGAGGGGGGGTACAGTGTAGTTATTTTTTTGTCCTTTAATGAGAATCTAATTAAGATTAGGGATAATAGTTTCCTTTCGTTGCATCCTTTTTATATATAAACGTGATATAGATGACATGTGACTTCTCAATCAATAGGAAAGATCATAGTTATTTATGTAGAATTTTCTTTTTGAAGTTTAAAGGTTTTATACATGATTAAGGGAATGTTTGCATTCTCAAGATTTCCCAGGGAGCAAAAAATCAGGGAATTATTTTTCCAAAGAGTAAAAACTTTCAAAATTAAATCATCAAAAAGTAAAAACACATGTTTATAGATCTCACAAGGAAATATGTGAAAAGCAAAAACACAGGGTTGTATTTTTGCATGTGTGGGGATTATAAAATATAAAGGAAATGCGGCTCCAAGAAAAAGTCCAATGCCAAGTGAGAAACGAGAAAGGAAATTAAGATTTTGGAAAATATTTTCTCCTGGAAAGGGGTTAGAAAATAAAATCCAGAGAAAAAGAAAGATATTCTGAAAATATGAGCATTGTTTCTCTAACTAACTTTTAATTTGTAGAACAAGTTGAAAAAGTAATTTTCATGAAAATTTTTTGAATACAAACATTTCTTTAATTTACATAGGTTTCTCATAAAGTTTTAAGAAAGTGTTTTTCCGTAATATGTTCCTTTCTTTAACCGCCTCCTTGTGTATTGCTTCGTTTCTCTTTGTCTCTTCCTTAAAGCCTTTTATGGAGAGTTGAGAAAGTCCCACAACTTTTCCTATTCTATTTAGCAGCATGAGACATGCACACATGCGAGCCAACCAAGGCAAGGTAGAGGGTTTTTTTTTACCCCTTTAGTGCACTGTGTGAAAGGGGGTGAGCCCCTCAAAACTAGGTAACCATAATTTTTCTACATATATGTAAAGTACAGCAGATTTTTTGCATATATGAGATTCTTCAAGGGTCTTTGAAAAAACGCTCAAAAAAAGAAACAGTGAGGCAATGGTACGTTAGGGAAGAACCAAAACAAGAAATCAAGTATGCATGCATCATCATTAGTGGAGATCTGTCCTTGTTTAACTTGCATACGTTCAAGCATCAACATACTTGTCCCTGTTTAGTGTGGGTGTGTATGACCAACTATGCTACTTCTTCCTTGAACACCATCTGCCCTTCAATTTGATGTTCAACTAGGCAATCTTGATGTACTACTCTCTAGGTCCCTCGCTAATGTAGTCTAAGCTTGTTGGAGCGGCTATATAAATAGTCCCTTCAAACTCAACACCCGGGTTTTGTGGTTTGTAAGAAAGCTTTTCTACTTTGGTACATACTAGGTGTTGAACTTCCTTACATAATTGTAGGCAAGTGCTAACCAAGTGAAACCGAAGGCCACAAGCAATTTAACAGAGCACAACTTCTGGGCTCTAGAATGCATGTAGCCTTTCAGGTAAACCCACATCCATCGTGACAGGAAATGAAGTTGGCAGGTCCCGAGAAACTTTTCGTAAGAAAACTCCTGCATGTTACACAAAATGAATTGACTTGAGATGATTAAAAAGGCTTGACGGACAGAACCTTACTTGGTAGCAAAGCTAAACAAAATTTCCTTCTAAAGCAAAAACCATCAAGCGTAGCAACTATCTGGTTAAAAAGGGCAGGGATACATTAAGAAGGCTATTTTTTTTCTTCCTCAATGAAGATGAATATTTTCTACAAGAGGATCCATGTTTCATCCATGTATGCTAGAAAATCCTGTTTTGTAACTTTGCTAGGGAGAAATCCAGTTTTCTCATGTGTTTCGTAACTTTAAAACACTTAAGATGTATGTTTCTACAAGGAGATCTATGTTTCATCGATATATGCTTTATTTGGGTGTATGTGAGAACTTCTTAATCAGTTGTTCATCATTCACTCTGCATGACCTAACAAAAATCACTTAAGACTGTCAGGATTTGACGTGTGAAAAAGGAAACTGAGTAACACTTTCCATATGGGCTATTTTTCTTTGCACTTTTTGCAAACTTCAAACAAGCTGCTGTCTGCAACAATTATACAGCCATATAAGTTATCAAAACCCGTAAAAAAGGGAAATGAGTCAACACTCTCACAGGACCATTTGCAAAGGGCTCATCACTGCATTACCAAATTCTGGAGACCGGTCTTAGAAAAGAATGAATCAAAGCTGCAGATGAATGTCTCCAAAGAGAAGCCCTGCAACCTCCGTGAATGATACATTGTACTTCCATAAGCAATGTGCATCATAACAATCAAAATTCATTTGAATTCAGAACTTGACTCCATCTTAAGTGTTCTATAATTGATTTGTAGTATTCTAGTTAAAATATGGCACAATCAAGTCACAGATAATAAAATACTATTGATATATATGAAGCAAGAACCTAGAAGGCATTTAATGAAATAAAGCTGCATTAGTTCTACAGTCCCTAAAAACAAAGGATGGAATAGATTGAGCAAAATCACTCTTCCAACGTGGGAAGTCATATTTTTCATACATTGAACGATGTTTGTCTGTAGATATGCCATAAAGATAGTGGTTCGTAGATCAAAACCAGTAATTGAACCCTCTGCCTCTTGTGTTCTTCCTCTCCCTCGCAGTCTCCTCCCCCCAGCCCCCCCCCCCCCCCTCTCTCTCTCTCTCTCTCTCTCTCTCTCTCTCTCTCTCTCTCTGTTTACCCATGATGACTAATCAATAATGATAGGTCCCTAACAATAATCAGTCTTTTATGATTAACTGCCTATATGCTGCAATGATAATCACCTTCCTTCTCTTGCCATTCAACAAGCTTTACTAATCGGAGATGCATACACTGAGCACCACCTTTTTAATAGTAGAATTCTACAGATTAACATAGTGATTGTACAAATAGTTTATTATATAACAGGCTGTAAACAAGTCAGAGAGGAAGACGGGCAGGGCCGTCAACAGAGCAGAAATATAGATATTTAACTCCTCTCCATTTAATAATGTTGGACATCCGCATCAGATAATAAACATAAGTATCCATGTCCATGAGATGGATTAGAAACAGATTCCTAATCGAATAGTTGAGTGTGGGGATTTGTCTTGGGGAAGTGGGGAGAGGCTTGCCTAAACCCTGCTCGGCAGCTGGGCGCTGCAGTGGTGAGGCTGCAATTTGCAGCCCCCATGTCGCAGCTGGCTTAGGAGAGGGGAGTGCAGCAATAGGGCTGCAAACCATAGAGACCTGCACTGCAGCTGGCAGAAGGATGAAGATGGGTGGAGAGTAGGGAAGGAGGGGAGATTTGAAGAGAGAATGGAGCACTGGAATAGACATTGATGAGGAGAGGAGAAGCATTTGACCAGAAAAAGGGGAGCAAGCTCTCACTGGGCAAGAGAACATGCCACAGAGGAAGAAGAAGAGGGAGCAGATGCTGACTGCCTTCTGCTATCTGACATCCACCATCCACCATCACTACATGGGAAGGATGGGAGAAGAAGATGGACTATTCTTTCAGGTCATGTTTGGTATCAGGATAGAAATAGGGAGGAATAGGGATAAGTCAACCTAGTTTAATTTATCCCTACCCCTATTCTGTAGTGCGTTTGGTATGCAAGGGGATAAGAAAAAAGTTAACCTTGTTCTCCATTTGGTAAAAATAAGCATAGTATTGAGGATAGATTGTGGAAAAAGACATTGCTACCCTTCTAATCTCAAGATAATAGGGGTATGCTTAAATGTAAATATTAAAGTTATATAATTATATGTTCTATATATGATTATATATTCAATATATATGCTTTCCATTACTCATATCATGATACACCAAGACATGCTTAATCTAAGTTGTTGAATTTAATTATATATTAAATACATTCAATTTATATTACACATAATTAGCATATAATTAGAACATAATAATATATTAAAGATGCTTATTACTATTTAATATATATTGTCAATCCACCTGTTTCAACCTACGTTACTCTTGTTTACACATTCTTTCAATTTATTTGTGCACTCTTGTGGAATTGTTTGCCTAATTTAATATGCTTGATATATACTCCTGCGATGTGAGTGAGTGCCCGGTCTTAATTTATTCTTGAATATTGTGTGGATTGCTATTGGTTTGAGAGTGCGTGACGACCAATTCATGTACCCCAGATCTGTCGTGTTGATAGGTTGGACATTATCCCACATAGGTCGGTGGTTCTGCAATTATTGTCAATCTACCTGTTTCAACCTTGTGTGGGACGTTACTCTTGTTTACACATTGTTCCAATTTATTTGTGCACTCTTGTGGAATTGTTTGCATAATTTAATATGCTTGATATCTACTCCTGCGAAGTGAGTGAATGCCCGATCTTGATTTATTCTTGAATATTGTGTGGATTGCTATTGGTTTGGGAGTGCATGACGACCGATTTATGTGCCCCAGATATGTCGCGTTGATAGGTTGGATGCATCCCATGTCAATCCACCCGTTCCAACCTCGTGTGGGACATTACGCTTGTTTACACCTTGTTCACATCGAATATACTTGCAATCTTCGACTAATGCCTCTAGCATTTATTAATTCTTGTTGATATTGTTGTGTTTGCTAAGGTCCTACATCATCCCTTCCCCAGATTTTCCTAATGAATAATGCTTGTTGCACTGCTGCCGGTGCAAAAAAAGCATGACATGGATTGAGTCCCACAACCTCATTCCGCCACCTAGAAAGCCCACATATGCTATCTCCCTCACTAAATGAACACTGAGGCCATCCACGCATCAGTGCACATAGAAGGCATTGGATTTAAATAAATAAAAAAACTTGCTCGCTAGAGTGCTTTTTTCGAGAACATGATCTTATGGAAAATTCTCCAAAGTATCCAGATGTTTTCTAGAGCATCATGCCCTCAAAAGCAGTGCTCTAGAAAGCATCTGGATGCTCTGGAATGCTCTCCAGAGCATCATGCTCTAGAGGGCGTGATTATGCTCTGGAGAGTCCAATCATGCTCTCGAAAAAATAGTCTGGCGAGCAATTTTTTATGTTATTTTATTTTTCAATCTGATCCCCCCATGTGTGTTGACACGTAGATAATGTTGGCACGCATTTAATGGGGGAGACAGTCCCATGTGGACTCTTCAGGTGGCAAAATGGGGTGGAAAGGCTCAATCCACATCACGTCTTTTGCACCAGGAGCTGTACAACAAGCATTACTCTTTTCCCAATACGGGACTAAAGGGGGAGGAATATCCAACAAAGCACTTCCATGTAGGCACTTCTCCCCTTTTAGTCTCCTATAGGGAACTTGGTTAGGAGCTGAAGTCCAATCCCCTATAAAGAAAGACCCGGGAAAAGCTTGCATGTAGCACACACCCCCCACCCCACCCTTAAGGTGATCCGTCCTACAATGGAGGTATTGCTCCCTTAAAGAAAGTGGTTAGAATCTTAAAATTGTTTCTTACTTTTTTTTGTATTATTCATAAATAATAAAATTAAAATATGTACTCAGTATATTATCAAAAATAGGATATGGAAATGAGATTTTCTGTTTGTCTACACTAGCTTATCAAGAGGTTCCGATTTCTATGAGAATATACATCTAAAATAGAAATTTCTAGGTGCATGTCTCCAACTCCATAGGAATACCGGAGTACCATCTAAACCCCCACTGTATGGTGGAAAAGTACACATGAAATGATTTTCTTTTTTTTTGCAACATTATGAAAAAAGTTCATTGATCCTAGAACTTAGTTGCAATAAACATATTGCACATGTGACATATAAAATTTATGATAAATGATTACTAAAATGTTTTCGAATATTCAATATTTTAACAAAAGTATGATAATTACATGTATAACCCAATTAAAAATGAAATTACAAATTTACCCATCCTATTTTTCATGCTATTATAAATAACCTCACTACGTCAAAATACTTGCAAAAATGCCCCTGCGCTAGCATTATGTTAAATATCTCTTATTTAACCTTCATTAACCTTTAACGAAAGTTTAAAATGTCTAAAATACCCTTATTCATTGCTCAACTCTCTTTCCCTCTCTTTCCATCTATCTCTCTTTCTCTCTCTTTGGCACAATGTGCCAATAAAAAAAAAAACTTTGTAGAGGCATTCTTGTCAAAGCATTTAATTTAATGGTCAAGACAGAATCTTTATAACCGTAGGGGCATTTTTGCAAGTATTGCAATGCAGTGAGGTTGAAACATAATCTTTACTTAAGTCTTTCAGCATAAATCTTTGGAATAATTACATATATAACGCTGTTAAAAACAAAAGCACAGATTTACCCATCATATTTTCACATATAACAAATAAAGATCATGATTTTGGATTTAAACTAAGATATGCAACTGGAAACGTGTTGAAAACATTTGAGCAACCAAAATACAACAAAAATAAGCTTAAGTTCCGTCTTCATGATATAGAGGATTCTGATATGTTCTAGGCCACCAAAATACAAGGTTCCAAGTTGGGAACACAATTACCTCATGATATGGTTGAGTGATATGCCAAGGCAGATATGTCTACAAAGTTAGAAGATAATGATGTGTTGCAACCAAGAACATATTGTTGTTGTAAAGTAATTCCTTAGAACACAATTATTAAGTTATGTATATATTAAGAGTCCAATTACTAGCAATCTATCATGGAACTAAGTAATAGATTACCTTTGGCAGCTTTCCTTGAGAGGCCAGATGGTCCACATGAAGCCTCACATTTGATGAAGCGGGAAGCCATAGTTTGGCATCCACATCCGCATATGTTTTCACAACAATGTCAAATAGAGTTTCTGCTCCACCTTCAATGGTTTTTAAAATGGAGAGTTCCCTGTCTCTACGGTGCCTGCAAAATGAAATTATCATCAATGAAGAAACAAAATCAATAATTTCTGTAAATATATAACCATGTCTAAACTGAAACCACAAGCAAATCACAATTACATGGTAACGTTTTTGGTCAGATCTCAGCGTACAGTACAGAATAATAATGTGCTTATTGCTCTTATGGTTGACACCATATCTTTAACACCCCATTCAATAACAGGCTACACCAATCTAATTACTCTAATAAAGTCTAAGCATGTTAACAGTTTTTTAACCCGTCTCCCGCACACAAATTCTGTAAATAAATGTCAAAATTATTGATATAATGAATTGCCATCTAATTATTCTTGCTGTAATACTAAAAACCAATAGATGTCCAAGATAAAATATTCAGCAGTAACAGTTAAAGACAAAGGCACAAACATGCTTCTTTTTCCACAAACATTATTCTTGTTTATCCATATCTGTCAAGAAGAGATGGGGAGCCTTGGTGCAACAGCGAAGTTGCTCCATCATGACCTCGGTCGCAGGTTCAAAACCATAAGCAGCCAAATGGCCAAGGACAGTTTCAGGTAAATAGCTTCTATGATGCATAGGCCTTCCAAAAGGAAATGAAGGCCTGCAAAGGTTTCCTCAGGCAGGATGGAGATTGGCCCTCAAGGGCCATGGCAAAAGGGAGCTTGACTGCAGGACCCACCCATTGAGCAAGGAAAAAAAACCGGCATATTGATCTGACACTCGGCCATCACTCAGTGGGCCTCTGTGTAAATAAACAAATAAAAAAGGTGAAAGCCTCATGGCACTAGGTTGCCCTTCTATTTATATTTGCCAAGAAGAGAAAGCCGTGAGTGCTTCTGGAATCATGATATGGATTTTTATCACAAATGCAACAATGTTAACTTTCATGCTTGTGAAACACATGCTGTTGAATTAGGGAAGAAATATGAGTAGAGGAGGAAAAATAAAATGTGCAACCCATACTTGAGGTAACCACAAAGCATCCTCTTTGGCCAGAAACTGATTCTTCCATGCATAGGAATTAGAGCATGAGGTGACAATTCCAGGAACCTGTACGTTGTTTGGAAATAGTCCTGTATGTGACAATCTGCATTAAGTTCTCTATGGAATAAAATCATGATTCACAAAAGGTTAAAGTATACAACTAGTCATAACAGAGAAAATGGTATAAAAACATTGTCTCTAGGCTACTTGCTTTGATTAAAGAATTTGGATTAAATAAAATCTTGATGGATAAAGGTCAAATGATGTCAAACATTACTTTATGCATGGGGCAAATGATTAACCTATCTTTATGGAGTTCTGGCATCCCTGGATAGTCAACCACATGAACAAGGAGGATCACAAGAAAATTTAAGGATATCTCCCACAAGAAATTCAACATGACGAGGGCATGTTTACAAATCAACAGAACTAAGACCAAATACATATGTTTAAAACAACAGTAAATATAATGATGAAACCACCATATGAATCTATGATCAATACAATTACTGATTTTCAATAACTGGGTCCCAACAAGGAAGGAAAATTTGGCAATGATGTTAACAATAAAAAGAGGCCAGGTCAAGTGAAAAGATAAACAGTATGCCACTGAAACCTAAAAAAAAAAGTCTATAAACTGATTGCTAGACTAGGTGTGCTATGTGGGATATAATCAAGACTGTTAAAAACACAAATACAAACAAATCAATGGTAACGAAAATGTGACTACTGTGACTACTGAGGTGAAAGTTCTAGTAAGAACCAAGGTAGGCCAACTCGGGGGTCGGACTCGGATCGGTCCGGTCCTGACCGAGTGGATCGGCCGATCCGACCCGATCCCGAACCGGTCCGGACCGAGCCGGACCGGTTTGGCCGATCTAATTTATAAAAAGGGAAAAAAATAGAAGAAAATGGGGAAAAAATAGAAAAACAAGTCCAAAAAATCAGAAAAAAATATATTTGCCCAAAACTTATCTAGGACCTTGGGTAAGCCCTTGAATTTTTATTAACTTTGAAAAAAACTTGAATACAATACATGGGGGGGACATAAAACCTTACCCCTAAGTATTACATGATAATAAAAAAAAAACACTCACACAAAGTGACAGAACAAGTAGACATATATTTATTCTAGCCTTACATTGTAGGTGCTATACAAATGTTGCACATAATCGGCCCAAGACATATAAGCTTGGTAACATTGTTCATATTCCTGTACAAATCGGTTATACTCATCTGTGAATGGGTAGATTATTGTCACCGGTATCCATCCTTGTGTCTTTGGCTCATGATAAGATCCTTCTGAGGTTGAGGATTGATAAGAGGAAATATCTGAAGTTGGAGGATAAGTGGGATATCCTCCTAAGTAACTCGATGCATCATAGGGTGGTGGATGTTGATAATATGTACCTGGATATCCATAAGGACTATAACCCTCTAATGGAACTTGAGAGGATGCATCAGACGAATGCTCTTGAGAGGATGTTCTCTTTAGAAACTCTTGTTGTTGTTTCCCTTTGCCTTTATTTGTTGCTGATGTGCCCTTAGCCGTTTGAATGGGTTCCCAACGGCTATCCAACGGCTAGTTCTGAACTAGCCGTTAGGTGGCCGGGTCGGCCGGACCGGTCCGACCCAGGTTGGGGTCGGCCGACCCGGCCGACCCAACCCGATCCCAGCGATCTCGGGCTGGGGTCGCTGGGTCGGGGCTCGGGGTCGGTTCGGACCGCTCGGATTCCGAGCGGACCGGGCGATCCGATCCGACCCGGACCGACCCGGCCGACCATGGTAAGAACTAAAAGATAAAATCAGAGATTAAAGGTACCAAAAGAATTGTATTGCACCAATTACAATGAAGGCAACTACCAAATCAGAGAACAACATTTGAGATAGTTTGAACATGTTAAGCATAGACAGAGGTAACAACAGTCCAAAAGAAACATTCACTTGTTTAAAGAATGAGAAAGAGAGGGAAGCAGAGGCGAAGTCTTGAGAAAACTTGAATAAAAATAGTCAGTAGACATGTTGTAAATAGTTAGTTAAATATGGTATTGGTATGTTAAAAATATGGTACGGGACATATACAAGTATAAATCAATTTTCAATTTTTTAATATGGTCAAATATTCTGGCAAAAAATTGCATTTAACAAAAATTTCAATATGGATGGTATATGGTACATTTATTTTTGAAAATTTGACATAAAAATACGGATATATATTGCACAAAAAATATACATAAACACCTCTAAAATATGTAAAATAACAATATAAAAAATAATATTACTACTGCTACTAATATTGGTTCCACAAATATCAAACATTGTGTTTGAAAAGTAGCAAGTGATATAGCCATTAGAAATTAATGAGCAAACCAAAATCCACCATATCCTGAGAGCATGGGACGTGTGCAGAGCCCAAGCAGGCAGGCATCAACCAATATATGAACATGCAGATTTGTGGTCAAATATTCTGTTAGACCCATACAATAATCCAATCAAACATGCATCTGGTAGAGGTGGATCTTATCTATCCTTGGTACATAAGGTGGGATGGACGATGAGAAGGTTGGTTATACAATCAAACAAGATTTGGAATAGGGATTACATGAATAGCTTTTGATGCCTCTTATCATCTCCTAAAAATAATTATACTGAAATTAGTACACCCCTGTTGGCCCAAAATATTTTTATACATGACAAAATACCTAACATGCATATGCATGTAGTCGTGCGATATGAGAAAAGAAAACATGTCTATATGTATGCAAATATAGGTCATATGCATGCATACATAAAATAGTACAGAGGCGAGCAATATACCCTAGTAAAAACAGCCCCAAAGTGCTTCCAATATGCTGTCCAAAACAGCCCCGAAGTGCCTCCAATATGCTGTCCAAAACAGCCCCAAAAGCCTTCAATATGCTACCCCGCTAGGCAGCCCGATATGTTGCTGAAAAAGGGTCTAGAAGAGTGCGAAATAAGGCCCAAATGCAGCCCAATATGCTGCTAATATAAGGCGGGCAGCCCAATAAATGCAGCCCAATGGATAGTCCAAAATGGGCCCAAATATATAGTCCAAGTAAGCCCAATAAGCAGCCCAAAAATCTTTCAAATAGGGGGAGAATGACAGCTCAAAACAAAATCTGCAGCAAGCAAAAAATCCCAAGAGAGCAAATAGCCAATGGTCCCCCCCTCTCTCACTCTCTCTCTCTCTCCTTTCTTTAAATAATAGGGAAGAGAGAGAGGAGGGAACCGGTGGTGCCCCACCGGTTGTGGACCCTTGAACTCGAATATCTGGGAAAAAGTAAAATATTTGATGGAAGAACCGGAGATCCTTTTGAACAACATGTTCTAATAGGAAAATCTTATATACTTAAATTAATTCATCAAGTTGATGATAAAATCCATGGACGCTTGAGTAGACATTATGCACTTGCTCCCAAGGAGGAACCGGTGGGGGTCCATTCCCCCCTCTCCTCTCATTCAAAATTCAAAAAAAGAAAAAAAAAGGGAGGGGATTAATGAGCAATTAAAAGAGGTGATTAATGAGTGATGTCCCATGGTTAGTGGAGCCTCTACAAACTCTATATTTAATCCCCCAATGATTGGAAATCAATCTCCATTCGCACTTGTGTAAAAAGGAGAAAAGAGAGTGGGAATTAATGAGGCTTCATTAATTACGAAAAAAAAGGAGGAAAAGAAGGAGAAGAAAATAAGAAGGGGGAGAGGGAGCACCTGCACCAATTGCCCACCGGTTCCCAACTGGTGGGGGGTCCAAACCAGTGGCAACCCCCACTGGTTTCCAACCGGTGGGGGCGCCCACCAGACCCAGACCCCCCCCTCCTCTCTCTACCACCTCTCTATCCCCTCTCACTCTCTCTCTCAAAAATTCTTACAGTAGCACCCCCCACCTGAATTTTTCTTACGGTGGCACCCCCCACTGGATGTGGCTTCCATGGCCTATAAATCTGCCCCATCGGAAGCTCAAAGGAGACACCGAGGGACACCTTGCAAGCCATTCGAGGCCCAAGCATTCCAAACGAAGGTGCTGCCAATTTGAAGACTGAACTTTGTACTTTTCACAAGTTCAAATCGAGCGATCAAGGAGGCTTCGTTTCTGGGGTTTCCCTAAGATTTTCCTAAGAGAAGCTCTGCCGAATTTTTATTGTAAAACTGCCCTTCTATAAGGCGAAACCATGTCAAAATCCTGAATGAAATATTAATGTCCTTTGTGTGCATGTTCATGTGATCATGCAATAAACTTATGTCTAAATAACACTATATTAGTGTGATTAAACACATACATAATTAATTAATTAATCCAATGATTAATGAAGTACACACTTAAGAAAATGCATAATTAAATATCCTTGGCCTCACCCCTACATATATATAACTAAGTCTCAACCAATATTTAAGACTTAATACACATACACACTAAACAAATACACCAGTTTAAAAACACCAAAATCCCCATCACTCTCGAATAATTAATTAATAAAGTAAATCAGTATTAATTAATAAAAATTAGTAAAATATTAATAAAAATTAGTAAACATAGAAAATAAAATATAAAAAATATCAAAATTTCTGAAATGACCTAAATACCCCCAGATCTTAATAAAATTAGTAAAATATCCTCCCTCGTGATAAAAAATTTGTAAAAATCATAGAAAATTACTAAAAAATGCCAAAACCCCAAATACCCTCCAAACCTTAAAAATTGATAAAATTATCAAAATATCCTCGATGTAATAAAAAATAATTAAAAATTTCAGAAAAAAAGTATAAAAAATACAAAAAACATGGTAAAAGCCTGGAAACCCAATTTGGCGTAAAATTATCAAAATACTCTTATAACCCAAATATACTTAAAATAACCCTAAAGTGCCTCCTAGGGTTTTGGAGTCTTCCTAAGACACTAAAATACATCTCATGAACTAAAATAACTATAATACTCCTATACCCCTAATTTGACATAATTATAGAAATACCCTTATGGGTCCTAGATGCTTGGAATCAGTCCTTAAACACTGGGAATCAATCCCAAAACACTTTAAAGTGGATTTAAACACTTAAGAGTTCATCCTAATACATTGGAGAGGCCAAAGATTCAATATAAAAGATGCACTCACATATGTGCATGTCGCGTGGTAGTATAGATGGTTTGAAAGGCATCACTCGGACGGTTAATCAAGGGTTGTGGAGCGGTTGCTCGACGTAATTAACACTAACTGAGATCAATGGAGAGAGATCATATACTCAAATCTTCGCCTGATTCAAAGTCCCGGACTCCCTCAGGGCTAATTCCAAACTATCATACAAGAAACAAAATAAATAAAACCGACCTACATTTATCAAAATAAAACAAAATAAAATAAGATAAAATCATATTCTAGGAGAGATTCTAGGTCCAGGTTCAAACAGATGGTACGTCCAGTGGGACCACTCTTTCCTTTCATCTCTCCGTCAGGTGATGCCCTCACCATACCCCTACTACTGACTTCATCATGTCTTATGCAAGTAATTAAGTCTCTATGACATCGATGGCGGCAAGGGTTGCATATGGCCCACTCATAGCGGCGACCTACGCAAAGTGTGGGTATCTGACTACCCCAACATGCTTCGAGGGCTTTCCTGCAATCATAGGAACTCCCTACTTTCTGGAAGTTGTCCCTACGCCAAAGTCCACTCCGGAGAAAACAAAGAAGAGGCGCACTTCCTACGCCATGAAAAGCAGCACCGACGGTCGACCATTACTGGTCTTCACCACCACCATGTCTCCGGCCTCCTCATCCAACAGGAGGCAAAGGCAGAGGTAGAAGAATGCACCACCAAGCCTATCTAGGATGGGAAAAACAATACTGGTGGGAACAAGGTTAAGCAACTTGGGATCGGGTCTCAGATCGGTTGGCCCAAAACCGATCGGATCGACCGATCCTGATCTGATCCTGGCTAAGCCAAGGTTGGCTAGATTGGGCAGCAAAAAACAAATTAAAAAAATAAGAAAAAATATAAAAAAATATAAAACTTAAGTTTAATATATAGTTGTATTGAAATACATTGATTTGAAGTATATAAGATGTTGTTGGACAAAAAGTACTTCAATAAACTTATATATCTGATTTTGAACTTATATTTATTCCAAACGTACATTACATTGAATGAATATATGGTTTACATATTCCGACCATGACATATAGTTCTGATAGTATAGCTCATACTACATCACACACCGGCTATAGTCATATGTATTGATAAAAATGACTGTAAGCGGTGTATTGCTCATACTGCATCACCTACCGATTATAGTCATTTGTATTAGTATAGATGACTGTAAGCGGTGTATTGCTCATACTGCATCACATACCGGCTATAGTCATCTGTATTGTTATAGATGACTATAAGCGGTGTATATACAGGGACATCTGACACTTGATATGAGCTATGTGTTTGATGGGATTCGGAAAATGGCTCTAAAATTTGTAGATATTGTAGATAACCCCCTGAATAGTCGGATATATCAGAGTGTTGAAGGTAAACTACATATCAAGTAGGATGACTATACCCTTCATATGGAGAATAGGATGATACATCTGATAGTTGTTCCTGATATTCTCTCTCTCTCTTGAGTTGTTCTGCAGAATGAGGAGCTTTTCCTTCTTCCTTGATCTACTGAATGTTTGAGTGATAGTTTCTTCCCATCCCTGCTCTACTACCATGATGTTCATCTTGAGTAGTATATATGTAATCTTATTCTTCAGTGAATTGAATTGGTGGGGCACTGGTAGCATCTCCATGGTCAAAACTGTTAGTTCTCGTCTTTAATGTCAAGTCATTTGAAGTTTGATATTATACCTTACCACTTGGTTCTAGCGTTTTATCCTCCTCCTCGATAGTGTCCAGATCAGCAATGTTACTCCTCGAACATCTCATCCAAGTCTATGGGTTCTTCTGCACTTGTCCCCTCTATACCTTGTCCGGAAATTCTCTCCTTCTCCTGCCTCTGAAGGTTGGACATATGAGCTCGAGATTTTTTAGTTTCAACCTCATATTATAATGGCAAAACACCAGCTTTTCTAGACGAGTCGACTTCAATCCATTCCTTTACTTGGTGTGAATCAAGCCAAAGGTACACCAATTTCTCTCACAACCTGATGTAGAGGTTATTTGACTTAGGACCCAAATTACTACATAGGCTAGATCTTTATATCCATATGTTTTTCCATGATTTAGCTACCAATTAGCTGTAAATAGAAAATTTTACATGTCAACAATGTGCAAGCTATAATTAAAACTTAAGTAGAACATCTAGTTAAGAGTTTTCAGACTTGGATTCAAAACATTTGCAGCTCTTTGAGCAGTGCTTGTCCCAAAGTGGTATAACATTAGTCTATAGTCAAGCATTTGCTTGCATGCCATTATTGCTCTACATTCATCTTCAAGCATGCGCCTAATAGCATTCTTAGTCCCAATCAATACTTTTGAGCTATTGTCATAGTTATCATTCTTCCCATTAGTTTTATACATGTACTGATGGTTGAAAAATTAACATAAATAAAGAAGTAGAAGTTAATTATTATTTATGATAAATGTGTATACAAATTAATAAATACACAGTTATTTGCTTACCAGCTGTATGAAGATCATGATGTAAAGTGTGTTCTCAACGTTTGTCTATTATCTCCCACCACTTTACATAGGTTGTTGGATTGTTAAGTTGAATGAGCTCCTTAGGTCTGTCCACAGCCTCATATAAATATCTCATATCTAATCTTCTTTCTCCATCACAAAATTGCAAGACACAAACAAGCGATTTTACAATATTTAACACCACCTGCACTCCGCTCCAGAAGGGCCTAAACTGAATTAAATCAGCCACTTTCTTACCCTTCTCTCAGACCTTGGTTGGTGTATGCCGCAACATGTGATTCTCTCAATCTTCTAGCGCCACCATCCTAATCAAGTTACTATTTTGTTGACTTAAATTATCTAGAAAGATATATTGAGATGCAAACATGGTGGCTCTCGGACGAAACAACTCTCTTCCATGAATATATATGTGCATGATATCCAAAATGTTGTTATGGTTGTAGATGAATGTGGTGATAAATCGAGCGCTCTTGACCACTCCATCCACTATCAGATCAAAGCAAATGTCTTCTAACATCAAGTAAATACAATGAGCAGAACAGGGAACCCAGTATAGATATTGTCCCTTCTCCATTAACATTTATCCAGCTAACTTGAACGTCGTTGCATTGTCTGTAACCACTTGGACAATCATTTTTCCCTACCTTTTCTACCATTTGATCCATTAATTAGAATAGGTACCATACATTCTTCACCTTTCCAGATACATCAATAGACTTCCAAGACACGGTTCCGACTTTACAATAAATTAAAAAGTTGATCATACTTCTTGTTATCCTTGTGAAGTTTCGTAGGTGATAAGAAACCAGAAAGAGACGTATTCGCGTTTAAGAAAAAAAAAAGAAGATAAGGCTTAAGTACCTATCCATCTATCGCATATTAAAGTGTATCCATACTAATCCCATATCCTTTCAAGAGATGCAATATATGTCTGGATGTCGTCAACTTCTAAGTCCAAATACTTGTTATATATCTCATATAGGGTAGGCCCCTCAACCCCCTTGACAACTTCTTGTATAGTTTCGATCATCGAATCATAATATGACCCCCTGGCAGCATTAGCAAGGATACTGTTATAAAAAAATCACCTAGATATAGCTCTCCCTATCTTCTCATTCCAAAGCTTTAAGTTCTTGAATGCACCAACAATGGAAGGTTGTTTATCCTTCTTCTTGGTGAGGAAGGAATCTATTGGACCTACTCTAAGATCTCCATCTCTAGTGAACTCTTGATGTAGCTCCTTGCATACATTAATGCTCATGCCCACACTAATGCTCCCTTGTCCATAAGGTGCGGAGCCACTTCCTTGTCTTGCATATCTTCCAGTTTGCTGAAATAAGTCATCATCTACAAAGGACCGTCGGCTTGCCTCCATTGTACGTCGCAACTTATCTTTAAATGTAAAAGAAAAAAAATAATTTATTGCAACTTTTTGTCTAAAAACATTAATTGAAGAACATGAAAATAAGTTAAATAATAAACTTACTTGTATCTCAATCATCCACATTTATAGGTTGACTACTTACACCAAGCCGAACTCCGACATTAGACCTTCGTGCTTTACTTGATTCCTTCTCCTTCATATAATTTCGAAATTAGATCCGAACCTCTGAAGGAACTCGAGCACATGATGTGACTTCACCTTTTATTCCAGCAAGATGTTATTTGAATCGTCAGACCCTGCCAGAGATAAGCCGGTTGCAATATTTGCATCGTATCTTTCTCTGGCCCATGTCCATCGGCGTGCAATAAGCCCAAGCAAGGATCAGTGCTAGAAGTGTTTCCAGAGGACCCGCTGTGAGACTTCATTTTTCTTTAATGATTATTTTATTCTTGAAAAAGAATTTTTGTTTAGAAAAAAGGCTTTTGGTTTTAAAAGAGAATTCTTGGAGTTTTTAAAAAAAACATGTTCTTCTCTTTTCTTTAATGCAGACTTTGAGAATTTGGGATCAATCCTCGAGTCTAAAATTTTGATGAGCTAGTTGAGATCGACCTTGGAGAATTAGGAGATCCTCGTCCAATCTTTGTTAGTGCCCTCCTGAGTGGGGAAAGAAAGACAGGCATATATAACGCTCTTATCAGAGTTCAAAGATTGCTTCGCCTGAAATTACAAAGAAATGCCTGCCTTGGACCCTTCGGTAGCAAAGCATGAGCTATCTATTCTGCCCGATGCTAAGCCAGTAAAACAAACTCAGAGGCGGATGCACCCAGAGTTGGAAATCAAAGTAAAATGTGAGAGGTCAACTTCATTGAAAAATGGATATATCCAATATGGCTGATGAATATCGTGCCAGTGAAAAACAAGAATGGCCAGGTCCGAGTGTGCATCAACTTTCGAGACCTAAATAAAGTATTCCCCAAAGATGACTTTCCACTGCCAATCACTAAGACCATGGTGTATGTCATTACGGGATTCGAAGCCTTGTCTTTTATAGATGGGTCATCAGGCTACAACCAAATCAGAATGACCCTCAAAGATAAGAATCATACGGCCTTTCACACCCCGAAAGGAATATTCAGTTACAAGAGGATGTCCTTTGGTCTAAAAAATATTGATGCTACTTACCAAAAGGCCATGACAAAAATATTCAATGAGATGTTATACAATTTAGTAGAATGCTACATTGACGACCTTGTTGTGAAATCCGCAAGGAAGATGGATCATCTTGAGGACTTGCGCAAAGTATTTAAAAGACTTCGTCAATATCAACTCAAAATGAATCGTATGAAATACGCCTTTGGCGTCTCCAGTGGGAAATTCTTGGGCTTCATATTCAGATACCGGGGAATTGAGATTGACCCCGACAATATCAAGGCAATCAATGAGCTGCCTCCTTCCAGAACTTTGACTAAGCTCAGATCCTTACAAGGCAGGTTGGCCTATATTAGGAGGTTTATTTCCAATTTGTCCGGAAGGTGTAGACCTTTTTCGAAATTGACAAAGAAGGGGGCTCCCTTTGTCTAGGATGAAGAATGTCAAAATGTCCTCGACGACATAGAGTACCTCCTCAAGCCACCAGTACTAAGGGCACCTATAAAAGGCAAGCCACTCATCCTCTATATCGCAACCTTGGATGCTTCTTTGGGAGCTTTATTGGCACAGGAAAATGAGGATAGAAAGGAGCAACCGCTCTATTATCTCAATAGAATGTTGGTGGGTCCTGAGCCCCGATATACTCCAATGAAGATGTGTTTGGCAATGATATTTGTCGTAAAGAAGCCAAGGCATTACTTGCTGACTCACAAAATCAAACTCATATTGCAGTTTGACCCGCTAAAATTTCTGCTCCGCCAGCCCGTACTGTTCGGGAGGCTACTCCTCATGGAGTTTGATATCACCTTTGTCCCTCAAAGGTCAATAAAAAGACAAGGCATGGCCGAATTTCTAACGGCGCATCCGGTTCTCGAAAATTCTCCCATACATAATGAGTTACCTGATAAGGAGATCTTGCTTGTACAAGGAATGCTGGAAGTGCAACAGGCATAAATAAAAATATGGCAGCTATATTTTGATGGAGCTTCAAGAACCATCACAAAGCTAGATGGCACATCAACCACCAAAACAGGAATTCTACCTGGTCTTCGTCAGTCTAGAAGGCAGAGTATTACATCATTCCTGTGCTCTAATGGAATCCCTAACCAATAATGAGGCAAAATATGAAGCTCTGATCGTAGGGCTGTGTTGACCCGAAATTTTTATGCATGATGAAATTACCCAATATGCATATGCATATAGTCATGCAATATGAATAGCAACATATAACATATACTCATGCATATGTGAGCTTTATGTTAATATGAAAACAAACATGTGCTCACGGTATGAGACCCATGTTGATATAAGAAATTTCTCCATGTCTATGTGTATGCAAACATGCATTATGAACTTGTATGCATAAGAAAAGACAAGGAGCGGGAATATACCTTCGCGAAACCGCCTCGAGACGGCCCCTATATGCTGTCCAAAACAGTCCCGATATGGCGCTTATATGCTGTCCAAACCAGCCCCGGAAGTCGTCGATGTGCTGCCCCAAAATTAACTTTGTAACTCCACTAAATGGGCTCGATAAAAATCCCGAAATGCTGCAACAAAATGGTCTAAATGGCTGCGAAATAGAGGCCCAAAAACAGCCCGAATAACCCCCAAATATGGGCCTAAAACAGCCTAAAAGAAGGCCCAATAACAAGCCCGGGGCAACCCAATATGAAGTCTAAGTGAGAGCCCAAATAAACAGTTCAAGTGAGCCCAATAAAAACCCAAAAGGGGCCCGAAATCTGTAAACCAAGAAGAAAATCCACAAGAAGGGCCAGCAAATGAGGGAGTGGTCCCTCTCTCTCTCTCTCCCCTTTGTTTAAATAATAAGGAGAGAGAGAGAGAGGGAGGAGGGACTGGTGGGTCACAAGAAGGGCCAGCAAATGAGGGAGTGGTCCCTCTCTCTCTCTCTCTCCCCTTTGTTTAAATAATAAGGAGAGAGAGAGAGAGAGGGAGGAGGGACCGATGGGGGGTCTTCTCCCCCTCCCCTCACTCAAAAAAATTCAAAAAGAAGAAAAAAAAAAAGGGGGGGGGGGGAATTAATGGTGGTTTTAAGCCATTTAATGAGGGATTTTAAAATCTGCCCCCTTGTTTAGTGAACAGATCCCACTAACCCATAATTAATTCCCCACTAAAGAAAGAAAATCACTCCCTTTTCACACTTGGGGAAATTAATGAGGAGCCCTCATTTATTGGAGAAAAAAGAGGGAGAGAAAGAAAAAATGGGGAGGAGAAGCACCCCCCCACCGGAAAGCATCATCTAGGATTGAGAGGCCATCTTCACCGGCCATTTGCATATGACCGCGGAGCTCCAACAGCCATGCTCTTAGGCGGGATCGCCTTTCAAGTTCTTCCCATGGGATATACCTGATTAGGGAAATATCCTTTGTCGGCTGACTAGGTTGATATTTCCCCCAATTCACCGATGATCTTTGGGAGTCTTTGAAGTGGCGAGATCCCATCCTTAGATGTATTTATGGCATTGGCCAACATTTCTTGCCTCTTCAACTTTCTTTTCTCATTTCTTTTCCGATTCTTTTCCTGTTTCTTTTTCCTCGCTACCTCTTTGATAAAACAGAATTGTGCTGGAGTTTCAGGAAGCGGGTCAAAGCGGACCACCGTTTGCTTACTCTTTCATACATTTGCCCACGTATGAAAAGGGAGTGGTTTTCTTTCTTTAGTGAGGAATTAATTGTGGGTTAGCGGGAGCTCCACTAAACAAGGGGGGCAGATTTTAAAATCCCTTATTAAATGGCTTAAAAACCCCATTAATTCCCCCCCCCCCTTTTTCTTCTTTTTGAATTTTTTTAAGGGGAAAGGGAGAAGACCCCCCACCGGTCCCTCCTCTTTCTCTCTCGTTATTATTTAAACAAAGGGGAGAGAGAGAGAGGGTGCTGGCCCTTCTTGTGGATTTTCTTTTTAGTCTGCAGATTTTGCCCCTTTTTGGATTTTTATTGGGATCACTTGGACTGTTTATTTGGGACCTCACTTGGACTTCATATTAGGCTGCCCCAGATCTGTTATTGGGTCTTCTTTTGAGCTGTTTTGGGCCCATATTTGGAGGTTATTTGGACTGTTTTTGGGCCTCTATTCCACACCATTTAGACCATTTTGCTGCAGCATTTCGGGCTTTTTATCGAGCCCATTTAGTGGAGCTACAAAGCTATTTTTGGGGCAGCACATCGACGGCTTCCGGGGCTGTTTTGGACAGCATATAAGCGCCATATCGTGGCTGTTTTGGACAGCATATAGGGGTCGTCTCGAGGCGGTTTCGCCAAAGTATATTCCCGCTCCTTATCTTTTCTTATGCATGCAAGTTCATAGTGCATGTTTGCATACATATAGACATAGGGAAATTTTTTATATCAACATGAGTCTCATAGCATGAGCACATGTTTGTTTTCATATTAACATAAGCTCATATGCATGAGTATATGTTATATGTTATTATTCATACTGCATGACTATATGCATATGCATATTGGATAATTCCATCATGCATAAAAATTTTGGGTCAACAGCAACCAAGGGAGTGAAGAGGCCGGCCGCAAAGACCTCGATGTTGGCAAGCAGCGATGGGCTGCTCAACTACTTAGGAGGAGGATTGTAGGCATGCGGCTATTGTGTTTGTATGTTTGGGCTTTAGGCTTTCTCCCCCAGGGGTATGAGTCGGGTGGCTTTGAAATGGGAGAATGGAAAGTTATTTATGTTGCACCATATAATATGTTTGACATTCAATACACACATTATACTTCTAGGGTCAAAGTTCCTCTCAAAAGCAAACGGCAAAAATAAGCATAATTTTAAAAGTGGATGGTACCACCTTGTATTAGTCAAGGGAGAAAAGGGGGATATACAAGAGTTAGAAGCTCACAAAACCCCATGTACAAAAGACACCCAGAAGGTGTACCCATCATACACTCCCCAATCAAAAAAATAAAAATAAAAAAGATGAATTGGATGTCTCCTTTTTACAAAAGGCATAAGCCCACTCCCTTACCCTCTCAGATAAAGCTACCAACCCTTTCCGGAACTAAAGCTTCTTTTTTGAAGATTCGTTTATTCCGCTCACCCCAAAGAACCCAGATAATGGCATGAAGAATTAACCACCAAAATTGATAATTTAAAGGGAGGTGAAGTGTATCCCAAAAGAGGAGCAATAGAGGCAAAGTATGGAATCTATAGACCAAGCTTATCAGAAATCAGCTGATAAGCTGCCAAACATCCATGGAAAAAGAGTAGGAGGTGAAAAGATGATCCATTATTTCTTCCTCATCATCACACAATAGGCGAGTAGCACCTAATCCCCCCAAAAAATGACTCAATCTATAACAAGTAGGAAGCTCTCATGGGTGATTCTCCACATAAGTACCTTAACCTTCAAAGGTCAGTTGGGCAACCAGATATGCTCAGCAAAGGTGTGCCTCAAGCCCACCATCAACCATAATTCTGTATTCAAAGCAGATAAAGAAATTCCCCTTTACTTCTCACTTCCAACACCAGCTATCCTGTGTAGAGAGATTGGGCTTGAAGTCTTACAGGAGGAGGAGCAGCAAAGTCTTCTACCTCGTCAGCCTTCAACTATCTCTTAAATTGAGGGGAACAAACACCGTCAAAGAGCTCATTATCAAAAATCTAATAGGCCATCACATTCGACTAAGGCTTCGTTTGCTAACGATTTTGGGACTCTAAATTTTGGAGGAAATCAAATTTTGAAAACAGCCACGCCATCATCTCCTGAATTCAAATTTTAAGAGAAGTTGTTTACTTTTTAGAATTTCATTTAGAAAGATCATGAGAACTCAAATTTGAAGACACATCAAACGACACTTTTATCCTCATATTACTCCCTTTTAGAAACTTACGAGGGTAAAAAAGGGAAGAAAGAGGTTGTTACTTTTTAGAATCCTCAGATTCCCCTCCTATCCTCTTTTCAAAAGAATTACGAAGAATCGAAAAGAGGCCCTTTTTTTCAACATGAAACAAAATCTGGATTCTTAGAGAATCCATCTACCTTCTTTTCATTTGAAATTTTTTTTGCATTTTTCATATTCCCGCCGAATCTGAGGTAGAATTGTTACCAAACGGAGCTAGGAGGAGATGACAAACAAATTAGGGAAGCTAGTACATAGAAGAGCCCCATACCACCATCTATCTCTAAAAAAAAAAACACATTCGCCCATTGCCAAGAATTATTTGTACTTTTAGAAAGACACATCAAAAGACACTTTTATCGTCATATTACTCCCTTTTAGAAACTTAGGAGGGTAAAAAGGAAAAGAAAGAGGGTGTTACTTTTTAGACTCAGATTCCCCTCCTATCCCCTTTTCAGAAGATTCGCTGAGAATTGAAAAGAGGCCATTTTTCAACATAAAACAAAATCTGGATTCTTAAAGAATCCATCTACCTATTTTCGTTTGAATTTTTTTTTGCATTTTTCAGATTCCCCCCAAATCTAAGGTGGAATCGTTACCAAACGGAGCCTAAGAGGAGATGGCAAACAAACTAGGGAAGCTAGTACATAGAGGAGCACCATGGCACCATCTATCTCTAAACTCACATTCGCCCATTGCTGAGAATTATTTGCATCCCAGCATTGAGAACATCAGAGCTTTAGGGAACACCTTTCCATATATAAGGCAAACGGTGCAAGGACATTAGCCACACATCCCAAGACTTAGTACTACAATGTCTATCCCAAATCTAGATTTTATTGTACAAAACTTCCATAACCATTTAGCAAGAAGGGCAAGGTTGAAGACATCTAGGTTTTTAATGCCCAATCCACCATTCTTCTTGCACCTGCAAATTATGCCCTAGGAAATATCATGTCCTCCCTGCTTCGCATCGCTGCTTTCTTTCTAGAAGAAACGACTATGAATGGATTCTAGTTTCTTCAAAACCACCAATCAACAACTAAGTTACATAGTACCAATCTGCCCCTATAAGAAAGTAGTCTGCCTTTCCAACTAGCTAACCTGCTATCATATTTCTAAATCACCCTCTGCTAGTCCCTACATCTCATAGCTCCTAGAGAGAGGGGTAAACCTAAATAGGTGACACAGAAACTCACTGATCTACCAACCCATGACGAGAAGAGTCCTCCTAAGAGAGTTATCATTCATATTAACACCAAGAAGTTGACTTTTTAAAAAAATTAACTCAAAGGCCATAACTTGGAGCAGACAGTTCCAAAATGCATCTTCCACATAATTTGGAGTAGACAATCTCAACTAACCTGATCATAAGCTTTCTTAAACTCTAATTTGAGCATGAAACCTCGCTTCTTCCAAACCTTCATAGCATAGATGCACTCTTATGTCACAAGTAAGTTTTCTTGGATTTGCCTCCCTTGATGAAAGCACCTTGATCACAACTAATCACTCTGTCCACCGCCTTCCCAAGTCTGACAAGCAGAAGTTTGATGATGGTCTTATTTCATAAATCTCATTCAACAAACTGATAGGTCGATAATCAATAAGACAATCAACACCCTCTCTTTTAGTCCCTCCTCTTCCTCAAAGAGCTGACGTAAGAGGTCATCAGCAATAGAAGGTCTTCGGGTCTCCTCCTCCGAGAAAAGTCTGGAGTAAAAGTCCTGAGCATGCCTCTTAATATCTTCTACCTAGTAAAAGGTATGATTACCATCCCTCAAGGTCTGAATAACGTTCAATCTTCTCCTGCTCAAACCCATCTGGTGAAAATAGTATATATTAATGTCCTCCTCCTTGATCCATTTATCCCTAAACCTCTACTTCTAGTAGATTTCTTTCTTGATAAGGATCTCTTCAAACTTAGCTTTCAACATGTCCCTTGTCTTCCTATCATCCTCACCTAGCGATCCAACCTCCTCCAAGGCATATAGGCCATTAAGGTTATCAAAGACGCTGTCCTTGGCCACTCTGCCTAGGAGCATCCTACCAGCTTCCCAGATGGAGAGGGCATGAGCCAAGGATTTCAATCTTTGGGTCAGCATAGCCATCCCCTCTTCATTCCATATCTTGCTGACGATGTCCATAAAGCTCTCCTCCCTTAGCTAATATCCTTCTTGAAATTCATGTGACTTGTCTTGAGCAAGATAGGCCTGTCATCAGAAGTAGGTCTAGGTAGACAGAGGACCTATAAATAAGGAAGTCAATCCACTGATATGAGAAACCTGTCCAGCCTTAGAGCAAGATGAATCCTCCATGAAACTAGACCAAGTGAAGATAGCATTCGGCATAGTAATATCTATAAGAGCAACCTCGGCAAAGAAATTTGAGAAATCTCCATGGCCCCAAGAGAGGAGGGCTGATCAGACCTCTCTTTGAAGGATGCAGTCACATTAAAGTTCCCAGCTACACACCAAGGCTTGGCATATCGACAACGTAGGGCCAGCCACACACCAAGCCTTGCCAAATCGACAATGTAGGGCCAGCAAGTCTTCCCATAACACCTTGTCACCTCCATCCTGAGGTATGTAGACTCCAGAGAAGTCCCAAACAAAGTCATCCGCCAAATTTCTGAAGGTGACAAACATGAGTATAGCACGTCTACATGTACATAAGCATATAACATGTGTATTATATCTGAATTTGCTAACTATGGTTATACCAGTGTCCAAGTATTTGGTTCAACTTGGTTCTTGCAGGAACATGTGGAGGAAAATTATGGTTATTGATGCAGGGAGTCAAATGCTTATCAATTTGACACAGCTTAAGTATTTGTATTCTCCATCCCCTTTCATCGACATACGCTTCTCATTTTACTTTTATTTTATGTTTCAATCATGATTTATAGATCATACCTTTTGGTTCCCCCTCTTTATTTTAATGTTTACTTCATTTGCTATGCCTACATTTTTTAATATTTTTCTTAATCTCTAAATTATGTTTAGTGTTTCACTCATGGAAGGAACGGATCGGATCGGATTGGAATGGATTGGCCGATCTGATCGGCATGGTAACTTCGATTGACTTCTCAATGTTGTCAACCAGTCATTTTAATAAGGCATTGCTTGCCAAATGGTTGTGGAGACTAGGAGAAGATGAAGACCACCTCTGGGCAAGGATAATCAGAGATAAATACTATCTTAACTGTTCCCAATGGGATTTGAAGCCTTCAAGGTCCTACAAGCTGTCCCAAATCTGGAGGAATATTGCTCAATTGAATTTTCTGGTTCTCCCAGCAATTAATCTTCAATTGGGCAATGGAGAGAACATTAGCTTCTGGAAGGATTCTTGGCTTTCTAGTTTTCCCCTCACTGATGTTGCTCCCAATCTTTTTCAGATTTCAGTTTTTAAAAATGCAACAGTGGCACAGGTTCTTTCCAGACGGAATGGCACCCATTGGAACCTCAGTCTCAGAAGAAATCCTACAGAGACTGAAACAGGGCAGCTTCTCAGAATTCTTAATCTAATTTCTGATATCCAAATTAATATGGACCAGGAAGATAAAAGAGTATGGATATGGAGCAGCAAAGAAACCTTTTCTTCAAGGACTCTCACTCGTATTATTCAAGATGGTGTGTTGACCCGAAAAATTTTCATGCGCAATAACATTGTCCAAAGCATGCATATGCACATGATTGTGCGATACAAAAGATATATACATGGCATATACTCACGATGATGTGCGTTTATGTTATGGAAAATATGCATGGCATGGCATGTGTGCATATTAACACAAGCCTATGTTATGTAGAAATGATGAAAAATACACAAGCATGGAGGTCCATGATTAATGGAGATCTTCCTATATGCGTGCGAATACATAGGTCTATATGCACGCATTAGGAAGGCAATGGAGCAAAGGATATATCTAGGCCAAGATGCCTTAATCGGAGCTCCCGCAAAAGGCCTAAAACAGCCCGGAATTGCTCCTATATGCTGTCCGAGAATAGCCCTTGAAGCTCCTATATGTTGCCCCTTGAGTGGCTTCAATAAATGGGCCCAATTGGGACCCCTAAAATGCAGCAACAAAAACACTCCAAATGCTGCAAAATAGGAGCTCAAAACAGTCCCGAAATGGACTCAAAACAGTCCCAAAATGAGCCCAAAACAGCTCCAATGGAGCCCTAATATCAAGGTGTGTAGGCCCAATAAGGGACCCGATATAAAAACCCAATAAGAGGTCCAAATTGGCCTAAAAATCAGTCCCACAGGGCTCAAAAACCTGCAGCCCAAAGAGGAAATTCTCCAAAAACCCCAAAAAAGAAATTTTCCCAAAGTGGAAAGAGCCACAAATGGCCAAGTGGTCCCCTCTCTCTCTCCCTTTATTTAAATAGAGAAGGAGGGAGGAGAGAGAGAGGAGGAACCGGTGGGGGGGTTCCCTCCCTCTCTCTCTTTCAAAATTCAAAATAAAAATATTAAAGAGAGGGGGGGGGGGATGATATTAATGAGGGGGGAGAGTTAATGAGTTCTTAAACCCCCATCTAGTTAAGAATCCCACTAAACCCTCATTAATGCTCCACCAAAAGAGGATCTTAACCCCTTTCACACTTGGCCAAAAAGTGGGGCAATTAATAGGCTAATCCCCATTAAAATAAACAAACAAAAGGGGGGAGAGAGAAGCTAACCGGTGGGTACCCCCCACCTCGGGCTTCCCCAGTGGCACCCCCCACCTCGGGACCCCAAGGCCCTCAATTGAACCACACACACACCCCACTCCATATATTCAAAAGTGGGAAAATTCTAAGAGGAGGTTCTACTGCGTTGAAAACCAAACTCGGTGTCTTTACCCGGGTTTACGGCGTTTTGGAGAATCCCCTCGTCCCGGATGGCTCTCTTCCTAAGGTTTATTCCTAAGGGAAAGCTCTGCCGATTTCTTTGTTGTAAAAGCCTTTTATAAGGCGAAACTCTACCGAAATAATGAAAGGACTCTTTTGATGTCAAATTATATGCATGTGTGTGTCATAAATTAAATAATTGATATCATGTATTATTTTTTATATATACATATAATTAATTTCCTAGGTACTTTAAAAATCTGATTAAAAAATATAAAGAAACCTATGAATCCTAATCTTGGTCTCATCCTTAAACATAGGAGGGATAATCAAAACCTATACATAAATATAAATTAATTAAGATTAATTAATAACCTTAATTAATTACTGAAAAATACAATAATTAATGAAAACATCAAAAAATGCAGTGAAAATCAGTAAAAAAACAGAAAATTAATAATTAAAAATAATTGACCATAGAAAATATTTATCTACCTAAGAAATCAACATAATAAATACAATAATTGGTTGAGAATCAGAAAAAACAGTTTAAAGACAGAAAGAAAATAAATCTGAAAATATATAAAATTATGAAATGACCAAAATGCCCCTAAAACTTAATAAAATTACAAAAATACCCCCACCCATGATAAAAAATCTGTAAAAATCACAGAAATTTCTTGAAAAATATCAAAACTTCTCCGATGCCCAAAATACCCTCTAAACTTTAATAAGATGGGTAAAATTACCAAAATACCCTTACAACTCAAATACACTTAAAATAACTTTAAAATACCTCCTAGGGTTTTGAAACCTCCCTAAATCATTAAAAATCATTTCACACACTAAAGTGACCATAATACCCCTACACCCTCCAACTTGACATAATTACAAAAATACCCTTAGGGGTCTAAAATACTTGGAATCAATCCAGATAACTCGGAGTCAATCCAAAATCGTTCAAAAAGTTTCCTAGTCAATAATAAACCCATCATAAACTTGGGTGAGACCAAGGATTTAAAATCTATCTTTCACTTGCATGAATGTTGAGTGGTAGAATAGACTGTTTCAAGGGCATCATACGGACGGTTAATCAAGGGTTGTCGAGTGGTTGCTCGACATAATTAACACTGACTGAGGTCAGTGGAGAGAGGTCATAAACTCGAATCTTCGCCTGATCCGAAGTCCCAGATTCCCTGAGGACTAATCCCAAGCTCTCATAGTCCAATAAATAAAATATATATAAAACCGACCTATATTCCGAAATCACACAGGATTCTCCAAATAATAATTAAAAAATCCGATTAGGAGAGATAGTTAGGTCGGGTCCCAAACAAACATGGTGGCATCAGAGTGTGGTGGAAACCCTTCGTGTGGTCCAACTATATCCCAATTAAAATCAGACTCTTCCTTTGGAAGGTGGCCTTGAACAGACTTCCCACTTCCAGCAGACTAAAGAGAATCTTTAATCTCATTAATTCCTCATGTGTTTTCTGTGGGTCGTTTGAAGAAGATCAGAATCACCTCTTTTGTCATTGCGGGCTCATCAACTTCCAGTGGAAAACACGCTTTAAAACTTTGAAGATTCAGTGGATGAAACCGATAGACTGCCTTCATCTCATGCAAATGTGGCCTTTTTACTGTCCTAACCAGACAGACAGCAAGATATGGTACCTGTTTCTTCCAGCAATGTTGTGGTCTATCTGGTTAGCATAAATAATAGGAAGTTCAGTCAGGATTTTTCATCACCTTCCAATATTCTCCGAAGAGCCCTTAATTGGGTGATAGATTTGGGAAGTTCAGCTGAAATCAGGAAGGCTTCAGAAGGAGATCTTATTTCAAGGGCTTCCAAGTATCAAGACTTTTTGCTATGATTTTTCCTCTCGAGTCACTCTTGTTAGCTTCTATTTTATCTACTTAATAAAATAGAAGTCTTAGGATTTATTTTTCTTTTTGCCATGTTGCTTGGCCTTGGCCTTTGGCCATTTTGTATTCTATTTATCTTCAATGAAATGTGTCTTCATGTCACCTTCCAAAAAAAACAAAGGACGTCGCAGAATGCTACAGTATTACACCTTTTATTATAGGCTTTGCCACACTCATTGGGAACCATCTGATCATTTAATTAGACGACTCTTCTTTAAAATGCTAATTGAATAGAAATATGTGGCGAAAGTGTACCAAAACCATCTTTACTACGGATTGTCTGATCAACTGATCAGACATTTTGCAATGAGTTTGGGTGTGATAAAGATATGCCACCAAAGCATTGATCAAAGATTTTTAGAAATTTCAAAAAAACTCTAAACGCCACACAGATTCCTTAGGCACCATGCCATTTTACAACTTAGAAGTGATGCATAGCTTTATGAACTAGAATGTTATTCATCTCCTACAACTAGCATGCCTCAGTCTGGGACCAGAGTACAGTTCAGAACAGAAAGTACCTTCATGTTACCCCCAGATGTAACATCTAGAACAGCACTCCCTTGGCTGCCAAAGCAAAAGCGCAAAAAGTCAGAACAGAGAATCTTCCTGAAAGACATTATTAAAAAAAAAAGCCTGGGACACCAATCATCATGAATAGAGAATGAAATGGGAGACAAACAGAACCTCAAACACATTTAATAAAACAAAATATTAATCCACATCCTTCAACAATATGCTGGAATCTATTATTAATATTAGTAATGCTTTGAATAGTGGTATGTTCAGTTGACTGAAAATGCTGTAAAAACTACCAGAAAACAGAAATGGCAACTGAATCACTAATAACATTAGCATCAAATTACAAAATGTCATCTGTCCAATGATCACTGATAATTGCTGTATAGCCATCTTCCATGCACATTGGCTATAGCCCATTTTGCTCTCAAACAAGGACTTTATGGACTCCCATTCCCTTTTGCAGTCAAGTTGAACTGATGTTCCGTATACCTAATCATCACCTTTCATGACATGCATGCTATAACATAAATCTAGACCTTGAGAACTAAATGTTATAGGGATAATAAACAAAAGAGCTTAAAATTAAGTTTAAAATCAAAGGTCACATCAGACCCTAAAGTGTGAAAGATGAACATAAAGCTTTCAGATTTCAAGCTTCCCTTATATCAATAATTTTAAACCCCTAAAAATCTAGATATGTCCATAAAATACAATAGGAAGTTATGAACTACTCATTTGAATGATTCATAAAAACATGTACAGTGACATTTAAGCGCATGAACCCTTGCCCCCTTTAACTAATTGATTTAATAGATAAGTTCACTCAGGCTATACCTAACAAAAAGGACCGACAAGAAAAACCACTATTGAGGAGAATTATCACATATTGGCTTTTTATTCAAAGCTCTTAATTCTCAGGTCCATGTACACTCAACCAAGTAGAACCAACAGACCTTCATCACCTAATTTCAGTAAGAGCAGTAACTGTGACGGTCCCACTTACAGACCTCTGGTAGGTGGACAATTCTAAAACAAAGTAATAATAAGTATGAATGTAAAAGTGTAAGAAGGATGTCATGTCCATTGTACGATAGAATATAAGAAAAATAGAAATACATATCTCAGTAAATTAAACTAGCCATACTTAAAATGTTTCAGATATATATTGATTTCACCTTTTGTCCATGTTCCTTAAAAAAAGAGATTTGATAACTTTTATGAGAACTCGTAAACAAATCTCAATAGGGATCATTTACATCCCTATTGTTATCCCTCACTTACCATCCCATTCA
The DNA here is from genome assembly GCA_030544215.1 of Zantedeschia hybrid cultivar. Classification (NCBI taxonomy): domain Eukaryota; kingdom Viridiplantae; phylum Streptophyta; class Magnoliopsida; order Alismatales; family Araceae; genus Zantedeschia; species Zantedeschia hybrid cultivar. Next base: position 55,486,095 of record JARZZO010000004.1, read on the forward strand.
CTCATCTCTCTCAAAAGAAATAATTTCTTTTATTCCTAATTATCATGGAAGACATTTACTTCGCATATGACATTGATGAAAAGACTCTTAAACTAGTATGAAATGCAGTCATCGTAAAGACAACGTGAAATTAGAGCGGAAATATTAACAAGGTGGTAATAAGTATATTTTGTTACTTCTTTCTTTCTAAATAATCTTTAGGTTATTGTCTTTCATGTTTTCTTCCTTTAATAAATAGTGATAATTATTATTAATATAGAAAATATCAAAACACTTACTAAAGGTCATCATCATAGGGCCTTAGGATTGAGTCGTTCTTTAGTTCATATCTTTAACAAGTCTTGAATTTGTAGTCAACTGTCTTGCTAATGGGGCGACTCACCTTTTGACCCGAAGGGACGGAAATAATCACTCACTAACGGTCATAGTGGCAAGCAGGTTGTCTCCTGATCGACGTCTCACCTCCGCCCATCTACCTAGTAGGTTTTCATAAGCCTACTGGGTGAGGCGGGAAACCTAGGTAAACTGGATCTGCAGTCTATTCCCTGACTACTGCTACATCGTCCACGTCCCAGCCCATGAGTGCACTTAAGTACCATCCTCTACCTAAGTCGAGATTCTGAACCTAGACTTTAGAAACATAACCAAAAGAAGGGATGCTCCATACCTCGACGTCACACATCTTTAGAGAGCTTGACCCGGGAGTCCCCTTATCCTCCTCAGGAGACAGATCTTATAGACACATCCTACTAGTGAAGTGATGTCACTTCTTTTCTTAAAAAGGACAAATCATCATAGGAATCATCATTAATCAACAATATTAGGGCTCATAGTAATCATGGAAGACTTTCTTGCCTTCAATTTCTTTCATAAGTTTTTCTTTCATAGAGAGTGCACTGGAGTGTGCCGCCTACTGTTCATATTCTTGTTTTTTTTTTCCCCTTCTCGGCGTCATGAAAAACAGAATGGGGTTTTTCATAAATCATACTAGAGTAAATAACAATATATAACTATATAACATAAGAAGCTAGGCTCCAAATCTTTCTTTCTTTTCATTGTTCATATGAGTCTTGGATGGACTTGGTCTATCAGATTCTCTTCTCTTCGTAGGGAAGAAGGACTCATATATTTCTCATGCTAATCACTTATTTTAGACAAGCAAATCAAGTCCATTCATATTGTTGTCCTCCGAGTTGGAGAACAATTCATATGGGATTCGTGTAAGGTTCAAAACAACTCTTCATAGTCTTTATATCATGCTCAAATTACATAAGCACTAGCATGCTTCTCACAGGATGATAGTTAAACCATCAGAAAACATGCAGAAATAACATAAAGTACGTCAAAACTTAGGTTCTTTTCTTTAATTCTTTATAAACTGGACTTCATCTATTCACATGCTTGGGTAAATAAATCTAACCAAACATAATACATGCTGAAATAGGGAGGAACACTATAAACAGTTATGGACAGCATTCAAACACACCACTAAAACATGTTATTTTATCATTTCCTTACTCCTTTTAAATATTTCCCAAAACAGAAAATAACTGGACATAGTTCCCCCTTATTTTCCATAAAAATTGACCCTTCATAAACTCCCAAAACCCAAAACAAAAGAGAATAAACTAAGGGAGTATCACCCTGCCTTTTAAGGCTTTCAAAAACCCAAGCTAACCGTGTAGGAGAGCTGCCTTCTCATGATGGCCCTGCCCTACTCAACTGGAGAAGTCACTTTTCCACAAACTGCAGGTTTGGAGAAGCTCTCCTCACCTTCTCCTTTGGCTTCTCCTTCTTCTCTTGCTGCCTTTCTACTCTTCTCCCCTTCCTCTCTCTTTCTCTCTTCTGCTGCTCTCTCAATCTCACTCTATCTCTCTCTTTCAATCTCTCCCTCTCTCTCAGCTGGCTGCCTCTACAATGGACAGGGATTTTATAAGAGGTAAAGGAGGTGGCTGAACCACTACTCATATAATGGGCCTGTTAAGACCCATCAAAAGTGGCCCAACAAGGGTCCACTACCCTTAAACTAACTGCCCATTAAGGTTCCACTTGAAAATTGCTTAAAACAGGCCCACTAGAAGGGCGTACCCAGTGCACGAGGCTCCCACCATTTGTGGGGTCTGAGGAAGGGTATATGTACACAGCCGTACCCCTACTAAGCAGAGAGGTTGTTTCCTTGGTTCAAACCAGTGACCTCCAGGTTAAAACAGCCCATTAATAGTCCAATTTCTTAGTCCAAAGCCTATTAAGATAGGCCCTAACACAGCCCATTAAAAATCTACTCGAAGTCATTATTTAGGGCCCATTAATAGCCATTAAAAGCCCAATAAGAATCCATTAACCAAGTCCAATTCTCAACTTATAGGCCCATTATAAACAGTCCACTAATCACCTATTAAAGCCCCTTACAGGCCTATCAAAGCTTATTAAAATTCTTAGCCTTTAAGCCCCAATAAGAACCTATTAGATAAGCCCAATAGTTCTAGGAAAAAATTTTATATTTAAACTCTAGTTTTATTTCTAATTACACTTATACCCTTATTCATTTTAGTGGGTTCTTACAGTAACTCTTCCATATAGGATATTAGGATTTTAAACGCACTTACACCTACACACGACTAGGGTACACTCTAGACAAATAAGCTGTAAGAATAAAATTTGGCAAACCTCCCTCTATACAAGTTCACAACAGCTTCTAAAAAAAATAATGCAAAGAATCACAGTGGGGGAGGAAAAGATAAAAATATTGCAAGAAGAGAGATGGAGTGTGTGGGTGTCGTCCTGCCTCAGGCTTCCCTCTAGTGGATCTTCAAGCAAGGCAAGAAAGATTGAAGAACCTACTTGCATTCTAGTTGGCAAAGGCCTTCTTCTATGAATTTCAACAAGCTAAGAGCATAGAGCCCTGATGCTCTGTTTCTCTCATTTTATTTTCCTCTCCTCTCTTCCTCTCCTCTTACTTAAACTTACTGTTCACTCTCCCTTTTAACTCTCTCCCACTCTTCCCCCTTTCTTCCTTTCTTTTTCTCACAATTTCCCTCTTTTTCCTCACCCCCAACTGTTCCCCAACTTAAATCATGAGGGAAGGAGGTGATTACCCCTTTTATGGTGGTTTATAAGAGGTAGGAGAGGGGGGAGTAAAATGATGGTTTCGGGTGTAAGAAGGTGAGCATAAGGGTTGCGTCAAGCCACCATAGGGTATAACTTACTGACCAACACATACACTTCTTTACACTTATGACATGGCAATCCTTGGACTACCATTGAGATGGAGACAACTCATCAAGTCATGTGGTTTTCATTGACAAGGTGGTGTCATGTTCTCAAGTCATATGGGCTCACCAATGATATGGTGAAACCTCATCAAAGTGGACCCTACCTAAGACCTTCTAAACAAAACTTTGATGACATAGCAGCCTAGTCACCATGGGTCAAACCGAGACACAACACCTTATCACTTCTTAATTCATCATTAACGGTCCTTAACCCCTGTACAAATTGAGGTTTAAGCTTAATTAAACACAATTAATAGGTCATTAAGTTCTCGTATATTTATATAACCCCCATAAAAAGTGGTAATTAATTTAAGACCTTCAAGTTAACTAATTTTTTATTCATAATTAAGACAGGGAATTTAAAATGAAAATATTATGGACAGTTTCATATGTAAGGTTCATTTGATCTAGCACAAGATGGTTCAGTTCCACATTTTGGCAATTACATAGGCAAGACATCATTCTATTTCTTCTTATTTTTAATTTAAAGTAATATTGAGTAGGTGAAATGGACACATCAATGGTACCTAAAGAAGGATTTTATGTCATTCAGGAGAAATTAATGTTCAACCTTTTTCCACAATTGAAAAAGAAACTTACCCTACACAATGATCTCCTATGACAAGTGAGTTTGTACTGACATGCAGCAAAGCAGCATGACCGTCTGTGTGTCCCTGAAATTAATATTCCACAAAAGGATTTCTTAGAAACATCAACAAAAGAACGTGACTATGTTAACAAGTACAAAATGTAAAAACAAGTAGAAGAAATTATGAAAGAAGCATCTTCTTAGAGATTATAATGGTCAATGCCATTACCATAGACATCATTACTCTAAATTCATAAGCTATCTAAGCCACTATTCAGTCTATTCCAGACATGAAAGATTTGGACACCCCAGACCTCCTCTGATATGCAACCTGCCATTGCAGCATTTATTCATGCTTTCTATTTCAAACATAGAGTGATGCCACCTAGGGGTGTTCCAATATCAAAACAAGGGATGACCAAATCACTACCATTTTATAAATGGAGAAAAAGGCTACTGTAATATGCTGATAATTGTAAAGTGTACACTGACCAAGATTTTTCTCACAAAAGCTTTTAAGGAAGCAGACGTTTAGGAATTTTTTTAAAGGTGGTATATAGTACATACATGATGGTAACACCCTAGTGTACATACATGATGGTAACACCAATACGCATCTTGCATAAAATCCAAATTTATTCTAGTGCGTGTGTGTGCGCGTGCGTCTGTGTGTGTGTGTGTGTGTCTCTCTCTCTCTCTCTCTCTCTCTCTGAGAGAAAGAGAGAGAGCCTTCTATTTCACCCGGTCACAGGCAATGGGCCTCACATCGTCACTAAGGTTTATAATGCACAGGTGAATGTGAGCCATCACCACAAGACCAGGAAGCTGAGGTTACGACAGAAAAAAAAAATACATGTAATATGCACATGTTCCTCAGCACCCAAGTGTGTCGTCAGAGTTAGCTAATGGAAAATGGAAACAGAATAAGAGATTGGGATTTGGTAAATAAATCAGCCAGCTGATCATTAGACTGTATGCTGGACATGTGGTGAAGCCGGTGGTGTATGTTTAGCAAGCATAATGCAATCAGCCTCAGTTTGTTTTTATGTGCTCATGGAAACTTGGATTGCGACAAAAACAAATGCCACTCCGATTGTTGCACTAGAGAGGAATGGGCTGAACTCCAGAAAATTCACCATTTCAAAGGTTCATATTTAAACTAAGAGATCCATAAAACAGATTAAAGAGATGATCTCTCTGCATTCAAATCAGGTGTAACAGAAAAGTCTGGCCTGAAAAGCAGCAGGGAGATTACGGTTTACAGCAAAAAAAAAATACACATGAAGAAGCAAATAAAAACTCTTTATATGTTCAAATACATATGAGTAAACGATAGGGAGACGTGATATAGAAAACGAAATTATTGAAGCTTCTTTATCAAATGTCGAAGGAAAAATAAAGGCTAATAACTGTAGTATTTGGCCTTGATTCCTCACCGAAAAGTATAAAGTATATATGCAACCCTAGTTAACAGAGTACTTTCAAGAAGGTAAAGCAATATCATACTCATTTTTGGGGATCAGGAAATATTGCAGTCATGCTCATAAAGGTAAAATGAAATTTCTCCATACCGGAGCAAAAATTACTCTCAAATGTTTGCCACCAATTCGTATCTCATCACCATCTGAAATTTTTGTGGAACCAGAGGACCATGTATCTGTGACAAAATAACAACACAGGCCTAGCATAAAACTTCTTATTTGTCAAATTATGTCAACCAACTCAAATCATTGAATGACCTATGGAAAGACAAGACCCGATCATTGCATAGCAATTTAACATGGTGGAAAATGAAACCCCAAGAAATAGTCATTGCACAACTACAGACTGCCACTACATGACAGATTGAACGTGTTATGCGATTTCCCTGCTGGAATATCAGGTAGATAGAGACTTCACCAATATTAGAGAGAGATTGCATATAGAGTCCTACATAGATTAGGATTACTAAAGTCCAATCCTAGTACTTAGATTAGGATTACTAGAAACTGCAATTAGGATTGTAGATACTACTACTACTTGGGCAGGTGCATATGTTCTCTAATTTTCATTATTATTAGGAAGCAGTTCTATTACTATTATTGGAAACCTTCTTGCACATTTGTATATATATTGGCTATTGCCCTTGTGTTCCATAAAGCAGCTTTCATTACTTTACCTGCTATGTCTCTTAATATGGTATCAGCACCTGTGCCCATTTTTCATTTTCTCCAATGGTTCGGCCACATAGTTAAAGTATGGGATGGGTATACTATGGCAAAGAGACATTTGGATATAATTCATTTTTTATATTAGATCAGACAGTCAGATATTCAGTCAAACATTTGCATGCTTCAAAATTGAAGCACAATATATGTGCAGAGTATCGTACATTCATCTTTCAAAAATTCTGACCTAATCATATGGATAATTTATAACATTAATAAATATATATCAGTAACTTAAATAAATTCCTGTTCACTGGTAATAGGTATTCTCCTCCACAGGAACATGCTCTAGTTCACTCCCACCTCAGGCTCTAGCATTTCTTAAAGTACCTTTGTCATTGTCCAACATTGCTGTAAATTTCAGCAACCAGAACTCTGCATTCCTAGCGGTTTCTGGATTACACAACTGTTCAATAATGCTTAGCTAAGCTTTCTGACATGTCCCTCTACTATGCTGCAATTGTTGCAATTGAAGACAACTGTTAAACATCAACCTTTCCACAGTAGCTGCTAAGTCATGCAGTGGTGATATCCCTGGGGCAAAGATCTGCTTACAAGGAGCAATCCGTATACATCCTGAATGCCATAATGCTTTGATGAATCTAATGTCTGCTGATTCATGAGTCTTGGCATCAGTAATGAAAATTCAGTCCTAAATTTCAAATATATACAAAAATGGAAAACTCATAAACGAGAAATATTATAGCAAGAGGTATGAATGTTGTAATCCTACGTTGGATTCAAAACCAATGTAATGGCTACATTATATAGAAGATTACTTTGCATACATGTAGTCATGCTACTCAGAGTGGAACGAACCATCCACATAAGAGGAGTGGAAAAACATATATCATGTTGGAAAATCATCCAAAACAATGACTCTTACATCACTAGCTTGTGGGTCTTACATCCTGAAGTTCATACAATGTAGCATCTAGGGAAAGTATATCAAAATAACCTCCAAGCTACTCAACTTTGAAGACTGTAAATTTGGGTCACTGATGTGGCATATGAGAAAAAACCCACTGAGCTGGAAGATTCATTTCTACTGTGTTTTTGCAACAGAACCATAAGAAGCTCAAAAATGGGTCTACATAGTCTTCAAAGTTTTTTTTTTACGCCACTGAACTATAAATACTTTAACCATAAACTTAATGTGCGAACTATGCTAACTAAATAATCATAATCAGTATATAATGTGATATGATAAATTGTAAGCATAGGTTGCAAGCAAAGTTTATCATCATAAGCTCTCATGAAACAAGATCAACCATCCCAAGGTACTATGTGAAAAATGTTATTGAAATAAATGAGCACAAAATATGAGCCTGCATCAATCTTCATGTGGGATGAGTCATAACTTGATATCCCAAACATATCAGCCATAAATCCTCATATCACATTATCTTCAAATAGCACAAACATCCTCATATAATAGCATGCCTTAAATCCTTATTCACGATGAGTCTTATCATGATGCTTATGCAAAGCATAGCATAGCTTGAGTCTTGATGCTTAACTATCTTTTCTTTTGACTTTGGTGAACATTTCTCACTTCAAGACATATATCCAACCATGACATATAAATCTCAAGTCCTCGGTGCATACTCTTGGCTTAGAGTAGATATGGCACTAGCAATTCCTTGTGGGTTTCATATTCTCATATCCTACCATTAAATTCATAAGCCATTGGAACAGGATTTGACGCATGTTGCCTCACATCTTGGTCCTCTTCCAGTGAAGGATGAGTGATCAAGTCAGGCTTACATCCTTCTTACGGTGGCATTATCAAATATCACATCACACCTTACCATCAATAAATTCATTAGTAATAATGGGTGTATTTAAAAACATCATCAAAATCATGTAACTTAATCTATGAATAGCTAGATTAAGGGACATCATTTACCTTTTATGAATAGATCAGATTTCTACCTACCCCAACTGACCACACAACAGAAGGTCCACAGAACTGTGTTTAAGATTGTGCAAAATGGTCTATATAGATTTACATCCTCGATCAAAGACATCACAGCAATAATGATGAATACTAAGTTGTATTTCTGTTGATATAATTCTGTTGATGACAGGTAATAATTTGGATCACTTTGTCATAAATTCATTCTCCTGTTTCACTTATTCTGAAAAGCCTGCATTTAAGCTTCAAATATTTCAGGCCATCTAGTAGTGAGCTCCCTCCCTCCTTCCCTCTCACCCCTCAGGTTTAATTGGATTAATGCTTTTTGGATTTTCTTCCAAATAAAGTTAGATTTTACTGATGAGCATGGAATTAGAGGAATCGGTTTAGCAGTTTAGCAAAGCATCCAAGAGGGACAAACATGTATCTGTGGGGATTACCTTTTGTTATTTTTATTTAGAATTAAATGTGTTGGTGCCTTGATGAGATTACGTGAAAAAACTAAGATCTATCTATGTTTTGTAATTTTCCCTTCCCAAGTGCAGTATATCTGCCATATCACACCTTTTGGTGGCCTTGTCTATAGAGCAGCAGTTGTCCAATGAAAATTTTAACTCATATTCACTTTCCTGATTGTAGAGAGTAGGGAAAACCAAGGTTAAGAAACCCGGGATCGGGGCCCGGATCGGCCGGTCCAAAACCGATCGGATCGGCCGATTCCGATCCGAGTCAGCCCAATTCTGGCCGATCCTGGTTGAGTCACGTTCGGCTGGTTCGGATAGCATAAAAAAATAGAAAAAAATATGAAAAAATGTGAAAAAAATATAAAAACACAAGTCTAATGCATAATTGTGTTGAAATACATTGATTTGAAGTACATAAGATGTTGTTGGACAAAAAAAACCTTGAATAAACTTACATATATGATTATGAACTTACATTTATTCCAAACGTATATTATACTGAATGAACATATGGCTTACATACTCAATCCATGACATATAGCTCTGGTAGTATTGTTCATATTGCATCACATACCGCCTATACTCATCCGTATTGGTATAAATGACTGACAATTGTGGATATTCAAGACAACTCCCTGAATAGTCGGATGTATCAGAATGTTGAGGAGAGTAAACAACATATCCAATAGGCTGACTATACCCTTCGTATGGAGAATATGATGATGCATCCGATAGTTGCTCCTGATATTCTCTCTCCCTCGTAAGTTCTTCTTTGGCCTCTGCACACTGAGGAGCTTTACCTTTGTCCTCTGCACACTGAGGAGCTTTACCTTTGTCCTTCCTCCTTGATCTGCTGAATGTTTGAATGGAAGATTCTTCACGTCCTGCTCTGCTACCATGATATTCATCTTGGGTAGTATGTGTGTATTCTTCTTCTCCAGTGAATTGAATTGGTGGAGGTGGGGCTGGGGCACTGGTAGCATCTCCGCCATCCTCAGAACTGTCGAAACTCGTCTTTGATGTCGAATCATTTGAGGTTTGATATTGGACCTCATCACTTGGTTATGGCGTTTCATCCTCTTCCTCGATAGTCTCCAGATCAGCAATGTGAATTTCAGTACCACTCTTCCTTTTGCTTGGTGCTTATTTTTTGCTCTTCTTCTGACGTTTTGGAGGAAGAGGTTGAAAATCAGTAAGTAATGGAACATTATCTAACTCACATTCCGCCCATTCCCGATCATTTTGGTTGAATTCAGACTCATTTGAGGTGCTTGCATCAACCCATGCATTTAGTAGATGTTGCTCTTCGAACAGCTCATCCAAGTCTATAGGTTCTTCTGCATGTGTCGTCTCCATGGCTTGTCCGGAAATTCTCTCTTTCTCCTGCCTTTGAAGGTTCCTTATGAGCTCCAGATTTTTTAGCTTCAACCTCATGTTATAATGACAGAATACTAACTTCTCTAGACGGCTCGACTTCAATCTATTCCTTTGCTTGGTGTGAATCAAACCAAAGGTGCTTCAGTTTCTCTCACAACCTGAGAGGTTGTTTGACTTAAGACCCAAATTGCGACATAAGCTAGATCTTCATACCCATATGTTTTTCCATGATCTAGCCACCAGTCAGCTATAAATAGAAAATTGGCCATGTCAACAATGTGCAAGCTATAATTAAAAATTAAGTAGAACATCTAGTTAATAATTTTCAAACCTGGACTCAAAATTTTGGCAGCTCTTTGAGCACTACTTGTCCTAAAGTGGTATAACATCATTCTGTAATCATGCATTTGCTTGCATGCCATTATTGTTCTGTCCTCATCTGCAAGCATGCGCTTAATAACAGACTTAGCCCCCATCAACACTTCCGAGCAACTATCATAGTTATCCTTCTTCCCATCAGTTCTAAACATGTACTGAGGGTTGAAAAAATAACCTAAATAAATAAGTTGAAGTTAGTTATTATTTAAGAGAAATGTGTATACAAATAATACATATAGAAAGTTAGTAACTTACCAGCTGCATGAAGATCGTGATGTAAAGTGTGTTCCCAACGTCTGTCTATTATGTCTCACCACTTCACATAAGTTGTTGGATTGTTAAGTTGAATGAGCTCATTAGCTCTGTCCATAGCTTCATATAAATATCCCATATCCGATCTTCTTTCTCCATCACAAGATCGCAAGACACGGACAAGCGGTTCTACAATATTTAACACCGCTTGCACCCCCCTCCAGAAGGGTCTAGATTGAATTAGATCAACCACTTTCTTACTTTTCTCTCTGACCTTAGTTGGTACATGTCGCAATATGTAATTCTCCCAATCTTCCGATGTCACCATCCTAATCAAATTGTTCTTTTGTTGACTTAAACTATCTAGAGAGATATATTGAGATGCAAACCTGGTGGCTCCCGGACGAAGCAACTCTCTTCTATGAGTATGTGTGCGCATGATATCCAGAATGTTGTTGTGGTTGTAGATGAATGTAGTGATAAATCGACCACTCTTGACCACTCCATCTACCATCGGATCAGAGCAAATGTCTTCCAACATCAAGTCAATACAATGAGCAGAACATGGAACCCAGTATAGATGTTCTCTCTTCTGCATCAACATTTATCCAGCTAACTTGAACGCCGCTGCATTGTCCGTAACCACTTGGACAATCCTTTTTTCGCCCACTTCTTCCACCATTTGATCCATTAATTCATATAGGTACTGGGCATTCTTTATTTTTCCAGATGCATCAATAGACTTCCAAAATACGGTTCCGGCTTTTCAGTAAATTAAGAAGTTGATCATACTTCTTCTTGTTATCCCTGTAAAGTTCCAAACGTGATAAGAAATCAAAAAGAGACCCATTCTGATTAAGAAAAAATGAAGATAAGATAAGAAACTGGAGATAAGATTTATGTACTTGTCCATCCATCGCACATTAAAATGCATCCATACTCATCTTAGATCCTTTCAAATGATTTAATGTATGTTCGGATGTCATCAACTTCCATATCCAAGTACTTGTTGTATATCTCATATGGAGAAGGTCTCTCAACCCCTTTGCCAACTTCTTGTATGGTCTCGATTATGGACTCATAATATGGCCCCTTGGCAGCATTAGCAGGGATACTGTTATAGAAAAATCACCTAAATGTAGTTCTCCCTATCTTCTCCTTACAAAGTTATAAGTTCTTGAATGCAGCACTAATAGAAGGTTGTTTATCCCTCTTCTTGGTGAGCAAGAGATCTATTGGACCTACTCTAAGATCTCCAGCTCTAGTGAACTCCTGAGGCAGCTCCTCGCATACATTAGTGCTCATGCCGGCGCTAGTCCTCTCTTGTGCAGAAGGTGTGGAGCCACTTTCTTGTCCTCCATATCTTCCAGTTTGCCGAAATAAGTCCTCATCTGCAAAGGACCGCCGGCTTGGTTCCATTGCACGTCGTAATTCAGCTTTAAATGTAAAAGAAAAAAAATTAATCTACTATAACTATTTGTCTAAAAACGTTAAATGAAGAACATGAAAATAAGTTAAATAAGAAACTTACTTGTATCCCAATCATCAACATTTATAGGTTGATTACTTCCACCAAGCCGGACTCCAGCATCAGACCTTCGCGCTGGTTCAGACAATTCCTCTCGAATTTCCTGTCTTCTTTTGGTAGTACTTGCTTTGCTTGATTCCTTCTCCTTCATATAAGTTCGAAATTGGATCCTAACCTCTAAAGGAACTCGAGCACATGCTGCAACTTCACCTTTTATTCCAGCAAGATGTTGTTTGAATCGGTAGACCCCGCCAGAGACGACCCGGTTGCAATATTTGCATTGTACCTTTCTCTGGCCCATGTCCACCGGTGTGCAATGACCCCAAACAGGATCAGCGCTAGGAGGATTCTCAGATGACCGCTCAGCAGCACCTTAAGATGACATTCCTTCACAGCACAAGAAGATGAGAGATCGCGGAGCTTGTAATAGACTAGAAGTGACCTCGTGGAAGAGATGGAGAGAGAATTCTATGATCGAGAGAGTGGGAGAGAGAGCAAGAATGTTAGGAGGCTCAAAGGAAATTTGTGGAGCCTTAGGAGGGCCTTGGGGGGGTTTAAATAGACCCCCAAGGCCCAAACTAGCCGTTGTTGGCCGTTTGGGAACGGCCAGCAACGGCTAGGTTGACCCCCAACGGCTAGTCAAACTAGCCGTTGGGGGCTGGGTCGGGCCAATCCGAGCCGACCCGGCCCGATCCGGTCTCGGATCGCCCGATCCGAGTCCTGGACTCGGCCAGGTTACTCAGGATCGGCACGGACGGCCTAAAACCGGTCCGACTCGGCCGATCCAAGCCGAGTTTTTGAACCTTGGGGAAAACAATGAAAGCTTTTCTAACAAACCTTATATATACGAGAAAATTCCCGATGCTAGTGGGAATAAGATTCCTTCCTAGTACTAATGAGAATGGGACAGGGACACGTGCACTAATCCAAGTAGGGCTAGCATTAGAATCCTAATTTAGTAGGACTCCTAGTAATCCTAATCCAAATAGGACTCTATATATAAAATCTCCATCTAATGCACCCCTTAAACTCATGGTAGATCATAAACCAAGGGTTTGCCAACTAATGCTTTTAAGTGCAAAGCTATGTGAAGCCGGATGAAGAGGTCAACAAATTGCCTGTTGGAGGAAGAGTAAATGTGCCAGAGAGAGGAACTTAGTGCAGACAAAGAATTTGCTCCATTAGTCATAAAAGAAAGGTATATGAGCTGCAAAAATGATGCCAAGATGATGGAGTAGCATTGCATCTAGAAAATCACAGAAAAAGCAGCAGAACCATGAAGTAAGCCAACTGACTGAAGCATCTGTGGAAAGTATTGAAGCTGAGTGGTGAATTCATCTATTGAGTAACTGATAAATTTGGATCATGGAAGAAGTGGAGACTGCCGACAGAAAATGTTCAAAGTAAATGAACAGTTTAAAGATGTTCAGAACAAGAGGTTTATCCACCGTAGACAAGGGTGAGAATACAAAACATTGACTGGAGCAGAAAGAGTTAAAACTACCAAATATTGAACTGTATACAGAGATCACCATAGATGCATAAGCGATTGGACAACCTCTAGCAGATGGAAGGCCTATAAAATGCTTAAAGGAAGATGTAGATAAGGAAGCAGGCTGCTCCAATCAATCAGATCAGCAATTCAGCATGTAGAAAATGCTTAAGTGGGTATAGAGTAAAAAATGTGTGAAAGAAAGCCACTGGATAGCAAAGAGCACCCAGTATCTCTCAAGGGGGTGATAGATGAAAAAATGGACTCACAGAGCTGAGATAAAATTAAAGTTGGAAAAAGAAAACCTGGATCAATAGTGTGTGGACACATGAAAAGCAGCAATCAGACAGCAATTTGTCCCCAAAATCCAGCAATCAATGGAGTGCCAGATGGGGAAACAGAAAACATTGCCATGTTCAGGATGTTGGAAAACCACTGGATGCATATGTGATATCCTGAGATGATACCAGTTGGATGCTGACATCAGTAGGCTCAAAGATGATGTTAGCAGGTTGAGAAACCCTACAAGTAGAACTAGCTGGTGAAATAATCAAGCCGCTCTAGAACCAGTCTCCCAAAGGTTGAACTGTCGGTGTCGGACTGGTGATGTTAAACAAAAGGCAGTGGAAGTTACAACAGCAGCTGCATCAAAGGTCGACAGCAAAGCCGGCAACACTGGAGGTAGCGAAACCGGCTGAATACAGAAACAGAAATGTCAGTGACTGACAGTGATGAAGCTGCTGGCTGATAGATGGCGGACTAGCTGCAAATGATGTCATGGTGGTAGATGGTGGGGCAAATGGCAATGACGATGAGAAAAAGAGAGAAAAAAAAAAAAAAAAAGGACAAAGCCAATAAGAACCTACAAAGGGCTACTGCTAGGGGTGCTGAGCCAACCTGAGCTGAACTTTGACAAATTTGAGCTCGGCTTGATGAAAAGAGATTTGAGCTCAAGCTGAGCCCGAGCCTGTATTCAAGTTTAAAACAGTGCTTGGGCTGGACCAAGGAGAAAACTGAGCCCAGTCCATCAGATTAACTTTGTAGAGAAGAGAGTTGGGGTTAGGGCAACGATTAACAACTACAAAAGACTCTTATACCCCTGTGTTACATAAAGACCATGAGCACAGGGATAAAACCAGCAAAAAGATAAAAAAAATCCTAACATATAAAATCTATCTATCACAGCATGACTAACTTGCCAATTATATTTGAAAATTGATCCCTTGAAAGACCTTTTGTGAAGACATCAGCAAGTTGTTGTCCCGAATTGATGTATGGTACGCATAGATCCCCATTGCCCATTTTTCCTCTGATAAAGTGTCCATCAATTTCAATGTGTTTAGTCCTATCATGCTGAACAGGATTATTTGCAATGTTGATGGCGGCTTCGTTGTCACAATACAGTTTCATAGGCAGCTGTACCTACACTCCAAGGTCCATAAGAAAATTTTTTAGCCAAATGAGCTCCAGTTACAGACTGAGCCATGGCCATGTATTCAGCTTCTGTACTAGATCTTGCACACACATATTGCTTTTTGCTCCTCCATGTTACTAGATTTCCACCAAAAACATGCAAATAACTTGTCGTGGATCTTCTATCATCCTATGATCTAACCCAATCTGCATCAGTGTATCCCTCCAAAATAAGATGACTGCTTTTGAAAAACAGAAGACCTTTGCCTGGACATGACTTTATATATCTTAGAATTCTGTCCACAGCTCCAAGATGAGATGTACAGGGTGCACGCATAAACTAACTAACCACACTAACAACAATTTCTCCACTAGTCTCTGATACTTCCTTTCTCCCCCTCAGACAAAATGTCACCATCTAAGATACATAACCTATGATTTGGTGCATCAACAATCTTGCACCCAAGCTTTCATGTTTCCTTCCACAAATCAAGTGCATACTTGCACTGACACACATAAGTTCCTTTGGAGACATGGTACCTCAATGCCTAAGAAGTACCGCAGCTGCCCCAAGTCCTTGATCTCAAATTCTTTTGTCAGATTTTTCTTTAGGCGAGCAATCTTTGCATGTTTGTCACCAGTGATGATCATGTCATTGACATACACTAGCAGGATTACAACTTCGCCATTCACTCATTTTGTAAATAGAGTGTGATCTGCATTTCCTTGGGTGAAGCCATATCTGTCCATTGCAACTCTAAATCTCTCAAACCAAGCTCAGGGGGATTGCTTTAGGCCATACAGGACCTTATTCAACTTGCACACTTTGTCTCCATTAATCATTCCTAGAGGTGGCAGCATATAAACTTCTTCTGTAAGCACACCATTCAAGAAGGCGTTCTGGACTCCAGCTGATACAATTCCCAAGATTAATGGGCTGCTATGGAGAGAACCACTCTGACTGTGTTCAGCTTTGCAACTGGTGCAAACGTTTCCTCATAATCATCCCAAATGTTTGGGTAGACCCCTTTGCCACTAGTCTTGCCTTGAATCTTTCTACACTCCTATCAACTCTGGATTTTATGGTGTACACCCATTTTGATCCAACTAGCTTCTTTTCCTAAGGGAGATCAACAAGAACCCAAGTACTGTTATGTTTGATAGCACCCATCTCCTCCTCTATAGCCTTCACCCACCGCTGGTCCTTTGTAGCCTCTGTGAAGGTTAAAGGGTTTGAACAAGAATAAAGGGCAGCAATGAAGGTTCTGCCAGAAGTAGAAAGCTGTGAATGACATAAATATTTTGAGATGGGATGTTTGGTGCACTCCCGTACACCTTTCCGGACAGCAATAGGTTTCTCAAGATCGTGGTTGTCTTCCACCTTTTCAACTGGAACATTAGAATCAATGAAACCAATAGAATCAATATGAGAGCTAAGTTCAGTGTTAAGAACATTACCAACTTCTTGGGATGATGGATCTATAGGGGAATCTGGCATAACATCCATTCTCAAGTTCTCCTGCAAGTTTTTAACTTGTTGTTGAACTTTTGATTTTCTGACATAATGCTTCAATTCAGTCACCTTGGTGCTGGTGTCACATCTTCCTTCTGAGGATGCAGGTTCCTTAGCTGTGGCATTCCCTCCAAATGATACAACATCAGGAATAGTATTGATGCCGGACAGCAAGGAAGGAGATCGGATGAAGGAAGAAGAGAGGGGGTTGGGGAAGAAGCTAGGGCTTCGTGCCCTCACACAGGTTCCCGTCCCATCTCGGGAGAAAACACACAGCGGTTCAATTCATTTCTAAATCTTCTTCAATGCCTTCCCACGAGGGGATACAGGACAATATATAGACTCCTTAAAATAAACCCTAATATTAAAGGACCAAAATGACCCTTATTCAAAGTAAAAAGACTCAAACAGAACTAAAACAAGAAAATACACTAATTGGGCCTCTAATGGACCAAACAAAATACAAAATAAGCATTGGGCTATGTTCTCCACTTCTTGGATTCCCGTCAAGTATAGTCAAGGTTGTGGTTGGAATATGAGAACTCTTCCCCTTAGACACATTCTGGGAATGATAATACGAATAGAATTCAAAGAAGGTAACATCTTTCACAACATACTTTTTATTTGTCTAGAGGTCATAACATTTATAACCCTTTTGTGAGGGAGAGTATCCAAGAAAGATATCACGAATAGCCTTGACATCAAGTTTGGATTTACCAGGAGCTAAGTCATAGATGAAACACAAGCAACCAAACACTCTCTGTGGTAAAGGAAAAAGAGGGTGCTGGAGTTGAAGGATAAAGTAAGGTGTCCTGAAATTTGGGACTATGAAAGACATCCGCTTAATGACATATACAGCAGTGAGTATAACCTCTGTCCAAAACCTTTTAGGAAGGCTATGATGTAGGAGTAGTGCCCGAGGCGTCTCAAGTAGATGGTGATTCTTTCATTCAGCCACTCCATTTTGTTGAGAAGTATAGGGACATGATGACTCATGGATGATCCCGTTATCCTCAAAGAAGATGTTCAAATTTTTTTCAAAATATTCTTTTGCATTGTCAGAATGAAACACTTTTATTTTCTTTTCAAATGGAGTTTCGACCATCTTCTTGAACACTTGTATAACCTGTGGCACATCCTCCTTGGACTTCATAGGATACACCCAAGTGCAGTGTGAAAAATCATCAATAAAGGTGATAAAATAATTATTGCCATCAATCGAAGAAACAAAAGCAGGGCCCCAAACATCAGAATGGACCAACTCAAAAGAAGTAGAACTTTTATTCATAGAAAGAGGAAAGTGAGTTCTATAATATTTTGCAAGATGACAAATCTGGCACTGAATAGACTGAATATCTATCATGGAAACAAATGTTTCAAGGCCTGGAATGAGAAAAGTCCTAGACGGAGATGCTACAATTGCAAATCATTTATTCTCCTAGTAACACTAGTATTAGATGACTGAAGAGCTGCACCATACTGGAACTGGAGCTGGTAAAGACCCTTTGCTTTACGCCCACTCCCAGCCAATTGTCCTGCCCTCAAGTCCTGAAACACACAATGAGTGGGAATAAGTGACTGAGCAATTCAAAGATTTTATAAGACTACTGACAGAAAGAAGGTTTATGGACAATTTTGGGACATGTAGTGCTAAGGACAAGATAAGATGATCATCCAGAGGTATGTTTCCTTTCCCTGCAATGGTAGCTAGGGTGCCATCTACTATGATCACCTTATCTTGTCTTGAGCACAAAATATATGAAGTAAAGAGGTTAAGAGTACCCGTCATATGATCAGTAGCCCCTGAATCAATTATCCAAGAGTTTCCACTATGATGCGAGGCAACACTGAGTGTTGTCCTAGAAGTACCTGAGGGAGTAGTGGATGAGGAGGGAGTCAAATGTGAAAGGAACTGCTAAAGGTTGGCTACATCGGAGGTGGACAACCCCACGAAGCTTCCTTGTGTTCCTACTAGTGTGTTTCCATCAGTGGCAGCTCCAGAGGGTTGTAATGTCACCTTTGTTGCAACAGCCATCCCTTTACTTTACTTTTTTTTTTCTAAACTTGAGTGGCTTCTTGTCAGGGTGCAGCTCCCAGCAGAACTCCACAGAATGGTTTGACCGACCACAATAAGAGCATTTTCTCTCACATTTGTGTGAATCCTTCCATGCACTATCTTCTTTCTTAACATTGCCAGTATTGGTGCTAATTAGGGCGGAATGATCAGCAATATTGGCCCCTCCTGTGTCAACCGACATAATCTTTCTTCGCCTCTCTTCAGTTACCACCCTCTTGTATATTGATTAAGGCGGAATGACCACAGTGAGAGCATTTTCTCTCACCTTTTTGTGAATCCTTCTGTGCGCTATCTCCTTTCTTAACATTGCCAGTATTAGTGTTGATTAGGGCGGAATGATCACCAATACTGCCCCCTCCTGTGTCAACATGTATAGTCTTCCTTTGCCTTTATTTAGTGACCACCTTCTTGTAACATTGTTCAAAAAAAAGAATAACTTTAAAATTCAGAATCTGAGATCGTAGCCATTCATACTTAGGATTAAGTCCATGAAGGAACTTGAGAACCCTTCTATCTTGGACATCCTTCAAGTACTTCTTGTGATCAGCAACGGTATTCTAATCTGTAATAGCAAAGGAATCTTGTTCCTCCCACAATGCTCTCAAGGCACAATAGTATTCATATACAGTGTGAGTGCCTTGTTTGGAATCATGGATAGCAACTTCAAGATCATACAAGTTCACAAGATTGGCCTTTTCACAATACATCTCTTCTAGAATAAGTCACATCTCTCTTGCAGTCGACTTCCTCACGATGTACTTTGATTGTCCATCAGTCATGGAGCTCAGAATCCAGGTCTTCACTATGCTATCTTGATGTTCCCATTCATCATACTTATCATCATCAATTGGAAGTAGTTTCATTCTTCCATTGATGTAACTCACCTTAGATCTTGCACTAATAAAGGTCTTAATGGATGCTGCCCAATCCAGGTAGTTTGAGTCATTCAACTTCATAGGAGGAAGATGAAGATGGAAGTTTTCCCTGTGTTGTCCCCCTTCGAGGAGACCTCATTTGTCGTCATCTCCAACATGTCTACCTCTGATAAGGCTTACATAGGGGCAACTGATGAGGTTGTTGCACAAGGATACCACACAAGGAAACCCTAACTAGGTAATCGACCTCCAGACTAGATCTGAGTGCACCAAGAGAGGAGCCGGTCTCCACAACAGTGCCAAAGAGGACTATCCGGCCTCCAAAACAAAGCCCTGGTGGCCGAAAAGGCTAAAACAGAAGAAGGCAGTAGTGGAAGCAAGAAGAAAGGGGTTCGGTCCCTTCTCTAGTAAGAACCAATGGGTCATATCCTCACAAGAACCCTGTCAAGGGCTCCGGCCTCCAAAACCTTGAGAAGGGCATTGGATACAGGAGATAAGGACCCGGTCCTTTCTCCAAAGCAGAGCAGGGGTGCCGGCAATCCAAACCTAGGGCAGCAATGGGCCGGATGCAAGAAGTGAAGGCTCTGGTCCTTCCTCGAAGGCTGGACAGGGGCCCCAGCAGCCTCAACCAGGGGAACCGCAGGCCTGAGTCCAAGGACCCCCTGCCGGTTAGCTCTGATTTAGTTTTTTTTTTTTTTTCTCTAACATTGCTCTGATACCATGTGGAGAAGAGAGAAGATGGAGTTGGAGAGGCAAAGACAAAGTGGTGCAGTGACTCTCTCTCTCTCTCTCAACTAGAGAGTCCCAACCAACACACTCAAGCTTTATATATTAGGGCAACGATCAACAACTACAAAAGACTCTTATACCCCTATGATACATAAAGACCATGACGCGCAGGGATGAAACCAGCAAAAAGACAAAAAAGCTCTAACAAATAAAAGCTATCTATCACAACAAACTTTAGTTGGACTGAGTCATCCCAAAATGGCTGGAATAGTGGAGGGTGTGGTGAATTTTATAAAAGAGGTGGACAGAACCTTTTCTCCGACTTCTAATGTGAGATTAAAGGTCTGGATGACCACTGGCCAGGCACATATGCAGGGTGCACACCCTGTGCTGGCAGGTGGGGAAACTCAACATTAGAGAGTATCTTGGCTACCAAACTGAAAGGGAAGAACCCGATGAGCATACCTGAACATCACTAGTTAATTTGTGAATTATATTCATATAATATGCATATGTATGTTTGAAACAAAAACTGCCATCTGCCATTCTTTTGGCAAAAATATAATTTCGAATGCGATTTTAAGCACACAGCATCTAAAATGTGCACTACCGCACCCATTTTAAATGGTTGGATAATGAAGCCTGGCCCAGTAGCCCAGCCCGTCACAAGTGCCATAGCCAGACTGTTTTCTCCAACCTCTCACTACTGCTCCTCCCAAGTCCACTGCTGCTCCCCTATTTCTCCCACTATCTGGAAACCAGGTTCCGGTATTCTAGCATAGGGGATGTCAAGATTTCTCCACTGTTAAGCAAGGAAGATGGAATCAGATCAGCTATCAGGATCAATAAGTGCAGATTCCAATCCAGATTGGAATCGGACTAGAATCAGCTTAATAATGTTAAAAAAATGATAATTATGAGACAATCATAAAACTAATAAAAATTTAACTTTGTCTACAAGAAACATCATATCTTAATGGGAGGACACTTTCATGAAGCCCATGGTCCAACTTTTAACCGAATAGGGATCATTTTCCCCCTTGAATCAGATCAGGCAATCCGGATCTGAATAGCCCGATCCTGCATATCATGCTGTCAAGCTGTTCCAAAAGGTTGGCCGACTCGGTGGATCGGATAAACTTGGATTCTCTCATATACAAGCTGTATCACTTGGACTCGGGCCGACTGAATTGCACAAGTCACATGAATCGAGCCGAATCAAGCCATTTTCTTACCACAGTTGGTTTTTTTTTCTTCATGTGAGTCTGAGTCAGGCTAAGCCAAGCTATTTTCTTACCAAAATTGGTTTTTTTCTCCAGATGTTTTGAATTTTATGAATAAACATGACATAAATAAAACTTGTAACTTGAGTGGTTTAGTAATGACAATGAGTTTAAACCAAAATTATGAGAAATCTAACCTGTTAATATGAAAGTGAAAATTACTTAAGAAATTTGAGAAAACATATAATTACTAAATTACTAAGAAATCTACCCTACTTTTGTTAGTATTTAATTATTAAGCATAATAAGCATCAATTGAAGTTTAATCTAATGAAATATAGCAGAATGATCCATGTCTATTTACAATACATCTATTCTTTTTATTTTTAGAATTTGTCTTCTAAGCAACTTGCACGATATCGAGCCGTAGGGCTGGATTTAAGCGATTCAATTCTGGCTCGAAGCAACTTAGACAATATGCATCGAACTACTTTAAGCCTGATTTAGTCCCTTCAGCCCACAATAAGGCTTGACCGACACGGTGTGTCAGAGCGTGCAGATGGCTCAGATCCTTGCAGATACAAAAGTTGAGTCACACCGAGTGGGTCAGTCGGTAAACCCTGCTGCAGTGCCCTTACAATGACAGATCGAGAGAGATCCACCATCATGGCATGCTATCTTGAGGAGGTCTGACGGCGACGCAAGCCCTAGAGGGAGAAAATTTGCTTAGGCATGCATTGGACTCACCAAATCACACTGCTGCCAATAGCTTAGGGTGAGTGGTCCCCATCCCATGACGTGGCCGTCATGATGGACGAGGACGAGTGGTCAAGGGGGTCTGCCATAGACATGATGAAGTGGGTTACTCTAGGCTGGCTGCTCGCCCATAGCTGGCAGGTGGGTTGAGTGAGAGTTAATTATGTATAGTGTAAGGTATTCTTCTATCAGATATAATTATGTGTATTCACCTCAAATGATAAAGCTGCCCTACACTCATAAGCTCATCATGTAACATGAGAAGATATAAAAAGATTTGGGCAAGTAAAATTTTTCAAGGGGAAGTGTTGTCAATACTAAGGGTACTTCCTCTTCTCCATATATAACTAACCTTTAACTCTAACATAATTAGGTTTAAAAATTTCAAGTTATTGTGACAACGAATGTGCACATTGTGGTATGAATCATTAGAGCATGTTCCTGTATTCTCTGAAAGATATCTGTGCAACTAAATATCAGAGGCATTTGCAAATTTGATTATAAAAACTTTTTCCTCACAGTATGTTGCTAATTAGAAAGAATATTGGCAAAATATCTCAATTTTCTTTCCATGCATTTAATGAAATATTTTTGGGATTTTTTCCTTTTCATATCACTTCATAGCAACTGATACTACTGGGGGGAAAACAATACTTTCTGATGTGCTTCTGGCTTAACAGATAAAGTAGTTAAGACAGAGGATTATGGACAAGAAGATAATGGATTTGGATTTCTTCTCAGATGGTCTCTGGATATTATTGTACTGTCTGAAAGTATGTAATTCCTAGCATTGTCGCACAAGATATTTGGACGGATATAACTTTGATGTGGTATTATGACATTGTGCTACCTCAACATGCCTATCATGGCATGTCCCTGAAGTGTCTCACCACACAAATATAAATGGTCATGTCAACTCTGTTTATTGATTTACAACACTAGTCGTATAAGCAGCTTTCCTGTCAAAAGAAAAGGTCACCACCTATAACAAGGAATAAATCATGAGAATGTAAAAATGGTCAACCATCAAAATCATGAAATAACCTTTTCCAATGCGATTCATGGTATTCTCATGTGCCAAGAGAATGGCATCAGGGTTGTGCTTCTGTATGACTGAAAGACCTGCAATTAACCCATAGAATGTACAGTCAGTTTAGGACAGTAAAAATTAAAGACCATAAAAAAGATGCTGCTTCTTTGTTTCACCATATGCGCCACTATAAATACTCTTATTAATAACAAAGCTCTTGAAAATAGATGGTTTATGTACATCAACAGGGATTGTTTATGTAAGTCATAGTCTATAAAATGTTTGATAAGTATAATGCATGATCATCATCATCATGAAGTTGACACCCAATCCATCAGGAGATGAAGCAGCATTCAGACTAGAATCTTTAAAAGCATTCCAGACCAATGGTGGGATACTTTTATTCTACGCAACACCAGAGTCACCGGATGAAGCTTATGATGATGATGAGCAAACCACATTACTTGCACAAAAGTCCATCTTATGTCACATGATGCAATGAACTATGTAAATATATATATATATATATATATATATATATATATATATATATATATATATATACTCTTATTAATAACAAAGCTCTTGAAAATAGATGGTTTATGTACATCAACAGGGATCGTTTATGTAAGTCATAGTCTATAAAATGTTTGATAAGTATAATGCACGATCATCATCATCATGAAGTTGACACCTGATCCATCAAGAGATGAAGCAGCATTCGGACTAGAATCTTTAAAAGCATTCCAGACCAATGTTGGGATACTTTTATTCTACGCAACACCAGAGTCACCGGATGATGAGCAAACCACATTACTTGCACAAAAGTCCATCTTATGTCACATGATGCAATGAACTATGTAAAAAATTATATATATATATATATATATATATATATATATATATATATATATATATATATATATATATATACCTTTGATAGAGAAAAGACCCGAAAAGAATTAGAAATTCCCTGACATTATGACAAGGAGAAAGAGAGTGCTAGACCTCTTCTTGATTAATTTATACATGTTTGTCCATATCAATAGACATGGTTCGGATACTTTGTCTGAGTTCTCAATAAATCATGACAACAGCATTCTTTATAAAGGAATTCTTAACTATCGGATGTGGGCATATTGAACTAACACAGGATACTTAGGCAGATTCATTCTCAGTCTCGTCCCTCTTGCATGAGGAACCTGTCTTAGCCTTCAAGTTTGAGTCCCACTTATTGTCGTGAATTTCCTTTCAGTATGTCAACAAAGGAAATGGATCGGCAAACAAGTTACACATATAAGCAAAACATTGGCATCATCATAGTCAGAGGAATCATGACGCAGGGTGTGAAATGCATCTCCCAAGAAATGCATTTTGATGCGGGACGGGAATGGGGAAGCTCGGATGATGGCTTGGAGGCTAGGGAAGAAGAAGACTACTGGGGTAGCAACAGGAGATGAAGAGGGGGGGGGGGGGGGGGGGGGGGGGGGGGGTGGAGCCCCATCTGGGCTCTCACGCACATAGTGACGGCTGCAACTTCTTCTCTTTCCCATTTCAGCATTTAATGCCTCCCTTTGTGGCGTAGGCTACAATATATAGGATCCCCTTAGGGTAGCCCTAGGTACAATAAAGTCCAAAGTGCCCCTAGGCTCTAAAAGAAGAGAAAAAGATGTCAAAAAAATATAAAAACGAACATGGGCCCACTAGTGGGCCTAAAGCCTAAAAAAAAGAAAAATACATCAATTGGGCCTCTAATGGGCCAAACAAAATATAAAATAGACATTGGGCTCCATGTCTCTACTTCTTGGATTCCCATCATTCTCCCCTTGTTTGAGAAACTCGTCCTTGAGTTTTAAAGTGAGTCAATATCCATAGAGAAATGATGGTAGCATACTCAGGAAACGACACAGACGGCTCATGAATCATCGTGCGCAGGAATGCTCCAATCTGAGGAAGAAAGTGTGCCTCAACGTCGCTCCATATGTGGTCAAAATCTTGCAGACTAATGACATCTCAAACGACCTTCAGCTGATCGACCACATCTCCAAGTAGCTTTCCTGTCTTCGGCTCATTCTCTTCATTGAGGAAAAGGTCATTATCTGCTACAGGCATTACCGATTCAACCTCCCCTAAATATACATCTTCTAGTACTAGATCGGCTATATAGTGTACCTCTTTCATTTGATTATCATACTCCTCGATCATCGCTGAGTCGGCCTCGTAGACAACATCCTTTGACTTGGTCAACATGGCACAAAAGCTCTAAAGATCACCCTTTAACTGGTCCAAATCGTGCCTTCAATCATTCCTGAAGTTGTCACAATCATCTACTAATTTATCTAACCCAACATCCTTAGCCTCCCAATGTCTGCTCGAGTAGTCAGTAGCCATCGCCTCGGGAAGCAAGAGAAGTGGCACGCAAAATAATGTGCCACTGACTAAAGGAGTATGGGACAAGGTCCGCCTCACTGCAAAGAGGCCAATGGTACGATCGGCGCAAGAAACGGAGCTCAAACTACCAACCTCAGTATGTGTGAAGAAGTGACGCGTAAAACGATGCAAGTCGGGGCAGATGTATGTTAAAACTAGATGGGCCTCGTTGAGACAAGACCAATGCCGCTGACAACACTCAAATCGGAGTCTGAGATGACCTCGAACAGCACGCACAAGCGTCCTCGTAAAGCGTGCAAGTGCGGCACACAAAATGAGGCACCATTAGCCGAAAAACTGCTGGACTAGGTCCGCCTTGTTGCAAGGATGCCAAACATATGATCGACACACGAAACGGAGCATAAATGAAGACCTCAATATGCGTGCAGAAGCGGCACGTAAAACGAGACAAGTCGAAGATGCAGAGTGCCAGATCTGGATCGGCCTCATAGAGATGAATCCGACAGCACGAACGGTGCGCGAATCAGGCGTTGGTGGTGCGATTGGACCCTTAGTGCACCTCCTGTAGTGGAATGAGGGCTGCCTTGGATTGGGGCTTCAAGGGAACTAGCCCACCAAGAGAGAGAGAGAGAGATTGAACCGGCCCGAGTGAACCGGTACTTAAGTCAAGTGGATCCGCTCTTCGGATCCGGATCTAGTGCCTCAAGAGGTGGGCTGCCTTGAATTGATTCCTTAAGTTATCCGGATCCAACCGGATTTGGTCCGCCTCAAACCGGATGACCCGATACGTAGGTCGTCTTCTTCAAGCCCCTCCAAACCCTACTACGAACCAGTGGAAGAGAGAGGGAAGGCGGTGGCAGCACAGTGTGGGCGGCGGCCAGCGACCTACCACGAACCAATGGAAGAGAGAGGGAAGGCGGTGGCAGCACAGTGTGGGCGGCGGCCAGCAACGATGCCGACGGGGGCCGGCGATGACAACGGCGGCTCCGACGAGCGGCGCCGACGATCCCCTTCTCTTCCTCTACTTCTTCTGCTGCTCCGTTGTTCTGCCGATATAAACTGAGGGAGAGGAGGATGCTGGCAGCAACAGCGGTGGAAGTCGGCGACGACTGCGGCTGTGGAAACCGTCGACTACGCCGACGGCGGCAGGCTTCAACGACGATGGTGGCGGCTGCCTGCTGCGGCAGCGGGGGCACTAGCAGCGGATTAGGAGGACAACGGTGGGTGCCGGTGCGGACGGCGACAACAGTGGAGTTCAAGCCCTCCACTTCTACTTTTCTATCGGTGAAAGGAGACAATGATTGCGACGGGAAGCAACGCTGGCACCAGCTCCGACAACGGCGATGCAGGTAGGCTCCTCTGGCTTCTTCTTCCTCTCAGAAACGTTGGGTCATAAGAATGACTCAAAAACCTTGCTCTGATACCAAGTTGATGCGGGACGGGAATGGGGAAGCTCGGATGATGGCTCGGAGGCCAGGAAAGAAGAAGACGACTAGGGTAGCAATAGGAGATGAAGAAGGGGGGTGAAATAAGAAACAGAGGCTTCTCACCCCTACTACTCACACAGCCCCATCCGGGCTCTCACGCACACAATTGCAGCTGCAACTTCTTCTCTTTTCCATTTTAGCATTCAATGCTTCCCTTTGTGGGGTAGGCTAGGTACAATAAAGTCCAAAGTGCCCCTAGGCTCTAAAGGAGAAGAAAAAGATGCCAGAAAATTACAAGAAAAATATAAAAATGAACATAGGCCCACTAATGGACCTAAAGCCTAAAAAAAAAAGAAAATACATCAACTGGGCCTCTAATGGGCCAAACAAGATATAAAATGGACCTTGGGCTCCGTTTCTCTACTTCTTGGATTCCCATCACATTTGCAAAAAACAAATTTGATTCACTTCAGAAGTGTCTGGAAAACATCAACAAAAGCAATGAGGGGAGGGAAAATTCCCACGCAATAGCCAAATTCAGATGAGGCGGAAGAGAAGAGAACAAAAGACAAGACCATCTTAGAAGCACATGGGAGTACGGTGGTAGAAGCCCTTGAACCAGGCGGCAGAAATAAAGCATGGTGAACAAGTGAAGGGGGCAGCAGCAAATTGAGGTAGGGAAGCAGCATTGGCATGGGTAGGGAATTGGGATGACAAGCAACAGCACTCTCTTTGGCATCACTTATTCATATTGAATTAGCTTAGAGAACTGTAAAATGACACCCACTGATGAAGTTCATTACAGGCACAGCCTACACAAATATAATATAACATACCTAAAACCTATAAAAATCATTAAAGTTCTAACATATATGACTGAAATTTCGACAAATATTAATCATAAGAATTACTTATGAACTTCCAATGGCAAGTACAAAATTATTTAATTTAAACATATCTAAATATACATAATCATTTCTTGTTTCTGCCTTTTTTTTAAGGACTTTGCTCACTTCACTTCCCATTTTCCTTTCCCAACTTGGTAATTATGGTCATCCTTGCCATATACATCCACCTAGGCATGGGTTCACAGGTTCTCTCTGGAATAAGGCAGTGTAAAGCATGATGGTCGATCAGCCATCATGCCATTATCCACAAATTGGTGTCAAATCCCTTGAAGTTAAATCTGGAGTGGACATCAGCAAATGGAAAGTTTAAGAAGAACAATATGTAGCTATAAATACACTTCACATGCAGGTGGATACGTATTATGAAGAAAACTTAGGAGATTTTCCGTGTTCACATATCAGCATTTCTATGTTGTCATCAAAAAGGAAGCTGCTTCAAGGAGAGTGTAGCATCTGTGAGCCAGTTTCTAAAAGAATTATACCAATAACGAAGCAATGTATAATCCTCACTATGGAAAGACTCACCATCAACATGATCATAATGATGATGAGTTACGAAGACGACCAGTTTTCTTGGCAATGCTGCTACAATATCTGCCAACTGTTTAAAAATATAAACCTTAAAGAGCTAAATACTGATAGAAAAAACACCATGGGCAAAGAGTATAAAAAGCCAAGAATCCAAGGGCCTTCAATTTCAGAATTTGAGAGAACTGATGTAGATTCCAGAAACTGAAACTTATGGATAACACAGCCAGATAAAAGACAGTTTGATAAACAACCTATTACATCCAAACATGAATATACTAGGTAAAAGAAGAAAATTATGAATGGTGATATTGAAGGTAAGGTGCATTAGAAAAGATGATGGGACAAGGATAGACTTCAGTTTCAAATACATTAACCGCAACAATGCAAGAATTGGAATGCTGGAAAACATTAAACAAAAAAGATGAAAAACTTAAAACTATTTTTTTCCTAACATATGTAGCAGATAGCATATCTGTGGTTACATATTTGTTGCTTCTACATACAAAGTGATGATGACATCAGTAAGACTAATAGGAATCACAAAGAACAATATATAGTCCATAGTATCAGCAGTACAATGCCCCATGCCATGACAAAGACTAGGTGGATGAGATCTTTAAGCAGGTCTTACACTAAACACTACAAGATTATCTGGCAGTAATGATTGGCGGGGACACCGACATGGGGCATCGTACTAAACACTTACCGACCACAGCATCGACGGATTGCCCTGATGAACCAATGTCACTTTGGTTAGGAGACTACGGGCTGGATTGATGGAGCATGATTGCGGCTATTTTCTCATTTATTCTGTATGTTTATTTTATTTTTTAGGAGTTCTTAGCTATTTTTATGACTGTTCCCAGCATTTTCCCTTATTTGTATATATTTTTTCTTTTATTTGGAAGTTTGTGTGATTATTTGAGAGCTGTGAGGATATGAGAGATATTTTGATAGTTGCAAGGTAGTCCTGTGACGATGTACTTTTTGCCCTTTAAAAGAGCCCTATACTTTTTTGGCTCTTTTAATGAACATAATAGGAAAGTTGCTTTTCTTTGGAGAAACCCTAAAGAGATCTTGTCAGGAGATTGTGCCCTAAGAGAGGGAGGGAGTAAGGCCCTTGAACTAGCCACCATCGACTCCATACCAACCTCATCTCGAATGTTGCAGCACCACCATCCAATCTTCCTCTTCTGTTCCTCTTCTGTTCCTCTTCCCTACTCATCCCTAAGAGTAGGAAAGTTGCTTTTCTAATGAACATAATAGGAAAGTTGCTTTTCTTTGGAGAAACCCTAAAGAGATCTTGTCAGGAGATCGTGCCCTAAGAGAGGGAGGGAGTAAGGCCCTTGTACTAGCCACCATCGACTCCATACCAACCTCATCTCGAATGTCGCAGCACCACCATCCAATCTGTTCTGTTCCTCTTCCCTACTCATCCCCTCAACTCCTTCCTCTTAAATATTATAAACCCTCTCCACCTGCAAATAGGCGAACATGATGAGAGATCCGACACTATTTCCCTTGGAACCCACTCCCTCATCTGTCCCTTCCCCTTCTTCTTTAATATTTCTTATTTGCACCTATGACTCACATTATTTTGGGACCCGTAAGTAGCCCAACCATTCCCAATCCCACCCTTTCCCTTTCTTTATTCACCACCTCCCCACCTGAAGGTCTGGTGGCCCTCCACCTTGAAGCAGATGCCTAAAGACCATCCGTTCATGACTCGCGGAAGGGTTCCTTAACTGAAAGGAAGGGTTCCTCTTTACCTTGCATGTGCCTCCTAATCCCTCTCCTCCCACTGTTCCTGAGCATGTGGCAAGCTTCCAAGCAAGGGCCTTGTCGTTCGAGCGTTACCCAATGGCCCGCCATCGTCTATGCCACAAGCTTCCAGATCCAGCCAAGGTGCCTCGATCTGTCCAGTCCAGCACACCATGGTTTACGTGTGGATCCCTCCTAGCCAACACTTCATGAAGCTAGGGCCCCATGTCCGCCAAAGCCCAATTGACCTACCACTACATCCGAACCTGCCAGCATAGCAGCAGATGTGCTCCAAAGGGTTCCTCTTTACCTTGCTTGCGCCTCCTAATCCCTCTCCTCCTACTGTTCCTGAGCATGTGGCAAGCGTCCAAACTAGGGCCTTGTCGTTCGAGCCGCACCCAACGGCCCACCATCGTTTATGCCACAAGCTTCCAGATCCAACCAAGGTGCGCCGATCTGTCTAGCCCAACACGCCATGGTTCACACGTGGATCCCTCCCAGCCAATACTTCATGAAGCTAGGGCCCCGCTTCATGAAGCTAGGGCCCCATGCATGCCAAAGCCCAAGTGACCTAGCACTACATTCGATCCTGCCAACACAGCGGCCGGCATACTCCTCATCAACTTTGCATGGATTCACCCCAGCCAACGCTTACCAAGCTAGGGCCCGTATGCGCCTATGGGTATGTTTATTTTATTTTTTATTTTGTTTTTATCTTGGTTAGACTTTAAGAACGTGGGATTAGTCCTCAGGGAGTCTATGACTTCGGATCAAGCATGAATCCATGAATTTGACCTCTCCCGATAGACCTCAGTCAGTATTAATCACACCAATCAATGATTGGCGACCCTTGATTAAACGTCATGTAATGCCCATTAATAATCACACACTAATGCAACACAAATCTAAACATTGTAAGAGACTTTAGTATGAGTCAATCTCATTCTTAAAGGATATGTGATGGCATGTTTATTAAATTCTTTTTGATCCCCAAAGGGGGTTCTTAAAGGACACAACCATTAAAGGATACTTACAAGATTAACTTCTAAATGGAGATAACATTCCTCTAAAGATCCTTAAAACAGTACGTTCAAAGAGATGTCCTTTAAGACCCTTAATGGATACTTAGGAGTTTGTCCCGTTAACCAATTACTTCTTAAGGTTCACAAAGGCTCTTTACATAATAAGCCAAATAACCTTAAAGGATACTTAAAAGGTATGTGTGATTTCCTTAAAGGACATGGTTGACACTCTTTATCCTTTAAATATCCTTTTAGATGAAACCCTTAAAGAGTCCTTTAGTGTCTTCCAAACTTGTGTGTCTAATTGGATCCATCATACTTAAGTGTCATGCATCACAAGTTAAAACAGCCCACTTTCCTTCATTTGTGAAGTAAAATATAGTGATTTGATTAATGGGCACAATGGCCACCCATTTAATCAATAATCATAACAAGAATGGCCATTCATATGATATGAATAAACCAACATTAGTTAAATGAACCAAGCATTTGGCCATTCAAACCATATGAATGGACCAAAGATGGTCACTCAAATTATGAGTGAACCACATAAAGATGTGGGTCATTCAAACCATATGAATGAACCCCCTAAAACTAAAATCCTTGGTCTTGCCTTCACAAATTCTGGAAAACCTTAGTGGAACGGTGGCTTCTTGCTCTTTTCTTGAGGAAAAAAAAATCTTTTCCCCCGCTTCTCTCCTCTTTTTTTTCTGGCCCCCTGCAGCAGCCCCCTTGGAGGGGTTTTATAGTGGAGAGGAAGGGAGAGACAGAGAGAGAGAAAGACGAGAGAGATGTAAGAGAGGGGGAGCCACCTCCTGCTGCTGCTGTTGCTCTGGTTGTTGTTTGAGTTGTTGGGGCAGCTACAGCTCTTTTGGTTAAGGTTTCGGGCCTCGGAAGGTAAACCCTAATACCTCTCATGTTTTGTTTTAAGCATACCATGCACTCCACACCACATGGTTTTTTCTTTTCTTTTCTTTTGCTTTAAAATAAAACCCTAGTTTTGCATACATGCATATGGCTCGCACACACTTCATGTGCCATTGATCATGTTTACTATATAAAAATTTGTTAAACAAGTGCCCCCCCACGGGACATATGTTGGAGGCGGGGACGAAGGCACATGTCCCATGTTATTTGACAAATTGCATGTTGTTCAATAACTTGGGAATCGATGTGCCGTGTCAACGCATGAGTCTGTCCGGATTCCCTTGAATCTTTGGGATTTATTTGAGCTTTGAGGGTGTTGAGTTTCATCGATCCTGTTGGAATCTTGACTTCTTCGGGGCTTTGAATGACCCCGTTTTCACGTGCCTAGTAAGCTGAAGGCGCCCAAACAGCCTATGTCTTCACATCTTTGGGAAACTTTGGAGGACACAGTACTCCTCTTCAGCTCTCTGGTGGCATCCAATAGCATTCAAAGACAATCATATTTTCTGAGGCCTCCTGATCTTCACGGCCTATGGATATTTGTGAAGGTGGTTGGGCGTTGTCTCTTATTTCTTTTGGTATTTGCCTATCTTCTAAGGTGTGAATAACCCCAACTTTTGCTTTTTCAGGCACATTAAGTAGCACTATGAACTGGGCCCAACTTTGACTCGTGTCGAGCCCATTTACTTTTTGTGATATCACTAGGACTTGTACATTTCTACTCTGCTCCCCCCCCCCCTTTTTTTGGTATCTCAGCTTCTGAAATTCTTTTTTTTTATTTTGACATGCATTTGATTTCTTATCGTCTTTTTTCTGCAGTGTTCTTCTTTTGACATCATGGCTGAGGCAGGATATCTCCCAGTTGGGGTGCCTGGAGAGGGCCACGACAAGGGCGGTAGCCCACAGCAGTTTGACTTTCAGTCTATTCCTGGGTGGCTCAGCCTTATTTGAGTGTCACTACTGAGGACAGAACTCCCATCGACCGGTGTCGCATCGTCTACCACAAGGACTTCTTCTATTTTATTTCGGGTGACGACTTTGGGCAGCATCTTCCGTCGGATCACTCTATTTATGAGTTGGTGGGTGGCTTCACTTATATGGAAGACGATATCGAGAAGCAGCTTCCTCCAGAGGCCCGTTGTGATTTAGAGCATACTATCTTACTTGATTAGGACAGCATGAAGCGACTGGTCTCCTATTCGTACCCGTCTTTCCTACTACTCGCTAAGCGAGTTCTAGAGTTCCCCTCTCTAGCGCAGATTGGTCCACTACACACTTTGATGCAGGTTTACAGCATCGCTCGGTCTTTTCAGCCTGCTATGTGGGTTTCTAACAGTGGCCAACCTGCATCAAGGTCCACACCCCTCTTAGGGCTCTTCCTTACTTCAGTGAGTAAGGCTTTGATGCACGAGCCTTTTGACCCTCTACTACTACTTTTCGATATTATGCAGGGGACTCGCCCCGATTGGAATGGGCCCTTGAAGTTGCAGGACTCCCATGTTTACCATCTCAGAGCTACAGAGTGGTTGCAGTTCATTTTAGAGCATCACGGAGATCTACCGGAGAGAGTTGGCCTTTATTAGGTAGTGGCGGCTGCCCAATATATCTATCCTTACTATTCCAGCTTCATCCACACTTTGGCGGAGTGTTATGTCCGAGAGACACTATTGCCACTACTGAGGGGGAAACAGTTATAGATCTGTGGGCGTTTCTTCGCATTTCGGGTCTTCCCATTGTAGGGGAGCCATACAAGGAGGCAGTTCTTGATGAGTTCTACAGGAATGCCATCGACAGGAATGGTCGCTACAACACCCCATATTGTTGTTGTTATTTGTTGAAGGTGTGGAGAGGTTTATCGAAGGCCAGAAGATCCTCTTCCTCCGATGAAGGCAGCAAAAAGGGCGCGACAGAATGTCGGCCTCAACTTGGGTCCGCTACTTTCATGGCGGCCCCTTTTATTACAGGAAACACTTTGCTGATATATCTGGAGGGAGAGCCTTAACACATATTCCCAAGGGGAAGCTTCCTTGCCACAGTGTGGTCATACAGCCAGAGCTACAAATGCAAAATCCTTGGCAGTTGGATGATGTAACTTATGTAGCCGCATATTTGGCCTTCTGGCTTGTTACTTTTACAGTCCCTTATGGTAACGAGGGTGTTATACACCCTGAGGTACTTCTTTATACTGGCCGTCGATACTTGTCTGGCCCTCGCCTCGACTGCTTTGGCGAGCATTTACCACTCCTTTAGGGCTTTGTATAGTTCAACCACTCCTAAGAGTTGCTCAGTTATAATGGTCATACACTGCGTAAGTGCTTAGGCAGGCTTGTTGCTTCCTAGCCTTTCATAGGTCGCGAGGTGGAATGTGTTGTTCCCATCATCTTTCATTTTACTAGGCAGCCTCATGGGGATAGGGGTACGGCAGCTTCCTTTTGCACAAGATGCTCTAAGTTTTGTTCCTTTCAACGCCACAAGGAGGATGGATTTTGATCATTCTTCACGAAATTTTAGGCCATTTTTTGACTGAGGGGGAGCTGGAGACCGCCCTTGGTTTGACCCGTGGTCAGGCGAGATGGGGTATAATGCCACCGTCCTAAATGAGTGAACACAAAGCACTAGGCTGGGCATGCTTATACTGAAGAAAGGCAACGAGGTCGTTTTTGAGCCATACTACCCACACCGCTTTGCGCAGAATTTCAGTTATGACTAAATAGTGCCTTTCGGTCTTAGGTTCACTAACCTACCTCTGGTTTATGAAAGCCAAAATAGACATTTGGTGGCCTGACTTTGGTGGAATAATTTCCAACATGAGAATCCTTTTGAAGAATCCAGGTGCCTCTTACCACTTATGAGGGAAGGACGATTGTTACATTTGCCAACTGGTGGCATTCCCGCAGAGGCAACATCTAACAGCGTTCCAAGTTCATTCGCGAGGCCGAATCTCCCCATGCAGCCCGAAGTGCTCTGACTGCTCAGGGCCAAGATGCACAGAACTCAGGGTCGGCATGCGCGGGATCAAGAAAGGCTTCGACCTGTCACACTTATAAGGGGTTGTTGGATGACACAAGATTGAAGGGGAAGCAGAAGTCCTCTGCAGAGGAGGGCTTTCATACGAGCATAGCTCCCTATTACTTTTGGACTTCTTATTTCCTTACGGATTGTAGCCTTCCTCAGAGCCCCTCGATGGATCTTTAGTTACCACTATAGAGCTTCAACAGCTTGAGATTGGCTGAGATATGTTAGTGGGGCATTGTATTTGCTTGGACCCCGATGTGAGGCTTTTCTTGTTTTGCGAGCCAACACAGCTGGGGATGTTTGGAGGGTGGTAGCCAGGTTGCGACCTCCTTGGGCATGCCATCTCAAACATTGATTCTTGAGCCTCCTGCTCCTTTTGTAAGGTAATCCATCTTCCCTTTTCCTTTTACTTGTTTCTTTTCTTCTTGCATGTCTTTATTTCTCATATATATGTGTTTCTTTATCAGAAGAGGATGCACCTTCTATTCAAGCTCCAGTTCATGGGCTTCAGTTCAGGCTCCCATAGCTTCCGAGACTTCTATTCCTGCGGCGGCCCTGAGTAAATCGCATAACATTGTTGGCTGCAGTTAAGGAGACCACGCAAAAGAGGAAGCGCATATTAGAAGAAGCCAAGAGCAGTAAGGCCCTTGATCTCCCCCAGTCCCGAGTCCCATAGCTCCTTCCCAACCTCAAGATCAGGGCATATGTAATAGCTTATTTTCTCTATTTCTTTTCGATTCAAATCCATTTCTCCTCTTAACTCCCTGGATTTTTGTTTGCAGAGGAGGGTGAGATAGAGTTTGAGGACCTATTTCTAGAGTGTGTCTCCCCAACTCCTCAAGAGTCGCTAGGTCAAAGCAATAACAGTATTGACAGCTCATCTAATTGCCGCTTTCTATTTCTTGCAATCTCTTAACTACTTGTTTAGGCATGCTTGTCCCTTCTTCGGATATTCCAGATGTCATCCATCCTTCGAGCATTGTTGCAATTCCTTCTGTCGCTATTACACCTATCCAAGAGGATGTCCCCTCGACGAATGGTGGTATATGGTCTTCTTTTTAGACTTGCTTTAGTCTTTTGTTTATCTGTAGAGGCCTAACTTTCCATCCCTTCTTCTGTTCTTCTTCTTTTCTTTTCTTTAGGAGCGAGTGTCCTTAAGTCATCTAATTGCCACTTTCTATTTCTTGCAATCTCTTGACTACTTGTTTAGGCATGCTTGTCGCTTCTTCGGATATTCCAGATGTCGTCCATCCTTCGAGCATTGTTGCAACTCCTTATGTCGTTGTTGTACCTGTCCAAGAGGATGTCCCATCGGCAAATGGTGGTATATGGTCTTCTTTTGTAGACTTGCTTTAGTCTTTTGTTTTTCTATAGAGGCAAGAGCCGGTGGTGTTTAAACCACCAATGTCACCATTATAGGGAACAATGAAGACCTTAGTTGAATTTGGCAGATTTCGAGCCTGATCTTTCGGACGTCCCTCTCTTTGATCAAATTTGTCAAAAACTTTTAGGAGACAATGCTCGTTCCTTGTATGGCTTCTCATCTCCTGCTCTATTATTTTGTGCTCCTTTTGGTATTTTAATAACGGCCAACATGTTGCAGACTTGTCCTTGGAAGATCTTGCCCAACTTGCCTTCGAACCTTCGCACGTTCTACCTATAGATGCAGCTCCATGTGATGAAGCCACGGCCATTGCCTTAGCAGAGAAGGCTTCTCAAGTCTTGTCACCCCACTTGATGTCGTGCAATATCTTTTGTCATTTTTTTTATTTTTTGATGTTACGTATTCGGCCTTAATCTTCATGAATTTGTTCCTTTTGCAGTCATGGATCCGCCTAATGTTTCCTTGGCTCTAAAGTCTTGCCGATACCCCAATCCTTCCTAAGGGAGGGCTTATTGTTACCATAGCTACGGACGTTGAGGATCTCGCAGGTGGCAACTCTCCTTGTGCAGAGCCTGAAGCTGCACCTCTTGGTTAGTGTGTTATCGTGTGTCATCTTCTTCTGTCATGTTTCCTTCATGATCCCGACTTCTCACTACCCAAACTCTTTTGCAGAAGCGGTTCCTTTAGAGGCTCCATCGGTGAGGAGTCTTGAAGGTGTTGAGCAAGTTCACCCAATTTTTGTCCTTGTTGATCAGACTCCACCTCCATTAGAGGTTGGCTCTGGTGGGACGTCACCGCTCTTTTCTCTTCACATGTTTGCTTTGGCATTCACTTATTTCCTGAGTTTCTAACTTTTAGGCAATTTCTTTGCAGAGCCTACATGTGACCAACTTGCTAGTGGATAGACCTCATCCCCTATTTATTCGGGTGCTACTATCCTTCTTTCCAATGTTGAGGGAGAATTTGAGGTCCCGATCTCGGTCATGCCCGAGAATGTTGAGGAGTCGGTGCCTTCTCCTACGGTGTTGCTATCATACTCAGATGATGAGGGAGAGCCAAAGGTGCCTGCTCCCATTATGATCGAGGCTGACATAGGGCCCGAGCCATTGGATGATGCCATTTTCAAGGACGATGCGGATATGGTGGCTTCTCTGGCGGCTTCTACAGGCACCCTACCACTGTCTCGCTCAGCTCCATGTTCACTGGCTTCTACTGGAACACTACCTCTACTTCCTTCCCTGGGGTCAATGTTATATCCTAGATCTCAAACCCATTAATTTGTTAATGGGCCAAAGTTAATTAAGTCCAATTAGATTTAAGTAAGCCTACTTAAGTTAACTAATGAACTAAAATGATTTAAATATGATTAATATTTATTTAATAATATAATAATAGGTATAAAATGGGTAAGTCATTAGTTAAGTCAAAACAAGATCAATAAACCCATTAGTGACTCAATTAGGAAACTAGTTTCGAAAACTCAATAACTTCGCGCACAAAACTCCAAAAATGACATGATATATATGGTAGGAAAGAGGGTATAAAAGACTACAGCTTTGTCAAAAGGACCAAAAGCTAATTTCGACGTTTAATAGGTCAAATCTGAGCGGGTTTATGGAAAAAAAATCCATTCTGTGTGAAAATCTAGATTTCTAGTTTGAATCGGAACGCTTTAGCTTGTTGGTTAAGGAAGCTACGGTTTGAGTTCGACTTGCCAACTTTGGAAACTTAATTTGGGTAGTATTAGGAAGCCACAATAATATATATGAGGCCTTGAAATCGTGCATAAGGCCTCTTCCACGTAGCCCCAAGATAAGAAATAAGAATATGATGTTCTTCATGAGAAAGAAAAGTGTTTTGATTTAATTCTCTTTGAAAATTTATTTTAATTGATGAATTGTTGTTCCTTGAAGTTAAGAGGTCGTGAGAGAAGTCTTCAATCACAAGAAAATCGAGATTGGAATGCTAAAAAGTGATTGAAAGGCAACAAGAGTAAATGTACAACAAGACTTATCTTATGAAGCCACTAAATGTACAACAAGACTTATCCTATGAAGAGAAGCCAATTCGCATATTAGATCATAAAGAACAAGTACTCCGAACTAAGGTGATTCTTCTGGTGAAGGTTTTATGGCAGAACTATTCTATGGAGGAAGCTACTTAGGAGACAAAGAAAGATATAAAGAAGTACCAGTATTTATTTAGCAAGATATGCTAATTTTGAGGATGAAATTTCTTTAAGGGGGAGAGGATGTTATATCTTAAATCTTAAACCCATTAATCTGTTAATAAGCTAAACTTAATTAAGTCCAATTAGATTTAAATAAGCTTAATTAAGTTAATTAATAGAATAAAATGATTTAAATATGTTTAATATTTATTTAATAATATAATATAATAATTTATAATAAGTAAGTCATTATTTAAGTCAAAACAAGTCCAATAAACCCATTAGTAACCCAATTAAGAAACTAGCTGGCTTCCAACACTTTGTCAAATTTTCAAATCTGAAAACTGTGAGAAAGTATTGTTTTACGAACACAATTACTTCGCCCACAAAGTCAAAAAATGATATAGCATATATGGTTTCAAAGATGATATAAAAGACTACAACTTTGCCAAAAGGACCAAAAGTTAATTTCGACGTTTAATGGGTCGAATCTGAGGGGTTTATAGAAGGAAACCCATTATGTGCGAAAATCTAAGTTCCTAATTTGAATCAGAAAACTTTAGCTTCTTAGTTAAGAAAGCTACGA
Source organism: Zantedeschia hybrid cultivar (assembly GCA_030544215.1). Classification (NCBI taxonomy): domain Eukaryota; kingdom Viridiplantae; phylum Streptophyta; class Magnoliopsida; order Alismatales; family Araceae; genus Zantedeschia; species Zantedeschia hybrid cultivar. Next base: position 55,525,310 of record JARZZO010000004.1, read on the forward strand.
TTTGAGTTCGACTTAGTAACTTTGAAGACTTAATTTGGGTAGTATTAGGAAGCCAAAATAATATATATGAAGCCTTGAGGTCTTAAGGTCGTACAGCCCTAAAATAAGAGATATAAGAACATGATGTTCTTCGTAAGAATGAGAAGTGTTTGATTTAATTCTCTTTGAAAATTAATTCGAATTGATGGATTGTTGTTCTTTGAGGTTTAGAGGCTATAGGAGAAAAGTCTTAAATCACAAGAAAATCGAGATTGAAGTGCTAGAAAGTAATTGAAAGGCATTAGAGATGAGTGTTCTTCATGTTCTTGAAGTAGGTGATGATAACCTATTAAATAATATTTTATATTAATATAAAAACTTTGTTTTGATTTTCAAAAATGGTCAAGCATGATCTCTGGAACAATATTCTATGCATCCATGATCTCAAATCACACCTACTTTCATCATTTTTTGATCAAATTAACGAAATATGCAAGTTCAGAAAATCCCTATTAAAATACGTCGTCGCGACCTGACGTGATTTAAAAATACGTCCAAAACGCGTCCACTGTCCCTGACGTGACTCTTACTTAAAGATTAAGGGATCATAAGCCTATAGTTACGCTTATGAGTACCTTTGGCTATAGTTATTAAGGTCTTTTGTTACAATTTTCAAAACTTGTGATCAATTTTCAGTCTAAACTTAAATTGACCATAATTCATTTGTTCTTTAACTGATTGACTAGAAATTGTGAACACACTTTTATCTCGACATGTTATACATGCTGGTAAAATCTCATAAATTTTAGATTTTATTTACCTACTATTCTTCTCTTTATTTGATTGGCCCAATTTGACTTAAGTTATGTATATGTCGTTTGATGCTCTAAATCATTTGTTTGATATCTGAATTATATGAAATTTTGTCCATATGATTATTTTGACCTATTAGACATGTTCACCAAGTTTGATAATTTTCTCAATCAGTTTGCTATTTTCGGCCTTATTTGTTTATTTTTCATCTCTGAAAATTAGTTTTATTAACCAAAATTATAATTCTTTGTCAAAAAAATCTGAGAAAAATTCAGTAATATATTCCTCTATCTAAAAACCTATTTGTATCAATTACACTCCGATTTTTTGTATAAATGACTATTTTGTATATAAAAGAAACATATTTTGACATATATGTATATATATCATTTTGCCTATTAAATTTTCAAATTCATGATAAGTTTGAAATATATGAAAATATGATTGTGCTATATTTGGTTGATATATATTTGGACATTACCATCTTAAGGAGGTTGAAGCCCATTCCATAAGCGTTTGTGGATGACATCTGCCCGTAGGCAACGGAAAAATTCCGGTGATTGTGTGGTTGTTTGTAGTTATCCGAGGTAGGACAATAGATTCATCGGTTATGCATGTATCAAGACCTTAACATACTTGCCTATATACTCTGATATTTGTTTGTTCGACTATTTATATGGTGGTTAGATGCATGTCTATTTAAATAGACTTGCATCCAACCACCATATAAGGATCCAAACAAATAAATACCGTATATAGGCAAATATGTGAAATCTTGACACATGCATAGCCGGAGAGTCTATTGTCCGACCTCGGATGACTACAAACAAAACATAATCACCATGATTTTTTCATTGCCTACGACAAAACTCATCCACAGACGTTTAAAAAATGAGCCACAATCTCCTTAAGAAGGCAATGTCCAAACATATCTCAAACAAATATAACACAAATATATTTTCACTGATTTCATAATGATATAAATCTAAAGATTAATTTGGCATAGCGATACTTCATATAAGAGATAAAATACATACTTTCATATACAAAATAATCATTTAAAGAATCAACATAATCATATAGATGGATAATCAGAGTAAAGCTGGTCAAACTAGGTTGTTAGACAAAAGAATATGTTACTGAAATTTTCTCAGATTTTTCATACAAATAATTATAATTTTTTACTATTAAAACTAATTTTCAGATACGAAAGATGAACAAATAAAACTGAAAATAACAAACAGGTTCAGAAAATTATCAAATTTGGTTAACATTTCCAAGAGGTCAAAAAAAATCATATGAACAAAGTTTCATAAAATTCAGACTTCAAACGAATGATTTAGAACATCAAATGACATATAAATAACTTAAGTCAAATTGGGCCAATCGAATAAATAGCAGAATAATAAACAAATAAAATCTAAAATTTATGAAATTTTACTAACAGATATAACATGTCAAAATCAAAGTGTATTCAAAATTTCATCGGCCAAGGAATAAAAGAGTTATGGTCAATTTAAGTTCAAGCTGAAAATTAATCACAGGTTCTAAAAACCGTAAGAAAAGACTCTAATAACTGTAGCTAAAGATGTTCATAAACATAACTATAGGTTTATGACCCCTTACTCTTTAAGTAAGAATCATGTCGGGGACAGTAGCCGCGTTTTGGATGCGTTAAAAACCACGTCGGATCGTTGCGGCGTGTTTTAATACGAATTTTATGAACTAATATATTTCGTGAATGTGATCAAAAATTGATGAAACAAAGTGAGAATTGAGATCATAGATGCATCTAATATTATTTTATAAATCACATTTGACCACGTTCGAAATCAAAATAAAATTTTTACATTAATAAAAAATATTATTTAATGGGTTATCATCACCTACCTCAAGAACATGAAGAACACTCTCATCTACTGTCTTTTAATCATCTTATTGCACTCTAATCTCGATTTTCTTATGATCTAAGACTTTTTCTACGACCTATAAACCTCAAAGAACAACAATTCATATATTAGAATAAATTTTCAAAAAGAATTAAATCAAAATACTTCTTTTTCATGAAAAATACCATGTTCTTACCTCTTATCTTGGGACGGCACAGAGGAGGCCTTATGCACGACCTCATGGCCTCATATATATTTTTTTGACTTCCTAATACTACTTAATTAAACCCCAAAAGTTGCTAACTCGAACTCAAACCATAACTTTTTTAAGCAACGAACTAAAATTTTTCGATTCAAACTAGAACTCAGATTTTCGCACATAATGAGTTTCATCTCATAAACCCCCTCAGATTCAACCCATTAAACGTCGAAATTAGCTTTTAGTCATTTCGACAAAATTGTAATTTTTTATATCTTCTCTCCAACCATATATGATATATCATTTTTGGACTTTTGTGCGCGAAATTATTGCATTCGCAAAACAGCACTTTCTTACAGTTTTCAAACCTGAAAAATTGTTATTAATAATAAAATAACTAGTTTCCTAATTGGGTCACTAATGTATTTATTGGACTTGTTTTGACTTAACTAATGATTTACCCATTCTAAACGTACTATTATATTATTAAACAAATATTAAACAAGGTTAAATCATTTTAACCCATTAATTAAGTTAATTAGGCTTATTTAAATCTAATTGGACTTAATTAACTTTAGTCCATTAATAGATTAATAATGGATTTGAGATCCAAGATATAACATCCTCTCCCTCTTAAAGAAATTTCGTCTCCGAAATTAACATATCTTATTAATAAATATAGATACTTCTTCTTCATATCTTCCTCTGTCTCCCAAATAGTTTCCTCCGTAGAATAGCTCCACTATAAAACATTCACTAGAAGAATCACCTTACTTTGGAGTACTTGTTCTTTATTATCCAATATGCGAATCGGCTTCTCTTCATAAGATAAGTCTTGTCGTACATTTAGTGGCTCATACTCGATTACGTGAGATAGATCTAATAGGTACTTTCTGAGCATAGAGACATGAAACACCGAATATACATTAGCCAATACAGGTGGTAATGCCAACTTATATGCCACCTCGCCAACTCGCTGTAAAATCTCAAATGGCACAACGAATATTGGACTCAATTTGCCTCTTTTGCCGAACCGCATCACACACTTAGTAGAAGATACCTTCAGAAACACATGATCTCCCACTTCAAATGACAATTCTCGCCCCCTATCTACATAACTCTTTTGTCGACTCTCAAAACAATCTTACACAATTTGCGGTCCGATCAAGCTTCTTTTACCAACTTCATATCAATAAACATGTGATCTACATAGTCTGCCATAGAGTGCCTCATATGGAGTCATCCTAATGTTAGGATGATAATTGTTATTATATGCAAACTCAAACAGAGGCCAATTGATCATCCCAGCTATCCTGCAACTCCAGGCAGTATGTTAATCAACATGTCCGCGAGCGTCTGTATAGTCCTCTCAGACTGACCAACAATCTGAGGATGAAAAGCATAATTAAACTTCAATTGTGTGTCTAATGCTTCCTGTAGACTCTTCTAAAATCGAACAGTGAATCTGAAATCCCTGTCTAATATGATAGAAACTGGGCATACCATGCAATCGGACTATTTCATCAATGTACAATCTAGTAAACTCCTCTAATGACTGGGTCTTGTGAATAGCCATAAAATGAGCAGATTTAGCTAACCGATCCACAATCACCCATATCATATCATGCTTCTTCTTTGTCTTAGGTAAGCCAATAATGAAGTCCATAGTGATCTACTCCCACTTCCAGTAAGGTATTTTCATTGACTGCAATGGACCAACAGGTTTCTAGTGTTCATCCTTCACTTGTTGATATGTCAAACACCTAGAAACAAACTCTTCAATGTCTTTCTTAATGCTTGACCACCAGAAATTTTTCTTTAAATCTCGATACATCTCTGTACTCCTCAGATGTAATGAGAATTTTAATTTATGAGCTTCAACTAGCAATTCTTTCCTTAACTCGTCATCATTCGACACACAAATTACAACGATAAGTACATAATCTCCAATACTTCAAATGTCATAGTAGCTTTTCTTGTTTCAATGTAACACCCAATTTCTAACAGGATTCATAGTTAAACATTCATAGATCCTTACGTTTTATTATAATATATTCTTTCTGGTACTTGGGTCCTAACATAACTTTCTTCTTGCTTTTTCCCCTTTCTCTTACAATTTAATCTAATTCCCAACACCTTTACCTTTCGTTTACTTCAAAATCCCTTAAAAGACGTAACCAATAGTCTAAATCTATATATCTATTATGACACATCATTTGTTAAAACTAACGACATTTGTTATTCTTTATTATTATTATTATTACTATTTATAATCAACCATTTCTCAATTTATGCGTGTCATCCTTGCAGCCATGCAAATCTTCTCTGTATCGTTCCAATTTTATCAGATATCTCCAAAAAGAAAAGCATTGCTACTTTCGGTCTCAATACTTTTTATCCCTTATTTAAAACTTCTTCAGGCTCTAATCTAAAACAACTCTTATCCTACATATCCAACTTACTACATATAATTCCATCTCACTCTGTCTTAACACTTCCAAACATTGTCCTACTACGACTTCATGTTTTAAGCATAGATTACTTATGCATATCTATCACCATAATAGGTTATTATTACCAATTTTTCTTATTATCAATTTTCTCTTGCTCAAGACAATTAAATAGACCCTCTCATCCTGATTACATAAAATCTCTCTTCTCCTAAACACCGTCTCCTACACTGAGTTACTGTATATGAAATGACCAGTTGGGATATGTATGTGTCATAATCTGGACATGAATTACTCATCTTATCATTTTGTTTTATCCTTGTGCATATACTGCCAGACCTACTCTGATACCACCTGTAACGTTCCAGCTTTTACATATCTCCAGTAGGTGCACAAGAGGAAAAACAAAATAATACGGAACATAAATGTAAAGGAACAATATGTATCATGTCTATCATACAACAGAAATATACATAACATATCCCAAATAATTAAATAAACTGGCCATACCTGAAAGTTTTTCTTTTACAGAACTAGAATCATATTTCCTTTATTGCATCCTCCGTTGCGAATCTCTGTAAAAAATGTTAAATAACTTTTATGAGAACTCATAGATTGAGTTCTCAGTAGTGATCATTTACATCCCTACTAATATCTCGCACACACAACCATGTTCACTCATGATTTACATGCATGTTCAGCTTATTGAAATATGACCTATATGCAATGCATGCACAGCCTGTTACCTTAAGACACATAAGATATCCATGTATCATTCCTAAGCATATATGCAATGTATGCATCGTAAATCAACGTGAATCCGAAGCGAAAAACGTTTCACAGGATGATAACAGCTACACATTTTCTTATATTCTTTTTTCTCAGTAGTAATTTATACTAACATAAAAAATATAAAAGTACTTATTGAAAGTCATCAACATAAGGTCTCAAGATTGAGTCATTCATTTATTAATCTTTCACCAGATTAGTCGTAAAGCCATAATCTTTTACGTCTTGAATTCATAAAGTGACTCATCCTTGTTGACCTGAAGTGAAAAGGATAATCATGTACCAGCGGGAATGGTGAGTAGACCGTTCCTCCTATGCACCTACCACGCCCACACCCTACCCAGACCAGTAAGTCTCTGGAAACCTACCGAGAAGGCTGGAAAGGGCTAGGTTGGGTTCTGTAGTTGCTTCTCACTCCTACCGCATCCTAGCCCCATCTTATGAGTGCACCGAAGAAGGATCTTCGTCCCCTGCCCAAAACCACGGTCCGTACCAGGACCGGAAAGAACCACGGTCCAAAGACCGGAAATCGTAATGACCCGAACATCCCCTTATCCCCAAAAGATTGGGCTGACCACACCAGCAAATGATGTCACTTCTTCGCTGGTAAAAGAAAATAAATCATCATAGAACCATCGGTCAACAATATCATAATCATTTATCGTCATCATAGAAGGCCTTCACGTCTTTATCTTACTATCATTATGATAGAGGCTTTCATGCCGTGTTCTATTTCTTTATGTAACATTTCCTTATTCTCCTTCCATGGGGTTCTTACTGGCAAGAAATCACACACACACACACACACACACACACACACACACACACACACACACACACACACACACACACATATATATATATATATATGTTCATCATATAATGTAACTTCAAACAACCTTCAAGTCTTTTCTTCCTTCATAGCTCACAAGAGCTTAGATGGACTTGGTCCATCTTATTTATTCATCAATTATACATGTAGAGACTCACCATGAATTTAAAAAGTAAAACCATGTAGAAAATACACCGTCAGTTCATGTCATGTCATGTCATGCAATAACAAGTTATTTTATCCTTAATAACGTTCCCAATGACCTCCCTATAATCCGACAAAGTTTCCCCTTAATAATCATGCAAGTTCTATAACCTACAACCCCAAAAACCCAAAATGAAAGAGATAACAGTAGGTGTATCACCCTACCTCTTTAAGAGAGAAATCCAATCGCCGAACTGCCGCCAAATTGCCTCTAGCTGCTGCCAAGCCGCTACTGGATCCCTGTTGGTTGCCACCATTGGCCCTTCTTCTCTTCTTCTTCTTCTTCTTCTTCTTCTTTCTGCCCTTCTCTTCTAATCCTTGGCTGCCCTAGCCAACCCCCTATCCCTCCTTTTCTAGAAGGTAGGGTGGTGGAGAGGGAAGATAACTTGTGGTGGAAAAACGTTCCACTTGTCACGAGGGGAGTGGACGAAAAAGGTGTGGTGGAGGAGAGAGACAAATGGCACAAGAGAAGGGTGGAGAAGATGATGGAAGAATGTGGAAGGGCGAGGTGCCACGCTGAGCTGGCAAAAGGTTACTTAAGGGCTAAGTAATTGCTGTTAAGCCCCTTATTTTTAAATAATTGTATATATACCCATATTTCTTCACAAGGAATCAATAATGGTCATTTTTTGGCCATTTAAAGGTACATTTAGGAACTTTAAAAATTTTACTTATAATCCTATAAAAATAATCTATGACAACATAAATTCTAAACTTTTCATAATTGCGTTTATACCTTTTGGGGATTTATAAATATGCCCTTAATTTTGTGAGTCTTACACTTCTTCTTTTTTATCTTTGATTAAATGAGCGAACCTTGTGCTCACTAGTCAAATCATGCAATTGTGTTCTTTCAAATCAATGAAATGCTCCATTACAAAAAGTTGAATGCATGCTCATTTAAATTATGTTCTAACTGTTTCATGGTGATATAAGATAAGAATCAAATGATTTTTTATGATTTGAACATCACTTTTCGAAATCAACATAAAAAAAGAGAGAGAATTGAGTTTATTTTAACCTATTATGTATATGTTTTCCTTTAAGGGTATCACTGGACGGTCAATCAAGAGTCATCAACTATTAATTGACGTAATTAACACTGGCCGAGGTCAATAGGGAGAGGTCAAATTCACAGATCCATGCTTGATCCAAGGTCATAAACTCCCTGAATCCCAAGTTCTTAAAGTCTAACCAAATAAAAAGAAAACATCCCCACAGTTTCCAAGAATTGAAAAGAAGATTGGCAGCAACAATATTTGCTTTGAAGATATAGCGAGATTATTTGTATCGGGCTAAATTTGAAGCGCACTCAGATCATCAAAGTTCAAAATACATTTTTACTTGGAAGGACTTAAATTTGAGGCAGCGTAGATGGCTAGAATATTTGAAAGACTATGACCTCAATATTTCTTACCACCCTGGCAAAGGAAATATTGTTGCAGATGCATTGAGTAAGAAGGCTCTTTTAGTGAGCATGTTAGTGAAGGAATGGAAACTAATGCAAGAAACTGCAAAAGTAGAATTTCAGATTCCTCAAGAGGATAATAGTGTGATTGTTGCATATATGGCTGTAAAACTTGTCATCGATAACGAGATTATTGAAGCTCAGAAAGCAGATGAGAAACTTCCTCGTGTTCTTTTCCATATAGGGGTGGCGATGGATGAAGAAGGAATTGTTAAATATAGGAATAGCCTTTATGTACTTCATGAGATTGATCTGAAAAATGATCTGCTGACGGTGGCACATAAGTCAAAGTATGTTATTCATCTTGCTAGCACTAAAATGTATCAGACTTTAAAAAGACATTTTCGGTGGCCAAGAATGGAGAAGGAAGTCGCTGAATATGTGAAAAAGTGCTTAACATGTCAGCAAGTTAAGGCCGAGCACTAACGCAGGATTATTACAACCTTTAGAAATTCTTGAATGGAAATGGGACAATATCACAACTGATTTTGTAGCTGGGCTACCTAAAATCCGAAGGCAACATGATGCAATTTGGGTTATTGTGGATCGGCTTACTAAGATAGCACACTTTTTTTCCTATCAACAAGACATGGTCATTGGACAGATTGGCTCAACTATACATTAATGAGATTGTGACCTTACATGGGATTCTTATATCCATTGCATCAGACAGCATGGAATGCAGAATCGGCCGATCCCGATCCGGATCGGCCGATTCGGATCAGGATCGGCATGTCCCGATTCAGCCGATTCCGACCGATTCAGGCCGATCCAAGCCAATTCCGGCCGATCCGATCCCGATTCGGATCGGGATCGGTGGGTCCCGATTCAGGGACCCGATCCGATCCGGAATTCCTTGTCAGACAGAGACCATAGGTTTACTTCTAGATTGTGGCAGAGTTTTCAAAGAGCAATGGGTACAAACTTGGCATTTGGTTTTGCTTTTCATCCAGAGTTAGATGGATAATCAAAAAGAACCATCCAAATTTTAGAAGATATGTTGAGAGCTTCCAATTTGGAATGGAAAGGCAACGGGGATGAACATCTGCCATTGATTTAATTTGCCTATAATAATAGTTATCATAAGAAGTATTGGAATGATGCCTATGAAGCATTGTATGGCAGACCATGTCAATCTCCTATTTGTTGGAATGAGGTTGGTGAAAGAAAGTTATTGGGTCCTGATCGAGTACAATAATGTGCAGATCAAGTACAAATGATTAAGTTGAAATTGAAAGCAACACAAAATAGATAGAAAATTTATGCAAATTTCATGCATAGACCTTTGGAATTCCAAGAGGGAGATGAAGTTTCGTTGAAGGTTTCACCAACAAGGGGTGTAATGAGATTTGGCAGGAAGGGAAAGTTGAGCCCTAGATTCATTAGGCCATTTGAAATTCTAAAAAGGGTTAGTAATATAATTTATCAGTTAGCTTTGCCTCCGGCATTAGCAAATGTCCATGATGTGTTTCATGTTTCCATGTTAAAGAAGTATGTATATGATCCATATCATATTATGGACTATGCTACTTTGGAAGGGAAACTAGATTTATATGTGCCAGAACAACCAATTCAGATTATTGATCGAAAAGAACAGGTGTCGAGATCCAAAATCATTACAATGATGAAAGTTGTCTGGCAACATCACTCAAGAGCTGAAGCAACTTGGGAGCGAGAAGAAGACATGAGAAAGCAATTTTCATATTAGTTTACTAATAATTAGGTAAGTTCAAAAGTTAAGCATTGGAAATGTAGCAATGTGTTGATGTCTGAGCATGTCTAAATTAACAGTATAAATTTTGAGGATGAAATTTTCGTAAGGGAGGAGGATGTGAGACCCTAGAAATTTTCTATAAGAAACCACAAAAAAAAGAGTGAAAAGCCATTAGAAATTTCTGTTAAAAACCCTTTAAGAAAGCCATTATAAATCCTAGTAGAAATCACTAAGGGTATATACTTAAATGTTGAGAAAGTACAATCATGAAAGTTAGAGGGTATAAAAATAATTGATAAACATTTTGGACATATCTAAAATTTTGCTGGCACATATGCAAAATAACAAGTATAAACTTAAATAGAATAGCTGTGGGAGTCACTCTATAACTCTCACATCATAGAGGGGTTAAAGAAAAATTGTTCAATTCCCACATGGGCTGAAGTTAATGGACTGATGTATGGGTTTAAATTGCCTTGGTTTAAGAGGGTTTAAGGCTTTTATTTGGCTCATTAGTGGGCTGGCCCAAGCATGGATTGCGGAATCGGCCGATTCCGATTCGAATTGACTGATTCGAATCGGAATTGGCGGGTCCCGAGCCGATTTGGGGGGGAATTTACTTTTCCCCCCGACCGATTTTAAAAAAAAAAAAAAAAAATCAGCCGAAATCGGCCCGAACCGGACCAAATCGGGGCCGGACCGGCCAGATCGGCCGGTCCGGACCCGATCCGGTCCGGTTCGGGCCGGTCCCGATCCCCCCTTAAGGGGGGGATCGGGAACCAGGCGCCAGCAGTAGAAACGCTGCTGGCGCCCCCCTTCCCCAGCCCCTCCCCAGCTCCCCCGCTCGCCGCCGCTCGCCGCCGGCCCCCCTGCCGCCGCCTGCCATCCGCCGCCGCCATAATTAGAGCTTAAAAATTGGGACTTTTGTATGATTAGTGTAATTAAGGTTCAATTGAGTCTGTCAACCACTCAATTGAACTTGTTAGGACATAAATGTGCATTTTTTTTTGCATTAATTGCATATTATTAGCGTTAATTAATTAAAATTAGTCTTAATTAAGGGTTAAAAATTATGACTTTTGTATGATTAGTGTAATTAAGGTTCAATTGAGTGTGCCAACCACTCAATTGAACTTGTTAGGACATAAATGTGCATTTTTTTACATTAATTTCCTATTATTAGCATTAATTAGTTAAAATTAACCCTAATTAGGGGTTAAAAATTGGGACTTTTGTATGATTAATGTAATTAAGGTTCAATTGAGTGTGCCAACCACTCAATTGAACTTGTTAGGACATAAATGTGTATTTTTTTGCATTAATTGCATGTTATTAGCGTTAATTAGTTAAAATTAATCATAATTAGGAGTTAAAAATTAGGACTTTTGTACGACTAGTGTGATTAAGGTTCAATTGAGTGTGCCAAACACTAAATTGAACTTGTTAGGACATAAATGTGTATTTTTTTGCATTAATTGCATGTTATTAGCGTTAATTAGTTAAAATTAACCATAATTAGGAGTTAAAAATTAGGATTTTTGTATGATTAGTGTGATTAAGGTTCAATTGAGTGTGCCAACTAGTCAATTGAACTTGTTAGAACATAAATGTGTATTTTTTTGCATTAATTGCCTGTTATTAGCTTTAATTAGTTAAAATTAGCCCTAATTAAGTGTTAAAAATTGGGACTTTTGTATGATTAGTATGATTAAGGTTTAATTGAGTGTCAAACCACTCAATTGAACTTGTTAGAACCTGATTGCATTGTTTTGTTTTTATGTTATGTAAGAATATGGCAGAACAGGATGTAGAGCAGCATGGTGCTGATCCTGGTTGGCAACATTGCACACTAGTGGACAGTGTTAGGACGAGGGTCAAATGCAACTGGTGTGGAAAGGAGATGGGTGGTGGCATCTATCGCCTAAAAAATCATCTTGCTGGCATATCAGGAGACGTCAGTAGATGTGAGTCAGTCCCGCTGGACTTGAAAAAGGAAATGAGGACTTATATGATGGATAAAAAGGCACACAAAGATTTATCATCTCAACAACACATGGATTTGCAAGATGAGATATCAGGGCGCCAGAGACGAAGGGATTACAGTCTACCTGTTCAGCGCCCGATCAATTTAGATGATGATGATGAGGAGGAGGAGGAGGATCCAGATGATCCTGATGCAAAGTACACCAGAACTGTTCGTGTCAGTTTGCGGACAAATAGAGAAGATGAGGACCGGCGAAGAGGCATAGGATCATCAGGTGGATCAGTGCCTGCTGCTTCTCAGCCTGAGAGATTCGTTCCTAGGGGTTCTTCTGGTCGCAGGACTGCTAGTTCTATATTGAGTTTTGGACGGACATCAGATGTGGCACGCGGTCCTATGGACCAATTTGTGTACAGATAAAGGTCTGCCAGACAGCCTGGAATCAAGCAAGCATTAAAAGGAGTCAAGGCATCAGCAAGAAATGCCTTGAAAGGAATTGTGAAATGGTTTTTACATGTAGGTGTGCCAGCACATACAGCATCTGGTCCATATTTTCAGACGATGGTGGATGCAATTGCAGATGCTGGGCCTGGTGTAAAGGCCCCCACACCTCGCTACATTTATGATGTTGGGCTTGAAGAAGAGTATAATGACTTGAAGATATGGGTCGACAACTTCAAAAATGTGTGGAGGGACCGTGGTTGTACCATCATGTGTGATGGTTGGACAGGGACCACAAGAAGATCCATGATTAATTTCCTTGTGTATTGCAGCGAGGGCACTATTTTTTTGAAGTCTGTAGATGTCTCAAACAAAATAAAAAATGTTGATTATTTGTACAGGCTAATAGATGACGTGGTAGAGGAAATTGGTGAAGAAAATGTTGTGCAGATAGTCACTAACAACGAAGCAAGCTACAAAGCAGCCGGTAAATTGTTGATGCAGAAGAGGCACCATTTGTACTGGGTGTCTTGTGCAGCACATTCTATTGACTTGATGATAGAGGACATAGGTAAAGATCATTTTGTTGCTGAGGTGGTACAACATGCTCAGATGATCACGGGATTTTTTTATAGTCACAACAGGATCTTACATATGATGAGAGAACATACAGGTGGACGGGATCTTCTTCGTGCTAGCCCTACTAAATTTGCATCCAACTTCATTTCTTTAGAGAGTCTTGAGTAAATACAAGCATCAGTTGGCCCAGTTAGCCCACTCTGACGAGTTTCTGACACATATAGGGACACTGAGGGCCGATGCTAGAGAAGTTGCGATGGCAATGTAATCACTAGTTGGGGAGAGAAGTTTTTGGGATAAGGTTTCTCGTTATCTGAAAGTGGTTGAGCCTCTGGTACGTGTTTTGAGGTTAGTTGATGGAGATGACAAAAATGACATGGGATATTTGTATGAGGCCATGGATAGAGCAAAAGAGCAATTGAGCGAAAACCTTCCTACTTCTCATGACAAATGGTGGAGGATCATCGATAATAGATGGGAGTCGACTATTCATCATGATCTCCATACTGCTGGTTAATTCTTCATCTATTTAAGTTGATTTAATGTTATTAATTTTTTTCACATTTAGTTTTATAACTAATTAATATTCAATTTATATGCAGGATATTTTTTCAACCCAAGGTATCAGTATAGTGAGAGCGTGCATAATGACGGAGAGGTCCTTCGAGGCACAACTAACGTGATTACTAGAATATCAAGGAATACGAATGAAATGATATATGCCTTAGCAGAGATAACATACAAAATAGGAGTTAATGAAAATACATACGTCTATCATTAACTTATGATATTTATATTTACTTTGTAGATGGAGATATTTAAATTGAAGATTGGCATTTATGGAGATGATGACGTCAGGGCTGTAGTAACGAGGACAACTCCAGGTGAATTACATAATAAATAGTCAAATATTAAATTTAATGATGCTACTAGTCTACAATGTAGACTCTACATATGATTATTGATATCGTCGTCTTCTTTTTTTTCTCAACAGCTGAATGGTGGATCCATATTAATTACAGACAAGCTGCCACAAATCCTTTGGCGTATGTTGCAGTGCGAGTACTCAGTCAAACCACTTCTTCCAGTCAATGTGAAAGAAACTGGAGTACATTCAGTTTCATTCACACGAAGGTTCGTAACAGATTGGGGGTTTCTAGGCTGGAGAAGTTAGTGTACTGTTACTACAACATGCGTATAAAAATCAGGCAGATTCAGGAAAGACAGAGGCTTGAAAGACAGAGATTCATGGAGTTTACTGGCAGACCAGTTGATGAGCATGTACATCATATTGATATTGATGAACTGTTAGATGAAGAACACCCACTGCATTCTTGGGTGGAGAGCAGAGCAGCCAGAGGTGCACAGCCTGAGTTTGATCCTCAGGATCGGAGTTGGGCAGAAGGTGAATTAGATGCAGTAGTTGCTCGAGATCCTGAATTTCAAACAACACAAGAAGGAGGTGCACTAGTTCTTCAAAGGCGCCGAAAGTCAGCCACACTAGAAGACACTGCTAGAACTTCTGCCTCTCAGCCAGCACTTAGGAGATCAGCTACTCATGTGGATCCACAAAGAAGAAAGGAGAAGCCAGCGATACCTTCATTACAGTCATCGAGCAGCAAAAAGAGAAAACAATCAAAAGGAAAGTCTAAAAAACGAGTGGAGCCATCGAAAGGAGAAGAATGGAGAGTTCAGCAGACTGAAGAGACACATGAGGACACCCCAGCTTTACCACCTCACTTGACCAACATGTACGAGGCAGAAAGACAAACCTACAGGCGTAGAAGAAGGCGGTTGAGAAAAACAAGCCAAGTGCGGAGTGATGACTCCACTGATGATGATGATGATGATGATGATGATGATGATGATGATGATGATGATGATGATGATGATGATGATGATGATGATAATGATGATGATGATGATGGTGATGGTGACGGCGCTGCTGCTACTGGACTATCAGGAGGTTCTGCACTTGGGAGCAGTTACACAAGATACGAAGATTACTCCGCACCTCCGAGTCATTCTGAAGGAACTCAAGGCCAGAGACGAGGACAAGAAAGGGGATTTGAAGGCCAACAGAGACAGGCAGGATGTGATTGGCCACCATGGGAAGATGCACCTTCTTATCCGCCTATTTTTCACCCCCCTACACTGTCGTATTCAGACATCAGCAGCACTACTGAAAGGTACTCTGGACCTCCACCTATACAGTATGGCATTTTTGTCTCTCCAATACAATCAGGAGAAAGTTCAAGCCAACAAACTTACACACCTAGAGGTATTCAAAGAGGATTCGAAGACCTCGCTAGTTCCTTATTTGGCTATGGATATGCACCATATATGTCGGCAGATTATGGCCCGCCTGCTCAAACTTATGAACCGGATGATGAAGGATCACAAATATGATCTTTCTAAGGTATTTTTCAACAACAATGTCTTTTTTAATTAATGCACAACAAAAATTATTAGTTAGTTAGTTGTCTTTAATGTTTATTTTTTATGGATGTACATGAATTGCATTCATTCTTATTGTACATCAATAAAATAATATGTACGTAATTTATCCGATTTTTTTTTAAAATTTTCTGATTTTTCCTGATTTTTCTTGATTTTTTCTGATTTTTTTTTCCGGCCGAGTCGGACCGGCCGGACAGATCGGGTCGGGATCGCCGGGTCCCGACCCGACCCGGAATTCCTTGGGCCCAAGCCCATGTGAGAGGGGAACTTTTTCTTGAAGGTTTTCCCACCTCCTAGAGTGGAGGGGGAGCTTAAATTCAAGCCCCAAGGGGCTGTACGTGAGAACAAGAAGGGAGAGAGGGAGAGAAAGAAGGGGAAAGAGAGTTCGGTGCAGAGAGAGAGAGAAAGAGATAAAGAGTGTATGTGTGTTGGAGTGAGAAAGAAAGAGAGGGAGACCTACAGTCTGCTACAGTGGCGGTTCTGTAGGACTTTTACTGTTGAGGATTGTCTTTTCTTGCCTAGAAGCTGCAGGTGGTGGCTTTGGGGGACTGTTTGGACTGCCTAGGGAAGGTAGGAGACCTGCCACTACTTTTCTCTCTGTGTCCTCTATAGGTGTTTTGGCATTTTTTTGTAACCAGGTTTAAGTGGGATATACAGGGGAGATGCTGCCCAATGTTTCATTGAAATTTTGCATATAAGTAAGATTTTTTTTGTTTCCAGTTACGAGAAATTATTGCAGGGTTTTGTTTAGGATATGAGGGAGGTAAAGTGGATTTTCTGGACTGCACGCACATGTTTATTTAGAGGTTGATAACCTGTCATAATAGTCTAATGACTAAGTGTTGTCATCGTAGATTTCTAAGTGGCAGGTGGTTATGAAAGTAATGTTTTACTAAAATCATGTAGTAAAATCACAGGACATCTGTGGCAGATTTTCATGTCATTTGTGGGCAGTGTGCATGTCATCAGTAGACAGGTTTTTATGTCATTTGTGGGCAGTTTTTATGTCGATCGATAAATATGTTTTCATATCACTTGTGTGCAGGTTTTTAGGTGATATTATACCCTTTAAGGTCTAGATTGGGCCATGTGTTTTCTATAATTATGAGGGTTTGTGAAGGACATGATGGGGTATGATTGATACTGATTCCTTGGGCTGATTTAGACCCTATGCTGTGTGTGGAAATTGGGCTATCTGCAGTTTGTTAGGGACTGTTTTTAGATTGATTTCATAAACTTTGTTCATATTCATGTTTTATAACCAATAATGGTATGAAAAGATGACCCGTGCGTAATTATGTGGATGTTTTGTGATTAGTTTTGGTTCACTTGCATACCATGATAGACATAGATTGTATGGATTGATACCGAACATATAGATGGTTTTTCTGACTGTTATGTACAAATGATATTAGTTGAGGTAGAAGAGTTTATTATGTGATAAGTTATGGTAGGCTGTTGTGCATGACCAAGGTAGTCATTTATGTCTGCAAGTGAACATTATTGTTATCACAAGCATTGTTGTTTAATCATATACGCGTGTAACTGTATAATCATTATAATGTTTGACCATATAATTGTACCACTGTTATGCCTATAAAATTGTATCACTGTGAAAGTGTATGACTGTCAGACTGTAAGACTATGAGACTGTCATAACTATAAGATTGTATGATCGTACAACGTATGATTGTAAGACTGTGAGAACTGTTACGACTGTGAGAATGTTGTGGTTATTTAGGGCAGAACAACACCTTATACTAGTTGTTATTTTCCCTTTATTATGATCGGAACCCTTGTCAGGATGAGAGTCGGAGAGTTAGCCCAATCATAAGACCGAGAGACATGTTAGGACCTCGAGCATCTTTTATAACCAAGAAATACGGATTCAATCTCGACTTACCTGACTAAGATAGTGAGAGATATTTACTTGTATGCATACATGGTCGATCTCTGGACCTCACAGTTTCGCAAGTCATCGAGGCCGATTAGTCCTACTAGCCCACCTCACCTATTGTGGAGCTAGCACCCTGTAGGGTTGACAGGAAGGTGGCTAGTTAAGTTTCACTCTTTCAAGGCGTACGATTGAACTAGTATTGTTGGTGACTCTGTCGCTTTTTAGTCTAACTATTGTTAAGAAAAAAGATTATACGTAAATGTTTTAGCAATATTATGTTCTTGACTAATGATGTCAAGTGCAAATGGTGATTCATTGCATGATCGTCTTGGATTATGAATTTGGGTCTTTTTCCAATCCCGTTGTAGATTTACTGTTGCATATTCATTATTTTAAATTATTATTGTTCTTATCTATGTATATGCAGTTTACGGTTCATTTCATATGTGAATCATGTATATTGCTTCTTTAATAGTCTAAATCATGCATTATGATTCGTAGAGAATGGCAAAGATCATGAAGGATCTTATATAAGCCATATGACTCATTGCCGTCTTTTTCTTATTTCTTGTATTTCTTGTGGGTGGCAAGAGCACAAGGAATTGGCGGTGGTAGTGGCAGTTAGAGTTGTAGGAGGAAAAGTGGTCAGCAGAGAGACTACTGTCAGTTTTATAGTTGTACTTTTTGTTTTTGATGAAATTGATACTCTCTTTTTGGGACATGTAGTATGTGTCAGCTATGTATAATACTTTGATATCAATGGATATAACTGTTTTAAGTGAAATCTTGGGCATATTAATTGTTAATTGTTGTGTGTGGTTGCTCCTTCTCTCTTACTTGTACTCAACCCCAAACAGACATAACAGTAGGTGGAGGTTCTAATGTGGGCCTTTACAATCTCTCTTCTATTTAACTTTCTCTCTCTTTCTATCTCTCTCTCTCTCTCTTCTTGAAGGAGGAGAAATGAAGCCAACACTCATTATTTATAACCATCAGTAACTAATAGAAAGCCAACAAGTGCCCTAAGGTGGCATCTCATCATTACTTTGAGACAAAACATAATGATTGTATAGATAGGTGTCCCTTGGAAGAGATTAGAAAGTAGATGAGATGGCATGGGGAGAAGTTTTCTTCTTAATTAAATAAGATATTCTAGGATATTCTAACATATACTAATCACATATTCTAAGATATTTTTTAGGAGGGGATTCTAGAGGATATGAAGTGGCATATATTGAAACCCCTAGAAGGGGATGAGGTAGGAGCCCCTTACACATCACCTTTTTTGTAATATAATTGCTTACATAGCCTTATTTTATGTCCATCTTCAATATAAACCTATAGAGTCATCCTTTTAGCTATTTAATTGTAGTTTGAGGAACTTGTGAATTTTCAGTTAAGGCCCTATAAAAATAATCAATTGCATTCTAAACCATGAACTAATAATTGTGTTTACACTTTTTAAGTATGTGCAAATATGTCCATTTCACAAGTATTAAGTAATTTTTTTCCTTTAATATTTTGCCAGAAATCTAAGAACTATCTTAGATATCACCTTTTACCTTATTAGGTAATTCTAGAACAATTTGAACATAATCGTTTTAAAAAATTTCAAGCTCTTCCTCAATGATTTTAGGATGTTATAAGATCTAATCCTAGTATGAGTAGAATTCAAAGGGGCCAAGGCATCTAGTTTGGATATTAATGAAGGTAGCATCCATCTACAGAACACGATAAAGGCTAGGGTGGTCGACTGGCATCAATCCAAGATGGGTAACATGGAATGTGGATATTGAATTTGCGCATCTCCCATTGTCTATAATGACCTTACACACCTACCGTCCCAACCTGAAGAAGGTATAAAGATCGAACGCCAGTGCCAATCATCACCTCAGTCAGCTAAGTAAGAAGAAACCTCACGACACCTAACCTACTACCATCTGGGAGATCCATAATCTGCTCCTTGGCCAACTCAGATCGGCCTCATAAATCTCCTCCTCCACCTTAGCAGTGGGAAGAGGCTCCTCCTCAAACTCATGTGTAAAGCTCTTGTAGGGCACTGCCCAGCATAATGGCTATGCTATAACTAATGGCGTTTGTAGCTTAGGTGTGTGAGCTGGTGCCCTTAGTGGGCTCACTAATGGCAACCCCCACTAATGGCAACCCCCTTACTTTTATCATCTCGCCTCAAGGGTAAGGCATTGGCGAGGGTCTGAGCTAGGGCAACTGGATGCACTAAGTCTCTCACCTACTAGGGAAGGTCGGGGAGGTACACGATAAGAGTCAGGCATGCTGCGAAGCTCAGGTGTGCAGGAAACATGAAGCCTAAAAGGTTGAGGTCTCTAGAACTGCTCAATATCCAAGGCAATCTGATAAGTGTGCATAAGGGTGGTCATCTCTCAAGAAAAGATCACGTTCGATCCTAAACCTCGA
Organism: Zantedeschia hybrid cultivar; assembly: GCA_030544215.1. Lineage (NCBI taxonomy): Eukaryota > Viridiplantae > Streptophyta > Magnoliopsida > Alismatales > Araceae > Zantedeschia > Zantedeschia hybrid cultivar. Next base: position 55,545,438 of record JARZZO010000004.1, read on the forward strand.
TAGTGTTAGGACACTATCCTCAGTAGCATTGCATTTATAAAGGTAATTATCAAATAGAGTGATGCACTAGATTTGGACTCCTGAGATAGCAATTGCCATTGGTCTTGAAGGTGTCGATGGAATAGGGAGGAAGGAACTTCTCCCGCAGCTTGGCCTTCACCTCATCCCATGTCCCGACAGGCTCCTCCCTTTGGATAACAAAAGGGAGCTCTAGTTGGGCCGCTAGTATCATCTTAGTAAACCTAACCTGCCTAGCCTCTCTCCATAACACATATTCATCAAGATCGATGAGCTCATAAAGAGGCCTCTCAATAGGTGCATAGTGCCGAACATGGCCATAATCAACTAGACGAGGCTGGCGGCCTGTCGAAGCTCTTAGGAAATCATGAATGCTCTCAGGGTCAGACTAAACTAGGTGGTCTCTAGCACCGCTGCACTCTCTCACATGTTCCCTACGTGGACTCATCGATGGCATCTAAGATCTACCCAAGCTGGCTCACATGAGCTACAAGAGCCCGGAGGGAATCCGTGATGCTAAAGGTCCATGGTCGGATTGACACTAGGCACTGGAAGAAGGTCTTGCTACCTCAACATATGGGCATACAAAGTGCAATGCAATGGACACGACCGAGAGTTGCTCAAGTGAATACAAACATGCAAGTAACTGGCAGAATATGAAACTAAAATAGCAAGAAATAAAACTAGACTAACATGCAAACACAAACGACAAAAGGTATGCACAGCTAAATAGGATGCATGGAGTACCAACTTGAACCTTGCTCGGGTACCATATATGATGTAGGACATCAGCAAGCATATCAAATATAGCAATCAAACCAATAAAACGTGGGCAACATCCGACCACATTAGAATATCGCGGATGACGGGTATGCTCGATCCAGATAGGGTGCAAGTTCCACTCAAGATCGCACCAATGGATGGACTATGGTTGAGGAACCATCTACATAGGTAAGGTAACCTGTCAAATGCGATAGTGCTACGGAACAAGAATCGAAGTCCTCCCGCAATTACACACCAACAAAGATTCGCGTATGATAATTAAAAATAACGAGAACAGGCACATGCTTTCTAGGTGCAAATAGATCTCAAGCAAAAAGATCAGTAAGAATTTCCACAGGGATCAAGTCAGACACGACAACCAACTCACGTAGAGAAATCGACCACCGGTGTTGGCACCATACCAATACACAAAATGAAGCTAGAGACAACGACATGCGCAGGTCAAAGGTGCCAAATAACACCAATATGGAAGCCAACATTTTGCTGGATAACACAAAAATCGAGACCCGTGACGTTGACAGAACGTTCTCGAAGTCAACAAGTGTATGCCAATCACTGTGCTGGCAGGATCAGGTGTAGTGATAGGTTGCTCGGGGGCCCTAGCTTGATCGGCAAAATGGCCAGGGGGAGTCCACATATGAACCACAGTCTGATGGACTAGAAATATCAGGGCGCCATGGCTGAGTCTGGAAGCCTATGGCACAGACAATGGTTGGCCACTGGGTGCGGCTCAAGGGACGAGACTGTAGCTAGCTTAGGAGAGAGTTTCTGAGGCGTAGGCAACGTAGAAGGGGACCTTTCCTCTGAGTTGAGGGACCCTTCCTCGGGTCACAAATCGATGGTCTTTAGGCGTCTACTTCAATGTGGAGGTCCACCAGACCTTCAGGTGGGGAGGTGGTGAATAACTAAGGGGAAAGGATGGGAACAACTGCACAGGTTACATGTCCTAAAGGTAACGTAAGTAAGCTCAAAGGTTCAAACAAAGAAATATTAAAGAAGAAGAAGGAGAAGGGATAAATGAGGGAGCAGGTTCCCAGGGAAATATTGCTGGATTTCTCACTATGTTGGACAGTTCGCAGGTGAGACAGGGTTCAGAATATTTTAAGAGGAAGGAGTTTGAGGAGATGAGTAAAGAAAAGGAACAGCAGAGGAAGACAGGATGGTGGTGCAGTGTTGGAGACGAGGTTGAGATAGAATCGATGGCGGTGGTGGTATAAGGGTCTCATGTTGTCCCTCTCTCATGGAACAATCTCTTCATGAGACCTCTTTATGGTTTCTCCTAAGAAAAGCTATTTTCCCATTGTATGCAATGAAGAAGCCAAAAAGGAACAGGACCCCTTTTAATAAGAAATGATTAATGGCTTCATAAATGATTGCATTCCCAGCTTATACCAGCCATGCAGTTGGCATGTTCCCAGCTTATACCAGCAATGCAGTTGGCATGATCTGGCTCCCCTACAGTTTACTAGGTTGATTGCCTCAGAGATTACATGGTACATGGGGTTTGTGGAGAATCCAAGCACAAGTTTTGTCCTATTCCATGTCCATGTTGACGAGGGATCCTTATTTTAAAAGAACAATTTCACACAGGATCATGATACAGAACAACAGGTGGAAAACATATTCTCCGTGATGTAGATAGATATACACACATTTTGTCTACATTCCCCAACCTTTCTTGGGAATTCCTGCACTAAAAATAACCACTAAAACAAACACTAGTTGACCAGTGCCAACTTATCAACTCTAAGAACTATACCCTGAACTCTTCCATGTTCCAATCATTATGCTAGTGGACATGGTGCTCGCTCACCAAAAACAAGTGTTTGTGCAGAAAACACTCAACAAGTGTTTTTCTTCCATCTTGTGCTCACTTACTCTTCTTCTTCCTCACAGGAGAAGGAAACAAGGGAAAGAAAAAAAATTGGAGGAAAGGACCTCTTGCATGAGCAGCAAACAGAAAACCCAATTCCCAAAACACGAGATAGAAAAAAAAAGTGAAGTAGAGGGGGAAGAAATGGAGCTCTCCATCAAAGTTTGCAAGTTGAATCTCAGAAAGCATAAACAAGGGCTCTCTTGAATGATTCAATCTATTTTGAAGCTCTCTTGAGTCCCTAGGCCATGTAGAAGTTTCCTATTTACTGCCCTAGGTAAGATAGGGCCATTTGAGTAGGGATCCAAGCATTTAACTTTCACTAACAACTACTTAATGGCCAGCTTCTGGAAAAGTAAAAATGTGACACATACCACGTGTCAATTCTGACTTTGAGGTGGGTGTCAATATGTATGCCTAGGCTGTTGACATGTTCTGTCTGATGCAGATCAGTCAATTTCAGGAGAACATGTCTTGATATTTGGATCACTGGAAAGCTCTTGACTTCCTACAAATTTTAACATTCATTTTTTTTAAAATTCAAACATTAAGCAGCTTGAAAACGCAGAACAATACAATGCAGTTAGATTATAATCCTCATTTTAGTACATGTGCCTATTTTTAAAATTTTGTATATGGGACGTTGACACCGGATTTAACACCTTCTGCCCATCTTTTTGTTTTGACCTAATCTCACTGCACAACAAGACCTTGCCTTGTATGTTCAATTTTGAGCCATTTATCCATCCATTTGACCTGAACATATCACCCTCAAACATTTCACACACACAGTAATTTTGTTGGATTGGTATCATCAAAATCAATTTGTTGTGTCTAACAGAGCTGAAACCTGACCCAAAAGAAGGTTGGCTACTTCCCACATTCTTCTGATCCCCCTTCTCTCCCCCGAAGGGCTATGATCAGGAATTGGATGGGGGTTAACCATAAAAATAAAACCATAAAAGGGTAAAATGTGTACATTATGTTGCATTAAAAGAATGAATATAATACTGGAATTACCCGAAATATGGATACAAAAGCATTTATTTCAATTTCTGACTCAGTAGTTTATCTATCTGAATATGCATTTCTAGTTCCAACTAAAATCAGAAATACAGTTACCGTGACCCATGTTTGCAAAACCAAGTTTTGGGACAGCAGTTTACTATACAGAAAAATGGTACAGCAGAAAGTTTGGCTGTTATACCTCCGCATGAAGTTCAGAGCAACAACCAGGATCCACCAGTAAAGCATCTCCACAAGCAACAAGGTCAGAGTATTCAATGTCTTCATTTACAGTGGCATTCATCACTATAAGCAAATTTGTTGTGCGGAAGGGTTTTGCTGTTCTGCTCCTCATTGGCAAAATGCAGATACCGGGAGGATACTCCTACATCAAAAGATGCATCTGTTTAGTTTTTAAAGACAAACAAAAGTTTCAAAAAAACATATAAATCTAAATTTGAAAGCCAACAGCAACTTAGGTTCAAAAAAGTATTACGGATAAACATATGACAACATCATAAATGATGTTAGAATAGTCCCACATTAGAAAAGGGTGCCTACTCCACTCATTGCCTTAAGGTTTTGAGTTGGATGGCCATTAACTTCAATATGGTTCAAAGCCCGGTTAAGAACCAGGCCACACACCCTGTCCTTGTGGTCCACATGACAAAGCCTAAAATCGGCCTGCACATGAGGGGTGTGTTAGAATAGTCCCACATTCAAAAAGGGACAACATCAAAATGTATTTAAAACAATGGCAGCCTCCTCCACTAAAAGCCTTAAGGTTTTGAGTTGGATGGCCTATTAACTTTAATAAATGAGAATGAGATTATTTATGGGATTAATACAACATTCAAAAGCCAACCATACAATTATTCAGACTACATAAGATTATAAAAAGAAGAATCACTATATCTGTATTTTTCAATAAAATTACCAGAAGAAAAAAAATCCATCTTTACAAAAATGATGATATTATCTTAAAGTTTTCAACTTAAGTTCCTTGTAAAAGAAAGGCCACTTTGCCAACTCTTCTGATAAGATTGAGCCTTCCCCGACCCCAATCGGTTTCATGTATATATGCATGTACGTTTCGACTTGCACCACATCAGATTTTGCCAATGTGGTGCATATGGTAGTATGGCCATGTATACTGAAGAGTGATGATTCCTCGTTACTCTCCATATTCTCATTCTGTAGTCACATAGCATCAAATAATGAGTACAAATATACATCACATACCACATTGTCTTTTTCCCCTAAAGTTTTAAAATTTTCAAATGTGGCTTTCAGTCTTTTCTCATAAAGTTGACAAATTCCACATGTTCTTTTTAGTTTTTAGTATACAGAGCCTGTCATGACATATGATCTCTGATGCACTTTGCCACTTGATATTTGTTATATAACTCCCTTAGTCTTTCTGCCGCTGCAGAACCTTTTTTCCCCCTAAACCAGGCAATAATATTAATCAAAAAAGGAGAGAATATATGTTTGTAGCTCGTAAGCTCTCAAATATGCCCTATACAAAAGAGAAGACACCACAAAATGGTTCATCGCACTTTAACCTCCAAAAGGGCAAAAGTAGAAGAGTTAAGTTCCCTCTATAATGCAAATTATGCCTAGTCCACACTTGAACCTTATTACAAGTGGCACAAACAACCCTTTTGAGGATCTTGGTTTCCCTTTTGAAAATTCCACCCACCACTCCTCTCCCCGGATAGCCTAGAGCGTCACACTAAACCAAAGACAGATGAAGGAGGTGCTCTCCCCCCCACCCCCCGACAAAAAAAAAAAAGAGTGGAACCCATTGGAGGAGGTTTCGCCAAAACTGCCTCCAGTAAACCCTCTCTAAATGCACCCCCCAAAAACTTTCCTGCTATTAATTTACAACTCATGGAGGTAGGGTCAAGTAATCTCTCATACCATTTATTACTTATATGTCTCCTCCTTCCACAGTAGGCCTAGGTAACATTTATCAGTTTAAAATTCTTCACCAAGTGATGCTGCGATTCTTCTGCCAAAATTCACCATGTTCTCATCCACCCAATGAGTATGGCATTTATGCCCCCCGCCCCTAGGGCTATGTTATCAAAGGTGATCGCCTAGCTCCCCTAGGCAATGAAAAAGGTTGAGGCGAGCCAAGAGCGCCTCGCCTCGCCTCATGTTCGCCTCACTCACCTAGGCACTTGCCTATAAAGTCTATGTCAAATATTTGTTTTTTTTTTAAATTATGTGGTGCTGCTTTTCTTGCTCTTAATTATTCTAAAGTGAATGCCTCTTTTAACAATGTCCAATAATATTTTTCTCTTACGTGCTGCCACATTTTTTTCCCCTTTCTTCTTACATGCTGCTACATTGTTTTCTTCTTTTTGATGATTCCTAAGACCATGCACTACATATATGAGTGTTTTATACAAATTGATGATTACATGTTGATCATGATCAGTGTTTCTCAAGGTCTTATATATGTTTTTTTTATATTTTATTTAGTTTCCTCATATTGTCATTTTCTTCCTTCACAGTGTTGTATGGTAGAAACACGTCGCCTCAAACGCCTAGGCAATCGCCTAGGCATTTGAGGCTAAGGCGAACCCTTGATCGCCTCTCGCCTCTGACTACATAGCCCTAGGGGTGGAAGTAGGCCAGGCTTTGCTAAAACAGGCCAGGCCTGCATGGCAAAGGCTCAGCCTGGGCCTGGCCTGTTGTAGGCCAAAAAAGAGGCCTGGCCTGGCCTGTTGGCCTATTTAGGCCTATCAAGAAATAGGCCAAAAATAGGCCTCGGCTTACAAGGCCAAAAATAGGCCTCGGCCTACAAGATAATATATATATATATATATATATATATATATATATATATATATATATATATATATATATATATATATATATATATATAAAATATTTAAACAGGCCAGCCTGCAGGCCTATAAAACGGGCTTTTGAAAATAGGCCTATATGAAGGCCTTGGCCTAGCCTAAATTGCTAAACAGGCCAAGTCAGGCCAGGCCGTAAGCCCCTGATAGGCCGTCTGGCCTACTTCCACCCCTACCCGCCCCCAACCAAAAAAAAGGAAAAAAAAAAAAAAAAGAATGAAATCACAGAACCTCCAGTAAACAGCCTCCGGTAAAGCCTTTTCTATCTAAGTGGACCCCCCACTCCTTTATTAGCTTACAACTAACAGAGGTTTGGTCAAGTAATCTCTAACACTATTTATGACTTAATTTTATCCCCATTTCACAATAACTCTAGGTAATATTTATAATTTTTAAATTATTTACTAATTGGTGAATATGTATTTTCAAATCTCTCAAAAAACTTCACCATGTTCTCATCCTCCCAGAGGGTTCAGCACTCCCCTCCCCATGCATTTTATTCTCTTCTTTATTTTCTTTCTCCATACATACCAGGATGTAGAAAGGTCATTAATATATGACAAATAATGCAAGGGAATAGAGCATTGTTGTCAAGGTGACCAAGGCGGTGGCCTACCATCTTACTACTTAGGCGACAAGGCGAGATGCCTAGGCGAAGCCTAGTTTACATAACCTAGTGGGTTTCAATAGGGATACTATCTACATATACCACCATGTTATATTTTTTATCTATATACAAGGGTAGCCAACTAGCAATGGCATTCACAACATTCAGCATATACCTATAATGTAGAAGGAAAAATATAATAAGCAACAAATATTAACAAACATTAGCAAATGACTAAGGATAAAAACAATGAGAATTTGGAAGCACCACTTAATCAAGATGAAAGATGCCAATAGAACCTGAAATATACTAGTTAAATGATCATGACATGTAAAGAAAGTATTAGATATATGCAAGATTCCATTGTTTCAAATGATTGTGGGAGAGAGAGGAAAACCTCCTATGTGCTAGTAAAAGAATCCCACGGAAAGTGAGAATCAAGTGGGAAGTTTGATCGCCGTTTCCTTCTTTAGACAAAGAATGGGGAGTTTTACAGAAACACCCATCAACCTTTTTAGAATAACTAAGTGAACCTAAGAGAAGGCAGGCCATTTCCAAAACTTAGAAGGGCTGGGCGCCCTTAGGCAGCCTTGGCGAGCGCCTTAATGGGCTGCTCACCTAGGCGCCAGGTCACCTTGGGCGACATGGAACGCCTTGTCGCCTAGGTGTCGCCTAGGTGATGCCTAGGCAATGCCTTGAAAACAATGGAATGGAGTTGAGAAAGATTCAAGAATCCAATGCCTCAAGGGTCTTCCATGATGACACTCCTTTGGTAGGTTTGTTTCTGCTTTATAGAAATCACAAGTCATGGTTATAAGAAAAGGTAATATAGTTAACATAATGTTAGTATCTTTCACCAAATAATGTAACATAAATATGCAACTTTTGAAAATTTTCTGATTAAATCATATTTTTTCATCTCAACATTTTTTACACAAATAAAAACTTATTGAAAAATATTTAAAATCTTCGTAAACTCAAACTTTCATGATTTGGTCACAATTGGATCAAACGTTATGAATTTGATGTTCCTCGTCATTTGGTATTACAAAAAATGACAATTATGACTTTGAGGGTAAAGCATTATGGTGGTGTTGGGAAGTTCTATTTAAATACAGAAATCAGTCTTCCATGTCCCCTATATGGAAAGGTAGCTTGAAGGCTGACAGATGGGTTTTTCAGGGTATGTATATCAAGGTTGGGAATGGAAATACCACATTTTTCTGCTACGATAAATGGCTAGGAGAATTCACACTTAAAAATAGATTTCCATCTATCTTCCTTCTAGCTGTGCAAAAATGGTCTACTGTCAAGAACTATTATTATACGGAAGGTGGAGGAATCCAATGGACAATTTATGTCAGAAGAAATCTCCAAGATTCTGAATTTGATGATTATATTCAGTTATTGCAATTACTGGCTGAAGTGGAAATTGTTGAGAACCAGGCAGACACCTTTATGTGGACTGGAAACAATAACACATTTTTAGTGAAGTCCCTATATGATATGATTGAAGGAGATCTTCCTGCTTCAAAAGTCCGGAAAATAAAATCTCCTTTTGAAGTGAGAACATTCATGTGGTTGCTTCTTCAGAAGAAACTTGTCGCCAAAGTATTTAAGTGTAAATGGTCCCATGATTCAGATGTGTTTTGTCCTCTTTGTGGAAGTTTGAAGAAACTGTTACTCATCTCTTCATCCAATGTGATATTGGTAACAAGGTTTGGAAAATAGTTGCTTCTATTATGAACATGTCTCTAAACTTTGATAATTCAAAGGAAATGTGGATTTGTTTAAGGTGGCATCAGCAATATGGGAGATCAAATACTCAGGCAAAGTTGATTCTTATGATTCTGCATGCAGTATGCTGGAGCATATGGAGGCACAGGAATGATCACATTTTCAAAGGAAGCAAAATTTATGTTGAGAACATTTGTTTTCAAGCAGCAAGTTTAATCTATCATTGGAGCAGATTCTTATGATTCTGCATACAGTATGCTGGAGCATATGGAGGCACAGGAATGATCACATTTTCAAAGCAAGCAAAATTTATGTTGAGAACATTTGTTTTCAAGCAGCAAGTTTAATCTATCATTGGGGCAGATTTCTTCTTGGTATTTCTGTGGATAGTTGGTCAAGGGCTATTCAAGATTTGTAAGGAGTTTTTTTTTTCTCTCTCAATAATGTAGTTCTTGTCTTTTGGATATATTACCTCTATTTATTTAATAAAATTGGTGGTACATACCACAATTTCTTTCAAAAAAAAAGTGAACTCTGTCGAAAGTTGGTTAAAACAGGAAAAGCAACAAGTTACCCACTCAAACTTTCATGATTTAGTTACAATTGGATCACACATTATGAGTTTGATGTTCCTCATCATTTGGTATTACAAAACATGATAATTATACGTTAATCCTGTCAAAAGTTGGTTAAAACAGGAAAAGCAACAAATTACCCACTAATACATGGACTGATTCATGTTTTATTGAAACTTCCAATACTAATAGCAACTCCAGAAAGAACTAATGAACATTGTTAAAACCAAGCTTCACTTCACAGACAATGAATTTGTTGCAGATTATTTGGTCACTTATACAGAAAAGGAACTTGCAAAAGATTTTGAGACTGGGCCTATCATCGCTGGTTTTAGTGATTTAAAAGAATGCTGAGTGCTGCCTTTTACTCTATCTTAAGATATTCACTACATTATATGATATTTATGAAAAAAACAATTTATCTTAAATAAATAAATTTAACTTGAATGGCTAAAAACATGTTTAGTTCAGCCCCAACTATGGAGAAAAACTTCTAGCTTCGACTGACTGGAGCTCCCTATGAGATTATATTGTGACAACAAGGTAGTAGTTAACATTGCTAATACCCTAGTCCAACATGATAGAACCAAGCACATTGAAACAGATCCGCACTTTGTTTGTGAGAGACTAGATATAGATGATCTTCATCTTTGTATACCTTATGTTCATTTAGAGACTAGGTGATCACCAAAGGGATAACAAAACACCAGCTTAGTTCTATGTTGAGAAGCCTGTGGATATCTATACTCGGGGCTGGAAAGCAATTAGATGGTCAAGGCCTTTTTAGTATTTTCCAGTTAAGTTGTGGGTTAAATAGCAATTTAGTTTGTTTAGTGTGCCTTGAGTTGTGTTAGACTGCTTTCTAGTTGGAGGGTATTTTTGTCCTCTTAACAGTTTTTAAAAAAGGGACTAACAGAGAAAAGGGGTGTGGCGGCTGTAGTTGGTCCTGTGCATCTCCCTCTCAGCTATCTTCTCAATCCCATCTTCCTTTCTGCTGCTCCTACTCTTTTTGTGTTTTCCATCAGTAGATACAGAAAATTTAAAAGATACCCATAAAATGAGCTATTGTGCAGAATGTTGGATACTAGAAAGGGAAGTGTGAACACGCTGAAAATAATTGAGATGAGGATAGTTAGGTGGTATAATAGTAAGATATTAGACCAGATAAAAAAAATGGGACCAAATAAGAAGACAATGCAGTTCCAACTGAAAAAAAAGGCCACTTATTTATGTTGAAGGTGCCAGGAGCTTAAACTTAACAAGGTTTGGATGGGTTAGCGAGAACAGAACCAAAATAACTTGTAATCAGTTAAATTATTGCCGGAAATGCTTAAAGCTCTAGAATTCTTTCAGCAGGTAAAAGGTGTGGGACACATCCATTGTATGAACCAAAGGCCTAGTACTACATACCTGCAAAACTAAGAGTTGTAGTTTCAGTATCTCGATTCTGCTATTTGCTGTCCAGTATACTTAGCATGCATCTCTTGTATTCCCACTTTCTTTTTTTATTTCCTTCTTTCATTTCTTTTATTTTTCTTCTACTACCTTCTCATAATCAATCTCATTACATAGATCTACATAGTATGCATTTTTTGCAGTTTGTTTTCCTTTTAACTTAGAAGTCCATGTACTTTCTATCGAAAGGCAATCCCCCCCTTTCCTGCCAAGTAGTCTCAGTAAGAAGCTTCAGGTAGCAAATGAGAAGTTCATGTCAAACCAGTAGTTGATTAGTTGGCCAAAATGCTTAGAACCTTTGGGCTTAATCATGCAGGTCCTAGCTCCTAAGGAGGCTACAAGGCTGTGTGACGATGTGTGTACACAAATGTTATTAGTTTTGAAGGACTCAAATAAGTAATAATGATGGTCATAATGGTAATGGGGATAACAGTGATAATACCAATACCCTCAATGCAAGGAATGTTGCTAGATAAATCATTAAACAAAGAGTGTTACAAGAAACCGTGAAAATTTTATCTACAAGGTTCTCTTTTAGTCATTGAACTAGAGATGTGAAATACCAGTCTACATGTAACGCAAAGAGACCCAGAACACTTAGAGCATGTCTGGCATTGTCCGAAGTTGATGATAAAAGTTTGCACCTGAAAATGAAACATGGCAGGGATTTTCCATTTTACTGCCTTGGAAGAATCAGATGAAAGCACAGCCGCAACCAAGGGCCCCAGTCGGTCATCATTTGGATTAACTTCCAAAAGCAACCCCGAGGCACTTTGAACAGATATCCATTTGCTTAACCCTCTACACAAATCTGCAAGGTTAAATATGAGGGAGATTAGTTAAGAAAATAAAGTGGAGAGGGGCTAATGGGAACATCATTAAAAGAGCGAAAAGGTTAGTTATAGGTAAAATCACATGTATACCCCTCTTAAAAGTTCCATTACATAAAAAGGCTTCTTAGGCTCCCTTTGGGAACACTTTTGAACTGTACAGTTCTCACTGTTGCCAGGACATAATCCTTGACAACTAACAAGTGTTTCCAAATGACCTAGGTGGCCTTGGCTTTTGTGCAACTAGATTATGGGGGTGGGAAGAGAGAGATAGAGAGGAATGGGGTAGTGGAGTGACTTTTGGAAAAAGCAACCCCCAGGCTGCTTTTCGTTGGATTATAGATTATGGACCAACCCCAGGTGCATGAGAGAAACCAAACAAGCCCTTAAACTGATATCATCATGAACACCCTCTGTACAGTGAAACATTGTGATGCTTACCCCTCATTGTCATTTGTTACAAGACCCCAGTCAAGATTCCAAAATCTATGTCAACTACTAACTTAGGTTGTGTAAATGACAAATGAACCCCTCTCAACAATAAGGAACTTTGAACCCCCTTTATTGAACATATAAGAAAAGTGTGATTTCCTTTGCTTTCATGAATATGCAAAAGAAACAAGAAGAAAAAACCCACTGGGGAAAGGGGCTGAGCACAAAATAGAAGAACAAGATGGGGATGAAAAGAAGAAGAAAAAGAGAAATGTCAGGGGAGGGAGAAGAAGATGCCTACGCACGAGAGAGAGAGAGAGAGAGATGCAGCAGCCCCTACACCCTCCCTAGTACCCCCCAACACCTCCTAACCTCTACAACTCCATCCAAATACCCAATAAAATGCTAACCTTCAAAATAGAACCAGAATGACCCAAAAACCCTCATTTCCTTCAAAATGTGACCCCAAATGACCAACCCCCCCCCCCCCCCATCCAAGACTTAAAAGTTAAAAGTAAAACTTGACAAAATGACCAGAATACCCTCAAGCCTACCTCCTCCATGCTTTAAAGATTTAACCAAAATGACCAAAATGCGATTGAAACCCTAGAACTTAGCCATAATTAGCAAACTGCTCTCCAAAACCTAATACTCGGCCATAATTTTAAAAAAATGTCCCAGAAACTTAAAGTTTAGCCAAACTTACCAACATGTCCCAAAGCCTATAAAAACTTGGCCAATGTTGGCCCAAAGCCGTGATAGACCCTAGAGGGGGGAGTGAATAGGATTTTAAGAACTCATATATCTAGAACCCAACACAATGAGAAGAGAGATAGAAGAAAATGAGTCAATTGCACAAAAAGAACAAGAGAATTCAAAGTGATTCAATCACGCGGCAACCTATATCCATTCCCCAAGCTCACCAAGCATACAAGCTAGTTGATGTGGTGCTAACTCACCAAATACAAAATGTAAACTAATTGATGTGGTGCAAGCTCACCAACCATACAAGTTAGTTGATTTGGCGCTAGCTTACCAAACACAAAACATAAGCTAATTAATATAGTTCTAGCTCACTACTCATATGAAAGAGTTAAAAGGAAGAGACTGAATAGATCAAACTCAATTTGATTTTGAAGATCAGCAGGTGCAGCTGATCTCGTCCTCTTGAAAGAGTTAAAAGGAAGAGACTGAATAGATCAAACTCAATTTGATTTTGAAGATCAGCAGGGGCAGCTGATCTCTTTCTCTTGATAAGAACCACTTGAAGTGCTATCATGAGTGGAAGCTCTAAGATCACCCACCAAGCTTTCTCTGATTGCCAAAGTTCTTCTAATTTGTGGGTAACTCCAATACACTCACTCCTAGGCCTCTTAAAGAACCTTGAACCTAAAAGAGCAGTTACATACAAGATAAGATGCAAGTGAACCTTCAACAAATAGTAAGCCCAATAGTCAAAAAACCTTCACGCAATCGAGGTGGTGTCAACACCCTGACAAAGATCCCAATTTACAATAGCATCTATAAAGCTCAGGTGTCGACACCTTAAGATTTCCCAAAGTGAGCATTTGGGGATGTTGACACCCTGAAACAGGGTGTCTACACCTCTTCATCTAAAGTTTAATACAAAGCATCCGAGTAACCAAGATAAAAAGTTCATGAAACATATTAAAAATTTTAATGATTACAAAACTCTCTAAATAAAAATATTAGTTCATGGAAGATAACCAACCAAGATATATAAATTCAAGACACAATTTGAAGATCAAACTCAATTTGAATTTTGAAGATCAGCAGGTGCAGCTGATCTCTTCCTCTTGATAAGCACCACTTGAAGTGCTATCACCAGTTCATGGAAGATAACCAACCAAGATATATAAATTCAAGACACACAATTTGAAGATCAAACTCAATTTGAATTTTGAAGATCAGCAGGTGCAGCTGATCTCTTCCTCTTGATAAGCACCACTTGAAGTGCTATCACCAGTGGAAGCTCTAAGATCTCCCACCATGCTTTATTTGATTGCCAAAGTTCTTCTAATGTGCCGGTAACTTCAATACCCTCACTCCTGGGCCTCTTAAAGAATCTTGAACCTAAACGAGCAGTTAAAGACAAGATGCAAGTGAACCTTCAACAAATAGTAAGCGCAAAGGTCAAGAAATCTTCACACGATCGAGGAGGTGTGGACACATTGAGAGAGATCCCAATTACAATAGTTTTTTAAAGCTGAGGTGTTGACATCTTAGGATTTCCAAAAGTGAGCATTTAGGGATATCGACACGCTGAAACCAGATGTCTACACCTCTTCATCTAAATTTAATGCAAAACATTTGAGTAACCAAGATATAAAGTTTATGAAACATATTAAACTTTTGATGATGACAAAACTCTTTAAACATATTAAATTTTTCATGAAACTTATTTTTTTCTTTAAAAAACGAAAGATAACCAACTAAGATATATAAATTCAAGACACAATTTAAAGCACAAAAAGATAACCAACCAAGATATATAAATCCAAGACACATAATTTCAAGCATCAATGCATCATAAGCACTCTAATTTAAAACATTACAATATAAGTATCTAAGTGTATTTAGTCCCCTTTGGTTCTCCTCGAGAACTACCTTCTTTTTTTGAACCTATTTGGAAAGAGCTAAAAAAAAAATAGAAAAGTGGAAAAAAGATTTTCTCTAGTTCCAAGAGTTTCTAAAAAAATGAGAAAAAGGTTTTCAAAGATTTCAAGATGGGTTAACAAAAGAATTCTAATTATAAAACAAATAATGAAAGAACTTGAAAAAAGAAACCCCGGGAAAGTCAAAGATACTATAATCAGTAATAAGATTACCGACGAATTACCCATTCAAATTCAATCCAAGAATTGGATAAAACGTTCACTCATAGAAAAAGAGTTAAAAGGTCTTGTTAATAGGACGACCACGATCAGGAATCAAATAGAACAAATTTGTTCATCAATCACAAAGCATCAAAGTGCATCATAACATCATAAGCAACTAAGAGTTTGATATAAAACATTTTAAGCAACATAAATCCTGAGGAAAGTACACTTAAGTTACTTTGTATTTGAACTTAGCTTGGAACTCTAGGGTAAGTACCAATCACAGGATTGAATCAAGCATATAGATTTATATGTAACTGGACCCCTTTCTATTGACCTCGATCGATGTTAATTACATTAGTGAAATCACTAGAAACCTTTGATTAACTTCTTATCATGATACTATAATAAACATACGATAAAGTTCATGCGAATTTACCAAGCCATAAGTAACAGATGAAAATGTAGTAGTAAACAAGAATGAGAATAATTAATATGATTTAAGCATTCACTGATTGAAGACATTATGAATTACAATGGGGATTGCCATAATTGAGGCATCAAATATAATTGCAATCGTGATTGTTATGGTCAAATCATTGCAAGTATGATTATGGTACAATTGCTACAACTAGAGCAAAAGATTTTTGTGATCATAGTCACAATCGTCACATTTGGACTATCAATCCCATAATCATAGTGTCGATCAATGTGACCAGACTGTTAAACAGGTATCTACGGTCATAATTAGTGTGTCCGGCCATCAAATTTGTGTTAACGGTCATGATTGACACGATTTTTTGGTCACGATTAGGGTGATCAAACCATCAGATATGTGTTTATGGTCATGATGGATGTGATCAAATTGTTAAATTTGTATTTATGGTCGCGATCAGTGTGACCGGACCATCAAATTTATGTTAACAATCATGATCAATGTGATCAGACCGTTAAATTTATGTTTATGCCTTTATGGCCATGATCAATGTGATCAGTCCAGGAGATTTGTGTTTATGGTTGTGATCAATGCGATCGAACTGGTAAATGTGTGTTTATAGTTACAATCAGTGCCATCTAATCATCAAATTTGTGTTATTGGTCATGATTGATGGGATCAGACTGTTAAATTTGTGTTTATAATTGTGATCAATGTGATCAAACCATCCGATGTGAATTAACAGACACAATCAACATGACTGGATTGTTGGATGTGTTAATAGGCCTGATCGACACAATTGGACCATTAGATTTATGTGTTAACATCACGATTGATGTGATCGGCCCGTTAAATTTGTGTTTATGATCACAATCAGGGTGATAGGCCGTTAGATATGTATTAACAGTTGTAATCAATGTGATCAGACCATTAGATGTGTTAACAGCCATGCTCAATGCAATCAGCTCATCATACTTGTGTTTATAATCACAATCAACGTGATCGAACTATTGGATTTACGTAGATAGTCACGATCAATGTGATCGAACAATCGAACTTGAGTTCACAATCGAGATCACTAAGATCAGACTGTTAGATTTGAGTTTACAGTGAAGATTACTAAGCCAGGGCCATTGGATTTTGAGTTTATGGTCAATATCATTAAGACCGGACTATTGGATTAGAGTATATAGTCTAAATCACCTCAATCGGACCATTCTTAATGGTGTCTTGATCGCAATCAAAAGATCATCCTTAAATCATGTTGGACGCCATCTCTATATAAACTAGCTACATGGTCTACGTAGAATCATATAGTATATGACTATTTTAGCCACGTATGACTATGATTAAGACATGTGATTAATGTACATAATTAACCACAAAATCAAAAAAAATGACCAAGATCACATGATTATGACAAGTGATTGATACACATAACACAAGTGATTGATCACATGATCATTACGTGAGATTTAAACATATGAATAATGCACATAATAACATATGATCACGATAATCAAATATATATAATCATAGCATACGATTCATGCACGTGATTAGTTCATATGTGATCAATACACATGACTAACAAAACTAGAGTATGAGTTCACCAACTGAGACTCACTGTACATAAGAACTCAAGAGTGTTAAAGAACCTTCTTGGAGAGGAAACCTCTACGCCTGTTTATGTGTTCGTAAATGGCATCCCCAGAGATATTTATAGCTCTGAGGAGGCAGCTACCAGGCCACAAGCACGAGCAACTTCAAATGAGAGCCCACCCTCACCAGGTGGAAGTTAGACCCTCCCGAGAGCCAAAACATCACTCTCTTTACGTGAAAGATGCACTCTCACCGGTTGCATTCTTAGAGCACAAGAATTCCAAGTTTTGAATACTAATGTACCCTCGTCGGGTGGTGGTTATGCATATGCACGTTCCAAGATGAGCGAATGTACTTAGACTTGGATAAAGTTACCTAGTGAGGGTGTTAAGACCATGGTTTACCATATCATACCAAATCGTGCCAACTTATATGAGTCGACTCAATTGGGGGCGCGTCCGATACATTGAGATGCATGGACTCGCCAATATGCATCCGACTCGATGTGACTCGGACCGACTCATGTCGGCTCGATATTCGTATGTGACTCATGCCGACTAGTGTGATACGCTGCGATCCAGAACCAAGTCATTGCGATATGGTTGAGCCTACTCGATGCGGCTTGACGTGACTTGCATCTTATTAAGTAGAATTTTTTTCTAGTTTGATAAGTAATTGGACTTTTTTCTCTAATTAGTAAATAATTAAACTTTTTCTCCAATTTGATAGGTAATTTACACTTTTATATTATTAATAGGATAGATTTCTCTTAAATTTGACTAAAAGTCATTATCACTAAAAAATTACTAGAGTTAAAAGCTTATTTATGTCATAATTATTCATAAAATTAAAGAATCTGAAAAGAACCAAAAATAGGCCTGAATCAACCTGACTCATGTGACTTGTGCGAGTCAACCCGAGTCAAATCGGTACCGTACCATACCAGGGAATATACTACAAATCAGCAATACAGCAAACCTTGGTTAAGACATGTACAAACCCAGTAAGGGTATGTACTATAAGATTTTTTATGAAAAAAAATCATTCTACTTTCCTTTTTTTGAATACTAACTGCTAGGCAGTTATTTAGAGAGGAGGAGGCCTATATATCTCTCCTATCCATAAATATGGGGACCAGATACCTTCTTTCTTTGTTTGTTTGACTATCGAGTCTACGTGCTTGTTGAGCTACTGGTGGTACTGCTCTTCTTTCTATGTGTTGGGAAGCAACTACCTATTGTTGGTGCTGTTCTTCTTGCCTTGGGAAGACACTACTTGCTGCAACACCCTTTTCCTTTTTGAGGAAAAAGGCCAAAGAGAAGGTTTACTGGGAGGCCCGCACGACGGGCTATTAGCTTAGTGGTAGAGCGCGCCCCTGATAATTGTGTCGTTGTGCCTGGGCTGTGAGGGCTCTCAGCCACATGGATAGTTCAATGTGCTCATCAGCACCTGACCCGGGGATGTGGATCACCCATGGCACATTAGCATGGCTAACATTCGGCTTCAACTGGATGCCCACTTGCTACTTCCTTCTCATTGCTTTGCTTTGGGAAGTTCAGGAGAACTTTCCACATGGTGCAAGCCTCCAAGGTACGCCTTATGAAGCCTTTTTTCCTGCAGCTGGTCTGTATGCTAAGAGACGTTAATGTCTTCTATCTCTTTTGAATGCTTTGCTCAACATATTTGTTCATGTTTTGATCTCATGAGCATGCTTCAGATGAGGCAACTCTTTTGAAAGGATCCTTGTTAGATTGTTATCTTTTTACTCTTTTCTAAAGGCTTTAAAAGACTTAAAAAGCATAAACTTGGACCTATAAATCTAGTGACAAGTTGGCAATCTTAATAGAGAGTGATCTTTTCTAATCTTTATGAGTTCCATGCATGAACCTGATTTACTAATTCTATGCATTCTCTCTACGTTTATGCCTACACTCTTCATTCCCTCTCTCTCTCTCTCTCTCTCTCTCTCTCTACTTTAATCAATCATGCATGTCTACTAATTTGTCTTGAAATCTACAAGATGTTAAGAAAGAGTAATGGACTCGAACCTAACCACAGCCCGAGTTCAGGAAACTTCTAATAAAAACTTAGGGTCTAACCATTGAATTCTTTTTTAGTCCCATATAAACCATATTGCGTGAGTTGAGATCTCGGTAAAAAAAAAAAAGTCCCGATTCTTGGGCTCCAACATCATCTTATGCTGATGTTGAAATTCTCAATTTTTGGGGTTTTTTTTAGCAAATAACCCCTACAAGATTCCATATTTGTAGATAACCCCCTGCATGATTCACATTTATATATAATGCCCTTAACTATAATGGTACTTATGTATAACCCCCTTAACTATATAGTTTGTCTTGAATTTCATCTGAGTTAAAATATTTTCATTTTACATAAACATAAATAAATTTTTTGATATTAAATATACACATTACAGATAGATGCTTATGTGATTTTTCTTGTAAAGTGTTTATATCTTAATTGAGGGTATTATTAGCATTTTCATTTAATAACTTCACATATTTTATGTATAGAAACAATATTTTAATTCATGTGAAATTCAAAGTAAACTCACATAGTAAGGGGGTGATACACAAACACCACTGTAGTTAAGGAGGTTATATGCAAATATGAATCATGCAGGGAATTATCTACAAATATGAAATCTTATAGGGAGTTATTTGCAAAAACCCTTTTTTTTCATTGATCTAATCACCAAACCATCTAAAAGTTCATTTTCAAAAGATCTCATCAAGGTTTAAAGTGGACTCTTGCCGCCACATTAATCTAGATATTGCAACCTGACCACAACAAGCTTACAGATAGATGCTTATGTGCTTTTTCTTGTAAAGTGTTTACATCTTAATTGAGCATTTTCATTTAATAGCTTCACATATTTTATGTATAGAAACAATATTTTAATTCATGTGAAATTCAAAGTAAACTCATATAGTAAGAGGGTGATACACAAACACCACTGTAGTTAAGGGGGTTATATGGAAATATGAATCATGCAGGGAAATTATCTACAAATATGAAATCTTATAGGGAGTTATTAGCAAAAACCTTTTTTTTTTTAATTGATCTAATCACCAAACCCTCTAAATTCATTCTCAAAAGATCTCATCAAGGTTTAAAGTGGACTCTTGCTGCCACATTAATCTAGATATTGCAACCTGACCACAAGTCAGATAAAAGGATTCTGATATAGAATTTTTTGCGTGAAAACAATTACACAATCAAAATTCTCCCCTTTTTGGAGAGTCTGTAAATTAGCATAGCATAATTAGAAATTAAAAAGATAGAAGGGAATTGAGAAGGATTAGGCTTCATCATTGGATCCCTATCTGGAACGGTGATGATGGAGGCGATCAATTCTAGTATAGATACGAGAAACTTTGCATTCTATGTACTGCATCCTTCCCATTATGTCAGCGTGAAAATGATGCTACTCATCGCATATTTCATTGAACCATTCATTGTGAGCACTGATCTTCAAGTGGAGAGAACCATTCATTAATCTTCATTGTGAGTTGGATCATATTTGTCCTCTTTATAAAAAAAAAAAAAAAAAATCAACGATGGACCCTTTTTTTTTAATAAAAAAAAAAAGGGGGGGGGGGGGGGGGGGGGGGGGGGGGGGCGGCGGCCTTCTTTCTAATCTCTCTCTCACTCTCTCAGCAAAAATCCCCCAATGGCACCCCCCACCTCAGAAATTTCCGGTGGGTACCCCCACCGATTAGACTTCCGTGGCCTATAAATTCCCTCCAAGGGGTAAGAAGAACTCCATGCCTCCTTGGCCCAAGAATTCCTAGGGGAAACTCTGCCCATTTGAAGACCCAACTAAGTGCTTTTGCACGGATTTGCTGCGTTTGGAAGAAATTTTTCGTCTCGAATGGCTCTCTTCTCAAGGTTTATTCCTAAGGAGAAGATCAGCGAATTTATGTTGTAAAATCGCCATTCTATAAGACGGATTATGCCGAAATGATGAATGAAATACCAATATTATTCTTTGAGCATATGTGTGTACATGTGTGTTCATGAACCTATAACTTAAGTAACAGTATGTTATTATATTTTCACATACATAATTAATTTATTAATTAGTTTAATAACTAATTAAAATATATAAGTACATAATTAAATATTCTAATATTCTAAAATACCTTTGGCCTCATCCCATACATAATTAAACATAGACTCATAATCAAAACTCAATAATGAAACATTGAGACATAAAATAAATCAAAACTTAATAATGAAACATTGAGACATAAAATAAATCAAAACTCAATAATGAAACATTAAGACATAAAATAATATACTTAACTTAAATAATGACTTAAATATCCCTCATGTTTAATTAATTAATAAAATCTGTGAAAATTATTTAAAATCAGTAAAACCAATATAAAAATCAGAAAAATTCTATAAAAAACAGTAATACTCGGTAAAAAACAGAAAACAAAATCTGAAAATTACATAAACCCAAAAAACATGACTTAAATATCCTTCATATATCCAATTAATTAATAAAAATCAGTAAAATTAATAAAAAAATAAAATTCAGTAAAAAAACCAGTAAAAACAGATAATCAAATCTGAAAATATATAAAATGACCAAAATTTCCCCATAACTTAATAGAAATTACAAAAATACCCCCATCCATGATAAAAATCCGTAAAAATCACAGAAAATTCTTAAAAAATATCAAAACCTCTCTATGCCCAAAATACCCTCCAAACCCTAATAAGATGAGAAACATTATCAAAATACCCCTATAACTTAAATATGTCTAAAATGATCCTAAAATACATCCTAAGGGTTTTCAAGTTTCCCTAAAATGTTAAAAAAACTTAAGATGATCATAATGACCCTAATGCAACATAATTACAAAAAAATACCCAAAAAATAGACTTTAAGTCTAAAAATCCAATTCCGGATAAAATTACCAAAACACCCTTACAACCCAAACACACTTAAAATAACTCTAAAGCACCTCCTAAGGTTTTGAAACCTAGGGTTGTCAACATATCCGGATAATATCCGACTCCGATTCGTATCCGCATCCGATTAGTCGGATATTTATTTCATTAGAACATCCGATAGATGTATCCATTTAACTATTCGACTAAGATTCGAAGCGAAAACGGAAAATAAATATATGCTCTGATTATTATCCGACCGATTATGTATTTTGATAAATTTTAATTTTAATGACATTTATATGTTTAAGTAAACGGTAATTTGATATTTGAAGTATACTTAAGATGTGTTGAGCAATAATAACAAAGTTTATTGTGATTTTTTATTTTTAATGATTTTACTTATTTAGATAAATTATTTAAGTCATTTGTAATTATCTGAAGCATATTTAATAAAGTATTTAAGGTGTTTAAAATTTATCTAGATGTTTATAACTTGAATATTTATTAATTTTAATCTATGATATTCATGAATTATACAAAGAATAAAATTTACAAGTCATTAAGTTATAAGACAAAGTTGAAATAATCAAATATTCGAATTATTATCTGAATTTGGATATTATCCAGCGAAGTCAAATTCGGACAAAAAAAATTATTATCCGTCGGATAGTATCTGGAGTCGGATATTCGGATAATGCTAAACGGAGCGGAGTCGGATACTGTGATATCCGCTCCGTATTCACTCCATTGACAATCTTATTGAAACCTTCCTAAATCATTAGAACTCACTTCACACACTAAAGTGACCATAATACCCCTATACCCTCCAACTTTGCATAATTACAAAAATACTCTTATGTGTCTAAAATACTTGGAATCAATCTATATAACTCGGAGTCAATCCAAAACCTTTTGAAAAGTCTCCCAATCAATTATAAACACATCCTAAACTTGGGTGAGGCCAAAAGCTTAACCTAAAACATATCTTCATATGCATGTGATGCTTGTAGTAGTAGTGTTGCATGTTACAAGAGCATCAACGGACGGTTAATCAAGGTTTGTCGAGCGGTTGCTCGACGTAATTAACACTGATCGAGGTCAATGAAGAGAGGTCATATACTCGGATCTTCGCCTGATCCGAAGTCCCGGACTTCCTGAGGGCTAATCCCAAACTCTCATAGTCTAAGAAATAAAATACATAAAACCGACCTATATTTCTCCAAATAAAACAAAAAGACCAAAAACGATAGGATTTAATAATAATAAAAAATCCGATAGGAGAGATAGCTAGGTCAGATTCCAAACAGATGGCACGCCCGGTGGGACCTCTCTTTCCCTTAATCTCTCTCCATCCAGTGATGCACTCACCACAACTCTGCTACTAACTTTGTCATATCTTATGCAGGTGGTCGAATTTCTACTCAAAAGGCGACAATGGCAGCAAGGGTCACGTATGGCCCACTTGCGGTGGCGACCCACGCACGGTGTGGATATCTGACCACACCAACATGCTTCGGGGACTTTCCCAAGGTGATTGAATCTCCAAACTTTCTGAGGTTCGTTCCGATGCCGGAGCCTGCTCCGGAAGAGAAGAAGAAGAAGCACGCTTCCTGCGCCATAAGAAGCAACAACGGCGGCCAACATAGGCGAGTGCTCGCCGTCAATACCATCAGCATCTCTCCAGTCTCCTCGTCCAATAGGAGGCAAAAGCAGAAGGCTTCAACCGCAAGCCCATCCAGGACGGGGAAAACTATATTGGTGGAGAACCTGCGCATTCGTTTAGATGGCAGGCAACTCATCATTCCTAAGATCCATCATATCCGATGGCTCCTATCCAGAACCGATTCGGGATTCTGGCGAAGGTGTGCCAGGACGTGGTGGCCTTTAAAAAGAAGAAAAGGACCTCAAAGGTCCCTGCCCGTCATTAGCTAATAATTATGCCAGAGCCCGCCATGCGTCGAGCAAGGGGTAATGCTACGCCTCGAGCAGGGGGCAACTCCATGCCTAGGAATGGGGGCAAATCTATGCCTCGGATTAGGGGCAATCTAACGGAGGATAGTTGCCTTCGCATAAAGGAAATGTGGGTAACCAAAGAGGAAGTCCGCAAAATTCGCCAGGTTAGGGTCACCCTAGTAGAACAACAGCCTCAACAGCTCGTAGAGTCTGAGGGGCAGATGACCAACTCAACTACCTGGCCTCATTCTGTACAAGGTCAAAAGAGAAAAGGTGCACATAAGGCATACGAGCAAGTCTGACAATGGACATCTATTTTCGAGGGATTGGGCGCATTTGTCCGATCAACTCAGAAGAAGAAGAGAACTGCCATAATGATAAAGAATGGCATATGGGTCTACACATGCTACACCTCCAACACCACTAACCGGCAGCTTTCCCAGCCGGAAGACCCAAATGATATCGCCAATCTGGTGCAACGGGGCGGGACCATAACCCGTCAAATGAAGCAGACTATACGCTTGCTGAATCGAGGAAGCCAGGGGGCAGAGCCACCCCAAATTGGCAATAGCAATGCTGCTGGAGGAGCTGACGAATACGGGGCAAATGCCTCAGATATCGAGGCCGCTCCAGAACAACCTCAAGATCAAATACAGTCTCAGACCATAGAGGAGATAAGGCAAGAAAATCAACAACTCAAGGCCTTACTCTATGGCCTAATACAAAAGATGGAGGAGCAGCAAAGGATACCTCAAGTCCCCCCAATAAATGCACCACCTCTAAGGGCAGTACCTATGCCAATGGTGATAAGACCACAAGCTGCAGAGGTCAACTTCAACCCTAGCGAGATATAAAAAGATCAGGTTGAGGAGCGCCATCATAATGCTCAGCAATCCTATGCTTCTGCAGATGATGCTACCACATTGCATAAGTATCTTATCAAACAAATTGTTGAAGCCAAAATGGCTAAACAAAACGACAGAATAGGCACATTCGATTTATACAAAGTGTCATTCCCAGTACATCATATGTTCAAGAAGCTCCCACCAGATCACAACAAGTGCCCCAAGTTCACCAGGTATGACGGGAAAGGCTTGACCAGGAGCATATTGCCCACTATATGAGTGACTTGGGAGCGTTGACTACTAATAAAGCCTATCTCCTGAGGTTCTTTTCCACCTCTCTCACAGGCACTGCATTTCAATGGTATGCAAAGTTGAAGCCTAACTCTATCAACAGTTGGGAGGAAATGCAGAAAAAGTTCAGCAACCGCTTCAAGGTGTCGGAGCAAAAGGTTACCATCACTAAACTGGTGACGCCAAAGCAAAGAAGGAACGAACCCGCTACCGACTACATCAAAAAATGGCGAAACCACTGCATGAAATGCCACAATCCGTCGGCCCACGAGGATGCGGTGCGATTGTGCAAAAGGGACTTAAAACCTGAAATAACTGAAAAGATGATTGGCACAAATGTCAAGAACCTTGATCAGCTAATTAACATTGTGACGGAGGTCGAAATATTCTTCGCAGGCCATCCAACCATTGCCCCTATTAGGGGGAAAGTCCTAAAGAAGCATAATATAGATACAAAAGAGGTCAATGCCGTAGACTTTGCCTCGGCTGTAGAAAATACAGGGGGCAAGAACAATGCAAATGCCTCAACATCCAATAGAAGGGGATCATATGCCACCCTCAATGAGAGGAGGAAGATGCCTTACTCTTTCATCAGAGAGCATACAAGAGTGTTGTTTGACGCCTGCGTACGGACAAATATCTTGATGCTACCTGAACCAAAAAGGCCAGCAAAAGTTGGCAAAATAGATGAACCCAACTATTGCATGTACCACTGCATGTTGGGACATGTAATAGAGGATTGTTATATCTGCAAAGGGGAAATCGAAATGCTCATCCGAGAAGGAGCCGTGGAGATGAAAAAAATACTTGGTAGACCCGCCTCAGCCACATCGAATGCCCAGACAAACATTTGTAGCAAATGTCGTCCACATGGATGAAAACTCCTCAGAAGAAGAGCCTGCAAATAAGAATATGGATATCCCTCCGGAGCAAGAAGGGAGGCCATCATATCCTCCAACAACCCCCACTCCAAAAGGGTCTATCGTGGCAGCACTGAAGGAGATTCAAATGAGTATGTCACGGCTTTCCCATCGGCAAGCCTCAACAGAGCAGGAGGCAATAACATCATATCCTCCAGCGACCTCCATTCTATAAGGGTCTATCATGACAACACTAGAGAAGACTCAGATGAGTCTGATACAGGTCTCTCACCAGCAAATCTCACTGGAGTAGAAGATAACTCCATCATACACTCCAGCAACCTCCACTCTAGAGGGGACCATCATGGCAGTACTGGAGGGGATTCAAGTTAGTCTGGAACAAATCTCTCATCAGCAGTATAAACTCACTCAAGTAATGGAAGGTCTTGCTAGACAATGGACAGAAATCCTGATAATGGACAGAGTCAATAGGCCCTTCTCTTTTGAGGAGCCAGGACCAGAATGCAGTCGTCCTCTAAAGAAGAAGGGCAAACTTGTTATAAACTTAAATGAAGCATCAAAAGCCCAGTATCGAGAGGGAATGGTGCTCAAATAGAAAGGTTGTGAAAGCCACGACAATACTCTCGAGGCAACTTTTACAGTTAGACAAGGTTCTCAGGGGAAACAAGTTGTTAGTGCAGAAACATGGATAAGCTTTAAAGATACTGAATCCCTGACAAAAAAACTCAAGAAACCATATTCCTTCCCGAAGGAAAAGACCCAGGAACTCTTCGAATTATGTATAAGCAGAAAAGCAATTGTTCTGTCCAAGCCAAAAAGAGAAGAAGAAATGCATCGAACGGATGCACCCAACTACTGTCCATACCACCGCTTCATCACCCATCCAATTGAACATTGCTTCATGTTCAAAGATGAAGTGAAAAAACTGATTCAAGAAAGAAAGATAAATATGGGGAAGTACCTGGTGAATCCCCCACAGTCACATGCAATTACACAGTGAGCGTAATTTGCATAACCTTTTTGGAGGCCAAAAAAAAAAAGAGGCTTAAAAACGAGGTGCCCCAACATACTTGATTAGTCCCACTTCTGTGAGGCACCAATTAAAGGCAAAAAAGTTCAAAACCCGACTGACGTGAAAACCCAAAAAGACGCCTCAGGCAAAAATGGGCAAACCCTGCTGTTTGAAAACCTGCAAGGGCGCACAGACAAAAATAAAAAGGGGCTAGCTTCGGTGGAAACCCGTAAGGGCGCCAATGTTAGTTTAAAAAAAAAAAAAAAATCATCATCATCCAGCAACTCACCGGGATATGGCTCACCGAAGCCGTTCGTATCAAATGTGTTTAAAATATGTATATAGCCATACTCTAACGGGGGGGAGAACTATCTCGGCCCGTCTCAGGCGAGGATCGAGTTTTCCCACATTCCTACCTTGGGAGGATATCAGAATCGTCAATGACGAAAAAATCGTTGGTGTCACTTTACATTGGATAAGTGGCACAGAAATTATCCCATCAAGGGCTACGACCGAGGCGACGATGATGACGTCCTCTCAACTCGGCAAGGAAACAGTAAACTCGATTTCTCACTTGATAGGACCAAGAAAAGCATTTCACCTTCTCAGCTAAAATCATTGGTCCCACTGGAAAAATCTCTGTGAACAATTTATATCGAAACAACAAAATCCTTGCACTACGGGAGGCGTTGTATCTCAAAATTCAACCAAAATCCTTGCGTCTCCGGGAGGCGTTGTATCTCAAAATTCAATCAAAATTACTCTGGGCCCCGGGAGGCGTTGTATCTCGAAATTCAACGAAAATTACTTTGAGCCTCTAGGAGGCATTGTATCCCAAAATTCAACCAAAATCCTTGTGTCCCCGAGAGGCGTTGTATCTCAAAATTCAGCCAAAATTCCTTGCGCCCCCGGGAGGCATTGTATCCCAAAATTCAACTAAAATTACTTTGAACCTCCATGAAGCATTATATCTCAAAATTCGACCAAATTATTTTACCGCCCCGAGGAGGCGTTATATCCTGAAATCTCCAATTACCGCTCCAAGGAAACGTTGTATTCTAAAGTTTTCCCATTTCCGCCCCGAGGAGGCAATGTATCATAAAATCTCTCTTTCCGCTCCGAGGAGACGTTGTATCTTAAAATTTCCCTTTTCGCCTAGAGGAGGCGTTGTATCTTAAATTTTCACATTCTGTCCTGAGGAGGCATTGTATCCCGAAAATCTCTCTTTCCGCCCCGATGAGGCATTATATCATAAAATCTCTCTTTCCGCCCCGAGGAAACGTTGTATCCTAAAATTTTCCTTTCCGCCCAAAGAAGGCGTTGTATCCTAAATTTTCACATTCTGTCCTGATGAGGCATTATATCCCGAAAATCTCTCTTTCCGCCCCGAGAAGGCGTTGTATCCTAAAATTTCCCTTTCCACCCCGAGGAAACGTTGTATCCTAAATTTTTCTATTTGCCCCCAGGAGGCGTTGTATCTTAAAATTGTCCATGGCATGCATTAGTTCCACTAGTGTGCCGCGATGGGTCGAAATTTCCCTTTCTGCCCCAAGTAGGCGTTGTATCCTAAAATTACTCCTGGCATGCATTAGTCCCACTGGCGTGCCGCGATGGGTCAAAATTTCCCTTTCTGCCCTGAGAGGCGTTGTAGCCTAAAATTGACCCTGGCATGCATCAGTCCCATTGGCATGCCGCGATGAGTCGAAATTTTCCTTTCTACTCCGAGGAGGAGCTATATCCTAAATTTGATACACCAGTTCCACTGGCGTGCTGCGACGGGTCGAAATTCCTTTTCGCCCACGGGAGGCGTTAAACTCCGAAATTTTGCCCACCTAGGAGGTAGATATATCCCAAAAAGGCAAAAATTCTTTTTCGCCTCGGGAAGCGTTAAACCCAGGAATTTTGCCACTTGGGAAGCAGATATATCCCAAAAAAGGCCAAAATTCATACTCGCCCACGGGAGGCGTTAAACCCCGAAATTTTGCCTACTTAGAAGGCAGATATATCCCAAAAAGGCTAACACTCATTTTCGCCCACGGGAGGTGTTAAACCCCGGAATTTTACCCACTTAGGAGGCAGATATATCCCAAAAAAAGTCAAAATTCATATTCGCCTACGAGAGACGTTAAACCCCGATATTTTACCCACTTGGGAGGTAGATATATCCCAAAAAAGGCCAAAATTCATATTCGCCTACGGGAAACGTTAAACACCGGAATTTTACCTACTTGGGAGGCAGATATATCCCAAAAAGACCATAATTCATATTCGCCCACAGGAGGCATTAAATTCTGAAGTTTCGCCTACGGGAGGCATTAAACCCCAGAATTTTACCCACTTAGGAGGCAGATATATCCCAAAAAAGGCTAAAATTCATATTCGCCTACGGGAGGCGTTAAACCCCAAAATTTTGCACACTTTGCAGCAGATATATCCCAAAAAAGGCCAAAATTCATGTTCGCCCACGGGAGGCGTTAAACTCCTAAGTTTCGCCTACGAGAGGCGTTAAACCCCGAAATTTTGCCCACTTGGAAAGCAGATATATCCAGAAAAGGCCAAAATTTTCTTTTTCGCCCCCGAGAGGCATTGAATCCCAAAATTCAATCAAAATCCTTGCGCCCCCGAGAGGCTTAGTATCCCAAAATCCTCAGCCTCCGGGAGCCGTTGTATCCCAAAATTTACGGTTACCTAGACCCCCGTTTTCTCGGAAACTCAAGAAATTTCTTAGCGCCTCTCAGGGAAAACTCATTTCCCTACAGATATTCCTTAGCGGCTCACAAGGAGGCCTCAGTTCCCTACAAAAATTCCTTAGCGATTCTCAGGGAAGACTCAATTCTCTACAGAAATTCATTAGTGGCTCACAGGGAAGCCTCAGTTCTCTACAAAAATTCCTTAGCGGTTCTCAGGGAAGACTCAGTTCCCTACATATATTTTTTAGCCGTTCTCAAGGAAGACTCGGTTCCCTACAGATATTCCTTAGTGGCTCACAGGGAGGCCTCAGTTTCCTACAGATATTCCTTAGCGGTTCTCAGGGAAGACTCAATTCCCTACAGAAATTCCTTAGCGGCTCACAGGGAAGCCTTAGTTTCCTACAAAAATTCATTATCGGTTCTCATGGAAGACTCAGTTCCCTACAAAAATTCATTAGCGGTTCTCAGGGAAGACTCAGTTCCCTACAGAAATTCCTTAGCGGCTTACAGGGAAGCCTCAATTCCCTACAGAAATTCATTAGCAGTTCTTAGGGAAGACTCAGTTCTCTACAGAAATTCCTTAGCGGCTTACAGGGAGGCCTCAGTTTCCTACATAAATTCATTAGCGGTTCTCAGAGAAGACTCAGTTCTCTACAGAAATTCCTTAGCGGCTCACAGGAAGGCCTCAGTTCCCTACAGAAATTTCTTATCGGTTCTCAGGGAAGACTCAGTTCCCTACAAAAATTCATTAGCGGTTCTCAAGGAAGAGTCAGTTCCCTACATATAATTCCTTAGCGATTCTCAAGGAAGACTCAGTTCCCTACATAAAATTCCTTAGTGGTTCTTAGGAAAGCCTTAGTTCCCTACATAAATTCCTTAGCGATTTTCAGGGAAGCCGTAATTCCCTACCGAACAAAAAAAAAAAAAAAAAAAAATTAGCTTAAAAACGAGGTGCTCCGATGGACTTAATCTATCTCATCCTCAAAGGGATCGGTTAAAGGTAAAAAGGTCTTATACCCACTAAGGTGAAAATTCGAGAGGGCATCTTAGGCAAAATCGGATAACCCCGCTGTGTGAAAACCAGCAAGGACGCACAAGCAAAAAAATAAGAGGGGGCTAATGCTAGTGAAAATCTGAAAAGGCCCTAGTATTAAATATTTTAAAAAAAAAATTAATGCAGGCAACATACAAAAAAGAGTCCATAGCACTCAAGCTTAGCATTGTGATCTTCAGAAGAACATTTGTAATACACTGGAGCAATGGCAGAACTCGAGACAAGCCCGTGGGGTAGCTCGAGTTCTTCGACAAAAGGGGAAGCAATAAGAACTACAATAGAGAAATAACATATCAACTCTGGTCCAGGGAAGAGCCATGTCCCGCCAGAGACTACAATAAACCGTCTACCAGCAAATGGAAAACTTCAAGCCTTTGAAGAAATTCAGCTCCGTCTCCGAATGCTAGTCAAAGCGATGGTCAATGGCTGCCACAAAATAGGAGTTCTCCCTCCAAACAAAGCTTTAAAAATATGTGCCTACAAGCGCAGAGTGGCAATCTGGGATTCCCCATCCGTGATACTAGAAAGGACAATATCCATATGATATTGGGGCACAGGAGTCTCCGCAACCCGAACTGCATTGGTTGCCTCGATAGCTTCAATCTCGGCCCGCTTTGGCGAAAGACTACTCGACAATTGGCAGGACTGAAATATCCTCCTCTCTGTATCCCGCCATAGGAGGAATTCCCTTGTGGGCCATGAGGACAAAGACAGCAAGTTGCAAGAAGATAGAGAAAGAAAATCAGCGCCAGAGAGCTACAGTAAAAGTCTCGAAATACAAAAACAAAAGCCGACTAAGTCCTAATGAAGTCATAGGACAAAGTTAAATTGCTATGCACCAGATATTAGGTCAGTCCACGCTTCGTGCGAAGCTCCTGAAAATGCCAAGATAAGGTATTGATACCCCCAAGATAGAGCAAATGCTAGAAGAATCAAATGACTCGTCCGGGTATTCTTAAGGAGTCTCCATGTCATGAAGGCCAAGAGATCCACCAAAATCCGAGTAAATGTCGAAAGATTCAAACGTCATCAACTCTCAAGGAACCTCCAAGTCGTGAAGGCCAAAAGGATTCCCATAATCAGAGGGGTTGGACACTTTCAAATACACCTGGAGAGTCAAAAAGTTATGAAAACAAGGCTTCCTGGCGTATCTTGAGGTGTCTAAGTATCAAAATTGAGGGTCATCGGGACCCAAATAAACTCAGATGGAGCATATGCATACAAGCGGCAAGCTCCCCCATCCTCCCCCTTGCTCCTTCTTGCTCTCAGGCTCCAGATCTGAATCTGTGAGAAGAAGGGCCAAAGGCCCCCTTTAAAAGGGGCCTTTCACATGGTACCAGTCAGTACCGCTTGGTTTCGGGAGCATCAGATCGATACGGGCCAATATGACCGAAACCGGTCTGATATTGGACCAATACCGACTGGTACAATGATTTTTTTTAATTTATTTTGAGCTTTGGTATCGGGGTTTCTGCAGGTATTGTATCGATACCAACCGATACCGACACATATCAGCCGATACATATCAGCATTCACCGATACTCCCAACCATGTACTGAAGTGCTTAAGATATGAAATTTTGAAAGGATATCCTGAAAAGTTTGCTTTAACTAATTAATGAGAACAAGTCTATGTTATGGTCATATATAAATGAAGAACTCTGCCATATCCAACACACATTCATGTCTAGTAATGAAAGATCATATGCATACAGTTTGATATGCAAACCTTGCATGTCACTGTCTTCAACCGTCAATCTTCCTGAGATAAATAACGTATAAACAGGAAGGTCTGGTCCAAAATCAGGTTCCTCTGCAAGTTTGCAATACATCCACTGTCCAATATTTGCATTCAGCAAACCCACTTGAGACATGACCTGTAAATAAAAATTAAAAAATATTGCTTTAATTTAAAGAGTTCAATTGTAACTAAGAGGAATAGATCATTGCTGAGAAAACATGAAATGTGCAGAAAAAATTGAATTCGCCCCATGGCTTCATTGAAACACATACATTCTTCAATTCATAATGATGCCAAATCCCACAGGTTATAGGAGAAGGATGTGAAACACGATCAGAGAAATAAATAAAAGAATTAAGAGACAGCTCATAGAATAAAAAGGAATGCCCATGCAATTAAGAAAAGGGCAGATTAGTTGCACAAGGCTGCCTCTGATGTGGGTCTCGGGAGGGTCAATCATGTGCTGTCTTGCTCCCACTTTTTGCAATGGGCTTCTAGTCTTGAACCATGATCCAAGTCACACTAAAGCAACTTTACCATTGCACCAAGCTCTCCCTCAAACAACACATGGAATCTGTTGAAATTATCGAAGGAAGAACAGCCAAGATCAGCTGATCAGATCGGGTTTGCAATGGAGATGGTCACAGCGATAGGGTTCATTTGAATTTTACTTCAAACTAGAATAATCCTGAAACTTAAACATACATAATTAAAAAGGTTTAAGATGGTCGCAGAGAGAGATTGTAGCCCCTTGGAAGTGGTTTGTTTTAAGCTTTATTTCAGATTAAAGTAATCCTGAAATTTACCCGTATGTAATAAGAAAGGTAGCCCCTTAAAAAATGAAGTGGCCAGTCTTCATCGCATGAAAATACAGAAAAATGTAAATCATTAAGACAACATAAAAAAGTGCCAGCTCAAACCTGAAACTGTTGCAAGATCCATACACTAGATTCATAGCAAATCCTTCAAAATGAATGTCCACACTTAACAAAACCCTGTTAAGTAAGAATGCACATTATCATGTTATGTTTGATGGCTTCCTATTGTAATCGAAGCAAGAGATATGGACTATTGCTAGAACGGACAGTATAGCAAAAGAATCTCTGTGCAGTTGCGGAAGAATTGTTCCTTCACCTTTGGTGAAGGATGAACCAAATCCACAACATAAGCTCCACATCAAAGAAAATTGGCATAGAATAGAAATGCCTATCAAATGTACACAAAATAAGGTAAAATTCCAAAATAGAAATAACTGGAAGCATCTGCCAGCAAGGAAACCACCCTATTTGCTTTGACCACAAAATTTTGGGGAGATGAAGTGCTGTCATCAGAATCCATGCAATAGCATCATCTTCCTTGCAAGGAAAACAACAGATAACTCAAAGGAGAATACTTCCTGGTTGCTCTTTATCGATTTGGCCGCAGAAATTTTGGGAGAGAAAGCACTCTCGTCAGAGTCTATGCTATAGCATCTTGGGAGCAGCAAACAATATTTGGCTAAAAAGTGGACACAAAACAAGTTCCCAATGGGGGCCAGACCACCATTGCTGCAGTAGATGCAGAGTTGATGGACATGTTTGGTGGCCAAAAGTTCCACCTCTCAATGGGGGGCAAAACAGCTTCCAAGGATCCAGTTTTTTTAAAATTCAAGAAATCAACAAAAGAACTCAGAGCAGGTGAACATATAGGATACCCAAAATCACATTGTCAAACAAGAAACACATGCATGATGGGGAATCGGGGATGGCTTTTCTGTGTGAGGGAGTTTGAAGGATGGGGGGGAACTAAGGTGCTGTTTGGTGTGCAGTAAAATGTTGTACTGCTCCGCTTTTAAAATTTTCAGTTCTGAAATCCTTTGAGATCTTGGATTATACAGTCGCTTTTGACTGAAAACCGGAATCAGAGAAACACGGCTAAAGGTCAAGAATTTACGGCACACCACACATCGGGAAAGCATTTTATATCATTTTACCGCACACCAAACACCACCTAATTGGGAGCACCCAGCGAAAATTCGCATGCTTGGAAAATCGACCTCAAAACCCTAAAGTACCAGAATCACTTGCAAACATCACAAAACTACTTCAATCCTACCCAAAACCCTAGAAAAGTGAGAGGAAAAGCTATTTAAGGATCGAACAGCAACTACACCTGGTCGATTGCACATCGGAGGTCGAAGCGCCGCAGGTCGAGCTTGTCGGAGCAGCAATCGGCGCCCTCCACCACGAGATCGCCCGCCGCGGAGGCGCCTTCCAGCGGCCTCAGCGGGGCCGAGGGCAGGTCCCAGAGGTCGGAGTCGACGTAGCGCTGGTACTCCTCCTCCTCCAGCGGGGACGGGGGAGCCTGCCGGACGACGAGAATCTCCTCGTCGACGATGCCGGCGTCCGCTGGAGGAGGTGAGGAGGAGGGTTCCTTGTTGACGAGGACGGCGAGCCTGTAGGTTGCCATGGCCCCCAAGGGGACGAGAGCCGAGAGGACAGTGCACCGGAGGAGGAGCAGCGTAGCGCGATGGGGACGTGATGGTTCGCTGCTTTTATCGTGTGGGACTGTGGGACCCACCGACATGGGTTAACGCCAACGGAAGATTTTTCAAAAAATATTTTTAAACCGGTTCATGTTAACGGAAAGCTTTTTCAAAAAAGCTTTTAAACAGTCGGAAATATTTTTAAAAAAAAGATTTTTAAACCGGTATGAGTTATACATCCCCGCAAACCTTTGCAAAGAACGTTTATACACCCATATTTGGGGAAAACTGCATCCAACCCTGGAACTGAAATCTTATTCGGTTCTTAACCCACGTCTAACGTTAACTTAACTAGTTAACTGAAACATGAGTTAAGTCCTTGAGTTTTTAATCCATATGAAATGACGTTAACATCCTTACATAGGAAATCAAATTTATAAAACCTAAGTGCTGATTTTGAAAAATTATATTTTCATTCCTCTAGAGAAGGTGGGGCTGGAGGAGAAAAGAGAGAGAGGAACGAGCTCCCTCCCAATTCTTGCCAAACATATTGGGGGTTGAGAGAGAGAGAGAGAGAGAGAAATTTACTGTCAACATCGTTTACTATTCCATATATAAATACTCTCTTAGGCAATAGCACTAACTCATAAGATATAAGGATTGGAGTTTTGAGATTTCAAGGATGAAAGAATAATTTCCTTAAAGCTAGGTGAATGTAGCTACTTTATAAGGCTGCTATAAGGGCATAAAGATAAAATTTCATTAAAACGCATCACAAAATCTATATTTTGTATATTCTCTTTTAAAGTACCAAAAAAAAAAAAAACTACCAAATCACCTTTTTACTTCTCCTTTTATTGCTCTCATCTTTTAGCCGTCCGATTAAAACATCGCCCAAATTTTATTTTTATTCCTTCAAATTTAAGTTCGATGTTCCTAATTTGTGCCTTCAGTTGTCTAATTTTGAAAACAAGGTAAGATGTGGGCTGCATGCCACGATGAACTTAACATAGTACTCTAGAACCCTCCTTAGATTAGAGGGTTGTTTGTTTTAGCGTAAAACAACGTAATTTGAAATAAATGTTTCATTTTATATTGTTTTCAAATATTTGAAATAATGTAAAATAATGTAAAGTAAAATACTGTCTGGACCTTATCTGCCCACTTGACAGTTTAATTCTTTTGTTTTGATTTACAGCAAAGACTCATTGTAAACTAAAACAAAAAGATTGAAATATCCCTCTTGTTTTATTTTACAAACAACCAAACAAACATTTTCTGATTCTAAAAAAAGAAAATTTCACTTGTTTTAAAACAAGTGATTTTGAAATCGATGATTTACAAAGTTTTGCATTAAAACAAACAACCCCTAAATATGAAGAAATTATTTTCAGACCTACCTTCATGGATGTAGATGTTATGCCGTGGATGGTCAGTTGAAGTCGGCTCAGTATTCACCCCACACCTAGACAGTGTCATAATGTTTTTAAAGAAAGCAAATTTCTGCTAACAGCCTAACAGCAAATTTCATCAGCTCAGTATGAGAGGGTTTTTTGAAAAAGAAAAAAAAAAACTCAAAACCCTTTTCATCTCACTTTAGACGTAAGCAAATCAACCAAGTTTAAACCTACTTATGCACACACACAAAAAAAAGGAGAGAGAGAGAGAGTTCAAACCTGCTACTCTCCATAGAGGATTTGCATCCTACTCATATGGAAAGTACTTAAAATAGTGGCACATGGAGTAAGATGGCAATTGGCAACTCGAGCACCAAGAGCGTGTGGTGTGTCCAACTTCATCTGATTGCTCGTGGTTGTTGGGTTAGGAGGTGGTGAACTAGGCATGAGCGTACATTAACCTTCCAATTCAAAGTAAAAAAACAAATCAAACTATCTAAAGTTCAATTTGAAAATATATCTGGTTCACTTCAGTTAGAGGGTTCTTGAAACCAAACCATATAAACCCTATGAACCCAAATTCATAATCAAACATAATTTTATGTATATAATAAATATATGTGTAAAGTATGTGCACATGTATTAATTAATTTTTGCGAGGAACAACTGTGGTTGGCCGGACTAGGTGCCAAACCAAGTGGTGCACCAGGTCAACCCTAGGTTGTCACAAAAAGTAGGGTTTAGCCAGCAACTGAGTCAAAATAAATTATTTGAGGGGCCAATGTACTTCTTTAAGCTCCACTTTGATTAGAGAATATGAGAAGAATAAGGACAAATAAGGAGAGAATAAACTTAATTTTGCTTTGACATGCGGAATGACTTATACCGTACAGAACAATATATCGAGGAATAAGGAGAATAAGCCATTCTACCCTAGACTCAAGAATTGCTTATTCTTCTTATTCTGTCAGTGGGCCCACAAAACTATCAAACCGAAATACCTCTTATTCTAGTATACATCATTCTGTCAATGGGCCCCACAAAATAACTTATTCTCCAATCAAAGTGGTGCTAAGAGAATAACTTGTTGCACTGCCACTAGTTGGACTGGAACGGGTCGGCCCGTCCCACTCCACTGTGTGGCAACCCACAGACGGCCTTTTACCAACATTAAATGTACCCTAACATCAGTAAACACAAAATTCAAAAAAAAAATACTTTTTTTATGTTCTCGAAAGCATCAAGATGCTCTCGAGAGCTTCATAATGCTCTCAAGAGCTTCCTAATACTCTCATGCTCTTGAGAGCGTCAGGAAGCTCTAAAGAGCATCTTGACACTCTCAAGAACATTAAAAAAATTTATTTTGAAATTATTTTTGCTGATGTCAAAGTGCATTTAATGCAGGTAGGAGGCCAGATGTGGGACCCCACGTGGCGAAGCGGGACAGGACGGCCCGTTCCAGCTTAGCTAGTAGTTGTGTAAGTAAGTTATTCTCATTCTTTAATGCCAAAGTTATTTGTACAAAGAGGTCAATTAATTATGATTATTTACATTTGTTAGAGTAGGGTTGAAATACAAGAAAAGATATGTGCAAAGCTTAGTTTTTAACAAGAATTAGTAGATCTGAAATAATTATATTTGATGTGAAATATAATATATATATATATATATATATATATATATATATATATATATATATATATATATATATATATATATATTCTTGACGTCAAAATCTGCTTAATGGAACAATGACATCAACATACCACGTAGATGTACAACTTAAAGTGATTTATATAATTCCAAAATAATAGCAGAATGAGTTATTGACCTTACTTGTGAGAGGTCAAAATCAAGTCTAGCCAAGAACTGAGTATCGAGTTAGAGACGAGGATAAGGCCGACTTCTCATGTAATTGACTATTCTAACCATCTTGAAGAGTTGTGAGAGGCTAAAATCAGGTCTGGCTGAGATTTGAGTATCAAGTTAAAGACGAGGATGAGGACAATTTCTCTAATGACCTACTTCTTATATAATCAACTACTCTAACCATCTTGGAGTTATGAGAGACTAAGATCAGATTTGGTCGAGATCTGAATATTGAGTTAGATGAGGGCAAGGCCGTCTTCTCTTATTGTTGCTAAGAGCCAAGGTCACATTAGGTTGAGATATGACAATTGTTACGAACAGTGAATTAAAGAAAGCGTATGTTCTCCATTGTATTGAAGGTAGATATATAGAAGTATAAGAATCCATAATAGGACAAGAGGCCAGTAGACCTAAGCAAGTTGTACATACTAAATCTAGAACCTACTAAAACTAAACGTACTATATATACATCAACACCCCCCCTCAAACTCACGGTGAATCATGAACCGAGAGTTTACTAACTAGTTCACGAAAGCGTGGAGTAGGCTGTGATTTCGTGAAAAGATCAGCAAGTTGTGTGGCTGTCAGGACATACGGGAGAGACAAATCGCCAGAAAAATAGTGTTGACGAATAAAGTGACAATCAATTTCAATGTGCTTCGTCCGTTTATGGAAAACATGATTGCTAGCAATCTGAAGAGCACTCTGATTATCACAATAGAGAGGGGTCGAAGTGCTAAGAGCAATCCCAAAAGTGCGAAGAAGACGTCGGAGCCAAATAACCTCAGCAGACATGTCAGCCATAGCTCGATACTCTGCTTCAGTACTAGAGCGTGAGACAACTGTTTGTTTCTTACTTCACCAGAAGATGAGAAAGGAACCTAAGAAAATGCAGAACCCAGTGGTAGAGCGACGATCAGTAGGATCCCCAGCCCAATCAGCATCAGTGTAGGCACGGAGCTCTAAGGAGGAAGTAGAAGACAGCAGAAACGAGCGACGAATAGTGCTATGCAAATAGCGGAGTACTCGAAGAAGAGCAGCATAATGAACAGAAGTAGGCGCACTGACAAACTGACTCAAGACATGTACAGCATGGGCGATGTCAGGACGTGAGATAGTAAGATAAACCAGGGCATCAACTAACTGATGATAGCGCGTGGGATCATCCAAGAGTACACCATCAGTCGAGCGAAGCTTAACATGTAGTTCCATGGGAGTGTTTATCGAGCGAGTGTCAGAGAGAGAGGCATGCTGAAGAATATCTGCAATATACTTCTGCTGTGACAATAAGTAACCTCGAGAGGAATAGGCAACCTCAAGACTAAGAAAATAATGAAGGAACTCCAAATCTTTCATATCAAACTGTTGCTGAAGATGAGCCTTGAGGGAGGCAATGGCAGTTGAGTCATCGCCAGTGATGATCATGTCATCTACGTAGAGAAGTAGGATGGCATGACCATTAGGAGAATCACGAACAAATAGGGCATAATCTTCGGCGCTCTCCTAAAAATCAATCTCAAAAACTGCTCGCCAAAAATGCTCAAACCAGGCACGGGGTGCCTATTTGAGCCCATAAATGGCCTTACGGAGACAGCAAACATGTCCAGACGGAGTAAGAAGACCAGGAGGTGGCTGCATATAGACTTCTTCTATGAGATCCCCATGGAGAAAAGCATTCTTCACATCAAGTTGATAGAGAGGCCAACGACGGACTGCAGCAGCAGCAAGCAAAGTGCAAACAGTAGTCATCTTTGCCACAAGTGCAAAAGTCTCCTCATGATCAATGCCATACTCTTGAGTGAAACCGCGTGCCACAAGCCGTGCCTTGTAACGCTCTATAGTGCCGTCAGCCTTAGTCTTGATTTTGTTTATCCACTTACAACTGACAGGAGAGACACCAGAAGGGAGTGGTACAAGATCCCACGTGTGAGTCCGCTGAAGTGCCTAAATCTCTTCCTGCATAGCCTAACGCCATTCTGGTAACTGAATGGCCTGTCTGAAACTC
This sequence comes from Zantedeschia hybrid cultivar, assembly GCA_030544215.1. Taxonomy (NCBI): domain Eukaryota; kingdom Viridiplantae; phylum Streptophyta; class Magnoliopsida; order Alismatales; family Araceae; genus Zantedeschia; species Zantedeschia hybrid cultivar. The sequence continues at coordinate 55,585,634 of JARZZO010000004.1, forward strand.
TGAGCCTCCTGATGAGTGTGAATAGCTGTAAGAAAAACTGAAAACTGAGCATAGTAAAAGTCAGTAGGATCATAACCAAGCCTGTCAGGAGGTCGGTGAGAACGCTAAGGGTAGCGTCAAGGAAGATCCACAGCCGACAGAGGAGGAGTAGGAGTAGGAGCAGCATCAACTGAGGAACCTGAAACATCTTCCAAGGTAGGAGCACGTTGACTGGAGGCCTGAGAAATAGGTGACACAAAAGGGGAGGTAGGTAGCATAGTCATTGAAGAGCTTGAAGGCGCAGATTCTGATACATACACAGGAGTAGGAGAAGCATCAGATAATAGAAAACCTGGAAGACTAGGAACAATAGAGGACGGAGGAGAGGGATCATGATCCTGAAGGAAGGAGAGATCCTGTGAGCTAGTGGAGAAGAAGGGAACGTGCTCAAGAAAGGTGACATGACGAGAGATACGAAGATGACGAGCAGTAGGATCATAGCAGCGATATCTAAGATGCTCTGTGTTGTAGCCAAGGAGGACACACTTAACAGCTCGGGGTGAGAGTTTAGTGCATTCATGAGGAGGCAATAGCACAAAACACGTACAACCAAAAGTACAAAGTCGATTTTAGTCTGGAAGTTTCGAGTAGAGTTGCTCATAAGCGGTGCCACCCAATAGAATAGAAGAAGGAGTAATATTGATGAGAAATACGAAAGTGAGAACAGCTTCAGCCCAAAAAGTATGGGGAACAGAAACATAGAGAAGAAGAGTGCGAGCAGTTTCAAGAATGCGACGATGTTTTCGCTCGGTAAGACCATTCTGTTGAGGTGTATAAGGGCATGAGAGCTGAGGAAGAGTGCCATGGGAGGCTAGAAGTAGACGAAGTCTGAAGAGATACTCACGAGCACCATCAGTTCGGAGAACTTTAATACGACAATGGAAGTGTGTGTGCACCATCTCAGTGAACTGGCGATAAACATATAGAAGATCTGACCGCTTATAAAGTAGATAAACCTAAGTAAAATGCGTGCAATCATCCACAAAACTGACATAATACAAGAAGCCAGTTATAGACGGAAGAGAAGAAGGGCCTCAAATATCAGAATATACTAAATCAAAAGGATAAGTAGAAACAGACTCATGGGAAGAAAAAGGAAGAGCTATATGTTTAGCAAGTTGACAGCTTTCACAATGAGGCAAAGAAAATAACGTGCTAGGACCTAAGACTCCAGACTAAAAAAGAGATCGAAGACGAGCTGCTGACGGATGACCCAGGCGACGATGCTACAGGTCACCAGAAGTAGAAAGATGTCATGGAGAGGACGACGCAGCAAGTGCAGGTCGAGGAAGATGCAACGTGTCCAAGCAGTAAAGGTCACCCTTTCTATGACATGTTCCAATCATCTGACCGGTACGTAGATCCTACACATCACAATAAGAAGCAGTGAATGAGATACGATATCCAGAATCAACTAGGCTACTAACAAAGACAAGATTCATAGAAAGATGAGGAACATGAAGAACAGAAAGAGAGGGTGAGATGACTAGAGGGGTCAGAGTCGGTGGCGATGGAGCCACACTTGGAGACGGAAAGAGGGGTTCCGTCTGCAGTGTGAATCTGAAGGTGTGGTGGAACAAAAGAACAATTAAGAAGGATAGAATCATTAGGTGTCATGTGATGAGAAGCCCTTGAGTCTAAGATCCAATCAGAAACAGTGGCGGCAGACAAAGCGGAAGGTTCAAAAAGGAAACCAGCGGTCTAGAGAAGCTGTTGAATCTGCTGTATCTGTCCGGCAAGCTACGTCACGTCAAGGGAACCTCCTGGAGGGGTTGACCCAGACGGGATTGTAGGCGATGAGACAGGAGAGGGCAACTCTGCCACAGTAGCAGTGGGACGAGGTTGCCATTGGCGACGCTGAAGCTTCCGACATTGATCAATAGTGTAGCTACGGTTGTGACAGTACTTGCAGAAGAGATTCACTGGTGTGCTATCAGAATCACCAGGTGGAGACGAAGAATCCATGCCACGTGACTGCGTCGGAGTGTCCAATAGAGGAGAAGGTCTGGAAGGCTCCGAAGAGCAAGACTGTAAGGCAGCAGCGAGAACAGTCTCAGATGGAGTGCCAGATGGCCCCAAAGCACGCAACTGAGTCTTTTCTGCAATAAGCTCAGTAAGAGCATCATCCAGACTCGGCAAAGGAGATCGATGAAGGAGCTGACCACGAAGTGCCTTGTACTTAGGACGAAGACGCATCAAGAAGTGATATAGATGCTGCCGATCCCGCTGAAGACTGCAAGAACATGTAGAAATACGACCAGAGACATGTATGTCATCTAACTCTGACCAGATACGTCGAAGACAAGTGAAAAACTCTTGAATTGATAATTCGTTCTGACGAAGACTATCAAGCTCACTACGAAGTTGGTACTCTCGAGTTCCACTAGACTGAACATAACGTCTGGTAAGATAAATTCATTGTGCTCGAGAAGTAATAAACTCCAGAAGATTCAGACGAATGGAAGGATCAATAGAACGAAAAATATAACCCATAATAACTTCATCATTATCCTTCCAAATAGACGCAGTACCTTTGTTTGTAGAGGATTCAATTTCAATCATAAAAGTCCCATCAACATATCCCCATACCTTAGCAGCACGAATATTAGATTGAATCGTAGCAGCCCATACAGCATAATTACTTGCATCTTTTAACCGAAGATCCATCTTCGGAATATCTGAAACTGAAATAGAATTCACCATCGCCATAGCAACAACTATAAGTGGTGACTGCTACCTTACAATGGAGGTGGTGACCGGATCTACACAAGAGGGCTTCGTGGGAGGTGACCGGAACTCAAAGAAGAGGAGATGCTCTGGCCGAACCTGCGGGGATGCTCGGGCCAAGAAAGACAAGAATCCCCTGGCACCTACGGTCAGCCACCCCGACAGCTAGTAGGATACAGGAATCACTGGAGGCCGGCCGAGCAGGGATCGGCGCCCCTAGGATGTCAGCGGCGAGCTGGAAGAGCAGGAATCCTGCCGCTGCGGGCGGCACGAAGCAGAGGCAGAGGAGGAAGGCAAGATTTATGGAAGCCGCCCTGACAATCACTGGAAGCCGGCCGAGCAGGGATCGGCGCCCCTGGGATGTCAGCCGCGAGCTGGAAGAGCAGGAAGCAGAGGCAGAGGAGGAAGGCAGGATGTCGACGAGCCCCACGTGCAATCGTGCCCGGTGCCGTACACAGTCGTGAGAGGGAAGATCTCGAACCCTAAACCCTATGCTCCGATACCATGCTACGGACAGTGAATTGAAGAAAGCGTATGTTCTCCATTGTATTGAAGGTAGATATATACAAGTACAAGAATCCATAATAGGGCAAGAGGCCAACAAGCCTAAGCAATCTGTACATACTAAATCTAGAACCTACTAAAACTAGATGTACTATATGTACATCAACAACAATCAACATAGAAATGATGACTGGGTTAACTTCTCTTATGGCTAACTTCCAACATAACTAACTTTTTCGCTGGCCAACTTCGAGCTTGTATGTGGGATATAGTGATATTCGTTGAACCAAGATGCATAACAACAATGGATTAGAACCAAAGATGAAACACTCCATGGAGATGACCAAGATGATATGTCATTAAGTTTTTTGGACCCTACAAGACAGACGAGGTCAGAAGCTCCCTCATGATGTCTTAGGGGAGAATCCTCCGATGCTTAAGTTAGCATCTAGCTGAGAAGTACATGACGAGATCAGAAAATTGATTGAGAGAGCGGCGCCTAACATATCTAATAGTCGACTTTATAATGTTAAGAGTTACATACCCTTTTGTCCTAATCGATGTGGGACTATTTCTTGGTCATTTGGAAAGAGATGTCACCCTCCTCCAGCCATCTAAGGTATCTTTATAGGAGATGAGATCTTCTAGACCTATTTTTCTGGACCTTTGTATGCTCTCAAATACATGGGGATGAGGTGTATTTAACACTTTCTCATCTTTTTATGTTAAATAATTTGTTTACCCTCATCTCTATGAGTTAGAGGACATATAAAGGAAAAAAAAATAGACTAAGAAAATCTCATCTCCCATAACGTCTCCATGTGTCAGGAGGCATACAAGCTCAAAAAAAAAGTCTAGAGAATCCCATCTTCCTTTATGGGCGTTGCCCTACCAGAAGCAAGGGGCATCCCTGTCGGTTTTTGATTTAAATGGAATTGAATTGAAAAAAAAAGTTCAATTTAATTTGGTTCTGTCTTCCTATCTGGTTTGAAGAAATTATTTAGAATCCAACTAAAAATGTTACCGGGCACAGCCTTAGAACTAGGGCCACTGAATCGAAAAAATAAATAAATTCAGTTTAATTTGGTTCTGTCTTCGTATCTGGTTTGAATAAATTCTTTAAAATCCAACTAAAAATGTAGGGCACAGCCGTAGAACTAGGGCCGCTGAATCGAAAAAAAAAAAAATCAGTTTAATCCAGTTCTGTCTTCGTATCTGGTTTGTAGAAATTCTTTAAAATCCAACTAAAATGTAACCGGGCACAGCCTTAGAACTAGGGCCGCAGGTGACAAATTGGGCTTTAGCTTCTGGAATAATTAGGGAGAAGGCAGCGTGATTTGGAAGCGCTTGGTTAGTCTGTCCAAAATTGGTTGTGTTTGGTAAACAGTAATACTTGTTGTAATGTTCAACTATAATCTAACTAATTGTGGTCTGATCATATGAATTTTAAAAGAGTAATGCTAACATGACAGGAAAGTTTTCGTTTTTTTTTTTTACCCTGTTAAAAGGAGAAGTTCAAGTTAAAGGCTTATTTACAAATTTACTTGTTACGTTACTCAATTTTTATGTCCAAACTAATCAAATACACCCACATCAGGTGAGTTAAAAAACTGAGAACCTTTTCCGTCTGGATAGTATTACCTATTTTAAAATTCCACTTCATTTTCTGTGGAACGACATGGTGACTTCATCCCATCCAATCTTGCAACGGAAGGACAGCCATAATTGTATTACAGTTGGAAATTGCAGCTAATACTATTTCATTAATAAGCGGGCAATGCAATTGAACCTGTTGGCGTTGCCCTAAAGGCCGGCCGGTGGATGACTGGATGCGATCGGGAAGGACTAGAAACATAGCAAGGCCATGGCAACATTGATATTTCCACCTTCACCTTGTTTTATTTTAACGATGTCTGGTAAGCACTTAACCAGTGGACTATAGTTCCTCGATTCATTGATAACATATAATAGGAACAGTTGAGACACTTGCCAATAGTAGTAACTTTAATGATACTACCTAACCACCTTACACTTAGAAAAAGCACTTTTGTAATTTGCAACGGTGCTTGCTGTTTATTCGTCAGTCCTTTTTTTTGGTGAGATATTCTTCAGTCGAATTGTTAGAAACAATGAGATCTTAATCTTAGAGTTGTGTTTAAACCTGAAAATCGCAATATGATGTTTATTGAAGAGCCAGATTAAACAGTTAGCTTGTATATAACTGCGAACATTAGTTTTCAAAATGCAGTTAGTGAATCCTCGGAGTATGAACAAAGAAAATGGATCTTTTCGCATGCCAATTATACCTTCCAGGAGGCCTACCTTTCCATAATTCAAAATAGAGATTTTTGTGTATCTATAACTCTATAAACCACCTTATTTATATGTATATTATTGACTCTTGCATGCTGTTATAAATAACTTTGACATGTGCAGAAAGATTATGGTTATATGTTTCTGTCAAAACGTCATGAACTCTAGCCAAACATGTCAGAAAGATTCTGTCTTTCAAAACTTGGCTATCCTCCTAATTGTCCATGCAGGTGTCATTTTACATCTTAGGTCTCACGTGTACATTTTGAGATTTAAATTTTGAATAGACTAGGCACCACAGGTTGCCATCTCCAGGGGTTTAATTTGGCAGTAGCAGCTAAAGATAATCCTCCGGTCGAGATCATCCTTGACATCCAGAAAGGAACCTTGGAACAATCTGGTCACAAGCATTAGCAGGTATTCTCTTATTGCTTACCTCCGGCATTAGAACTTTTTTTTGAAAGTAGATGGTATCACTAAATGTGCAGAAGTGTGTAGATTTCCAGCATTGGAACTTAGATAGTGATTGTTTTAACCAAAGCGGGCAATAGAAAAATTAACGCTGAATGAATAGCCTTGAATTCACTTAAAATTGTCTGTGAGGACCAATTTGGCCCGCCTAGTTCCATGGCAACGAATGGGTAGGGGAGTGAGCTCCTAATGCTACAAGACAAAGTTGGTCAATTTAAACTCCATATCCATGGTAGAGTCAAATATGTAACATCATATATATTCTATCTAGAACAAAGAGATTATTGCACGCCCCCATGTTCTCCTCTTTCATGAGACAACAGGTTTATTTTATAAAATGTTACCGAACATATAAGTGACATCTTTATCAATTATTACTAACTTGATGAAAAATAAGAGAAAGACTGACATCTAATTTGTCCCAGACATGTAGTTGCACGTTATCGCATTCAAAAAATGTAATCTCATGTTATCAAAGTCAGCTCGAAACCGGTTCATAAGAATATAAAGCATGCGATAATACTTGTTTGGAAGGTGACATAAGAGTCACAATTCATTCCGATATGGAAAGTAAGAAAACAGTGCACAGGGTACAAACAAAAGAGTAGAGAAAAAACCAGAAACCCAAACAGAGGCCAAAGGAGAAGACAGGACATTACACCTCCTCCTCCTCTCTTCTTTTCTTTTTCTTTTTTTTTTGAGTAGAGATAGTACGTGTGGGAAACTCTAGCTGGGATTTGGGGCAGCTCCCAGGTCAGACACCAGAGTTATACCAGGTTAACCGCCCAAACACATGAAGGGGGGCCAGGTGTAGGGCAAACTACTCCGGAGCAATGTAAGGACTCAAACCCACAACTTGTGGGAATTTAACCCGCCGAAGACTGAGGCCTATCCATTATATCATTCACCCACCCCCAACAGGGCCCCAAACCTAAGGGGCTGTTTGCATTCGCAAAAAAAATTCCAAGGAAATATTTTCTCAACTAACTTTCACATGTTTTGCAAATGCGAGTAAAAATTAGTTGGAAAATATTTTCCATATTCTGAGAATATTCCCTTTTTCCCCGGGATATATTCCCCCACCCCTCCCCATGGGGAAACATTTCCACGGAAAACATTAACTACTCTCTCTCTCTCCACATAAGATTCTCACCTCACACTCTCTCCATACCTTCCTCTCATCGCGTGGGAACTCCACCTCTCCACAATATTAGCAAACGTGTTTTTGTTTTGAAGGAAAATATTTTTCGCGATTTTTTACTCTCCAGAAAACATTTCCCATGATTCTCTACTTTCCGTAGAAATATTGAGAATGCAAACAGCCCTTAAAAATAGATCTAAAAAACAGAAATGCCTCAAGTCTATCAAGAGACTAAAATAGACAGGTAAAAGGATGACAGAAGAACTGATCATAAGGTAAGAGACTTTCCGCGCTTGGCCTTCTGAAGAAGAGTGGAATTATTATCCTGCACAAGATTTGCACCTCTGGGATAACATTGGTAAGTTGTAAATGATAAATGAGACTAAAGGGTGACACAGTTCATGGACTTCCCAAAGGTTCATGTATGCCACTATATGTGAGGATACATATCTGATTCCAGAGACAGTAAAGATTACAATGATATCTCAGATCACCCAATCGCCATAGGTAAATGTAGTCCATTTGATTTGATGTAGTTTGCCCTTGATATCATATTGCAAACTTGAAAGAAATTAACTGCATAACTGATTAACTAAACAAGGAGAGAGATTCCATCCATCTAATAGCTATGTTCTACCTCAATACTTACATGCTAGTAGGGTGTTTGGAAGCACTTTTTCTTTTGAGACTATTTTGTACTTGAACATTGTATCATTAAAGTTTTTGTCTTAATTTTTAAAATGACTTCACTTCGATTCCTCTACTGCTTGGTAAATTTGTTGCTACTTTTAAGAGAGTTTGGAGAGATGATTATTAGAGATTTTTTTGAAGGAAAGGAAAGAAATAAACAGTTGGAGAGAGAGAGAGAGAGAGAGAGAGAATGATGTGGGGGTTTGGGGGGAGAGGGTTTTCTTCTTTTTTTTCTTTTTTTTCTTTTTTTTTTTTTTTGGGGGGGGTGGGGGGGGGGGGGTGTAATACCACACATTATAAATGAAGAGAACTTTACAAAATAAAAGGGAGAAGCCAATAAAATCTCCCAATAAAAAGAAGCACATCAAGAAGGTGTGAAACTCAACTCTCACCCAAAAGACCAAAAAGAGTGGAATTAGATTGGTCCACTTTATAAAATATCCTCGCCCATTCCTTTACATGGCGATCAACAAGTGAGCCTCCCTCTTGAATATACGATCATTACGTTCAGTCCAAATAGTCCAAACAGTTGCATCCAAGATCAGCCACCATAAGAGTCAGTCACCTTTAAGCACTCACGATTTATCCCAACCCCATAGCAACTGCTCCAAGGACTCCCAACTTGCACAAGGGGATTGACAGGCTTGGCACACCCGAGACCACACCTCCATGGCGAAGGAACATACACAAAAAATGTGATCCCTTGACTCCTCACCCCACTCCACAAAGGCTGCACAAGGTAGATATGCTCGGCATGAAGCGAGCCACTCTATCACAGGTATGGAGCCTATCAATGGAGGCCTCCACATGAGAACTTGCGCTTTAGACGGGATCTTCCTGTTCCAAACAGCAGAGAAATAAGGGTCTTGAATACCCCCATCAGCCACTATACAGTAGGCTGACTTGACAGTGAAAATCTGCCTGAGATCCCCATTCTAAGACCAACGATCCTTAACCGTCCAGTCAAGAGGACAGGTTTCTAACACTTAAAAGAGCTGCACCAGGTCATTGACCTTCTCATCAATCATATTCCTTCGAACAAAGGCCTCCAAACAGCACCGGATGAGTCTGCTTCAAGAGTATGGCAAACAAGAGCATTTGGATCCAAAGCAATCTCAAAACGCTCGAGGAACAAACGACATAGGGGTTGATGAGAGCACCAAACGTCCCGTCAAAAGATGGTAGAACATTCATCTCCCACCCTAATCCGCGAACCAGTAATAACTCCGCAGCCTGGAGGACACCTTTCTAGAAGGATGAGATATTAAAAGAGGTATAAGGGACAACATCCCAAACTCTAGCCCTGCCATAATAGTTATGCTTGATGATGTCCCACCACAAACCAAATTCAGACCTGAGTAACTTCCATAGCCATTTAGCGAGAAGAGCCAAGTTGAAGGAGGAGATATTCTTGAGGCCCACACCTCCATTCCCATGGGGGACAGAGGAGGAAGAAGGGGGGTTTAGAGAGACTCCCGGCGTTGCACTGGCAACGAGAGGCCTCCGGCGTCGCACCGGCGGCTTGGGCATCACATCAGGTCTCGTCGCAGGACAGATTCGACCCTATCGCAGGGTCGTCTTCTCCGTCGCAGAGAAACACCAAAAATTAACTCAAATTCGCACTAAAATCGATCCATAATTAGAAAAGAGATCATACATCTATATATATATAGTGTCTAGAGACCTTTCTGACTCAAACTCGACTACCCAACTCTAAAACAGACTCAAATTCCTCCAACTAGATAATTATTGCGAAAATTCGCACTAAAAATTCTTAATAAATAGGAAAACGCACCTAAAATTTAGAAAAAATAAAAAACAGGCTAAACGGACTCTAAATGGGCCAAATAAAATACCTATGGACTCCTCTAAAATTATCCTACGCTTCAGATGAGTTTTGGGTAGCTTCTAAACACAATAAAGCTTCCTCTGGTCTTGGATTCCCATCAATTACTCCTCCAAATCCTGCCCCAGCTGACATGATACCCCTCCCCCCACCCCGCTTTTTGGGTCTCCACTTCCATGCCAAAAGAATCTTGCCTGAATGGAATTCAATTTCTTGGCCATGCTCCTAGGGATCCTAAAGGTGGAGAGGAAACAAGTGGAAAGACTATCGAGAATCGAACCACAAAGGGTTAGTCTGACCCCATATGACAGTAGCCTTCCTTTCATCCCAGCCAAACACTTCTCAAATCCACTCACAACCAGGCTCCAATCCCTACATCTGAGCCACCCAAGGGTCGAAGGCATTCCACGGTAGGTAACAGGAAACTCCCCAATGAGACAACCCAAAATCAGAGAGGCTTGAGACAGCTCCACTTTTGCTCATATGCGGGGAGGGAAGAGAGAAATGTGGGTTGGAGAGAGAGAGAGAGAGAGAGGTTTCCTCAAAATTAAAACTCTTGAGTTGTTTTTTCTTTTCTTTTTTCTGAGGAAGCTCAATGAAGGATTGAATGCCTTCCTAAAAATTAGGAAGGAGGTTGCCAAACATGCTCTCTTCTCCACTTTCTCTCAGATTTTAAATTTGAAAGAAAAAAGAGGTAAAGTAATGTATCCAAACACCCTATAGTGCTTGTATTCAAGCACCGCTCCTATATTTCAAGATAAGGTACTCATTTTCATACACATGAAAGAACATTAAACACCATTATGTCCAAAACATCCTTAGGTGCTGGCATGGATGGTAGTATCGGTACTGGTACCGGTATCGGTGGGTACCAGTACCGGTACGTACCGGCCGGTACCGGCCCAATATCGGCCGATACCCTCTACAGGAGTGGTACCAGTGCCGGTACGTACCCGCCGGCCGGTACTCCCATCCATGGGTGCTGCTGAGCTGAAACCAAGCAAGGAATACTTAAATGTGATGAAAGATTAAACAGAGCATATGTAGCCAGTATAAATAAAATAAAATAAAAAGGAAAGATGTCGTGTAAGATCAAAAAATTATGGGCGGCAGGGTAACAAGAAGCTAGGCAGGAGGGCATTTGAAGAGTGATTGGAGCAGACATACTGAAAACTTCTCCTGTTTTTTTTACAATAACTTCACCTTTTGTACTCTGTACTTTTTTTTTTTCGGTACTCTGGCACAAACAGCTGCAGACTTGGCCCCCCACAGCCGTGCCCAGGGATCGAAACCCACTGAACCACATGTATAACAACCCAGCTTCCACCAGGGCATCCAAACAAGAGCGCGAAAACACCCCCAAACCACCACACACGCCCATATGTGTGAAACCAGACGCCAGCGCACCCAAACCCAGGCAAAATCGCCCAACCAAGCCTGGCCACCCCATGTTTCGGACTCGGGGGGGGGGGGGGGGGGGGGGGGGGGCACTGTCCCACCGCGCTACAAGCTGGGGATGTACTCTGTACATTTTGGGGACTTGCAACTGATGTACCTCAAATGGAAATGAATCGAATGAAGTTTATTTTACTTCCTGCTGAGTTTATTTATCCTGGTGCATGCTTCCATGTATTTAATCTATTATCATTTGCCTCATTTTCTTAACCTCTATATACCAACCACTACCGTTGACACTATTAAGTCCAAACATGATCCTAATGATTGGAGTTGGGGTCGCCATAAAATAGACAATCTAAGAACAACTATAATGTACTGCCACACAAGTGGCATTTATTGAGAAAACATAAAATCCACAGGACATATACATCCACAAGTATCAACCTTTATTGCTAATGGTTTCCAAATGTTGTGATCGTGAAAAAACAAGAAGAAAATTTTGAGATGACATTGAGGATGACTTCAAATTTGATAGAGCATTTCATACATTAGCTTTTGGCTATAATTTTTTCTGTAATGTTGAATTTAATTTGAAATATGTACATGTACAAGTATAACTCCACCATGGCTGGTCCCAGGCCCAAATGAGAGAGTAGAAGGGAGCATCTTACACTTGTAACCAGTGTTTTTGGAAACCTATTTGGATTCATGCCAAGTAGATCTACTACATAAGTTGTTTTCTTACTGAGACAATTGATGGAGAGGTATAGACTATATAGAGGTAAATAAAGATTTACATATGATTTTCATCAATTAAGAGAAAGTTTATGATCAAATACCAAGAGAGCTAATTTGGTCGACCTCTAAAGAAGAAACCAATCCAAAAGGATATATTGATGTGGTTAAGGACATAGGGCCCTGATTAGTGCAAGAACTATTGTTGAAGAGACATTTGAGTTTCCTATTACTATAGGATTACATCAAGGGTCAGTAAGTCCTTATATCTTTACTTTACTTAGAGATGAGTGACTAAATATTTACATAATGGTATCCCTTAGTATATGTATTTGCGTGTGATATATTTCTGATTGATAAAGATATTGATGTTTAATGATAAGCTGAAACGGTGAATGAATGTTTTGTAATATAAAGATTCTAGGATTAGTCAAACTAATTAAGTTAAATTCTAGGATTAATCAAAGTGTTTTGGAAAATTGCTTGGAGAAGACTTCCAACTTGTAATAGAGTTAAAGCTATTTTCCATATTCAAGACACAATGTGCAAATTTTGTGGTATATCAGAGGAAAATATTGATCACCTGTTCTGCTCCTGTGGTATTATTTATACTCTTTGGAGGACTTTGCTCAGACTTTGGACAATTCCTTGGGAGGGGTCAAATGAGGTACTGTGTTTATTGAAGGAATGGAGTTGATCTGTCCTATCACTGCAGAGAAAGAAATTTGGACCCTGTTTCTTCCAGCAATGCTTTGGTCTATTTGGCTAGAAAGAAACAACAGAATATTCAGTGAAAGCTTTAATAGGGCTTTTGTTACTCTGAGAAAAACTCTTTCCTTTGTGGACAGCTGGTCGAAAGCTGCAGGGATTCACTCATATGGGAATTCTGTGATCTTCTCTCAAGCCTGCCTTTGGAGGCACCTTGTGCTCTGATTTTGTGTTGTTGTTCTGACCCTCACTGTTTTATTACCTTGATAATCAGTGAGGGTTCTTATCTTTTTGTTCTTCCCCGGATCTCTCTTGTGAAGGACGGGCTGGGGTTTTGTTTTGTTTTTTTCTGGTGCCCCACCTTTTTGGGTGCCTTTTTGTATCTCCTGCACTCTTTATTAATGAATTGTGACTTTATGTCACTTTCAATAAAAAAAGTTAAATTATATGAAACACAATTTCAGTAACATAAAGGTTGACCAAGAGGGTTTGATTATAATCGACAGTCAAGTTATATCAAGAACTTACGATATTGAGGATCGACTATGTAAAAGAAAGGAGAGATCCAAGAGGATGTCATGCATAGGGTCAAGATAAGGTGGTTGAAGTGCAGAAGTGTGTCTGGAGTCCTTAACTGATATGTCCCCTTAAAGCTCAAAGGTAAGTTCCAAAGGATGCTTGTGAAAGCAGTTATGTTATATGGCAGCTAGTGTTGGCTGCAAAGAAAGATCACATACATACATTGTGCTGTAGAGATGAGGATGTTGACATTATTGTGCAGGAAGTCTAGAAAAGATAAGATTCAAATGGGTAGTTTATTTTTAAAGAAGCTCATAGATATTTTATTTAACCCATATGGAGCCCATTTAGCATGTTTTCTTTTTTTTCAGAATTTTGGGGGTGATTTTCTATTTTTCAAGGATTTTCTGTGCAATTTTCGCACTATTTATTGCAGTTAGGGGTATTTTCAATCTTTTACTTTTTCAGTCTTTTACTTGCTTAGAAGTCTGATTAGGATTTAATTTCTCTTTAAATATTGATGTAAGACTATTTTCTAACTTTTAACGAGTTATTGAGCATGAATTTTGCATATTTTCCGGCTTCTCTAAAATGGAGATCCAAAAGTCCTGATATGGGGTGCGGTGCGATACCCTAGCTGCCAGTGTGATGTTGGAGGCTGTTATCCGCCACCGGTGTGACGCCAGAGGCCTGTACCTTCACCTTGTTCCCTTGTCTTCGCCATTTTCCCTCATCATGGATATAATAAGAAAGGATTGTTCTTTTGAAATATGGCATTGGATAGTTTGAAATGGCGACAGAGGATTCATGTAGCTAACCTGAAATAAATGGGATAAGGCTCTAACAACGATGATGGGTATAATCAACTCGAGGTCGGCTGTATACTTGCATGACATTTTAAGAATTTCAGATTTTGTGTCCACTCTCTAAATGGGCCTTTGGGAGAACCAAGTTACAGGTCCCCCCATTTTGACAGCCCTGGTTCCAGAATTAGCTCTATTTATTACTTTTAAAAAACATGTGCTCTACTTACGGAAAACAAAACAGAGGAACATAGATGCACTACAAGTTTTTGCACATTCAAGCACAATAAAAAACATGACGCAAGACTTTTAAAATACTGAATTCTTTTTCTACCACAAACTTGGAAAAGAACCATAGTGATACATTACAAACATTAGCAAGGAATATATCATCATTTGAATTACCACTACTCTGAATCAAAATGTCAAGTGATGTACTGGACTCTAGCCGAGGAACATAGGCAACAGTGACATATAGGATAACTAAATTTCCATGTGGGGAGGGAGGGAGAGAGGGAGGAGGATCTACCATAAATTTGGAACAACAATAGCAATATGGTACAAACATTAGCAAGGAATTTGCTTACCATTTGAATTACCAGTAGTACTGAGATGAATGAATATCTAAAGCAAAAAGTCATGTGATGTACTATACTCTAGCCTAAGAACATAGGCAGCAGTGATATGTAGGATAACTAAGGTGGTGTTGGATAACTCTTAATTTGGCTACCATATCAGGAGGGATACGATGTAGCCTAGTTAAGAGCATTTGATAAATTATTAAGCTTTAGCTCTTAAGTGAAGTTAAACTGCCAGTTACACTCTTGATGACTAAGCGAAGAGAATTAACTCATCGCTTAAGACTCCACCTCAATGCAACAATGTGGGCTTTCCATTTCAACTGGCTGTTGGACTTGGCAATGAGGGGTTTGATTCCCACTTCCGGTGTTCAACAAATGTGCACAATGGGTTTATGGCCTCTTACTATACAGCAGAAAAATCCTAAAACTAATGTAATGCCAAGGAGATTGGAACAAAAGACAGGTGGTGGCCTCGTGACAAAGATTGCAAATAAAGCACCGATACAGAATTGTTTGCACATAAGTTATATTATATCTTATGCAATAATAATCTAACAGCTATACATTGAATTTTGAGCTAAATAAATAGATATTTTCATATTTGTATGAGTCTATCATCAAGTATGACTATATATTAGTTAACCACTCAAATGACGTCTTCCTAGTTACCTAACAGTCTACTTAATTCTATTCAGGACTTCTGTTACTTGATTTAAGATGTTAAGCTCAGATTTTAGACTTCAAACTTCAGCATTATCAAAAACACACGCATGCACCACCTATGTGTGAATGTGTGTGTGTCTCTCTCTCTCTCTCTCTGTGAGAGAGAGAGGGAGGGAGAGTTTAAGCCCAATATAATATAAGGTAATCAACAAATAATGCTAATTAAAAAATGGAAGTAAAGAAGAAGTATGGAAAACGTTGGTAACTGACCTTAGAGGAGAGACCAAGGCATTTTACAAAAGCCATCCAGAACCACAATCAAACACACAACAAATAAGCATCTGCTAGAAAACATCCATTACAGAAGGAAATCCTGGATAGCTGGTGCTGGTGGAACCACATTTAGTGGAGCCTCTGCCTTTTCCTTGTGCTTGTGTCTACCATGACAACTACTCCTATGACAACCTTTATGACTTTTTTCTTCTCCTTTGTCCACATTCTCATCAGTACTTCTGAGTTTGTCTTTACCATGGCTTTTATGTCTAATTCTAGAACTGGACCTTACATGCTGCATTTTGCCCAAACTTTCATTCGACTGCGAGATAGGATCACCGCCTTCTGATGTGCCCTTCGGCCTACTCTGAAATGACCTTTCTGAAGTTTTCTTCCTGGAAGTTGTAGGCTCATCATCATTATGCAAAAGAACATCACGGACAACTCCAGACAACAAATCATCTTTCAATTCCACTGATTTCAACGAAGATGCAGGAGCCCTTTCTCCCTCATCCAGTTTTACCACCACTGGACGTGGTTTGGTCTTTCTTCTTGGAACCATTGATTGCTTTGTGAGCTGTAGAAGATCATCTATAGAATTACTAGTGTCATTACTCTGACTAGTTGATGTTTGAGGTTCATTAGCTCGTGGGTATCCATCAGGTTCAGCTCCATCTTTCTCTGTTGACAGATAATATACCCCGTGTTGCCTTCGATGTTCTGCAAGCAATGACGTGGACTCAGTCAAGGATGATAAATTTTCTGTGGACTCACTGATTTGGTGGCTCCTTAAGG
Source organism: Zantedeschia hybrid cultivar (assembly GCA_030544215.1). Classification (NCBI taxonomy): domain Eukaryota; kingdom Viridiplantae; phylum Streptophyta; class Magnoliopsida; order Alismatales; family Araceae; genus Zantedeschia; species Zantedeschia hybrid cultivar. The sequence continues at coordinate 55,601,840 of JARZZO010000004.1, forward strand.
AGAATACAGGAGCTAAAGGAGGCTCCAAATCTTCATAATCTAAAATAGTCGCCAAGTCAGATAGATCAGCCTTCAGATCTAGCCCATCAGGCACAGGAACCCACTCCTGAGCATTTACGGAAATTGGACCTAGTTCCTCAAAAAATGCATCAACCATGAGCATGACGAATTGAATAATTCTTGAGTCTTTCCTAAAACTCTTCTCATCTAAATTAGAACCTTGAATTTCCTGTAATGCATGTATGAAACCAAGAACATTTCGTGCCCGTTCCTGCAATTCCACTTCATTGGTTTCCAAAACTGGATCCAGTGATGTTTTGATCAAATTTAGAATGTATTTCACAGTATTGTATGCGAAGGATCCCTTCATCTCAGGTAGATCATTTGAAGCACAAGCCCTCTGCGCATCGTTGGTGTCACCCTCACCTTCAAGGCCACCCTTTTCATCCGGGTTGGAATGGGAAGAAATCTCAAACCCCATTACATCAGAACTTTCCGGCCACTGGCTTCCTCCAACTTGATCGCCAGCAGGTAAGTCTTGACCAGCTTCTTCTTGCTCAAAATACGAATGCAAGTAAAAGATCAGAACTTTAAAAACAGACTGAACATATACAGCTCTTACAGAGACCGGCAGGAGATTAGTCCGTGGCTGCACCAGCGCTTCCACAAGCTCGACTGGGTTCCTAGAGAACTCAACATACTCACCAGAGACCCAAGCCGCGGCCGACAAGATTCTGCACAGAAAAGGGTTCCCCAGTAAAGCAGGATCGATCAGGAGATCCCGGGCGGTGCGAACAAGCTCCGGCCTGGCATCCCTGACCCTCATACCTATATCCACTAGCTGACGCTCGATCTCCTCTCCCTGTGCACAATGCGGATTCCGAGCCATGCCCCCAATAAGCGAGAGGTACCAATCGAAATCGTCGACCATCTCGTAGAAATCCCGACAGCAAGTGGACAGAATTGCTCCAAGAATCTCATTACAGAATTCGGGATCAGATTTCAAGGAGTAATTCACCAAAAGCGCGGATATTTCCACCAGGTTGGCCTGGGAGACCATCCCCATGATCAAATGCAGCGCTTCCCGCTGGATGTTTGGATCAGCGTCGCCCAGCGACTTGACCACCACCTCCCTGCTCTCCTCCACAGCCCACAAGTGCATCGGCCGGAGCATCGACAGAGCCTTCAGGCCGAGGTACCTGAGATTGGGGTCATCCCCGGACGCCAAGAACTCCCTCACCTTCTCCACCGCGAGCCTCACGGCGCCGTCGTACCCGTCGAGGCCGGTGAAGACGAGGCGCACGCACTCGAACACCAGCGACTTGGCGGACGACCGGCGCAGGTGGTCGCACACCGGATCCACGATCCGGCGGGCGAGCCGCGGCTCCAGCGGCGCCAGGCGCGCGAAGATCTTGACGACCTTGATCAACACCCAGTTATTGCGGGAGTCGACGAGGATGCGGTAGAACTCGGGGGCCAGGGGGAGGTAGGGCGCGGGGTCAGCGGCGGAGAGTTCGCAGAAGACGCCGATGGCGGCGGAGAGGACGCGGGTGTCGGCAGCGGGGTCGAGGTTGTCGACGAGGCGCTTGAAGGCGAGGCGGACGGAATCGGGGTAGAGAGAGAAGAGGCGCAGGGCGGCGGCGGAGGCCTTAGCGCGGATGCGGGGGCGGGAGGAGGAGAGAAGGGGGGAGAGGTCGGGGGAGAGGTCACGAGCGAGGTCGGGGGAGGGGGCCGGCGAGGCGAGGAAGGAGAGGGCGAGGGAGGCGTGGGGGTCGGAGGGGGAGGAGAGGTCCTTACGGAGCTGGTGGGTGGCGAGGGGGAGGACGGGGGTGGAGGGGGAGAAGGAGAGGGAGGCGGCGAGGTAGGCGAGGCGCTTGTGGAGGAAGAGCGGGGAGGGGAGGAGCTCGAGGGGGTGGAAGGCGGCCCAGGAGATGTCGGCGCCATGAAGCGAGGAGAGGAAGGTGAGCTTCTGGAGGGCGACGGACTTGGTGCAGGGGTCGGGGGAGCGGATCTCGCGGCGGGCGTCGTCGAGGGCGCGGGAGAGGACCAGGGAGGGGGGATCATCGGCGCCGGAGGAGGAGGCGGAGCGGAGGGACCTGATGAGGTCGTCGAGTGTGCGCTGGAAGAGGCTGTCCATGAGAGAAGGGGAAGAGGAGGAGGAGCCCGGCATGGCGGAGGAGGACTGAAGAAGAGGAGGCGCCGAGCAGCGGAGGGGGCCGCCAGCTGGCCTCTGCAGAGAAGAGTGGGAACGGTGGGGTTGGGGCCGTGGGAGTTTCGTAGTCTGACTTATCGGGCCAGGTAGATGACACAAACGGGCCAGTGGGTTCGGATCAGAATTCGGTGTCATAAATACGGTAATTACCATTGGGATCCGACTAATATTTGCTGATACGGGCGGTCATGCATACTTTTTTTTAAGCCATTGTTTTCAAAACCGGTCACCGAATTGACGAGGCATTCCATTCAGTCTATTTCAGTTCAATTGCTTAAAATCGATTTTTTAACTGGACTACTTTATTTAATTGGACAACCTTCAATATATATATATATATATATATATATATATATGTCAAAACTCTTTTTTTTTATATGTCTATTTTAATCTTATGTGACGAGGGGTGATCGGGTTTGGCCCAATCAAACCAACTTAGCCCACATGCCCAAAAGTCTACGGCCCATCGAAGCTAGCACAAGTAGACATGTGGCACACGGTATCCTGACCCACACGACCGAGGCAGTATTTCCTAATTACCAAGTCTAAATCTCCAACCCTCGCGCTCGATAGCAGCTCCCAAGACCCCCAAAGGTCTCAGTTAAGACCCCTGAGGGACGGGAGATCTGAAGGTTCTTCCACCGGTTCCCTAGGGGTGATGAAGGTTCCCCCCTGAAGAGAACCACCGGTTCCTGGGGGTGATGAAGGTTCTCCCCTGAAGAGAAATCTTTCACACCTCTCCATCATCAGGCGAATCTTTCGGGTGCAATCGCCCACTTACAATAGGTCCACACAATATGTCCCCCACGACCGTGGGTAGATCTTTCTTGGCCTATTATCTCATGATCTTTCTAATCAAGGGGATCGGATCGTGGACAAATCACCCATTCTGAGGAAACTATCCCCAAGACGCCTCGGGAAAGGGGAGGACTATATAACTACCGGATCTTTTCGGTGCAAGATACGTCATTCTACGCACAAGAAATTCCCAACAAGATCTCATCTTCTAGCACCTAACTTAGGCATCGAAGAGTTTTGCTCCCTAACAGACTGGGGGCCCATTGATGCCTCGGTTCTCTTCTTGCAGGTTCTATCTTAAATGTTTCCGTCTCAAATAAATTCTATTGGAGTAGTCGAGATCTTCGATCGAACGGTCACCGTAGTTCGACCAGTTTCTGACCACTACACGATTGACGCTGTCTGCGGGAACTGAACAAAAAGTCACTAACTTGTCTGAGTACCCTTAGCCGCCTGATCTATCCAGCGACTCAAAGGAGTCCGCACACATCTATTTTTATTGGGGGGCTGTGTAAAGGCATAAAAATCACAAATCGTTTTAATCTTACATCGGATGTTATAAAAATAGGCGTATGTTTATAAGTAGAGCGCAACCTCTCGTTCCAACGAAGGCTATTTTTCAAAGAAAAAGACAAAACCCCACTTCCGCTTTAGAGATAATACCTCAAGGAAGGCACGCAAATTTTCACGCATCCGTAATGACGCAGTCTGTAAGAATAAAACAAAAAGGCACTAACTTGTCCAAGGACCCCTAGCCGGCCTAACCCGTCCAACGGCTCAAAGGCGTCCGCACACACCTACTTTCACTGGATACTGTGTAGAGACATAAAAATGACGAACCATTTTAGTCTTACATTGGATGTCGTAAAAATAAGCGCGCGCTTAATTTGCATGCCTTCCTCGAAGTATTGTTTCAAGAGCGGAAGTAGGATTTTGTAATTTTTCTTGAAAAAAGATCTTCGTTGGAAAAAGAGGTTACGCTCTGCTTATAAACATACGTCTATTTTTATAACATCCAATGTAGGACTAAAATGATTTGTCATTTTTATGTCTCTACATTAATAATGATCTTGTATTCAAATTTAAAAAGTTTTAAATCATATTTTCTCACACAAAATATGATCTTGACTTTAAACCGGATAGTTTTCATGTGAACTGATTAAATTAGTTGGTTTTTAGTTGGTTATCACTTTTAAAAGATGATGGTTCTTTGTTAAACCGGATTATAAAAGTTACCGACTTGATTTTTTTTTTTCCAGCTAATCATGCGGTTTGATCCGATTTTTAAAACATAAGGTGGTGGGGACAACCTTAAAAGAGTCATCTGTATCATCCACTCTTTAAACAAATAGTCAGCAAAAAGTTAAAAAAAAAAAAGTATTATTTTTGTCTCATTCTTTTTTAAGTTTTTAAATTATTCAAACAAAGATCAAATCGTACTAATGACTTCCTTAAAGTTACCTCCTCTTTTTTAAGTTAAGAATAAAAAAAACTTGCAAAAATAATTGTTTGATCAAAATAGATTGGATAACTGCACACCTATATAACAAGAAGGTACTACTCGTGGGATCCATATCTTATCGGAGGTCCTAAAGACAGCTCACATGCGCCAGCCTCAGTGTTTTCTGGAACAATTTTGAGGTTCGGTTCAGTACTGTCTTAAGAAATGGGCCTGTTTAGTATGGAGGGAACGGAGTGGGGAGTTGATCGGGGATCCATTTGCTCTCCCAAACACTGACCCATTTTAATTACCTTGTGTCAGATATATTTATAAAACCTTCATAATACATATGATGTAAACAAACGTTCACCAATTCTCTTAATTTATTTATTTTTGCACAGTTGTGATGGGTAATTATTCCTAATTCATGAATCCCATGGAAATAATAATTCCTCACGGTCCTACTTGACATGGAATTCAAATTTGTAGTTTCGAAAACTCGCATCGCAAACAATTTTGCAGAGCCCATCTGTATTACGCAAAATGTTCTTTTCATGTCCCGAGATCTTCAAACTTTCATTTATATCAGTGCTAGTTTCAAATCCGATGCACGGTATTCATGTGAAATTATTTAATTTTAAAATAAAAATATCATATTAATTTAAAGAACTTTATCTTAATAAAATTTTAATTTTAAATAGATAATTAAGTATAATGATAATTTTGCAGGCTCTAATTATATAAGTTTAATGGAGAGATCTTAAGAGATCTAAAATAGTGTTGAAAAAGAAAAAGAAAAAAATAAATAATAACATGCAGTAAATAACTAAGTATAAAACATAATTTTGTATGAGGATTACAACAAAACCATAACAACATACAAATTAGATAAAATATTATTCTGAGTACAATGAATGATCATAATACTTCCACGTGATAAAAAATTTAATAACACTATTATTTAAAAACAAATCATTCATGAAAGGTATTGTCGATGAAGGTTGATTTCAAATAAAGATACATAAGTTATACTTCTAACTTTAGAGTTTCGAGTTGTCTTATTTGTTAAGTGATTTACAGTATATATTAACATACTTAAAAATATTAATATGTTATAACTAAAAAATATTATAACTGGAAAATAATATATGTGATTGTAGATATTAAATATTATATGATATGACAATTATTAACATATAAAAATTTAACATAATAAATAATAAATACAAATAATATACGACAAAAAATATATATAACACATGAGTTAAATAAAATTTTAATATAGTTAAATAAAATAGAGTAAGACAAATATTTATGAATAATATTATTTTGTATTTAATATTAATATAATTTAAAATTTTAGTTTAATTTATAATATGTTTATTATAAATTTAAATAATTTTAAAATACTATTTTTATTTCAACAAAGTTCCTCAATTTTAAAGGGACCATGACCCCTTGCTCTTGAGTCCATGAGAGAGAGAGAGAGAGTTATGAACATTAACATGTTATTTTGAAATTGGTGGGGAGAGAGAGAATTATGATATTAACGAGTAGTTTTGAAACGAGTGAGATGAGAGTTATAGTCATTAATGAGTTTTTTTGAAATGAGTGGAGGTAAAAGGGAAGAATTAATCATAGTGATTATGGGCATTACTAATTTCTCCTAAGAATTATTTAATAATTTTTTGGCGGAAAAGAATATAAAAATGTCACATCAACTAGATTAAAATTTATATTTTATTATTATAGTATAGATACTTAAAAATATTAATATGTTATATATTATAACTAAAAATGTTATAATTAAAAAAATATTATATGTGTCTATAAATATTAAATATTATATAATATGACAATTATTAAGATATAAAATTAACATGATAAATGATAAATACAAATAATATATGACAAAAGAAAGTATATAACATATGAGTTAAATAAATTTATAAGATAAGTTTAATAAAATAGAGTAGGAATAATATTATTTTGTATTTAATACTAATATAATTTTTATTTTTTTATTTATGTTATAATATTTTTATTATAATATAAATAATTTTAAATTAATATTTTTATTACTTAGAAGTTCCTTAATTTTGGAGAGGCCATGGCCTCCGCTCCCCTACATCCGTCCTAGAGAGAGAGAATTATGACCATTAATAAGTAATTTTAAAATAAGTGAGGTGAGAGCTATGGTCATTATGAGTTGTTTTGAAATAAGTGGGAGTAAGAAAGTGAATGAATAATCATAATAGTTATAAGCATTAATGACTTCTTAAGAATTGTTTAATAATTTTTTTGGAGAGAAAATATCTCACGCTGCCATATTAGTAAGGTTAGAAACTCTACTTTATTAGTATAGTATATATCAGATATCACATATCAGCCGAATTATGTATTATAAACATATTACGTTTTTCTTTCTCTCCATAAAAGTTATAAAATAGCAGAGGAATACCGATTTATCATAATTATTAGTTCAAATTTGAGTTTTTGCATATATATCCTTAGAGACTAGTATAATTGTATCTTATACTCTTAGCTCCCATATTAGGAGTGTTCATGGTTTGGTTTGATTTAATTTGAAGGTAAAATTTTAAAAACCAAACCAAATAGAACTAGAGAGTCGAATTGAACCAAACCAAATTGTAATGGTTTGAAACCGAACCAAACCAAATCGAACTAATTCGGTTTGGTTTGCGGTTTGAGCCTTATAATGGACCACTATCATTAAATAATCCACTTCAATATTATTTTTTTAAAATAATTATTAAAAAAATATTATTTAAAAAATATTTAGAGGTTTAAGTCTCCAAATATACTATTATAGTTAAACAACCTATTTTATTAAGGACTCAAGACTTTTTGTACAAGATTACAATATAAAAGGTATTATCTGAAAATAATTTAAAATTTATATCTTATAATTTACATAAACTCACACTTAATCTAAGAATTTAATATTTATATTATACATTTTTAACGCAATTCGGTTTATTCGGATTGGTGGTTTATGAACAAGAGAAATCAAATTAAACCAAATTTCTTAATTCGGTTTGGTTTAAAATCAAATCAAAATTTTTAGAAGTTCAAACCAAACCAAACTGAATTGGCCGGTTCGATTTGATTTTTCAATTTGAACCGAACAGCGAAAACCCCTATCCCATATACTGTAAGAAGCACCTCCCAAAATCTTAGAACCTGCAGTTATATCCTATGTCGAAGTGAGCGTGCACTTCAAATCAAGAGTAATACTTACTGCACAATCATGTTGTGCAACAAGTCCAGTCAAATTACATAACTCTTTGTAGTTGGACCATGTGACCAACTTAACCAACTGGACAAGCTGACATAGTCACTCCTATAATATTTGGATTGACAAATACCGTATTCAATTGACAAATATGTATTACGATTGACAAGTACAATTTTAGATTAACAAATACAATTTGATTGACAAATACGGTTTTCAATTGACAAATGTAATTTGTGATTGACAAATACAATTTTTGATTGGTATTTGTCAATGGAGTATTTGTCGATGGAAAACTTTATTTGTCAATCAAAAATTGTATTTGTCAATCAAAATATGTATTTGTCAATCAAAATTATATTTGTCAATCAAAATATGTATTTGTCAATCGACAATGCATTTGTCAATAGAAAACCGTATTTGTCAATCGAATTGTATTTGTCAATATAAAATTGTATTTGTTAATCAAACATAGTATTTGTCAATCAAAATATTATGAGAATGACCGTGTCAATTTGCCCCGTTGACTAAGTGGCCACCTGGTCTAACTACAAGAGGTTGTGCAATCTGACTGGATTTACTGCACGACCTAGTTGTGCAACAAGTATTACTCTCCAATCAAATATGTCAAAAAAATTTCATAAATTTTGATAAAGTATGAAGTATGTATAATGAATTTAGGGATATATATATATATAATAGTTTTAACATATTTAATTAGCCAGTAGTATTTTAAAGGAGAGGCATAACTGCAAAACTTCTCAGGTTTTTCATTTTGGTATTTCATATAATATTTTATGCATGTTGGGAGGATAGATATGAAAACGCTAGTTTCTATGGTATGTTGGGCAGAGGAGAGGAGCGCTTGTTACCAGCTCCTTGGAGTCTCCAGGTGTTTGGTGCGTTGGAGGCCGCGCGACGAGATGGAGATGGGCGGCGGCGTGGAGGAAGAAGAGGAGAACCGGAGGAGGGAGGCCGCCTTAGCAGCCACTCCGCTGCTCCAGCCCGGTTTCAAGTCCTCCAAGGTTTCCCAGGCCCAGCTCGACAAGTTTAGGGTGATCTTTCTCTCTCTCTCTCTCTAGATTTGGCTGCAATACTAGTCAGTGCCTGCAAGTTCTTCGAGTTGTCGTTTCATGTTCCTGATTCCGTGAATCGTTTCGGTAATTTCCCATCTAGAAATTGAGAAGCAACTTCTATGTGAAATCGCAATTTTCTGTGAATTGTGATTCCATGTTGATGTAAGGTGTAGAAATTAACTCCTGTGTGAAATGCAATTTTCTGTGAATTTGATGTAAGGTGTAGTTCTTTGAAGCCCTCCTTTTTTTTTCGCGTTTGTTGTTTTGTTTCTACGGAATTGTTCTCTTTGGTTCCAAAATGTTACTGTGTTTTCCCAGGAGCTGCACAAGAGGCGTTTGCAAGTGAAAGAAGGGTCAAAAGATAAAAGAAAATCAAAAGGTAATGCTGCATTTGCCGACTGTTCTTCTCTCACGCTCTTATGAACTAGAATTTTGTTTTTAATCATCTGTAGTTAATGCAAATGGGAGTTCTAAGGGACAGAAAAAGGAAGCCGATCGCAAAGAGTGTAAAGAAAAAGTGCCAGAAAATTCAAATATTCCCATTGCGAAGGGTAACACTTTTTTGACGAGTCCGGTAAGTTTCTTGACGAGTCCAGTAAGTTTCACTTTTATTTCATATTGGTGCTCGCACACATGAGCTAGCAAGTGAACCTAAAGTTCTAAACCCAAAACACACTCTTGTTTGGGTGCATTGCATGAGCCATTTTTTCAGGAACTGACTCACTCTCTAACTTCAAGGAATTGGTATACGAGAATATTTACTCATCGGTGAATCAGATAATTTGTTGTATCTTGAGAATGGGTGGTAGTGTCATGTTTCTGTGAAGAAGGCTTTAGAATGAAAACATAAAGTATAAGTTGGTTAAGCCCTGCAACCAAATCTAAGTCCATGCTTTACGCATGGAAGAACCACAGTCCACTGATGCTTCTCCCATGCAAAATCCCAATTATGTGAAGCCAACCAATCATCTTCCAACGAAAAATGAACACAAAATTCTTTAGAAAATACTCTTAATGTTCCTTCCAACTTGTTCAAAGAGTCTCTTAAGGAAGGCTATATCAAATCTTCTTGCCTCCTCTCTTGCATCAGTTCGGCCTCAAGGTCTAACTTACCATAACCACTTAGATAATATGAATCTGAAGAATGTATGAACCTCCCAACCAAGTCCCAGACTAGAAGGCAAACTAAACTAAGTGATGGGAGACATGGATTTTAATGTGAAATCTAGGTTGCAGAGAAGCGATCCTGAAGGAAAGCTCTTGAAGATCCACCAGTTAGAACTGTAAGGTACTAGCCTAGCCAGACATAAGACCTTCATTCTTCTTCCTTAACTTCCGCTTTGGTGACCTTGAGATGTTCAAGCAGCCAATTAGTTTGTCTAGCTTCCTGCTTCTTTTGTCGACATAAGTCATGGTATTCAACCTACTATGCCATATTATAAATCAATCTCAAAGTTGACAACTGTTATCATATTCTTGATTTTATTGAAATATACATGGTTGTAACCAGAAGATCTTGAATTTCTTCTCTGCAAAGAGTATTGGTCTTGGATCTTGATCAACAACCATGCAGTCTAAGAGGACCTGCACATGACATCGTCTAGGCTCTCATTGGCTTAAATCTGAAATCCACTAGGAAATGACGTCCAACATCATGGATGTTTTAAATCCAACGATTCAGAGCTTCCAATTTGCTCTAGAGTCTGACCGTTGGTGGAAGCTACTAATCATTAAGAAGGTCAGTTCCCAGGCCAGGGAGTCATTTGTCCGTTCTTTTTTTATTTTTTTTAAAGGGTAGTAAATGGTAAGATAAAATGAAGTTCCAGGCCTCTTATTTCAAATAGTCTTAGTGTCTCTTAACCCAAAACCAAGGACAATGCACAAAGGAAACTTATAGAGTCTCATCCCAGTGAGAGCATTGAGCTTCGCATGAATAACCTGTTCATATGCCCGAGGAAGGAACTGGTAAGAGACTGAAGGATGCGTACATGGGAACTTGGTTCCGTTGAATTTATTTAGGCTCTTTTTCATCCATGAGGGCCATGAATCTCTAGAAAAAATAGAGAAGAAGATTCTTGAGGTGAACCTTGTGTTGTTTGTGTTGAGATGATGGGTTAAATTCTATGAACACCTTAGCATACATTAAGATATTGTCCTCAGTGTTGTCTGATGTTGCCCCTTATTATATCATGTGCGGTGGCAAAACAGATACATGATTGGTTACCAAGAGATTTTTGCTAGATAAAGTCTTGATCCTTTATTTTCTTGTCTGGTCTTCCTGCCCTTGGTCATTGGTGTCAGATATCCTTGGATCACCCTCTTGGGCTGACTGGTTGACAGTTATTATATATGGGAGTCAAAGGGACAGTTAATATTTCACTAGACACCTCATATTTGGCAAGTTTTTTTTCATGTCTATTACTAGTCAGCCTGCATTGGCACATTTTTTTGCCCTTTAAACAGAGTCCTCTATGTTGATCCTTGTGGGAGATATTTTTGAATAACTCTTTGTTATAAAAGTCAAGAGAGGTTTAGGAATTTGGATAATGTAGATTATTGCTTGTCTTGCTGGATTATCTTTTTCTCTGTGACATAAATGTATGACATGGTGCACGTACATGGTTGTTTTCTAGGGGTTTCCTGCATCAAATGAACTCCTTATCCTGTTGCGGTCTCAGTTCAGGATACACCCTGGAGAAGGGTTGTTTGTTAATTAATGAAGAAATCTTTGCTATTGTTTCTGCTTTTAAGTGTATTAGGTGGTCTATTTCTTAAATTCCCATTCCTTGTCCATGGTTTGCCAGTTAACTAATCTATAACCTCTGTTGGAAGCATGAACTTTGAAATTTTGTCTGGTCCAAGAGTTCTGGTTGTCCATTTCTTTTCTTTTCTTTTCTTTTTCTGCTTGTTGCTCGGTTGATGGCCATCCGACGGTTCCCTACATCCTTTGGTTGCCATGTATGTGCCCCATGTTTGTGTGCCACTTTTCTGTGTACAGTTCCTTCCATCATCCATATGTTTGCACACTTAATTGTCCATTTTTTCTGCTTTACACTTTCTTATGCCCTCCAATTTTCATTTATGATTTTTACCTGCCAGTTAATGGGGCATGGGTGAACCTGCCGTGTGTGCGCTTTTAAGGTTTCTCACTTTGCACCAGCTGCTTCTCCTGTGCCTTCCTGTCTCACATCTGTTACTGTCATCCTGTTCCCTCTTCTCGTTCCACATGTCATCCACAAAGTCTGCATAGCCCTCCATTGGTGGCACCAGCAGCAACTTCTGCTAGTCTCCACTTCTACCAATGCAGTGAAAGGCAGCCAGACCCGCCCATCACCTCCCCAACTCTCCCCTCTCTTCATATGCTTTGCCTGTGCCATCACCATCTCATTGGATTAAACTCTGTGACTCAGCTGCCCAGGCATCACCGTCAATTGCCCCCGCACACAGCCTGCAGCACAAAGATCCGCACACTATCAGGCCTGCTACCTTCATCTTGTTCTTCCCCAGCTCATCTCCTCCCCACAGAGATCTCAGCCTACAAAGACGTCTGAGTTGTTGGAAGGAGCACTCATCTCCTCCTTTGTTGCTGTGTCACCAGTTCTGCTCCTACTCATAAGCACCTGTTGAGGAGAAACCTTCCCCCCTCCCTCCCTTTTTATCTCTCTCTCGCGCGTGGAGTGGGAGGCCTGCTAACCCAGCCCTATCCCGTTGCTGAATTCCTAATCTGATCCCAATACTGTGAACACCACCAATCGAGTCAAAACTAGCCCAGGTGTCAAATTTCAATCCAACACCTGTTACCCATTTAAGCTACTGTCCATTGGTCTCTCCAGAGCACCACACATCTTTTAATTATAGTCCATTTATTCAATTCACACCATAAATCTGCAACCCAATCACACCTCTCACATTAGGTTTATTATTAAATTTGTAAATGAAAAATAATTTTTCCCATACAGATGTTAAGGAGTATATTAATTAGTACAGGTGATTTGGAAAAAAGATTAATTAATTTTCACTAATGACAAACATAAAGTATATATACCTAGGTACACAAGTTATACCCTAGGTACACAATAAGACTACAAAAATACCCCAAAAATAATATATATTCCAATACTCCCCCTAAAGCTGGAGCATATATGTCACACATGCCCAGCTTGTTATACAAAACATCAAACCGACTAGCTCCAAGTGACTTTGTAAAAAGATATGCAAGTTGATCCTCTGTAGGAGTGAATAGGGTACTAAACTTCTGAGACATAACTGCATCTCGGACCAAATGACAATCAATCTCTATATGTTTCGTACGCTTATGAAACATATGATTCTTTGCAATATGAATAGCAGCTTGATTGTCACACCTCATCACCACAGGATCGCAATGAGCTACTCCAAAGTCTTCTAGCAAGGATTTCAGCCACATCATCTCACAAGCTGTCTGAGCCATCGTCCTATATTCTACTTCAGCACTGGACCTAGCAACAACACTCTGCTTCTTGCTTCTCCAAGTGACAAGATTACCACCTACATAGGTGCAAGAACCTGAGGTAGATCACCTATCCATTCAAGATCCTACATAATCAACATCAGAAAAGGCCTAAATGGACGTGTGACGATGTTTCTTATATAGGAGACCCTTTCTAGGCAAGGAATTCCGGCACGGATTGGCTGGCCGGATTGGGACCCACTGATCTCGATCCGGATTGGCTTCGGATCACCAGAATCGGCTAAAAGTGTCCAAAATTGGCCAGGATCGGCCCATTCTGGCCAGATCGGGACCGGCCGATCCTGATCCGAATCGGCCGATTTGGATTGGGATAAGCCGATTCTGCCTTCCATATTTTCAGGGGCTCCCTTTATGTAGTATAGGATCTTCAAAGCTGCTGCTCAATGACACAACCTCGGCTTCTACATAAACTGGCTGACCACTGACACAACAAAAGCAATATTAGGACGAGTTACTGTTAGATATATCAACTTACCACAAAGCCACCTATACTGCGTAGCATCAGTAAACTCTGGGCTATCCTCAACATCAAGGTCAGATTGAGAGACTGTTGGTGTATCAGCAGGCCTACATCCAAGTGGTCCCATTCTTGTAACAGGTTCAAAGCATATTTTCTTTGTGACAAAGAAACACCATCGGGACTATATGCAACCTCAACTCCAAGAAAGTATTGTGGTCTCCCAAGATTTTTAGTAACAAAGTGACTTTCAAGATATTTATGAACCTCTTGAATACCATCAACATCACTCCCTGTTAAAAGCATATCATCAACATAAACAACCAAAATCACTACACCAGCCCCTGTACGTCAAACAAAAATGAATGATCAGCTTGACTTCTTTTCAACCCAACTCTAGATGCAACTTGACTGAATTTATCAAACCACGCTCTCTGTTTCAGGGCATTTGTTGCTTTATGCAATTTGCATATCATCTCTCCTTGAGCAACATACCCAGGAGGTTGCTCCATGTATACTTCTTCTTTAAGATTACCATACAAAAAGGCATTCTTCACATCCATCTGAAGCATGGTCTACCCCTGATTAATAGCAACATAAAACAAAACTCGAACAGAGTTAAGATGAGCAACTGGAGAAAAAGTCTCAAGGGAATCAACCTCATATGTTTGGGTGAATCCCTTTGTTACAAGTCGGGCTTTGTATTTGTCAACAGAACCATTCAAATTGTATTTCACAGTGAACACCCATCGACATGAAATATAAGTAACATTGGCTGGTCGAGGTACAAGGGTCCATGTACTACAATATAATAAGGCAGACATTTCCTCATCCATAGTAGCCTTCCACTCAGATTTTAACAATGCTTCTGAGATAGACCTGGGAATAGAAATCGCAGAAATAGACAAGGCAAAATTGCGGAAAGATGGAGACAAAGTATTATAGGAAATGAAGTCTTCAAGAGGATGCTTAGTGCTGGTTTGTTTTCCTCTACGGAGGACAATAGGAAGATCTAGATCAGAAGAAGGAAGAGAAGTCTCACCAGCTGGAGGAGGAGCCTCTACAGACGAAGATGACAGTGGCAGCGCATCAGACGGCGTATTGGGAGACCTTCTTTAATAAACCTGTCCAAATCTGTGATCCTTAGTAACTTGATCAACAACACAATCAGGGGCAATGGTAGGCTCATCTAGAGAAATAATATCAAGAAACACAGGAGAAGGAGAGGTTTGTGTCGGAGGAGTCTGTGAAGGAGAGGAGGAAGCATAAAAGGGCATGGACTCGAAGAAACTCACATCAACGACAACAAATGACCTCTTGGACTGAGGATCGAAGCAAAAAAAATCAAAAAGATGCAAGGAACAGATCTGGGAGACAACTTATCATAACATGGCCCAAGAGCATGAACAAAACACTTACATCCAAAGACATGTGGAGTAAGATGAAAATGATTATCATTTGGATATAAGCAACAAAAGGACTTTTTCCATTAAGCACGCTGCTCGGTATACGATTAATGAGATAACGCAAGGTAAGAAAGGCATCCCCCCAATAATATCTTGGAACATTCATGTGAAACGTAAGGGTACGAACAACATCAAGCAAATGGCGGTTCTTCCTCTTAGGAACACCATTTTGTTGAGATGTATAGGAGTAAGACGTTTGATGAATAATGCCATTAATAGAACAAAATGTAGCAAAAGATGATCGAACATACTTCTTACCATTGTCTGTGCGCATAATTTTGATAAAGGTAGAAAATTGAGTTTCTATTTCTGAATAAAAGGATTTGAAGACAACAAACACATATGATCTGGCTTTCAAAAGGAATAGTCACGTCATCCGAGAAAAATCATCAATAAAAGTGACAAAATAATGAAATCCTAATTTAGAGGTAACTGGAGACGGTCCCCAGATATCAGAGTGCACAAGATGAAATGGAGCGGTGCTCCTTTTATTTTCACTGAAAGGAAAAGAAACCCTATGATGTTTCCCAAGCTCACAAGCCTCACACCGAAAATTATTCACCGAGGAAGAAATAGGAACAATATCATGCAGCTTGGAGAGAGGTGGATTCCCTAGTCGACAGTGCCACTAAAAGCAAGTGTCAAACGTAGAGGACGCCTTGTGTTTTTGGAGAGGCCCATCAACTAGGTAGTACAATCTGCCTGACTCATGACCGCCACCAATATGGTTCTTTGTCTGGAGGTCCTGAAACACACATAGGAAGGATAAAACGTCACTGAACAATTCAAAGAGCGAGTCAAAGAACTAATGGATAACAAGCCAATAGACAATTTTGGGACATAAAGAATATCTTGCAGAGTTAGAGACTGGATATGAAAAGTCCCTTTCCCTGCAACATAAGCGTAGGAGCCATATGCTACAACCACTAGAGAATGTGTATTAGTCTATTAGACAAGTGGAGAGAGGAGAAAAGAGAACGGTTACTTGTCATGTGACAAGAAGCTCCAGAGTCTACAATCTTGGATGAAGTATTGAAAACTGCAGAAGCACTACCTGACGTGGCGACATGAAAAGAGGAAGTAGATGCCGAAGAGCCTTTCAGTAGATGCTGGAAGGCCTCATACTCCTCGACCGACAATGTAACCCCTTTTTCAAACGATGGACCCGTAGGTTGCTGTTACACCAGCTGCTGGGTAGCCTTTGTAGCAGTCTAGCAGAAGACCGAGACTCACTAGAAGCTTCAAGATTGGCAACAGGATGCAGACGTGAACCACCTCTACCATACTTCTTCCAATAGAAATCCGATTGATGTCCGATCTTGTTACAATGGACACATGGTGATCCATGACCCTGGCCACGTCCACGGCCGCGACCTCCAGGGAAAGAGTAGAAGTGCAGCCAGACTCTTCCGTCTCACTAGAAGTGGTCTCATTCAGGTTCAATTTGGTACTCGCTCGAAGAATACGAGAATAAGCACCAACCAACTAGGGACTTGAGTATCTGTAAGCAAATTATCTCGAACATGTCCGAGACTATCATCCATTCCAAACAATTTTTTTGCAACAATAAACTCTTCCTTCTGCTTCGTCAACTAGGCAACATCAACAACAACAGGCTGATATACCTTCAATTCACTCCACAAACCCTGAACTTCAGCAAAATATTGAGAGATGGGTCTTCCTTCCTACTTGAGATTAAACAACCTGGAATATGTATTATAAATGTAAGATATATTTTGCTCTGTAGAATATATTTTCTTGAGTGTATCCCACATCTCCTTAGCAGTCTCCAAAAGACAACAATATTAAAAATACTTTGTTCACAGCTGTTACTCAAAATCGAAATCACCATTCCGTCATCAACTTCCCAAACTTCATATGCCTTTTTGTCCTCTTTAGTAGGGGGATATTGCTCAATATGCCGAAGTTTCTGCAGAGACAATAACAAGAGGCGAAATGACCTTGCCCACTAGGGGTAATTAGTCCCGTTCAACTTAATAGAGGTAGCAATCATATGATATAGCTTCCTGTCAGAGGTCAGAACAAGAGCAGATTTTGTTGATTCCGCCATTGCAACAACAAAAAAATAGATCAAAGCCTCTGCTACAACCAAACAACAAACCCACCAAAGAATCTCACAACAACAAACAGGTCAGTGCATAGGGGAAAAATAAGGAGACAAACAAACCCTTATGCGCTGACCATCTCAGAGACACGCCTGTGTCGACGACTTCTAGAAGGAGGAGTCCCTTCCCCTTACACCAAACCTAGGTCTGCTCTGGGGAGATGAAGGCACCTGCATCGATGGTGACAGAGGACGACAGGATCGGAACCCACTAGTTACACTAGGGTCGCAACCCCCAAACCACCCTCTGGCAGAGCCTCCACGTGTGCCAAGCAAGCGCGCATCTTTGCAGACGAACAGGGCGCCGAACGGCGCTATCACCATGCGCGCGCAAGGAACACGGGGCGGAATCCCCAGCCCAGTCTGGAGTGAGAGAGAGAGGAAGGGGAGGATGGCCGTGAGGACGTTGGCCGGTGGCAAGGGCGCTGGCTGTAAGGGTGCTGGCCGGCGGTGGTGGGTGACTGCGGCAGATGAGGCTGCAGGCTCTAGCAGCTGCAGGGGCTGTGACCGCGGCAGGTGCTGCTCCAGCGGGGAGATGGCGGTGACGGCAGTGGTGGATGGCAACGGCAATGGTGGAGGCGACGACGGTGGTGGATGGTGACGGCGGCGGCGGGGCAGAGTCACGCCCTAACCCATCAGTTAGGCTCTAATACCATGTGATTTGGAAAAAAAGGATTAATTAATTTTCACTAATGACAAACATAAAGTATATATTCTTGGTACACAAATTATACCCTAGTGCCGATTTGATAGGAGAATAAGAGCATAATAAGGGGTCTTATTCCTAGAATAAGGCTAATTCTAGTTTGATAGGCAGAATAGCTTATACAACATTAGAATTGCTTATACCAGAATAAGGAGAATAAGCAATTTCACCCTAGACCCAAGAATAGCTTATTCTTCCTATTCTGCCAGTGGGTCCCACATAACTATCAAAGCTAAATGCCCTTTATTCTAGTATACGCTATTCTAGTATAAGTAATTTTGGATAACCTATTTTGCAAACAAACTGGGGCTAGGTACACAATAAGACTACAATAACAAAAATACCCCAAAATAATATCTATTCTAACGGTACATAACCAGTAGTTGATGTCCGTGGCCTTCCTGCATCGGATGAAACCCTCCATCCTGTCTCTATCTCAGTTTAGGGATGTTTTCTGGTTACGACTGCTGTTTAGCTAATGGCTATTGAGGAAGGCTTGTGTATCATTTTATTTTTAGATGATATCTATTTCATTTCTTTTCCTCCTGATGAAAATGTGTTTGCATTCTCATGCATTGGATGTTCATTTTTTAGTATACTTGGTGATGTTGCCAGCCTGGTGATACTGCTACAGCATCCATACTTCATTTTTTTCTCTGCGCTCCTAGTATTTAAACTTACTACCCCATTTTTTATTTTTTGCATCTAACACTCATTCTTGACCTTTTCTACTTGTTTTCTTTTTCTTTCTGAAATTTCTGAGTGGCAATCTTCCAAGTTAGGCACATCTTTTGCATTGAAGTCTTGTAAGAGCCTTAGGGTTATTTAGCTTATTCTCCGTTAATGGACCCTGTTTTTCCATACAAGTAGTTAGAGTGGTGAATCAATCCCTAGCAGTATGCCACTAGATTTGTATGCCTCTGGCCCTTAAGTCTAGGATTTTGGATGATCAACCATACTGTCTTCTCAGCGCTTCTGAGATTTTATTCCATGTTTTATCATATGTGATGGGGACATATATTTAGTGCATCAATTGCATTTAGGTGACAATAAATTTGATGTCAGTTTTCTGGAACTAATAATATTTCCTTGTGGATCAGGATGAAGCTGCACATGAAGCGATTCCAAAGAAGCGTCAGAAATTGTATTGGGGGTATTTTTTTTTCTCCATGAAGTTAACAATTTTGATTGTAAAGGAAAATATGGAAGGGTTAATTGTTGATTCATTAAAATGTCAATGGCATTAGCATACATAAGTTGTTTACACGCATCAGAATTCAGATTTTGAAATCAAATGCTGATCCTACTTTTTTCTCCTTTAGGCTTGACACAAGGGAAAGATGGGAAAGAAAGTCCAACATGTAGATTGTTCGCATTATCATGATGACATCACAGGTTGAACTTGAATGGTGTTCCATTAAAGTGATGGTAAATATATACTCTTTGTTCTTTGTAACATTTTGAATTAGTTTTTTTTCTTTGCTCAACTCCTAGGATTTTTCTTTTTAATTTTATTAAGGATCTGAAATAGAAAGGGGGTAAGTCCTTATCAGATTATGTTTCAATGAAAGAAGTTCCAAACTGGTGTAACAAGAATTAGGTAGGAAAGAAACTCCCAGAAAGAAAGATCTTATTTTCTCAGGGGTTGCATCCAGATTTAGAATTAGCGAGGAGGTGCCTAATGCATTTCCTTGCCAGTGAATATACAATTGGATGGTCAGAGACATTGAGGTGCCTTTAGGAGCTTATATCTATTCAAAATGCTAAGATCTTTAGGAGTGGTTTGTGTTAGAACAGTCCCACATGGAAAAGGGACAAAATCAAACATATGTTTAAAATAGTTTCACTCAATGCCTTGAGGTTTTGAGTTGGATGGCCTAATAACTTCAATATGGTAAGAGCCCATGGTTATGAACTAGGCCACACGCCCCGTCTTTGTGGTCCACGTGACAGAGCCTAAGTCGGCCTGCACGTGAAGGGGTGTATTAGAATAGTCCCACATGGAAAAGGGACAAAATCAAACATATGTTTAAAATAGTGGTGCCTACTCCATTCAATGCCTTGAGGTTTTTAGTTAGATGGCCCAATAACTTTGATAGTTCGAAAATGGAATAAGAGCCTGAATAAGGGGAAATTAAAGGCTTCTTAAAACATGGTTTTGTTTTGGTCAAAGGGTTTACAAGATATCAATTAGCATGCTAGACTAAATTTTTTACAAATTTAAATCCATTAAATTGGAGTTTCCTCTGAAATGTGCATTATAATCATTGATGGTAACAATGGACGTGAAGTAGGATCTTTAAAATTACATATTTATTCAAATAAATGAGAGTTTTGTTAAAGAAACTGGCCTGCACTGGTTTAAATCGGCCTGGCTCATGCGACTCGTGTGAGTCAGATCGAGTTGGCCCAAGTCGGATCGGGTCTGACTCGTCTTAGGCCGAACCCGATCCGATCCAAATCCACCAGTCGATGAACCTTGATTCCACTTGAGCAAATCCAAGATAAGTCTTCCAGTGGAAGAGGTGCCTACGGTCACCTTGCTCTATCCATCTCTCTCCCATTACCTTCCTCCTTCTGAACCCCCTTTCTGTCTTGAGTGCCTCGCCTTCCATGTCCAGTAGGTCTTGCCCTTCTTATAGGCCCTCCCGCACCTTTCATGCTTGACGCTCTGGTTTTCGGTCCCTTCGTGCACCACCTGCTCCCATCAAAGGGCACAGTTGATTAGCCTTCTGCATTGCCATCATCTTCTCCATCAATTTCACTAATTTGGTGGCAAATTGGTATCGAAACCCCAGAGCAGTTGTGCTGAAGATGTGTTTGAGACAATGCTCCAATCATACCCTAATTTAGTTTTTGCATAACAACAATTGGACAATGAAACAATAGAGTAGAACAGTAATTAGGAAAAACAAACAACTCTATAGATTTCTGGTATGCTAATTCTGTGTGGTGAATAGCTTGTCTAATTTTCCTTATCCTGAATCCAACATAGATTGCAGCAAACAAAAGAAGTATATGCATTATCTGCAGTTACTTTGGAACCATTCTCTGCTCGGATAAACTTTCTTCCCCAAATGAGGAATTCCTAGTTTTGGACCAGCCTTTCAATTTTTATAAGCAAAGAGAGCAAATGTGCTACTTTTGAACATATTTTTGTTGTATTTGATTGAAATGATGAGGTATTGAAGCCAGTAACTTTTAGGCGGGTTGAATTCAGATATAAGTGATTTAAAGAAGGGAATATTGTTGCTTTTTTGTGCCTTTTTCTGCTAACTATTTGTTTGGGTCTAAAGTATTCCTCTGTGTGTGAATCAAAGAGCATTGATCTGAGAACTGCATGTATCTTAATACATGACTTCTTGTGTGATGGTAAAACAAGTAGAAAATCAATATAAAAGGGGCATCGTGTACCAATTGGAAATCAAAATAAAAAGAACATTCTGCTGCATGTTCAGGAATTGAATGCGTGGTGGAAAAAGGGCCTTCTCTGTTGTATATTGAAAATCTGCCTCAAAAGGAATTAAAAACAGCAGCAAATAGGAAGATTGACAAGTGAAGATCAAGTAAAGACAGAAAATTATGTTTTGCTTTCCACAAGTTTACGTGCTGATGGAGTTGCATATTCAGTGTCGGGTAGATCTTGTGAAAGAAAAAAGATGATTGGTTAGGGTCATAGAAGAGAATGATAGATTTTACCTAGGAGTTCTCATTGGAGATTTCTAGGAAGGAAAGAAGCTCATTCAATAACTCAAGAAGAGGATAATTTTGGCTGGGTCACAAAATATAATGCATTAAAGGAGGCAATCTTTGAAATGGGCCCATGGGGCAGGAAAATCTTTGTGATGGTTGCCTTCATCTTTTCTTTTCCAATTCTTGGGGTATAGTGCAAGGTGATCTACCTTTTGGGAAGCAAAAATGTGGCATAAAACAGGAGGATGTAGGGCGCATGGTTTCAGATATCTCCACAGGTGAGACTATGCATGAACATCTTAATAACATCCTCTATCAGAGAGATGCAGGGGCCATTTTGGATTCCACACTGATAAGCTTTCCCAAATGTGGATGCAATATCTTAGAAAAGGTTTTGGTAGCAGGTTGAATGATGGGATCATTAATTATACTGATGAAATGCTTTATAGTTTATAGTATATGACAAAGGCTCTTTTCAAGAAAGGAGTATCAGTAGTCAACAAAGGTTCTTTTGGAAAGAAATATCCATAAAAAATGATGATTTCCTTCTCTTAGTTTCATAAGCTTCTCTCAACATAAAAAGAAGCATAATGGGGTTTTTAAGCTTGCTTTCGAAAAGCCAAGCAAAGTGACATGGTTGTTGGACTGGAAGCCTTCCACTGAAATTGGTGAAATATCCCCTATTAAGCTGAAAAATATTGAGTCTGTTGGGAATTGAATTCTTCCCAGTTGGGAGGGACCTGTACATGGTCAACTGAGTGACTTGTCAAAAGAAGTATGCAGAAACACAGAGAAATGGCCACGGGGATGAGCACACAATATGCTGGGCACACTAAATTTGTATTGAGGTTTTTGTTCTTGATAAAGGTTGTTTATTTCGAACTTTTGACTACCTTTTGGCTGGAAATTTCTAACGAATTGAACGAGACATGTCTTGTGCCAGGCACCCCTGTAACAAGCAGCATAAGTTTATGACAACAAATGGTGCGATGATGGTCTTTGTGCATATTACTGGATGCCGAGGCCGAGGCAATGGTGGACAAAGATCTCCTTGCCATGTCGTTGAGCATGTTGTTGGATTAGTAAACCTCTACCCCGTTTTCATCGTTTTTACAAGAGTGATGTGACCGATCCTTTGCCCTCTCCAAAATCTCAGTTTTCTTTATTTTTTTGATTACCCTTTTGTGATCTAACATGTCTGTTAAAGAATCAGGAAGCAGACAGACGATATAACTCGGAAACATATTTACCTGCTGTAGTGAGGATAAACAAAAGTGGGGGAATCCAAGGTCTATCAAATAAGTGGCAACCTTCAAGACTCCACCGAATAAAACGACACAATTGTTTTTGTGAACAGTCTTGATTCATCTCTCTTTTAAGGGTGTGTTTGGCAAAATTTATACTTGAAAGTCACTTTTGACTTTCACTTTTTACATATAATAACTCGAGGGAGAGAGATTATAACTAATATTAACTTGTTACAAAAGTCAACTTTTTCGTAACAGTTTCATTTTTCTAATCTTAGAAGCTTCACCTTGTAGTTTTTGGTTGGAAGCTAAAAAATAAGTAAAATATTATATAAATGGCTTTTAAGATTCAAGTGTTTCCACGAAAAATAATTGAAGGTGTGTTTGAGAAAATTTCTACTTGAAAGTTACCTTTGGCTTCTACTTCTCACATAGAATGAGTTGAGGTAGAGAAGTTGTAACCAATTTTAGTTTGTTACAAAAGTCAACTTTTTTATAGTAACTTCATTTTTATAGTTTTTGGTTTAAAGTCAAAATGCATTACATAAATGACTTTTAAGATCTTTTTTTTTTTTTACAAAAAATAATTAAAAGGAATTGCAAAAGTGCTTCCAATTAGAAGGTGTGTCAAAATGGTTTAGGCCGTGTTTGGTGTAATTTCCATTTGGAAGTATTTTTACATTTTCACTTGGTTATTTTTTATGGAAGTCTACCTGCGCAGTGAACATGTTGTCTACCCCCGCAGGGAGGTTGGGGGTTCAATTTCCGCTCTATCATGCGTGGGTGTGTGGGAATTGGGAGCCATCCCACCTCCCCCCTTTGAGCGGAAAATTAGTGCATTATAACCTGGATCTCTCGGCGAAGGTTGGTTTCAATCGCGTCCCATTTGATGGAGTCTGTTTCTGTTGTAGTTCTCAAGTCATCTGTGCCAATGTTAAAAAAAAGATTTTTTAAAAATAATCCTTTCAAGAAGAAAATTTACCCTAATCCAACATTTTAAAAGCATGCCCGATGCTATTCTCTTGGCCATATCAGCAGTAACTAAGGTTATCAGTTCCTGGGGAAAATTATCCTCCCAGATTTGGTTACTCTGCAAGATTCTTGCCTGAGTTGCCAACTAGTTCGCTGGACTATTCATCTCCATGTATTGGTGCTTGAAACAGATGTTAAGTATTTGGTTCCCCAGCGATTGAACATCCTTGATCCAGCAGCAGTATCTAGTTGGGATTGATTGCCTCTTGTTAATCCAGTGTACGACATTCAAAGCATCACTTTCCACGATAAATTTATCTTCCTGAATCATCGTACCTGCCTTAATTCCTTCCCTAATTGCTATTGTTTCTGCTTCCTCAATGATTCTATCTTCCAAAACTATGAACCCAACTTTTAGAATTTTACCTTGACACTCTCTGATGATAAACCCTGATCCTGCAGATCTATCCAGGCAAGCAACTGCTCCAGCACAGTTGATTTTCAGCCAATCTTGTTGTGCGGGCACCCAACAACCCCATCTTTGATCTGCTATTTCTATCTTGTCAATTCCCCACCTTTGTAGGTCAGCCTTCTCTTCCTTTGAGCTTTGTAATTTCTGATAGTTTGCCAGTATATACGTCAGGTGTTTAGTCTAGCCCTGTTGAAAACCTGAACTGGATTTTTACCACCATTTGCAAAACTGGAGTCATTTCTATCTTTCCACCATTCCCACAGTATGTATGCTGCCAAACAAGCAATATACATCTGGATCCCATGCTTCCCTCTAAAGATTTTAGTTTTCGTCCACGGGTTTAAAAGATCTTGTGGAGCTTGCTTCCAACCTAGCCAGTTGGAAAATAACAGCCACAGTTCATTGGTTCCTCTGTATATGAAGAAAAGGTGCTCTAAGGATTCAGGTTCTATTCCACATCTTGCACAAGTGTCATCTTCCACAAAATTCCTCCCTTCAGAATCTCTCAAGTCTGTAAACATCTACCGGCTATTTTCCATAAAAACATTTGCACTATGGCCCTGTTTGGATGCAAGCATAAACACGTTTACGTTTATGACGAACGCATGTTCTATCATATTTACCATAAACTCAGTCGAGTTTATCATAAACTCAAAAAAGCCCCATAAACGTGTTTTCCTTAAACCTATCAGGAGTTGGTTTATGCTGGAATCTCTCTCGGGTGTACCATAAACTCACTTAAGTTTATGCAAAACAACCAAACACGAGTTTACAAAAACATGTTTATGATAAATAGGTTTATGATAAATGTGTTTATGATAAACCTATTCGCATTTTCTTAAGTGGCATCCAAACAGGGCCTATGTTCTGTGGGCCATTTCCATATTCTGTCCTATTCAGTATTTTCTTCTCCTTCCTCCTGGTTTTTTGGCAAGTTTGTTACAGGCTGAGCCACTGTGACTTACCCTGATGAGTCATGGATCGACTATAGTATCATCCACTGATTTTCCCATCTTTGACAGCTTCACATTGTGTTCCAAGTCTTGGATCAGTTCTCGGCTGAGGATGCTTGAAAGCTTCTCTAAATTCCAGCCTCTGTCTCTGTTTATCCAGCTGACCACCGTCTCATTTTCCTTCATACCTGTTCGGTTCAAGAAGGTAGGCGCTCACAAAGCCTCAAGTCCCCCCACCATAAACTGCATACTAGTTGATCTTATTACCCCGGCCTATGATCCATGTGAACTTATTTCTGATATCTCTAAGAAGCTTGGATATCTTAATCCAAACACTAGACCTTCTCTTGTTTTGAATTGGTTTGGTAAGGTCCTTCCCATGGAAATACTTGGCTCTCACCAAATCAGTCCACATGGATTTGTGGTCTTGCCTGACCTACGAGCTTCATAAGATTTGCCTCATTCATGGTTGAGTAATACTTGCTACAATGTCATGCATTGTAATGTATAGCACAACAACTGTCTGATCTAGGTAGATCGGACGGACGGCTGCTGTGCAGTCCGTTTAAATTTAGGGGAGACCTTTGGGGGGTGTTTTTTTTTTTTTTTGATTTTTTTTTTCGGATTTTTAATTTTTTTTTGGAGCATAAACAATCGGACGGTACAGCCGGGATGCTCTTGTTGGCTCCGACTTGACTGTATAATTTTTTTTTAAAAATATTTTTTAAATTTTACACGTAAATCGAAGTTTGTGTTAAATATATTTTTTTTGAAAAAAATATATAGTCGGGTTGGGGCCGACCCGCACAACCCACTTTTGATCGGATGCGGCCCTATTCAAGAATGTCAATCCGGAGGAATCAATAGAAAAGGCAAATCCCCTACGATACACCAGATCCGACTCGGTTATTGATAGAATGAATAGATTCGCCATTTTTTGAAATCTCTCTTCTGAATCCTTCGGAACAACCATATCACATCCCGGATCTGATGAAATAGGATGAATTGAGACGATATTTTGTAAATACAAAACAATTTTAAAAATCCAAATAAAAAATAAAAAAAATGAAACCCCCCCCCCCCCCCCCCCCCCCCCTAAATTTAGACGGGCTGCGCTGCTATGCCATGCATTGCAATCCATGTTGGATTGCAATGCATGACCTTGCAGAAAGTATTACTCTTCATGGTTTGAATGTCCGAGAGTCCTAGGCCTCCCTTCTTCCTACTCGAGTACAAAACTTTCCATCTTCTTAGGTGCAAGTCTCTAACCCTCTCCTTTTCTCCCATATGAACTCTGCATTTTTTTTTATCAATCCCCTTCTTAGCTTTTCTAGATATCATCCTCGAGGCTGCCCAGTGTTGTGGGATTGCATTTAGTTAAGAGAATAACTTGCTGCACCGCCAAGGGCAATTACGTAGCTTGGCAGTGTAGTTAGGTTAAAAATTTCTTTTGAACCCCCCATGGTGCCTGACCCAATCGTACAATCTGATCTTAGATCATTGTTCTAGGGTTGATTTTTGAGTTTTCATCTTTTTTTGGCTTGTCTGATCCAAGATCAGATTGTACGGTTGGGTCGGGTCGGTTAGGGGGTTTTAAAAAAAAAAAAATCATTTTTCTTAAAAAGTTGGTTGCACCGCCAGGCGGTGTAATTACCCCTGGCGGTGCAACAAGTTATTCTCTTTAGAAAATGCCTAACTAGAGTAATTTCTTCCTGCTAGATTCAGAGAGACCCTCTTCCATCCAGTCAATTTTCGATCTATTCTAGACATAATCTTATCTTCTATTGCCTTACTGTTTGATCTCTTTAACACTGGAACACCTAAATAATGTTTGATGCCATCCTCCTCATTCAGTGCCAGTGCTTCTCTAATGTTTCTCTTCTTACTACTGTCCACTAGTGGACTGATCATCTAGGAAGATTTGTTGGTGTTTATAGACTAACCAAATCTCTCCTAGTAGTTGTTTAGAATGTCTTTTAGTGCTTTGCCTTCCTTTTCTCTTGCCTTAGTGAGGAGAAGTATGTTGTCTGCAAATAACAAGTGTATAGTTGTCGGTGCCTCTCTATTTTCTTTGTAACTTGAGATTTTCTTATTCCTGACTACTTCTGCCAAGGCTGTTGCGAGCATCTCTATGCAAAGGATGAATAGATAGGGAGACAAAGGGTCTCCTTGTCTGATTCCTCTGGATGTGCAAAACCACCATCTTGCAACTCCATTGGTAAGTATACTGAAGTTAGTGTTACAATATAGGTGCATACCCAACCAATCCATCTCCTTCCAAAGTTCATTTTCTGTAAAACACTGAAGATGAAATCCCATTTAATTTTGTCATATGTTTGCTCCATGTCTAGCTTGATGGCTATTAGATTCGTCCTTTTCCTTTTCATCTTTAGACTATGCATGACCTCTTGAGCTACTAGAATCTTGTCCAAGGTGCTTCTCCCTTTAATGAAGGCAGATTGCTCCCAAGACACCAACTTCCCTATGTTTATCTTCAATCAGTTAAATAGCACTCTGTAGATGATTTTACAAAGTGATAGGTCTAAAGTCTTTCAATCTTCTTGGGTTTCTGCATTTGGGGATCAAGGCTATAGAGGCATCATTATGTTACTCGCCTTTCACTAGATGCCAGTATCTTTTATAAAAAATTTAGTGAACTCGTTTGGCCTTGGAGATTTGTTGATAGGAAGACTCTTGATCACCAATTCCTCCTCCTCCTATGTCACTTCTTTTTCTAGTTGCTGCTCTACGAAAAGAGTGTTGATCTGCAAGTTCTGGCTGACCTTCTTGGATGTATTCATGTCGGTAGTCCATCTGTCAATGAAGTGCTTTTTAAAGGTAGAGGCAATATTGGACAAACCTTAGATTTTCTCAATAGAGTCATCTACCAACGCTCGAATTTTTGCTTCTCTTTCCAAGAGCCAATGGCATTGATACCTTGGTATTCTTATTATCTTCTTGGAGCCACTTGACCTTTGCCTTTTGTTTCCACTAAATCTCTTCCCATCTAGAAATCTTGTGGAATTTTGAAAGTAGGTTGTTAAGAGTGCCTTGTTGGAAGGAAGACAAACTTGTCAAAAAATACAACCTTTGAAACTCTTCAATATGTGTATTCAACTTCCCCAGCCTCTGTCTGATGTTCCCCAATCTATCACGATTCCAAGCTTTCAGTTTGATTTTTGTGAGGTGCATCCTTCTGCAAGTCCTGTACAACAGACAGCCTGTGACCTTGTCATGTATCCATTTCTCCCTGATTATGTCTTCTACCGGTTGATTTTCAACCTAGAATCTTTCAAACCTGAAGGATAAAGGTCCCTCTTTGCCTTTGTCTCTTTCAAGGAAAAGTACTATGGGACAGTGATTTGAGGCTATCCTCGGAAGATGTTTGACCTAGGCCTTAGGAAATCTTCTTTTCTAGGTCTAGTACAAAGCCCTCTATCTAATCTTTCCAAAATAGCATTGCCCCTACAGTTGTTGCACCAAGTGTACTCCTACCTATGAAACCCAAGGTCTAAAACTTCTGCTTCCTACATGAAGCGAATGAAGTCTAGTCTGGCTTGGTTACTATAGAATGTTCTACCTCCTCTTTTTCTACTCCTCTAATACTATACAATTGAAGTCATCGAGCGTAGCAACATCTTTACCTAGTGTAGTTGTTATGCAAAGTTTCTCTCATAATTCTCTCCTTTTAATGTGAGAAGTGCTTGCATAAACTCCTGCAAGTAGCCAAGTTGCCTCATTCCCATGAAAGATCAAAATATGAGCTACCTAATCATCGGGGAATTCCACATTCACCACTTCCACACTCCTGTTCCATAAGATCAGGATATCTCTGGTAGCATTAGCAGCCTATATCTTGAAGCATTCTCAGTCCACTCCTAACTTAGTGGCAATTCTTGGTTTCAGGTCAGAGTTGTCATGAGTTTCATATAACAACACCATATCTATATTTTCTTTCCTATTCCACCTCAGACAAGTGCTCACAAACACCTATCTACTTATTCCTCTGTAGTTACTAGGCTATGAACTTTATTGTAAGAGTGGAGTTTTTGATTCCTTACCTGACAACTCTCGCTTGGAGCTCCTCTTGAGATGGACAAATTGGTTTCTACTTGTACTCTCTACCTTAGCCCTGTTCCTCCTCCTCTGCCAAATGTCTGCTATTTTAGTGCATTCCTTTTTGTTCTCTCTGATCTTTCCTCCAACTTCAAAATCATTAGTGCATTTGGGGTGTTTTATATCTACGTGTGGCCTTAAAGACTACCATGGTCCCCTCTTCCTCGGAGTGATTTTGTCTTCCTCTCCAAATTGCTTCTTAGCTTCATGAATGACAGTTAGGGTACCCTTCCTGCTAGAGCCCTGCTAGTGAGCTGTTGATGAGTTTTTCTTCCTCCTTCGCTGCCTCTTATCTCTCCCTACTATTGTGAGGTGCTCACTTCCTCCCCTCGAGCTGAGTTCCTTTCAAGTCTTCAGGTTTCTAGGGTGGCTTTAAGGTTGCAAAGGATACTTTTGTGGGAAGATGTTTCTGTTGCTTGGTCACCAAGTTTTCCTACAGGATTGAAACTGACTTGTCTTTCAAACGACATGTACTTGATCTTGATGGCAAGCTATTGTTGTCGTTTCTGCTCATGCTCTCTCCTGTTGCTATGCTTGGTGCCCCAAGTGGAGCCCCCGTGACTATAGCTTATTAAATGTTAATTCTGTCCTATTCGGCTTCCACTTGCAATCCTTTACTAAACTGTTTGGGGTATGCTGGTATCCCCTGTGCCTTGAGGATCACCGTTGATCTTCCTTGCCCTGTCTTCCTCCGCATTTCATGATTTCCTACTTGCTTCCTTGTTACCTCTCCTCCTATTGCCCTCCCTGGTAACCACTGTCCATGGAGCTCCATTTGCCGCCCCTCTTTGAAATTGTAGAACCCGTGTTAACCTCCCTAGAAAACTCCTCTGGAGTATGGTGATCTATTCTGGTGTTGCATAGAGCTTGACGTCAAGTTTATCAACTTTTTCAGAAATGATAGAACGAAAGATATCTTTGTACACAACCGAAGAACTATCCCACGAGGATAATTCTTGAGTTTATACTAATGAACAAAAAAAGTACACCTTGAGTAATGAATTAATAAATCGAATAAAAACTCTAGAAAAAAAAAGATCCATTGTTTCAGATGTGGTCGAGAAAAGAATCAGATTATGCAATGATAAGGATGAAAAGGAATGCTTACCTAAAATGTACGATCTTTTTTTAAACGAATCATATCGCAGAAAAATCACAGAATGTAATTCATGTCTAATCGGGGATGATTTAATAACTTCTACCGGTGCCCGAGTCTTCCACAATCCAGGTAGATATTGGGGATGTTCTCGTACACAAACTATTGCCAAAAAGAGAATTTGTTGGAAGCGACTTGAATTCCTTTACAAAATAGGTTAGAGAGATTGACCTCCACATAGATTCTAACATAGTGACCCAAGGTCTTCCTCTCAGTAACACCGCCAATGATTGGCCCGCTACTATTGCTATCTTTATCAAGATTTTCTTGTCCTAGTACTAAAAAAAAAACTCAAGTAACTGCTGCCAGATTACTGCCTGCTTCGGATTCTCCTTGTTGGGAAGGAAGTTTGGAGTCCACCTCTAAACTACTACTGTCTTCCTACCAATGAGCCAAGGCCCTCCTCGTGACTAAGAGAGTGATTAACTTGTGTAAATAGAGGTGTCAAGGTTTTGAGAAGAAAAGGAAAAGGAGAATAGAGTGTTAAGGGGCTCACAATTCTATTTTGGTATTTTTGGTATAAGTGCAGAAGATGAGGACGAGGCAGTCCCCTCTCGCCTGAGGTATCTTCTAATACCACCCTTTTCAATGGGGTTTTGGACGAGGTCGATGTCCAAATTCATTAGTAGACCTAATAAAGTTATTAGATAAAAAGTAATAGATTAGATTTCGTAGCTACTTTGTTCATTTGATATTAATCTTAAATGATTTAAGAAGAAAATTGTTTTTCTTAAACTCTAGTCTAGTTGACAAATGTACTTAATTTTAGACCCAAATTTGCACATAAGGTAATTGGCCTTTCGTTAGGTAAATGCTATATACTCAAATTCAACCATATGAGCTCTAAATCATCCCATTACTAGGTCCAGACTCTAGACCCAACTTGAAAGCCCCATTGCCCACTGCGCATAATATTTGCCGCCGTGCCCCCGGCTGCTACAGTAGGGGGCATTGGCAGTGGATGAAAAAGAATTAATTTTTTTGGTCGGATCTCATATGTCCTATGTGTTCGTGTAGTCTAATCTCTGATCGAACGATCCGAAAAATTCAAAAAAATAAAAAATTGAGCCGCAATCAACGATGAACAAACATCCTTAACAGGCTGAGTCCAATAACAATTTTGATTTTTTAAAATTTTGTGATTGTCTGATTAGAGATTGGATTGTACGGACACGTAGGATATGTGGAGCTTCACCTCAAAAGAAAATTTAGAAAAATAAGACTGCAAGGGGCGGGCTGACGAGATAAGGAGAAAAGAAAATCCGTGCCGAACCTAGAATGCACAAGGTGGGCCTTGTTCTCGAGCTTGGGTTGGGCCTGAGCTTCTTCAACCATGGCCAACAACATCCTTATGCATAATTGTCCAAAATTATTGGATCTATGACCCACACGTTGAAGGTGGAAGTGATAAGCAATCTTCGTGGAAAGTTTGAACATACTTCGGGAGTGCTCAGTTAGAAATGTGGTGTAATTTCTTAAATCCTAGTAAAAAGAATGTCTAGGACGAGTCACTGGATCCGAGGAGACCAAAATCCAACAAAAACTACATTTACAACTACCTCTAAAAATTGCAAGTAGGCCATTTATACATCATAGCACCGATCTGCATGCCAAAGGAGAAAAATACTCACCACACTGCTGCACACCTGCACACATGGCCCATCTGATAAGTGGATTGGATGGTACACACGACTTAAGTCCTATTTCATGCGGAAAGACTGCGCATTGTCCGATCTAGGGCTGTCAACAGTCCAGGTCTAGGTAGGCCCATGCTCAAAATGAATGAATTCAGACCCGGTTCAGACCCAATATGGGTCACGGGTAAATGGGTCGGGTCTTGGGCCTACTTCTTATTTATTTGATGTTGAAAGATAAATGGGCCCGATATAGAATTTACTTATCTTAAATCTCTATGTGCCAGATAATTGAGTTTGATTTTAAGTCCAAATTCTAAGAAATCGGCTCACAAATTTTTGCAATATATGACAATAGAAGGCTTAATGACTAAACAGGTATACCTAGATCCATAACTAACCATCCAAACGGGCCTGTTAACGGGGCTGGGACCATTTTGACAGCCCTAATTCGATCCCACCGATCAGATGGAAGTGTTCTACACCGTCAGAAGAGCGGTGCAGTAAGTATTTCTCATCAAAAAAGTATCCTGCTTTTGCCAAACCCCTTTTCAGAAGAGGCCATTGGGTCCATGCCCCAGATTGGCTGTGACCCATTTTGAGTTTGATTGGAACACCGAGCACACCATGTGGTTTGGTCCAAAACTCCCTGGTCCATTTGGCTGGCATACCGCAGCCAAGAACGTTGCAATAGAGAAGGATGTGACAAGCCTTTACGTGAGATTTTCCTTTATGCTCGATCCATTTATTTTGAAAACTGCTGGTATGTTTTTAAGAACCTTGGATTTGTGAAATTCAACTTGTGTACGATTTCTAGGTAGATCAAGTTCAACAACTGAGTAAGAAAAATAGTTATGCATTAACCTAGAATTCCTTGTTAATAACCATGTCAATTTCTTGATGAATCAACAATAACAAGGACAATTTGAGGCAATCACACGTCTGCCTGCCCTTGTAGAACCCTACACGACATAATCCTCAATGTTACGAGGAAATTAACATAACAAAGTCACTAGACAATGTTAAAGGAGTTCCACATTCCTTCAAGGGGAACATCGATCCTAAATTCGTTTGTGATTTTTTGTCACTTTTGACTATAAATTGTAAAGGAATTTTTGTATATATATCCCCGTGAACTGTCATATTTGCATATATACCCCTAACGCCCACATATTGTTATAAATACTTCTGAGATCTTCAAAAAGACTGCAGTTATGTCTCTCCATCAAAATGTCATGAAATCACACCGAAAGATTTTGCATACATACCCCCAGATGCATTAACATTTTGTGTGCCCCTAGCTTTATTAGGATTTATGGAAACTTTCGACATACTAAGTGGGTTTTCATGATACTTTTGATGGAGAGGAATAAGTGCAATCTTTTTGAAGATTACAGCAGTATTATAACAATATATGGGAGTCAGGGATATACAGAAAAATACATAGTTTACAAGGGTATACATATAAACCCAAATGGGGTTTCTACATTGTGGAAAAGGTTGGTGCTACATGAGAGAGATTGACTTTTGATAGTCCAAGGTTGGCTAGTTCTAATCCAAAAGGGGTCTCATTGGTTTGATGTAAAATACAGCACCATGCTGTAAGACACCGCATTTCATGATAAGCAGTTGCATCAAATACCTTAAAATGTTGTAAAATGCTGCATGTTTGAGTCTCATAGAAATAGTATTTGGCATTTTACAATGTTTTGTGCCCAGCAAAGCCGCACTTGAGTAGCTTCCAACAATGGCTTTGCCAAATATGCCCTAACTAGTGTTTCAGCCAGAGAGAAATTCTTTCACATCATCATATTGTTGAAGGCCTACAATTTGCCCTATGCAGTTCCTCAATCTCCTCATGTGGCACTGCATGAACATCAGACAGCATCCCCCCCACACTAAGGGACCTCTCCTCTGATTTGTCCATGTTCAGAAGCCATGCAATCAAATTGGCACAGTCATCCTGCTTGCCATGTCAACTATTGCAAAAACTCTAATCACCTTTGCATAAACCCTATTATCAACCATGTCCTGGGAAAGATGATGTCTAGCTACTAGAAGGATAATCCCTGAAGACCTGCAAATTTGACTTCATCTACACCCATTCTCTACTGCAATAGAGTTTGATAAAAAGGCTAAACCAGAATTCAAAGAAGAAATGGCCATATAATTAACATTGGTAGAAGAAAAACCAGCAACTGATAGAATACTAACTGAAGCAATGAGCTCATATTTAGCACAGGCGCATCACAGCCGAGGTCTACTATATTCACACAGTAATGAAACATGTTTGACCACTGATACTCCAAAAAAAAAAAAATGAAAAAAGAAGAGAAAAGCCTCTCTCGAAAGCCAAAATATGTACCAGCTTTTGCTCGTTGAAGTTAGAAGCTGAACCGTTAAGCCATGAAACTAGTTTTATGCACAGCTTTTATGGAGACAATATAATGGCAGCAGACTCATCTTAGCACCAAAGGAGATCGACAACAATCTATGACAAGAATAACCTCGATCTCCACATGCCACGTTTGCAAAATGCCCATTTCCCATAGGTAGCTCTCTTCAACTATCCGAAATTCAACAATTTTGCAACATTTGATTCCTCAAAATGTGATAGCTAAAACCTCATCTTTGTCTTTTTCTTCTCAGGTTGAGGATAAGGACCCAAGTCCCCAAGTTATGAGGAGTTTTTCTAACCGGAGAAGATGAAATAGCTACAGACGTATCTCAGCACTGAAGAAGATCAATCACAGTTTCGTCCATGAGCAGCTGTAGTAGTTCATTTTCAATTTCCACACCTGCTTCAAATGCCTCATCCTCAAAACCTGTCCATTTTCCATTCATGCTTCTCATATCCTTCTCAACTATTTCATCAAGACTCTTCCCATCCAGGTCCCTACAATTTCTTATTTCCTTGGAAATCTCCTGTGTTAGCTTGTCTCTCACCAAAAGAGGCAACTTCACCCATGCCTTATAACCAACTTGACGACAGTAGCAGTACTTGACATCCAAGTGCTCTACTATGCAGTCAAACAGAAGCCTTCTAAACTTGACTTCCTCATCCGTCGCTGAGAAACTTGGGCTGGAATTTGGATCCTCCCAGAAAGCACAAAAAAGGGTTTCCAAAGTGTCAAGAAGAATAAAATCAATTGAAGAATGAATCTTCCCATCAGACTTCTCCAGGGAAGTGCTTTCAAAGAACATCTCAGTGTTTGAAATGACATCCCTAACATAGTTGTGCTTGCTTCCAGGAGATCCAATTCCATGGGAGTCTGCATTACTCATAAAGAAGATGTTATCTAAAGAAAGAGCCATCGTTCCTGGTTCAATCTTCCTGACATTTATTGACGTGGCAGAATCTGAAAGATCTGTATCAGGTTCCCAAGATTTTGATTTGTCAAAGGAACTACACATAAATCCGATCTGTGGTCGGTTCCCTGAAATCAAAAGACATGTTTGAATAAGTGGTTATGAATTGACGGGCATTGTGCACAATATGCAATCAATAATTCTCTGTGAACTTACTATAATTTTTGAAGAAAAAGTATTAGAAAAAAACTAAGAACACTTAAATTCAATTTCAAAGAACTGCAAAAAATGCTGATGTTCTTAACTCACATATTCGTCAGTCGGATAAGTAATGCATCATACACCATCACCTTGAATTTTGTCCAAAAGCAAAGTGCAGATGTTTTGGGAGAGGTAAAATAAATGTACACAAAGTACTTTTGTGATTTGAGGAAGAGTGGTAAATTGAGAGGGTGTAAATTGAGTAAGTATCAATGGAAACTGAGGAAGAGTATGATTTTCCAACACTAAAACCTCATTATGCTGGCCATTTATCTGAGGATTCCCAATATTATGGCACTTCCACATAAATGGATGTAGTGTAGCTAAAATTGAGGTTTTCATATCCAATTCCAGCAATTAGCCAGTATAAATGCAATTGTTAGGCATGGGCAGACAGTGATTATGGTAAGCATCTGCAATTGACCATTTTATCACGTACATGCATGTCTAGACTGAAAGTGGACAAATAGAAAGTGTCTTATATAGGAACAAAGTCATTTTGTGGGCCTAATTAATGGGTCCCTTAAGAAATTAATAAAAACAGGTCAGCTTAATAACAAATTTAGGTTTTAGAAAACAAGTATACTCTTATCAAAATGCAGAACATGCTTCATATATATGCATGGCAATACTAGTCTGACCCAGGAAAATTCAAACAGGGTCTACTACTGATCAACCAAAAAAAGAAAGTGTGTTTGTGCATGCATATGAGGGCAAAAGAGAGAGTCAGTTTGACGTTAAAACCTGTCACTCACATGGCCTCATACCTGAACTGCTATTGAAACTCTCAGATAAGCAACTGTCATTTGAGAACGGAGCTTCAAGGATTGATACTGGACTTGGCTGATCATAGTCATTCGCATGCAAAATCCCAGATGAGATGCCAGATTTTTCCTCTGCCTAGGGATGGGACAAAAACCAAATTTATCAGTCAAAACTTTGCAGGCAGTCAAAAGATAAACTCCAACTTGCATCACATGTCCCCAACAATAACCAATGAGCAAACCATCTCCACAGTCTCCGAACAGGAACAGGAGGGGAAAAGATAAAAATAAAAATCCAATATAGAAGACACAAAAGCAGGTTCTTGTATTTCAGCCCCCTTTGACCTCTAACAACTCAGAGAAATATCCATATATACCTACCCTATAGAAGAATTGCTGACAAAGGGCAGCCACTGTCATGAGGCTTCTGCCCTGGGAGGTCTGGTGAGAGTCTTGAACATTTCCTACACTGATATGGTATATTAATTTGCTTTTGGTTCCCTCTGATGCAGGAAAAACAAAGGACATCAAGACAGAATCTCTCCTCTTAGCTGGCTGAAGCTGGAACTCCTGTTCCCCACATCCATGAATGCCACTCTGCAGCAACACATCATCCACACCATCTTCGGACCCCTTGGAAGCAGTAGCTTTCCTTCACTCTTTTGATTCTGCCACTTTCTTAGACTATCAGCATTAGCATACACACATCTGTTCACCATAGGCAGGTGCTTTGGTGAACAGGATGATCCCTAGAGGTGTCACTTGTGCAGGATAAGCTAAGCAGCCCATTTAAGCTCAGACTAGAGCTACAACATAAGGTCAATGGTCTGGACTTTATTCTTGACCCATTCAGCTAAGGGAAAGCCTATGGTGAAGGAATTCACACGATGGACCTACAAACTTGCAATTACAACTAAACAAAATAATACAGTCTACTGGGCAGTTTGTCTTCATCCGTGAGGTCGTGTTTGACTGGAATAGACCTTTCGCATGCCCCACAAAAAAGTAACTGCATGGGCTAGGATTGAGCTTATTCAAACCCACAAGGCACGAGTTGAAGGTCCTCTCTCCTCTCAAGCCTAGCGAGTTGGTCCTTGACACCCTTTTCCCTTCCTCTTCCAAAACACTTTCTAAATAGGATAATCTTCGAATTTGCAAAGTTTTGAAGCCCACCTTGAATGTCAACATTGTCCACCTCCTATCCCCTAGATGAATGGTAGTACCTAGCCTTTTGTTTGTTTTTAATGATAGCATATGTTTTGACGAGTTTTGCATGTGTTAGAAATTAAAACAGGTTTAAAGGTTACATTTACAGTCTTATGCTAACGTCGACCCTTGTTAGCAACCAAGTTTTAGTAAAGTAAGGTATAATTTTGAATGCTCAATTATTCTTTTACAGAGTTCCTGCTACGAGCTTACAATATGGCACTAATTTTCAGTGCTTGTAATTACTGTCTGCAACAATCATAACCTTGTTATATATCCAAAGTAATCTCACCTTTACTTGAACATATAGATTTTCCTTTGTGATTTATTTACGTAAATAAAAGTATATATATATATATCTGTTAAATTAATATAAGAACCTATATTTATTAGAACACCATCTCAATCCCTTTTACATCGGAAGGTCATTTCTTGTACAACATGCACATCTCATGTTAAGAGCCATGCCAGGGCTATTCGGTTTCTCAGCTTTAGCATCAGCATGCGCAGAAGCTGAGTCTTAGAACATTGGATGCTTATGGCTAAGTACGATGGGGTAAAGCAAATTATATAATAAATTAACTCTATCTGCTCTTTATGTGGGGAAGAGGATGAATCTTTGGATCACTTATTTATTGCTTGCCACTTTGCAAGGAAGTCTGGGGTGCCATTTTTGCCAAGGTGCACCTCCCTGTCACGTCTATGGTACCCGTGGTTTCTGTGGATTCCCTCCTGTGTTTATGGCCTACTGTAGTGACACCCAAGGATGATCTAGTTATTTGGTGGCTGATTCTTCATGCAACTCTTTGGGCTATTTGGGGGGAGAGGAGCTGGCGGATTTTCAAAAGGAAGTGTGGGCTGCTGAGAAAGTGGTTGGGTTTGTGTGTGAGAGAGTTAGGGAATGGGGGCTTATTTTTTATACAGCACACAGTGTAATCTCTTCCTTTTTTGAAGACTTGAGGGTGGAATGAGGGGATACCATCTTGGTGTTTTACCTGTTTTTTGGTTACTGATGGTATTAGAATCTTTCGTGAGCTGCATTGTAACATTGTTTCTACTTTGTTCAGTTAATTTAGGGTTTTTTTTACATATAAGCCCCTATAATCTTGTGATATTACAAATGAGTCCCCCTAATATGAATGTTTAGAAATAAACCCCCATAACCGCAACTTTCTTACAAATAAGCCCTTTTAGGGGTTTATTTGTAACACTCTCAGGGACTTATTTGTAAGCTACAGGGGCCTTTCACTAATTCACGGTAGATTGTGGGGGTTTATTTGTAAACAGTCAGATTAGGGAGGCTTATTTGTAATATCAAAAGATTATATGGGCTTATATGTAAAAAAACCTTTAATTTAATATATTTATGTGGTACCCTACACTTTAAAAAAAAAGGCTGAGAGATTTTATATTCATCACCTAAAGAGAAGAGTGATGTTTACTTTCAGTAAAAAGATATCCTTGATTCCTTTTCTTTGAGTTATAAAGATGGTGTTTCTTGAACTACATTCCCCTAGTGCAACCTTGCCTGTATATGATTTATGACCAATTGGTGAAAAAGTAACAGTAGACTTTTGGTTGGCTAATCATAACCTTTAGCTAGACTTTTGGTTGGCTAATCATGACCTTTAGGTAGTTACTGACCTTGCGCTGTGTCTCCTGGCAGTGAATGCCCAATTGTAAATAAATACGTTGTT
Source organism: Zantedeschia hybrid cultivar (assembly GCA_030544215.1). Lineage (NCBI taxonomy): Eukaryota > Viridiplantae > Streptophyta > Magnoliopsida > Alismatales > Araceae > Zantedeschia > Zantedeschia hybrid cultivar. The sequence goes on from JARZZO010000004.1 coordinate 55,641,367, forward strand.
TAAACAAAAGCACGTCAGGTTATATAACAGTGTAAGCATGCCTTGAACAAAATCATATTGTTCTTCAATTTAATATCAACAAGCTACTAGATGTCTTTAGAAGAACGATTAACCCGATAAAGGAAAACAAATGGATTTCTCTACATTATTAACACAACAATCTCCAAGTGACACTTGAGATGCACAATATGAAATTTCAGTACCAATGAGACAAACACAAAACTTTAGATAGCTGACCTCAAATTTCTGGATAATATTGGGCTTTGGCTCAGGAGAGTAAGTGCATTTGGACATGCCTTCGCTATCATAACATGATTCATGTTCCACTTTTATGTCAACAGGGGAGTCGTGCTCTTCCTTCTGAGGCATGGGTCGTGCCGCTGTTAGGGCAGCAATCAGCTCTTCAAGAATAGCAGCAGTAGACCTTGATCGGACATCGTCTCCAATTCCCAACTCATCTTGATTCAAGCAAGTTAGCTCCCTTATCTTTTGTTCTAAAAGAGCACTTAGGGCATCAACCTTTTTGTCTGGCATCCTTTCATGTGAAAGCTTCCCAGCATTCAAGTCTTTTGCTAAGGTTTTGGATTGAGAAATTCCTTCATGACTGTGTACAGCTTTGCTCTTCTCCGAGACTGATCCAGAGGGCATGGCGTCATTTCTCATTTGTGCACTAAATCTGAAAGAAACTATACCACTATTCTTACAACCACTCCCACAATCAACAGTCCTTGGCTTCTGTGAGGTTCCATGAGTGGAACGAGCACTAGTGACCTTGGTCCCTTTCCTATCACATGCTTCACTTGTCGCAGTTCTCTGCTTCAAGGAAGTGGAATTGACAGCAGCAGTACCTTCAATCTGGGTGATGTTACCAACTGACCTCCTTTTGCGGACCAACAGCCTTTTATCCCAAGCATTCCCCTCCAATTCTGTTCTTTGGCTGTCCATTGCCTTAGGAGTGGTCCTTGTCCTGGAACAATTGCTAAAGTTTCTGTTCATTGCAACAAAATCCCTGGATGCATTCAAGGAAGGAGGATCTCTTCTTGTCAACTGCCTGGTACCTGATTTGGGTGCAGGAGCAACCTTCTCTCTATCCAAAATCATCTCATTTGGCCGCACATTGTTCTGTCTAAGGGTGGATCTTGACACAGCTGTATCCTGCAGGGGTTTTCTCATCTCCTGCGAGTCGGTCTGCAAGAGTGACTTCCTCTCCATGAAGCTATGCGACTTGCTCTGCACATTGGCTTTCGCTTGAATGGCAAGAGACAGCATCCTCCTCTCATCCTTCAATGGTGCTTTTGGTACGGTCTCAACGAATCGACTGTGAAAAGTGTTACTGAACTCCGAAGAAGTAGAAGAGGATCCATGCTCCGCCGCCATAGAAGCCTCATCACTTTTCAACATAACATCTGGAACTTGCACTAAATTGCCACAGTTCTTACAAGGACTAATTAGAGGACCATTAACGGATTCATTAGGCCTCTGTAACAATGGAGATGTGCCAACTTCCTCCACCACGCTGGTCTGCAAGGGTGCCATATAAGTCAGAGAACATCGAGTGTGGTTGCTGGCCTGCAAACCAGGCTCCAGTATCCTGGTGGCAGCCTCCATCAGCCGAGCCGAGCTCCTCCTCCCCAGCAGCCTTGGGCTCTTCACAGGGGACGCCAGCTTGTGGTGCCGCCTCCTCGACCGAGCCAGCACATTCTTGTTGAACAGCAGCGCCTCTGGGCCAACACGCGCAGCCGCCGCCACTGGTCGCCGGTCGAAGAATCCCGTCTTCTGCAGTTTCTGGGGCCTCTTCTCCAGCTTGCTGTGCCCATTGCCTCTGCCCACCTCCAAGCCTAGCTCCTGATAATGGCGGGAAGAGCCTGAGGTGTCCGAGCCGTCAAAGTAGCAACCACTGTCCGAGGAGGAGGCGGCGGCGCCATCCACCGCCTTCCTCGGCTCGTCATGGTGCACGGCGGCGGGGATGGACTCGAGGCCCATCAGCCGGGCCACCAAGCCAGGGGTGCACATCCCATTTTCCCTGTCAGAGTTGATCACAGAAGGCCGTGCCGCGTTGCACGCCTCCACTTTCTTGGCGCTCGGAAAACCCCCTCGGTTCTCATCAGCAATCTATGATCAGAGAAGGTTTTCAGAAGAAACAGCGAACAATGGAAGAGCCCAAAAACGAAAAGTTAGCAGCTTTTCTTCGAATCCTGTCCATACACCATGAAAGCAAACAAAGGGGAAGGGCAGCGAGGGCTCTTACCAGGAGAAGCTTCGCCACTGGCATTCTCTCGTCCCCAGCAAACTTCTTCGAAATCTTCTTGGCAGCGCGCACTGGGACAACCCGAGATGAACAGATTAGCCGAATCGACCAGACCCATTGGCGGATTCCACTCGAAATGGCGAAAAGAACATAGAAAAGCGCCATCTTTGTATCCAGGGAGAGGAACGCTACCTTGCGGGAGCAGCTTCTTGGAGAAGAACCTCTTGTTGGCGAGGCGCCGATTCCAGTCGAAGAGCTGGAAGAAGATTCCGACGCAACCCCCCGCCCGGTGCGGCGGCCTCTTGTCCATCACCATCGCCAGGCTGCTGCTGTTCGACCCCGATGCCGGGGTGGGCGGCGGCGCCTTCGCCGGCGCCGCCATCTTCCCCGTCCCCATCTCCATCTAACCCAGGAAGAGATGAGAAAAACGTTCCCAGAGAACGCAAACGGGTGGAAAAGATGCTTCCTTTTCTGGAAACGACTCAAAAAGCAGCAAAGCCCACCACCGAGATCGACGCTTTGATTCTGATTCCGCGCCGGCAATGCCGTCCACTACCTCTAATGCCCAACACCGTGTGAAGCTCTGCTATCTCCACGAGGTGGCTTCTTGGCAAAATAAAGGGTCTTCTACAGGCGGAGGGGAGCGAGCAGCGAGAGGTCAGGGGGATCCTGCTCTACTCCGGCCAACCCAGAGAAGAAAGAGACGACCACCACCAACTCCATCTCGGAAATGGGAGAGCTCGGAGAGCGGGCAGGGGGGACGACGGCGCCGGCACGCAGATCCCCGCCTCGGCCACCGCGAGGAGGCGCCTTCGTCAACACCGTCCTCCCCCGCCTCCCCAAGCGAGATCGTAGAACAAACCTTTCTTAAAGGAGAGGGAGAGAGAGAAAAAAAAAAATGCCAGTACGAAGGGAATCTGGGAAAATGGAAGAAGCGAAACGGGGCGCAGCGAACGGGGCCAGCGTCCCTTTGGGAGGAGCGTCTCCTGTCGGAGAACTGGACGCGATTCTTGCTTTCCCCCAGAAAGTGAGCTCCCCCTCCCACCCCCACCTCAGTCCTCAGTCCTCACACGAAAGTAGTAGAAAGAGACTGGTAAGCAACCTGTTCATCTCACTCTTTCTCTCTAGATCTTTCTCTACACCTCTCTCAATCTATCTATCTATCTCTGTCTACTCTATTGGTTGTGCTGCAGCAGCCCAAGCAGCAGTTTTGCCACAGTGAAAAGGCGTCCCTGCGCAGCTGCTGCACCGGGGGGGGGGGGGGGTGGTAGCGGCAGGCAGCTGCGGCCTGCAGGGTTAGGCAAGTTAGGGGTTGCCGTAGGGGTGCAGGGGCGTGCTTCAGGGCTTCAGCACTGCATCTTTACCTTTCCTCCGCCATGATCAGCAAGCAAAGCACCTGCTGGTCCTCTCCCCGCTCCTCCCTGGCCCTGCAGGCTGCAGTAGTTATTTGCTTTTGTTTTGTTCTTGTAACAGGCGGCGAGGACAAGTCGAAGCCTCCCAGGCTTTTCTCCAGCTTTCTTTTACATTTGCAGTGCATGCAGTCAAACCGGAGAGGGTACGTGGGGGCATGCCGCAGAAGAAACCGGAGTTTTTTAATATTTTTTTGGACAGAAGGGTATTTTTAAAATTTTTATTATAAAAGATTGCATAGATTTGAATTTGCGGCAGGATTGTGTTTGACCCAGTCGTATGCAACGGTCCTTAAATTTCTCACTTCGTGACAAATGTCGGGAATAAACTGATCAAAAATAGTTTGTTTTGATTATTTATCTTTTTATATTATTTTGCCTTTCAAATATTACATTCTCTTGTGAATTTAGCATAAATGCCTCTTGCATATACAGAATCTCTAACATACATATCTGGCTGTGGATTATGATAAAAATAACTTTTACAACGAAATAAGATATTTAAGGCAAAATTATATGGATTCAGGAGTAATCATCCAAGACTGTCTTACGAAGATGTCCCCTCTCGTGTGCGCAGATCATGCTTTCATATACTTTAAGTTGTCCAACTGCATAGGGATGAACTTTATTTTTTTGACAATTGTACAAAGCTAAGTTCAAATAATCTAATTTTTTAAGATAAAAAAAATACTCCCCTTCGTGCCACTACATTTTACGTTGGATTTCTACACCTCCTACCGTGAAGTATTACTTTTTTGATACTTATCTCTATATTTACCCAACTTTAATAACAGAATAAGAGAAGAATAAGATTAATTCTAATTTAAAATACAAAATTAGTTATACCGCATAAGACTTACTTATATCCTGAATAAAGTGAATAAACAATTACACCTTAGATTCATAAATTTTTTATTCTGTCTATTCCATCTCGAAATCTACTATGTTATCAAAGTGAAATACTTTTTATTATGACATAAGTAATCCAAAATAAACAATTCCCGTATAACCTATTTAAGAGATTATGGGGAAAAATCTATCAAAATTAAGTTATCAAATTATTTTACTAAATTTAACTCGATTGTCAATTCAACTGCCACCTAATCATCTATTCCCTTTAAATTTTAGTTAAATTTAAAATATTATTATTTTTAATTTTCAATCCCTCTACTCCATTAAATTCAGGAAAAACTACCTATAATCTTTGTTTTAATGAAAATCCACTATAATTTCACTTTTATTTGAAAAGTACCTAAAAAATTTGAGAAAAGTCTTTGAATATGTTAAAATATTTTGAAAAAACAAGAAGTCTTTACTAAGAGTTATACTACTTGTAATGCCTCTTGCAGGTGCATTGCGGAGTATTGTGGCAAGTATAAAAAAAAGTTTTTTTTTAAAATTTTCAGTTGCGCCCATATACTAAATTCCAATCATAGGATTAAAAAAATTCTAAAAGGTAAAAGATTGAGCCCCCAATGAATAGTAAAATATGAATGATAAAAGGCAGAGTCTAATATTGGTGTTTAATTTTTTAGAATTTTTGGAGTCATCTTATCCTAAATCAGTCAATACAGGACAAGTGAGACATGTGAGAGTGCAATTGTAGGGGCATTGCAACAAGTATAATTCTTTTACTTAATGCAGTCTTTCTTAAATAAGTATATTTAGATGGATCAAAGATTAACAAAGCTTAAGATATTACTCAAAGGATTTTTTATAGATATACCTCTGAAAAGTGTCATATTTACATCTATACCTTCAACTCTCACATATTATCACAATATCCTTAAAATCTTTAAAATGTTGCGTTTATATCCCTCCATCAAATTAAGGTGAATTTCAACGAAATATGTCAAAAAATTCTATAAATATAACATCAGGGTTGGGGGCACATATGCAAAATTTTAGTGAATCGAGAGGTATATGTGCAAAATATTAGTGAAGTTAGGAGTACCTATACAAAACCTTTAGATGGTATATAAGTGCAAGTTTTCTGAAGATTTTAGGGATATTATGATAATATGTGAGAGTTGATGGTATATAAACAAATACGGAATTTTTCATCGGCATATATCCAAAAAGCCCTTACTTAGATATAGCATTATTCAACTTTCAGGTCCAAATAGAGACCCCACCGGCCCTTTAACGTACGACGTCAGTCGTCTGATCACTGTCTTTTGGCGCGGGGACGGATGATGATCCGAGCGGGTGCTGGGTCCCACTCTGGAGATGATGATGCACGTGAGGTTGTGGGCCCCACGAGTCCGAGTAGGACAAACAGTACGGTGGCCGATGGAGATGTTTCTGGGCGCTCTCTCTCTCTCCCTTTGCGGTACGGCACCCATTGGTGTAACCGTAGCGGGCCAGACGGGGCCGTTTTCGGAATTTTAAATTATTGGAGGGGCCCGCCGCAAAAATAAGATATAAAATTATCTACTTTTGGCAGCCACTACCCGTCGGCAAAGGGCCGTCGGGGAGCGGCTCCTGTCGGCCAGGGGCAGCAATGTGTAGCTCAAACTCAACGGTTCGTTCAAATTTAGAATGGTGAGAAATAAAAATAAGTTTTTTTTTAACTTTTTATTCTATGTAAATAACACATTTGAAATAAACTCCCGTGAATTTGTGTATTTGGTGTTTACTCTCATAAGCCCATTCTTTCTTAAAAGATAAAGAGTTTTTAGTCAATCGTTACTTAAAAGATGAGAATCGATTATGAGAACTAAAAATTAAGTTCACTAGAACTAATACTAAATATGAAAATACGGGTATTTTTCTTCTAAATTCCACAATTTAAATTAAATTTAAAAATTATAAAATTATTAATTTTAATTAGATCTAAATAGAAGGTCTTGTTAAAATGTTTTAATCTATGTTTGACTCTTTAACATGTTTTGTTCATGTTTCGTTGTCATTCCTGAGAAAAGAAGAGGCAGGTTACATTTAGGGGTTGATTGTTTTAATATAAAATTTTGTAATTCATCGGCTTCAAAAATCACCGACTTTAAAACAAATAAAATTTTATGATTTTAAAATCAAAGAGTATTTGTTTAATTATTTGTAAAATAAAACAAGAGAATACTTAAATCTGCTTATTTTGATTTGCAGTGTATCTTCTGTAAACAAAAACAAAGAAATGGACCTGCCAGTCAAGACACATGTAAGATTTTATTTTACATCATTTTCAATCGTATCAAAACATTCGAGAACACTGTGAAATGAAATAATTTTTTTACATTATGTCGTTTTACGTCGAAACAAACAACTCCTTAATGCAAGACAAATTGTATCGAAGAGATTGTGACAGAAATTTCTCTCCCTCATAATTACCTATTCTGCGCCTCCTATGAAATTGAAACTCTTAAAACACTTTCACTTGACTAGAATGGCATTAGATGAACAGCACAAATTTCGTTTGACCAAAGAGAATAAAATGTTCTGTCTAAACTCTAGCTTATATTCAAATCTTATTCATACCTTTATCCAAGAACCGAAGGATTTTTTTGGCAAATTGTATAAGATATCTATCATTAAAAAAGGGTGTTTGATAAAGGTGCATAAAATTAGAGTAGGCCATACTTGGGGACTACTTTATGTTCACAAATTGAGCCGAGTCAAGTTTACTATGTTCAAATTTATTATTGTCGAGTTCAAATTGTTTCCATATTCGAATGGGTCAAGTTCCACTTTGCATAAGTTTGAATTGTTCATAAGGATGAGATATTCTTTGGAAAAGCTAATAAAAGAAATTTCAAGCAATGAAACCTCTAATTCGATAATGATACTGATAAAATAGCACTCAAATCATATGATCAAGATGCACAAATCAACATTAATCGAAGCTTGGGGTTATTTAACTAGAAGACTAAACTATAGCGTCTTAGAAAGGGCACAAAGAACATTAACCGATTGAATTTGAGGAAGGGGAAAACACTCATCTTTGAATTTGATTATCCACTTAAAGTAATTGATCTATAAAAAGTATAATAATAAAATGTACCATTTATTTTGTCCATTGGTAGAATTACATTAGTGCTATAGTTTCGTAGGGCATGTTACTCTTTTAAATTTATTCGTAACATGTGCTATATTTTTTTTATGCATACTTTGTAATCTTCATATTTCTTTGATCCTGTGTGTTATAATATGGCATATGTTCTTGGGTCGTATGTATTTAATAAGTAAGAAGCTGCATGCAAATAAATGTAGTAAAAATTTACAATACTATTTATTATATATACCATTTTTCAATTATAGATAACCTTAGAAAATATCAGTAGAAAAGAGAAAATATCTAATGTAATGTTTGGTTGCAACGTTGGATAGATCTATTGGTGACAATTTTGAAACAACTGCTAATTAGGTGTTTAGTTATGTTGGGTTAATTTTGACATTCATATACTGATAAGACCAGTATCACAACAAATTTTTAATATAGGTGATATGATAAGACTAGTATCACAACAAATTTTAATATATGTGAAGTTATATTAAAAGAAATAAGAATTTTTACTTTTCAGACCATAGAATCTTCCAATATTTCTTATAATCTCCTACAATTTTTATATTCCTTAGTAGTCCTTACAATCATTTAAAATGTCCCTAAAAGGCTCCTCAATCCCTAAAAGGCCTCTTTTTAGGGTCCTTTTAAGTATGATTCAAGCATTGTGTGTAGTTCTAAGGAGATATGAAGATTGCAAGGATTGATAAGAAATATTGAAAATTATAAGAATAAAAAAAGTAAAAATCCTTAAAAAATATTACAATTAGTCTTTTAAGAGTCTCAAGTTTCGTGCAGTCACGTTGGGCCTTCTAACTGCGACAGGCCCAAGTATATATGCGCTTATGGATACGGAAACAAACCAAGCGGAGTCCAATTTCCTTCTTATTAAGTGTACTTCCTTTACTATCGGACCAAGTTTTATCAAAGTCAACTTCTTTAAATATTAAATAAGAGGAGCTTATTTAAGTTCGGCTCATGTATAGTTTAACCTTATTCAAACCCAATTCAAATTATTTGAATATCAAATGTATTAGATTTATTTAGAAAGGTTTCTAGTTTTTAGGCCCTGTGCTATCGTCAATTTAGGGAAAACTTCTTATAAACTGGGTATTCGATAAAAGCTCCTTGTAGTATAAAAAATTTATTTTTTTTCCATAATATTCTAAGATATTCAAAGATTTTTTTTCTTCAGATTTTCTAAGATGTTCGCCAATTAAACATGTGATTTCATGGAGTTTTTATTAAATACAAAAGTTATAAGCATTTTCCCAAAAAATTCAAGATTACGGGCAGTAAAAACCAAAATATCCTGTTTAGAGTTATTAAATGTGCTGATTAGAAGATATCTTTAGCCTCCAAACTTTTACATATTAATACGTTTATAGATGAGATATAAATTAATCTGAAGTGAATTATTAAATAAATATTAAAAGTCTGCAGAGGCCATGAAAGTAGAGTCCAGCCATAAGGAACGGAGTGAAAAAGGTTAGGGGTGTTCACGGTTTGATTTGGTTTGAGGAAGATATTTATGAAACCAAACCAAACCGAATTAAACCCCAAACCAAACCAAACCAAACCGTACAGATCTCAAATCGAACCAAACCGAACCGAAATAATTCGGTTTGGTTCGGTTTGTAGTTCGGTTTGGGCTTCAAAGTGGACCTCTAGTGGGCCTCTATCTACAAATTGGGTTTTCAATTACATGATGACTTGGTGAATGAAAAATCTGTAAATTCAAATTATAAAATAGACTTTTAAGTTACAAAATGGATCATCATATATTTTTACTAGGCCTCTAATGAAAAATTTATACAAATAGAAATATAAATTCTATTATTTAACACATAAAGATAGAAAATGCGATTTCAACATTGCAAAAACTGCCCACAAACGTAAAATAAAGAACAGTTGCAAAAAAACTAATAATAAAGCTATAAAAGACTTCATCAATGTCAATAGGCCATCCTTTAAGAAGAGGATAAATTCCATCTATTAACTTAATCATCACCAAAATATATCAAATAGTCATAAATCCTTCCATAACTTTAAATAAATTCAGCACATTGTTTGTCCACCATGTGACATAATTATCATCCACGATCTAAGTGATCAAAATAAACTAAATAGTCATAAACCAAATTCAAAGTTTAAGTGATACATGACCAAAATAAACTAAATACTCATAAACCATCCATCACTAAAAAATAAATAAAAGATATTCGGCATATCATCTATATGTAGCATGTCATCCATCTTGAGACCATCTCCCAATTTGTTTCAAAACCTAGTCACAAAAAATAAACATCTTAAAGTCAATAACATTATTAACTATACAAGGGAGAAAAAAATCAAGAATATCTCAAAGTCAACATTATTACTAACTATGCAAAAGAGGAAAAATCATATTATGAGAAATAAAAGATCCGAAATTATACATTCATAATGGAAGCTCACTTAGTTGTCAAACAACATCAATCACATTAGGTGCCAATGTGATACTTGCAAGATCTGAAAATAAGAAAAAATAATAAAAATTAACGTATAAGGAAAAAAGATACCATATTTGAGAAGAAGTGAATATACTCAAAAAGACACATTTTACCTTTGTCCATTTCCTCAATGTCAACTAAACTCTCCTCAACACTTGGTGGTTCCGATGATGCTCGTATCCAATTTTGAGTGCATATAAGAGCTTCTACTATCTTAGGTGACAAAGAGCTTCTAAATGGATCAAGAACACGTCCTCCGGTGCTAAATGCCGATTCCGATGCCACAGTAGAAACATGAATGGCTAACACATCACGTGCTATTTGTGAGAGAATAGGAAATCTTGAACTACTAATCTTCCACCAACCCAAGATATCATATGACTCTACATCATTTTCCATATCTTCATCCAAATACTTGTCCAATTCAGATTTTGCATCCACACCATCTTTTTCAGCTTTATGTTGCTTGAAACGAGATTTTAAAATTGATCTCATCTTTTGTGCCGGTTGTTCTCCATCTTGGACACTTGAATTTGAAGCTAAACTTTCAATTTGAGTCCTTTCGTAAGACCTTGATTGGCCACTTGAGAGTGAAATGATATTCTTGTACTCATCGAACAAGGAATAAAGTGTTGTCTTCACTTTCTTCCTTATTAATGCTTTGTCACTGTCATACATTTGAGAAATCCCAAAGTCCACGTACTCTAATTTGTATCGTGGATCAAGCACCACGGCAATAAATATCATAACATTGAGTTTCTTTGGACTTCCCCAATATTTGTCACATTTTTGCTTCATTTTCAAAGCCATGTTATTAAACTCAAAATTATCACTCTCGCACCATTCTTTCAAAAGACAATCAACATTGCTGATTTTATGAAAATAAGTATTGGAAGTGACATATGATGTTCCTGAAACTCTCAGAGTAAGGTCATAAAAACTTTCCAACAATTTTGTTAAGTCTCTAATTTTATCCCAATCCTCATATCTAGGCTTTCCTAAGCTATCTCCTTCAGAAAGATCACTGTTAAAAAAAGGATCATGCTCTTCATATCTTTTAAAGGCTCTTTGAAATTTTTGAGATGTATCCAACATAAGATAAGTAGAGTTCCACCTGATAGAAACATCAAGACACAACAAACTCTTACTTTGAATTTTTTCCTCTTCAACACAAGATTTGAACTTTTGCAATCGAAATGGAGATTGCCTCACATATCTGATAGCATTGCGAACTCGAACAACAAAATCATTTGCCAATTTTAAACCATCATTCACAACCAAATTTATAATATGTGCAACACATCTCATATGAAGAAACTCACCTTTCAACACACTTCCTTCCTAATTATTGATTCTTCGCTTCAAGTATCCAATAGCTGTATCATTAGAAGACGCATTATCAACTGTAATAGTCATCACTTTCTCAATATTCCAATTATTCAAACATTTTTCGATTGCCTTTCCAATAGCCTCACCTTTATGACTAGAAATTGGAGAAAAGTTTAATATCTTTTTATTCAATTTCCAGTCATTGTCAATGAAGTGAGCTGTTAGATACATATAGTTAATTCTTTGTAAAGAAGTCCATGTGTCTGTAGTGAGACAAATCCTTCTACAATTACTTGCTAAAAGATTTTTCATTTTCAACCTCTCTTCTACAAAAAATGCATAACAATCTCTTGCAACTGTGATTCTTGAGGGAACTTGAAATCTTGGCTGAGATACACTACAGAAATATCTGAAGCCTTGAGATTCAACATGTCTAAATGGAAGCTCATCAACAATAATCATATATGTCAATGCCTTTCTAACAAGTTCTTGATCAAATTTCCAATGTGTTATAGTACCCATGTTCTCACCCTCTCCTCTTTCATTTGTCATAGAAGGTGGGAGAATAATTTGTGACTGTCCATCACTACAAACATTGACTTTGCTAAATGGGTACTTTTTGCATCTAAATGTCAAGTGTTGTCTAAGTGTACTAGTGCCACAATTTTTTGTATCACAGTTATAAATATATCCACAGTAATTGCACTTACACTTTTCGTGTCCATTTTCTCCCCTTTCAATTGTAGTAAAATGGTCCCACACGTCAGCTCTCTTCTTCACAGCTTTCTACTTTAAGATCGGTCTGGAAGAAGCTGAAGTACCAGCTACATTTGCTTGAGTTGTATTGTTAGGATCGGTACTTGTAACTTCAATTGGAGTATCACCAGTTTGTGACATCTAAACAAACAAAAAAAATAAAGTAGCTTGCTTAAATTTTGAAAGCAAAAAATTATAATAGTCTAGTATCAAATAATTGAAAATAGAGTCTACTATCAAAGAATTGAAAAAAACTCACATTAAAAGATTGATTTGTCGAAGCCGTTGTTAACACAGAATTCGATATAAGAAGAATTTGTAAATCAATTAAAATGCAACCTGGTATTGAAATAGATAAGATTCAACAAATTTTAGTCATTTGATTTGATATAGACTAACATAAAACACATTAAAAAAAAGATGGCACTAAACATATGTTCATTCTGAAACAAAAAAAAGGCCATTATATAAAGGTGCGATATCCACTCGCATTTTTTTGGATCACCATGTAATTATATAAAGGTGGGATATCCACTATCTGAGGGAAAAATAGAAGTTATATGTGTCTTAAAGCCCACAAATAAGAATTTGCAGGGAGTAAGATTTTTTATTTTGACATCTGACAACAAAGTTTTAGACAACATATTCTGGAAACCATTATTGAGCCTTGAGGATACATGAGGTTTAAATCATGCAATCTAGGAAAATGAATTGTTGCATACTTGAATTCCGAACCGAACCGAACTGAACCGAACCGAACCGAACCAGTCGGTTCGGTTTGGTTTTTTGGGTTGGCCCAAACAGTGAACACCCCTAAAAAAGGTTGAGCCATCTCACATGGTAGGACTTCACGAACAGGGACTTGAAAATAAATAAGAAATAAAAATTTATATGATATGCAAGAGACAAGATAAAACCCATAGATCACATTTTTGGTATGACTAAGTAAACATTTCATAAAACCAGAAGAATATATTTTGGTTGTTAGTTATGCTACCAATGGACAACCTTTAGAAAATATTATTAGGCATAAGATGTATTTTGTGATATTTATATATGCAATCAAAACCAATTAAACATATTAAATATGAGATATATCTATTAATGCATAAAACTAATCTATTCTCTTTTCATAAATTGAATGCTAACTTAGAGCGTCTTAATAAAGATTTGAATGATCACTGTTATGCCTATGAAATTTACAGAAAAGGGAGACTGGAACTTAAATATTTTGCTCAATGTACATAATACACAAGTTAGAAAATAGATAAATTTGGATCTGACTATAGGTTCTTTATGTTTTTGGGACATTTGGTCTGATGTAAAATATCACGAAACACTGTATCTTGTGTCTCACAACATATAATTTTTTACATCCTACCAAATAACACTTTCACATTTGATATGAGTTTTTAGGCTGTTAAGAGACAAGCTGCAACCTAAAAGGACGGTGTTTCATCATTTCTGGATTTTACTACTAGGTGGTAAAGGCTGGGCCTCAATGAGTGGTGCCAAAAAAAAAGTTGAGAAGGCTAGAAATGTTCCTGGTAATTATGTTTTTTAGGATCGTAAAATCATAAATTCCTTTTCTCACAAAAAAGGAAACGTCACGATTATACTTTTTGATGTCAGAGGACATTAAAAAAGGATTATATGAATTTTTTTCTTTCTAAAAAGGTATCTATGACATTGTAATATTAAGAGATATTAGATTGTAATCTAATCTTAGGATATATTTCTATAAAAACAGATCTTATTACAGGTATTTATGTAAGAAATTTCAATGAAGAAGCTCCTGTGCCTCGAGAGGTGGTGAGCCTGGTGACATGATTGAAGCTCATAAGGTGAGGGATAAAAGAAAACTATCAAGTGATGCCTGGACTCAGAGGAGAGGTCCAAAAAACTGAACTTTTGAAAGTATAGAGAGAAGAGAGAGCCAACCTTATCTCTAGGTTCTTTATTCTTAAACAATCTCTCTTTTTTGAGTTAATCCTTAAACTTCATATAATTTAGTCTTATGTTTAAGGTTTATTGTAACATTAGATAGGCTTTTTTGTTGAGTAAGTTTGGACCCTTTATCAGGATTGACAAGATAGTAAATTTTACTTGTATATAGGTGCCAAAGGTTACTTAAAGGATTGATAGTGGCTCCATCTTTACTCTCATTGTGAAATAAAAAATATATCTTTAATCGTATCATTGTCCTTATGTTTGATTTTTTTTTGAAAACATTGTTACGTAACATTATAATTCCATTTTTTTTTCCACATATATGCTAAAGAGTTTCAATGATTCTACGTAAGATTGGAAGAGAGAGGGAGCATGTGAAACAAAGCACACCTTTAGTTGCCGTCCTTGAGAGGAAATGGAGGAATAACCTAAAGGTGTTTTGATGAGAAAGATGACGAAGAAGTACAGGGGAGATCTTGGACAAGATCGTAGACATTACAAATCACCAACACCTGAGAGGGTGAGGAATAGGGATGTAACTTGGGTGGATTCGGGACATGTTAGGTTGAGTAATGTGGTAATTTAAGTTCAATTTAAATTCAAAATAACTCAGTCTAAATTCAATTCAAATTTAATTCGAACTCAGACCAAATTCAACTCAAATTCAATCGTGAGTGGAATAAATTAGGTTTCACCAATTTTGTTAATATGTTCATTGTCTATCCATATTACAGTCATGGTGTCAATAATCAAATGGCTATGGATTATCCTAAATTGTGAAGACAAATGGACAGTAATAAAGAAATATAAAACTTTAATACCCGAATTTAAAATTTTTGGGCCTAAAATGTGAACAACCTAAAAATCTGTGTATGGGGAGAATGCATTGGGAAATCTCCATCGTGTTCAGTGGTGTGGATCAACCCAGGTAACAACAATTCTGCAATGTGGTGGTGACCCCAACTTTCATACAAAAGCCTGAGTAGAAGATGTGGTGCACCCATTTTTGCCTTGCCACATCCTTGACCAAGAGAAGCTTCTTGCCATGACAAAGGTGATGCATAGTAACAGGAGATTGGGACTTGGGAGGGGGTTGGTCTCTCTCTTTTTTTTTTTTTTAATCAATAATGGATGATTTGTGTAGTACCCTGTTTCTCTACTTTGCAGGCGGCCCGCTTCAAAATCCATTCCACCTTCGGCCCACCCATGCTACTTGGGTCCCCGGATGTAGATAAAAAGCAAATAAAACCTGATTACAAAAAGAGGAGGGTAAATGGAAATCATAGAGGAAAGTATGCAAGAGTTTAAAGATTTACTAGAACAATGTAGACAGATTAAATAATCTTAGTTTTGAATCTAGAAGTATATATCACAATGCTAACAAAATTTTGTTTTCTGATAGATCTTTTTTTTTTGGGTTTGCATTAACTGACTGGTTTTAGTTAGGCTAGTCTTTAGTTTTCTTTCCAGCCAATTGGAGTCAACTATTTCTGATTCCGTAAAAGCAATTTGATACGGAGGGTTGTGAAAAAAATTTTATATCTCTTTTTCATGCCCAGTATTTTTAAATAGATGGCTTTGTTTAATCAATTATGAAACTATTTTTCCATAAGTCAATGTTATTTACTTTGGTTTAGCTACAAACATGTGGTAAAAGGAAAAATCCATACTAAAGATCCAAATAAAGTGGTTGGTGAAACTTTGAGTGGTGATTTTTTGAAACTTAAATAACTAAACTGGTATGCCCTAGTATGAGTTGCTAACAAATTGGCAAAAGACATTGAAAAATATCAAGTAGAATCCACTTCATGGATTCTTAATTCTCATAGTTTTTTTTTTTCCCGTAAAACATGTTTAAACAACTCGTTTCATCATATTCATTTATTTAAACTATTAAAGATATAAAGTACAACTGATAATTTTTATTCACTATTTTAACATCAGTGTATAATGGGCCATCTCTTTGAGTTCAATTGCTTGCAGACAATGATGAAGAGAGCCAATTATGCCAATTACGTAGACATCATTCTAGAAAACATAAGAAATCTTTTATAACTAACATATAAATGATGCTTTATTTTTTTGCCATTGTAATCTCAATCTAGTATACCTTAGCTTCTATTGTAGGTGGTTGAGGACATGGAAAGGGACTAACTAAGTGGACACCATTAACTTGGGACCCGTGAATTTTTCATTTGTCTTCTATCTATTTGTAAGAACATCTAACTGAAAATCAATGCAGAATAGATAGGAATGCCCATTTGTCTTATGAATTTAAAATATTTCACAAGTCATGTGAGGTTTAATATCCCTCCCGTATCTAGGCAAGAATCAACATAGGATATGCGAAAAGAATAGGGTCAGAATAAGAGTACGAGAGAAGACATTATCGGATAAGAGTAATGCTTGTGGTGCAACGTGAGCACGGTATCTGACTTGGATAATGTGATTACATTCCCCCCCTTTTTTTTTTCCCCCAAGGTACAGAAGCCTAGTTGGAGTGGTTCCTAGTTTAATACTTTTTTAAAATTAAATATCTTTGCTCTATTGTCCAATGAAAATAATCAAACGATAGCAGAGGCAGTGTAATCCTTGACGAGGGGCGATTGATTTTCGGCCCAATTAGGTTCAATAGTTGAAGGCCCAATAGCCCGTGGCTCACAAGACATCACGTGAAAGAATCATGTGATCTCTTCCAAACTCTCCCACAGGCAAGCTAAAAGCCAAGACCCATAGTAGGGGGCCCTGGTTCCCGAGAGAACTAGCCCCCAAGGGGGCCATCACCTAAGGAAGTAGGTCCTCAGAAAGCTCGAGGATGCTCTCGAGATCACCAGCGTCTCGGAAGATGCTCTCGACTATTGAGAGAGCCAGACTCTCGAGAGTCTAGTTCCCCTCCTCCCCTTTCATTGGGCAAGGTAAAGGCCCCCAAAGCACGAAGACCTTGAACTCCAACTTTTCAAGATAGTAGAAGTTCTCGAGACAATTCAAATCTCCTTACTCCGGTCATCGGACGGAACATACAATCAAAATAGTGCAACCGTCCACTATGGATAAATCTCCATGATCTCCGTCCCTCGTCAAGAGAGGAGATCGCGCCTTCCAATTTGGGAACCCACGATCTCCTCATTCATGAGGTCCAAATTTTGGGCCATCTAGCATCCCTTACAGGACCACACTCTGATGCGTCATCAGAAAGAAAGTATAAATATTGCGACCTCCCCCATGAATAAGGGATGCTCGAATACATAACTCTACATCTAGAAAACTCTAGCTTTACAGTTTCCTTCTCCCGCGAGGGTCTGACTTAGACATCAGAGAGTTGTTCCCCTACCTAGACAGAAAGCTTCCCTGACTGTCTTTTTACTCTTGCAGGTCCTTGCTTGACGTGTTCTCCTTTCTACAAATTTTATCGCATAACCAGGAGCCGGATTGGAGGTAGTCAAAACTGAATCAATTTTTGTCCGCTACAATCCCTATGACAGTGTAGCAGGTATTACTCGTTGGACTTTAATAAAGCCTGAGAATATCTAACTCAAAGTTGAATAATTTTTTTTTGAACGGTCAAAATCAAATAATTATTAGTGAGATGTAACTTATCCATATACAGCCTCCTCCCAGTCAGCCAACCGTTTACATGCATTTAGGGGTATTTTTTTTTCGCTAACAGCCCCTCCATGACTCACCTCTGCCCGGGGGAGAGGGAAGGAAGATGTTACCATGTGGGTGTTACTTGTGAAATTGAGGGGCGCAGCACTACGTTTTGTGCTGCACTCATTTGCTATGCCAATGGCTGGCAGCAGCCCACGTAAACACTTCCATGTCATGCACCATCTCCACCTCCATCTGCCTGCACTCAAGGACGTCCGTACTGCAAGTGGCCCCACGATGTACGATGATATTCTGGAAATTTAATATATATATATATATATATATATACACCGTGATATTTTTCAGGAAAATGAAATCGTCTGGATCATTTTCTTTAGGATCTTTGTATGCCTTTGGATTACACAGAGGATGAGGTGTTTAATGTTTTCCTATTTTTTATAAATAAATAATCTATTTACCCTTCTCTTCATATACTTGATGATACATAAAGGCCTATAGGAAGAGGTCCAACTCTCGAGATTAGTGAGAAAAGTTCGACCGTTTAATTATATATTTTTATTGTTTTGAACATCCAACCTTTAAAAGTTCTGTTGTCGCACCATAATTGTGCTGTGGAAAAATCTGTACTAAACAAATGTCTTTGCTTTGTTGTCATCTCACCGTATCCATCCAAAACGAATTCATCTACTTTGGGTGCACAACCTAAATCATCAATTTCCTTTAATGGTAACCTGTAAATATTAGAACACTTTAACTATTTTAGTTTAATTATTAATTAATTATTATATTATTTTACGAATTCTTCATATAACAGGCACAAATTATTCTTAAATCTTAGATTTATTTGATACCAACCGAACTTATACGTCCATTTGATCTCACCTTATGAGAACTAGTAGAAATATCTGAGAGATACACCCCTCCTTTTAGGCAGAAAGAAGGCAGGTGTGAAGAAAAAATGGTGACAATTAATGGTCGAATTTGTATATAAACGGATATTAGTGATAATTCACAAGGGCGTTTGTATGCATTGGGACAATATTTTTGAACAATTCATGGGAGGTATGTTTTGATTGGATAAAATACTAAAAAAGCTAACTATATAAAATCATAACCAAACTAACTTACAAATATGACCAACTTTATTCCTTATCATTTTGACTCTTGTTACAACGTAAAATGGTAACATTTGGAGACGTCACATTTGATCCTTTCCAAAGGCCAAACTTAAGGAACTCATCATTTAAAAGGCCAACACGGAAGCTTAGGGAAGTCATGTTGTTGTTTGCCAAATTCTTTTATTAAACAAACATGGCCATGACAACTTGACAGGTGGGTTTGAAAGACTAAGAGAGTACACACGGAAATGGTAATTTATTACTAGATATATTAACTAATATGATACGAATCTTAGGGTGATCTATGTGCATATATAGGTCTCTTTCACATTTGATTAACTCAACACCGACGCACCAATCCATGTCAGCAGCCAACGCTGATGCTCCACCTCGTTCTTCTTACAAATGTACAAACCTGATTTAATAGACCACCAAGTAATAAAAAATAACTTTAATCTTGTAGTAGTCATTAAAATATATAAAAGTGTTTAGATATCAGTACACATTTTTAAAGTACATCTCTCCATGAAGTGCTTCAGTTCACCTCTCTGCTTGAGATGGTTAATCAGAAGAGTTAAAGGTGATAAAAGAGAATGCAAAGGCAAGATTAGGGTTTGATGATTAAACCAAAATCAGGTGCCATGTGATGACCTATGAGTCATTAGAGGTTGTTTGGTATATCATAAAAATATTATAAAATTATTTGATTTTGAAATTATAGAATTTAAACCGATATCTCTGGTTTTGATTTTTGGTGATTTTAGATTGACAACCAATATTAGCTAGAGGAAGGATTAGAAAAATGATGTAACATAGTTTGCAGCAATTTAAACATCAGAAAAATATTGTTTTACAACAATTTAAGATGTTTTACAACATTTTATGATGTACCAAACA
Organism: Zantedeschia hybrid cultivar; assembly: GCA_030544215.1. NCBI lineage: Eukaryota > Viridiplantae > Streptophyta > Magnoliopsida > Alismatales > Araceae > Zantedeschia > Zantedeschia hybrid cultivar. The sequence continues at coordinate 55,661,172 of JARZZO010000004.1, forward strand.
GCTCCTAATTAGGGTGTTAAGAACATGATTACTGATTACTACTTCATTCACCTCAGCGGGGCTTTTTCTAAGATATATGAACATACATGTGTATATGTGCAAAAAATTTACTCAGTAACATTCTTAAAAGCAGAAGAAGAAAGGGGAGGAAGATTGAAATATTAAAGGATTTAAAATAAAAAACAAGGAGAAAAAAGGAACTGGAGCCGAGATGGGAGGGAAGCCGAGCCGTCCGGGACGGCGGCTATCACGAGCCGGCTGGCGCCAGGCTGAGGTGCAAGTCCAGCCCGAACACGTCATCGCCGCCGTGGCCCACGACGGCGCCGCCTCCCCCGCCGCCGGCGGCCATCCCTGGGAAGTCGCTCCCGCCTGAAGTGATCCCGCCGAAGCGCGGCGACGGCGCCCCCGCGCGGACGGCGCTCCAGGGTGGCGACGGCGCCGCCATCAACATCGCGGCCTCGACCATTTCACGTCCTCCGCCGTGCGAGCACACCGCCGTGCACGGTGGCGCGGCGGCCCTCCCAACGTTCGCCGCCGGGGAGGGGGAGGAAGCTGACGGCGGGAAGAAGCCGCCGTGGGAGGCGTGGACCGCCGCGGCGGCGGCGCGGGGGCAGTAGACCCAGCTCCGGGGCGCAGCCGGCTGGGTGGCCGCGAGCGACGTGACCGTACGTGGGAAAGCCACGTGGGCGGCTGCCGGTGGGAAGTGAGAGGGCGCCGCGAAGGCGTGGGGGAGGGGACCGCCGCGGTGGAAGGCGGCGGCGGCTGCGGCGGCGCGGGCCTGCTGCTGGGCCTGGAGCTGGGCGCGCTTGAGCTGCTGGCGCTCCTTCTTGTGGGCGTTCTGGTGGCCGCCGAGGGCCTGCGAGTTGGCGAACTCCCGGCAGCAGTACTGGCACTCGTACTTCCTCCCATCGCTACCGCCTCCGGAGGTGGAGGTGGTGATGGTGGGGCTGGTTACAGAGGAGGACTCCGGGGAGACGACAGCGCCCGAGCCGCCGGCCCTGGCCGCCACCTCAGCCTCCTCTTCGGAGACGTGGAAGCCGAAGAGCTTTATCCTTGCGCTGCTGGTGACGGTAGGCTTTGTTTGGCACTCTATCCCGGCCATGAGAGAGAGAGAGAGAGAGAGAGAGAGAAGGTGTTGGGGTGATGAGGAAGGTGAGGAGAGGAGCTGGGAAGGTTTGTTTGGAGAGGGATGGAGGGGATTTGCATGTTGCTTGGGGTGTTTATATATGGTTAAGTATGGGGTCAGTCACTCACTCCTTTGTCTAGGGTAGGGTGAGCAGGGAGAAGATATGGGGGAAGGAGAAGTATACAAGAAAGCAGACATGGTGGATATGTCATAATAGAATATGTGATAGAGACCTATGAGCTAGGTATAGCAAGGGCAGTAGAGAGGGAAGAGATCTAGACGATGATGTGCATGTATAGGTTCCAATCTCTCTCTTTTATTAGCCGGGTACGGATCATCTTAGTATAGGCTTAAAGGAAACTCTAGTGCTGCTTAACCTCCCACGGTCGGTTAGGGTTCGGAAACATAGGAGGGAAAAGTATACTGAGAAAATTAGTTTTCCTAGTCTTAACTGTTGTAGAAAATAAAAAGTTAGGAAAAACTTTTTATTCCCTAAGGAAATAAATTACTTCAAAAGTTTTCCTACGGCCTGTAAACTTCGGAACACCTTTTTTTTTAAGAAAAAAAATCTAAGTTTCTCTCCCACTTACCTTCCGCCTTCTCTGAGAAATAATTGAGATGTAACATTAATCAACACGAGATTTGACTCTTTCTAATAATAGCCCCTAATTAGAGAAAATTTACATTTTATCTGCATGATTTTTACTTTGTGAAGAAAAAGTTTTCCTACGTCAACAAATGATTTTTTTTTCATAAATCCCTGATGTCCCCCTAATGCCACCTATATATGTAATTGGGTTCATAAGGATAAAAGAGAGACAATGTTTCTTTCTCTTGTTATGAATGTGATGAGACTGACCTGATGACATAAAGATCGAACATATGACATTAATTGTCTAATCTTTTCTAAAACAAAATTTATTAAATTCAAACATCATCTGAACTTGACATTTACATTTCTTGATCAGACAATTGTTTTTGGAAAAAATAAAAAAAAAATAAAGGGAGAAGAATCGACTGCCGAACCTAGACTCGATCTCACTATTCCAGGGGAATTTACATTAAAGTCCTTGTGCAGGGTTGCTGATATTTTTGTGGATCTCCTGTTGGCCCATCTGGGGGTGCCATACGCAAGAATTAATTGCTTTGTCTTGATTTGAATCCAGCTCGTACGCGTTCACAAGCTTTCATGCACGTTCTGCTATTTAAAGGAAGACCCCTGCTGATGTGGGGGCCATCGGGTGAAGAATTTTTGTTACCGTAAGTGGTGCGGTTGGTGGGAACAGGATCCTCACTGAGTTGTTAGTCTACTTAGGTCATCGGATTCTTTTTTCCAAAAGAGGTACGCTGTGATAGATTAAGGGTTAATTTCATATAAACCGTCCTTCCACGCAAAGTATCGGATATACTCTTTTTATTTACACAATATCATATGCACCTTTGTTATGATGACATTCTATCAGAAGTGTCATTGGTGGATATCACATCATTTTTATGAGGATAAATATGATATTTCGGAATATCATATATATCTACCTTCATTATGATTAGATTCTATCAAGAGTGTCACTAATGACTACTATATCATTTTCATGAGGACATATGATGTTATGTAAATAAGAGGGTATATCTGACATTTTATATGCATGCAAAGAGGATTTATATGAAATTAACCTATTCATTAATGTAAAGGAATATTTGAAAAAGAAAAGAGAGAGAGAATTGTGAGATACCTTGGAGTTATATCAATTCAGGTTGAATGAAGACAGACTGTAAATATATTGATCTAGTGAGCGGATTGGAGGAAATCTCTCGACATGAAGTTTGAACTGATATTCTAACCCTTTTTTGTGAATGAGTCTTTCTTTTTGGGCAATTGCAGATAGCGCCATGCTATAATCCAAAAAGATTTCCGATATCCCAAAGTTTAATAGCGCATGTTTGTGATCTATATATGATCTCTGATCCTTGGAAATTATATTAAAAGTTGGTTTGATAAAACCCTTGTCCCTTCTATGGGATAAAGTTAATGTCCACTATAAAATATCATATCTAGCAAAGTTGGTCATTTTCATGTTTTCATCCCAAAAATGATTGGAAAGCTTCTCTCTCTCTCTCTCTCTCTCTCTCTCTCTCTCTCTTAAACACCCAAACTTTAAATTATACCATGTTTTTTTTTTCAATAGATCTGACTAATTATGTAAAACAATGATTTTATATTCATGGGACGTCCAAAATTTTGATATTCATGGGATGTCCAAAAAATTAACTTAAATTACATATCAATAAGTCCAATGTTGCTTCTAATTCAGGAATGGAAGCTCTCCAACATTAAATGCATCATATGAACGGTTTAACTGCACAGGGATTCTCCATGCCTTCCCTCCAGGCTCCAGGGAATTGGTCTAAGTATCAAGTCTTGCTGAAGCAAAACTCTATACATGAATCAGGCATTGTGTAACGAAACATATATCAAGCTTTTTCATCTGCTTGATTTTGAAATATCATGAAACATTGTGACTAGGGAAATCCAAGAGTGGCGATCGAGCATGAGAAGATGCTTCAAGATTCACGTAATTCTTTAGCTTTTGTACTTGCAAATAATCTCCAATTTCTGTTCGGTACCATAGTTTGCTAGTTGATTCTACTTCAATTAAGAGGAAATAATTTGTCACCGTGTGTTGGGATATGTCTCACATTCATAATTGTATCTCAAGTTTAGAACAGTTGGAGAGATTTTTCTATAGCATTAGAGGCGTGGTGTGGAGCGAGAGCTCGGGCTGACCGAGGAACAACGGGTATCGACACCCTGTAGTAGGATGTCAAATAACGACAGGGGGCAATTTTTGGGTGTGTGGACACCTACAGTTAGCATGTTGACACCTTGGGCTCCTCTAGAGATAGGGAGCATGAGATGTGGACACCTCCTTAATACGGATGGAATTGGGGCTATTTTGGGGTTTTGTTTTGGAAGATTATACATAACTTAGGAAAACATGTTGTAGGTACATGAAACACCAGAGGATGAGTGGTGGCTCCCTTTTAAGACTCTTTTTTTTTTGTACTTGAGTTTTTGGTAACAATAGTATAAGGTGACATACGGTAAAGAAGTCGGATTCCGTAGACATAGACAAATTGCCAAACCATGTAAACTTTTATGCTCTCTCTCTCTCTCCATGTATGTGTGTGCAAGCATGTATATGACGATCTAGCCTGTCACTTGAGCAAGAACATTCGCCCACAACACCTTGCATTCTAAGTTTTGATGAATGAAAATTATAAGCATTCAATTGTCACAACGACAACTTGTAAATTAATCAAGTTTATTTCAATTTCATGGTGTTTAGAAACCAAGTTAAGCAACATTACTCAAATTAGATAACCACATCTTACATCTTAATATGAATGAAAGACTCATTAAACTGTTGATATTGAAAGTGTTAAATAATTATATTTTCCTATTTTATTCCTCATGTTCTCGACAGCTGCCGATATATACTAGAATTTCACCATGAACACATATTCTAGTGCCGCATCAGATATCAATCTTTTACGTTTTATTTTTTATGTTCATCAAAGCCTATGATACACGAGAATTTCACCATGGACTAATATTTTGGTACACCACGTTTTTCTCTAGAAGACATTCTTCTACCTATTGGTAACTTTGGTATATATATATATATATATATATATATACCATTTTGCAATTTGTAGAAAAACATATGAATTGCACAAAAGCTTCTAGAAGTTTCTCTATGTGGTGTTTGTGAGCATGATAATGTCCATCATTGCGGTCAAATATATGATGAGTTGATGACAGCGACTATAATCATAGATGTGAGAGGGATGATGAGAGACATCAAAAGAAGACTTGCACCCTAAAGACTGTTAATTAAGGGTGATCTCTTTATTTGTTTGGGTTGCTGAAATTCCGGCATTCAGCTTATTTTGGAACCCAAGCCAAAGGAATGGAATGCTAGGGTGCCATAATATATAGAAGAAAATTTCATACATGAAATTAATATTTATTTGTCTTCTTATGGATAGGTGTAGGCGTAGAAGCCACAGGTAAAGCTCACCGTTTCAGAAGAAACTTCTAGGAAGGCTCTCCTCCTCATGTACAGCTTTTGGAGTTTGGTTTCGAGTTAGCTGGTAGGAGTCCCATCGGGCTAACTCCTATCAAGGTCTAGCATTAGACTTGATTAGACTGGTTCTTGATGGAATTTGAGCCACATCATTTGTGATGGAGACAACAAGGACATGAACATATTCATTTTGATGATTTTTGGTTAAGTGCCCATAGAAAGAAAGTGGAAAATATGGAGATTTCTCTTTTCTAACTGAGAGCCTTCATTGAAAATTTAAGTAGTAAAAATTGTGTGTGAAAATTGGGTGGGATTTGAGGGTGACAGTTGAAATAACTAAGTGACACTTTATTATCTCTTTCAAATAAATGTAAACAGATTCACTTTATGTGATTGAGATGGATGAGCATTTCAATCATCAAAGATTTTTGTTGACACTGGTAGACGAACAAGCAAATTTAATGATGCCCATGATGTCTCCCACATAGATTAATTAGATGCTATAAAAAGATTTATGGTCAAGATGTTAGGATTATTATCATGTAACTGTCATCCCTAGTTTTGCTGAGACTAGTGGAATGACAGAGAAAAGGCCCAGTACAAATCGACATGCATGTCAACATCTCTTAGCAGACTGCCCTGTCTCCTTGTCCACAACACCACCATCGAACGAAGAAAGTGTAATACATATGGACAAATTTAGTTCCCTTTCCATCTATCAATTCATAACTTTGGGGTACATCTTTTTCCCTTCTTGTGAAAATTATTGTTTTGATGAGATTTAAGGCCAACACCCACAGGGTGGCATATGTTCGTCAACAGGCAACGACCCCCACAAAGTTTAGATAGGTGAATAATATGAAACAAAGGAAAAAAATTGAACTTTAGTAAAATATCTTAATATTTTGGAATATGACCTGATTTTGGAAAAAGAAAGGAATCGTTTATATCAAGAAGAAAGTGAAAAATGCATGCATGTACTTATTAGATATTTTTATGCACCCATATTACCAGTTATTCTAATAAGCGCGTTGCTGGTGTTTTATCTGGTTGGGTACGTACACTAGATGCCATCAGACTAGGTTGAGTTTACGGGCTCAGTTCTAGCTGAACACTATGGATGATTAGACACCTCGTTCCCTTTCGGACAAAGGTAAAGAAGCTTTGAAATATAATTAACTTTTTATTTACATTTCTTTGTCAAGTATCTCAAATGGTCGAATGCTTACATATTCTTCACTTGAAGAGCCTAAATTTAAGTATCCTTGATGAGAGCGAGAGAGAGAGAGAGAGATGACTTGACACTTAAATATATCCACGTAAGTCCACACAAAGGCTAAAGGAACTTGTAGGGAAGACATCCATGGTTCCTTGGGAGGGAAACCATGCATGCAGAGAAGACGACGGCGGCGTCCCTCTCAATGTTTCCATCTGCTTCATAAGCTAGAGAGAGAGAGAGAGAGAGGTGGAGGGTGAACCCCTTCCTTTACGCATTGCTGATGGTGGCCCGAAGGGTGGGTGTTGGCGTGATTGACGTCGGAAGGGGAGGGGAAGAGGGAAGAGCTAGGTAGTAGCCGCGTTAGTGTTTTCCAGTGTTGTTAGTAATGGGGTTGGTGGTGACGGCCGTTTTAGTCTGATTCGTGCTCTACCTTTTTTTTTAGAAAAAGGGATCCCATCGTCCAAGCTGGAGATATGTCCCCCAGTTCATGTACATACACTTATCCTCTTCTTCTACCCTACCAATCTCATTTTTTAATGAGAGAGAGAGAGAGAGAGAGAGAGAGAGGGGAGGTGAGGCAGAGGCTACAGTGTACGTAGGGTCTGAGGGGGGACAAGCTGGGACTTAATTGGGATTTCGTATGTACGGCAGTTTGTGTTGTGGCAGATACATACAATACTTCGTAGGTACAGCAGTTTGGGATGTGGCAGATATACACAATATTCTCTCTCTCTCTCTCTCTCCTCACACACACACACACACACTCATCTCCAATTCCATGTCTTAAACTTTTCTCTCTTTCCTACTATAGGGTCACAAGCTTCATTAGTTATCAATTGGAAGGAAAACAAACCTAGCTAGCTTGTCTTGTACCCCATCTACAAACGCCCGACACCACAACACTTCATCATATTGAGTCATCCATATTACAAAGCATATCTGAAATTAAGAAGAACTATAGAAGTACGCCTCATCTTTGGCCTTCATTTTCATCACCAAGGGCCCCATTTGTGCTTGGTTCATCACTAGATCTGATGAATGACAATGATGGGTAGGTTTGACAGTTGAGGCAATATCATGTATTGCTGTTTCAAGGCCAGGTTTGGCAGTGTACAAGGATGCCACAGAGCCAATATAGATGAGATCGCTGCCTAAGTGGTCTTGCTCTTGGTGCAATGGGCAATTGCCAAGGAGTCCGGTTCCTCTCAGTAGAAATTTGGAGGGAACTCCAATAGTAACTAGTGAGGAAACGGCATATATAAAGTTGATTCGCCGTTCGAGACGCATCCCACTCGCTGACAACTTTTTTCCTATTACCGGTTCAGCAGATTTCAAATACTACGTAGAGCACTAAAATACTACGCAGAATATTAAAATACTACGCAGAACACTTAAATACTACACAAAACACTTAAATACTACTAAGAGTACTTAGATACAACACAAGACACTTAAATACTACCAAGAGCACAAGACTACAACCATAATTTAAAATACACTTCAACATATGGTGGTAATTATGTGCTCTTGGTAGTATTTAAATGCTCTGCGTAGTATTTAAGTGCTCTGCGTAGTATTTGAAACATATTGAATCAGTAACAGGAAAAAAGTGGTCAAAGTGGGTGGGATGCGTCTCGAACGACGGATCAACTTTACACATGACGTTTCCTCACTGATTACTACTAGAGTTCCCTCCAAATTCTTACTGAGAGGAACCGGACTCATTGCCAAGAATTTAGACAAGAGAGCTTATACATCAAGAAGCAGCATGGTGGGGACACTGTGCACCACCAATCATTCCCTCCCAAGAGAAATGACGTTTGCTTCTTCCAAGATTATCATCTAGATACCTTGAGATATTCTTGTCGTTAGGGGGAAACATGTTCATTAGGGTTCTTGAGCAAAGAGGGCCCATCCCGTATGTGACAAATATAGGCTTGAGAAGTTGAGCTTGGTAGGCTAATAATCTAGTCTCTCCTACCATGGGTCCTTTTCCCTCTCCTTGGGTTTGTTTTCCTCGAGAAAAAGTAGTTGAGGTGACCCCTTTAGATAGTAGTCATGTTATCTCCACATCTACCACTCCACTTTTGAGATTCTCTCTAGGGTTTGGCAAAGTAAGGTCGGCTAGAGCTAAGCGAACCGGCAAAGAAATCTAAATGATGTGGGGGAACACCAAGCTGCCGCATTTTTAAAATTTCAACTTTTCCTGCTTAACTTGCAGTTCTATCTCCATCACCTTCTCCCCTCCCTACCTCTCCTCCTTCCCCTTTCCTTCTTGTTGGAAGTTTCCCTTCCCTCACATAATGGTGAAAGTTCCATGTGGCTCCCATCGTCAAATCGGAAAGAGAAACTGAGCAATGATCACTGTTAAAATGTTTAAACAAATGATGTAAATTGTTTGGTAGTTTTAGATGGAATTTGGTCGGTACTTACTGAGAGTTGAGTTATGACCCCTCCATATGTAGGTTTTGGTCAAAACGAAATTTAAGGAAAAAAACCATCCATGTATGAACTTTTTTAATGAAAATTTTAATATAAAGCGATTGTGATTCAGTTTTAGATGAATATTGGGTTAAGTGCGGCATTCAAAGTTATAGATAATTTGCGTCCTTAGACAAGAGATATGTGGGTCCCTGAAAATCCCAAACAAGAATTTGTATACATACCTTGTAAACTGTTATATCTACATACATAGTCTTAACTGTCATCTTTTATTATAAATACTCCTAATGTCTTTAAAAAGGTTGCAGTTATATTCTACCGTCAAAATGTTGTGAATTCCACAAAGTATACTAAAAAGGTTCGGATGTTTTTTCATGTGTATCACTATATTCTTAACTTTATTAGAATTTGTGAAATCTTTTTGGCATATTCCATTAAAGTTCATAGCATTTTGATGGAAATGTATAATTGCAATCTTTTTGAAAATTTCTAAGGTATTTACAACAATATGTGAAATCAGAAATATACATCTAAACATGGTAAACAAAAGTTATGGGCCAACGTCATCTAGCATGTTTAAACGAAGGGACTTGGGAGGTATAAGAAAACACTAAAAAGGACAGTAGGAGGGAGAAGATAATTGGAAGAGGGATGGGGGTCGAGTGAGAAGGAAAAGCACATGGACTTTTGCCTTGATATGTGGGGAGAACACATGTAAAGATGCAGCCGGTCGGGGTAGCATAGTTACACAGGTATGATTAAATGACCTAGGGGTTCTACTCATATTGGTTTTGGAATGTTTTGCTCAGAGCTTCCCTCAGGTCCAACTCACATTAATTTAATTAGCTGCTTTAACTATCCCTAGCTCTTTTGTGTCTCCTCATATGGGTTGGTTTGGGTCCTTCAATGATGCATCCTAAGGTTTTCCTTCCTTTGGGAATGCTTGATTGATGGAGGACCTAACAACAGCAAATCTCTCTTCAAGTGTCTTCATTTTTGCCACTTGGTACCCTTTTTTAATCATCCTAGGTCTTTTTCTTTCCCTCACAAAATTTTGTTTGATGGAGAGCCTAACAACAATAACAAAATCCTCTTGAAGTGTCTTCCTTATAGGTCAAAATAGCCTTCCTTTTGTGTTGTGTTCCCCTCTCTCTTGTGGGTGTGATATGTCCACCATCCTATATAAAATGCTAGCATACTATGGGAGAGGACTTAATCATGCAATGCTTTTGTTTATTTATATGTTGCCGATGGCAATGTTTGAGATTGCCCGAATCCATTTGTGTGCCCCACCAAGTTGTAAACCCCAAGGAAGGAGACATTTCCCACCCTTTGATAAGACATTAAGAATGAGTTTTGAGCACAAGATGATCTCATCTCCATTATCTCCTAACTTGTGTGTGTGGTCCATCGAATTCTTATATCATCTTTCTTTTTCTTGCACCCAAGTATAAAACTATTCTTTACGTAGACCATCTGTGGACGAAAGCTTAACAAAACATTATTGGGCTGATATCTCCTTTAAGATATGTTCGAAGTGTTAGCAATTCAAGCAAGGTGGGCAGGACCCGCTTTGAACAATAAACCTGCCTCCATAAATAAATGGGGGCTATGGATTGGGTGGATTTCACTTAAAGTACGTCATATGAAGTGATTCCCTTGGGTCCTGTACTTAAATTAGGTTTTGACAGTGGAACTAATCCTTGGACCCCGGCCTAGAATGTTTTAGAGTCATTAACTATCTGCATGTTTAAAATGTCATCCACTCTAATTAAAAATGTCTTGCTCTTGACATATAAAACAATGTAGTTATTTGGCTATATAGAGACACTTAGCACCCCAACACACTCACAAAGCATATGACATAAGGCTTCTAGACATGTGTTGGACACTTAGCACCCCAACACACTCACAAAGCATATGACATGAGGCTTCTAGACATGTGTTGGACAGATGGACTCACATGGAGCTCAAGCGAGCTCTTTTTCTAGAGAGGTATGTGGATTTAGATGTACGTTTTAGGAGACTACAAGTTAGGTCCTACTTGGGTTGACGTGTATGTGTTAACAAAGTTCCCTGTGGATAGACAAATCTTTGGGAGCCTCGCTAATGGTTTGTTTAAAGAATCTTGCTAGATGGTGCATTAAGCTAACAACAAAAAATAATGGGCTAGATAGGGAAACCAAAGTCAAACCAATCCTTTGACAGATACCATGTCTGTTGTAATGTACATCTACTTGCTAGCCATGTGGTTGTTATCATTATGACATGATGTCCTCGCAGCAGAGTACGTACAATTATCACTTGGAAAACTCAATGCTTAAATCCGGTTAATTAGGCGTGTTTGTCTCTACCTAGTGTGGAAAAGAGAAAGAGAGATCTAATGTCTTAGTTATGAAGAGATATGCACCCATGTACGGACTACATTTGCAAAAGGATTGCTTGGGATGGATGCAATCTCATGTGTACCCTTTCTATGTACTAAAATGTGCAAGTATATATGTCCCTCCAATTAAGTGTAACATTTAAGTTTGCCATAAAATTCTAGAGGATGTTGGATTCTACTGGTGTGGCTCGTAATTAGGGATGTAAATTGGGCGGGTAAGATTCGGTTATGTGATAATTTGGGTTTAATCTAAATTTAAAATACTCAGCTCAATTTTAACCCAGTTGAAATTTAAGTCAAATTCAGTACAAATTCAACCACAATTCAATATTGAGTGGGTTAGGTTGGACCGACTATGTTTATAAATAGTTTACTAAAAGTGTTTTACTTTTTGTATAAATTATTGCACAAGTCAATAGATTAAAACTGGGCTAGCCCGTTTTCAACCTAACCTAGTTCAAATTTAACTAATGTCAACCCAAATTTAACTCAATCCAATTTATATAACTTGGACCGACTAATTTTCTTTAATATGGGCAGGGTTGAGCTAGACGACGGGTTGGCTTGCTCGATTGGCACCCCTACTTGTAATTAAGTAAGCGAACTATTGTGGTATTAACGAAAACTCAAAATATCGCTTTTTGGTTCCACTTCAAATGGTTATCAACTTGAAGGGCCAATTTGATTGGGGTTAGGGTTAATCCAATTTTATTGTTAGAATAAAAAAAATTGGTATAAGTATTGCTTCTCTTTGATAACTAATGACTAACTTAATGGGTTAATTTAAGGTCAAATAAATATGCTTTGATATATATATATGAAGCAATAAGTAAAAGAAGTAGATACGATACCATAAATGCCCATATAAAGAAGCTTTGGGAAATGAGATACCTTTATTAGATGAGGGAAAAAAATAAAAATAACCAGAATTAACATAATTAACAGGGAGCTATAAATACACAACCTAAAGTTAACCCACATTACTCCTTTGTATTTCAGATTAGGTGATCCATTTGATCAAACTAATGTTATCCAACTATGTATAGCCTGGAGGGGGGTGAATGAGTTCTGAAAAATTAACTAAATTAAATTATGAAATTAAATAGCTAAGTGAACAGAAAAAGGAAAAAACAAGGAGCAAACACACATAGATTTATACTGGTTCGATCTATCTAGACTTACATCCACTCTCCAAGTAATCTCTTGGGAGTTTCACTATATAAAGTACAAACTCCTTGTAGGTTACATGACAACCACAAGACATAGATCCCCTGTTAGTCTAATAGAACCCACAGCAACTGTTGATCCTCTTTGCATCATACTCAAGAGAAAATAACTACATGTATGCCACATGCTTTTTCTTCAAACAACTAGGAAGAGGAAACAACACAAAAATATATATATGTGAATGCAGTAGTGCCTTAGAAAAGGCAAGTATTTACAAGTGAATATAACGAAGATCAAGAAATAAAAAAGAAACGAAGTATGCAGATCTTAATCTTCAAATAGTCTCCCAGAATTTTAGAGTGCGCAAAATAATTCTGAACTCTAGAAGTCTTCTTTCTCTTTGATAATCTTTTAACTATGCAAAAGACTTTTTGATTAGTTTGAATGCCTTCTTTTTGTCGATGCGAGTCTCGATTTTTCTGACTGTATTCTTCTTTAATTAGTTCAGGTTCTCTACATGTCTCTCAAGTTTGAATTGTAGGTTATATATAACCTATTTTCAAAATTTGTTTGTTAGACTGCAAGACGAGATCTGTTGGAGACGAGTTTTCTGTCACGTCTAACGTTTAAATTTTTTCAGAGAGATATAGAAATCTTCTGCTGTCCAGAAGACTTCACATTAATGTAGATGCCTATAGTCTAGTACACTCAAGTACAACCTCAGACTGGGTGGTAAAACTTTCTGTCAAAGACTTAAAATAAAAAGTAACACGAAAAAGGCAACTATATTTTTTTTGCCTTGTGCGTCAGTGCAACAAAAATATAATAATAATATAATAGTTGAGAGTCCTAGAAAATTTGAACATGTATAAGAAGATGTCAATTAAAACTGTAAACATTCTAACAAGTTGATAGTATAATACAAAAAGAAAGTAAAGAAAGTGACTAATAAAAGTTTTGTCATATATATGGTTAGACAGATCACAAGTTTCAATAAAGTAATAGTTCATTGTGTAATACTTAGATTTGAATAGTAATCGTTGAAGAAATAAGACTAATAATAGATTTAGAGACACACTTAATCGAAGTCAAGGTCGCTTGCTTGGAGATATAAATAATCAAAGTAAAAAAACTTGTTAATCGAAGTTAGATATAAGGGTTAATTGATTTGAGAAGATAAAGATAATTAAAATTCAATTCGAGTCTCAAAATAGATGAATTTTAACATACTAATCGATTGGACACAAGACGGTAATTGAAGTTGCAAACGCTGAGAGTAATCAATTAATTACACAACGATTAATTATAGATAGATATCAGTAATAGAATTGAAACAGTTAATCAATTAGAATAATAACGTGAATCGAAGCTGAAACGGTTAATCGATTAGAGAAATAACGTTAATCGAAGCTGATGATCGATTAAAGTTATATCGTTAAGCGATCAGAGTCATGTAATCGAATTAAAGATAGAATCTGTGTTAACTGAGATAGAACTTACCAATAAAATGTTAATTGATTAGCGATATAAACTTAATCGATTACCAGTCAAATCTATAATCGATATCACTAGAGATCTCCTAAAATTGACTAAATCCAGAACTAAAATATGTAATAGTGAAACTGATAGCATAAGGATAGATTAAATTAAACCATTAAAATAAATATAAATAATACTTATTGTTAACATTTTTATTATTTGTTATCACCAAAATATGGGAGTAGATTACAGACACAAATTGTTCACAACTAATTTTGAATTAAGTTTAAAATAAAAAGAGATATTTTAGAGATAACCTTTGATCAAACTAATACTAAGGGGGCCTTTTCTAATTTTTTGATAACCCTCAATCAAAACCAATATTAAAGGTCTTCTCTTCGTAATAGAGAAGTGATCCCATTTTAGAGGTGTGTTTTGCCACTTCGAATGATGATTAAGGCGTGTTTTGCAATTGTGTTTCCTAATGAGTGCTTTTGCAAAATGGGCTCTTATGAAAAGTTATTTATGAAATGACCTCAAGTTCAATTTCCCAATTCCTGATGATGTTGGTCTACGAGACACATCAGTGGGTGAAATTTTCAAAGTGAAAAAGGATAGGACGAGGGATGTCAACAGATACCTACCATGTCAGAAAGTGATTCTATCATCTTTTATATTATACTCTTATTTGAGATATATGTAAAACTGTGAATCATATTTAGTTAGTTATCATCGTTTTTCAACTATTATATTATTAACATTTTGTAGATTTAATTTACTTACTAAGTAGTTGTACTCATAAACCTACTAACATTTTTAGAATCTAAAGAAGATGAGTTATGACAAGAAGATGATTTGCCTTGAGATTTCTGGTTCAGATCATTGCACGAGTTTATCTAGTTTAGATTTGATTTTCTTTTCAATAGATTGATGTAGTAGGATTTTGAGTGATATATGTACATTTTCATTTCTTTGAAGTGTTGAGGGATTTTATTTCTATCATATATTTAAGGTACTTCAAGGATCTTAGTATTGATGATGAAATTTATAGAATTATAGTATTGGCAATGAGAATTTAATTTGAGTACTTGATGGTAATCGATATTATATATTGCTTGATTATTTGTCTCTCATCATTCATATACGATTTGTATGCTATTTGATTTTGTAGTTATATAACTTGAATTCGAAGTGAGTCTAAATAACTAAACCGAATCAGAGATGTAACACTAGCACCCTTCAACGATTTATGAATGCACACTCCATCTAAATGTCCCATTGACTTGGCTAAACTCTATCTCATTTCTTCTTCTTTGTCTTCTTCTTCTTATTTCTTATCCTTCCGCATGCACCACTACATCAGAGTTATCGCCTGGTCTTGACCTTGGTGTCACTCAAAAAGTCCGAGTAATACATAGTTGTGGCTCATTGTTCATACTTAATCACGCAATCTTTCACCCTGGCTATAATATTACTTGTTGATATTGGGCCGAGTCATCCTAGTGCTTAGGAAAGCTTGAAAAGTCATCATAGATAAATGACTTAAGCACTCGTATAGGAAGACAAGAAGATTTAACGTTGTTCAATCACATTTGAACCTACATCTATGAGGTTAAGAAAGCGAGACCATTATAGTTGAAAAGTTTTTGCAATCACCTTATCCATGTTATATTCCTTCTAGAGAAATACAAATCTACCTCTGAAACAATTATACAAGTTCTTTTAGATTAATATCCATAAAATTTCTACTTATTGAACGTGTAACCTATATAAAAATGAGCTTTGTAAATAGATGAATGGAGAGTGAGGGTAGAGTAGTGAGGTGGCAAATGAGGCAAGCAATGGAAAATGCCAAAATGAGTAGTTGATTGGAGGGGTCTTTTTTATATAGACAATTGAAAAGTGATACGTGTTTAGGTATAATTAATGACTATAAGCAAAGAAAAAAGGATAACACATATTTGAATTCAGAGGTAGGGATATTGTTGGGGGAGTATGGAGCTTGATCTCTATCATGGTCCCATTGTCATATTACTCAGAATGGATTGCCTTGGACTCCTCATATTTAAAAGGCACATATCATCTCTTGTAGTTGAAAAACTCCTAGAAAACATTAGGATATTCATCAACATTCCTAAATGCAAACAGTTTAAACATATGTTTGGAAAACCTATACCTAGACTTTCTTTGTCAACATATTGTGACCCGACAAATTCACCAACATTTGGTTTACCCTCCTACTTGAGTGTTCAGATGCGAAGAAAAGCTGAAGACTCACAATTAATTAACATAGGGGCTAAGAGGGGGAGGAAGAATTGAGACGTAATCTTCTAGATCACATTCTTTGGACTCTCTAGTACATCTCCAGTCACAAATACTATAGATGAATTTGATATTCTACTTACTTCAATAATCAAATGATTGATTCATCTTTATCCTTTATGAGTAGTACGTTATGAGATCCAAAGACTCTTGTGATTCAAAGGATATCATCTCGGAAAACCTATTATGAGATGCTCTCTCTATCATTAGAGAAAATATGGATTCCCATAAAGTATCTAGGAAATCCCCTATAGAGCTAGCAAATGTTGCCAAACGCACAAAACATAGCCATCAAATTAGACCCGGAAAACGTGCTAATTAAGCTTGAAAGAAGTATAAGATTGAACAAGGATAAGGTTTAGCATTATGCTTAGGTATCATTTGTCATGGATGCAATTTAGGTTTGGCGTATTCCTATCTTGCCCATTAGCCTACAGGGATATAGAATTTTGTTGATCCATTTGTCAAGGTCGGGTTAGGTAAAAGCAACATATTCTTTTGTTACTTTTCTCTTGATGTTACATTAGAGCTTGTAAATTTTAACCTAAGCTCGAATCTAGCTGGCTTTACAGGACCATTGATGGCTTTAAAACTCTAATTTATTTCATTCTAGCGTACCTCATGCCTCATGGCATGGATTGACATAATTTTGACTCGAAGCTGACCCAAGTGCAATTAGGATTTGCTTGGAGTCTTGTCCATTGCCCTATATGGAGCCGACAGATTCACACATCATGCAAAGTATAAGACATCAAGTCAACACCTAAGTGTCCTAGGCGTACGTTACTACCTATGCAATAAACGATGGACATTTTGGGCTTCTTTGTACGAAGTTTTGTCTGGTGATTATAAAGTCCCACTCAAAGCAAAGTTTTAATTTTTCACTTCCACAGAAAGAAGTGGGACATCCAGGTTGACTACAAATCCGGTTAAGCTGGACGTATATAGAGACAGAGAGAGAGAAAGAGAGTGATATTACTGTGTGATCTCTGGCTAAATAGCACGGAATTTAAATATCTTGATTGGTCTTCAAATATAAAATCTCAGGGAGAGGAAAAGCTTAAGGGTAATTGATATATATTTTTTATTATTTGATTGTTTTTTAAATAATTATATAATATTTACAAATTCTCTTTTGGAGATTAGATTGTGAATGGATGTGGGTTCGCAATTACACATATAGCTTAGTATTGAATCAATTAATTTTGGGTGGAAAAGAAGAATGAGTGTTTCAATATAATTACCTTAACCTGGCAAAAAGCTCATCATACGATAGGGAAAAAATGGATTGCCAAAGAATCTAGATTAAAAGTAAGAGATATACTTCCCGTATGTGTTGTAGCATCTATAGGGAGACTAAATAAGATATTATAAAAGATTAAAAATTGCAATTATTATAGCTAAAACTCCATTTAAGGGCTGACTTGGGGGTTACCCACCTGTTCTAGAGAGTAGGCAAAGCCCACGTCTCCCTGCTATGAAATTGTAAGTGGTAACAGAGCCCCATGTCCCATCACTCAATGGTCTAGATCACTCTCCCTTTCCTGTAAGAAATACTAATTTGCATATTTTTTACATACCCTTACGAAATAATATACTTGTCAAATATGCAATTCAAGTGCTATATATAAAACATTTATACATATCAAATGTGCCGTCACTTAAGAAGGTATGTAAGGTAACATACAAGAGTGATTAATATGAAATTATCCCTAAGTGAAATCAATGGAGTCCCAGGAATATTTCTACAAAGCAGGTGGATTAGCAAGTGGTTTAGAAGTCTACGGATTAGGGAGGGTTGATAAGGTTTGTTCGACTTGTATGCATTAACAAAATGTTCTTTGGATAAAGAAACTTTGATGAAAGATTTGTATCCCCACGAAAGGCTTATCTTAAAGAGTGTGGCCCTTTATGCACTGGGATGGGCAAGCAATAAAAAAGATAAAATGTTAATGACAAGACCAAGATCAAACCCACAATCTTGATAAACACCATGCCCCTTGTAGTGGTACGAGTTACTTGTTATCAGTAGCATCTGACGAAACTTTAGATTGTGTAGCAAGAAAATGACCGTTTCATAGTGATTTAATTAAGGAGTTTTAAGATATTGTCCCCTATCACCTATTGTGTTTGGAGGATTAGCTTATCTAGTCTTCATATTTATTTATAGCATCCTTCAAGTTTTTATAAAAACCTCCTCAAAAGCTGGGTTTATCAAATAAACACGTAGTTGTCAAAGGTTTAAAAATAAATATCAAGATTGTGATCCTTAAATACGATATGTTGTACAAGGTTATGTCTAAAAAAACGTTTAAATTAATGTAATCAAGCCTCGTTAGTGTCCATCCATATGTAGATACGGTAAACCCAATAGATATTAGGGAAGGGTCCTACTTGCGGCAGCAAACTTGAAGTTTTTTTTCTTTTTTTTTTTTGAAGGTGTCAAATGTCAACAGTCACAATTCAAACTTCAAGATTGGATGAACAAAAAAAAAAAAAAAAAGGAAAAATCTATAAACATGATTGAACTTAAAAGCCACTTATAAAATTTAGGTCCCAATCATTCTATCATTGATCAGACAATTGTAAGGAAAGAGTGGCACTTGCGTACAATTCGATGGTTCAGATCACATGAGCGCAACCTACATACATCTGCAATGGTGCAAATTAATACTTGTTGAATGACAGTTGAAGACTGCAATGCCCTCGCCTTGAGGTTGGATCTTTTTTTTTTCACCATACAAACGTCGAGTTGGAGTGGTCTTCCAACTCGACAACTTTTTTAAACAAAAAAAAGAGTTTAAGATTGTGTTCTCCGCTGCCGCCGCACTGCAATGCCCTGAGTGCAGCAAGTATTTACTCATTCCTATGACTGGGTACTTGCTGCAATTCAACCCGGCCCATTGACATCAGGAGGACCTAGCTTGGTTGGCCCATTTGCTGAGGTGATGTTGGATTCAATAGGGAAGTTACGGGATTCATGGGCTTGACAGTCCGCGTCTGTCACCACCAGGCCCATGATAGTCCAGGCCCACAAGCAGCCCATGTAGGTCATTCGAAGGCTACTTGGAGGCCGGCTTGGCCTAATACAAGTTTTCAAACTCTGTTCTTATGCTAGGGAAATGACTCCAATTGCGTCTATCAATGGTAGGCTTTTCTTTGGGTAGAATAAATAATTAGATTTCCTTTTTTTTGGGGGGTTTGCATCTTTTTTACTTGTGTTTTGAACTTTAATTCCGATGTAAACAGACTTGTTTGATATAATTGGTGATGAATAAGATCTAAGGAAGCATGGCTTGATATGAACTCGACAAGGGTCTATGGGATTGTGTAGAAATATTTTGGACAAGCCGTTTTGAGAAAAAAAAATAGCTTTAATTTCGACGTGCCTCGGAAAATTAACCTGCTTCAGATGGTGAACAGTTGGTAGTTCGAATCTCGTTCCATTTGTAGGAAGGTATGAACTGATCTTTTATTTGTATTTGCATCCATGCTCTTCGTTGCTTGAAAAATAACATATAATGCATGTTCTTGTCCACATGGTAAAGAAAGAACATGTCTAACACGTCTATCATTGCTAGACTTTTGGATAGTTGGAAATCAAAGATAAAATTATTTTATGTGGAAATGTTTAGGCGTATTTAGCGTAGTTTTTAATTGGAAGTCACTTTTAAATATTTTTTTTTAAGACGAAAAAAATAATAGATGAAAGTAGTCATAATTAATTTTAAATAGTTATAAAAATCAAATTTATCCTAATAATTTTTATTTTTCTCCGATTTAAGAAGCTCCAATTGGAGCTTTTGTTTGGAAGCCAAAAGATAACTAAACTTTATCGAAGTGACTTCCAACACCTACATTTTTCCTCGAACTAACTCGAAATAAGTCTAAAGTGCTTCATTTAGGGGCTGCCGAATATGGCCTTAAAGTCCATGAATGATTTGAATGAGAGGAATTGGTTTGTGCTTCATGGTCATGGTCAGCCCATTAAGGATATTTTTTACTATTCATTGGGACTCGATTTTTTATTTTTTAGAATTTTTTAGGTCGTTCAATTAGAGATTGGGTTATAAATTCCTGTGAGGCATGTTACAACCGACCTTAAATTTCTTTAAAAGAACTCTTTATTTTTTAAACTTCACCATATGCGGTGTCGCAAATATTACTCATTCGTTACATATGAAGTTGATACCTTAAGGATTTGTTTTTACTTAAATATTTATAGAATAGGATTTTATATTTCCGTTTCCAAGCGCAAAAATTACAACTCTAGCATATTGAATCAAATCTACATTTTTCAAATTGTGATGATTTAGCTTATACTATAGAAGTAAAGATGAGACAAGGTTTGCATGGCATTACTGTTCAATGTGTGCTCAAACTAGTGGACCACATTCCACCGCAATGTTCCCCCGATTCTAGCCCTTGCTGATTACATACGCTGGGGCACAATAAGCCACCAGTGGGACCATCCACCTAGCTCAGCCTAAGCCCAAAGCCTCCTTTTGGAAGGTTTCAACCAGGCCAAAGACTTAGCATGGGTCAGGCAAGGTTATAGTATAGGGCGTTTGGGAGTATTTTTTATTTTGAGATTATTTTATTTTTAAAACTTATTTCATTTAAAATTTTGTTTCAATCTTTAAAAATAGTATAGTCAGTTCTTTTATTTGTTTGGCAAGATTATTATAACTTTAAAAATTGTGGAAACCTCTTTGTTTGAGAGGGAAAGAGAGTATAATGGACATGAGAGAGAGTGTTTTGGACGTGTGTGTGTGTGTGAGAGAGAGAGAGTGTGTGCGTGTGTGTTATGCACCTAACATATATATATATATATATATATATATATATATATATATATATATATATATATATAGAGAGAGAGAGAGAGAGAGAGAGAGAGAGAGAGAGAGAGAGTTATGGATGTGTGTATGAGAGGGAGAGAGTTATGGACGTGTGAGAGAGAGAGAGAGAGAAGTGGAGCGATTACTGAAGAAGTAGAGGCCATGATACGTCTCTTTTGGAAAAAAAAAGGATTAAGTTATTTTATTTTGAAAGAATTTTATGAAGATTTCATCTCTTCTGATTTTGAAAATAAAAATTGAGAGAAAAAGAAAGAAAAAAACAGTTTTTATTACTAGTTTGAGAGAGAGAGAGAGAGAGAGAGAGAGAGAGAGAGAGAGAAGTGGAGTGGTTACGAAAAAGTAGAGGCCATCATGTATATCTTTTAAAAATAAATAAGGATTGAATTACTTTTATTTTGAAAGAATCTTATAAATTTTTTTATCTCTTATGATCCTCTCCCTTAAAATAAGAGAGAGGAATCTAAACAAGGTATAAATCTTATTTTCTTTTTATAATAAATTTGAGAGAGAAAGAGAGGAAAAACTATAACCAAACATTCCTATTAGGATTTTATTTGGCATAGAGATAAACGGGCAAATCTGTAAGTTATTTTCAATCTTTGTTTCATATGCTCCAAATAATGAAGTCATCTTTATGTTGGGATCGTTGTGTCGGAATCTGACCGAAAATGCAGCGGAATAAATTTAATTTCGGGATCAGATCCATCCCGTTTCGATCAATAAAACAAGACCGGAGTAAATTGGATTTACCTTGCGCAGATTCGAATATGTGTTCGTTTTCCGGTTCCGTCAGAGCGATGCTGCAAGTCGCGCAGATGCCCGACTTCTAGCAGTATCCACGCAGTTCTCCTCGCGATGGATCGTTCTCGCCTCCTCGCTCGATGCAGCGTTCGTGGATCCCGTCTGGCTGTGCGTAATTCGCCGCGACATGCGGATTCGGAGTTTCCCGTCGGACGGAAGGCGGAGCAGTCGGGAATCGAAGCGGAGTCTCCAGATGGCCGCCTCGTGTTGCACGTCCAGTAGAGAGGAGAGAGAGAGAAAGAATGACGGCTAGGTTAGGGTTTCTAGTCCCCGACGTAGTATCCATTCTTTTATAATAAGTCTGTTTGCGGTTTTTCGTAAAAACCCAGACTTATCTGAAATCCTGTCGGATTATCCATCGACTTGAAAACCATTTGCGTGTGATCTTCTAGGCCCAAATACCAGTCAAGTTAATAGCCCATTAAGCCCAGTAACCCTTTACTGTACCATTGAATTAATTAATATCCTTATATTCAATTAATCAGCCGAATTTAATGTCCCACAATAAATTCGGACGGACTTCCGATCACGTTGGATGCCAAGCAACATCGCGTGATTTTGGATGTCACTGGAGTTATCGCAACCCTCTATTGAAACATTTCCGTCATCGGTTAGCGCGCAGATATAATCCTTCATTCGTACAATATTCTCGAATCGACCTAGAGTATGGTTTACTGTTAAACTCTATTCGGTCGATTCACTTGAATTAGATGCCGCTAATCTGAATCCGATAACTCCTTATCGAACACAGAGTCCGCCATGGCCAGGAACTTTAAGCGCATCATTTTCGGAATATTCTCTCTCAAACTACTGAGAGTGGATGATCCCGTATTGAACACACAATTACCTTTGAAGGCATTTCCCTGAACCGGATCACTTGATTTATTGATAACCCATGGTTAGGAATTTGTTAGTCAAGGTCAAAGTTCAGAAACCTACCAACAAGATATCTTTGGCGTCTTAAGTCCAAGGATCATCCATGCAACCGTGACAAAAGAATCGAGCTGGTTAACAATGAGGTGTTTACCATCCAGCGGTTCATAGTTGGATCAGTTCAGTAAACTCATTCGCCAATGAGCACCTACATGTCCAGCATAGTGTCTCTACATAAGTGACTTATGGGATTAGTCACCCTCATCATATGAGCTGAAGTAACCTATATTAGTCTATCCGGATATTCGATGTCCTATCTCAAACATCTTATGACTAAGAACAATTAAGAACATGTGTTTATAAGTCTTCGGTCCCATAATTATGATCTCATCATAATCTGAAGACTGTTACACATGTTCATGGACTTCATCGTGATACGATAAATATAGATCGAATCACACAATGAATTATTGTCATTTATTAATAATTTGAATCAATACATAGTATCGAATTGACTTTGAGACCATCTAATACTAACACTCCACTTAAAGCTATCCTCATTATGAACATAAATTTTGAGATATACCACTCTATCTGGTAATGGGATATGTCTGCTGTTCAGCATATGATATCATCATTTTTGGTGTGACATCTAAAGATAAATCGTTCTACCCATTGGACTGAATGAGTTATCTCCATACTCAACCAATGCAATTCCATTTAAATTATCCTAATACAAAATAACGCAATATTAAGCATAAATATTTAAAATTAGCTTATCTTTCTTTTTTTTTGATATGCTGGCTGATTGGCCCGGTATTTAAATATGTATAGGAGACCAAGGTACAATCTTAAGCAAAACTCAAAATAATTCCAAGCATTACCAATAATTATGTCTAATTAGGTGACAATTCTGGACCTAAACCGATTTCTAAGTAAGTAATCACATGAACTAAGAAAAATAATCCTGCGGCGAAAATGTTTAAGCTCCCAATTGACTTAAATCCAGGACCTCCTTACTCACTTCAACCAGGCTTGGTCCTACTTTTAAATGTTAAGATTAAGGGGTGAATGGTGGCAAACCTAAAGTTAATTTTTGAGAGATATTGCATGCCAATGGTTTACCATGTATTGATTTTTAAAAATTGAGGAAACTCCGAATTTCTTCTTGGCGTAAAATCGAACATGGTTGTGGTAGTAAGCTGTTTTCCTTGTTCTCTTTCGCTTCCCTTTAGTTTGGTGTAAAATATCATAAAATATTATATTTGATGTCCTCCCAGAAATATAGTACTTTATATCTTGTTTATGGCTTTTTACATCAAACCAAATGACGCCTTATAAAAAGCTGAGATCCAAAAAGAAGGCAGTTTTGGCCCAGTTGGCCAGTAGAAGGTCTTCAATGTGGACTTTTTAAGCCCGTAGTGGGTGTCCGAGTTGACAATGGGCCGCGGATAGAATAGGTGCAGCACATATTCAAATTTAAGCCGGGTGTGGTGAGCATAACCATGCTTTACGCCGTGTTTGGTTCGAGCAATATTATTTTTGATCCTAGAGAATAATTTGCCACACTGCTAGACTTATTATGTTGTCTGATGGTACAGTTAAAATATATTTTTTTAAATTTTTTGAATGCCCCCAACATGTCCTAATCTAATTTTTTATCAGACATCCGAAAAAAATATAAAAATTTAAAAATCGAGCCACAGTCAACAGTGAAAGATAATTATGTGGAGGCCTTAAAAAAATTTTCTTTTTTTTTATAATTTTGACTGCACTGCTAAGCAGTGTGATAATGCTTGGCTGTGTAGTTCTCTGGATACTGATATCAATAAAGCTTACTTTTATGTGTTTGAGTAATGTGCGCTGCACCACTGCGCGTGCAAATGGATTGATGTAGATTGAGCCTTTTAATATCCTTCTGCCACCTAAGAAGCCCACATGAGGGTTACCTCCCCCCCTCCCCTCTTCTATTAAATGTTGCCGACTTCATTCACACGTCAGTAAATATAGGGGTGTCATATTCAAAAAGGAAAATACTTGCTCGACTATTTTTTTGAGAGCATAGATTGTGCTTTCGAGAGCATAATCACGCTCTTGAGATTATAAAGCTCTAAAAATTTCTCCGGAGCATCATAACCGTGAAAGCATCCTAAAGCTCTTCATAGCATTTAGATGCTCTCAAGAGTGTAAGGATGCTCTCGAGAGCCTCAGTATGCTCTCAAGAGTTTGAGGATGTTCTCGAAAAAATAATTGGATGGGTAAAATTTTTATTTTTTTATTTTTTGAATATAACACCTTAATGTGCGTCGATGACATTGACAGATATTTAATGAGGGGTACAACTTTCATATAAGTTCTCCAGATATTTAATGAGGGTTCAATCGGCATCAGCCTATTTGCACAGGTAGTGGTGTAGCAAGTATTACTTGTAAATGTTTGATTGTATAATATTAATTTCCAAAATCCTTCATAATTAAAAACTGAATTGTATCATATTTAATACAGATGGAAACATATATTAAATGTGATAGAGAAGTGTCGAGACTTGTTCCCATCGTTCCACTCAGATGCAGGT
Source organism: Zantedeschia hybrid cultivar (assembly GCA_030544215.1). Lineage (NCBI taxonomy): Eukaryota > Viridiplantae > Streptophyta > Magnoliopsida > Alismatales > Araceae > Zantedeschia > Zantedeschia hybrid cultivar. The sequence goes on from JARZZO010000004.1 coordinate 55,686,512, forward strand.
ACACGCCACTTCCTCTTCCTCCAAACCTTCACCGCCTCCTGCTACCTCCTCCAAGATCCACCACACCCCCTCGGTGTCGCCCTCGGTCGCGACTCATCTACCTTGCCCATGACCACGGCGCCAACCTCACCGACTGCCCCAAAACTCGGCATTGGATCGACGGAATGCAGGTTGCCGCCGACCTGACATAAGACATCCGGTACATAGTCCACCATCACTTCACTGCAACCGGGATGCCAGCACTATCTCCGGCGCCCCACAAGCCAGCCGGGCGCCACAAGGACATCTCTTGTTGCTCAGGGGATGAGCTTTGATCAGGCACCTCCCATGCCCTTTGCATATATGGTCTTTGAGGTTTCCGTGGATGGGTCTGTAGGTGACCTCTCAATGCTTCTTAGCATCAAATTGCCCACCATGACTTTGTTGCAGGAAATCTATGAAAGGTGGCATGGTAAGGCCTCTTCAGGAGACACTCCATGCCCACCTCCTTACGGTCGTCTCCACTCATCCGACCTCTATATCCACACTATCCTGGCTATTTTTTTCTGAGCACCCGTCAATGCTCAGAAGCTACTTGACGAAATGTGCGAAAGAAACAATATCTATTGGAACATTCTCATCTTTGCTTGCGTCAAGTCCGAAGGGATCCACTTGCCAAGAAGGTGTTTGAAGAAATGTCAATATAGAGAAGGTATGGTCTCATCAATGATAGCAAGCTTTAGACATTCCAGGGCAAGTGACATGATTGCTGCAATGGCTCTATTTCAAAGAGGATGCCCAAGAAGAACACAAGACATGGAACATCTGGACTAATGGGTTTGGGGTTTGGAGATATGGCAGAAGCCCAGGGGATAAAGTAATGCCAAGGAAAGAGATGAGTAAGAGAGACGAAGGCCTCAAGCGAATAGACCAGAGCAAATGCAGGAAATGTGAGTCGCCAGCTCCTAATCTGTTGTTGGGTATCTTTGTTTCTACTGTTGTAAAGGGTCCAAGCATATGTACAAAGTATTGTGTTTCCATTACAACAAAAAAATATGTTCTTACTTCCTTTTTTGATCCGCTTTAAATGTACCTGCTTTCACTATTGGTGTAAGTCTTTCATTGCTGCAATGCTGCTAAGGTGCAATATTTTACGGATTGCGATGATACGTACGTATGCTTGGCAAGAGAAGTTATATGCTATCAAATTGCTAGTTGATAAGATGGAGGGAAGGAACTTGCTAAACTGATCTTAATAATGCTCAATCTAGTTTGGATGACCATTATTTGGCTATTATCACAATCAAAATTATTAGTGAGGGCCATCCAAATCAGTCCTTGTAACACTTATGATGTTGTTGCAAGTATATCCAAGCACACGCAGAACTTGTATCATATCAATTTTGATATTGATACTCTATACTACATGAGTATTAATATTAAAGTTTATATTATATCAAATATGTCACTCTAGCAAACAGAGCATAAAGTATTTCACACATCAATTACGATTTATGAAATATTATTTTGATTCTGACACTAGTAAAGTTGCCAGGTAAAACCGAAATAATATCATTTAGTAAGAAGATGGACGTGATAATATACGAAGTATGAGAATGTACAACAAAACATGAAATATATATGTATATATATATATATATATATATATATATAGTACAATATAATATAATATACTTATTCCCTTAGAAAACCAAACAGCTCATGGGGAACCACCTGAATTGTCCAGCTCTTATGATTGGACCATCCTATCTATAGCAAAATGGAGGAAGGCTTCGGCCATGGAGATGAGATCTTTGATCTTATTCTTTAGACCAAAGCATATCTTCATTCACACAGGTCATAGATTAATTTAATATCGCACCTACTTTTTTTAAGTGAAATAAACCAATTCACCATAATCAATTAATCGAAGTTCATAAAATAGTTAGGAAGCAAACACCGACCATGAAACTATGTTTATGATAAATGTAGTTGTAAGCTTGTGCTATGATACATCCGATCATAGTAACTCAACTGAATTAACTTGATTCTGTCTTTGATGCATTGATAGGGGAAGTTGGGTTGCCTCAAAAAGAAGGTTCTCGTTATGGACTCAACTGGAATCCAATGAATTTGATAAAAATAGAAGGGATCTTTGGAATTTCATTTTTGATAGACTTTACAATATCATCTTATATGATTTAAAGGACCAAAGATCCAGATTGGCCTTTTACTCTCACCAAACTGACTCCCAAGCGTGGCCTAACCTGCGGGCCACAATCAAGACTCACATCAGTTTTGAGAAGAGTATAATTTGCTACACTGCTAGACTTTGCAATTTAAAACACAGATTTTAATTTCTTTTTTTGACTCGGCCTTGATCAATCCGTATAACTTGATCTTTGATCAGATAATTTAAAAAATTTTAAAATCTCAAAAATACAGCCCAATGAATGATAAAAAAGTGTTCTTAATAGGTTGAGCTTAATAATAATTTTTGATGTTTTAAATTTTTTAAGTCGTCGCATTGAAAATTGGCCTATACAAACACGTGGGATATATTGGAACCCGCCTAAAATTTTTCAAAAATAGTTTATGTTTTTATAGTTGCACCCCTGGCATGCATCAAGTTATACTCTTTTGAGAAATACTTACCGCATGGTCACTGGGGACGGTGCAGCCCATTGACAAATATCCACGTAGGATCCACAGCCGGAACAGTGTTCATGGTTTTAAGACTTGTTGCATCCCCCATAATGGTAAGCATCAGTCCATTTGTATGGTGAGAAAGGTAAATATTAAGAGGCTCACTTATACCATTCAATTCTTGAGCAGATGGTTAAAAATATTTTAAAAATAAAAATATAATTTATTTCTTTAGAGTTGCCTCAATTTATATTTTTAAAAAATAAAAAACACTTGATATAGCAACCGTCTGATTAAAGCTGGTCAGATGGCTGTTGGTTTGCACTTCAGCACCAAGTAATACTTGTTGCAATGTCTGCACTGTAGCAACACTGCAATGCAGATACAACAGCCGTTTCATCCAAGTACCTTGATTGGATGGCTAATGCAATAAGCATACATTTTTTTTCCAACACCTAAGAGGGGAGGAAGCAATCCTAAAAGAATCATCTATATCATCCGATCTTTGATCAAACGGTAAAAACAATAGCACGACACGCCTTAGTTGATGCATCTTGTTCTTACTTTTGATCAAAGCTTAGAAATTGCCCCTTATACTTTGGTTCCAACGTCCTTTGAGGTCACAGTGGAAGAAAGAATGTTATATATTATGCCACAGGTGAAAGAGCATAGTTGTTTATCTCATGCCATGTAACATAAATGTATGCTTTTTTCGAAAAAAAATCACAATTTAATGACGCCCTTTCATTTCAATTTATTTTTTGTGACTAAATATAATGAAGTAATATTTAGAATCTTCTATCTTTAAAGGGCCATGATTTAATCACAAATTAATCATGTGTTTTTCCATAAAAATCATATTTTAAAAGGAAAGTAACTTAGCCTTAACATTCTATATTTTAAAATTTTTATTACATTGTAAAATTAATTTATATTAGTTAGAAATTGACATTCATTTCATGATTTTTTCATAAAAAGTTTATTTTTTTTACCAACCTGAGATCCCCCCACCCCACGTCTGATTCTTTTCAAAACCAACTTGGTAGCATTGGTTTATAAACAAACTCATGATTTTCATACTTTCACATGTTATAAATTTGTTGCACTACAATAACTTGTTGCACCACCAGGGGTAGTTACGTCGCCTCGCGGTGCAGCAAGGTTTAAACTTTTTTTTTTTTTTTGGAAACCCCTCTAATGGATTCGACCTGACCGTAAAATCTGATTTTGAAATGGATGAACAAAAAAAAGATGAAAAATTGAAAACCAACCTTAAATAAATAGCAAAAAACAGATTTTACATTTTTTTTTGCTTGTCCGATCCAAAATCGAATTGTACGGTCGGGTCTGATACCATGAGGAGTTTCAATAAAAAATCAATTTTTTTTAAACCTTGCTGCACCGCCAGGCGACGTAACGGCCCTGGCGGCGCAGCAAGTTATTCTCTTTGTTGCATTTTTCTTAATGCGCTTAGGATTTGGCAGTGTTGGGATAAAGTAAATTTAATACTTCAAACAAAAAGAGAGAAAAGTAAAAAAAAAATCAAATAAAACCGAATAAAATTCCGTCCATGGTCATAAATTCATTTTGAACTTGCATGAGATTTATAATTCGAAGATGAACAGTGAACATGTGTCACTTCTGGCCAGAATATAGCACGTTGACATACATAAGAAAAAAAAGAGTCTAGGATGGAGAGGGAAAGGACGACAGAGGAAAGGGACGGGATGTGAAACTACTGGGACTATCAAAATGGGTCTAGACCTGTTAACAGATATCTTTGAACTCATTAACTTCAAATTTGTATACACTTGTTCACGTAATAACAATTTTCCTATTATATGGTATGCAAACTTATAATTAGATGATATTCATTTATCGAGTATATTGGAGTATAAGATAAATGGGTCCTTACTTAGATTCACTTCTTAAGACTTTCTCCATTCATCTATCGAACTTATCACTGTCTGCCACAAGTCTAAATATACTCATTTCGAGTATAAGTCTACTTAGATCCATATCACTTGCAACCCTAGATGGTGTGAAGAGTCACAACACTGTTGGATAGGGATGTCAATGGGTTAGATGTGGTGGAGATAGTAGACTATCAATGGGTCAAATATAGTGCAAATAGTGGACTATCTGTTTTTGTATCTGTAAGATAATCTATGTATCAGTTAACTATCGAGAAAGAGTGTATCGGCAACTATTTTTTCATATCCAGCTAAAAACAATTATTGGTATATTATCGGATAGTTGAGGGCTAAAATGAGAGGTAATCAAAGTCAAATTTGAAGTACAAAGTACCTATAAATTGTTCATTTAAGGTTAAATATAAACATGAATAGTTGTTCATTAAGAGAGGCAAAAACTACTTGAATTAAACTTATCTCATAAAAAAACGTAGCATAAAAATAAAAATTAAATTAAATGATACTAAAACAAACTTCTCTGGTTTAGAAGTCCACAATATCTTTAGAGACAAATAAAATAAGAAAAATGATAAAATAATATAAATTTTTTAAAATATAATAACATATATTGAAAGATAGTAATAGTTAAAAAACAAGACTATTAGTAATAGTTAAAAAACAAGACTATATATTGGTATTCGTCAAAAAAACGACTTTAAAGTTCTATCTACTGTTGTATCTATTAACTAAGCAAAAAGTAAAAAAGAGTATTCGTGAATGGTCCGTTAAATTAAGGAACAGTATGATTAATTGAATTATCAAGAGAGTCAGAGGTGTTGTATCGATGCTTATGGAGAGATGGAGAGGGGATTCGTTTTTAGATGGGATTGTAAGGGGGAGGGAAGGAAGGAGAAAAGAGGGAGGGGGAGGCAGTGCCTCTGAGGGTGTCAACCGGTCGGGTTCGAGTCAACTTAACTAAGCTCAAGTTGAAGTTTACGAAGCAAAGTGAGGTCCAAGTTCAGTCCAAGTCCACTTTTCTATGTCTAAGTCTAAATCCGACCTAAGCCCTAAACAACTCGAATTTTTGGCTCGAACTTTAGGTTTAAATATAACAAGAGTCAATTTCCTTATACATAATCTATCAAGTTAACAAGAGTTAGTGTGTATATGTAAGTCTAATCACTCATTAAAAAAGGAGACCTTCAAGATCAGTGTGGTCAATACCACACATTGAAAAAAGAGATCAAAATAATTATTTATATTTTGATCTTTTATGCTTAACTTAAATAAAAAACCCTAAAGAACACAACTTTTTTATAAAATCAAAACTTAACATAGTACTTAGATCAAATATTGTTTAACTCACATATTACGATAATTAATGGTGCATATAATGATTTTGAAGATGTCACATAGATGTGAGTTCTATAAGGTATTTTTCACATTTTAAGATTCCTTAGTAAGTACATACAAAGAGCATTCTCCTGAATTTAACATAATTGAATTATTAATCCAATGATTATACTTGACATATAATGTAAACATGTATATATTATATAAACATGTATATATTATATAAATTTAATTATTATTCTTTATATTAATTTTTTTAGACTTTCAGACTTGGGCTTGATGAAGCCCAAATCCACCCCATTTTAAGAGTCAGACTCAAAATTGAAGCCAAGCTCAGTCCAAACATGAAAGAGAAATGTTTGTTGTCCTAACATCCGTCTAATCAGCTTTGATTGGACGGCTATAGTAACAAGTGTTTTAAAAAAATATTTTTTTAGTTTTCTAAAAATCCGGAGGAGGGGGGGAATCCTAAAGGAGCCATCCATACCGTTCGATGTTTGATCGGATAGCTCTAAAAAATAAAAAATAAAATAAATTCTTGAGGATGTTTTATATCTTTTTTATTTTTTTTGATAGTCTAATTAAAGATAGGACGGTACGAATGGCTCCCTTAGGGTTGCCGCCACCCCCTTAGATTTGTAGAAAAATGAAAAAACAAAAAAAGAGCATTTGTTGCAATCGTCTGATTAGCCGTCCAATCAAAGTTGATCGGACGGCTAATAGGGTACATTGCAACAACTTGCAGTAGTGCTGCAATGCCCCTGCAATTAAAATAGACTTAATTTTAATATCTAACCTTTTTAATCAGAATCGGGCCACAAGCCCAAGCCCAACCCATTTTAAGAGTCGGATTGAAAATTGAAGCCCAAACTCCACCCAAAAATGAAATAGACTTAATTTTAAGGGTAATGCTCGTTATTATGCCCCCTTCCACTGCAACTGGGCATTGCAGTGGGTAAAAGAGAAAAAAAATTGAAACTTTTTTGGTCGACCTCCACATGCCCTTCATGGTCATACAATCTAATCTATGATCCGACGACCCAAAAAGATTTAAAAATTAAAAATTGTTAGTAGGCTCGACCCATTAAAGACGGTTTTAGACTTGATTTTTAATTTTTTAACATATTTTACGTCATCAGATCGGAGATCATGTTGTAACTTGTAACGCTCATGTAGAGGATGTGAGAACCGACCTAAAAATAATTTCAAATATAGATAATGTTATAACTAAGAGACATTACAGTAAATATTACTCTCATTTAAATATCCAAATGCCCTCAATTAGAATAGGGCGGGGCATAGGCTTTGGGTACAGCCCCCGCCTCACTCCCAATTTGGCATGGTGCCCGTGCCCCCCTGTCCGTGTGGTTGCCAATTCATCTGGGCTTATTTTGGCACTGGGCTTCCACTCTTAACTAGCATTCTTGGGGGCCACGTTGCGTTTCTGTAGGGGACACACAGTCAGTACGCATACATATAAATATAAAATAAAATAAAATAAAATAAAATAAAATAAAAGAAACACCACAACAAAACGAGGCTCCTTCGATCATCTTCCTCTCCCGTTTCTTCGCCTCCTCTGCGGCCCTTCTCCTTCATCCCTCTCTCTACACACATATAGAGATGGTGACAACAGAGGTGGCGGAGCCGGAGATGTCGCCGCCACTGCCGCCCACCACCTTCTCCGCGCCCTTTGCCGCCCCCTCCCTCCGCTGGCCCTCCAATAAGCGCCTCCGCTGCTCCTACCCCTCCGCTGCCCCCTCCTCCCCCTTCCGCTTCTCCCCCTCCCCCTCCCGCTCCCCCCTCCGCCGCGGCTCCCCTTCCCCTCCCCTCGATTCCTTACACCCCCGCAAGCGCGCCGCCACCTCTGAGGAGTCGCCGCCGCCGCCGCGCTCGCCGACGCCCTCCGACCGCCCCAGGCTCCTGATCCGCCTGCCGAAGCCAAGACGAGAAGCGTCCCCCACAAACGATGCGGGGGAGCCGCCGCCGACTAGGACGACGACGGACACATCGAGGAGAGGAGGAGAAGGGGAGGCGGCGGGGCGGTCCCTGCGTTCGAGCTCTCGCGTCGCCGGAGCGGAGGAGGGAGGGGAGAGGTGGGGGAAGGGGAAGCGGAGGGTGGAGCTGTGGGTGCCCCTCTCCAAGGGCGAGGTCGAGGAGGACTTCCTCCGGATGACGGGATCCAAGCCGCCGCGCAAGTGCCGCCTCCGGCGGCGCAGCGCCGGTCCCGACCCCCTCTGCGTATGCTTCTTCTGGACTCTTCTTCTCTTCTTCTTCTTCTCTCTCTCTCTCTCTCCAACATAGCTATGTTGATTTATATCGATTTCTTCTTCTGATGGGCCTTTCTGTGTTTGCAGGGAGTGTTCCCAGGCTCGTGGCTTCCCAACAGGATCACCGCCGACCGGTACACGGTCGCCGAGCCTTCTATTTCCCGAGAGGTGTGCGATGGCTTCTGAGTCCTGATGCTGCTGCTCAATTTTTTTTTTTTGGCTTGTGGTTAGGGTTTCTGATTTGATGCTACTGAAAGATACCTTGGTTTTTCCTTCCTTTTTTTCTAGGGTCAGATATGATTGCAGGAGATTGGAAGGTTAAATCTCGGAAGGGCTCCTCAAAGTTGACAGCTTATCCCCTTCTTAACTTGAAGGCCATTTTTGGGTGCCAGAAGAGGAGATATGGGCCCCCTTTAGGGCTAACCAGAGATGGGAGGCACCTGCTTTGATCAATTCTTTCTGGGTACACATTATCTGTGTATTCACCCTGTTTGGTTTATTTCCTTTTTTTTTAAGGGGCGGATAGGTTTGGAATGCCATTACTTGTACATGGCCAAGGCTGATCATATGCTTCACATTTCTGAATTTTCAGCATTTTGAAAATTTTGGGTCATTTAATGTTCACCATTGGTGTTGATGAGGCTGGAATATTGGATTCATTCTTTCAGTGTAGAAGATGTCAGTGTTGATCAATGCTCTTTTGGCTCCCTGGATGTACTGTTGCTTGTTATCTGCCAAGGGTCAGTCTGGTGTTCCTGACTTCTTCAATGTTGTGAGGATGTTTTTGGGTCATTTATTTTTTAATGTGGTGTTCTAATCATGTTAGGTATGTTTCTGTGCTGAGCTATGTCTTTGTTTCCTGTGTCTGAAGTCTGAAATCATGTGCCTGAAAAGCATCATAACATGGGGAGATGGATCTTAGCTTAGGCCATGCTCTTGTCATACTTCAGGAAGTTTTTTTTTTCCCAGAAATTTAGTGGGTTACTCCTTGTGAGTTTTGGTACTTGTGTTTAGGTTCTGGGTTTAAGTTGCTTGCTAGAATGGTTATGGGTTTCTTAACTTGGCTGGCTCACTGCTGAAGAATTCTGTGTGCAAATTGCCATCTTCAGTGAAAATTGATGAAAAATGTTCATGTATTGTGAATGTGGTATGTGGGTTAGGGATCTGATTATGGGGTTTTCCTCCGATGGCCTGGTAGTTTTTGTGGTTGCTTTTCTCATTTATGTGAGGATGCACATTGGTGTTTTGCAATTAGTGCTCTGGGAGTTCATCCCTCTCACAAGTGTTCTATAATCTGCTTTCAGTTCATCCCTCTCACAAGTGTTCTATAATTTGCTTTCAGTTTCCTTTCTTCTTCATGTGTTAGCTCTAGAACAAAATGCCACAGTGATTTATCAGCATGAAGTAAATGTGACAAGTGAAATAAATTGTAATGGAGTTTTCCATCATGAGATTAACGCTGTTCAGCCCTCCAGTTCCTAAGGGTTATAGAACGTTTAAAAGCAGTCTGTTGTTCCAACTTACAAGTCACTTCTCCACTTGGTATACTTATTAATGATCTGTTTATAGAGGCAGTGCTGCTTCAGATGCACTTCCCTGTTGAGTTCTAAACGTTTGAACGTTTAAAGCAGTCTGTTGTTACAAGTCACATCAGCACTTGCTAATACTTAATTATGATGTGTTTGTGGGGGCAGTGCTGCCTCAAATGCACGTCTCTGTTGCGGTCCAAGCTGAAGGTGCCTTTGCATGGCCATTGTTGAATACGGCCAACCCATTTCAAGCTTTCTTCTGAACATTTCCCATGCTTCAGGTTTTATCAGCTTCATGCACAAGAGGGATTACATATATAGACCCCATTGTGCGAGAATGAGCTCCAATAAGAGCTTAACAACCCTGTTAATTCTCCTACTTGGCAGCCTCTGTCACACATCATCATCTGCCCATTTTTTCTGGGTCCTCTGACTTGTGCCAATTTGTGTCTCGAAGTCGACGTCTATGAGGCTGCACCAGTCAGCCTTTCAAGAAAAAGGAAAACAGATTCATAAGTTTGTTTCATAACTTTGATTTTTCCAAGAACTTAGGTCTAGTCTCATATAAGTTGGCTGTTTCAGTGCTTGTGTCGGTGGCATTGGACCTCCCCACAACCCCCGAAGGGTTCAGGATTAAATTATGCTCACATTAGGAGTGGGAGTGGGGTACATCTAACAAGGGTTCATAATTAAATTATACTCGCATATGAGTGGGACTGTGGAGTGGGATACATCTAACATCATCATTGGGGGGGAATAATCCATCCGTCATGTGAGTGGAAAGACTACTTCTGCATGGGGTGCGGCCCAACTGCGTTAGGGTATATTTCAGTTTAGTTAAATAAGAATTTCCAAGTGTGATTGGATACGATCTTTGTTCCTCAGAACGAAGACTTGTGTCCAAAGCTGGACCTTTTGGAATCACAAGAATCCTTAGAATGGGATTCTGACTAGGCAGCTATTGATATTTTGAGAAGAGTTGCTCTTTGTAGATCACAATACGGTGAAAGTTATAATTAACTATTCAATCAATCATTAAAAATATCATGGAACTTGGTGAATAAGGTTGGGCCATGTAACATATTTGGTTGGCTCAAATTGAAAATAATTTAGCACAGGTACAGTCCGATTCATGTTTAGCTCAAATTATTATGGCTCAATCCAGTCTAAATTCAAAAAAAAAAAGGGCAGACTTGATTGGCTGGGGTTAGACTAGCTCAATTTTTTAAAATATACGAGTTACTAATCGTGGGACATGCCAAATTGATAGCTTTTTTGGACACTTTAGGTGATAATGTGTTAGAAACAATTTTTTTTTATAGTGTTATACTTGCTATTGCTATGGATACTGACATAGATTACAAGCTTGATTTTGAAAATGCTGAGTTGAGGAATTACCTTAGCTTTAGATTTCTACCATCTAATCAAGCTTGATTAGTGAGTTGGAAAAAAATTTAGAAAAAGGGATCATGTCTCCCCATGATTTGAGGCGCAATCAGACATGTGCACAGGCGCATTGCTGCACATATGCAGCAAGTATAACTCTCTCCTTCTTAGTGCAAAAATCATGTCTTAGATGCAATATGGGTCAACTTGGGCCGCCCCAAGTTCGTCCCAGCCAAGCCTATGTTTGATTTACGAGTATAACCTACCGCAGCTGCATCTTAAAAAAAAAAAAAAAGGGTTTTTATCCCACATATCCTATATATACAGTTTGATCTTTGATTGAACAATATTAAAAATTCTAAAAAAATTAAAATTATTATTAGACTTGGCTCATTAAGAAAACTTTTTACTGTTCATCGGGGCTTCAAATGTGCACCTCACATTGAGTTTTCAGTCCAAAGACCGAATACTCTGCATGACAGACCCACAAAACAACGAACTTCTAATTATGGGTCCAAATTTTGATTGTCCCATCAATCTGATGACATTGGACTTCTGGAAACCCCAATATATCCTTCCCCAAATTCTGTATTTGAAAAGAGTAATACTTGCTGCACCCCATGAGATGCAATCTTCTTTTGTATTTTTTGAAATTTGTTTAAGGTCTAACCCATCATGTCTGACATGTCCGTATAACTCGATCTCCAATCAAATGATTAAAAAAAATTAAAAATTAAAAAACTCAATTAATGCCCTTAATGGGCTGAGTCCAATAAAAAGGGATTCGATTTTTGATTTTTCAGATTTTTTGATGTTTTCTGATCAAAGATCGGATAGTATAGACATATCGGCCGTTAATGGGTCTGAGTTTAAAAAAAGTTATAAAAATAAAAAAATTTAGATTGCACTGGGTGTAGCAAGAGCAAGTATTACTCATTCGAAAAAATATTTAAAATCTCCCCAGTAAAACCACTAAATTTCTATGTGACCCTACCAGAATCAACTGTAGAACCTTTTCTTTTTCTGGTCATGATCAGTTGTAAACTAACTATACAAAGAGGATAATAAGATGTACATGCCTGACTATTAAGAATGCAGAAATGGGCCCTCGTGGACCGTGGAACATTGACCGACAGGGCATTTTTTTTCCACCTATTCAGTGCTGCACTGTTGTTCTAGAAACAAGGTCGATGTTGGCCTTTTGAGCCCATCACTCCCCTACTTTGTGTTTGCCTTTTTTCTTCTAGTTGACCTACTTATAGAGGCGATCAATTTTGGGACAAGCGATCGTTTCCTCCCACACGCAATGAACTTGAAGGTCACATGGCATCCCTCTCCCCTTAGGATTATTCATTATTTTATTCAAGTCAAAATACTATATTAAAGACTTGTTTAGTATGTCATAAAATACTGTAAAATTTCGATTTTGAAATCATCGGTTTTAAAACTAGAAAAAATAAGCATTGATTTTACAATCATCGGTTTTGTAATCATCAGTAGGAGATTGGCCTGAACTCGAGCAGTAGCCAATCGTAGGGTGCCACCTGACTTAATTTGTCTCTTTAACCTGGAAATCCCTTTTCTCACGACCTCCAACCGGTTGCCATCCACCTAAGCAGGTAACCGGTCACGCCCACCTCTTCCCGCTCTCTCCTCTGCTCCTCTTTGAACCCTGCGGTTGTAAACGTCCATTCACCGTCTCTTCAGCTTCTCTCATCTCCTGCTCTCCAACCGAGAACTCCCTTCTCTTTCTCCTCAACTCCGGCCACCTCCGACCTCCCGAGAACTCCCCTTCCTCCCCAGCTCCTTTGCCTCTCTCCCTTCCTCTGCTCGTGCGCGGTGGTTCCCGGCGAGGAGAAGACGTGTGCCGCCCTTCTCCCTTTGCCTCTCTCCCTTCCGCTGCTCGTGCGTGGTGGTTCCCGGCGAGGAGAAGACGTGGACGCACAAGCTCCCTGCCGACCCTCTCTCCCTTCCTCTGCTCGTGCGCGGTGGTTCCCGGCGAGGAGAAGACGTGTGCCGCCCTTCTCTGTGCCGTCCCTTCCTCTGCTCGCTGGTATGGTTTTCCCCTAACCTTCTCTATTTCCTTCCCCTCTGTGATCCTTCACTGCAAGGCCTGGTTACCAGCCAGGTTCAGGTTGCCCCCTGCCGTCCCTGCCTCTGCTCGTAGGTATGTGCGTCCATATCATTCTCTATTTCCTTCCCCTCTGTGATCCCTCACTGTAAGGCCTACATTACTCATTTTATATGCTTGAAAAATGAGGTCAAGAGAAAATTTTCTTCCACTTAAGGGAAGATTAGGTTGCTTCTACTTTCTTGAGTTGAAATCTACGTATAAATCACCGTACCTATTAGGTGAAATTCAGTTACAGTTATTCCCATTCCTAATGGCAACTTCCATGTCCCTATTGGTGGGCTTTCATTTGGCCATTTTTAACTGTATTTATTTTTAATCTCACTTAATCTTGGTATTCTACTTGACTGAAAATGCAGCTGTGTTGACATGCCATTTTGCAGACCATAGTCTAGGGTGCATACTTGAGGTAGTCTAGGGAAACAATGTACAGATATCAAAATACATCTAAGCTACAAGCCAATAGAGTCTATTGTTATTTTTTTTTTCTCTTGCTGGATAAGCGATTCTCGCCCTTTTTCATTATATTGCTAATCAAGTAATGTGACTGTTTTACTCGCATTTCCTTCATAACTTCTTGAAAGAACAACTAGAATTCACATTCATTGGGAATACTTTGCTTGTACATTTGTTATTTTCAGAATTAAAGTAAATTTACAGAAGTGTAGATACCCTCGTCGTAGGATTAGCTTAATCTTAAAGGACAGCATAGGGCGTGTTTCAAGGTTCTTTTAGACTTTCGGTAGTTGTCTGGATGACGAGGAAAATGAAAATTTGTTATATGGTTCTGGTCTTCTCTAGGCCAACTTTCAGCTAAACAGAGCAGAATCTGTAAATTTTTTCATTTTTTGTGGATCTTTCACGGTGAAATTTAGTATAATGTAATGTGGTGATGTACATAACGATTAACTTCAGAGTACTAGTGTCCGCATGCCAAAAGAGTGCTCTGCACATTCTAAGCATGCCAACTGCTTTGCTAGCTAAGAGAACTATTCAACAGGAGAATAGTTGGTTTGTACTGACTAATAGTACATTTCTTCTTCTCCCCTTGGGTATATTGTGTCAAGTATTTCCTACTTTATATGTAATGATCTTAATGTAATCAATTCTACCCAATGTTTCACGTACCATTACTATCTTAAACAGGACATAGAAAAAGAATTAGAATAACTTAAGAAGAGTAGGAGATGCCTTTGAGAATCACAAAGGAGGCTCGCAAATTTAACATTCGATTTTCCTTGCAGGCAATTGCTATGGCCACTAGATGATGTAGATCCCATGTTTCCTATATTTATTTGAGAATCATGGTAGTGTTTAAAGATAAAAAGTTTAAATTTATTTGCAATGTTATATTTGAAGGTTATCAATGGACTTGGAAGAAAAGAAAGCAGGATTTGTAGGAGGGTTGCCTAAAACATTTGAAAGGTACAAATTTTTTATTTTTAGTTACAAATATTGCTTAATAGATAATGTCGTTATTTTCTTTAAAAAAAAACGGTTTTCATTTTGATTTTTGTTTTTTTTTTTCTTCTAGGACAACATCATTAGACAATATAACTTGTCAATCATCACCATATGACTCGAGACATATTTCAATAGGTATGGAGTTTGAAAATACAGAAGAAGCATATGACTGTTACCTTTCATATGCTAAGGGCATGGGTTTTAGTATTCGGAAGGAACATTTATGTAAGACTAAAGATGGAATTGTGAAAACCAGAAAATTTGTTTGTTCTAGAGAAGGGTGGAGAAGAAAAGAAAAACGGGATGTTAATGTGAAGGTTCATCGTGCTGAAACAAGAATAGGGTGCGGAGCCAAGATGTTTGTTACTTTATATAAAAATGGCAAATACCGTATCACACAGTTTGAGTCTTCTCATAATCATGAGCTTGAGACTCCATCAAAAGCATTCCTCTTGCGTTCACATAGAAAATTCACCAGTACTTATGCTGCAGTGACTAATATTGCTGAGGCGTCTGGTCTACGACCTAAGGAGACATTTGAATTCATGGCTAACCAAGCAGGAGGTCGAAATTGTCTTGGTTATATTTTAGAAGATTATAAGAATCATTTACGCACCAAAAGGATGAATCAAATGTTAGAATTTGATGCAGGTGGATTGTTACAGTATTTTCAAGAAAGACAACATGAAGATCCATCTTTCGTATATTTCATACAGCTTGACAAAGATGAAATGATAACAAATATTTTTTGGGCTGATGCCAGAATGTGTCTTGATTATGAACGGTTTGGAGATGTATTGTGCTTTGACACAACATATAAAACTAACAGTTATGGCCGGCCATTTGCACCATTTGTCGGTGTGAATCATCATAGACAGACAGTTTTTTTTGGGGCTGCACTACTATATGATGAGACAGCAAGTACTTTTAAATGGTTATTTTCTACATTTCTAAAAGCAATGTCAGGAAAGCATCCTAAGACCATCTTGACAGATCAGGACAAAGCTATGGCTATTGGTATAGCCAGTGAACTTCCAAATACATACCATAGAATTTGTGTGTGGCATATGTATCAAAATGCATGCAAACACTTAAGTCATGTTTGGAACGCAACAGACACATTCAAAAGAGCATTTGAAGATTGTGTTTATAACCACGAGGAAGAGGATAACTTTTTAAAGGCATGGCAAAAAATGATTGATGATCATGAATTACATGACAACGAATGGCTGAAGCAACTATTTGAAGATAGAGAAAAATGGGCACTAGTTTATGGAAGAAATACTTTCACAGCTCATATGGTTAGCACTCAGCGTTGTGAAAGCATTAATAAAGTTTTGAAACAATACTTGGACATACGACAATCTATGCTTAGATTTTTCCACAACTTTGAAAGATTAGTCGATGACAGAAGGGCACAAGAGCAACGATCTGATGTGAACATGAGACAACGATTTTTAAGACTGTATGCACCCACTACACTTTTAAAAGAAGCAGTGCACATATATACTCCCGAGATTTATGAGCTGCTTGAAGAACAGTACAAAAGGGGAATTGACTTATTATTTGACGTGTGCGATGAAACAAATGATGAGATGTCTAGCTTAGTTTTTGATGATTCGAAACATTCACACAGGGTAACACTGAACTGTACACAAATTCTAGCTACATGCACTTGCAAAATGTTTGAATTTTCAGGTATTTTATGTCGTCATATCTTTCGGATGTTTTTGCACAAACAAATCCGATCTATCCCAAAAAGGTACATCTTGTCTAGATGGACTAGAGATGCAGCAAACTTTGTTATTTCAAAGTGCATAAATCAGCCTTCCAATGTTAGCAATGAGAAGAAACTAGTTGCGCAGAGATACACTAAGCTCTTGTCCAACTTTGTGAAGTTGTCAACAGTAGCTGCAAAAAGTTCTCAGCTTTATGATCATGTGCAAAATATGTGTATTAAAACAAATGAAGAGATACTTGAAATGGTAAGCAATTGTGACTTAAATGAGCCAAATAGCAGAGATTTTGAAATTGTGGATCTTCAGGAGAGAAATGAGTGTGCTATTATGTGTCTAGCCAATAGTGACAATGTGAATGCAATAGATCTGAATAAGCCTTATAGTGAAGTTGCTAAAGGAGTGAAGAGGAGGGTAGAGAAAGGTCGTCCCAGGCGAAGAATAAAGTCATCTCTTGAGTTGAAATCGAAAAAGACACGAAGAAGGCAAGTGGCTACTACATCAGAACAGACTACTACTCCATGTCCAAAAACTACCGTTGGTCCTTACTTTGAAGCATCAAACTCTTCTGCACCATGGGTGAAAGAAAATTTTATTTATCATCTTCAACATATGTCACAATTACTTCAGGTACTTCACCAACAGAGAAATAGTTACTTCAATTTGATTATTTATCTTCCTAACATTTAAATTCTAATGTAGGATGTGGAAACTGCTGCTGTTAGGTCCTTTGGACAAAATTGAAGTGCAACAAGTGGAATGCAAGGCTAAAGTGTGAAGCATTTACTTTTGAAGAACTTCTTTTTGTGTATATATGACAGCTTTAAGACACTTGTATAGATGACAAACAAAAGATCTCTTTTGTGCAGATCAAAAGCAGAAATAGAAGTTTAAGAAGCCTTCACTTTTGTAGAACTTCATTTTGTGTATGTATGATAGATCCAAGACGTTTGTATAGATGACAAACAAAATGAAGTTCTTTTTCGTGTAGATCAAAAGAAGAAATAGAAGCATAAGCATTGAAGTGTGTTCTAACACCATGAATGTTGTTATGAATGAGTTGTTATGTAGTTGTGAATGTGTGTTTTAAATCAAATAAAAGTGGTTGGATGTCGTCTATACCATCGAAGTGTGGAGTTACTATTCTTTTTCCAGTGATTAAATACACATCAGATCATTTACATGCGATGTTTTGGTGTTATACGAAGTTTATGCTTCCTCTTTCTGTCTTTCCTCTCAGAGATGGGCTATTGCATACCAATACACCACAGATCACCTGAATACTACGTATAACACCAAACTACACCCATAACAGGGTCCAATTTCTGTGTTTCGGAGCGCCACCAAAATACACCCTTGTGCGTTTAAATACACCCTTGTGCAGCAAACTACGACGTTAACTGACATGATACCTGTGACGTTTAACTGCTACGCAGAACACATAAATACGACCATGGGCACAAGAATACCACCATAGCCGTTGCAACTTTCTGCTATCCTATTTAACCAATACATACCAACACAGATCACCCGAATACACCACAGATCACCTGAATGCTACGTCGAACACCAAACTACACCCATAACAGGGTCCAATTTCTGTGTTTCGGAGCGCCACCAAAATACACCCTTGTGCGTTTAAATACACCCTTGTGCAGCAAACTACGACGTTAACTGACATGATAACCTGTGACGTTTAACTGCTACGCAGAACACATAAATACGACCATGGGCACAAGAATACCACCATAGCCGTTGCAACTTTCTGCTTTCCTATTTAACCAATACATACCAACGCAGATCACCCGAATACACCACAGATCACCTGAATGCTACGTCGAACACCAAACTACACCCATAACAGGGTCCAATTTCTGTATTTCGGAGCGCCACCAAAATACACCCTTGTGCGTTTAAATACACCCTTGTGCAGCAAACTACAACGTTAACTGACATGATAACCTGTGACGTTTAACTGCTACGCAGAACACATAAATACGACCATGGGCACAAGAATACCACCATAGCCGTTGCAACTTTCTGCTTTCCTATTTAACCAATACATACCAACGCAGATCACCCGAATACACCACAGATCACCTGAATGCTACGTCGAACACCAAACTACACCCATAACAGGGTCCAATTTCTGTGTTTCGGAGCGCCACCAAAATACACCCTTGTGCGTTTAAATACACCCTTGTGCAGCAAACTACGACGTTAACTGACATGATAACCTGTGACGTTTAACTGCTACGCAGAACACATAAATACGACCATGGGCACAAGAATACCACCATAGCCGTTGCAACTTTCTGCTTTCCTATTTAACCAATACATACCAACGCAGATCACCCGAATACACCACAGATCACCTGAATGCTACGTCGAACACCAAACTACACCCATAACATGGTCCAATTTCTGTGTTTCGGAGCGCCACCAAAATACACCCTTGTGCGTTTAAATACACCCTTGTGCAGCAAACTACGACGTTAACTGACATGATAACCTGTGACGTTTAACTGCTACGCAGAACACATAAATACGACCATGGGCACAAGAATACCACCATAGCCGTTGCAACTTTCTGCTTTCCTATTTAACCAATACATACCAACGCAGATCACCCGAATACACCACAGATCACCTGAATGCTACGTCGAACACCAAACTACACCCATAACAGGGTCCAATTTCTGTGTTTCGGAGCGCCACCAAAATACACCCTTGTGCGTTTAAATACACCCTTGTGCAGCAAACTACGACGTTAACTGACATGATAACCTGTGACGTTTAACTGCTACGCAGAACACATAAATATGACCATGGGCACAAGAATACCACCATAGCCGTTGCAACTTTCTGCTTTCCTATTTAACCAATACATACCAACGCAGATCACCCGAATACACCACAGATCACCTGAATGCTACGTCGAACACCAAACTACACCCATAACAGGGTCCAATTTCTGTGTTTCGGAGCGCCACCAAAATACACCCTTGTGCGTTTAAATACACCCTTGTGCAGCAAACTAAGACGTTAACTGACATGATAACCTGTGACGTTTTACTGCTACGCAGAACACATAAATACGACCATGGGCACAAGAATACCACCATAGCCGTTGCAACTTTCTGCTTTCCTATTTAACCAATACATACCAACGCAGATCACCCGAATACACCACAGATCACCTGAATGCTACGTCGAACACCAAACTACACCCATAACAGGGTCCAATTTCTGTGTTTCGGAGCGCCACCAAAATACACCCTTGTGCGTTTAAATACACCCTTGTGCAGCAAACTACGACGTTAACTGACATGATAACCTGTGACGTTTAACTGCTACGCAGAACACATAAATACGACCATGGGCACAAGAATACCACCATAGCCGTTGCAACTTTCTGCTTTCCTATTTAACCAATACATACCAACGCAGATCACCCGAATACACCACAGATCACCTGAATGCTACGTCGAACACCAAACTACACCCATAACGCGCCACTTCGTTTGCCAGATTGTTTATAACGGATATGGTATACCTGATTTAGCTTTGATGACGCATATTTATTCGAAGAAGAATAAGAACTTATTGCTTTGATTGCATTGTAAAGAATAAAATGAAGTTATTCTAATTGCTTTGATTGCTTGTCATATATATTCATCAGAAACGCCATAGGCCATAACTGGAACACAGAGTTACAGAGCTATTAGACTTTCCCACCTGTTATTAGTATGCTCATTATAGAAATTAAACACACACATTAAACACACACATCATCCTATTGAAATTAAAAGTCATAATAATATTCTAAAACAAACAACAATAGTATAGTATCTAACAAGTTCACAAAGGTAACATAAGTTCAAATTACAATAACTCAGACACTTGTTTGATCCGATCATCCTTATGAACTCATCAGCATAAATTACTGAAAAGGAAGCCCGATTTGGATTTGTTAAATACCTGGCCAGACCATGTGTCATACAACTGAAGGGATTTCATGAATTCCTGTATCTCACCATGTTCTGATTTCCAAAGAGGAAAATGTCATCAGCATACATTATATGAGTGACCGTGGGAGCACAAATAGTGATCTTAAAGCCTTTGATCTTGCCTTCAATAAGACTTTGTTCGAGGCAGGTTGAAAAAGCTTCAGCGCAATGGGCAGCCTTGGTGCAGACCTCTGTTTGGATAGATAATGCCAGTGGCTTCACCATTCAATGGCACCGAGTAGGATACAGTAGAGATGCATTGGCTCACCAACTTCACAGCTCTCAGTGCGAAACCATACCTTTGCAGCATGGGCAGGATGAAATTCCATTCCAACTTATCATACGCCTAATCCAACTTGAGACCAAAAAATACCTATCTTTCCAGATTTAGTACCAAGAGAATGAGTCAATTCCTGCACAGCAATGATAGTGTCAGTAATGGGCTAACCCGGAATGAAAGCTCCCTGGGTGTTGGAGATAAGGCTGGGAAGGAGGGGCTTCAAGTGCGGTGGAAAGGATTTTGGTAGTGATTTTAAAGAGAGTATTGCAGAGAATGATGAGCCTAAGTGGTCGGGATTGGTCGAGGGGTGTACGTATGGTTGAGTTTGTTGGGCATGACAGGGTTACTGAAGAAATTTTGGTATGGTAGGTTTGAAGGTTGTAATTGTATAGATATGTGCATATTGGGGGATCTAGATCACAATGTGGGTAGACCTACACAGCTGCAAATTTTTCTCTCTTGGGTCACAGGCGGGCATCAGGGGTTGGACACGGGACTGGACGTTAGGCTTTCGAGGATGGGGTATTTTGGGGTTTTTGGTTCTCTAAACAGTCGTAAACTGGTACCATATCATGCACTGGAAACTCTGAAAACCTATTCAACTCAAACATGTCAAACCAAGTTGGGGCAATACTGCAGATCATGCCTTTGTACTGCAATACGTGAATGTAAACATTTTGTCTGATTACAAAACAAATACCCCTGATTGACAAAACAAATACGTGAAAGCCTAACGTCATGAACCAAATTTGCATGTATTATTTGGACTGCAGATTGAAAAACCCTTCCAAAATAGCATGAAATCACACGAGGCTCATGCAACCTCCATAATAGCCTGAAATCACACGAGGCTCATGCAACCTCCATAATAGTATGACAAAACGCGAGGCTCATGCAACCTCTACCACAACCACAAGCACATATAGTGAAAACGAAATATAACATGGACTCAGAAAAAGGAGTTTCATCATCTATTGGGGTTGCTTAAGAGCCATCGAACCAATAGACTCACTGCTTCTTTCTTCATCACTGTCCATGCATTACAACACTTAGAAAGGGCTGCAATCATGCCGTCCTAATATCCGAATACATGTTTCGGTAGGGTTGCACGTATGCCTTCCTACTACCAAAACGTGCAATCGATATACAACTGCAATCATGCCCTCCTGCTATCCGAGTGTCTGTGTAAGAAAGAAGCATTCCAAAATAGCATGAAATCACACGAGGCTCATGCAACCTCCATAATAGCATGAAATCACACGAGGCTCATGCAACCTCTACCACAACCACAAGCACATATAGTGAAAACGAAATATAACATGGACTCAGAAAAAGGAGTTTCATCATCTATTGGGGTTGCTTAAGAATTAAGTTACATGCCATACAATCAACCTCAAGAGTAAATAAACAAAGTCCAAATACGAATTAAGTTACATGCCATACAATCAACCTCAAGAGTAGCAATAAAAATATCGAACAACTAGAAATACAATACAATTAAAGTTGGACATAACTGGTGGTGGAGCAAGCAAAGAAACATCCAACAAATCTAAGTATTCTCGTCCCAAAGTTGGTCTGCAATTTCCTCCCTGACATGGTCTCCTACAGCTAGCTCAGCTTGGCTAGGCCCAATGTCAATGGGGTAGTCAATATCACCATCATCTTCTGCAAGTCCACGTTCATTTGCCATATTAAAGTATACATCATGTCCCTCTCTTCGACGAATGAAGTTATGGACAACACAACATGCTAACACTATCTTTCTTTGTGTTGCCCATGGGTACATACAACCCTCTCTTAAGATCTGAAAACGATTCTTCAGCACACCGAAGACACGCTCTACACAATTCCGAAGTTGTGCATGTCTATGGTTGAACTTTTCCATTTTATTTGTATATTGACGAGCACGACCTCTAAAGCTGCCTATGTGGTAACGTTGTCCGCGATAAGGAGCTAAGAAACTACGTGTGTTTGCATACCCAGAGTCGACAAGATAATATTTGCCACGAGGGACTCGAAAACCGCCATCATCTAATGCCCATTTCAACACTCTCATATCATCTGCAGAGCCTTCCCAACCAACACCAACATATAGAAAAGTGAGGTCGAAAGAGACTACCCCCATAACATTTTGGCTTATATAACCCTTGCGGTTACGAAACCGACCATGATCTTTTCGTGAGATATGAGCTATTATATGCGTCCCGTCAATTGCCCCAATTGCATCCTACACAATATAATGAGAATATAAGACGAAGTAAACATGTGTTTTATTGGCAAATGAAAGAGAAATGCAATAGGAAAACTGAGTACCTTGAAGTAAGGATAAAAATAATTCTTCCCTCGGATATGAGGGTGGCATTCACTCACATGAGAAGGAAGTTGAATGAACTCCGTCTTAAGAGATGCCAATGCCATAGCAACATTATTTACATAATGGCTGATTGTTTGTGAAGAGTGTTGAAAATACTCACACAATGCCCCAGTAGCAACACCATGGCCAGTAGCATGCAAGAATATTGCCAGTTGCTCATAGGCAGTGACATGTCGTGAGTCCAATAGTAAGCCCATGTCCACTAGCATGTCCCTCAGTGCCTTGAACATACTAGGGCTAAGCCTGAAGGCCCAATAGGCCCTCCGTTCATGGCCTTGTAGCACCTCTTGTATCCATACATGACCAGTATGCGCCGAAGTAAACATCTTCCGTCTAGGCACAGTCGGAGCATATTGCTCTGATATTGTTTCAAGTATTACTTCTTCGATGTCTTGAATCATCTCGTCCTCCTCATTAATGAACTCCATTATCAATTCATTCATGTCTACACAAAGCACGCTTAATTGTCATCCCAATTCAATAGGGTACATAGTTGCAAGAAAGTAAAGGACATGATATGGTAGAAGAACAAACAAAGGAGTTTATCAATAACGACCTTTAAAATACATCAACGGCCCCTGAAGGACATCAAAATTACACCAAGCAAGATTAACAAAAGTAACATGACAACTACGAACAAAAGGATTATTATTAGACAATATTGCCATGAGAAATCAGTTGACGTGCGTGATGTAGGGGGAGCACTCAAAGCTCGTACGCAACTTGGAGTGCCCAATGCATATTCTTCGCGGGTGATTCTTGGTCTCGGTATGGGCTGCTCCACAACAGCATACAGTGCTGCCTCTCCATCTTCAATTGAGTGGAATCCTTTGTATCGAGCTCCTGGAAAACCATTGACTTGGGCATAACATTCTTCCCAAGACATGTACAAACCAGGCTCACGACCAACCCATACAACGTAACACTTAAAACGTCCCATTCTTACTTAAAATGATCCACCTGCATGTGTTGTAAGAATACAAATTGCAATTTATACTACCACCATCGACATAATTCACCACACATGATTCTACTACTAAGGAGTACAACATTCATTTAACTTCAGTTGAAAATAGATTACTTAATTAGTCAAACACAAAGTGAACGAGCACGATCAACAAAAGATAAGGACATAATACATAAGTTCAAGTGCAAGTGGGACAAGTAGAATGAAGACATAACATGAAGATAGAATCCCCAAGTACGAAAATAAAATATGATGACAACATTACGATGACAGGCAGCAAGTCAACTCAAGTAGTCCAGGCAATAACCCAATCCAGCTTCTCCTCCTCCGGTAGAGCCATGTAAACCGACCGAATGGCCGCTGTACCGAAGAGGTTCACGGCCTTGAAATACAAATTACGGGGTATGTTCGGAACACAGCGTAGGTCGTTCATACACTCCTTCACCGTCGGGATCCTTTCTTCTACAGCCGCTGGTGTATCGGACACATTGGTACCTGCGCTGGAACACCTAGATGAAGCCCGATCTGCATGCAACTCTCTGAGAACTTCAGTGCGCTCACGCAATGCCGTCGAGAAAGAAAGCACTGCTTCATCCCCAATGCATCTTTTGCCCCGACGCTTTGAGGACGATCCTTCCTTTTTTTTAGGACAATTCACCTCCTCTTCATTGACCCTACGTGTCGGCGAACCTAGCGTACGGGAAGGAGTCTGAGCGGAGTTATGAGATTGGGGTGCGATACAACCGCCAGTGTAGTGTTGCTCATATCCACCGTAGGAAGAGGCATGAACTTGCTGTGATATGGACATTTGATCGTCACCTGTTATGGAACCAGCATTGTCATAACCAATGTCAAAGTCATAATTTGGTGGTAGTGATGCATACGTAAGGGCATTAACGTAATCACCAATGGCTATATGACCTTGGACATAGTCTTCATTGACCTGCACAGAGGGTAGTGGGGCCTGCATTGGTTGTGGGACAGGTTGAGGGTGTGATGGGATGTCTACTGCGTGTGACAGAATGTTGTGATTCAATCGTCGGCGTCTATTCAGATATTCATACGCATTCATAGACCCTTCTGCATCTTCCCCATTTTCCGTGCTACTACCTCTCATATAATCCATCTCTCTTAGGAACTCAAAGGTTTTGCCTCTTAATATACGAAAGTCACTATTTGCCTGGAAAATCGAGGGTAGTCATTAACTTTGGTTTACTGAATAGCAATACGAAAAAGTAATTATTGTAATGTTAACATGATCTTACTTCAATGGCTTCCTCCCATGATTCTATTCCTGGCACAGGCATTCGTGCTTCGTCATCCCAACCCCAACCAGTCCTTTTAAATAGCGTTGAAAGTTTCACATAGATCCCTTTTAGGACTTTCCATCGATTTTGCAAATGATCCTTGTTGTAATTAAGATGCGTTGCAGCATTGAAGCTGGGTGTGATCTGGTCCCAAACTTGCGTTTTAAAGGTACCCTCAACATGATTTCCCTTCTCATATTGTTCCATGAGAAGGTGAATGAGGATTCTATCTTGTTGGTTGGTCCACTTTGGGGCACGGATCCTACCAGTTCCACCAATTTTGACTGGACGTTTACCTTTGTTTCCTTTAAATACAGAAGGGCATTCAATCACAATGGAGGAGGAAAAATTTTAGACTAATGACTATAATTAATAAAATATAATAACAAAAGTAATGAAAGAAAAGTAGATGAAATTTAACATTATAAAAAAAAATTATTGACAAATAAACATAGACTTACCAGAGGTGGACATCTTATGTTTGCGCTTTGTGCACTTCCTAATGATAAGAAAGAACACAACAAGTGAATAAATTGCGCACTAAATTGATATTAAAGTGTAAAGAACAAGAACTGTCAAAATAAATGGCATAATAGAGAAAGAATAGGCATCTTATGAATGATGGCCTGCACATATCAACATAAAGTTCCTCCTCTACCATTTGTTCTCAAAGCATTAGGTCTGGTCAAACAGCCCACCAAAGTTATAATGGACATCATGAGGGATTTTCCACAGATTTTAGTTAACGGAATATAGAAACACATTAGTCTGAGAAAGACTCATTAAAAAGCAAGGAAATGGTACTTTCTCAAAGATAGCTATCATAAGCCTTATTTTGTCTATATATGGATAGCTACAATCTGAATGAGTCCCAAATGTTTGTTGTGAGCAATTATGTACTTCGACTTGACATCACCTCCTCTCTTGTTCATGTCAATATTCTTCCCTCATATAGACAGCTGGCAATTAGTAAGAAATCACCTGTGTTGGGATGCCTAAATCCCAGCAACTGTCAGATGATGGAGGGCATTCACAACAAAACTATAATTGTACTCTCACCAGCAAAAAAAGAGTTACTGAAATGCAAATGGTCATATGAGCAGGTCTCACTCTCTCACAAAATCCTTGGATAGGTACTCCTATTTGCTGGAATTAAACTTTAGTGGGGAACTTAAGAGCCAACGTTCTGAAAGATTAAAGATGGTGCCTGAAGATAGTGGTTTTCAGGTTATAGATTCATGAATCTAGTCTTGACAATATTAAAGAAAATAATGCGAGTACAACAAGTGTAGACCCAGACAAGAATACCTTAGGTAGTAGAATGTATGGTGCATCAGACAATTTAGAAACAGAGAAGATTTTGGAGCATATTAAAGAAAATAATTCAAGTACAACAAGTGTAGACCCAGAGAAAAGTACCTTAGGTAGTGTCATTTATGCTGTATCAGAAAATTTAGAAACAGAAAAGATTCGGCCCACAGGCTTAAATGAGCGGGCGATGGTGTCTGAAGGGGAATGGAGCCATGAGCCAGAGACACCAAGTCCAATTTATGTTCTGGACTCATGCTTGCCAGATGATCTGGTCGAAGCACCCCTTTTTCTGTTGTCTGCTGTTTTTTTTAAATTTAACCAATACTGAATCAGACGAACCACTGTATGACCAAATGCAACCTGAATATGCCTAAGAAAAGTGACAGAAAAGGAGCAGCCAGCGATGACATACATCATGTTACCATGATCAAAATAAGATGAGCAATCTCATGATGTGAATAGAAAAAAAACGAATAGAGACACATGAGGAGGAGAAGAAGGTATTGAAGTGAAAACCGGTGAATCCAAGAGATGATGGCCGCTGGTGAAGGCTTCTCGTTTGAAGAAGAAGAAGAAATCGTAGAGGCCACAAAATCTTCCCCCGCACCTTCCACAGTGGAGCGCCTACCCACGAACGGAAGCATCACTGGCAATGCATACCACCCTCCTCCATCCATTTATGGGAGGAAGAGCATAGAAAAGACTTCAATGGCGGATGGGAACGAACACTGCGGAAGGGGATGGACAGGTTGCAGAAGCCTTGGGAAGAGGAAAAGCTGAGAAAACCCTAGTGGCGGATGGGAAACATCACTGGGAGGACGCAGGGAAGGGCGAAGGACGGCGACCATGTGCACGGGATTTCGCCGGGGCGGAGGACACAGGCAAGGGAAGGAGTTGGCTTTCGCATGGCTCGAACGACGATGGGGTTTTGTCGTATCCATACCCCTGGCGAATTAGCAATTCCAGGGGCTGGGCCAGAATGGCGTATTCGCCCAATTCGGCTGCAACTGGAGAATAAGTGGGCCTTATTCCGTCTTATCCGGCAAACAAAAGTCTCGTTATAACTCATTATGCTATCAAAGTGGCAAGCGCCACCAAACTACACCCTTGTGCATTTAAATACACCCTTGTGCAGCAAACTACGACGTTAACTGGGATGATAATCTGTGACGTTGAACTCCTACGCAGAACACAAAAATACGACCATGGGCGCAAGAATACCACCTATAACTTCCTGCCTGCCCATTTAGCCAATGCATACCAACCAGATCACCTGAATACTACGCTGAACGCCAAACTACGCCCATAACAGTATCCAATTTCTGTGTTTTGCGGAGCGCCACCAAACTACACCCTTGTGCATTTAAATACACCCTTGTGCAGCAAACTACGACGTTAACTGGGATGATAACCTGTGACGTTGAACTCCTACGCAGAACACAAAAATACGACCATGGGCGCAAGAATACCACCTATAACTTCCTGCCTGCCCATTTAGCCAATGCATACCAACCAGATCACCTGAATACTACGCTGAACGCCAAACTACGCCCATAACAGTGTCCAATTTCTGTGTTTTGCGGAGCGCCACCAAACTATACCCTTGTGCATTTAAATACACCCTTGTGCAGCAAACTACGACGTTAACTGGGATGATAACCTGTGACGTTGAACTCCTACGCAGAACACAAAAATACGACCATGGGCGCAAGAATACCACCTATAACTTCCTGCCTGCCCATTTAGCCAATGCATACCAACCAGATCACCTGAATACTACGCTGAACGCCAAACTACGCCCATAACAGTGTCCAATTTCTGTGTTTTTCGGAGCGCCACCAAACTACACCCTTGTGCATTTAAATACACCCTTGTGCAGCAAACTACGACGTTAACTGGGATGATAACCTGTGACGTTGAACTCCTACGCAGAATACAAAAATACGACCATGGGCGCAAGAATACCACCTATAACTTCCTGCCTGCCCATTTAGCCAATGCATACCAACCAGATCACCTGAATACTACGCTGAACGCCAAACTACGCCCATAACAGTGTCCAATTTCTGTGTTTTGCGGAGCGCCACCAAACTACACCCTTGTGCATTTAAATACACCCTTGTGCAGCAAACTACGACGTTA
Organism: Zantedeschia hybrid cultivar; assembly: GCA_030544215.1. Classification (NCBI taxonomy): domain Eukaryota; kingdom Viridiplantae; phylum Streptophyta; class Magnoliopsida; order Alismatales; family Araceae; genus Zantedeschia; species Zantedeschia hybrid cultivar. The sequence continues at coordinate 55,715,310 of JARZZO010000004.1, forward strand.
ACTAGGATGATAACCTGTGACGTTGAACTCCTACGCAGAACACAAAAATACGACCATGGGCGCAAGAATACCACCTATAACTTCCTGCCTGCCCATTTAGCCAATGCATACCAACCAGATCACCTGAATACTACGCTGAACGCCAAACTACGCCCATAACAGTGTCCAATTTCTGTGTTTTTCGGAGCGCCACCAAACTACACCCTTGTGCATTTAAATACACCCTTGTGCAGCAAACTACGACGTTAACTGGGATGATAACCTGTGACGTTGAACTCCTACGCAGAACACAAAAATACGACCATGGGCGCAAGAATACCACCTATAACTTTCTGCCTGCCCATTTAGCCAATGCATACCAACCAGATCACCTGAATACTACGCTGAACGCCAAACTACGCCCATAACAGTGTCCAATTTCTGTGTTTTTCGGAGCGCCACCAAACTACACCTTTGTGCATTTAAATACACCCTTGTGCAGCAAACTACGACGTTAACTGGGATGATAACCTGTGACGTTGAACTCCTACGCAGAACACAAAAATACGACCATGGGCGCAAGAATACCACCATAACTTTCTGCCTGCCCATTTAGCCAATGCATACCAACCAGAACACATCCTATACGTCCATCAAAGTATCTGAAAACTAAAGTACACAATATATACATCTGACTCTATCCATTTTATCCACCAAACATTGGGCAGCACATACATCTGTATAGCCATAAAACCACTCTAAAAAGAACACAACACATTCATCTCCACGCGAAAACTAAAGTGCACAATATATCCAACTCCATCTATGTTGTCCACCAAATATTGGACATCACATAAACTACAAAAAATATGTACGTACATCACAGCATCTGAAACTGAAGAACATAATACATCAATTGGAACCAAAAAATTTATGAATTGTACAAAGTGTCACTCATGATTTTCCTATCCACTTTACAAGAAAAAAATGAAGAAATTATATCTCTCTGGACTTCAAGCCCATCCACTTTACATTCATTGTACTCTTAACGTCCCCATCAACTTATTTCAATTATTTTGCTTTCTTTTTAAGAACATACAAAGCAAGCCAGGTCCTTAATGCGGTCACATGGTCCTGCATTCAAAATACTTTCAACATTAGAAAGATACAACGATATTAGTCGATCTAAAAATCTTAAACTTATATATACTTCATTTATACCTCACAAAAATTCCATTGGACGTCTCCTTTATGTACGAGGCATTCTGCAAACTTCATGACATATAATCCACAATCCACACTTTTCATCGGAAAAAAATAATAAAATGTTATATTCACGTTTCAAAATGATAATTCTACAGGTAATTGCATTTGAAACATCATAAAAAACATGTTATACCTCGTACTAGGTTGACTTGGACACTCTGCATTGATCTTAAATTGCCACTGAAAGATCTCATCGCATTCAAATATGGAATTTAGTACTTCTTTAAATTTATTAACCTAGGGGAAAAAAAAGGAATACATATTATTATAACATACAGTAGAAGAGAAGTACAAGTTACAATGTCATTTATGTATAGTTTGTAGGTCCATACCAATTCTTCTGCATCCTTTTTGTATATGGGGTGACCTTTCAATGAATTGTACGATACAAAACATTTATTCTCAACATCAATTACAAGAAGATGAAAATGATCTGTCGAGTGACAAACTGCGAATATTCTAGACAACTGAAAAAATTCATCTTTTGACCCCACCCGTAAGTAAGTACTTACACTCCTCTCAAAACTTTCAAGTGATTTATCAGGAAAACTTTTCAAGTAGCCCTAAACAATAAAAGATGGTCAAGATTATTATGTATCCAAATATCAACATGAAGAGTCTTGAACTTGAATATCATAGTCAACTCACTGCTAGAAATGATGGAAGAAATATGCAATTTCGGAACTCATTCTTGTCTTTCTCCATTCTTTCCAACAGTACCTCCCAGTACACATCAATAACCTATCAAAAATTTTCAACAATTAATAAAATCAATATGAAGGTGGAAAATCAGTACAGTGTAACAACTACCCAGTATACGTACTTATATATACTTACATCTCCGCAAATAAAGTGATCGATGAAAAGTAAATCTTCAATATATGACTGATAGATGCACGCATTGGTAAATGTAGTGTATACTAAGTGACTGTCATAAAAATAATTAGTGAAAAGAATTAGAATATTATTTAACATCCAATATATGATTAACAGATATGAAAAGTGACTTACTTATTAACAATCTCTTCTCCTAAAAAATCTTCAATAATTTTTTTATCATCATCCGAAATAAAATCTTTCCCAACATAATCTCTTCTTTTCTGCCAATGAGACTAGAATAGTAGATCATTTAAATGACTAATTCATAAATATTCAAAAAATTATGCAAAAGAAGTTATAGCAAAATTACTTACCTTAGATTCTTCGTTATTTTTCAATTCCTCAAGACACTCATCTATAATCTCATCAACATTTTCTAGTCCTTGTGATGTTGAGATTGTTTGTACATCAACATTCTTCTGGTTCAGATTTCTCCTCTTAAAGACAAATGGAGACCTTAAATTCTTTGAACGTTTTCTAATATTAGTATCAGTTCTATCCTTAATTCCCTTTACAAGTGATGATATGGGAACCTCTGCTTCTTCTTTTGTTGTTTTTTCTTCTTCTGCACCTTTTATCTCAAAATCTTTCTCTTCAGCTGTGACGTTTTCAATTTGCAATTCTTCATTTTCTTCTTTATGTCTAGTGGAAAGCAAAGCCTTCTTCAAATCTTTAACTTCATTTTTCAGATTTTCAATTTCTTTCTCATAGGCTAACTTCCACTCCTGAGACTTCCGGCATTCTTCAGTAAGCATTTTAACCTGTTCTACCATATGTGCAAGTAAAATGCTATCTTCTCCATTCTTTTGTACATTCTCCCTTTCTTGCGCTTCTTCAATTTCTTCATCGATTTGTTCGTTTCGGCGCGTTTTTCGGATCACATCCTTCTCTTTTTCGATTATCCTCCAAGTTGAACTATGGGTGGGCACATCGGAGGATGTTGTTTCAACTGTAGAAGGTTGTAATCTTTCTATTACCTGGAAAAAAAAACAAGTTACATCCTAATGTAAACATAAGCGACAATGTAAAATGCGTATGTACCTTAGTCTTCTTTATTTTACCCAAAATCCTTCTTTTCACACCATCTTTTCTCAGAAGACTAGTCTTGTACCATCTAAAGAGTCTTGGTACAGACTGAATCGAACAAGTAGATATTGAGCCTGAATGCTCAAGGAACCAAGCCTGCAAAAAGATTTAAACAAAAATACATGAGCATCATATAAAAGAAAAAGTCACGTAAAAGAAGTAAAAGTAATTAAAAACTTACACATAAGACTGCGGTACATCCAACGAGATAAGGAGACTCGTTGGTATCGTTACCCCTAAGTCTTGATCTCACAATCTTTGCAACTGTATCTAAATTATGAAGGAGGAATGAATGAATAGCCGCTGCCCAATTGTACTCTTTGATTGTCTCCACATTGTCAAGATAGTACAATAGATGTGGCGGACATGAAAAAGAGCTTTGGGGGAATAGAAATGACGCACACATGAAAGCAATCCATAAACTAACTGTGTACCGAATGGATGCTTCATCATTCAAATCCTCTAATTGCATCAGTTTCACAAAAATGTCATCCCTATGTGTGCTAAATCTATCGCCAATCCACAAGTTATGCCGGTTTGATTTTTTTACACGTCCACGTACTTGAATTGAACTTTCAGAACATGGAAGACCAAGAATGAGACCGACGTCCTCTGCGGTAAATTTTACTCTCTTTCCAGCAATTGAGAAGTCTTCCTCCTTGACATAACTCCCAATCACCTCTCTAAACAATGCACTTTCAAATGCTAGTGGTGGGATATCAAGAAAAACTTTAAATGGAGTCTTCTTCAGAAGTTCCCGATGATGTTCTTGAAGATTAGTCATTTGAATACATTCCACGTAATAGGAAATGAAGCATCGATGACAAGGGAACCGTTCTGGAGCCATCTTAGCACTTTCTATTTTGCTGAGAAGGAAAACACATTGTTATACACAATAATATAGTACAAAATGAATTAACAAATACATATAACATAGTATTTTAAAATGCATACGACATAAAGTAAAAAAAAAATTATAAAATGAACATTGGTTAAACATAAAGATCATTAGGTTCACTAAGACTTTAAGAAGACAAACATCATTTAATCAGACAAGCATGCTTGAAGTAGTCATAGAAAATGAAATCAGACAGGCAATGTGTACGTTACAGGGTAATTTCATACTTAATTGTATAGGACATTGTGCTTGGCTTAAATTTATCTCTTCAACTTCAACCAAATATAAGATGATGAGTATATTTATCAAGGAGCAAGATGACATTATGAAGGAGATGCTTAAATATATGTATCTCCAAATAGACTTTAATCCATGTGCACTCACATGAAAATTTTGTGTTGTTAAGATAAAGGCCATACTCTAACAAACTGGACGGTAAGGCTTGGGAGGATAAAGTCAGGAAGAGATGGTGGGGATTTTGTGTTTGTCGCATCACCTCATGACACTGGACCTAGACTGGTTAGGCAACCCTCATACACAATACCCTAAAAAGAATTTGGCAACATCTCTCCTAAAAATTGTACATTTTTCACATTTGTACACCTGTCTGATTTCATATAAACTTATAAACAAAGAGTAACATAGCATGACAAAAAGAAAATCTACATGTACATGAACAAAATCGGATAGATAAATGATAGTTACACAGATAGATACCTACACACATAACTAGATATTTAAAGAAATGACACATAGATCCGCGTCCACATCGAAAGAGATTACATTATGATTCACATGCACATCCACAAGTATATATCCACCTACTTATGTATTACCTGTTGGTACTAGGCGGAGGTAAACCTCTACGCACTGGGGTTGCCAGTTTCATATACCAAAAGAGTAATATAGTATGACAAAAAGAAAATATACATGTCCATAAACAAAATCGGATACATACCTACACAGATACCTAGATAAATAGCACGTCAGCATCTGCACATGTCCAAAAAAATGCCATATAGATCCACGTCCACATCTAAAGAGATTACATTATGATTCACATACACATCCACAAGTATACATCCACCTACTTATGTATTACCTGTTGGTACTCGGCGGAGGTAAACCTCTACGCACTGGGGTTGCCAGTTTCATATACCAAAAGAGTAATATAGTATGACAAAAAGAAAATATACATGTCCATAAACAAAATCGGATACATACCTACACAGATACCTAGATAAATAGCACGTCAGCATCTGCACATGTCCAAAAAAATGCTATATAGATCCACGTCCACATCTAAAGAGATTACATTATGATTCACATACACATCCACAAGTATACATCCACCTACTTATGTATTACCCGTTGGTACTCGGCGGAGGTAAACCTCTACGCACTGGGGTTGCCAGTTTCATATACCAAAAGAGTAATATAGTATGACAAAAAGAAAATATACATGTCCATAAACAAAATCGGATACATACCTACACACATATCTAGATAAATAGCACGTCAGCATCTGCACATGTCCCAAAAAAATTGACATATAGATCCACGTCCACATCTAAAGAGATTACATTATGATTAACATGCACATCCACAAGTATACATCCACCTACTTATGTATTACCCGTTGGTACTAGGCGGAGGTAAACCTCTACGCACTGGGGTTGCTAGTTTCATATAGCAAAAGAGTAATATAGTATGACAAAAAGAAAATATACATGTCTATAAACAAAATCGGATACATACCTACACAGATACCTAGATAAATAGCACATCCACATCTGCACATGTCCAAAAAAATGCCATATAGATCCACGTCCACATCTAAAGAGATTACATTATGATTCACATGCACATGCACAAGTATACATCCACCTACTTATGTATTACCCGTTGGTACTCGGCGGAGGTAAACCTCTACGCACTGGGGTTGCCAGTTTCATATACCAAAAGAGTAATATAGTATGACAAAAAGAAAATATACATGTCCATAAACAAAATCGGATACATACCTACACAGATACCTAGATAAGTAGCACATCCACATCTGCACATGTCCAAAAAAATGCCATATAGATCCACGTCCACATCTAAAGAGATTACATTATGATTCACATGCACATCCACAAGTATACATCCACCTACTTATGTATTACCCGTTGGTACTCGGCGGAGGTAAACCTCTACGCACTGGGGTTGCCAGTTTCATATACCAAAAGAGTAATATAGTATGACAAAAAGAAAATATACATGTCCATAAACAAAATCGGATACATACCTACACAGATACCTAGATAAGTAGCACATCCACATCTGCACATGTCCAAAAAAATGCCATATAGATCCACGTCCACATCTAAAGAGATTACATTATGATTCACATGCACATCCACAAGTATACATCCACCTACTTGTGTATTACCCGTTGGTACTCGGCGGAGGTAAACCTCTACGCACTGGGGTTGCCAGTTTCATATACCAAAAGAGTAATATAGTATGACAAAAAGAAAATATACATGTCCATAAACAAAATCGGATACATACCTACACACATACCTAGATAAATAGCACGTCAGCATCTGCACATGTCCAAAAAAAATTGACATATAGATCCACGTCCACATCTAAAGAGATTACATTATGATTAACATGCACATCCACAAGTATACATCCACCTACTTATGTATTACCCGTTGGTACTAGGCGGAGGTAAACCTCTACGCACTGGGATTGCCAGTTTCATATACCAAAAGAGTAATATAGTATGACAAAAAGAAAATATACATGTCCATAAACAAAATCGGATACATACCTACACAGATACCTAGATAAATAGCACGTCAGCATCTGCACATGTCCAAAAAAATGCCATATAGATCCACGTCCACATCTAAAGAGATTACATTATGATTCACATACACATCCACAAGTATACATCCACTTACTTATGTATTACCCGTTGGTACTCGGCGGAGGTAAACCTCTACGCACTGGGGTTGCCAGTTTCATATATCAAAAGAGTAATATAGTATGACAAAAAGAAAATATACATGTCCATAAACAAAATCGGATACATACCTACACACATACCTAGATAAATAGCACGTCAGCATCTGCACATGTCCAAAAAAAATTGACATATAGATCCACGTCCACATCTAAAGAGATTACATTATGATTAACATGCACATCCACAAGTATACATCCACCTACTTATGTATTACCCGTTGGTACTAGGCGGAGGTAAACCTCTACGCACTGGGGTTGCCAGTTTCATATACCAAAAGAGTAATATAGTATGACAAAAAGAAAATATACATGTCCATAAACAAAATCGGATACATACCTACACAGATACCTAGATAAATAGCACGTCAGCATCTGCACATGTCCAAAAAAATGCCATATAGATCCACGTCCACATCTAAAGAGATTAAATTATGATTCACATACACATCCACAAGTATACATCCACCTACTTATGTATTACCCGTTGGTACTCGGCGGAGGTAAACCTCTACGCACTGGGGTTGCCAGTTTCATATACCAAAAGAGTAATATAGTATGACAAAAAGAAAATATACATGTCCATAAACAAAATCGGATACATACCTACACACATACCTAGATAAATAGCACGTCAGCATCTGCACATGTCCAAAAAAAATTGACATATAGATCCACGTCCACATCTAAAGAGAATACATTATGATTAACATGCACATCCACAAGTATACATCCACCTACTTATGTATTACCCGTTGGTACTAGGCGGAGGTAAACCTCTACGCACTGGGGTTGCCAGTTTCATATACCAAAAGAGTAATATAGTATGACAAAAAGAAAATATACATGTCCATAAACAAAATCGGATACATACCTACACAGATACCTAGATAAATAGCACGTCAGCATCTGCACATGTCCAAAAAAATGCCATATAGATCCACGTCCACATCTAAAGAGATTACATTATGATTCACATACACATCCACAAGTATACATCCACCTACTTATGTATTACCCGTTGGTACTCGGCGGAGGTAAACCTCTACGCACTGGGGTTGCCAGTTTCATATACCAAAAGAGTAATATAGTATGACAAAAAGAAAATATACATGTCCATAAACAAAATCGGATACATACCTACACACATACCTAGATAAGTAGCACATCCACATCTGCACATGTCCAAAAAAATGCCATATAGATCCACGTCCACATCTAAAGAGATTACATTATGATTCACATGCACATCCACAAGTATACATCCACCTACTTATGTATTACCCGTTGGTACTCGGCGGAGGTAAATCTCTACGCACTGGGGTTGCCAGTTTCATATACCAAAAGAGTAATATAGTATGACAAAAAGAAAATATACATGTCCATAAACAAAATCGGATACATACCTACACAGATACCTAGATAAGTAGCACATCCACATCTGCACATGTCCAAAAAAATGCCATATAGATCCACGTCCACATCTAAAGAGATTACATTATGATTCACATGCACATCCACAAGTATACATCCACCTACTTGTGTATTACCCGTTGGTACTCGGCGGAGATAAACCTCTACGCACTGGGGTTGCCAGTTTCATATACCAAAAGAGTAATATAGTATGACAAAAAGAAAATATACATGTCCATAAACAAAATCGGATACATACCTACACACATACCTAGATAAATAGCACGTCAGCATCTGCACATGTCCAAAAAAAATTGACATATAGATCCACGTCCACATCTAAAGAGATTACATTATGATTCACATGCACATCCACAAGTATACATCCACCTACTTATGTATTACCCGTTGGTACTAGGCGGAGGTAAACCTCTACGCACTGGGGTTGCTAGTTTCATATACTAAAAGGGTAATATAGTATGACAAAAAGAAAATATACATGTCCATAAACAAAATCGGATACATACCTACACAGATACCTAGATAAGTAGCACATCCACATTTGCACATGTCTAAAAAAATATCATATAGATCCACGTCCACATCTAAAGAGATTACATTATGATTCACATGCACATCTAAAGAGCATAAAGCAAGGCAATTATCATAAAGCGGGGAAAGAGGCATGCTTTCAAATGTGACGTTGTCTTGACAAAACATCATGGCAATAGAAAAATGTGCTTCAGTAAAGGACCAACACAACCTAATCAATGTTTTTCAATTACTTTAAAGAAGTATAATACAAAGCTTAATTTGTTTTGAAACATACAATGCCTAAGAGTGATTTGTTTAATCGCGTTGTTGATATCCCTTTTTTTATATATTTCAAGGACTTAATGCACTTTACAATAGGAAGAAAACGAGGAGAAAACCTTTGTCCGTACATGATAGTGTAACAAGGATGTCTCTCACTCGTAAGGGCAAACTTAGTCACAGGGGTTTGCTGGCAGAGATATCTAACATACATCGACAGTAAATGTGCCAAAGCTGGACCCCCTCAGATATCAAACTAATCATATGAAAGCATGTTTTTTGTGTAAAAAGGAATATCAGGAGAAAATGAGTTAGAAATAAGTCCTTCTATCATTATGATTAACCAACTTATCTCAATCTTTAATCGTAAAATTGGGGATAAAGAAGAATAGCTTACTCCCTTATTTCTTGCATGTTATCTCTGGTTTTAGGTTAATACCAAGAATTGATGCCAAATAAGAAATGAGGACCAGTCATCCTTATCCCTCTCTTATTATGATGGCAAGCCTGTCCTTGGGTCATGCCAGCTGATATGGAGATAATTTAAGTGAGATTAAAAATAAATACAGTTAAAAATGGCCAAATGAATGCCCACCAATAGGGACATGGAAGTTGCCATTAGGATTGGGATAAGACCAATAGTTGTGCTAACATAAAACATGGGAATAACTGTAACTGTAGCTAGCTAAGAGAACAATAACAGATATGTCTTGATGTTACCTCGCGTGATTGAAATTAGTGAGAAAGGGGATGAGAGAAATAACATCAAGACATATCTGAATAGTTCTCTTAGCTAGCAAAGCAGTTGGCATGCTTAGAATGTGCAGATCACTCTTTTGGCATGCGGACACTAGTACTCTGAAGTTAATCGTTATGTACATCACCACATTACATTATACTAAATTTCACCGTGAAAGATCCACAAAAAATGAAAAAATTTACAGATTCTGCTCTGTTTAGCTGAAAGTTGGCCTAGAGAAGACCAGAACCATATAACAAATTTTCATTTTCCTCGTCATCCAGACAACTACCGAAAGTCTAAAAGAACCTTGAAACACGCCCTATGCTGTCCTTTAAGATTAAGCTAATCCTACGACGAGGGTATCTACACTTCTGTAAATTTACTTTAATTCTGAAAATAACAAATGTACAAGCAAAGTATTCCCAATGAATGTGAATTCTAGTTGTTCTTTCAAGAAGTTATGAAGGAAATGCGAGTAAAACAGTCACATTACTTGATTAGCAATATAATGAAAAAGGGCGAGAATCGCTTATCCAGCAAGAGAAAAAAAAAATAACAATAGACTCTATTGGCTTGTAGCTTAGATGTATTTTGATATCTGTACATTGTTTCCCTAGACTACCTCAAGTATGCACCCTAGACTATGGTCTGCAAAATGGCATGTCAACACAGCTGCATTTTCAGTCAAGTAGAATACCAAGATTAAGTGAGATTAAAAATAAATACAGTTAAAAATGGCCAAATGAAAGCCCACCAATAGGGACATGGAAGTTGCCATTAGGAATGGGAATAACTGTAACTAAATTTCACCTAATAGGTACGGTGATTTATACGTAGATTTCAACTCAAGAAAGTAGAAGCAACCTAATCTTCCCTTAAGTGGAAGAAAATTTTCTCTTGACCTCATTTTTCAAGCATATAAAATGAGTAATGTAGGCCTTACAGTGAGGGATCACAGAGGGGAAGGAAATAGAGAATGATATGGACGCACATACCTACGAGCAGAGGCAGGGACGGCAGGGGGCAACCTGAACCTGGCTGGTAACCAGGCCTTGCAGTGAAGGATCACAGAGGGGAAGGAAATAGAGAAGGTTAGGGGAAAACCATACCAGCGAGCAGAGGAAGGGACGGCACAGAGAAGGGCGGCACACGTCTTCTCCTCGCCGGGAACCACTGCGCACGAGCAGAGGAAGGGAGAGAGGGTCGGCAGGGAGCTTGTGCGTCCACGTCTTCTCCTCGCCGGGAACCACCACGCACGAGCAGCGGAAGGGAGAGAGGCAAAGGGAGAAGGGCGGCACACGTCTTCTCCTCGCTGGGAACCACCGCGCACGAGCAGAGGAAGGGAGAGAGGCAAAGGAGCTGGGGAGGAAGGGGAGTTCTCGGGAGGTCGGAGGTGGCCGGAGTTGAGGAGAAAGAGAAGGGAGTTCTCGGTTGGAGAGCAGGAGATGAGAGAAGCTGAAGAGACGGTGAATGGACGTTTACAACCGCAGGGTTCAAAGAGGAGCAGAGGAGAGAGCGGGAAGAGGTGGGCGTGACCGGTTACCTGCTTAGGTGGATGGCAACCGGTTGGAGGTCGTGAGAAAAGGGATTTCCAGGTTAAAGAGACAAATTAAGTCAGGTGGCACCCTACGATTGGCTACTGCTCGAGTTCAGGCCAATCTCCTACTGAGGAGATCCGCACTCTTTTTTTTCCACCTATTCAGTGCTGCACTGTTGTTCTAGAAACAAGGTCGATGTTGGCCTTTTGAGCCCATCACTCCCCTACTTTGTGTTTGCCTTTTTTCTTCTAGTTGACCTACTTATAGAGGCGATCAATTTTGGGACAAGCGATCGTTTCCTCCCACACACAATGAACTTGAAGGTCACATGGCATCCCTCTCCCCTTAGGATTATTCATTATTTTATTCAAGTCAAAATACTATATTAAAGACTTGTTTAGTATGTCATAAAATACTGTAAAATTTCGATTTTGAAATCATCGGTTTTAAAACTAGAAAAAATAAGCATTGATTTTACAATCATCGGTTTTGTAATCATCAATTTTGGTTTATGACGATTTTAGACCGTAAACTGTAATCAGCTAAAAAGGAGAATTTTAGAAGTCAACTGATTTTGAAATACAACAATTTAACATGGGCCAAATGTAAGAAAAAGAAAACGGGGGAGCAACGCATAGCATCCTGATGAGCTCCCCCAGTCTGAGAATGATACTTATTTTTTTGTTTGGTTTTAAAGCAAATAAAATTGTAAAATTTGAGTTGGTTTGGTTTCAAAAGTTTATAGATCGAAACCAAATCGAATAAATTAAATTTCGTGAAGGGTTGAAAGAAATTGTAGAATTACATATATGATTTCTAAAATTAAAAATGTTTGATTCTAATTTTAGAAATATTGATCCTTGTTTCTATATTTTTGACATATTTTTATCTATAGTTTAATTTTAAAACTAAAATTTAAGTAGTTAATTTATTTATTTCATTTGAACAAAAAAGTTTACACATTATAGGCCCATGGAAAACCCGAATTATAAACCAAACCAGAACGAAATATTTTGATTATGATTTGATTTTAAATATTGTTTGGTTTGGTTTGGTTTCATTTCTTGAAAATTCTCTCTAAACTAAACCAAACCACTAATACCTATCTCTCTCTCTCTTCCTCTTTAAGATTTTCAGTACATTAGTTATGTAGTTAGGTTTGCCAAACCACTTATCTCTATTCATATTGAGTGTTTGGAAAGTAAAGTTGCATGTTACTTTAGTTAGAAGGTAGTTTTATTTAAGAATTTTCTAAAAAGTTTGTAGAAAAACCCTAAGATAGGAAATAGTATGGTCCGGTATTTTAACTTTTAGATTTATGATTTTGATAGTTGTAAAGAGGAAAATAAAGGAATAGCACATGAAGATATATAGACCATAAGATCAAGGATGTATACTATATTCCAAAATATAAGAAAATAATTTTGTGTCCACATATGGCCCCCTAATAGTGGACCTCTTTTTCTCCGATGTTAGGAAAACTCTTAATGGGATCGTGATAAATTTGGACCTAAAGCTGACCCATTTAAGTAAAGGGTTATGTTCTTCAAGCCCACTTCAAGTTCAATTTTGCTCGAGATCTGACCTATTTATGCATCCATCCAGTGGTTTTGAATGTCTACTCATTTTTGCCCGAGATCTGACCTATTTATGCATCTATCAAATAGTTTTTAATATTTTTGGTGTGTTAATTTCAAGCATGGTTCTACACAAAACTTTATCATATGTACCATTTTTTAGTGCAACTTACCAATCTGAAAGCACACGTTAGGGGATAAGTAATATTAGCAAGTGAAGCAATAGAATCTCGTAACCCAAGGAACGGGATCATCTGGATCGAATTGTCTGGATCTCTCAGTGCCCTCAGACTCATCAAGAGGAGGGGGCAAATGGGTCATTTATCTCTTGAAACGATGTGACAGAGCAATCACTCTCTCTTGATGAGTCTGAGGGTACAGGGAGGTCTAGACAGCTCGGTCCAAACGATCTCGTTCCGTAACCCAATATTTCTATGTGGATATAAAAAGGTCAAATTAAGTACAGATCTAAGGTAGTATTTATGACCTCATCCACCTCCCTGTTGGTTTATAAAAAATAAAAATTAGTAACTGACCCACAAGTTAATAATCGATCGGATAATCAAAATTATCAATTCAATTAGAAGATATTTATATCTATTGCCTTATCTGCTGCTCATAGTAACTTAACTAAACAATCTATTCACTAACTTACAAATTAAATTTGATCAAATAATTAGGTTACCGGTTACTATTTGCATCTGTATGCTCTTTTATGTGAGCCCGTGCAATATAACGGATGGGAAAAAGGGGTTGGGTTCTTTCTTTTCTTTGAAGGGGAAATCAGTATGGAGGGTGGGGCCTAACAAGAGGTTTAGTTATGGGCTTAGGTTAGATGTTATGGAATCATCTTTATTTGTTTCTCTTTCTTTATTAAGGGAAAGTTATTTGGTAGAGATAGGGCATCGTTGTCATCTGCGCAATGATGGGACAAACTAAGAAGATGATGGGGGCTTTGCATGGTGGTTTTGTACGTGCATGAGGTTATCTTATCTATCAGTTTGAAGTCGTACATCTATCCGTTTTCTTATCTTTTTTACAGGTTATATATATAGAGAGAAAAGAGGGAAAGAGAAATGATATTGTGCGGCCAGGGCAATTGCCGCACAGAAGCAAAGCCATCCGATCATAATCAGATGGCTGCATTTAAAGAAAATAAAAAAACGAGGATTTTGGTAGACTATTTGAAAGGGGCGCAAGACACCAACACGCCCGCACTGTCGGATCTTGATCCGACAGGTGTCCCTCTGACTGCGTTAGGGGCAAGGCGAGTGAGCACAGGCGTCCGTCGGATCAAGACTCGATGAAGCGGGCGTGCTCTCACCACCCCCCTGTGCACGTTTAAGGTTGCATAAAGGTCATGTTATATTGGCGCTTGGTTGCAACTAAATTTTAACATTTTTAGGAGTTGTTTGATGTACCATTAAATATCGTAAAATGCCATAAAATATCATCCGACGATATTCTCTTCATATATATTTGAGTATGTTAAATTATTTTGTGGTGTCTTCTTTCCCTTGGAATGTTGTAAATTACTAAATTTCAAAATTATGCTGACCAACACGACACTCGTTTATCAAAAATCACAACTAGAGGTCTTAGAATTACTCATCTTAAAATCAACGATTTTATTTTCGTAGATCTTAAAATAGGTGATTTCAAAACCTATACATATTTTATAATGTTTTACATCAAATCAACTGCCCCTTAATATAAAAAAATTAAAGAATAGTAAAGAAGATGGTGAAAAATATGATATAATAGCATTCTTCAAAGTGATACATCAGGCATAAATAGTTTCTTCAGCCATCATAAGTTGCTTATCGTGTGTTGCCATAAACACTTCACTGCCATAAAGATTACACAACTACTAACAATTTATTAGGTAGAAAAGGAAAAGTGGTGCATCTAATAGATGCAACTTATATGTCAATATAATTCTATTCTTCAAGATGGAACTAACTTCCTATGTAACTAATGTACAAACAATCTCCATGTCAGATAACAGGATACAACAAGCACTCAATCATGTAAAATTATCATTAAGAAGCAAGTCATTTATGCCTGGCCAACCAAAAAAGGTATCATGTCTTCACTGCGTGCCTGGCCTCCTTGTTAATAACCAGCTGTTCCAACTTATCCTTATTATGTGAATGAAGGATAAGTAATTTTATTGATAAAAAAAAATGTTAATAGCCAGTTGTTCTAATTTGGCATGGTATGTGATGTAGCCGAAGCTATCACGACCGAATTCCGAGACTGGAATCCGAAGATGGAACCCGAAGCTGGATCGGATCGGTGAAGCGGACCGACGGGGATCCGGAACGAGGCGAGGGCGGAAACGGGGCCGAGGATCCGAAGCCGAGAGGTGCTCTGGCAAGGGCTCGCCGAGAGCGAAGCCGAGACCCCTTCGGACGAGGCGGACCGGCCGGCGCAGGGCGAGGCCGAAGCACCTTCGGGCGAGGCGGACCAGCCGGCGAGAGGCGTGGCCGAGGCACCTTCGGGCGAGGCGGACCAGCCGGCGAGAGGCGTGGCCGAGGCTCCTTCGTGCGAGGCGGACCAGTCGGCGAGAGGCGTGGCTGAAGCTCCCTCGGACGAGGCGGACCAGCCAGCGAGAGGCGTGGCCGAGGCTCCTTCGGGTGAGGCGGACCAGCCGGCGAGAGGCGTCGAGACCGGAGGGAGAAGACCCGAGGTCGGCGGCCGAGACCAACTCGGAGAGGTCGGCGAAGATTCAAACTGAAGCCTCTGCAGAAGGAGGAAAAGAAGAAGAAGAACCTGTCAGTAGGAGTCCCGGGCTTCGGCCCTAAGGAACCCCCTTCGACGGCCAAGTTAGCTTCTGAAGATGATTCGATTCAGAAGAGAAGGAAGAAGAAGCAGCTTTAATACTTTTTGGACTGTAGTCCTTGGGTCTCGAAGACATACCTTTGGTAATAAATAGCCGTGTATTTATAGCGGAGGATAGAGGTTGCTTAGTGGTGGCAATTGATATAGGACTATGTTTTGGTTTACCGATAAACCGCCATAGCGCGTAACCCTCCCACCGGAGTGGACCGGATACGGCTACTGGGCCGAAGGGGGAGGGGCCCCTGATGGGCCTGATGCCGCTTAGTGGGCTGGAGCATACTGGGCCGAGGGATGCTGGGCCGCTAACGGGCCGAAGGCTATTGGGCCGCTGATGGGCCGAAGGTTGTTGGGCCGCTGATGGGCCGAAGGTTGTTGGGCCGCTGATGGGCCGAGGACTACTGGGCTGCTTACTGGGCCGAGGGCTGCTGGGCCGCTAATGGGCCGAAGGTTGCCAGTGAGCCTTTTACTGCTGCTGTTGGGCTGATCTCAGTGTTGGGCTTGTTTTAATAGATCGAATCAGATTCTACCTCATCACATAGCCCCCCACTCTTGTCGTTCTCATTTTTGAGACGGCGAGAGTAAAGTCCGAAGCTTCTTCGGGAGAGTAATATGGTATGGGCTTCGTCTGAAACCTTTGCTTTGTAAAAAAAGCTGCCTTAGGTCGGCCGAGGGCTGGTGACAAACAGCCTCGTCTGAGGTCGGGACCTTGTCGGAGACACCTTCGTCTCAGGCCGAGACTTGGTGTACATATAGAAATGATCTGCGTTTGCTTGCTTCATGGCATGTCTTTGAGTAGATAGCCGAATTCGATCATGTATGTGGCCGAAGCCATACCGCTCCCGATACGGTTTGCATGGCCGAGGCCACTCCCGGTACGGTTTGCACGGACTTAGAGAATAATGCCGCTCCCGATACGGTTTGCATGACTGATGCCACTCCGGGTACGGTTTACACGGACTTAGAGAATAATGCTGCTCCCGACACGGTTTGCATAGCCGAGGCCACTCCCGGTACGGTTTACACGGACTTAGAAAACCATGCCGCTCCCGATACGGTTTGCATGGCCGAGGCCACTCCCGGTACGGTTTACACGGACTTAGAGAATAATGCCACTCCCGATACGGTTTGCATGGCCGAGGCCACTCCCGGTACGGTTTACACGGACTTAGAAAACCATGCCGCTCCCGATACGGTTTGCATGGCCGAGGCCACTCCCGGTACGGTTTACACGGACTTAGAGAATAATGCCGCTTCCGATACGGTTTGCATGGCCGAGGCCACTCCCGGTACGGTTTGCATGGGCTTAGAAAACCATACCGCTCCCGATACGGTTTGCATAGCCGAGGCCACTCCCGGTACAGTTTACACGGACTTAGAGAATAATGCCGCTCCCGATACGGTTTGTGTTGGGATCTGTGCGGGACGCGAAGAACGCAGCGGAAACGAAGAACAAAATTTATCCCGCCCGATGCCCGCTGATTCGATTCGGAACGAAAAACACAAACCGAAAACTACGAGAAGTAATCCGATTACCGTGCGCGGATTCGAATCCGCTTCCGTCTCGGTTCCGTCGAGGCGATGCCGCAAGTCGCACAAGCGTCCGGCCTCCAGCGGTATCTACGCGATCCTCTGCGGTGGTTCGTCCTCGATCCCTCGTCCGTTACAGCTCGCTTGCTGAAGATCCGTCACCGCAACGGTTGCGGAAATCCCGCCGACGGGAATTCCCGACTTTCGGGAATCACACGCGGCAGAGACGGAAGCTGTTCTGGCGCGTCGAACGGGACGCCCAGAGGAGGAGAGAGAAAGGGAGGATGACGGCCAGCAAGGGAAATCCTGGAGCTTGGCCCAGGGTTTCTCAACAGCGTGTATATATATTAAGTCGGCGCGACTTTTCACAAAAGTCTCCGAGTTAATATAAATCCCACTTATGTACCACCAACTGAGAATCTTATTGCGTGTGACCCTCTAGGCCCATTTATCAGTCCGGTTTTCAGCCCGTTAAGTCCAATAACTAGTTATTGACTTATTGTAATTAATTAATATCTATATACTAACTAATTACTTAACCGAATTGACATCGCATGTGAATTCGGTCGGACTTCTAATCAAGTTGGGTGCCAAGCAACACCGCATGATCCCTGAAGGTAATGGGGTTCAGCAACCCACTCATGGAACCTGTCCGTCCACAGTTACCACGTGGCTATAATCCTTCGTTCGCACAATGCTCTCGAGTTAACCTAGGGTATGGTCAACTGTCAAACCCTAGATGGTCAACTCACTTGAATCAGACTTCGCTTTACAATATCCGAAAACCACTTTTCTGATATTGTTTCTGCTCTGGCCAGAGACTCCTGCGGATCTACTCTAGAGCATTCTCTCTCCAGTTACCTGAGAGCGAACGATCCTCTATTGAACACACAATCACCTTCGAAGGTCTTCCGCTGGACCCGATCCTTGACTATTTGAGATCCCGTGGATAGGGATTCGTAGGTCAAGGTCAAAGTCCAGAAGTCCACCGACAAGGTGTCTTTGGTGTCTCAAGTCCAAGGATCAACCACGCTACTGTGACGATGAATCAAGCCGATTGACAGTCAGGTAAATTACCATTCGGCGATTCATGTCGGATCAGTTCAGTGAACTCATTTTCCAATGAGCACCTACAGGTTTACCATTGTGTCTCCACACTAGTAACTAACGAGATCAGTCACCCTCATCATATGAGCTGGAATAACCTGTACTAGTCTAACATGATGTTTGATGTCCTTCTCAAACATCCTACGACTAGGAATAATTAAGAATATGTGTTTATAAGTCATCAGTCTCATTATTATGATCTCATCATAATATGATGACTATTGCACATATTCATAGACTTCATTATGCGTAAATATAAATATGCCAATCTACATAATGATTTTAATGCCATTTATTAGTGAACCAGATTGAAATAGGTGCCTTATGATTGGCTTAGAGGACACCTATATCCATCAGTTTGCATGGCCGAGGCCACTCCCGGTACGGTTTGCACGGGCTTAGAAAACCATGCCGCTCTCGATACGGTTTGCATGGCCGAAGCCACTCCCGACACGGTTTACATGGACTTAGAGAATAATGCCGCTCCCGATACGGTTTGCATGGCCGAGGCCACTCCCGGTACAATTTACACGGACTTAGAAAATCATGCCGCTCCAGATACGGTTTGCATGGCCGAGGCCACTCCCGGTACGGTTTACACGGACTTAGAGAATAATGCCGCTCCCGATACGGTTTGCATGGCCGAGGCAACTCCCGGTACGGTTTGCACGAGCTTAGAAAACCATGCCGCTCTTGATACGATTTGCATGGCCGAAGCCACTCCCGGTACGGTTTGCATGGCCGAAGCCACTCCCGGTACGGTTTACACGGACTTAGAGAATAATGCCGCTCCCGATACGGTTTGCATGGCCGAGGCCACTCCCGGTACGGTTTATACGGACTTAGAGAATAATGCCGCTCCCGATACAGTTTGCATGGCCGAGGCCACTCCCGGTACGGTTTGCACGGACTTAGAAAACCATGCTGCTCCCGATACGGTTTGCATGGCTGAGGCCACTCCCGGTACGGTTTGCACGGACTTAGAGAACCATGCCGCTCCCGATACGGTTTGCATGGCCGAAGCCACTTCCGGTACGATTTACACGGACTTAGAAAACCATGCCGCTCCCGATATGGTTTGCATGGCCGAGGCCACTCCCGGTACGGTTTGCACGGACTTAGAGGATTGTCAATGTAAAGCTGCTATGCGTCGATGAAGGAGCCGAAGCGGATTCGGCTTCAGTAGTGGCTCTGACTTCCGGCTGAGGGACCGTGGATGCTTCGGGAGCGAGCTTAGCAATAAAGTCGGCCAAGGCTTGAGCTTTCATTGCGGTTTGAGGTCCATAAGAGATGTCGAACTCTCCTAGTTCGATCGCCCACTTTGTTAGCCTCTCGGATACTCGGTGGCCAGAAGCTCTGGTGAGTGTAGACACGCTAATTTTGACGTCATTTCGAGTAAATTTCATATCATATAATAATGCCTCAGAATGGTCTGATATTTAATCATTGATTAATTTTTATTGATCTTTTTAAGTGTCGGGTTTAACAGACATGTTTAAGTTAATCAATTAAACTGATTTTAGCTCAAATTTCAGTTAAAATATGCAGAATCCTAAAAGACGTCGACCTATGTAGACGCTATTTAGATTTTATTCTTATTTTAACGTTTAAATTTGAATTTTAATCAATTGATTAATTAGCTAAAAGGCGTCTGTGAGAGCTGACGCGTTTTAGGTTTCCTAGGCTATTTTTACTTCTCTTCCGGATGTTTATCCTTATCTTAATTAGTGTAAAAGACGTCAACACATGTAGACGCGTTTTACCTGATAAAGATAAAGATAAGTTTTCCCGGATGTTTATCCTTATCTTAATTAATCTGAAAGGCGTCAGCCATGGTGGACGCGTTTTAGATAATTACAGATAAAGATGAATTAATCAGTAATTATCTGTCGGTTAAGATGGATAAATTCGAAGTTTTCTATGTTAATCACGAACGCAGAAAAGGTTTATAAATACCTTATATGTTGAAGAGTAAAAAACTTAAGCGTAATTTGAAGTGAAGCGTAATTTGAAGTAAAGCGTAATTTGAAGTGAAGCGTAATTTGAAGTGAAGCGTAATCTTGAGCGATAGCGAGTTGAAGATCGACGCAACGACGTCGGAACGCCGAAGCGCTGCTGTTTCCAGAAGTCGGCGTCCATTCTTCATCTAATTCAAAGCTTCATCCAATTGGGCATAAGTGTTTCATTTATGCATTTTTATTTTCATTTCATTAATCTCATTTTTCATAATCACTCTATGCAACACACACTACAACCTCATTCCTTTTCTTTTCAAAAACCTATTTGATAAAGGGGTTTCAAAAGTCATTAAAACAAGTAAGTTTGCTGTTTAGTTGCATACTTAGCACCATGATTAGAATAGATTCTGCTTCTGCTTAAGTTCTCATAATTATTTTCTTTATCTCCTTTTCTTTCTACACTTTCTGCTGCACTCAACTCAAACAACAAGAAAATCAAAAGGAGCAAATCAAGCACTCAGCAAAAAGGGATTTCTGGACGATCCTCAACCTCAACCTCAACCTCAAATTTCAAATTCAACAGCAAGAACAAAAAGCAAAGAAGGGCTCTCTTTCTTCAGCCGGCTGAGGAAGGGGAACCAAGGACTCCATATCTTCCGCGTTTAAAAAGGTAGGCGATTAAACTTCTTTTGGAACTTTTTAGTTAAAAGTTTCTGGCGATCACTGCACTTAGTTGCTATTTTTAATAGGTTTATTTTACACTAAATAACCTAGATTTTTCATGATAATCACACGGTCATTCTAAGCACTCACAGTGAGAACGGAGTTTGCTCCAGAATGGTGCTGGCGAGAGGCGCTCCATATGGCCGAGATACCATCTGCTGCATCTCTTTCCTCATTGCCGTCAGCCGCCGGTCCAGGTCCGGGGCAGTTGAAGTAGTGACCGAACGTCCTTCGGTCTTGGTTGGATGAAATTCGGACGAAGCATAGTCTTGCTCTGTTATGATGTGGCCGGCGCGAGGGACTCGGGCAGGCGGTGCAAAGGGCTCGCTACGTGCCGTCGCGGCCTCGTCGGGGAAGACCTGCGAGGACGTTGGCCGAAGCCTTGCATCTTGGGCAGGGCAGAATGGAGGAGGCGGTACTTGTTGGGGGAGTTGGCTCAGCAATCCCATGCGCTGGGCGATGGCGGATACCGTGTCTCGTAGGGGCGCCAAAGAAGTAACGGTGGCGGCTAGTGTTGCCACCTGTTGTTGAAGTTCCTCCATCCGATTGTCTCCGGGAGTGAGGGACTCCGGTATGACGGGAAGGGCTGAACCTTGTGGGGGAACAAACGGGGCACCTTCGGAGTGAAGCGGTTGTGCTGAAGTTGCCCGCGTCTCTGCCTCGTCTTGTCCGGATCGTCTGGTCACTGGACGATGAGACATGACTTCTTGTTAGATTCCCACAGACGGCGCCACGTGATGTAGCCGAAGCTATCACGACCGGATTCCGAGACTGGAATCCGAAGATGGAGCCCGAAGCTGGATCGGATCGGTAAAGAGGACCGACGGGGATCCGGAACGAGGCGAGGGCAGAAACGGGGCCGAGGATCCGAAGCCAAGAGGTGCTCTGGCAAGGGCTCGCCGAGAGCGAAGCCGAGACCCCTTCGGACGAGGCGGACCGGCCGGCGCAGGGGGAGGCTGAAGCACTTTCGGGCGAGGTGGACCAGCCGGCGAGAGGCGTGGCCGAGGCACCTTCGGGCGAGGCGGACCAGCCGGCGAGAGGCGTGGCCTTCGTGCGAGGCGGACCAGCCGGCGAGAGGCGTGGCCGAAGCTCCCTCGGGCGGGGCAGACCAGCCGGCGAGAGGCGTGGCCGAGGCTCCTTCGGGCGAGGCGGACCAGCGGGCGAGAGGCGTCGAGACCGGAGGGAGAAGACCCGAGGTCGGCGGCCGAGACCGATTCGGAGAGGTCGGCGAAGATTCAAACTAAAGCCCCTGCAGAAGGAGGAGAAGAAGAAGAAGAACCTGTCAGTAGGAGTCCCGGGCTTCGGCCCTAAGGAACCCTCTCCGACGGCTAAGTTAGCTTCTGAAGATGATTCGATTCAGAAGAGAAGGAAGAAGAAGCAGCTTTAATGCTTTTTGGACTGTAGTCCTTGGGTCTCGAAGACATACCTTTGGTAATAAATAGCCGTGTATTTATAGCGGATGATAGAGGTTGCTTAGTGGTGGCAACCGATATAGGACTATGTTTTGATTTACTGATAAACCGCCATAGCGCGTAACCTTCCCACCGGAGTGGGCCGGATACGACTACTGGGCCGAAGGAGGAGGAGCCGCTGATGGGCCTGATGCCGCTTAGTGGGCTGGAGCATACTGGGCCGAGGGGTGCTGGGCCGCTAAAGGGCCGAAGGCTATTGGGCCGAAGGCTGTTGGGACGCTGATGGGCCGAGGACCACTAGACTGCTTACTGGGCCGAGGGCTGCTGGGCCGCTAATGGGCCGAAGGCTGCCAGTGGGCCTTTTACTGCTGTTGTTGGGCTGATCTCAGTGTTGGGCTTATTTTAATGGGCCGAATCGGATTCTGTCTCATCAGTATGTCCACTTCTGAATATCTCATTCTCAGTAAGGGGAAATCAATTTGGCTGACCCCCATATTAACTCTCTCAAGACTAATTATTGATTTATTGTCTCGAATTGGTAGATATAATAAGGGCTAACGCCAATTCTATGAAATAAATGCCCTTTCTGATTACGTTTTTGAAAGATAATTTGGGGTTATTTTAAGGGTCAACCAAACCGACTTTATTTATGCACTTTCATCGTCATACAAAAAAAAAAAGGCAAAAAATTAAAAGCAAAAAAGAAGAATAATATTATATCACATTTTATCATTCTTTTTGCCATGCTTCTTGCCGGTCACTTGATTACTGCTTAGAGCTCTCATTAAATACAACAGTTTATAAAAAAAATGTCAAAAATAACTACGCAAGATTATCTCATTAAATAATTAAGTAGCCCGATAAATATGGCAGAAAATATAATAAAAAAATGTAGTATACAAAGGGATGAAAGGTGTAATATCCTATCCACCTGCATTAGTGGGAATTAACATTAACACACCTTATGAACCTAGCAAGGTTCCCAAGGTCTTAGTTGTGGTCCTTGTGGGGTAGACGCTTGCTTCACAAGGGTCCACCTGAGTGTTGCATGCTTTGCATCTACCAAAAGATGTGTCGGTCCGTCCACTAAATTAAATATAAGAGAAGGACAAACTTTAACTTGTATAAACAAAATTTTTCATTGGTAATGCTTGTTTTACTCATGTTGGCATCTATTAATAAGGTGATCTACACTAATGCATAGAAGAAGGAGGGAAATGAGAATTTTTAGCAAAATATAACCTTTCCAAATACATAATAAAGCATTCATAAACTAGAATTGCAATAGACACCAACACCAACATTATCGATCCCAAAATGGTACTTCCTATTCAAATTAAAGATTATGATTTAACACATATTATGCAATATTCATACATATATAATACAAAATTAAGCTCCCATCATTAACAATAAGAGCAAATGCACAACCGGACTAGAAGGTGTAGAGAGGTTTGTGAGCTCTTATAGTGAAAAACTGGCCTGTGTCTTGGAGAGACGAGATATAGAATTCAAACACATTTGATGGCTTCCTCGGAGACTTGATTAAGTGATCTATATTAGGCTCCTCAGGGTCTATCAAAAATTATCCTTTCCTGATGCCCGGACATCAGTCCGATGATGTTTCATTAAACTTTAAGTAATAAAATTATAAGAATTCTTTGATAACCTAAATGATATCATCTCGATCATCTAATCTGACTCGATCTTTTTCAGTATTACAAGATTGCTTTTGAGTTCCAAGGCAATTATTCTTTCACGTGTGGCCGTGTGGAGTGCTAGGAAAGGAGATGACCAAGGTTCAAACGTACGGGAATAAAACTTTAGGGAGTGGCCCTAAATATGGACGTGAAGAAGGGAATTGAGGTGCTCAAATCCGGGAAGAATCCGTGGGGATGTGTTGACATGGGTCCCTCTTAAAGAGTCTCTTATTATGCTGGGAGCAAGACTTGCTGCACTGATCGGTACTATTGGTTAGTACAGTAAGTATTAAAAAAAATTGAAAATTTTTTAGGTGACTTCAAAGATGCCCGGCATGTCCATATGAGTCATTTTTGATCAGATGAACTTTTTTTTAAAAAAAAGTTAAATTCTTTATTGGGATTAGTCCACTAAGACTCCTTTTTTTTTTTTCTGTTCATTAAGATTCGATTTTTGATGTTTTAAAAATTTTCGAGTCATCTAATTGGAAGCCAATCTGTACGAACACGTGAAATATATGGGGACGGAGCTAAAAAAATCAAACTTTTTCTTTATATTTATGATACAGACTGGAGATGCAGCAGCACTAATCAGTACAGCAAGTTTTACTCTTAACCAAGACAAGACTTGAAAATTAAAGCATATGTATGGAGGGGGTTAGGGGGGATGGGTCCGAGGGTTTGCATGGGCCAAGGGAACGCATACATCCCCAGGGAACCGATCGGGTATGCACAGAAAATTTTATTTTTCATTTGTATACCTCTAGAGTGTCAGTTGAATGCGAACCCAACTCAAGCCTGTGCAAGCTTGTAAACTGTAACCACGAATTACTAGTTTGATCATCTCTTGGAAAATTCTTCATTTTTTTGGAACTTATATACTGTCCGAATCTGATTCGTATTTCAGATTTAGGTCAGATCTTCAGAGCTTGTTTTGTCTTTTGAACAAGTGGTCCAATGACTAAGTAGGGTGTCCTCTACTCGAAAATAGCTCAATAGCTTGGTAGGGTGGCCCCAGCTCGGATAAGAGTTCGGTTCCAATAAGTGCAAGTGAGAAGGGAATTAGGTAAGTGCAAAGGTAAGAAGGGAGTTTTGTATGAAAACCCTTCATGGAGATAGGGAAAAGTGTTACATGAGATCCCTTTTTAAAAATTTTCCCATTCTGCACTTACTTAATCCCATCCTCACCTGTACTTAGAGGATCTGAATTCCTCGGATAAACACAGTTCAAGTCCATCGATACGATGAAATCCTTCCATTTAATGGAGATTTTTACACACAACCCACCAAAGGACGAAGCTTCCATCCGGTGGCAGAGGAGATGGAAGCTGGGAGTGAGAGCATTCGCTCCCCATCTTCTGATAAATTGAACCCACAATCTCACCACATAAGACAGAAAGGCATGTGCATCCATTACGCCAAAAGCACATGGATCGTTGGATCTCTTAAATCCTTCTACACCCCTTAACCTAGGCAAACGGGTGACTCAAGTCATTGGACATACTTTTTTGACCTAGCTCTTAATCAGCCTAGACTTGAAGAGGCACTCGCATAGGCTATCGATTCACAAAATTCTAATTTATCTTGTAGTTGCAAAGAAATTCTGCATGATCAAAGTGGGCCCCGCCATTTCCTTTTTCCCTCCTTGAAGGTGCAAGGTTCAGCTTTGTGTTAGCTAGGGGCAGATCAGTGCTGAAATATAGCAAACGTTCCATGTAAATATGACTAATACTTACTGTACCTGTCGGTGCAAAAAATGTGATTTAGATTGAGTCCCCAATTCTATTTTGTCACTTGAAGAATTGATATGGGATTTGTCTCCTCTATTAAATGCACTCTTACGTCATTCGTGCATCAATACATATATATGGAGAAGTTGGATTAAAAAAAGAATAAAAAATCGTCAAACCATTTCTTGAGAGTATGGACTGTGCTCTCTAGAGCCCGATCAAACCCTCCAGCATATGAGTATCTGAATTATCCAGAGAAAATTTCAGAACATCATGTTCTAGAGAACTTAATTGTGCTATGAAGAGTATAGTCCATGCTCTCGAAATCATGTTTGGCAAGTATTTTTTTCCTTCAATCTAACATTTATATGCGTTGACGCACATACGAAGTTTGAGTATATTTAATAAGAGAGATAACCCTCATGTAGACTCTCTAAATAGTAGAATGGGATTGAGAGACTCAACCTAGGTCATCTTTTTTATACCGATGATAGTGCAGTAAGCATTACTCAACAAAAAATGATTTCAAGGTGGGGCGGTGGTTTTGAGTTGCAGCATTGTCAATGAGGGCCTGGTATTTCTACCGTTGAGCAGCGGTTTGACCTATTTTCCGACTTGTTCTGATAAGAATCGAATCTTATTTGTCCTGGACATAGTCTTACCTTAGACTAACTAGGTCAAATCTTGAGAACAACTGAAAATATTGTGAACAAGGGATTGGTGTTATTTCTGATCGAACATAGTCTTCCCTTAGACTAACTAGGTCAGATGTTGTGGGAACAACTGAGAATATTGTGAACAAGGGATTGGTGTTATTTCTGATCTTTCTCCAATCTTGAGTCAGAAATTTAAAATTTTCTGCAATCTATACAACTAACGCTCTACGTAATAGTTTTCTGGAACCTCCCTAACTAACGCTCTATGTAACCATGGTTTAGCTACCTAAGGCCTAAGCAAAGCTTACAGGGATTGAATTTTTTTTTTAAATACATCACGGAGTCAAGTACATGATTATTTGACCAACGTAGAAGCATGTTTAATCATTTGATCACGTGACATTTGACCTTGACCGAAGGAAAATTGGGTTCAGCCCAATTAGCCCATTAAGTATGAAGGCCCAAAAGTCCACAGCCTTTCAAGAACAATGCAAAGGATCACGCAACATTCAGAGCCCTGGCCCATATTGTAGGGCCCGAATCTTAGGCCCACCGGGCCCGCAATCCTAGATCTCTCAGCATGAAGTCCAACCTTCACTCTTGAGATCTCTCAGGACCTCGGCAAGGCTCTCTTAGAGGCACTCCGTCCCAATCCTCGGTATCAAGCAGGTCCTACGGAATTAACCGCTCACTTATGACAAGTCCGCGGGATCCGTTCCGTCCAACTATGGGAAAGTTCTGATTTGTCTAATATCCTACGATCTTTCCAAATCAGAGTGATCTGATTGTGGGTAAATTGCTCCCCCAAAGAAAACCGTCTCTAGGACACCTCAACGGAGAGACCATATAATATCTGGACCTTCTTCAGAGCAAGGTATGCTTTCTTAAGCATGACAAACTCCTAGTAAGATCTCGTCTTCTCGTATCTCCCACCAGGTCGGGGGGACTCCTGACGCTTTTGTTCTTCTTCTTATAGGTTCTACCCTAAGTGTTTCCACCACCAAATAAATATCATCAAGTAGTCGGGATCTTCGATCGAACGGTCGTCACTGTCCGACCAGTTTCCGACTGCTATAGACTTGAAATTAAAAAAAAAAATACAGTGAAATAATAATCCTTAAAACAAGAAATTGGCAGTCCCCAATTTTAAAACCCTTACCTTTGTGGTGAGTTTCAAACTCAAAAGTTAATCGGCCACAAGTACAGAAACAACCTCCTTGTAAATTAACCTACCTTGTAGTAGGGATGCAAATGGTAACCGATAAGCCGATTATTCGATCGACCGTTAGTTTATAGGTCAATTATCAGATGATCTTTTAAAACTGATATATATAACGAATAAAGTAATGGATGTAATTTTTTTATGACCGAGTGCATATGATACTCTAAAGATCCAATAATCAACCTTACAAGACAGTCAATGAATAATCTTTTTAAATCGATAACATAATAGATCCGGATATGAATCTTTTTTGGATTCACATCCTATCCATTTGCATCCCTAGCTTATAGGGTTTACCGTCCCTTCATTATGCAGGTCGGAATCATTAAAGAATTGATATGTGGAGACAACAGCAGATGAGGTCAAAATAAGAGAAAAGTCAGGAAGATCACGTCAAATATAAACTAGTTCCAATACCACATTCAAACATTCAACTCGGAACCAATTACCAAAGAGGGGAGAGGCATCCAATTTCCGATAACCTTATTCTCTGACCAAGATAGATCTACAATGGCTTGGCATATCCTAAGTACCAATGAGCCACAAAATCATTTAAATAAAGTTCCTTCAAAACCATCACTTGAAACAATATTTAAATTTGATGTAGGGGGTCATATAACTTAGATGAATCCCCTCGAAACTCCTTCCTCTTTATGTTAAAAAAAATAAATAAAAATTATCAAAAAATAAAATATTCAATTACCTTCCCTTAGACTGGTTCTCATCTGATGAGATTTAATTCTTTACTATCTGATCAAAAAACTCAATTGCAGCAGTCCAATCAAGTGTATCCTTAATTGAAGATAAAAATTAAAATTCCAAATGATGAGATCAATCCAAAAGATTAATTTGAATAATTTTATTTTTTTAACTATTTTTTAATATTTTAAATAATGTCTTTTAACGTGCGCTCGATTGGACGGCTATGATTGACTTTTATGATTAAATGGTGAAAATTAAAACCCCAAGAATGGGAATAATCTTAAGGGGCGTAATTTACTATTTAAAATTGTTTAATAATTTTTATTTATTTTTTAACTTAGATGAACCCCTCTTTTGAAATCTTTTTCTCTTCATATTTTAAAAAGTAATAAAATTTATCAATAATTTTTAAACATACAAATAGGCCTATCAGGGTTGTTCCTATCCCCTTGAGCTTTAATTTTCACCCTCTAACTTTGAAAATCAATTGGAGCTGTCCAATCAGGTATGTATCATAAAACAATGTCTAAAAATGTTAAAAAAAAAGAGTCAATAAATAGAAAATTTGTCGGATTAAGATCCCATCCCTTGAGATTTTGGTTTCACTCCTTCATATTTAATTTTTACCATTGAATTGAAATACTTGATCATAACCGTCTAATCAAGTCCGTCGTTATTTGAAAATTAAAACTAAAATTCAAGAAGATGAGATCAACTCTAAAGGTTAATTTGATGAATTTTCTTTTTTTCTTACTATTTTTCAGCATTTTAGACGTTTATTTTTTATGTCTACCCGTTTGGATGACTCTAGTTGATCGTTAAAATTGGATGGTAAAAGTTAAGGCCTCAGGGTGGGATCAACCCTAAGGGAGTGGATAGTTGGAGAAAGAGAGATGGAGAGAGAGAGAGGGAGAGAGAGAGTTGTGCGTGGACTTGGCCAGTAGAAGAGAGAGACTTCAATGTCCATCAGTGAGAGGTTAGGGAGAGAAAGAGTTAGCACTTGTGAGAGAGAGAGTGTCTCACATTATGTGCCCCACATTTGTGGGGTGGAATTTCTAGTATATAGATATCACACATAATGGAAGAGCTAACTTTATTTAGTCCCTCTTACAAATTATTTACAAGATTTCTTAGGAATTTTATTTTTCAATTCTTATAATCTTTCAATATTCTTGATAAGTTTGTGCAATCTTTATATTCCTTATTAGTCTCTATAATTATTTAAAACATCCTTAAAATATCCCACAACCTATCTTAGAAGGCTCCTTTAGGGGGACTCTTTGAGGTTCATTCAAAGATTGTGGGGGTTTAATAAAATATAAAGATTGCGGAGATTTATAAAAAATATTGAAACATTATAAAGATTGAAAAGTAAAAGTCATTTCTAAAAAAAAGGTAAACATCACGTACACCCACCTTAAACATGAAGAATGTCATTTTTATCCACAGCATTACGATCTTTCAGACTGTCACTCTCATAAACCAAACTAATGCACGTTTTGATGTGGATATTTTTTAAAATTGGAGGAGCATTTTCCTGTGACATTTTTTTCTACTTCGCTCAATATTTTGTGCCGACAATCCAAGGGCGAAGGCAATCAAACCAACAAGGGGTCTTCTAAAAGGTCCACCCTTGGAGGGGGCGTGAGTTTTTGACCTTACCAACCGAGGGTGACTCGGTTGATGTCTTTGCCCTCTTCATATAGGAAGGATACAAGTTCATAAATTGTTGAGGACGAAATAAATTTTTCTCACAAGGTTGTAATACAAGGATTATTTTTTCGAGTGACAATCTTTGAAAAACAAATATTGAGATTTCTCGGTTCGAAAATGCTCATTGAGAGGATTTGTAAATATTTGACTAATTAATCATTATGACTAAAAAAGAAATGAGCCTTTCTTACCTAGGGTTGGGATACAATATATATATATATATATATATATATATATATATATATATATATAATTTCAGTTGTGACTAATACTTATGATCTTGAGTCCTTCAAACTCAACACCTGAATTTTGTGGTTTGTAAGATAGTATTAGAGTCCCATAGTTGCAAATCGGGCTCGCACTCCGTATTTGTGGTCCACGTGACGGAACTTAAAATCGGCATACACGTAAGGAAGTGTGGTAAAATAGTCCTACATCGAAAAAAGGACAAAATCTAAAATGTTTAATAGATATGATCTATTCCACTCATTGTCTTAAGATTTTCAGTTGAATGACCCAATAACCTCAACATTGTATCAGAGCACAGCAGAGGCCTGGCGCAAGTTTATCTTTTCAAATTTATCTTCTAATTTGCGTTGATTCTTATGATCTTAGACCGTTCAAACTCAACATCTGAATTTTATGATTTGTAAGATATATATATATATATATATAACTTGGTCATAGGCATTTCTACTGGTGTCAGACAGTTGTTTGATCACATCCCACGATCCAAGCCATCGTATCATATGCAGTTGTGACACTTTTTTCTTCTTACAATCATTTGATTAAAGAGTTTGAATGCTGAATTTCAATTGTCCCAAGCTTGATAATTATTCTTAATTTTTTTTTATACATACTCATCAACCCGTCAAGTCACAAGGGACAAAATATAGAATAATTGAGAACTTATGGTATAAAGTAAATAAGGTAGCATAATGATTAATATAAATAGAATCTTTAAACAATTTTACATATTAATTTCCATGTAAACTGATGAGGCAGAATCCGATTCGGCCCATTAGAGCAGGCCCAAACCCCGTTCAGCACAACAACAACAGTATCAGGCCCTCCGGGAGCCTCTGGCCCATCGGCGGCCCAGCACCCCTCGGCCCCCCAAGCGGCACCGGCGCTCCCGGGCCAACAGGCTTCGGCCCGTCAGCGGCCCATCAGCCTAAAGCCCGGGAACAGCACGGCAGCCCAAGGCCCAGCAGGCTTCGGCCCTTCGGCGGCCCAACCCCCTTCGGCCCGATAGCCGAGTCCGGCCCACTCTGCTGGCAGATCCGGCACTATGGCGGTTTACCAGTAAGCCCAAACATAGTCCTATATCGGCTACCACCGTTAACCAACCTCTATCCTCTGCTATAAATACACCGCTATTTATTGCCAAAGGTATGCAACTCTTTGCCTCCGAGACCCTTAAGGACTACGGTCCAAAAAGCATTAAAGCTACTTCTTGCCTTCTGAATCGAATCATCTTCAGAAGTTAACTTGACCGTCGGAGGGGGTTCCTAAGGGCCAGAGCCCGGGACTCCTGCTGACCGGTTTCTTCTTCTTTCCCTCCTGCAGGAGCTCGGTTCGAATCATCGCCGACCTTCCCGAGTCGGTCTCGGCCGCCGACCTCGGATTCCTCTCCCTGGTCTCGACGCCGTGCGACGGCTGCCCCGCAACAGGAGACTCGGCCCCGCGCTGTCCCCTCGCCCGGCAAAAAGGGCTTTTGGGCTCACTATCCAGGAGCAAGCCGAGTCCGAGACCCTTCCGGCCTCGGACCGTCGGCTTCGGTTCCATTGCCTATCGGCAATACAGCCAGATAGAGCTTCATCCACGCCGCCCCTTCGCCCACCGAAGGAGCCTCGGCCCCGACTTCCCGGAGACGAGCCCGCACCGACCGAAGCGCCCTTCGGCCTTCGGACCTCGTCTTCGCCTCCGCCTCCTCGGCCTTCCGGATCCCCGTCGGGCCTCGATAACACCGATCCGAACCGGCTTCGGATCCATTTCTCCGGGTTCCAGCCTCGGAATCCGGTCGTGATAGATCCAGTCTATATCATAAACCTTTTATGATTAATATCAAAATAATAAGCTGAATACGATTAAACTACCTGACATCTTGTCCGAGAATGATTGCATTATCGGATCAAGTTAACGGTTTGAAAGGTACACACCTTATCAACATAAAACAGGTTGTGGATGGTGTTCTCCCTTATCTGTCCAAATACCGGTCCGTACCTTTGGACTTGTGAGTGCCCACCACGCTCCGACGCACGTCGGCGACTTATGTACCTGACAAACCATCCGAACCCGAGGATCCGGACCGATTGAAAACGGGAATGGCATCCCTAGATAACGCACACGGTTCACTAAACCCAACCAGGGTAGACATGCAAACATGAAGATCACATTAGAAGCCTACATGAAGATCCGTCTATTTATCGTCTTTTTGTATATCAAGAAAGGTATTCATTTTTATAGTAGCCAGGTGATTTAAAATAAAGGTTATTTGTTTTAGTGTAAAACAACGTAATTTAAAATAATTATTTTATTTTACAATATTTTCAGTTGTTTGGAATGATGTAAAATAATTTAAAGTAAAATCATGTCTGGTCTTTGTCTGTCCACTTGACAACTTAATTTTCTTATTTTTGTTTACAACAAAAGTCTACTGTAAACCAAAATAAGAAGATTGAAACATCCTTCTTATTTTATTTTATAAATAACTAAACAAACATTTCCTAATTTTAAAATAAGAAAATTTCATTTGTTTTGAAATCAGTAATTTTGAAACCGATGATTTACAAAGTTTTAGACTAAAACAAACAACCCCTAAGCTTGTAGCGAAAACTCTGCACACTTTTAGGTTTTGATCAAAGATCTCTCAAGAGCGAACGAGATTAAGATTCTCTACTCTACTTTTTTTACATTATTTATATTGCACCTGATCTCATTAGTTTACGATCAAATTAGGAAGATTCTACTTTTTTAGGCATTCACTTCTCTATTGCCGTACAAAATATAAAAACATTGAAGTAGAGGATCTCAACCCCAATGAATGGTTGAACTGTCCAACAGGGCCACGGAACAATTTTCAAGTTTTCTAATTCACCTAAGAAAGAGCCTTGGAATGACAGTTGAGAATAGGTGTTCTTTACTTATATCAGGTTAATTAAAGACTTCTATGCATAAATTAAACATCTTAATTAGTCATTAAATTTGATCTTTATTAACTTGGCGCTATGTATGCAATGTACTTAGATGTAAGTATGGTGAGCAATCACATCCTACCCATCACATGTTACATTTAATTCCTCACCTAGAGTCTCATGTACTCATATTAGCCTCTTTCCCATCAACAAAACGGGCAAAACGATCAGCATCAGTTCCTTTCGGCAGCACTGTTCACAGATCTGATGGGGTGATACATGGTACACACCCTGTTGGGGTGTGCACACGCCACCGGACGTGCACACCTAATGGGGTGTGCACTCTCTCTTTACCCTATGTGAATTCACGAGGAAGGAGGTGGAGGTAGTGGCGGATCTAATGTTCATTCAGTGAGGTTTTTAGATGTTACTGAATTTGTCAAACCTATAGGTTCAATTCAAAATAGTTAATTCGAGACTCTACTAATTTAGTTCTAAGACTTCACTAACTTAATTCAGAATATCATATGATCTAGTCTAAGACACCGCTAACTCAACCATACTTATGCCTTAATGTTCGAGTGATTCCGTTAAATAAATTTTTACATCTGTACACCCATGAGGTGTGCACCAAATATTACTCTCACTTAAATATTCTTGAGTACGACGTCACAGCCTTATCAATATCGGAATCTGTTTTCGTGTCTCAAAGCATGCACAACTGGACAATCATCTTCAAGAAGTAAATAATCACCTTTTATGCCAAAGTGGTGGAATCTTTCATGTACAATCATATTGGGATTACTTCTTTTTTTTTTCTAGTTTTGGTTCCTCTAATCTATTTAATTTAAGATAAATTTTCTATTTAGTAAAACTTTCCTGTAATCTTACTTTTATTTGGAAAAGATCTTTAATTCTTCAGGTAATTTTTCTAGAATATTTAGAGTTGCTTTCAGATTTTCCGGGGTACGTGCTTTCAAATGAAAATAACACTACAAGGGGTTTCACTAAATACAAGGATCATAAAAAAGTTTTTTCTTAGATTAAGTAAATTAAGAGGATCAAAAACTGAAAAACCCATTACAATTATATTCTTATACGATGAAGCCTACGTATTAGACATTTTGTACCGCTAAATTCTTAACAAGGCTGCGTTAGTGTAACTTTGATTGAAAACTTTGTCTTTAAAAGAAAATATCCCGTAAATATCCTCAAAATCTTGTCAAACAAGTAGGAAAATTACCCTTCCAACCCTGATTTAGCGATTTAGGCAGAGAGGGCAAGAGAGAGGCGCTCCTCCTGACGCCCATGGGAGTGGAGGGGGAGGATGGAAATGAAATTTTCTTAGCAACAAACGACTTTATATAGTTTAATTCTTGAGAATAAACCATGAATGAAATCGTCTGATAATCTACATGGTAGGAATTCAAAGTCTAAAGTGATTTTTTTTTTTTGAAATATGTCACAATTGCCTTGAGAGCTATGAGTCCCCGTCAAGAGGATGAGATTGAATCCAACAAACCACGACAAGTGATGTAGAAAAATCGAGTTTTGTCCGCATAAAGGTAAAGTTTCTGTCTAATGAGGCGAGGGGAGATGACTTTGTACCCCCTGTTTTTGACAACAAATGAGAATTGAATCCATGACTTCTCCCATTTGAAAAAAGAAGTGAACATCCATTGTGCCACAGAGTACACAGACCTGGTGGAATCTGTTCCTACCAAGTATGCACAAACTTATTTAGCCACCATATAAAAAAAGAAAAAAAATATTAGCCAGTCAAATCTTTTGTGCTGAGAAAAAGGTTAATTTATCATTTTTAAAATGCTGGTTGGGTCAATTTTTTGTGTCGATAATCCCAACGCATTACAAATAGAGGCGGTCCCCATGAGTGAAGGGTCCACCTCACTTATTTGTTTGATAGACCCCCCTTACCTGAGGCTACTTTGAGGGACGTAAACCCCTTCAATCCTCCAGAAGAGTCCCAAGTAGCATCTCCAGTCCCCCACTTCGTTTTCAAGGTGACATGTATTAAGAGATGGGACATCTTAAGTTGTGTTTGTCTTGAATATTAGTTTTATATTATAATGTTGAAATAATATTAACATTGAGGGAATATAAAGAACCGCAAGCCAAAAGTCGAAAGAGAAGAAGAAATTAGTGATGGAGAAAGCAGGAGTAAGAAAAGATAGAAAAAGTCTTAAAACCCTAGAAAACTAAATTTGTTTAGAGAACAAATTTTGATAAGATGGAATATCTACTAATAATAATAATATCAAACTTAATATCCAATACATAATTATATATTTGGAAATATTGAAGTAATTTTCACATGTCATGATTTCTTTTCCTATTTATGACAAGCTTGTCAAAGAAACTTGTATATGGAAATTAATTTAATGGTGAAAGATAAAATGCTGACCAGAAGATTTGCTCTCATCCAGCTACTCTTAACAAAAGCAGCAAAGAGATTGATTCGGTATTGCTTTTGGAAGCTAACTACGTAGCCTTTCAGACCTAAATATTTCACGAGCTGGTAGGGGCAACTTGGCCCCCCAAGTTTGGTTAGTTCTGTCTGCTCGGATGGACTAAAAAAAAATGTCTTTTAATAATGTCCGTACTTCAAGTACCGCTAATTATCCCCCTTGAAGAGGCAAATCTATCCTTTCCGGCGTAAAAAGAAAAAACTGTGAGGGGGAATAATATTTTTACTAATTAATGTTTGCTGTAATGTGGTACAGCGTCAGACCATATCATGCACAATTTAAATCATAAAATCACATGGAGGTGTGATCTTTTTAATCATTTTGATCAGAGATTAGCCAGTATATATAGGTTCTTTAGGATTGTCTCCCCCTAATCTTAGTAAAAAAAAGAAATCCTAATGTCATCCTCTGATCAAATTAATTAGACAACATTAGTGCAGTGTGGCAGCATCGCACTGCGATGCAACAAGTATTACTCTTTTTCATCCTTAGCTTTGTATGAGTGAGGGCACACGTGGACTCTAGAAACAATGACCAAGAGGATTTCATTTCATAGATGTTAAAGTTGCCCTTTCCAAAAAAAAGAAAAATGTTGTAGTTACAAAGACTGATAATGACATACAAACTGATGAACTTCAGTATACAAATCTCTCATGATGGCACATTTGCCTCATGTCTCTAATATACCCCTTACACCTTAGAATTCTAGAGAAAACATTGCTATGTTCTTCAAGCTGAAACATGTCCATCTTCATGATGAAGGTTATGAGTGCAATTGTGTTGAATCAAGTTGAGTTTTTCCTTGTTCAAATTTGATTCAACTAATTTTAATTGAGTTCGAATTTTAACCAAATATTTATAATAGTTGTTCAAATTTGGCTTGTTTAGATATTGAACGAACTCGAGCTGAATATTGAATACTTCGAGAGCTCAATGAGTCTATGATATATTTAGTCCAAAATTTTTAAATTTATAGTAAATATCAAATTGTTTCCCTCCCTAATTATTTGATAGAAAACTCCATAAGATATTAAATTTCTTATTGACTAAGTTTATTTTTGAATAGAATAATTAAATAAGTATTTAAATAAGCTCCTAATGAATATGTAGACGAGCTCTTAATGAACATTGAAACCTCTTAACGAGTACTTAAATGAACTTGTTCATGAACATAATCAAACCTAGTTCGCGTGTGTTCAAGCTTGAGCATTTAATGAATCGAGCTCAACTTTTTATTCAAACTTATTTATTTAACTTAATAAACAAGCTAGTCGAGCTATTATTGAGATGTCTCATGAGTTGTTTGTCAAGCGTATTAATTCATTTAGAATCTTGACGAAGATGTCACTAAAATTCAAAAAAATATGATTTATCCCATTGGTGAGAAGGCTCCTTTGATGCAAGAGCATTTCCATACTACAAATAATTAAAATAGATAAAACATAATCAACATAAAATGCCAAAAATATATAAAACAAACACATGTCAATTGAAACAAACATATAAGATGTCTAACATTTTTTTGGCTTCCATATTAATATTTGGATACATGGTTTGGTATAAAAAAAAACTAGGTAATGTAAGAATATAGTTATCTCTATTACTCAAGTCCAATTAGGACACCAATGTCAAATAGTCAAGTAGTATTCGAAACGAATTATATTATAGATTACTTCCATAAGTTTATCTAATAGATTTTGTAGGATAAAGATTTTAGCAATAAAAATTATTAATTATTAATTATTAATTATATATTATTAATTATTAATTAGGTGAGAGATTTTAAATTTGATTTATCAAAATGCCTTCATTCCCCTCCCCCCATCCCCCAACCCCCCAAATGCCATCATTTTTAGAATCCCCTATCCTCTCCTCATCACCTTCCCTCTTAATCCCCATCTGGCTACTATTGACCCACTTAGTTAAGAAAAAGGGAAGAACCTCCTCCTTGGCCCCTCTCCATCTATCACTGGAGGAAGACTTGCAACTTCAACTACTCTACACTATGACCAAATTAGGGGTTGTCCTCCATCAAATAACCAACATTTGGCATCGATGTTAGCTCTCATTATGGTTCAAATGCAATTAGAGGAGAGGAGAGATAAAGAGGTTTTGGGTTTTTACAGGGGATTGAAGATAACATGTTTTAACATGGGCAAAATAAGAAAATAGCCTATTATTTCCCTAGGCCTCCAGGAAATGTCCCCCAAATAACTAAAGAAGCAATCACTTGGCCTAGATGCTCTCTCTCTCTCTCTCTCTCTCTCTCTTGTGCAAGCATAGGCATTTTTCCCCATTTGGAAGCACTCTATCTCTATTTAATGATTTCAATCATTGAAATCACCCTTAAGGCTTTCCAAATACATACGTACACGCCTAACGATGAATAAGAAAAATATTTACAAAAAAAAAAAATCTTTCCATAATATGATTATCTAATAGAAGCTGGAAGGAACAATTTTTCATGTTAAAAATTAATAATCACAATCTCATTAGGAAATCTTTAACTTAGAATAGATTTTTGAGATTTTGATTTTCCAAATGCTCTAATTTAATCACCTCTTCTCCCCACTCCTTCACTTTCAAAGAAAATCCTTTTTTTCTCTTTTCACCCCCTTGCCCTTTCTCTATCCTACTCCAATTTGCTATTATCGATATACTTTGGTAGGAGACAGGGGGAGAACCTCCCCCTCCTTGACCCCCTACCCATATGTCGTCAAAGGATCACTTGCAATGCCAATTGTTTCACACTATAACGAAAGATAGGGAATCTCCATCCGTTGTGCCACCACTTTTTGAGATCATTCTCGGCCACCATCCTTTGTCACTAGTGTCATCCTCGGTAGCCGTTACCCAATACCACCAATTTCCCACTGCCATTTGGAAGGAGGGGCACAATTTCGGGGTGGAATAGGAGAGGAGAAGAAAAAGGGAAAGAATTAGGGTTTGTTAGTTCTCAATGGGGGTGAAGGGTTAAAAGTATTGTGTTTTAACAAAGGCAAAATAGGAAAACAACTCTACGAACCATCTCTACACTTTCCAAAGATGACCCTAGACTAGTCATCATAGAAACAACTCTACCATGATTTATCGCCCTCTTGCCCTATGCGTAAGCATTTTCGCACAATTCGATCAATTTATCGCGGTTTCGTAATGCACAGCTCCTAGTGAATGATTCTAGTGATTGAAATCATCATATTGAGTATTTCCCAGTGGGGCCCCAATCACATGGACATAACTACAGATGTCACCATACATGAGAGAACACATGCA
The DNA here is from genome assembly GCA_030544215.1 of Zantedeschia hybrid cultivar. Classification (NCBI taxonomy): domain Eukaryota; kingdom Viridiplantae; phylum Streptophyta; class Magnoliopsida; order Alismatales; family Araceae; genus Zantedeschia; species Zantedeschia hybrid cultivar. The sequence goes on from JARZZO010000004.1 coordinate 55,754,709, forward strand.
AATAGTGTGGTTGGAAAAAAAAAAAAACCCTCTTTTTATTAGTGTACACACCTCAAAACCTCCTCATGTTATTGTACCAACCAAAATCCACCCAAGGACAGCATACCATCCACAGCCCACACTCTGCACGGCGATATCAGCGATCACCGTCTGCGTGTACGGCCAGACATCCCATTTCCTTGGCCAAGACGAAATTCCCCAACCCAAACGCTCACGGTAACCCTCGAAGCCGTGCGGCCGTGCCTTGCAAAGCAAACCACGCCTCTGCTCGCCCCCCTCGGCTCCATTTCTTCCCCACTGCTCTGCTCCTCCACATGGTGGTAAACTAATGAAATGAGCAGACCCCACTCGTACAGTCCTACGTTCCCTGCATCTTCCAGTCTGCACCTCTGACTTGTCCTCCGTATATATACATATACCACCTCTCTCTCTCTCCACCTACTTATCTCCTACGTATCAATCTCCATCTGGTCTTCCATTAATAGGACACAGGAAGAGCCAGCCAAGCCAGAGGCCAAGCCCCACATGACGCATCACCTTCTATATCAAGAGGAAACAAGAACATATGTTGCTAGTTGTTGCCGCCCAACAGTGGCCACGGTGAAACCACCCTGCAGGCACTGAACTGCCAAAAGTACAGCCCTACCCCGCCGCCCAATTACATTTCTGGGTTTCTGGGCGCTGACCTTTTTGTCCCATTTTGTGAGGGACTCGATGCAACACACACACATGAACCACTTGGGATGCCCTCCAAAAGATTGACACTAGGGTTTTAAAAAGTTACCATTAATAAGAATAACATATAAGCAGATGAAGGATGAATTAAGACTTAAGAATTGTATATATGTAGATATATAAGTAGTTGCATCTACAAGAAAAAAAAAAAAGAAAAAGAAAGGGAAAAATCTAGTAAGCTGTGAGGGCATCTGCCTAACCAGGAACACATTCCTAAACATAGGAGGCATTTGAGAAGGCAACATGGTCTGGTTGCCCTGTTCCAGACCCACACCATCATGTGCAGGCCAACCAGCCAATCATGGGGGAGCTGCAGAGGTGGGATTTTTTAAACAGCCCCTCATCCTTTTTGCACAATAACAAGAACAATTAATACATCAGAACAACTACCCACAGAAAGGGAGGGGAAAAAATAATAATAATGACCACAAATAACAGCTTTGAGCCAAATAAATAAATAGCACTCCCCATGCAATATAAATAAACAATTGTCACAATTTTAACAACATAGAAACCAAAAAAAAGAAGAAAAAAATATACACGAACACTGTCATCATTCTTAAAACAGATACCTCCTATCCTTCTCTCCTAGTGCATCACTACACCATTCTTTCCTACCACCAGAACCACCAATCTGCATACCAAGCACCCAGCTGAATCCATGGCCATGGGGGTTCCTCCCAAAGTTAGGGTTCTTCCGCTCTTCTCTCTCTAACACCACCAGGGAAAATGGACCAGGGCAGAGCTTTGATCTCTTCGCCCACTGCAAGCAAGGAATGATGGGTTTGAGAACAACTCCAGGCCTACCCAGATCAGCCCATCTCACCAGAACCAAACGCCGGCCATGGCGGCTTGTCCTTGCCATGGTTTCTGCATCAGGAAAGGGGAGGGGGAGGTGGGTCGGCAACCTGGTACATGTCCGCCGTCACCTCCGACAGGTACAGCCCCGGGAACAGCATCTGCACAAGGAGAAGGGAAAAGTTGGGGAAAAAAATTAAAAAAACAAGGAAAACGAGGAAATGTTGTTTTCTTCCACCCTTGTGAATCCGTTTGTTTCGTAGTAATAATTGGGTGTGTGATTTTTTTTCCCTTTTTTTAGGGTCTCTAGGGGAGGGGGACGTACGTCCAGCTGCCGCTGTACGGCGCGGGGGCGCTTCTTGGGGCGGCGGGCGGCGAGGCGGCCGGTGAAGGCGTACACGTCCTCGTCGATCTCCTCCTTCGTCAGCGGCAGCGAGAAGCGCGGCCGCCGCCGGCGCAGCGCCGCGGCGCTCCTCTCCGGCACGCCCGAGCGAAGGCGCGACGCCGGCTTCGGCGGCGCCGGCGGAGGGAGCGGGGGCTCGGGGTGGTGGTGGTGCCGCCCGTTGGACGCTGTCGCTGACCGCCTCGTCCGCAGGTTCCAGGGCAGCTCCTCGGCCGCAGGCGGGGTTGCGGCCGCCACCGACACGGTGATAGCATGGGCGGCGGCGGTAACGTGGGAGTCGATGCCGCCGTCGTCTGGCTCCTCAGCCATGGGGTACCCCTTCCGCCGCATTTCTCCTCCGGCAGCCGGCGCCGACGCAGACGCCGCCGGTGGGAGCTCGATCCGGCCGGCCGCCTCGCGGAGGTGGTCCAGCAGCTTCGCCCTGACCTCTTCGTACCGGTCGTCGCCGGGTCCGGGGGACCTCGGGCGCGACGGGGACGACGTCGTCAGGGGGGCGGGGGCGCCAATGGCGCCGGCGCCGGCGCCGGCGTCGTCGGCGCAGCGGAGGAGGTGGGGGTTGGGCCAGGGCTTGAGGGTTGGGAAGGGGAGGCGGGAGCGGGGCTTGGCCCGGAGGAGGATGGGGCGGTGGGGCGGGGGGGAGGGGGGAGGAGGAGGAGGCGGCCGCCGTCATGACCTCGACGGCTCTGGAGCCCTCCCGGGGGAACACCATGGCGTCGTCGTCGTCGTCGGATCTGCCTGCCGGTGGGGATCGATCTGCAGCGGACGTTGAGCTCGCCGACGCCAAAAGCAGACGACGTACCGCGCGCGCGCGCGCGCGCGAGAGAGAGAGAGAGAGAGAGAGAGAGAGAGAGAGATGGGTTGGGCTTTGGCGGCACGGTCCAGGTTGGGGTGGAGGGAGCGTGGGGGTGGTGGGTTTCTCAAGTTATATTTATATTGCCCGACGAGGAGAATTGGTTAAAAAGATGCGTGTAGAGAGAGAGCAGCAGCAGCAGCTTCTTGTAAAGAGAAGAGAGAGAAAGCATTTGGGGAGAGAGAGAGAGAGAAGGGTACGTGTAGAGAGAGAGAGGGAGAGAAGGGTAGACCGTAGACGTAGCCGTAGAAATACAGAGAGCAGAGTGGGACATGTCACGTACGAAGGGAGAGGATGGTAAAGTTGTAGATAGAGGTTGGGGGAGAGGGACGTATCATGTACGTATAACGTATCACGTACAAGAAAAAGTTGAGAGAGATTTAAGAGGGGTGCGGTTTCAGTAAGTGCAAGTTTGGATGAGATTGGGTAAGTACAGGGCAGGGAGTAAGGAATTTGTCAAAAGAAACCTTCCCCAGCGACGGAAAAAGCACCGCGCAGAGAGAATGTTCTGAAAATTTTCCTCTCTCAGCGAACGGCAGAGCCGGAGATTGAGATGAGAGAGGGACTGGTTGGGTTATATATAGAGAGAGAGAGAGGGAGAGACCGGGGAGGTGGGGGCCGCCGGCGGAGGAGTGGTCGGGTACGCGTCGGTTGTCTACGTGGAGACCGCTGAGGTTTGCACAGGTAAGGATGAAAACGGACAGGTGTCAATGAGGATATGTTTCCTACCGCGCGCTGAGGGATGCACAGAAAGGTATTTAATTAATTAAATAATTATTATTTTTAATTTTTTAACAATCTGATTTTTAAATTGATATACCGATGACTTTTTTTTTACCTGAAAAAAAATTTAAATTGTAAATTTATATATTTTATTTTTATATTATTATAAATAATCTCATTACATTACAATACATGCAAAAATACGTGTGAGGTCATGGGTTTAACTCTTTCATTACTGGTAAGGTAGGATTTGGACCCCATGAACTTCCTTATTAAAGGAGGTCTAAAGCAGTTTTTTACCCATAACTGATATTTTTGATCGTTTATTGATGAATCGGGCTAGAAAGACTCAAGTTTTCTTTTTTTTTCCATCACCAGCCAATCCGGTCCAACTTATAAAACACCGATCTTGACCATTAATTTTTAAGTTGTAATTATTATATACAAAAATATCAGTAATTGGACGGATTATCTGGTCCACCTTTTAATCGATTACCAAACGGACACGTATGGATGCTGCCGATGGCTCGTCGGTGATGTGAGCAGGCTCTTGTAATGTTGGCATGGACGATGACACGTACCCCGTTAAGGAATGATATCGTTTGGACATGTACATTTGCACTGTCTAACGCTCTTAAATACATGAAGTCGACCTGTACGAGAGGTACGAGTTATTTACTTTTGAAATGATATATAGAATGCATGTACAACTTAGTTTTATGTGTCTGACAGGTGTTGTGCGGCCTAAATGCACAGATCTAAATGTTCTCGTTCTCCAGTAGTAATCTGTCAAGAGCAAAACTTGGTACAATGCTCTTGCGTGCTTCGTGCATTGCAATGGATAAATGAAAAAAATAATAATTTTTTTTTAGGTTGACCTAAGTTATTGTCTGTCAGAACTCAATTTTTGATTTTTTAGATTTTTTTAGATCATCCCATCGGATATTCTACTGTACGGACACCTCGAGTCAACCTAAATTTTTTTTAAAAAAAAATCGTTTACCTACTACAATGCTCTTGTGTGCAGTGTTACTCATACGTCAATTTCCTTTGTGTGAAAGTGGGGTTCGTGGCAGTGAACAGGAGCCGGGCGTACGAGAAGCATGCCGTGGACGGCGTCCCACGCCAACGCACATCATGTACGACTCTCCTACAGCGTCCGTAAGATCCAGTGGGACCCGATAAAAAGACAGGAAGACATAATTTTTTGTTTAAAAAAATCCTCAAATCTAGATGTCCATCTAATTTAATTCAAAGGCCCTTTTGGAATTAAATAAAAATAGTAAAATATCTTATCTTCTTGTGATTAGTCTACTGTTGAAACATGTGCACGCAGTACATCTCGAACATTATGTACTCAGTGCCTTGGCATGACCTCTTCGGACTTGACCCAAGTAAAAGAGAGTCACATTTTCCATTTTTGTTAAAAGGCTCTTAAATTAAAGAGAATGTATAATTTGGTCTAATTTTTTCTTGTTACAAACAGGAACGGTACAATTAATGTCCATGAGGTCTACGAAAAAAAAATTTAGGGTGGCAGCTCATTATAATAAAACAGCGTCATCTAAAATAGTTGTTTCATTTTACCGTGTTTTTGAATGTTTGAAATGATGTAAAACATTATAACGTAAAATTTTATCTGAGTCTTGTCTCTCACTTGACAATCCAATTTCTTTATTTTAGTTTATAGGAAATATCTACTGTAAATTAAAACAAAAAGATTGAAACATTTTCCTTTCTATTTTACAAGCAACTCAATGGATGCTCCCTGATTTTAAAACTACAAAATGTACTTATTTTAGAACTGATGATTTTGAAATCAGTTTTACATTTAAACAAACAACTCCTAAGTTCAATCAACCTTAATTCTAACTTAGATCTAATCCAACTTGGCTAAGAACCTCAGTATCTTTAATCCTAACTCAACAATGGGCCAACCCCCAACCTGATCCTAATATCAGCAATTAGAAACATTTAATCTAGCATGACCTAATTAAAGGTATATACATTACGTAATCTACACATTATATTAGATTCTAATTATATATGAAGCTCGAGAAACACTTGTTGCACCACACGTGGTGCAGCACAATCCAACGTGGATCGGATTGCGCGCAAGCATCCGCCTAATCTGCTTGAATCGGAAGGCAACAGTAGCAGCATTTTTTTTATTTTTATTTTTTTGAATTTTTTTGGGTTAGCCTCATCATGTTCGACACCTTTTGTACAAGTCGATTCTTGATCAGATCATCCAAAAATAAAAGACCCCAATGAACAGTGAAAAATCACTATTCATCAGCTCATTTTTTTTACTTTTTGGGTTTTTCTGCATCATCTCATTGGGGATTGGATTGTCCGGATGGATTGGTCATGATGGGGTGACTCAAAAAAATAAGATTTTATTTTTATTTTTTGTGTTGTACCCTGTGCACATGGTGCAGCAAGTATTGCTCCTTAAGTTTTACTATGATTATGGCGATGATGAATCGTGTTGATTAAGTACTCAATCTGAAGTCGACCCAATTTAACTTTTTAAATGAATTCATTCTGATACATTTTTTTAGTCAACTAGATTGAGCTCAAGTTAACCCACTCAAAATTTTAGTTTAGTTAAAATTTGTTCGAGAGCCCAAACTTTGAAGTGTCAAACTAATTAGGGTTATCAGACAACAGCCTTTCAATCCCATATTATGTCAAATTTGGGCTAGAAGACTCGGAAGCAGGTTAACTCGTTCCATCGCTGAGCTCCGACGTAAGGCATTTCTCTAGTCTATTTACAATCTCATTTAGATGAAATGCTCAGGTGGCTAGAAGGTCTCCATCTTAGTCATAAAGGTTCTCACGTTTTGTTTTACCCCATTCAATCGTTAGCTATCTTTTACTAAGGATCAATAAAATGATCAAATCGATTAGGATTATGTTGTCCCGAGCAATACGCCACATTATTTATTTATAGGTCAAACAAGTTAAGGGAACAGTTAAATGGCACATATTGTATTAACGGGTCAAACGTGTCAGAATCCCATTATTCTCTCTCTCTCTCTCTCTCTAGACACCTGTGTTCATCTCTTTCCCCCAAGCAGCAGTGGTGAAGAGAACTCCTAAATCACGAGTCATGGTTGGCAGGCACGTAACATGGGTTTAAGCGTGTTGGACCGGTTACAGTCTTACATTGGTTAATTAAGATGGACTGCGAGCAGTGTTTATAATTTTGGGCCCTTCAAATTCAACATTCGAGTTTTATGATTTGTAAGATCATATCAAAACAAATGTTTTGTCTAGTTTTATCTTCTAATTTGCGTTGTCTCCTCTCATTTAATTTTTACAACCCATTCTAACTGTGAGAGAGAGTATTGGAGCGGGTATAATCTTACATCGGTTAAGATGGATTGTGAGCAGTGCTCATGACCTAGGACCCTTCAAACTTAACACATGGATTTTGTGATTTGTAAGAAAGCGAACACAACGAGTTCTCCCTTCTTCTCTCGCGCGCCACGTGTGCAATGGAAAACCAACTGATCATTGCATGCTCATACGTGTCAGCCCACAGTCGATGATCGCTGAGTTTGCCTCTTCCACTACATTGAGGTGATATGTAATCCCCTTAACCCCTACAATTCTATGGCCCATCCTTCTCCTGGACACATCTCCTCTGTGGTCATGGCTATAGTTGAGGCATGGGTGAAAAAGGGGAGTGGCATAGATGGAACCTAGTATTGAGGGGGAGTGGCATAGAAGAGGCGACATGGATTGGACCTATCTGCTCATCTACGTGGATGAATGAGCACGTAGCTAGGTCTTCCAGTGACATAGCAACAAGTTCATAATCTGCTACCACATCTAGTTGCAGTATCTAGATCCATCATCTTACAACAAGCCAGCCAATGGCCTCATGTCACATCAATATATGTACCTCCCTTTCAAAACAGAAGTCTAGACAACAAATATGTTCTAATCTCTTTTTGACAACCAGAGACAGATTTGTGTATCCTTCAAGAGTTGTGGAGGCTCATGCATGCTCCCTTAACCTTCACAAAAGATGGGCATGTGGGGTCATTCTTGTGATGAAATCTCCTAGAGTTTAAAATTATCGTTCATACGAGTAAATTCATCATGTGATTCCTGCAAAAAAAAAAACCTCTATTAGTAAGAAGAAATCATTAATGAAATTTATTAATAATTTGCCTCATCTCCACTGCAGTATCGCTACTTTAGGGTGTGTTTAGTTCCACTCAAAGTATACTCGAAGGAAAAAGGCTTATAAGTTTACAAGAAAATAAAAATTATCATTAGGTTCTTGTAAAATATTTTCAACTTGAAAAAAGACATTCTGTTTCATTGTATAGATGTCAAAAAGAAAAAAAAAAAAGGATCAACAAATTAAGATTTCTGTTGACTAAAATTTGCCGAATGGCCAAACAGGTCATTATACTATACGAAAATAAAATTTCACATACTCTATTTCATATACATGAAACCAAACAAATTAATGATGTTATTTTTCTAAGAATAATTGAATTAGAGATGCAAACGGATCGGATTCAGTACGAATCTAAGATATTCATAACCATATCTTTTAAGCTATCGATTTAGAAATGTTATATATTAATTGTCTTATAGGCTAACAATTGGTCAGATAAGTGAATTTTAATATATCATTTGTATTCAGTCAGAAAAAAAATTATATCTGTTAAATTATTTAAAAAAAATTATCCATTAACTGACTTACGAACTAATGAACGATCACGAGGCTATCGATTACCATTTGCATCCCAAATTGAAACGTGAAAAACGAGAGGCAACTCAATTTTTAAGAGTATTTGGAACTGGAACCACCGGCATCTCACACGCCTACCCTCGGTCACTTCCGTGCCACGAAGTTTCGAATTAACAAACACTGATCCGGCTAAGTCTCCAGAGATGGGTTTTTATCATTGAAATTTTGAGAGAGGCTCCACGCTTTGAATTGACGAACTTGAAGAAGTTGGCGATATTGGACGCGACCATACTACTTTAATATTCATATTATGTCACATCTAGGGTTATCTTTGGCCTTCATTTTTGGAATCTTCTTCTCATTCTTCATTTTAAAGGATAAAAAGACATTCTCTATTCTTCATTCTTAGGAAGAGTATGCCATTCCATTTGGTTATCATTATTCAACTTATGTAAGAATGTAAGAATGTCTGTTTTTTAAGGCAATGTTAATTCTAAAGGAGTTAATGTTATTTTGAAGAAAGATCTTCTGAATATGAGGAGTCGTCTTTAAATCATTCTCATTCTGTCTAAACTAAGTACTACTTTTTTGGAAGGCTTTCTTAAAAGATTTACCAAAGATATTTAAGTGAACTCATTTCTCATTTTAAATGAGAATGAATTTTCAGAAATGGATGACAAAGACTGCCAAGCTACATTGGACTCTTAAACAGGTTATATCACTTAGACTCTGTGCCCAAGGCATTCCTCTGGTTAGTTGGAAACCTCTCGCTTCACTGACTATACGTATATTTCTTAAATTTGAGAAGATTGGTTTGGGTTGGAGGATGACTCACCTGCTGTCCCTCATTTTCGCGTGCCATTAGTGGTTATTGCATGTAGAGTGAAGGGGATAGTGCATATATGATTAGTCAAGTCAATGTTGATCGTCTAATTTTTAACAGTGATCTTTTTAAGGAAAGCTATTAAACTCATGGACCATCTTAGTTCAACATCCATACCATTCATTTGATCGAAAGGTCAAAAAAAAAAAGCAGGAGAAAGGAGGGAAGAACCAACTGTCTTCTTCGCACCCAACCCATCGAGTAAAATGACGCCAAGAATTAGGGATGAAAAAAATCAGATTTTGAGAGTATAGATATGATTATTCCTAAAAATAAAGATAATTGCTAATCAAATTTACAATTTGGTGTTCAGATAAAGTTGGTATCCTTAATTATCTTCATTCTAATACTTGAGATTTTTCTTTACCATTCTTATTCCTACATCCAAGCCATGTTAAGCCCCGTTGTGGGTCTTGACGGCCTACATAGCGTTGGGTCCGCTTAACTACGCGTCTTCCAACCATTGTCTCTCCCCTCCTCAACTACCACTTAACGTCCACTTGTTCCACAACCATTCAACCTTTCGGGTATTCAACAAGGGATAATTTCATATCAACATTAAATTTCAAAAATGCAATTCTTATTTACATATTATCCTAGATAACATCCTAACATGTATAATATTTCAAAATTATCATTTGATGGTATATTTGATATGTATAAATATTTCATATATATGCCACTAAGATGACATATGTGATTGATATATTATCTTGTAAAGGTATGTAGGATAATATAAAAATAAGTACGATATCTTGAAAATTTAACACACAAGAGTGGTTAATATGAAATTATCCCATTCAATGGTCTAAATTTTCTCAAGGTTGGCTCATAGATTCTTGTTACTTTTCGGTCCTTACAATTTTTTAAATTCCGTGTTAATCCCATCAATTTTTGTATTTATTTTAATATCCCCACAATCTTTGAACCCTCCATAGAAAACTCGTCCAATTAGCCATCGTAAAAAAGAGAGAGAATATTCATGGAATATTCCTTCCATGTTCTAGAATATATTAGGAGCATTTACAAAGTATTCCTAACATATTCCTTTTTTACGGTTGCTAATCAGAGGAATTTTTAAGGAGCTTCAAAATGGGAGAGGAGGTCTAAAATAAATTTGAATATATCAGGAAGTAATAGAGAATATGGAAAGATTCTTTAAAAAAAATAACCCTTTTTTATTTTCTCTTTTATTTATTGATGTTATAAAGGAAGAGTATAATATATATGGAAGATTAATCTTCACAGTGTGATCAAGTTGTCCGCTGCTAGCCAACTTCTGAGAATATAACGTGTCGTGATTTATTTAATTTTATTGATAGTTAGGTATTTATTTAAGAGAGGAAAAAAATACTGTGACAAAAGAATCAGGAAAAAGTTGAAGCAAAAACTTCCGTCGCAGCTGGCCTCTGCAGGGCCTCCGGGCAAGTTACCTTGAGCTCTAGACCACAACATTTTAGAACAAGGCTTAGAACCATAGAAGAACCCACTAGCAAGATCAACGCTTTTTTCTTAATCAATATATATCGAACCCGGAAGCATGCTGGAGTGGTCAAAACAACTCCAACCAATCTTCCTCAAGACATGCTCCTAAAGACCAGGGTGGTGAAAAAGCAACCCATACCCACCAGAGGTTCGTGTCCTCATACTAGCGGTCGTTGGAGCCAGTGGCTGATCGAGCCTTATTCAATGGAGTCCTGGAACTCCACTATATTTTATCAAATTTATTGGCTCAATGAAAAGTAGTCTAGTTTAAGATCCCACGGATCCAGTCTAAGATCCCACTGGCCTAATCCAAGATCTCATATAACTTAGTCCAAAACCTTACTGACTCAACCTTGATTATGGATGGTTTTGTAGGCTGCCGAGCACAAAAGCTCAGCTTAGGAAACCGTGTGAAATTTATTCACGGTGAACATTCAGCTACTGTAGCTTAGTGGGAAACTAGTTCTAAACCCGTGCGATGCACGGTAGTTTGCATGTAAAATTGTTAAAATTGTTAAATTTTATTTATGTAAAATTGTTAAAAATATTCTCATTTGTATTAATTAGTTTTAAAAAATGAGAATATTTTTAATTTAAATATGCTAAAAAATCGATAAAAATATCTATTAATTTGAGCATAAAATTTATCATCAAATACAAATTGTAAATAAGCACATTGTTAAGTAAAACTTTCAAAGTAACATAGTTGAAGCACAAAATACAGTTTGTGGAAGACTATATCCATAGAATTTAAGATAAAAGAAATAGACAACTCCATTCATTCTTTAATTGACATCAAGCACTATTGTCTTCCTCTATTTTAACAATCTTCTTCTTCTTCGTACACGATTGTTGAGGAGTGATAATATCTTCTGAATGAACTCTCTCATTTTCATCATTTGAAGATCTTTTGAATGGTGTTATGTTGTTCAATGCAGTAGAATCAGAAATATTATCACCAGTTATTGATAAAGAATCCTGCAATATAAATCAAAATTAATTAAACTTAAAAACTTTCACTAATCTAAATAATAAACAATCGTATTTGTTCATTTAAAAAAAATGTACATTCTCAAAACTAATGTGCAGTTCATGAGATTCTGCATAATTCTCCTCTTGCTACAAAAGAAAAAAAAAAGAGAGTACATAATGATTATTTATTCATGACAGAAATTTTTTTTATATAATTTTATCTTATATATTTTAAAACTTACCATAAAAGAAGAAATAATGTCTTCATCATCTGTCATTCGCAAGATAGTATAAATAGGCCAATTTTGCTTCAAGTTAAACTCTGAAACTTGAATTTTGAACAACATTTTTTTTTCAAGTAAGATATCTAATTCTTCAGGAAAAGCATCTTCTTCTCCATCCTATTTATATCATGCGCTACATTAGTAAAATTATTTAATAAAATTTAATTAAAAATATATATGAATATAACTTAAAGTAAGATACCTTGATTAGCCTGTCTCTCAATTCAGTTGCAGATTTGTTCAACACTTGAATAGCTTCTCGATCAAACATCACTAAAGATGCACATGCAAAATGATCAATGACTCTAACCTGTATTTTGTACCTATTTAATACATGAAATGAAATTTTAATTTTTGTTAAATAAAAAATAATTCATAATATTAACCATTATAGTAACATAGGCTAGAAGAAAGTACCTTGGAATGACTGCTTTTGGAGATTGATTACATGCAGCACACCAGAAATTTCTATTTTATGCTTTAACTTTTTTTCGACAATTTTTGCATGAATTATAAAACCAATTATAGTCCGTCTCAATTTTCTTTATAGTTGCCAACGTTATACATGTGCATACCTGCAATTTGAAGATAACAAAAGTAATTAGGTTAATTAAATTTACAATTCATTTAATAAAAAATATAAATAAATTTTTAACATTATCTTTTGCATTTCTCGAATTTCATCTAACATTTTTCTTTCAGTTGTTGAAAAGAAATCCTCAGTTATTGAGCGAGCACTAACTGTGGAGATTTGACTAATCGTATGTGAAGCAGATTCCTCGCAAATATTAGAACTATACAAATTGAAGTATTAAGTCATAAAATAATAAATTAAGTATAAAATTATAATGAATAAACAATCAATAAAGCATGATTATATTGGACGTAAATTACCTATTTTGAAATTGAAGCACTTCAGAAATATTAGGATTGAAGAACAATTTAGTTGCGAATAATGAATTTGTCAGAGAAGGTTTACCTGTAATTTTTGATAAAATTAAATATAGACAATCAAATTAAGCATGCTAAGCATAATTCAAGGTTGTAAATGAAAATATGTTATAAGAAAATGTTAAATTTATTGTAATAATTAAAAATATCTTGCCATACTTTTATTCTGGCTAGATGCATAACCAGTATAATAGATTCTGAGATTTGATTGTCAAGATATTTCACAATCTCTTCAGCATACTCTCCCCACAAAGTACAACTCAATTTTCTTTTACTGTAAAAAATTATAATCATGTACACAAAATATAATATGCTTCTTTTGAATATTAATTTAATGTTAAAACAAATTCAACTCACTTGGTATCCTCTAATTCAACAGTAAGTCTTTTGTTCTTTTTCCTATGGTTCTCACTTTCTTGTAAATTCCCAACTCCAGTTAAGAATCCAATGATATCTACAAAAAAAAAAAAAAAATGTATTTATTTATCAAAAGAATAATTTAAAGATGCACATGTGAAATCAAAACATTATTTTAATTTAAAACATAAATAATTTTACCTATTAACTGAGTGTCATCAGTTTGTCTGGTGATTACTTCTACGAATGAGACAAAGTTAAAATCATAAAAAGGTATGGTAGCTGCTTTACATAGCTTAACAGACGTTGAATACAGAAAGTTCACTTTGTATGCATGATGAGTAGCTCTGTATGTTCCTGTATTTTCTCCCACAGCAAAATTCATGATCAAGTAGCACATTCCTTCTTTCAATAGTGTCTTGAATTTATTTATCAAAGACTTCTTGATAGTAGCTTGAATCTTGTCTCCCTGTGACATTCCAAAAAAATCAAAAATATGATTTTAAATATTTTTATTAAAAGTACAATTATTATTTTAATTGTCATAAAAATTCATTAAAGTATCAAACTTCTTATAATGATGATAATAAAATATTATTCTAGCAAAATCATTATCCACGTAAATGAACAAACCTTCTCGTCCAAGAGAATCATTTATATGTAGTTTATTTCATCAAAACTACCAAATCGAAGCGTGTTCCATATCCTGATGACTCTTACAGTAATTCTCCAAGTTTCTTTAAAAGGATTGATCTCAGATATGAAACTGATAGTTGGAGCCATCTTTAGACCTGTGTTCATAACCAATAATATAAAAAATCTTCAATTTTTTTTGAAATATTTCAAGAATAAAAATTACTAATAAACAGTAATGAATTAAGATGAAAAATATTGTATCAACTAAGATTATATGGATTAGCTGTAAAGTTATACTTACAGATCATATCTTTTGAAATACTTCCTGATGCGGCAGAATCCGATTCAGCCCATTGAAGCAGGCCCAAACCCCATTCAGCCCAACAGTAGCAGTATTAGGCCCTCCGGCGGCCTTCGGCCCGTTAGCGGCCCAGCAGCCCTCGGCCCATAAGCGGCCCCGTCGCTCCCGGCCCAGCAGGCTTCAGCCCGTCAGCGGCCCATCAGCCTACGGCCCGGGAACAGCACGGCGGCCCAGGGCCCAGCAGGCTTCGGCCCGTCAGCGGCCCAACCCCCTTCGGCCCGGTAGCCGAATCCGGCCCACTCCGGTGGCGGATCAGACGCTATGGCGGTTTGTCAGTAAGCCTCCTTTTAGTCCTATATCGGCTGCCACCGTTAACCATCCGCTACCCTCCGCTATAAGTATCCTACTATTTGTGGCCAAGGGGGTGGTGGGAAAAACGGATGCCCCCCTAAGCTTCCGAAACCCCTTAAAGGACTGCTGTCCGAATAGTGTTCTAGCTATTTCTTCTTGCTTCCTGAATCGAATCTTCTTCAGAAGCTAACTTGACCGTCGGAGGGGGTTCCCCAGGGCTGACGCCCGGGACTCCTGCTGACTGGTTCTTCTTCTTCTTTCCCTCCTGCAGGGGCTCGGTTCGAATCATCGCCGACCTCCCCGAGTCGGTCTCGGCCGCCGACCTCGGACTCCTCTCCCCGGTCTCGACGCCGAACGCCGGCTGCCCCGCGCCAGGAGACTCGGTCTCACGCTGAAGTAGCCTTCGGACTCGCCGTCCGAGGGCAATCCCGTCGGTCGCCCCGCGCCAGGAGGCTCGGCCTCGCGCTGAAGGTGCCTTCGGACCCCCTCGTCGGAGAGCGAGCCGTCCCCCCGTCCGATCTCGGACTTTCCGGCTTCTGCTCCGACGCTCGTCGACCACTCCGCCGACAGGAGCTCCTGCTCGCGCCGCGCCTTCGTCCGACCGAAGGAGCAGCGGCTCACTATCCAAGAGCAGCTCCGGCGGCAGATCGCGCCCCCCGCGGGCGGATCCTCTTCATTCCGAAATAGCCTCGGCTTCGCCCTGTTGTGGATCCCCGTCGGGTCCCCTCGTCACCGTTCGATCCGGACCGGCTCCGGATCCTCCTTGTTTCGGATCCCCGTTTGCGGGATCCGGTCGTGATAGATCCAGTCTACATCACTTCCTTATATACCACATTGTTTGTCAAATTTGAAATTTGACCATCTTTATCGTGAATCAAAATTTTCAGCCCGGTTTTGTTCCTGACTCTAGAAACAACTACATAAAATTGTCCATGGCTGAAAACAGGTTTTGATAGATAAAGACCAACATGGGAAAGAGATTGACCTTGACTCTTATTTATAGTCATTGCAAAGCAAACAGATAAAGGATATTGTCTCCTTTGTAGTTTAAAAGGTAATTTTGCATCAGACGGACTCAAAACCATTCGAGAAATGAAAACTTTGTGTCCAATGTTACTTCCTGATATAACTTTAGCTTCAATGACATGACTTCCCAATTGAGTGACAATTAGTCTTGTCCCATTACATAATCCAGAAGATTGATCTATATTCCTGAGCAACATCACTGGCACTCCAAATTTAAATTTCAACTTGTGATTTGGAAGACCTGAGAATTTTATGCTATTCAAAAAATCTGGAGTATATAAATCTTCTTGACTGTCACGATCTCCTGTTACCTTGCAAATGCTATCTGAACTCGAGTAAATCTTTTCCTCACCTGGTATTAAATCAAATATGTACTCATTTATCATTTCAACAATTTCATGTATTGGTGCAAGAATAGCTCTGTCTTTTAGGTATTTTGGATCGGACATGTTTTCTAATAATGAATGGTAAGTGTCATCAACAATTGATGCAAGTGGATTGATAGAATCTTTAATTAACAAATAATCAGGTATCTCAATTGTTGCTTCCCCATCATTTGGCTCACCGAGTTTTTCATCTCCAATATTCAATATCCATTCAGAAAATTTTTTCATTTCTTCTCTATCAGTATCACAGGTACCTGTTTCTAATCTCATATTTTTTGTGAGTGTTAAAACTTGACAGAATTTCCATAGATAAGAAGAGTTGATAGTAACAAAGATTATGTCAGCTCTATTTCCTCTTGAAATTACTGGTAATATTTGTCTGAAATCCCCTCCAAAAACAACAATTTTACCTCCAAAAGGTTCATTTAAACTATTAGGATTTGTGAACCTGAGAACATCTCTTAAAGTCCTATCAAGAGCTTCAAAACAATATCTATGAACCATTGATGCTTCATCCCAAATAATAAGTTTAGTCTTAGATAATAATTCGACCAACGGACTGCCTTGCGTAATATTGCAGGTGGAGTCTTCGTTCACAACCAAAGGGATACCAAATCTAGAATGAGCTGTTCTGCCACCAGGAAGTAAAATAGATGCTATCTCACTTGATGCTACGGTAAAAACAATGTCTCCTTGAGAACGTAAAGCAGATGTTAATGTTCTCCAAATAAAAGTCTTTCCCGTACCACCGTATCCATATAAGAAAAACAAACCACTTTTATTGTTGGAAACAGCATCAATGATAATTTCAAAAACTTGTCTTTGTTCTATGGTCAAACTGAAGAAAAGTTTGTTATATTCAACAGCTAATGATGTACGATCATATCGTAGCTCATTTTGGATGAGCTTATTCTGACCATCATAAACAATTAGCATATCAGGAAAAGGCATTGAAGTATAATCCTTTAGACTCCTTCAATTTACTTGGAGTATTTTTTCAACTTCTGCAAGAGTATAATTATGTATTTGTTCATCACTTAACTGCAGTTCTATATAAATAAAAAATCATATTAGTAGCAAAACGTTAAGTATTTCATTCAACGTACTACTAATTATTCTAAAATACATACCTTCATATTGTAGAATACTTCTCTGTCTGTGAAGGATATCCTCTGCAAGTAGATTCCATGAGTGTTTCCAAACAAATTCAGGTCTGGATAAACTATTTGACAATAATAAAGTGGCAAAAAAATTTCTTAAATAATGTCCAGAACCCCAGAATGATGCTTCTTTAATTGCTTCGATGTATTCCTTGTCATCATCAAGCAAACCCAATGCAAAGCAGGCATCTCTAAATGTAGGATATAAAACTCCATCAACAATTCGAATATCTTCATAAGATGTGGCTCCTTTGATTATGTTCAGTAAAATCCTCATATAATACAATTCTCCACTTTCTGGATGAACAAAGTAAATCCTTCAAATTGAAAATCTTTGTTTTCGAGGAGTCCATTTCCTTAAATTTTGATTCCACACAAATTTTGTTGGGAATTCTGAATAACTTAATCGTCTTGCTTCTTCATGTTCCTTGTTAGCTTGCATCCAAACTAAGAACATTGTTTGTTCAATCCCAGGTCGGTTAACAACAGAATCAATTGGTTAACTGTCTTCAAATATGATATATTGTTCGTTCGGAAGATGAAAACTCAACCTTTCTACAGATGGTTCTCTATGATGAATATCAAATGCAAATATCCTCCATGCAGCCTCACATGCAGATATATATATACAATCGTAATACATATTAATTTCATCAATTTCTTCATTATTGTCTGCATCATTTTGTCTTTGATACAAAATAGAAGTTACACGATCATGTCCCTTATTCACATACTTAAATAAATATTTAATAGACCTTGATTGGTTGCACCACTCAACATTGATATGAGCTTGATACTTCATGAGCAATTTTAAATTATAAGAGACAACAAAACGATTGTCGAGGAAAAAGCCATTCCTTTCAATACTCTTCCCATCATTCCTTCTTCTATATAAAGGATAACCATCTTGGTCAACACTGGTCCTTTTTTTAAACTTCTTTGGAAAATGTTTTGTGTATTTTCCATCTCTCATACATGGCGATTGTATATGAGAAGGACCACACGGACCGTGAATCATGAAATTTTTGACAGCTTCACATAGATCTGGATTTATAGTCTTATCAGGAATTTCTGCAGAAATAATCTCATCTACATCATCTCCCGTAGGATACTTATCTTCAGCATGTAGAAATAATAAAATGTGAGCATGGGGAAGACCTCTTTTTTGCAATTCAATTGTATGAACAACTGCATAAAAAAATCGCAAATGTCAATACAATAATCTATCTTTAAGATATATAAATTTTAAAGATAGATTAATAGTATAGTGTACATTTAATTTTAGATTGTATATCATACCTGCCTTTACTTGTCCAAAGAATTTGTGACACTTTAAATCTCGTATAAGCTGTTCAAGTTTCATCTTAAAAACTCTACAATGAACATCTGGCCTATCTTCATTTCTGAGACCATGACTTTTAACAAATCTAATAATCTCAGGCCACTTTAGATTGCAAGTAAAAGTAATAAAGAGATCTGGATAACCAGCCCATTTGCAAATAGCCATAGCATCTTGATAATTTTGTATCATATATCTTGCACCGCCAGTAAATGATGAAGGTAATACAACTCTTCTTCCTGCAGTAGCTGGATTAGTCTCACCTCTTAAAATAGCATCAGTAAGTCCTTTATATAGCTCATATCTTAGTTCCTTTTGATGAGTCCGAATAAACATCAATCTCTCATATTCTATCATTGTGTAAGCATCGACAATGAATTATTGCAAAAGTCTTCATGAGTTTAATATAGTTGATTCTTCATTTTGTCGTTGCATTAACCTAAATGCAAAAAATTCTCTCATGGTCAATCTTGTTCTTTTCCTGGTACTGTTGTTCACTGTGTTCATGTGTAAAACGTCAATCCTATAGCCATCTTCTCTATAAAGAAATAATAGAGGATATTGCATTGGGAGATATGATGGATGCAGCTCATTGATACGTTTCAAGTTACCATCTTGAGTCTCAAGTATTATATCCCTCTCGTATCCTGAACTCCCAATATCTCCAACAATCAAAGCTGCTACTTCAGAAACTGTAGGTAAGTTATAAGTTCGTCCATCTTTTTTTCTTTTACCGATCAATCTTAGCTTCACATTTCTAAATGCATCAAGATTAAATCTTTCTCTAACCATTCTGAATGACTTTGCAAATTGATTAACATGATCAAGCATATATTTCAGACTTTGAACAATATCAGCATCAAACTCCTCAGAATTATCATTAGAACTGCAATATACGAAATAACAATGAGTTTCCAAATCTATAAAGCGATCATCAAATGATCAACTATTTCACATTATTTGTAAACTTACCTTATTGCACGAATTCTATTTGAGACTTCATTTTCTGTTTCATAAATGTAGAGTTGAGCAAACTTTGGCGTTGAACCAGAAATTGGCAGCAAACTACCTATTCTATGATAATTTTGCCCATGTAATCTAAAAACATAAGGTCCCACTCCATGATTAACAGATGTATCAATCTTTCCTCCCATTGATGTGAAAGAGAACATCATATTATAAGCTCTTATATTTTCTTTAAAATGTCTATTTTTTGTACAATCATTGCCAAACAACAATTCTCTTAGAACATCAGGAGGTGTCTGTAATAAAGGTAATTGTACTTTTCCATGTCCATAACACATTGAAAATTTAGGTGATGACATACTATCTTTCTTCACTCTCTCTGCAAACCACATGAGCGCTCCACAATATGAACATGACCAAGTAGGATCACCAATGTCCCAAGAATCTATTCATTATAAACATTGAAGTTAAAGTCATATAATAAAGAAGTTAGATATTAATATCAATATTAAACTTATACGATATAATATATTATTCTTTCATAATAATAAAATATATACAAAAAATATGAGCTAATTTTTTAGAGAATACCTTCAACATCCATTGACATGCCATGTCCTTCAAATCCATCATTTACGTCTCTATCATGAATATTATCCAATACTTGAGTCACATAATCAATCAAGCTAGCATTTGATTGACAAACTTGAAATCTTACACTTCTATGATCTTCAATTTGAAATAGAGGACTCAACGTAGTAATACCAGTTTCCATGGATAGACATATTTCATTCACTTCATTTCTATGTTGTTCACCATTTGACAATGTCAATACTCTTGAAACATTAATATGTGGTGACATATTTCTGTTTGAACTACAATTAAGTCTCTGAGACTTCAAACATGATGTCGAGGTTCGGAATTCTGTAGGTGTGTTCTGTTGGTTTATTCTCCAATTGCTGTTAAAATTTCCTGCATAAGTTTGTTTTAAATTATATGATTAGTAATTTTAGAAAGATTAATTAATATTATATGTTTATTTAAGAACTTACCAGTAGAGCCTTCTGCTAAAAAAGAGAACGAATCTTGGAGATTCAAAACACAATTTGATATATCAGTTAATGGCAATCTTCTCTTATTCTCCTTCTCAATATAAGTCGTATGATATGAGCTTGAATGAAGATGTTCATTTCCTTGATATGAAGTGCGATCTAAACAACAAAATGAGAGAATGAACATAAGACTATTTAGTCTACATCTTATTATTTCATTATTAAATTTATAAGAATTTAATGTATAATTTGTTTAAAACGAAGTTTACCATTAGTTGTAGCGATCCAAAGAGAAGTTGAATATGATATATGTGTTCCAATATTTTGTTTTAAAGGAGTTTTAAAAGAATGTGGGTCTGATGTGAACATGTCAGTACTCGAATTGAAGATATTTTTCCCTGCAAAAATTATTACAGTTAAATCACTTTTGAATATTTCAAGACAATTTAAAACACAGTTAGAGTGTACATTAAAGTATTAAGTCAGATACACACCTTCATTAATCTTTCTACGCTTCTCACCCAAGATGATTTTTCTTTTCAATCTAGCATTCTTATTATTATTTTGCTCCATTCTTGAAATCATTGAAACATTTAAATTCAAACACCAAAAGTATCCCAAAGACAATGAATGAATCAAATTTAGAATAGTCTTACCATCACATAATTATTCATAACTTTTTTATTTAAAGTTGAATAAATTGAAAAAGATAAAAGAATACATGAAATAACTAAAAAAATAAATTTAATAACCATGCTATATTTTTCCTAAAAAGTAATAATAAGTATGCATAAAAAAAATTGATATTTGACTAACACATAACACATGTAAAACTAAATCAATATAAGACATGCAAAGTTAAATCAATAAATAGACTTAGAAGATTTTAAAAGTTAATTGAAATATTATATAAAAATAGTTAAGACTTACCTGTACTTCGATGTATCCCGTTCTTATGACTAGAAAATTTGATAAAATATATCCCGTTAAAATATGTATCATATTTTTAACATATTAATACCATAATTTGAAATAATGAACAAATAGATATATCATAAGAATAGATGAATCAATCAATTTATTCTTATAAGATAGACTCTTTCTTGTATAGTAATTAATTCTTTTAAATTCTAAAGTTGCTTTTTCCATGTAAATATCTTCTAATTGTTTTAAATTTTTTTATCTATTTTCATTAAAAAACAAAGAACATGTCAAGAACTATATTAGAATTTTAAAAAATTTCCCTTTAATGATGCAGTGATTTATATGTAAAATTTTTGAATGAGTACAATATTTATATTTAACATTATTTGTAAGATTATAATTTCAACTTAATTGAATATAACTTATGATATCTATAACATTATTATTATTTTATTAAATAAAATGTATATTAATAATGTATAATTATATTGTAATATATAATTACAGAATGAATGTAGCTTCAATATGTTAAACGATTAAGTGAATATTACACATCTTTTTTTTTTGTATTCAGTTTTTTTGGAAAATGTAAATTAACTTGTATTTAGTGCAAATATTAAAGAAATGTTAAATTCTTTCTTATTTCGAAGAGACTTATATTTTTTTAATAATAAAATTTAATCAATAGTAAATAATGACTTCATAAAATTTTATCGTTGATTAATAGATAAACTTTGAGCAAATGCCGTGCATTAAATGAATATTTAATAATATTATATATCATTAATAAATTATATGTATAAGTATTAAATAAATGCAATTTATATATTATTATTGTCAATAAAATTATATTTTTTTCCTAGTAAAATATTCTTGTAAATTTAGAAGTCTATTTTTTAAAAATGTAATAATTAGATAAAAAATAAATAATACAAAAATTCATTAATAATTGAAATACATATAAGCATTGCTTGAAACATAAGCATTGAAGATGCGATTTATAAGAAAACCTTGCATATAAAAAAAGCTATAGATAATGATAATCTATTACATTATGAAGAGTTCAACTCTTTTGATACATGATTCTATGGAACAAAATAATAGATATGACAATTTTCAGAGAAGACTACTCACTAAAATTAAGAAAAAAACTACTCATACACAAAATGAAACTGAAAAGTCATTGTCTTCTTCCTCTGTCGAGTTGCCTCTGGTTATCATGTCCTATTTATTCCATTTCTTCTGTTAATCTCCACTTTTAAACACAATCTGCCATAATAATCTCTTGGACGAAAGCAATTTAGTTGAAGCAAAAACTCGTCTCCCAAATGTAGATTTAAAGCATCTGTAATCTTCCACCATCTAACGCCAGTGATAGTATAAAAAAATTCAGTGCTGGAAAGTCTTAGATATGTATAAAACTTCTGATCATCATTTGTTTGAACGACTATGAATACTTTGTCACCATTTCTCAATCTCTTTCTCTCATCATGAGTAAAACATCTCTTTAACTTCTTTGCTTTGTGTTTTGAAATCAAAATTCGACGACACAAACTTGATACATCGTGATGTAAAATAGTCCTCTTCAACAATAGTTTACACATCTCTGCTGTTAATGAAGATGAAAATTAAGCTACCAGCGATCGGAAAACATGCGAAAAAGTTGAATTAAGGAGAAGAGGACCGTGAAGTGTGTGGAGAGAACCTGATATGCTGCTGACGGGTTGTTGAAGTGCAGGCTGGACCAAGATGGAGGAGGAAGAATGTGGAGCAGAGCAAAATGGGAAAAAGATGGGAATATGATAGTATATGTATTCCATGTTCTTGACGTTTTGTATTCCTAGCAGGTGCACGTTTTACTAAGAGTTTTTTATTGGCACAATAACATGTAACTGTTGTATGGATTTTCTGTCCTGCCAGCCGTGGTCCATGTTCAATGACGTTTTGTATTCCTATCTGGTGCACGTTTTACTAAGAGTTTTTAAAAGCTCTTGTGGTATAACGCTAGTGTGTTATGTGGTCTCTGTTTATTGACGCTTTGTATTCATAGCAGGTGCACGCTTTACTAAGAGGTCTAACACCGGTGTATCATGTGGTTATGCTTAATGAAAACCCCAGCAGTACCTTGGAAAGAGGCGGTGCACAGTTTGGGTTGAGAGAAAAAGTTTTGGAGGGAATAAATAAACTTTAGACAGGGTTGGGAAGACATGTTAGCTGCCAAGTCAGGGTTAGACAACAGCGTTAGACAGGGTTTGATTAGTAGGACTTTTTTAATATTATTTTTTGGCGGGAAAGAATGACAGCTTGCCAAGTCAGCTGCTTTAGAAACTGCGGTTTATTAGTATAGTATAGATGTGGATAATTCTTCTCTATGGCTTCCCACAGTTTACATATAAGATTTCGCAGGTGGCTGATAGGATTCTTCCTTACTAGCTTACTTTCTGAAAGTATGGGAATAGGAGCCTGTTCAGGTCACAGGTGGCTCATAGAAATTTAGGGGACCTTCTTTTTTTGGGTCCCAGGGTCATAACTTTTTTGAATGGTGAGATATAACGAACAGTGTTTTAGCAATTTTGAGAGTGAAATTTTTGTTTTGATTTATCTTGCATCAACTGAGATTATTAAAATTCTCACTCTAATTTTCAACCTAGTTAGTCTTTTTCTTAAATTGTATTATACAGCTAGTCCTCACTCTCGTGGTCATTGCACATCTTAGCTTTTAATGTTCCAAGGCTATGTTATTTTGCATGAAATCCTTTGAATTTTGTATGCTGCTCTATTTGGTTGTTTTATATCTTTTTTACAAATATATGCCTCTTCAATGTTTTTTGCCTGATTTTTATGTTTCTTTGTTATCAAGGGCAAGGATAAAATAGCTGAAGAGTGAGGAGTGGAGTGGAGGATTGCTATTTGCATTTTTGATGTAGCAGAACAATACTGAGAAGCAGCTCTCAAGTACGCATTAAATTTTAGGGATTCTTAACAAAGTCCATACTCTTAAGGAGCAGAGGATTGTTTCTGGAAACAATATTTTTTTCTAAGTCTAGTGTGTTCGTTTTTAAGCCTCTTGTAAAAAGAGAAGTTAGTTTTGATTGTGGTTTTGTATTATTTTCTAATCTTACGTTATGTTCTGTCGGTTGCAGTACTAAGTCCATGATGAGTAACATAGGCTATGAAGTCACAAGAAGGCCATTGTAAACCTTGGGCTCAGAGAATGAGCATGTTTGTTTAAACTATTTTTTTATTTTGTGATACGTAATATTTAATAATGATTGTAGGCTAGTAACTACTGGTTCGGAAAGTATGTGGTTGTTCAAAAAATTCTATTTGGGATGTGTACTTTAATTTTGGGAATGGGATATGGCTGACATTGTCAATTGTTGTTTGTCTATTTAAAAAAACAGTAAATGATAAAAGCAGAGTTTACTTGTTAAAAATATTTTTGTGTTGAAATATCCAACAATAAGAAATGTTAAAAGTAGAGTTGTTTGTTAAAATATTTTTCATGTGTTAAGTTATTTAAAGAATGTGGGCACATGTGAAAAGATAAGGTTTTTTGCTTTTCGTAGTCATGTGTTTTCTAAAGAAATAGGGATTTTTTGTATGCAAATGAATTTTCTAAAGTAATGGATTTTTTTGTAAACATGGACATTCCTTTTGGTCAAATGTTAAAAGTAGGGTTGTTTGTTAAAATATTTTTCATGTGTTAAGTTATTTAAAGAATGTGGGCATATGTGAAAAGATAAGGTTTTTTGCTTTTCGTAGTCATGTGTTTTTTAAAGAAATAGGAATTTTTTGTATGCATATGAATTTTTTAAAGTAATGGGTTTTTTTTGTAAACATGGACATTCCTTTTGGTCAAATGTTAAAAGTAGGGTTATTTGTTAAAATGTTTTTCATGTGTTAAGTTATTGAAAGAATGTGGGCATATGTGAAAAGATAAGATTTTTTTGCTTTTCGTAGTCATGTGTTTTCTAAAGAAATAAAATTTTTTTGTATGCATATGAATTTTCTAGAGTAATGGGTTTTTTTTTGTAAACATGGACATTCCTATTGGTCAAATAGGCAAAGTTGGTGTAGCCTACTTGCCCGCCGGATTTCCCACGGACTTAGAGTACCCGACGGGCTGAGTTGGGCTCTCTCAATGTTGTGGCCCGTCGGCTTTCTAAAGTAATGGATTTTTTTTGTAAACATGGACATTCCTTTTGGTCAAATGTTAAAAGTAAGGTTGTTTGTTAAAATATTTTTCATGTGTTATGTTATTTAAAGAATGTGGGCATATGTAAAAAGATAAGGTTTTTTGCTTTTCGTAGTCATGTGTTTTCTAAAGAAATAGGGATTTTTTGTATGCATATAAATTTTCTAAAGTAATGGGATTTTTTTTGTAAACATGGACATTCCTTTTGGTCAAATGTTAAAAGTAGGGTTGTTTGTTAAAATATTTTTCATGTGTTAAGTTATTTAAAGAATGTGGGCATATGTGAAAAGATAAGGTTTTTTGCTTTTCGTAGTCATGTTTTTTCTAAAGAAATAGGGATTTTTTGTATGCAAATGAATTTTCTAAAGTAATGGGTTTTTTTGTAAACATGGACATTCCTTTTGGTCAAATGTTAAAAGTAGGGTTGTTTGTTAAAATAGTTTTTATGTGTTAAGTTATTTAAAGAATGTGGGCATATGTGAAAAGATAAAGTTTTTTGCTTTTCGTAGTTATGTGTTTTCTAAAGAAATTGGAATTTTTTGTATGCATATGAATTTTCTAAAGTAATGAGTTTTTTTTTGTAAACATGGACATTCCCTTTGGTCAAATGTTAAACGTAGGGTTGTTTGTTAAAATATTTTTCATGTGTTAAGTTATTTAAAGAATGTGGGCATGTGTGAAAAGATAAGATTGTTTGCTTTTCGTAGTCATGTGTTTTCTAAAGAAATAGTGATTTTTTGTATGCAAATGAATTTTCTAAAGTAATGGGTTTTTTTTGTAAACATGGACATTCCTTTTGGTCAAATGTTAAAAGTAGGGTTGTTTGTTAAAATATTTTTCACGTGTTAAGTTATTTAAAGAATGTGGGCATATATGAAAAGATAAGGTTTTTTTGCTTTTCGTAGTCATGTGTTTTCTAAAGAAATAGGAATTTTTTGTATGCATATGAATTTTCTAAAGTAATGGGTTTTTTTTTGTAAACATGGACATTCTTTTTGGTCAAATTACCAAAGTAGGGTTGTTTGTTAAAATATTTTTCATGTGTTAAGTTATTTAAAGAATGTGGGTATATGTGAAAAGATAAGATTTTTTGCTTTTCGTAGTCATGTGTTTTCTAAAGAAATAGGGATTTTTTGTATGCATATGAATTTTCTAAAGTAATGAGTTTTTGTTGTAAACATGGACATTCCTTTTGGTCAAATGTTAAAAGTAGGGTTGTTTGTTAAAATATTTTTCATGTGTTAAGTTATTTAAAGAATGTGGATATATGTGAAAAGATAAGGTCTTTTGCTTTTCGTAGTCATGTGTTTTCTAAAGAAATAGGAATTTTTTGTATGCATATGAATTTTTTAAAGTAATGGGTTTTTTTTGTAAACATGGACATTCCTTTTGGTCAAATGTTAAAAGTAGGGTTATTTGTTAAAATGTTTTTCATGTGTTAAGTTATTGAAAGAATGTGGGCATATGTGAAAAGATAAGATTTTTTTGCTTTTCGTAGTCATGTGTTTTCTAAAGAAATAAAATTTTTTTGTATGCATATGAATTTTCTAGAGTAATGGGTTTTTTTTGTAAACATGGACATTCCTATTGGTCAAATAGGCAAAGTTGGTGTAGCCTACTTGCCCGCCGGATTTCCCACGGACTTAGAGTACCCGACGGGCTGAGTTGGGCTCTCTCAATGTTGTGGCCCGTCGGCTTTGGGCTAGGCTTGGGTCCGGCCAAGCTAAGTTCTGGCTGGGCCGGGATTTGGTTGGGCTGGCCCAAGTCCAATTTGTTGACACCCTTATTTATACAGATGTGTAAGACATCTTAGGGTCAACCTAAAAAAAAATTAAAAAATTAATTTATTTCTTTTTACCTACTGCATTGACCCTCAGTACAGCACTGGGAGTCTGTACAGCAAGTATTACTCTTTTTTAGGCCTCTTATTGGACTCTTCCTAAATTATCGGGCTTTCCCCATTCACTTCTTATTTTGATGTTCATATATTTATGAAGGGTATAGACATACTTGAACTTGCATTCGTTAGAAACACTTAAGTTCTGTTTTTTAGAGTTGAAGATCTCCTCTAATTCTCTCTTTCCTCTTTTAACTTTCCTCCATGTTCTTCCATATTAGTTTCAATATTGGCCTCAAAATTATCAGTATCAGAAATAATGCTATACCAAAACCAATCTTGTAACTAAATAGGAAATAAGATCTCATTTTATTTTTCCTGATAAGAGAGAAGGGCTGTAAAAATGGGCCCAGACCCGTTAACAGACCGTTTGGACCCGTTAGTTATGGATATGGATATACCTGTTTACCCATTAAACCTTGTATTGTCATACATTGCAAAAATTAGTGAGCCGATTTCGTAGAATTTGAACATAAAATCAAACCCAATTATCTGGCACATAGAGATTTTAGATAAATAAATTCTTTACCAGACCCTTTTATCTTTCAAAATCACATAAACAAGTAGGTCCCAAATCCGACCCATTTACTCATTTACCCATGATCCTTATTGGGTCTGAATTGGATCTGGGTTCATTCATTTTAAGCATGAGTCTACCTAGACCTAAACCGTTGACAGTCCTACCAGAACTGTATGTCCCCGGTTCTCTTAAAGTGCTCATACATCACATGGAAATAAATCGTCTACGTCGAGGGTTGAGTCAAATCTCTGACAAAGTCCCCGCTTCTACGGTGACCGTGCCCTGCATCCGAGGTAGGGGTGTCAACGGGCTGGGCTAGCCCACGAGTCCGGCGGGCTGGCCCGTGACGGGCCGCATTTGGGCGGGCTCTTTTGGCCCATCGGACATTATTCGGGCGCCCGATCAAACCCATTCGTGTTTGGGCTCGGGCCGGGCTTCGTCGTGAGGCCCGTCGGACCCGCCGGACCGGTCATATGTGCAAAGCTGTGCAGGGAGAAGAACGTGAATAGGGTGGCAAACGTGGCTGTCTGTTCACATCAATCGTCACCAAGTTAAAAATCAGCTGCATATTCGGTAATAAATCTGAAAACTTCGATATAAGATATATTAACTTTTTAATATGAAAAAATGATTTTAAAATAAAAATATACAGTTTAAAAAAAAAATTCTACAAAAATGAGAGGAGACTCTTTTAAAAAATGTGATATTTTCTCAGAAATATGCGAGTAAATTGCGATTTTTTTTAGTTGATAAAATTTTTAAAGATGAAGATTCGTTCGTAAACAGCATATTAACATGAAAATGTGTGAACTGCTGGAGGACAGACCATGACTGACCAGTCCGCTGGACCCTGTGGACATGAATATATACTTGACATGAGACGTCTAAGACTTGCAGATATAGGGGGTGGCTATGGGGGGATAAAAATGACTGTAGATAATTAAAATCAGGGTTTGCTTGTTAAAATTATTTTTTGTATTGGAACATCTAAAAAATAAAAATATTAAAAGCAAGATTTTTCTTAAAATATTTTCTTGTGTTGAATTATTTAATGAAAGTAGGCTTATGTTAAAAAGTAAGTTTTTTTTGTAGTCATTTGTTTTTTTTCACGTTAAAAAAAAAATAGTTTCTAAATAAACAGTTCTTTTGTAAGCATATATTTTTTCTAAAGATACATAATTTTTTTGTAAACATATCTTTTTGGTCAAATAGGCACCGCTGGGCGCTGGCCTGGCCAGCTGGCCCGCTGGGTTCCCATGGGCTTCATAAGCCCCTGACGGGCTAGGTTGGGTCTTTGAAGGTTTGGCCCATCGGGCTTGGGCTGGACTCGGACCGGGCCAAGGTAATTCCGGGCCGGGCTGGACTTTGGGTGGGCTGGCCCAAGCCCAGCCCGTTGACACCCCTAATCCAAGGCTCTATCCTACCCTAGCTGTTGCCATATTCCGCTACTTGCTGCATTGTCACTTTGTCAGCCATTGCTCCACCGGTTGACGGTACAGTAACATCTAAAAATATTTTTTGAAACTCTTTTTAAATCAGATTGTACATACCTCATGTCATAACACAAAAAATTTTAAAAATAAAAAATATTATTGGATTGAACCTATTAAACGCATTTTTTTATTACTCATTAGGATTCAAGTTTTTATTTTGTAAACATTTTTGAATCTTCTGGTGAGAGATCAGGCTCTATGGACATATAAGACATAATGAGACCCGATAAAAAATTTTCAAAAAAAACTCTGCCACCTTGCAGTGCAGCAAGTATTACTAATATCACAAGAGTAATACTTGCTGCATTGCAAGCAACTTGAACTAGAATGAACCCTCTTATCTTTTTTTGTCATATGAAAAGTTCACATAGTCCTTGTCTCCACATTAAATGTGTCTACATTATCTTCCACCTGTCAACCCACATAAAGACACCAAATAAATAAATAATACAAAAATTATCTAACAGAGTATGATCTCCCGAGCATCCTTAAGTGTTCGAACGTATCCCATAGCTCTCAAGTACATGATGCTTTGCACTACAAATCATGATGCTCTAAAATCTTTCGAGAGTATCATGCTTTCGAGATCATTAGATACACTAGAGCATCCTGAAGTGCTCTAAGGCATCTTGAAGCATTCGAGAGCATGCTACAGCTCTCATACACATGATGCTCTAAAACTCTCGAACACATGATGCTCATACTTGAACATACCTTATAACGTTTCAAGATGCTCTTGAAAAGTAATCTGACGTGTAAATTTTCTTATTATTTTTTTAATTCAATGTCCTCCATATGGGCTGATGCACGGATGATGTGCATTTAATAGAAGGACAGACGTCACGTGGACTTTTTAAATGGCAAAAGAGGTCAGGGAGACACATACCAGCTCAACTTACGGTAGTGCAACAAGCATTACTCATGACAAAATGGAGATCCCTTGTAGTTAACACGGTACAAGTATACAGTATGATTTGCTAACCATTAAGCAACACTAAAAAATGACAAAGAAACTCTCAAAGGTTCCCCCTTTAGACCCCTACCTATTGATATCGTTTAGGGTTATTTCCCGTTAATGTATTCATTCACATGGTCATGGAATTTGACCAAAAGTGGAGATATGCCACTCAATTCGTGTGAAAAGGGCACACATGCAAATGCCACTGAAAGCTGCATTTGTGCACAATTGGCCTTAAAGGAGGATAAATATGCAAAAGTCCCAATAATAATGCACCGAACAGAGAGTAGAGTTGCTTGCTTGACCTGTCATCCAAACAAGTGCCAAATGCTTGCCAATTTGAAAAAGGGGAAGGCTAATACACAATCAAGTTGATAGTAAAGACTACCGTAAATACTTATTTCAAGAAACATTTGAGACCCACACGAAACCATTTACCGGCTGTGGAATAAAAGCTTCTAAAGCAGAATCGGCATCCTAAACACAGCCTGGCACCATGTTCAGGTACTTCCACCGCTAATCATCATCATCATCATCTGTAACAGCAGAAGACAATAAGCAAATTATGATCTGATTCAATTGAAATCGTAACAATATTGCAACTTCTGGGCAAAAATTTCAATTCGTTATTCCCTGCAATGCAAAAGTAGGGGCACACCAGGAATTCTAGCTGTGTCATTATTAAATTCCGTACAGAGTAGGAATCACAATGTACGATGGGACATCACAACACACATGGCAGCACAATAGCCTCAGTTTATAGGCTCCAATCATAATAAGGAACTAACAGCATTCAAATTCTCACCTTCTTGAGCAAAAAGCTGCCTTTAAGGTTACTGTTGACCATGGTTTTAACTGGCTATAGATCCTTTTTCTGAAGGTGGCAATGCCACAATTCAAGTAAAACGGTACATCACAGAAATTACAATGCCCCAGCTCATTCTATTTATCAAATTCAGAGTGAGACATAAGGAAGCCTGTCTAAGGACTCCAAAGAAACAATCTGAAAGCAAAAAGATGAGCCCTATATCCATTACAAAATAAAATTCCTCTCCAAATCTGCTAATCGAAATTGAATTCCTCATACTGTCCACCCCACCATCCAGTCTTATAAGCTTGACTGCTCAAAGGCACTGTATCGGTTATCACAAATTTCTTGTTATTCCTCTCCCCATATTGCCCTCAGCAATACATTGCAATCATTTCCTTTGCCTTCTTTTCTGTTCTCACTGATTGGCCATTGTTCATCCTGTTCTGTAAAGCTGCTGCCGGTTTTGGGGTCTGCCATACCTACATGCACACACCAGAAGGACCCTCCAGACTACATTTGCAATCCCAGGCGAGATGAACAAATGCTCTTGCGTTCCTTCAAATGCAGCACAGAAAGCAAAATTTCCTCTCATATCTTGAACAATACGCCTGCCTCTAACCATCACATGTTGGTAGTCTATTACGTGTGGTGTTCCAGTATAACAGTTTGATTTGTTTGAAATTTTATTTTTCCATATTTGTCAATCCCACAAAAGTCTGTACCCCCTCCACGGATGGTTCTAAGAGAGGATCTCATTCAAAATATCCCATTCCCTTCCCACCTCCATTTTCTTAGCATCCACAACACCTGCTATCAAATGAACTTTTATCTAGTAAAATAATAAACTAGTGCAATATTTCCCTCTCCATAAAGTCCTGTCTGGATCTCTATCTCCATCCCTTCCATTGCTTTGAGCTGATAGACATGTGAGTCCTCCATGCCTTTCCCCAATGTATGAGTTCATATAGTAAGCTAATTTACAAGACAAGAGGTCAATCTGGACTCTGGACAGTACTGACCCTCCCAGAATCTGATGATCCTTCATCTGCAAGTTCATAAGCTCTAGCACAACTAGGCACGGAAACAAAACCCAGATACCGATTTATAACCCAATTCTCACAATTGGGAATCACAATCCAGAAAGCAAATTTAAGATAGCAATTTCTATTGTAACGGTCTGTCAGAATCAGAAAACACCAATAAAAATTCAGAAACGGGAACCAAAATGCTTCATGTTTCTCTATTCTGAATAATCAATTGGCTATGATTGCGCCCACCAGTTCTCCCCTTAATTGAACAGCTCCGACTGCACCCGTCGGCGGCTTCCTTGGCACTGGTCGTTTAGGCCCACATGAGGAACCAGAGCAAGGGAAGCACCAGCTTATTTCTGAAAAAGGGATGCCTGACCGCTCATCTGAGCCATACCCAACTGAAGACCAGTCCATGTGGCCAGTCCAATGTCCAATGGTCCAAACGCGACCAATTTGATGCCAAAGAACTAAAGTTAATGGAAATTCCATTTCCATCTCCAAATTTCTTAAATTTTACGAATTGGATATGGAATCAGAAGCATAAAATTCCATTTCTGTTTCCAATTCTGATAATCTTTAAGATAAGAACTGGGAATGATCAGAGTGGAACATGTTTACAACTTCATCTCTGACATGACAGCCCTAAGTGCAATTCATAAAATAAATGTTCTTGCACACTGCTCTCCATCCCTGAGATATATTCGACAAAAGCTCAAGGCCTCAGAAAAAAAGTTACTGTCATTTTTAGAGTTCTTGATACTTGTTTACATAAAGTATTACCACTCTTTTTCTGATGTTCTTATAGTTCTCAATACTTGCTTCCATAAAGTATTATTTTCTGAACCAAGTTCCCATGACCATTTTGCAAGCAAGGCATTGTTGAAATTCGCAATACAAATGAGACACAACCCTTCTGCCATTCTGTTAACGTGACCCCAGTTAACCAGACACAAGCCAGATGGGTAGAACTGTCTTGGACAGGATCCATCTACCCTGCTTTCAACAATTTATAAGGACAGTTGATTTGAATGATGCTTTTCAATATGCCCAACTGATTAAGGTAGTCGAAGATATTTAATTGCAAATGAGAATTGCCTCCAACACAAGATACTTCTTTAATCTAGTCCTCAAACATAATCACCCCCAGACAGTTGATCTTGAGCCTTATGATGGCCTACGGCACAAGGAATTCTTGAGTAATTCTTACCGCATTTCTGGCAGTTAAGACCCCACTAATAATTA
Source organism: Zantedeschia hybrid cultivar (assembly GCA_030544215.1). Taxonomy (NCBI): domain Eukaryota; kingdom Viridiplantae; phylum Streptophyta; class Magnoliopsida; order Alismatales; family Araceae; genus Zantedeschia; species Zantedeschia hybrid cultivar. Next base: position 55,788,158 of record JARZZO010000004.1, read on the forward strand.
TTTGTTCTGCTGCCCCACTGCACAGGTTGCTAAAATCCCTCCCACTAGAATGAATAAGCAAGGAAAAATTGGGTCCCTGTGAGATAAACCACAAGAACAACCAAAGAATCCGCAGGCTCTTCCATTTATCAGGACCAAAAAGCTGACAGTTGTACACACCACACGGAAGCCAACGAATCCACTTCTGAAACCCAAAACATGAAGCTTTCCACTGGTCTATGTTATCAAAGGCAATCGCTTCCCTCACCTAGGCGATGAAGTAGGCTGAGGCAAGCCAAAAATGCCTCACCTCGCCTCATGTTCACCTCACTCACCTAGCACTTGCCTCTGATGTTTATGGCAAATACCCGTTTCTTTCTTAATTATGTGTGCTGCTTTCTCTTATTCTTGATCATTCAAAAGTGGCTAATGCTTCTTTTAACAATGTCCAGTACTCTTTATATCTTACATCCTGCCATGTTTTTTATCTTCTTTTTTAATAATTCCTAATACTATCCACTACTTATATGAGTGTTTCATACAAATCGGACATGATCAGTGTTTCTCAAAGTCTTATATATGATTATCTTGGAGGCTTTCTTTATTTTCCTTGAACTGCAATTCTCTTCCTTCACAGTGATTTATGAGAGAACACATCACCTCAAATGCCTAGGCAATCGCCTAGGCATTTGAGGCTGAGGCGAACCCTTGGTTGCCTCGCTTGCCTCTCGTCTCTGACTACATAGCTCCTGGTGCAACTTCAGCTTTCTTGTTGTATGCCTTCTCAAATCCAGCTCGCGTAGAATGCAGTCCTTCCCCCATAATCTCTGATAGTGAAGCGATTACTCAGCTCCTAGAAAATAACATATGATAGATGTACCTTGAAGGAAGCAATCTGGTGTCTATCAACCAGTTAATCTATTACTTCTTTCAGTCTTTGTGATAATTTTGTAGAAGACATTTAGAAGACAAATAAGTAGAAATTGCAATAGCTCCCATCGCCCCACTTTATGTGGAATTAACACCAGAAATAATTGAGTTGAAGCCTCTAATAGAGATGAGTCTATTTTAAGTTACTTCGCCATAACCATGTGACCTCTTTTGATCGTTTTCTAAAATGTCTTATAGAAACCAAGGGCAAAACAATCTGACCCTGGTGATTTATATCCTCATGTATCCTTAAGAAAGAATGAATCCAGAACTTCTACCACTTTTACCAATAGCCTAGGCAGCAGACCTTCTCTTTGAGTTCTCCAAAACTGTTTCTTTGAGTAGCAGTTGAAAATATTCACTAATCTTGCCCTGAATCTCTTCTTTATCCTTGACACATCTTCCCCCAACCTTGTCACCGTGTATTTTTAATGCTCTTCTTGAAATTAGCAATAGCATGGAAAAAATGTGTGTTATCTATACTTCAACAACTTTTAATTATATTGTTCAGGAATTAGGACTCCCTCATTGAGGGCTGTGGTCTGCTAATAGAGTGCTATAATTGATATGGAAATATCTTGCCCTGAATCTCTTCTTTATCCTTGACACAGATCTGTCCACGTCCAGATGATGCAACCAAATTTCAAAGCACAGAAAAGAAGTGGAAATGAGAATGGAAGAGATATGGTAAAAATAGAGAGATATGGTAAAAATAAGTGTTTTAGGATCTTTGGTTCATACTCTTCCAGCAAGAGGAACCAAATGTGTAATAATAACACTGGTAATAAAACTTGTGCACCCTGTTTCTAAGCTCAGGTAATCTGATACATGAGAGAAATCAATTTTCGAAATTCTAAGCTGAGAGAACAGATGGAAATCGTGCACCCTGTTCATACGACCAAATAATTTGATACACAAGAAAGAAATTGTTTTTCAAAATTCTAAGCAAAGGGAAGAAATGGAATTAGTTTCCCAATATTTTTCTAAACATGCATGGCACCACATAGTCTATTCGGTATAAAGAGGCAAATGTACAAGAGTAAAGCACAAAAAGCCTCAAAATTCCCTCAATACCAAAGGCACCGAAGTGGTGCAACTCTTACACCTCCCCCAAAAGAACAAAAAAGGAGTATTCACGTTACAAAAGGCTTTCGCCCACTCCCTAACTCTTTGACGAGCAAAAGAGAAGGTTCTCTCCAAGATGGAACCTTCATACTTGAAAATCCTCCTATTCCAGTCCCCTTAGATGGCCCACAAGGTCACATGGAGAATCAACCACCACATCTGCCTATGTTCACCAATATTTTATTACAATAACCAAACTGCCAACATTTGGTTACACAACCCTATAGCCCTCCAAGAAGGGGAGATGTCAATGTTGGATACAAGAAAACACGAAGGATTCTAGGTCACTTCGGATACCATTTCAGGATATTATGTACCGTGAATGTGTCCTGGCTGGCAGGTGGATAAGCGGGCAGCTTCCAGTGGAATGGAAGACACAGTAGCTAGTCAATACTTTTCCAGACCCACAACCTAGTGAATTCACTTTTTCAAAATCCCCTTGCTTAGAGAAGTTTAGGGACAAGGATATGGGCCATTGCAAAATGGCAAAGGAAACAACTATACCTTCCAAAATGTAAATAGAAAACTTAGTTGGCAACAAAAACCGGCGTCCATCCAAAAAAAGAAAAAAAAATACATGACATTGTCTTTTAGCAGCGAAGATGCATGGTAGATTTAGCCTAAAGATCATTGACACAAAGCATTAGGAGCTCCATTCACCATACATGAGAAAATGACTGTGCAAAGACACAAACAACAGCATCAACTGCCTGTTTGAGGATTCAGTGCTAACTTAATACATAACAAATTCATAAGGTGCTCTTCTTTTGGCTTGTTGCAGCGTTCTTAGCAATAATTTCTCATTATGGTGACCATAAGAAGCTTGCCTCTAATTTTAATGTGAAGGTAAAACAGTAAAAAGTGAGCTACATTTTGTCAATGTTAACAGGCTGATTCGTTATGGGCATAGATTGCCATCTCTCAAGATTTGAGAAGGAAGAGGAGAGGCATTAAAATTTTAAAACTAACTCCTGATCTTCCAAGATCTCCATTGGATCTCTTCTCTCCCATCCCCCAAAGTGTTGCCAAGATCTGAGATGCCAATCGTTAGTAAAAAGGCTGCCATAATACAAGACTTGATGTTCTTGACTATGACCCAATTTTTTAATTGAGAGATCGCCTATATGAATTTAGCAGTTGATAAATTAAAAAAAAAAATCTTTGGAGTTTACTAAGCTGCCAATGTTAATGATAAAATATTAACTTCTGACAAAAATCAAAATCAGGAAAGAAATAAAAAATACATTTTTTAAATGAGCTAGTATGACAGAAATACAGACAAATACTTGTTTTCTTACCCAACTGACAGGGGAGCCTAGATGAAATGGTAAGTTGCTGACCTGGAGGTCACAGGTTCAAGTCCGGAAACAGCCTCTTTTGCAAGGGTAAGGTTTATTTGATAAAAGCATGGATTATACCACCAATTTTATTAGAAAATAAACAGAGGCAATACAATCATAGGATGAGGTGAGATACCTCAATCAAGAAACAACTAAGCTTGTACTTAAAGAAGTACAACCAAAACACAAGACTAACAACCAAACACCAGAAAACAGCCTGCTAAGAACCAGCACGAACAACAGTTGCCATGAAGATCAACCCTTCTTGAAAGATACCCGTCGTCGTGATCGTAAAGAAGCAGTCCTATCCATTTTATCAACAGCAACCTCTGAAGAATTCTGTAAAACTTTTTTCCCCTTCATATCTGAACTGATAGCATTTACAGTATCTTGTGATTTCTCAAATAATTTACAAAGTTGCCCTGCTTGCCCTTTGTGAATTTGTAACCCCAAGATGGACGCTTTATCAACAATTTCTTTGCAAGGGTAAGGTTGTACAATTGATCGTGGCGGGAGCCTTGTGGCATTGGGCTGCCCCTGTTTTACTTGTTTTCGTATCAATTTATTGAATATAGGAAGCATTTTGGTGTTAAAGAATTGAGACACTTGTCCAAATTGACTGGTGAGCAGCATATTGAAATTCAATAACAAAGATCATATTTGTAGCTCTTGTTGGTGTTTGAGCAGTACAGCAAAGGCTGATTAGGTTCACATAATTGCATCCAAATTCCCTGAATTGTCCAACCATGTGGTTAAGGTAAATTCTGAGCAGCAACCCATCCCCCTAAGCCACCCCAAATAATATTTTAGTTTCATGTAAAGTAAATTAAGAAACATCTACCAATCAGTGGCCCTATAGGCTTATAAGTCATGGATAAATCTCTTAGAAATGTACTTCGCAATAACAACAGCATATGATATTCCACAGGTAAAGGAGGCTGAGAACTAATGCTCTTGTCATAAGACTCATGACAGGATTTCAATGTTGGTTCATTCTTTTCCAATACTCACATCTTCCGCTAACCAAATGGTTAGAAAAAAATAGCAAATAAGAATGAATCACATTATAAAGGAACAAGTATGTTTCCCATTATCGAATCAGAAGGACAATAGCCTAACTAACAACATTTTATGATGAACCTAGAGAACAACTGCCACCAGTTGAAAATTTGGGTACATAAATAGGAACCAACTGAAGATTGACATATTATCCATCTGCCACATCCACAACCACATCCTAAACAATATACAGCCATGTGTTCATCATCACCTAATCACAAATCAAGATCATATCCACCCTTTGCAACATTGTCCCCTCACTCCACCCAATGATAACAAAATATTGATCAATCTTCCCATATTTTACCTGTTCTTATTTTTAAGAAGGCCAAAAATTCCTTTTTTGCCTTCAAAATAAAAATACCACCAACAATCAAATTCACACAAAAGTCCAAAAATTACAAAGAAGTGCTAAAAGTTTATAGAACAAATTTTCAAAAAGTATCCTAGTTGATGCCAGCAATTCGCACAATCCTGTACATCTATAACATTTGCTCATGGCATTCCTTAGTGACAACGATACTATGAACACTCAAGATTGTGTGTGCTCCTTGATAACAAAGAACCAAAAAGTTTCAAGCAATGGAGTACGCCATTTGGTTGAGACCATGGTTTGCACTTCCCTAATGTTCGAAAACCCCAACAGTCCATGTGCACTGCAAGCCCACGGGTGCATGGGTCTAACGAGAATCTGATGCTTATTCAAGCATCTTAGAAAAGATCAGCCGAGATTCCCTCTGTTCAAAATAAACAACTAACTACCAGCACATAAGAAATTTGCTGGTAAATTGTCTATCCCATCAGCTATGGCATTCAATTATACCTTTCCTTTGTAACACTGGCAATAAAAGCAAGAATCAGGCCAAAAAACCTTTCAACAAATGAGACAACGATTTCTGAAATCTCATCGAGAGGGTTTGAGAAATCATATTTATTGTCATGACCTGATCCAACTTCTATGATTTATCATTCACTTTACGCCCAACCCATATGTTCTCAACGCCACCTCATAAGTTATGGATCTGAATCCCACGGACATAGTTAATAACTTTTTCTCACTCTGACATGGGACCATCCAGCCCATGAAGAATGCTATTATACCATACCTTTTACCACCCTTTTTGCCACACTCAATGGAAGCCATTTGATCACTTGATCAGAGATCTCCCATCAAATACACTGGTTGCAAAAAAAAAAGGTGTCAAAAGTAACTTTAACAAGAGCCATCTAATCAAGTAACCAAATGGCTTCCGATGAGTGCAGCAAAGAGGGTGGTAAAAACTGTGGTATAGTAACAGTCCTCTTCGAATACTACAACTTGACTCGTGTTAGGACCCCTCCAAGCACAAAACTTCTACACAATTTGACCCCAAACAAGCCCACATTATATTGTGAGGATCATACTGTAAATGTTATAATGTCACAATGATCAAGCCTTTGTGAGATATTGTCCTTTTTAGACCTAGTCTGCACAATTTGGACCAAAAAAGTTGTCTCATAGGATGGGTTAAGTAGGGCTGTAAACGGGTAGGATACGGATACGGAAACAGGTGTTTCCATTTTCCGATTCCGATAAGAATAGCTTGTTTCCGTTTCCGATTCCGAAAAGATCGGAAAGTGCATTATCCGTTTCCGTTTCCGATATCGGAATCGGATATTATTTCCGATAATTATCGAAAATTACTGATTTCTTGATTTATTTGTTTAAAACATATAAAATGAAACCTAAATATAACTCATACGTCTTAGTATATTAGATAATGATTAATTATATTAGATAATGATTAATAAGATTAAAACAATCCTAAGGTTAATATTATTCTTAATAATAAATTTAATAACAATCGGAATCGGAAATGAGAAAGCGGATACGGAAACAGGAGTTTCTGTTTTCGATTCCGATAGCTTATCGGAAATATCAGATTCCGATAGCTATCAGACGGATATTTTTTATCGAAAACGGATATATTTTTTCGGTAATGGATCAAAAAATCGGATAATCGAATTTCCGTTGACAGCCCTAGGGTTAAGGGTTTGGGAAAACAAGAGGGAGAAGTTCACTTTCTAGGAAAAGTAGTTATCATTAATTTAGAGTTTTAGGAAAATAAACAATTACGGAAAACTTTTTGTTCCTTGGCTGAGAAAATTACCCCAAATGATATCTTACCACTAGACCTAGGAAAACATTTTTTCAAGGAAAAAAACAAAGCTTCTTCCCACTCTCCATAGAATCTCCCTCTCTTAGGGATGGTTGAGATTAAACATAAACCCACATGAGATTTTGATGAGGATCCAAGACCAACACACTAAAATCACCAATGTGTTACACATGATGAAGTATGTTTATCGCCGTCAAAGGACTACACAGGGTTCTATTTAACTTGAAGATAGCTTGCATAATGTCTAAGTCATAGGGTATCAGATGATCGATTTCATTGAGTCCTTATTCAGCCCATTTGGGCTCCATTTATCTTCTTTGTCTATTTTTTGACGTACTTTCGTGTGATTTTCACACAATTTTTGAGTCTAGGGGTATGTTAATTAAGAGATAGTTAAGGTCTGTTTAGTCTCTATAATTAGTGGTGTAAACCTATTTTTAAATTAATGGTGAATTTTTATTGCGAAGTTTGAGTATTTTCTTTGCTTCTCTGAGATGGAGAACCTACAACCTTGGGATGGGATCAAGTGTGACGCCCGGGTATCACCACCGCTATCCTTTGCCTGACACAACCATATTCCTGCTCATTCCACATCAGATTTGACTTTTCCTAGGAATTGTGAAATTTTTATTTCTAGGGTTTTAGCAAATAACATCCTAAAGAATCTTGTATATGCCAAAAAAAAAAAAAAAACCTGCATTATACATCTGTGTAAAACCCTCTAAACTCTTTTCTTATTCTAAAATAAGCCCTAACATATAAGTGATATAAGTAATGATAGGCTTGATGATAGGGTGTTCTCTACGTATATAATGATTATGTAGGAGGGTTATTTTTTCATGTATGCAATTTACAGGGAATTTGATGTATATATGAGATTCTTTAGGGGTTTATTTGCCAAAAAAAGAGTTTTTGGAACTTTTTTTTTGTCTGGGGAGAAAAGATTTTTATTTCCCAAGGAATAAATGGTTTCCATAAACCCCTAACACACCCATAAGTTATAGTACTGATCAAGTGGTGAATTATAGAACCATCTGAAAGGAAGGAAAGGAAGAAATATAGTGCAGATGGCAGGCAATATTCACCACGCTGATCCAAACACTGCGTTCACATGTGTTTCACAGGCTGCCAGTTATTCGTATTTTGAAGGCCAATGCTCAGGCTCATACAATCAGCAGGAACACCTGTCTTAATTTAAAGTTGCTGTGGGCTCCACTTCCTATCTTTCTTCAGATAACAGATAGGCCAGATGCATTTACTGAATCCAGAAAAGATGAAGAAATTGGGTGTAATTCTTCTGCATCAGTGGCAGGACAATACGTCCTCTTCAGCAGTTAAACTGTCTGAGATGGACTCTTCATTGGCTGACAGCATGAAGTTTGCTAAAATGTCATTGATGACATGGTCAATAAGGATGTTCTTACCAATGTTACAAATATGTATTGATAATCAAATTCTCAGAACAAGAGATTAATTGAAAACTACAGAAAAGGTTCAAAGGATGCAAAAAGAGAGCTGCGACTGTCAGGTACCCCTGAAGTATGCAAATCCGCCTTGCATGGTAGAGCGATTTGTTTTGGCCTCTCAATGCTTCTGTTTGCTCTCAAGAGAATCCCATCCTCAGCAGGCATAGTTGACTGATGATAACGGATTTCTTCTCAAGTCTGCATACATTATGTGCAACATGCTTGATTTATGGACAAGATAGCATATTATTATTGTTAGCTTTCTCGCCTATGTTGTTTGGTAGTGAAGACATAGTAATGATGGATGTTGTGATGGCATTTGTGTAGCATATTGGGCAGTAACGCATTATTCGGGTTTAGCTACCAAGGTTTGCCATATCGCTTATCCATACTAGATCATATCTTCCCAACTATGGTACGCTATCAGTCCGACTCACACGAGCCACACAAGTGCAGCCGATTCAGGCCTATTTCTGGTTTACTCCCAGATTCTTTAATTTTATAAATAATTATGGCATGCAATAAACTTTTAACTCTAGTATTAATGATAATGATTTTAAGCCAAATTTAGTAGAAATCTATCCTATTAATCAATATAAAAGTATAAACTACCTAATAAATTGGAGAAAATGTTCAATTATTTACCAATTGGAGGAAAAAGGAGTTCAATTACTTATCAAATTAGGAAAAAAAAAAAGTCTACTCAATAAGATGCAAGTCACATCCAGTCGGCACAAGTAAGTCCTACGATCCTAGTTATATGACCTTTATTAATTTTTGGGTAAATTTGGTTGAGACTCCAATCTATCTCCAAAGGTATTTCTTGGTGGGAGGATAAGAGGTAAATAAAACCTCCATTTAGCAGGATGATCCCTTGACCTTAAAAATAACTGCAAGCGAGTAGTCCACTTCCAGGCTTCCAATATCCTTTGCTGGAACCTCCCATGTCCACTAGGAAGCTAAATAAGCTAAAAACAGTACAATCAGGTTTTCTCTCCATGGACATCGCCCAAGTCACAGTGATGGAAAAATAAAGACCTCAAAGAATTTGTAAACGGGAGTAAAACATCCCTCAGCATCTTTAGCTCAAAACTGTTCCACTCGTTAAAAAAAAAAAAAAAGACACGCAGAACCAGTATAGTGGACACTAAGCTTTTTCCCCCTCGAAAAAGCAAAGAGATAATTCACAGATCAGATCATTATCCTAAGGAGACAATAAAAATAACCACTAGATAGATCCACAAACTATAGCACAGAATGAGAGAGAGATTGCGCATACCAAAGTATCTGCGCTCGTTGGCGGCCTTGGACTTCTCGATCATCTTCTCGAGGTCGTCGTGGAGCTTCCCGTTCCATTTCACCAGCTGGTTGACGAACACGGCGCCCAGCCCCATCCCCAGCGCATGCTCCCACGGATCTGCACCACAACACCACACCCCCACATCAAACGCCCATCCCATCCACACCCGATCAACCCCTCCCCCTCAAAGCTTCCACCGTAAACGCCAAATCTTAAAAAACAGAGAAAATTCCTCGATCACCACCAACGCGACGGAGCTCGAACCAGAGGAGGAGGAGGAGGGGGAAAGGGTGGGGACTACGCACGCCTCATGAGGGGGAGCTTGCGGAGGGCGTTGGAGTAGATCTGGGTGCCAAACCCCAGGAGCGCCCCCACCACCGTCGCCGTCGCCGGCATCTGCGCTTCTCTTCTTGCTCCCTCTTTGTTTGGTTCTCTCTGAGCTCTTTCTCGCCAGGAGTTCGCCGCCGCTGTGCCAGCCAAATGCAGCGGCAGGTGGAAGAAGAAGCGAGAAGAGGATATCGATGTTCGCCAAAGCTACCGTCCTATCTGCGCCGTGGCGTAATGCACCCAACTAATGGAAAAGAGCCCGACGGATGATGTCTGAATACATCAGTGTACCAAGCTTCGATTTTTTCAAAACATCCTGCTTTAATCACATTTTTTTCATTTAACGAATTTTTACGAACAAATCTAGATTTTATTGAAAGAGAATTTAAAATCTTTATAAATTCAAAAAGTAACTATTTAATCACACATTTTTCAGAAAATATACTTTTTAAAAACAAACTTACTCATTTTTATGATATATTTTCTTAGATCTTATATTATATTTTAAATTTCTAATTTATATATTAAAATTTTTAACGTATTTTTTCGCAAAGTTTTCAGGTTTTTGTCGACTTGAGATTTCTTTTATCTGGCTAAATTTTTCCCGAATCCAACTTGGTGACATTGGTACAGAGTAACACTTGCTGCATGTGGGTTATATATATATATATCCAAGTGAATTCTGATGCGTCCTACACATCTATCAATCTCCGATTAGATGACTCAAAAAATTAAACTCCAATGAATAATAAAAAATATCTTTATTGGGCCGAGCCCAATAATAATTTTTTATTTTTAAAATTATTTTTAGTCGTTCGATTGAAGATCGACTTGTACGGACATGTAAAATATCTCAATATCCACCTAAAAAAATTCAAAAAATATATTTTTTAAACCTACTACACTGATCCTCAATGTGGCACTGGGGTCAGTACAGCAAATGTACTCATCTGTGTAAGAGTAATACTATAAAAGTATCAATTTTGAAATTATTGGTTTTAAATTAGAATTAAACCTACGGGTTCTAAAATTTTGATTCAGGTTTTGGATGAGTGTAGGCTAGAATTTTCAATCAACTAAAAGAGAACCATTTAGAATGATTGATTTTAGATTGCGGCACTTTACGCACCAAAAATGTAGAAAATACCCTAAAACAGTATACTGCAAATTAAGCCTAAGAAATATATATTTATGTTATTATAAGAAATTTTACAGTACTTGGCGGACGCACCAGATGACCTTATAGCATTTAAATTCCCTGGTTCTGAAAGGTTGATTTTGGTTTTAGATAATTTTATGCTGAGCATTGAAATCAAGTAAAAAAGGGTATTATATAGATCAATCAATTTTAAATAACGGAATTTACGACACTCCAAAAATGCAGAAAAGACTCTAGAACAATTTACTGCAAATTAAACATAAGAAATATTTATTTTCATTTTGTAATAAAGTTTACTGAGGACACACCAAATGACCTTATAACCTGGAATGAATTGTCCACTGGTGAGGCACATTGCGCCATGGCGCAGAGTATACCTTTTCTGTTCACCAGTGTTGGTAGGGCTTGAACTTTGAACGACAAAGGTGGGCCGGTTGGGTTAAGTTTACAATGAGCCGGCAACGAGGCCCCGAATCCTTCTTCGGCTTTTCTACAGGGAATAATTTCATAGTAGTCACTCTTACATGTTAAAATTAAAAAACATTCATATTTATTTGCATATTATCTTACATGTGCATGTATGTTATTCCAGTAGCATATATGTGACATTAGGCATATGAAATATGTCATCGCCATGGCAATTTTGAAACATTATATAAATTATGAGAGTGCGAAAGATAACATGCAAGTAAGCTTGGCATTTTTTAAATTTAATATAAAAGAGTAGTGACTATGTAATTATCCCTTCTAAAAACTTAAAAGAGTTATTCCTATTTTTTTGGAAGGTGTACCAAATAATTTGAGACTGTAAGGATTATAAACAAAACATAAGTAGTACAAGAGTTAATATCTAAATATGACTTATTATAAAGGGTGAGATTCAATTGCACACTTTTACATGTAAGTTCTTTGAACTTAATCTTAGCTATTATATAATAACCAATAATTAATTTATCTAAAGTAATGATTTGATAAAAGATATGAAATATCAATAACTTTCTTATATTTGTTTAATAAAGTTGATGTTTTAGTGACATCATGTGCTGACATTTTGTTTAAAAAGATTGATTTATTTCAAAAATTTGTCCATAAAAATTAGTAACATTAAAATATATATGTACTGACGATGGAAGATTGGGTCCGGCACAATTGGGCCCATTAAATCCACAGGCCCAAGGGCCCACTGCCCTCCGGAGGCGGCGCGAGGGTCCATGTGGCACTCAAAATCCAGAACCGCGTAATAGAGGCCCAATTATGAGTACACTAGGTCCAAACCATTGGATCTCCCGACTTGGAGCCCAGCCACTACTCCCAAGACTCCCCACGATCTTAGCAAAGCCCCTCGGGGGCGACTTATCGTGATCCATCACCATCGGGCGGGTCATATGGATCCAACCGGCTACTTATGGCAGGTCCACACGATTTGCCCCATACAGTTGCAGGTGAATCTTGGCTTGCCCAATATCTCACGATCTCCCTAAATCAGGGGGATGCGATTGTGGGCAAATCGTCTCCCAAAGGAAACTGTCTCCGAGACACCTCGAGAGGCGAGGACTATATAATCACCGGATCCTCTCCGGTGTAAGGTACGCCTTTCTGAGCACGAAAACTCCTAACAAGATCTCATCTTATAACACCTAACTTAGGCATCGGAGGGTTTTGCTCCCTATCAGATTGGGGAGCCCCCTTGACATCTTTGTCCACCCTCTTACAAGTTCTATCCTGGGCATTTCCATCACCAAATAAATTCTATCGAGTAGCCGGAATCTTCAATTGGACGGTCGTCGTAGTCCGACCAGTTTCCGACTGCTACAGTAACTAATATTGTAAAATCATAATTATTCTCATCTGATTATGCTTCCTTTTAGAATAGTTTAAATGTAAAAAAAGTGGAATTGATCATCGACAATGTGAATTCTTGCCAAAGAATATGATGTCAGAATAATTGAAAGTGTTATGAGCTTCAAACAAGAAAAAGAATGTGAAATTTATAATATAAAGAAAAGGATAACATAATAGGTTATAAATATCTAGTATCTAAAAGCAAGGGTGCCTTCCTACATGACATCTTTATGAATTAGAGGAAACCTGAACTAGATGCCATTATGTCGACTTCTCATTTCTCTAAGACTGGTGCCATTATGTCAAGCTATGAAGAAAGAATAGGGGGAAGTGAACTCACAAGAAAATGACAAAGAATCATGTAGGACTTGCTATTGGCGCTCATGTGTGCATGTACCTATACATGCACCTATATATATACATATTAGGTATCACTTGATTTTAACTATTATATTTAGCATTTGATGGTTCTTATTTCCTACTAAGTGGTTATACTCATAAATCTAATTAGCATTTTTAAAGTCTCTTGAGAAGGAGGAGTTAGACTCTTGATTGATAAAAATCTTTAGATTTGAAGACTTCTGCTGTTATCTAGGTTGATTTGCTTATCGCTTAGAAGATTGATGTAGTAGAGATAAAGAGAGAGATATGTACTTTTCTATTTCTTAAATGAGTTGAGTGATTTTATTTCATATGAATATACGGTATATTTGAGATCCTAGTATTGATGTAATACATTCGTAAAATTATGGTATTAACAAATAAAAATTATATTAGATTATTTTGATGGTAAATGACATATTTATTACTTTGGTTATTTGTCTCTCGTCATTCATGTCTGATTTGTATGCTATTTGGCTCCGTAGTTATATAGCTTGAGTCCAAGTGACTGAATTGAATCAAGGGTGTAACATTTAGACTATCTGGTTTTGTGCAAGATTAAGACTTTTGCATTATTAGTCTAGATACTTTGGTATTTGTTTATTCGGCTCCTTATGTTGTGGTTTGGATGCATGTCCGTTATAATATACTTTCATATATTTGAATGACACATAAATCTGAAATATTTGCTCCATATGTTCATTTGAATTCAATCTAGTCATTTGAATAATTTGATCATCTTACTTAACTATTCTTCTAAAATCATATGAATCTATCTTAATCTTATAATCTATGATATGAATATGATTTGATAAATTAATATGTCATGTTAATTTGTTATATGTTTAGTTCGATATGTAATTTGTTCAGTTCATAGTTAGTAGATTTGTTCCGTAAGATAAGAATATGATCATACCATGTATGTTATATATTCGCTTTGTTCATCTTATTAGAAAACATATCTGATTTGGTACATATATATTTGGCCATATTTTATATCATGTTCTTATTTGAGCTATATGTAGAACTGTATAAAATCATGCTTAGTATAATTGTATAATATGATTTGCATAATTATTATTGCTAGTATTAGGTGGCCTACAAACTAATCCGATACTGTGTATTATTCAGTTTATTAATTTAATGGCAATAATTCATTGTGTGTATTTAATTCGATCTATGTTTATCGTATCACGATGAAGTTTATGAACATATGCAATGATCTTCATATTATGATGAGATCATAATTATGGGACCAAAGACTTATAAACACATATTTTTAATTGTTCCTAATCGGAAGATGTTTGAGAAGGACATCAAACATCCGGATAGACTAGTATATATTTCTTTAGCTCATATGATGAGGGTGACTGATCCTATAAGTCATTTGTGTGGAGATACTATGCTGGACCTGTAGGTGTTCATTGGTGAATGAGTTCACTGAACTGATCCGACCATAAATCGCTAGATGGTATCTACTTAACTGTTAACCAGCTCGATTCTTTTGTCACAGTTGCATGGATGGTTCTTGGACCTGAGACACCAAGGATACCTCGTTAGTAGGTCTCTGAACTTTGACCTTGATTAATGAATCCATAACTATGAGTTATCTATAAGTTAAGTGATCGGGTTCAGGAAGATGCCTTCGAAGGTAATTGTGTGTTCAATACGGGATCATCCGCTGTCGGTAATAGGAGAGAGAATGTTACATAAATGATGCGCTTAAGTCCACCAGGGAGGACTCTGTATCAGATAAAGAGTTATCTGATATAGATTAGCAACATTTTATTCAAGTGAATCGACTGGCTAGGGTTTAATAGTAAACTATACCCTAGGTCGATTCGGGAATATTGTACGGATGATAGATTATATCCGCGCAGTAATCGATGTCGGAAAGGTTCCTATAGTGGGTTGCATAAACCCCAATGCCTTCCGAGATCATGCGGTGTTACTTGGCACCCAACGTGATAGGAAGTCCGTCCGAATTTATTGTGAGACATTAAATTCGGCTGATTAATTAATATAAGGATTTTAATTAAATCAGTAGATCCGTAAAGAGTTACTGGACTTATGGGCCATTAATTGGACTAGTATTTGGGCCTAGAGGATCATACGTAAAAGGTTTTCAAGTCGGTGGATTTTTTGACGGGGTTTTAGATAAGTGTCGGTTTTTCTGAAAAACTGCAAATCACTTATTATAAAAGTAATGCTGCTAGGTCAGGAGCTAGCAACCCTGACCTAGCCACCCCTCTCTCTCTCCTCTCTCTCTCTCTCTAGGCACCCCCCATCTCTAGCCGGCCCCGGAGACTCTGCTCCGACTCCTGCCTGCTCCACCTCCCGTCCGACGGGAATTCTAAATCCGTATGTTGCGGAGGATTACGCACAGCCATACGAGATTTGCAGACGCTGCTACGAGCGAGAAAGCGAAGACGATCCACCGAGAAGAAGACCACATGGATACCACTAGAGGTTGGGCACCTACGTGGCTTGCGGCATCACACTGACGGAATCGATTGATTGCGGATTCGAATCTGCGCAAGGTAAATCCGATTTACCGTTTTAGTTTTAGTATTCTAAATGGCACAAATCCATATTTATTTTCCGTTGCGTTTGCTCAGATTCGACATAGACGAACTCAACAGCTATATGTTAAATCATGTAGATGGTTTGAAATCTATTGGGCGTTGGACTCATAAATCCGACCAACTAGTTTTCAGAAGAAGCCGATTTAGAATTTGTTTAGGTGGGGAATCAAGCATTTTAAATTTTTAGAAGGACTTTTGATATCAAATTAGTAGTTGATATAGTAGGAAATAATGAAAGATTGATGTATTTTTCTTTATTTGGGAAAGTTGAAAATTTATATACTAATTGATGGCTATTGTAACTTGTAAACTTTGGTATTGACTATATTTTGAATATTTTAGATTAATTGATAGTTATGACATTTATTTAAATTGTCTTGTAGTTGTTAACCTCTGATATTTCTTTGTTATGATGAGATTTATCTCAGATTACGTTGTTAGATTCGGAGTTAAAAAAAATGAACTAGATCCGGAACATAACATTAATATTTTTAAGATTTTTAATATTCTCATAACTTTCCATTGGAGGACAAATCTACAAAAAATTAAAACCAATTTTATAGATGGTAAGAAAACCCAATGAGAATCATCAAACATAGAAGATAAAAAATACCTATTAGATGCACCGAATAACAATAGCGGACAAGTGAATAGCATTTGCAGCCTCACAAAGTAGCAGCGTGCATCTAGTAGAGCAGCATCCAGTAGAGAATTGGACTTGTGCAAGGCATCTGACAGAACTGATAATAATAAAACTTAATTGAGATTCGTCTGGGCAGAAGCCACAAAATTAATAATAATAAAAGTTGTGTTTTTTATTTTTTTGGGAAAGTGGGTGGCATTATTACTTTGTTGATGAACAAAAACATGGGTTAAGTAAGTGTATGAGAGCAACAGAGCACATCCAAGCACTTTGTTGATGAACAAATTCCTCAGACAATAGAGCGGCAGTGCAGCAGAGCATGGGCTTGTGTGAGGCGTCTAAGTTGGGAGTCTGCCTTGTGCAAGCACGTCCAGGCTTATGTGAGGCGTCTAGGTAGAGCACATCCAAGTAGAGCGGCAGAGCATTATCCTGTCTTATGAGAGGCATCCGACAGAGCAACAACCGGCTTGTGCAAGGCGTCCAGGCAGAGCAGCAGAGTGTGTGAGCTTGTGCTTCAGCAGCGTCCGTTTGGCTTCCTTAGCATCCAACGTGGGCTTGTGCAAGTCAGCGTTTGAGTGGCAGTGTGTGTCTAGATAAAGGAACCCAATGTCCGGTGTAGGCTTGTCCAGTTTGGAGCAGCGTCCGAGCAGAGCGAGGAGGCTTTCTGTTCTAGCGAGGAGGCTTTCCGTCTAGTTTTGGAGTTAGGTTTCCTTCACCGATGAGGAGGCTTTCCATTCCAGTGAGAAGGGAAATCTGCACCGACGCGATTGGGAGTTTGTTTGTGCGTGAGCATCATTAACTGGGGGCATTTTTAGGAAAGAAAATTCTTCTCAACATGGTAAGGAGCCTACCTTGTTTAACAAGCCCTCCAACTGGCTAAAACTTTAATCTCAACCACATGTGCTTAATCTAATGGCTATTACAATACGTGAGTAGGCTACTCACTTTAAGAGGTTGCTCGCTGGAGCATTCCTTTGTACACACACATATAATGTGTATATATATATATAGTGATAGAAGAGAGAGAGAGAGAGAGAGTGGAGCATCTTAGGTTTTTGGACCTAGCTAAACCATGTCTATTGCATGAAAGAGATTTAGAGGACCAATGTTCTTGTAGAAGGGTCAATAGGTGGGCCTATGAATAAGTTTGGAAATGCAACTTCAAGGGCCAAGGAGATAAAGTGCAAAGTAAAGACATTACCATTGTAGACACGCTAATTTTGACGTCATTTCGAGTAAATTTCATATCATATAATAATGCCTCAGAATGGTATGATATTTAATCATTGATTAATTTTTATTGATCTTTTTGAGTGTCGGGTTTAACAGACATGTTTAAGTTAATCAATTAAATTGATTTTAACTCAAATTTCAGTTAAAATATGAAGAAGTCTAAAAGACGTCTACCCATCTTGACGCCATTTAGAGTTTATTCTTATTTTAACGTTTAAATTTGAATTTTAATCAATTGATTAATTAGCTAAAAGGCGTATGTAAGATTTGACGCGTTTTAGGTTTCTTAAGCTATTTTTACTTCTCTTCCGGATGTTTATCCTTATCTTAATTAGTGTAAAAGACATCTACACATGTAGACGCATTTTAGCTAATACAGATAAAGATAAGTTTTCCCGGATGTTTATCCTTATCTTAATTAATCTGAAAGACGTCGACCTATGTGGACGTGTTTTAGATAATTACAGATAAAGATGAATTAATCTGTATTTATATGTTGGTTAAGATGGATAAATCCCAAGTTTTTCTATGTTAATCCGCGGACGCAGAAGAAGTCTATAAATACGTTACATCTTGAAGAGTTAAAAAAGTTAAGCGTAATCTTGAGTTGATTATTATTGAGCAATAGTGAGTTGAAGATCGAAGCAACAACGTCGGAACGCCGAAGCGCTGCCATTTCCAGAAGTCGGCGTCCTTTCAAGATTCTTCATCTATTCAAGAATTCAACTATTGGGCATAAGTCTTTATTTTTCTGCATTCATTTCATTTAGTTCTACATTCTTCATCATTCACTTCATGCAACACACACCACAACACATTCATTCTTTTCAAAACATATTTGATTAAGGGGTTTCAAAAGCCATTAAATAAGTAAGTTTGCTGTTTAATTTCATGTTTAACATCATGATTAGAATAGATACTATTCTTGCTTAAAGTTCTCATCATTATTTCTTCATTTCTTTTCTTTCTACTTCTGCTGCACTCAACAAAAGGAGAATCAAAATGAGTAAATCAACAAACACAAAGTCGCAAGAATTTCTGGACGATCCTCAACCTCAACTTCAAATTCAACAGCAAGAACAAAAGCAAGAAAGTGCTCTCTTTCTTCAGCCGGCTGAAGGAGGGGAATCAAGGACTCAATATCTTCCGCGTTTAAACAGGTAGGCGATCAAAACTTCTTTTGGAACTTTTAAGTCAAAAGTTTCTGGCGATCACTGCACGTAGTTGCTGTTTTTAATAGGTTTATTTTGCACCTAAACAACATAGATTTTTCATGTTAATCACACGATCATTCTAAACACTCACAGCTTTTTTGGCGATCACGGTGGGACTTGGTCTCGCCATCTTTTAGTTTTTTGTTCTTGCTATCATCAATCGGGCACCCACGGTGCACCACTTGTGTCTCTCGACACGTCCTCACCAATTGGTGAGTGTTTTAGTTTAGTTAATTTCCCTCGTGCACCACGTGCACACCCCAGTGGCAAAATTTTGCCCTCCCGTTGATTAATTGAAAAAGCTGTTTCTGTGATGAAAATGCTGTGTGATTGATTGGCATCTTGGTTGTTTAGTTAGTAAAATCATCCTGTTAAAATCTGGAATTAAAAAAAATCTACATGAGTTGATTATTTACTGCTTTTATCCTGTTTGAGGAGGATTCAACCCAAAAAATCCTCCTGCAAAACTGTTTTTGCGACTTGAAAAGCGTCTAGGAGCACTGACGCGTTTTAAACCGCGTCAATACACCCAGACGTCTTTTAGTCATTTCCTCTATGTTGTTTGCATCTGAGTTTCTACGAAAAAATTAAGATTTTGTTTGAATAGCGTCGACTATACTCGACGCGATTCAGGCAGTTTCTTAGTTAATTTTCAGTTCTCAGATTTTTGTGACTTGAGTGCTACTACCCATTATTATTAAGCATTAGAAGCCATCCAGGCCATAGGTCATACGTATTGAGGCGAATACCCTCCTTTTCTTAGGAACACACTACTTGACGTCAGCAACTCTCTCTGATTGGGTTGGTCCCTTGATTAGACTAGAGAAGTTGACGTTAAGACCTCCATAAGTCTCCAAAATCAAGGTACTCCTCCTTGATCATCGGGCTGGTTGTATCAGTTGAAGTCCCGGTTAAATTCCATAAAGCGTTGTGAGAGAAAGCCATAGAGAATAACGGTAGATATCGAACTGAAACTAGGATCCTTTCCCTGAGCGAATTTGTGGTTTAATTGAATCTAAATAACTCAACAAGGAATCTCAAAATCACGTTAAGCATCCACTTGATTGATTAATCTCTGTGCAACTTGTTAGTCAAATCTTTGAAAAAAGAATCTAACATCATGCTGCTGCGATCAGGCAGGGGCTTGAGTATGGCTCAAGACGCCATCATCAACTACGAGGGAGATGCTAATGCCCCTCGCGATTCGGACTACAACTATGAGAACGGGAGAGATGCTGATGCCTCCCGTAATTCTATCCCCATTCCATATCGACAAGACGGGAATGTCCGGACACCTCTCTTTCATCCCCATGATCGATATCCTGATCTTCCCCCGCATGAATATGCGATTCCTAATCCCAATCTTGAGGGGGACATGAATCAGAATGATCCCTCATCCTCTGATCCTTCGGATCTCGTCAACGCTTTGGGAGTTCTTGCCTCCCGATTGGACCCTCAGCAGTTCGAGGCGATCCAGTCTATTCTGAAGGGGAAGGCACCCACGCAGCCTACTGAGCCGAATCCTGTGGCTCCCCCTGTTGTTACTCAACAACCTCCTCTTCATCCTCCTTACATCCATCAGGCCGTGGAAGGCCTCCATATTACTTCTCGGCCAGCTGGGCTGCAGCTTTCATCCTCTAGGCAACCGGCTAGACCGCAAACGCCTGCTTATCAAAATGCCCTCGAGCATGGCGGAAGCTCTGCCGGACCTCCCCTTTATTGTCCCCCATGTCCAACGTACTCTAGGCAGCAGGCCTATCAAGTACCTCCACCTCCTCCTCCTCCCCAGGCAGATCTGACCACGCAAGCGTTGCTGGCCAAAATGGAGCGCATGGATGAGCAATTCAACAACCTCCAAAAGATGATGGGGGTCAAAGCTGCGCCAGAGATCAATTTGCCGAGCCTGCTGGTATTCCACCTACCACCCTCTGAGATGCCAGTGTACCGGAAGTACAACGATACTGGTAACCCCTTCACACATTTGAAGGAGTTTATGTACGAATCGTCTTTCTGGCAAAACGATAAGAGGTCGTTAGCCTTTTTGTTCAGGAGATCTCTAGAGGGACCAGCCCTCGAGTGGTTCTTTTCCTTGGAACCCTCTGAAGTAGAAGACTACGGTATCGTCTCTCGTAAATTCATTCAACGATACCAAGACAGAGTTGCACCCTCCTTGTCCATCACTGACCTCATAGCAGAAAAAATGAAACCTGATGAGGAGTTTGTCAGTTTTGCTGACAGGTGGCGGGGCCTGGCCGAAAAGGTGAAGGATCACTTGTCCGAATCTGAGCAAGTGAAGATGTTAATTTCCAACGCCACGCCCCAGTTCAAGCTAGTCCTCTCCTTGAACAATCTGACCAACATGGCAGAGCTCTATGAAAGAGCACGGTACTGCCAAAATGCCTTCAAGGACGCTACGTTTTCTAGCGTCTTTGATCCTCACAGATCTAGCAGGCCTCCACCTCGGAAGCCTGCAGTGCCAAATACTCCTAGCACAGGTCCAACTACTGAGGGCACGCTCTCTCACGAGCAAGTTAGTAGCATGAACAATAACTCGCCCCAGTTCGTGAGGAACCAGCAGCAGTACCAGAGGCCACCGCAGCCAAACCAGCAGGGGTACAGGCAGCAGCAGAACCCCCATTATCAGCAACAGTATCAGCGGCCCCAGCAGCCGAATCAGAACCAGCAACAGCAGCCGCTGCAACGGCAACAGTAGTACCAGCAGCCCCAACAACAGCAATATCACCAACAGCAGCAATATCAGTCGCGCGCACCGCCGGCATACTATAATGTCCCTCCTCCTGCTGACTATAATCCGCAGAGAAGACCTCCAGGCCCTAAAAGGGCAGAATATCCGGCCCTCCCAGAATCCTTGGCAGATATCTTCAGTGCTCTAATGGCAGCTAATGCCTTAGTTTTACCAAGGGAAAAGGTCGTCTGGCCTCAAAATGCCGATACGTCCAGGTATTGTTATTTCCATAGGCAACCTAGGCATACCATCGACACCTGCTTCCAATTCAGAGATTATATCCATGATCTCAACAAGCAGGGCGGCATAGACTGGGAGGAGATGAAAAAGTATATATCAGCCCTGAAGGCGAGAAAACCACAGCAGCAGCAAGCAAGACCACTAGCACAAGCAGCACCACCACCCAACATGGGCATAGTGCATAACCCACTCCCAGAGCACCAGAACCAAAACCAAGTTGCCCCTATCTTGACAAGCAGCCAGTCTGAGGCTGACCGTGGGCAACAGTGGAGAATAGAGGACTCTTCCTCTCTTTATTCAACGGGTCACGTTCAGAGTACCGCAGATCGACCGCCACGCCGTACCCTCCACATACCCAGGCCACAATCCATTACCATCACCCCTCTAACGACACCTGCCACCAATAACCCATTACCACTACCCGCTTTCCTCAAGCCCATTACGCCCCACACCACTACACCGCTACCATATAATCCCCCGCAAACCAATCACGCGCCCCTTCTACCATCTAGGCCATTACTCCGCGTACCATTCCCTACTTCGCCCGCTACCACTACCACCTACCCAGATACCCCCTTACCATCCAGACTGCTATTACACGTGCCATTCCCCACTTCACCAACCACTTACCCATCCACCATCCAACCCTCTAAGCCTTTAATCCGCACCGCGCCATCACCACCTAACCCTATGCCATCACCTACATACCAACCCTCTACATCATCCGCACCATCTAACCCTGTGGTACTTAAGGTGTCACCCGAATCCTCCACGGTTGAAGAACATGCGCTCCGAAGTGGAAGGATTTTCAACAAAGTTTTCCCTCAGTCTACAGTTAGAGACGGCCCATCACAGCCGACTGAGGAAGCCCATAATGAAGAGAGTGCACCAGGCACTCAATATGATTTGTTGAAACATCTGGACAGAACACCGGCACGGATCACCGTACTTGAACTGATCAAAAGGTCGAAGAGTCACCAAGAAGCCTTAATAGAATATCTACAGAAGGTGATGGTCAACGAGGACGTGCCGGTAGAAAAAATTGCAGCACTACTAGTTCCTCAGGGGGATCAGCCCTCCATTACATTTCATACATCGGAACTAGCACCGCCAGTAGCCAGAAGCATGGCTCTGAGCATCACAGTCAACATCTGCAAGAAGGCCGTGGATGCATGCCTGGTAGATACAGGGGCTTCGATCAATGTTTTACCTCCGAAGACCCTGGAGCTGTGCGGTGTGCCCAAGGAGAAATGGCTGCCTAGCCCCATCTCTGTGACAGCATATGACAATTCTACCCGTTCCCCTCTGGGAATGGTTTATTTAAAGGTGGAGCTAGGTCCTGTAAGTCATGCAGAGGTCGAATTTCACATTCTGGAAATCGACCTTTCTATAAATGCCATTTTGGGTCGTCCTTATATTAAAACTCTTGAGGTGATTCCCTCTACGAATCACCAATGCCTCAAATTCCCTTTCAAAGGACAAATTATTAAAGTGACGAGCATGCCGATCCTTGCTGCTGCTCATACCTTGAATATTAAATCTGCTGCTTTACCTGGCCGACAACCTTTTCTGTCGGTATTACAGGTCTACAATCCAGTAGCTGATCCTTTGAAAGCCGCCACTATTTCTCCTTACCCGTTAGATGCCATAAAAAGGGGGAAGTGCATGAGTACCCCAGGATGGAGAATTATGATGAAGAACGACTATAAGCTTAGGAAAGGTCTGGGCACACAATTGCAAGGCAGGACCACTCCTGTTAAAGATCATCGAGCAACACCTGGAAGTGGTCTGGGCTACAGTCCAAGGAAACTGAAACAAGACAGGGTTCAGCAAGAAGATGGTCAGGAAATCCTGGAGACAATGTCTACACCACCTAAGGAAGGCCGAGATCCCCTAACATGGACCCTGTATACACACTTTGTGAAGGGGCTCATAATTAGCCACGACAACACGGTGGTCATTACTTCGTGTTTTGACTTCCATGACATATATGGGAGGGACTTGGCCAGGCATTGCTCAGAACTACTTACGTACCAATCCTTGGAGACTCTGCGGCCTATGAAAAGGAGAAAATTCCATGATCCTGAGTGCGAATGGTACAGGTGGTTCGATCTGAGAGACCTTTACATCGCACTGAATAGATTGTTCCTAGATCCTACAGAACCCAAGTGGCCGCCGCAGATTGATGAGCTGATTGAAAGCCCTGGTACCATCTTTGATAAGCGGATATTGCTGTCTGAAGAGACCGACGAAGGGGAGCCAGATGACCCCTATGAAGCTGGTTACACTACAGATCTGCTCTAGAGGGGGACATATCCTTCCTATGTCTTCATGCTCCATACTCTGTTTCGCACACTGCTCTTGACCCCGACTTGGTCGCGGGTCATTATTGAAGATATTCCACGGGCTCCGCCCGTTATGATTACTCTGTCCCCTCGGGACCTTATTCCACAACCTCCTCTCGATCTAGAGAGGATGTATGATTTGATCTGGGACATATTGCTATATGATCCCCCTAATCCTCTAGCCTTGGTGCCACTTCCTCCATCTGATTCTCCTTCTATTTGTATCCATTCCTGTTTCATGTTTAATTCCTCCACTATCCAAAAAAAACGCCAATTTTACAACAAATTCTTCTCAGATCCTTATCGAGGAAACCTCCTACTTGTCCGATCGCACCTCGTCGCGCGGGTCCTTCGGTCAAGATTCTCTCTTAAATCTACTCTGCCCCTCCCCTCGGGAGGATTCTCTTGTATTTCCACTTGTATCCCAGGATTTCCATCCTGCTTCATCTTCGTTAGGTTATAATAGGGAGTTTAGTGAAGTTAGGCAGTCTAGTTTTAGGCAGGTTAGTCAGGTTAGGAAGTCTAGGAAGCTTAAGGGTAGGCGAATTCCAGATAGATACCTCCAGGACTTAGCTGATAGATGCTTTTCTTGCTCTTTAATCCCTCAGTTTTTAGAAAATCCAATTCAGATGCCAGAAGACTGCATGAATGATGAGTCAGTCAATGATGGGTATGGGGTATATGAGTTAGTGCATGAAAAGGACCCCATTGTTGAGAATGAGGAAGATGACGAGGACGCAGCTGAGGCATATGCCAGTGGAGTGAAGAGATTCGATGAACCCTCGGCTGCCGTAGAAGAGCCCACCAAAGAAATCAATTTAGGGACTAAAGACGAACCTAAGGTTGTCCTCGTCAGCAAAAATCTTTCTACAGAGGATGAGAAGGCAATGGTACAAGTACTTAAGGACTATAAGGACACTTTCGCCTGGAGTTATGAAGATATGCCAGGGTTAGACTCATCTTTAGTTGAACACAGGTTGACATTAAAGGAAGGAGCTAGCCCGGTCAAGCAGAAATTAAGGCGATTCCACCCACAAATGGCTCTAAAGATGAAGGAAGAGGTTGATAAATTATATAAAGCCAAATTTATTAGAGTTGTCCTTTATCCACAATAGGTGGCCAACATAGTCCCGGTTATGAAGAAGGACGGGAATGTCAGAATTTGCATTGACTTCCACGATCTGAACCGGGCATGTCCCAAAGATGATTTTCCATTGCCTCACATTGATGTACTTATTGATAATACCGCTGGCTATGAAACTTTATCGTTTATGGACGGATTTTCAGGGTATAATCAGATTAAGCTGGCAGAAGAAGATCAAGAAAAAACGTCATTCACTACACCTTGGGGAACATACTGTTATGTTGTCATGCCATTTGGATTGAAGAATGCTGGAGCCACTTATCAGAGGGCCATGATGGCAATATTTTATGACATGATGCACATAGATCTGGAAGTGTATGTGGATGATTTATTGGTTAAATCTAAGACAAAGGCTGAGCACGCCAAAGTTTTGGCAAGGGTATTAGAGAGGTCGAGAGAATATCAGTTAAAGATGAACCCCAAGAAATGTGTATTCAGGGTATCTTCAGGAAAATTACTTGGATTCATTGTCAGTAAACGGGGAATTGAGATCGATCCCAATAAGGCGAAGGCTATTAGAGAAATGCCACCTCCCAAAAACTTGAAGGAGTTAAGAGGATTAATCGGGAGGTTGCAATTTATTCGCCGTTTTGTCTCCCAGCACTCACAAAGGTGTAAACCGTTTTACGAGCTTACCAAGCCGGGAGTCAAATTTGATTGGGACGATAAGTGTCAGGAGGCATTCGATGGATTAAAGAACTATTTAGCAAGTCCTCCTGTTTTGAGACCACCATCTCCAGGCAAACCATTGATACTTTACATTTCAGTCCTGGATGATGCAGTGGGGGCTGTCCTAGCACAAGAGGATGAAGAAGGAAAAGAGAGGACAGCCTACTATCTCTCTAAACTTCTCAACCCCGCTGAACAGAGATATACGGCGATGGAGAAAACATGTGCAGCATTAGTCTGGGTTGTTCAGAAATTAAAGCATTATTTTCTGGCCCATGAAGTCCATCTCATCGCTAGGATGAATCCGATCAAATTCCTTCTGGAGAAATCTGTTCTTACTGATAGGTTAGCGTGATGGCAAAGCTTTCTATCCCAATTCGATATCATTTACATTCAACAGAAAGCGATCAAGGGCTATGCCATAGCAGAACATCTCGCTCATCATCCCCTTCCTCGATTTGATCCAGTACGATCAGAGTTTCCGGATGAGGAACTGATGTCCGTAAATCAAATCAGAGATGATATGTGGACTCTGCATTTTGACGGAGCTCTGAATTCTCATGGAAAGGGTATCGGAATCGTTCTGTTATCACCTGAAGGTGTCACCATTCCACAAGCCTTTCAGCTTGATTTTCCAGTCACCAACAATATAGCTGAATACGAGGCACTCCTTGCTGGTCTCGAGGCTGCTCATTTCCATAGTGCCAACAAACTCAGGATTGTAGGTGATAGCCAATTAATTCTTCGCCAAGTGCTGATCAAGTATCAAACTCTTGATCCCAAGCTCAAGCCATATCAAGAACTTACTTCTGCTTATTCAAAGCTTTTCACAAAATTGATCTTTGTCCATGTCCCTAGAAATCAAAACATCCTAACTGACGCTCTAGCTTCACTTGCATCTTCCCTTGATTTTCCTATCAGCAAGCAATCTGAATCAATCATAGTTCATAGGCGTCTTTCACCCGCCGTGAAAGATCCTTCATTTCTTAGAACTAAGGAGAAGTTGCTGAAGAAATTCAAAGATGGAAGTATTGTGGAGAAAAGAGAAATCATGTTGATGGAGCTGTTAGAAGAGATGGATGATGAACAGAAGCCATGGTATTATGAAATTGCAAAATATTGTGAAGATCAATCATATCCTGAAGAAGCTACAACTGAGGAAAAAAGAGCTATCAGGAGAGTTGCTCAACGATACACCCTAGTTGGGGGAGCACTGTACAAAAGAGGTTTTGATGGAGTTCTTCTGAGATGTTTAGACGAAGATGAGCTTTGGAAGGTTATGGAAGGAGCTCATAGTGGAATCTGTGGTGGCCATGTCAATGGACAGATGCTAGCAAAGAAGATCCTTAGACAAGGATTTTATTGGCCAACCATGGAAGAAGACTGTGTAGGATATGTCCGTAGGTGTGCTAAGTGTCAACTTCACGCCGACAAAATTCATTCTCCTGCATCTTCACTCCATCCTGTTTCTTCCCCATGGCCTTTCTCCATGTGGGCTTTCGACATCATTGGACCCCTTGGTAATCCAGATTCCGGCATCAAGCAAAAATCTTTCATTCTCACGGCAACGGAATACTTCACCAAGTGGGCAGAAGCTGAAGCGTACGTGGAGATCAAAGCATCAACCGTCTGCAAGTTCATCATGAAGAACATCATCACCCGATTTGGAATTCCAAGCACCATCGTCACCGATAATGGACCGCAGTTCGTGTCACAGGAATTGAAGGACCTCTGCAACAGGTATAGAATTGCATTGCATCATTCGTCTCCTTATTATCCGCAAGGCAATGGCCAAGCAGAGGCAACTAATAAGACTTTGATAAAAATCATCAAAAAGACGTGCAAATCTAATAAATTTGCAGACTGGCCAGAAAAATTGGTTGAGGCTCTATGGGCCTACCGAACTTCAATCCGCACGCCCACTGGGCAAACTCCTTATTCCTTAACATTTGGAATGGAGGCGGTAGTTCCATATGAGATCCTTATACCGTCATTAAGAGTACAATTGAATAAGAAATTTTCCATTGATGAGCACCGTTCAGCACTCCTTGCTCAATTGGAACTTTTAGATGAGAAAAGATGGTCAGCTGCTAATCATGCAAAAGTTTATCAAAATAGACTAGCACGTTTTTATCAAAAGAAAGTCATTGAACGTAAGTTCAAAGTCGGTGAAATGGTCGTCAAAAGGATTTTTGTAAAACCTGGTGGTCCGCGTTCTAAGCTCCAACCCAACTGGGAAGGACCTTATGTTGTAACGCACGCTTTTCCTGATAATGCTTATCGTCTTGTTAATGCAGAAGGAGAAGAGCTAAATCATCCCTGGAATGGCTTACATCTTAAGAAATACTACCCTTAGGTTAAAGAGTCGATCAGTATGGTACAAAGACCAGTGGAATCAGAAAATTTATAAATTCAAATTTCTTTATTAGTCTGGATAACTTAACTTCAAATACATTACTACACACACTGACACGTTTGATTCGTGAGTAACAAGAGATGCCAAGTCCTAAAGAATACCGAAGCTTGACCGAAAGGGTAAAGTACAAATCATTCATTTTAAAGCAAAAAATTCTGTTTTATACTCAGCCCATGATGTCAGAACGAGGCTTAGAATAGACTACCAAGAGTA
Source organism: Zantedeschia hybrid cultivar (assembly GCA_030544215.1). Classification (NCBI taxonomy): domain Eukaryota; kingdom Viridiplantae; phylum Streptophyta; class Magnoliopsida; order Alismatales; family Araceae; genus Zantedeschia; species Zantedeschia hybrid cultivar. The sequence goes on from JARZZO010000004.1 coordinate 55,816,673, forward strand.
CCCACCATCTTAGTAGGAGGCCGTCATAAAAAAAGGGGGAGATCCGTCCAGTCCCAAAGAAAAAAAAAGAATAGAAAAAACAAAAGCAAAAAGGCAAAATCCAAATGTCAAATCAAAAGGCCATCATATTACAAGCGTTACATCAAGGCCATGAAATGAAATGAAAGGGAACGCAAAGTCGATAAATACCCCAGAAAGAAAATGACCGAACCCCAACGGATATTATGGTAGGAAAGGAACATCTTTTTAGATCTCCGGAACCTTCTCATGGGCTTTCTAAAACTTATTCTTCCTTTCTTTCTAAAGAGGTGTACTCCAAACTTAAGGAATAGCTTAGATTGACTAAGGATCGAATCATTAAATAGGATCACGAATGGAAATACAAATTCAAACACGATGGGTTTTAAGTTAAGTTGTTAAAGAACAATTTGGGAATTAAGTTAATAAATGAATATGATCTTTTGATCTAAGTACCATACTGATCTTTTAGTCAAAAATCCAAAAAAAATACATATGTCAAAAATTCCAAAAAAATACATATGTCAAAAATCCAAAAAAAAACATATGTCAAAAATCAAAATATATATGTCCAAAATAAAAAAAAAAGCATATATTTCAAAACCCAAACAAAAATGAATATTTCAAAACAATAAAAATATTTCATTTAGCATCTGCTTGTTGCATTTGGCATGACTCATTCCTTTTATTTCAGTGAGCATCTGTTTGCTTGCATGTTGCATTTTGCTTAAGTTTGCTTATAGTTCAATTACCTTTGTTAATAAAGGCTATGCCCCTTAACCCTTCTATTAAGGATAGGATCAAGTAGTCGGTTACTTAACCAGGCAAGGGGCTAAGCCTGAATAGATGCTTAACATGTTTGTTCAAGTCATATACAGGACACAAGGCATGAAGAGAGTTGGAATTCGAGTAGAGAACAGCCAGAAACCTGTTTCTGTGAGTAAAAGGCGTCGAGGAAAACCGCCGCGTTTCAACATTGAATGGCGTCTGCGCGACACGACGCGTTTTATCCTTTCTGTGATTTACCCGAAATTCTGTGGTTTTTTATACTTGTTTGGAGTTACTAATAATTTTGATTGCAGGAAATTCAAGAAAGTAAAGCGAGAAGATCCCACTGTGGGATTCAAGAAGTCTCGACCGTGGCTAAAAAGACGGTTATTTCTACCCTTGTACTTCTTTCATGTAATTTATTGTGCATCATCATTACTATATGATAAGTATTTATTAGATTATATCAAGGACTTTGTGGTTTTGATGAAACTGGAATTTGAGTTCCTCTTCAACAAAAACAGTAATAATTCCAGAGGATTCTTAATCGCACGGATAGCCCGTTGGATTGTTACTTAGTGAGGACGATGGTTCCACTTTTATGAAACGGTGCGTGGATAAACGAGCTTCGACTTAGTACTGAATTACAAGAATTGGTATCTTGACTCATTAGTGACAATTTAACAATATTATCCTTGATTAATTTATATTTTATTTGACTTTATATTTTTCTTTTAGTCCAGCATGCATCATATAGGACTTTGAAATCATTGTGATAAGAATTGATTGCTGATTAAGTTTCAGACCATTAAATCAAATAATCTCAAACATGATGTGAAATATTCCATTCTGAATTGAGTATCTTGATTATCTTTGAGGTTCCCTTGAAGATATCCTTGGAATTCTATCCTTTCTTGGACTCTTTATCCAATATTTCTTGTTTTCTTTTAAGATTCATCATGGCTGCAGCACGTCCACATTGGCTGGCAAACGCTCCCCATGATGAAACCTGCAGTGTCTATGACCAGGGGTACTTCCCACTCCGAGGAGGTTGATCGGCTTTATTTTATTTCCTTGTCTACCTCATCCAGACAGGATTAATTCCATTGATCTCCTTGAGCTATCTTCATTGATAATTTTGAGAAAAAATTCCAATCATATGATGTTAAGAGCGTGTCTAATCACACCTTGGCATCATCTTTTCAGTACATTCCATTCCATTTCACTCCCTTGCAAAGACGATGCCAATGTGAGGTAGCTGTAGACACGCTAATTTTGACGTCATTTCGAGTAAATTTCATATCATATAATAATGCCTCAGAATGGTCTGATATTTAATCATTGATTAATTTTTATTGATTTTTTTGAGTGTCGGGTTTAACAGACATGTTTAAGTTAATCAATTAAATTGATTTTAACTCAAATTTCAGTTAAAATATGAAGAAGTCTAAAAGACGTCTACCCATCTTGACGCCATTTAAAGTTTATTCTTATTTTAACGTTTAAATTTGAATTTTAATCAATTGATTAATTAGTTAAAAGGCGTCTGTAAGATTTGACGCGTTTTAGGTTTCCTAGGATATTTCTACTTCTCTTCCGGATGTTTATCCTTATCTTAATTAGTGTAAAAGACGTCTACACATGTAGACGCGTTTTAGCTAATACAGATAAAGATAAGTTTTCCCGGATGTTTATCATTATCTTAATTAATCTGAAAGACGTCGACCTATGTGAACGCGTTTTATATAATTACAGATAAAGATGAATTAATCTGTATTTATCTGTTGGTTAAGATGGATAAATCCCAAATTTTTCTATGTTAATCCGCGGACGCAGAAGAAGTCTATAAATACGTTACATCTTGAAGAGTTAAAAAAGTTAAGCGTAATCTTGAGTTGATTATTATTGAGCAATAGCGAGTTGAAGATCGAAGCAACAACGTCGGAACGCCGAAGCGCTGCCATTTCCAGAAGTCGGCGTCCTTTCAAGATTCTTCATCCATTCAAGAATTCAACTATTGGGCATAAGTCTTTATTTTTCTGCATTCCTTTCATTTAGTTCTACATTCTTCATCATTCACTTCATGCAACACACACCACAACACATTCATTCTTTTCAAAACCTATTTGATTAAGGGGTTTCAAAAGCCATTAAACAAGTAAGTTTGCTGTTTAATTTTATGTTTAACATCATGATTAGAATAGATACTATTCTTGCTTAAAGTTCTCATCATTATTTCTTCATTTCTTTTCTTTCTACTTATGCTGCACTCAACAAAAGGAGAATAAAAAGGAGTAAATCAACAAACACAAAGTCACAAGAATTTCTAGACGATCCTCAACCTCAACTTCAAATTCAACAGCAAGAACAAAAGCAAGAAAGGGCTCTCTTTTTTCAGCCGACTGAAGGAGGGGAATCAAGGACTCAATATCTTCCGCGTTTAAACAGGTAGGTGTAGACACGCTAATTTTGACATCATTTTGAGTAAATTTTATATCATATAATAATGCCTCAGAATGGTCTGATATTTAATCATTAATTAATTTTTATTGATCTTTTTGAGTGTCGGGTTTAACAGACCTGTTTAAGTTAATCAATTAAATTGATTTTAGCTCAAATTTCAGTTAAAATATGCAGAATTCTAAAAGACGTCGACCTGTATAGACGCCATTTCGATTTTATTCCTATTTTAACGTTTAAATTTGAATTTTAATCAATTGATTAATTAGCTAAAAGGCGTCTGTGAGTGCTGACGCGTTTTAGGTTTCCTAAGCTATTTTAACTTCTCTTCCGGATGTTTATCCTTATCTTAATTAGTGTAAAAGACGTCTACACATGTAGACGCGTTTTAGCTGATAAAGATAAAGATAAGTTTCCGGATATTTATCCTTATCTTAATTAATCTGAAAAGTGTCAGCCATCCTGGACGCGTTTTAGATAATTACAGATAAAGATGAATTAATCAGTATTTATCTGTCGGTTAAGATGGATAAATCCAAGAGTTTTTCTATGTTAATCACGAACGCAGAAGAAGCCTATAAATACCTTACATGTTGAAAAAAAAAAAAAAAAGAGAGAGAGAACATAATCTTGAGTTGAATTACCGGAGCGATAGCGAATTGAAGATCAAAGCAACAACGTCGGAACGCTGAAGCGCTGTTTCCAAAAGTCGGCGTCTTTTCAAGAGTCTTCATCCATTCAAGAATTCAACAATTGGGCATAAGTTTTTCATATCTGCAATTTCATTTCAGTTTACATTCTTCAGCATTCACTTCATGCAAACACACACAACACATTCATCCTTTTCAAAACCTACTTGATTAAGGGGTTTCAAAAGCCACTCAACAAGTAAGTTTGCTGTTTAAATTGCATGCTTAGCATCATGATTAGAATAGATACTGCTTTTGCTTAAAATTCTCATCATTGTTTCTTTATCTCCTTTTCTTTCTATTCCTGCCGCACTCAACAACAACGAGAGAATCAAAATGAGCAAATCAAGCACAAGTCAAAAGGGATTTTTGGACGATCCTCAACCTCAACCTCAACCTCAAATTTCAAGTTCAATAGCAAGAACAAAAAGCAAAGAATGGCTCTCTTTCTTCAGCCGGCTGAGGAAGGGGAACCAAGGACTCCGTATCTTCCGCGTTTAAACAGGTAGGCGATCATACTTCTTTTGAAACTTTTTAGTTAAAAGTTTCTGGCGATCACTGCACTTAGTTGCTGTTTTTAATAGGTTTATTTTACACTAAATAACCTAGATTTTTCATGATAATCACACGGTCATTCTAAGTACTCACAGTAGGCGATCAAAACTTCTTTTGGAACTTTTAAGTCAAAAGTTTCTGGCGATCACTGCACGTAGTTGCTGTTTTTAATAAGTTTTGATGAGGCAGAATCCGATTCGGCCCATTAGATCAGGCCCAAACCCCGTTCAGCCCAACAGCAGCAGTATCAGGCCCTCCGGGAGCCTCCAGCCCATCAGCGGCCCAGCAGCCCTCGGCCCCATAAGCGGCACCGTTGCTCCCGGCCCAACAGGCTTCGGCCCGTCAGCGGCCCATCAGCCTACGGCCCGGGAATAGCGTGGCAGCCCTAGGCCCAGCAGGCTTCGGCCCATCGGCGGCCCAACCCCCTTCGGCGCGATAGCCGAGTCCGGCCCACTCCGGTGGCGGATCAGGCACTATGACAGTTTACCAGTAAGCCCAAACATAGTCCTATATCAGCTACCACCGTTAACCAACCTCTATCCTCTGCTATAAATACACCGCTATTTATTGCCAAAGGTATGCAACTCTTTGCCTTCGAGACCCTTAAGGACTACGGTCCAAATAGCATTAAAGCTACTTCTTGCCTTCTGAATCGAATCATCTTCAGAAGCTAACTTGACCGTCGGAGGGGGTTCCTAAGGGCCAGAGCCCGGGACTCCTGCTGACCGGTTTCTTCTTCTTTTCCTCCTGCAGGAGCTCGGTTCGAATCATCGCCGACCTTCCCGAGTCGGTCTCGGCCGCCGACCTCGGATTCCTCTCCCTGGTCTCGACGCCGTGCGACGGCTGCCCCGCGACGGGAGACTCGGCCCCGCGCTGTCCCCTCATCCGACAAAAAAGGGCTTTTGGGCTCACTATCCAAGAGCAAGCCGAGCCCGAGACCCTTCCGGCCTCAGACCGTCGACTTCGGCTTCATCGCCTGTCGGCAGTACAGCCAGCAGGAGCTTCATCCGCGCCGCCCCTTCGCCCGCCGAAAGAGCCTCGGCCCCGACTTCCCGGAGACGAGCCTGCACCGACCGAAGCGCTCTTCGGTCTTCGGACCCTCGTCTTCGCCTCCGCCTCCTCGGCCTTCCGGATCCCCGTCGGGCCTCGGTAACACCGATCCGAACCGGCTTCGGATCCACTTCTTCGGGTTCCAGCCTCGAAATCCGGTCGTGATAGATCCAGTCTACATCACGTGGCGCCGTCTGTGGGAAACCAACAAAACAAGTCATGTCTCAGCGACCTGTGACCCGACGATCCGGACAAAGCGAAGCAGAAGCGCGGGAGCCCTCGGCGCAGATGCTGCCTTCCGAAGGCGCACCTTCTGCCCCGCCGAGCCTGCCTCTGCCGACTATACCGGAGTCTCTCGGCTCGGAAGACCGAGTGGGGGTGCTCCAACAGCAAGTGGCAACGCTGGCCGCTGCCGTCACGTCCCTAGCACCTCTCCAGGAGATGGTATCCGCCATCGCCCAGCACATGGGGCTGATGGGACAGCTTCCTCAGCAGGCGCCGCTCCCCCCGCTCTACCCAGTACAAGATGCCCGGTTCCGGCCGGCGCCTGCGCCGGTTCCTCCCAACGAGATCGCGGAGACGCACAGCGAGCCCTCGACGCTACCTGTCCGAGCTCCTCGCGCTGATCGCCTGACGGAGTAGGATTATGCTTCGTCGGAGTACCGTCCGGCCCGAACTGGAGGGCAATCCGTCGCCACCTCGACCGCCCCGGACCTGGACCGGCGGCTGACGGCGATGCGCAAAGAGATGCAGCAGATGGTGTCTCGGCCTCACGGGGCGCCCCTCGCCAGCAGCATCCTGGAGCAGACCCCATTCACGGCGGAGCTCCTAGCCACCGAGGTACCCCCCAACTTCAAGCTGCCGAAGGGCCCTCTCTACGACGGAATGACAGATCCGGTCTGTCATTTCCAGAGATTTAACACTTATCTTCGGGTCCGAGCGATCTCCGAGGCAGTCCGCTGCCGTCTTTTCCCCCTCACCCTTGAAAAAATCGCCCTCACCTGGTTTGAGACTCTGGCCCCCAATTCCATCCACTCCCTGGTCCAGTTGGGCCAATTGTTCATCGACCAGTTCTATGATGCCACCCGGCAATCCAAAACTTCCGCCAGCTTGCTGGCCATCCGGCAAGGCCCCACCGAAACTCTCCAGGAATACTTCACCAAGTTCCTGACCGAGGCCGCCCAGATCCCGAACCTCGACAGCTCGATCGCGGTCTCGGCCGTGATCAGCGGGTGCCGGGACGAGGGGCTCCTCGGCTCCATCGGAAAGCGCCATCCCCCTACCTTCCAGGACCTCGTGGCCCGGGCCCATAAGTACATCAACCGAGAGGCCCTGATGCTGTCCAGGGGCAAAGGCGCAACCGAAGCCACCTCGGCACCTGCTCCCCCGGTGGTCCGACCTCGGTCCGAGGACCAAGAGCCCTCCCGAAAGCGCTATCGCCGGGAGGATTGGGACAAGGAGAGGCGACGGGACCCGCAGCCGCGGTACCTACCCTTACCTGCTCCCCCTTCCTGGATGCTCATGGAGGTGAAGGGCATGCTCCGGCGGCCTGATCGCATCAAGACCGATCCTCGCCGAAGGGACCCCGGCAGATACTGCGAATATCACCGAGAGATCAGCCACACGACGGACAAGTGCCGACAGCTCCGGGAAGAAATCGACCGCATCATCCGGGAGGGGAGATTGCCGCAGTATCGGCGGGAGCAGCCGCCGCAGCAGAACCGGGACGTCCCTGCAGCGCCCAGGCAACAACCACTCCCGACAATAGAAGCCGCTCCTCCGCCAAAAGCCACCTCGGCCCCGGTAGAATCATCCCATCAAAGACCCAGCTCTGGGTCTATCATGATGATATCCGGAGGGCCCGGGGAGGGATCAAGGCCGCGGCAGCGCAACACCATAGCGGCGGTTGACGGCGAGCCGAAGCGGCCTCGTCTGGAAGACATCACCTTCGGCGCCGAGGACCTGACTGATGTTCAGGTCCCTCATGATGACGCCCTCGTCGTCAATGCTGTAATAAATAGCTATGATGTACATAGAATCTTTGTGGATAATGGAAGTGCCCCAAACATCTTGTTTTACGACTGTTTTGAGAAGATGGGATTGAGTGAGGCTAATATGAAGCCTCACCGGGGCCCCCTCTTCGGTTTTAACGGCTCGCCCTGCCGAGTAGAGGGTATTGTCCGGCTTCCTGTAACCTTAGGCTCCGCCCCCCGGCAATTAACCGTTGAAACGGACTTTGCCGTTGTAAAGATCGAGTCAGCCTACAACGCCATATTCGGCCGAAGGCTCATCGGCGGGATCGGAGCCGTGCCATCATCCTTCCATCAGAAGCTGAAGTTTCATACCAGCCACGGAATAGGCGAGGCCAAAGGGAACCAAGAAGCGGCCCGGCAGTGCTACATGATTTCGGTCAAGGGGAAGACCGCAGCCGAAACCCTGACGATCGAGTCATCAGCCGAGGCATCTCTGGGAGAAGCACTCCTCGCCGTCCCTGTTCCAGGAGGCGAGGGACGAGTCCTGATGATAGGCTCCGGCCTAGAAAAGATTGAAGCAGAGAAGCTTACCGAGTTTTTGAAAGAGAATCTCGACGTCTTCGCCTGGTCTCCGTCGGACATGCCCGGGGTTGACCCGGAGGTAGCCGAGCACCGTCTCCACACCGATCCCAACCAGCCCCCAGTAAAGCAGAAGCGGCGCACCTTCAATCAAGAAAGGAGAACCGCCATCCAAGCCGAAGTGCAGAAGGGGCTGGACGTCGGACACCTCCGAGAGGTGCATCATCCGGAGTGGATCGCCAACGTGGTCATGGTGCCAAAGAAAGATGGCAAGTGGCGTATGTGCGTGGACTTCACCAACCTCAACAAAGCCTGTCCGATGGACAGCTTTCCGCTGCCTCGGATAGACCAGGTGGTGGACGCGACTTCCGGCCACGAGCTCTTAAGCTTCCTCGACGCCTATTCGGGCTACCACCAGATCCGGATGCATCCGGATGACGAGAGTAAGACCAGCTTCACGACCGATTTGGGCCTGTACTGCTACACCCGAATGCCCTTCGGTCTGAAGAACGCCGGTGCGACATACCAGCGCCTGGTCAACGAAGTGTTCGCTCCGCAGCTGGGCCGAAACATGGAGGTCTACATAGACGACATGTTGGTCAAGAGCCGCATCGCTGCAGGGCATTTGGCCGACCTGGCCGAGACTTTCTCCGCCCTTAGGCGGTACAAGATGAAGCTGAATCCGGCCAAGTGCGCCTTCGGGGTAGCCTCCGACAAGTTCCTCGGTTACATGGTCACCCACCGTGGGGTGGAAGCCAACCCCGAGAAGGTTTCGGCCATCATGCAGATGCGCCCCCCGGCAAACATCCGAGAAGTACAGAAGCTGAACGGAAGGATCGCTGGCCTCAGTCGCTTCATGTCAAGGGCGGCCGACTATTGTTTCCCCTTCTTCAAGCTACTGAAGAAGGCCAACAACTTCGAGTGGACGGAAGAGTGCCAAGCAGCCTTCGACCAGCTGAATGCTTACCTCTCCAAAGTCCCCATCTTATCCAAGCCAGTTCCCGGGGAACCCCTGAGCTTATACCTTGCGGTCTCCGAGACGGCTCTCAGTGCCGTCCTCATCCGAGAGCAAGAAAGCATTCAGAAGCCGGTTTATTATACCAGCCGAGCCCTTCACGGAGCAGAACTCCGGTACCTTGCCCTGGAGAAGTTGGCTATGGCCCTTGTCTCGTCCGCGAGGAGGCTCCGGCCCTATTTTCTGGCCCATTCCGTGAAGGTCCTCACCGACCAGCCCCTGAGGCAAGTCCTCTCTCGGCCAGAGGTGTCCGGCAGGCTGGCAAAATGGGCAATCGAGCTAGGAGAGTTCGATATCTCCTACGCTCCTCGGGTAGCAATAAAAGCCCAGGCGTTGGCAGACTTCATCGCCGAACTTACCCCTGGCGCCTCCGGGGCGCCTCAGCCAGTACCCAACACGCCCAAAGCCGAGGCTATTTCGGCACCCGCGCCAGCAGACGAATGGCGACTCTTCGTAGACGGCTCCGCGTGCTCTACGGGCAGCGGCGCCGGATGAATCCTGGCATCGCCCGAAGGGGTCGTCACGGAGTACGCCCTGCGCTTCTCCTTCCCAGCAACCAACAATGCCGCCGAGTATGAAGCTCTCATCTCCTGCCTCCGGGCCGCAAAGAAGCTCGGCGCCCGGAACCTGAAGGCCTTCAGCAATTCCCAACTGATTGCCAGCCACATCTCCGGGGAGTACGAGGCTCGGGACGCAATGATGGCGTCTTATCTCCAGGTGACTCGCAAAATCCTCGCCCAATTCGACTCTTATGAAGTCGTGAGGATCCCGAGAGCCGAGAATGCCCGAGCCGATGCACTTTCCCGGCTGGCGTCAACTCAAGACGGGGGGGGAGGCCGAATGATCCTCGTCGAGGAGCTCGCCGAACCAAGCCTCGGCGAAATCAAAGCCATGCAAGTCGCTGAGGCCGAGGCCGAGGCCGAGACATGGATGACCCCCCTCGTCGCTTTCCTTCTCCAAGGAGAAGTCCCGCCAGATCCGAAGGAGGCGAAGCACATTCGACAGCGCTCATCCCACTTTCTTCTTCTGGACGGGGTCCTGTACAAGAAATCCTTCGGCCGACCACTGCTGCGCTGCCTCAGCCCAGCTGAAGCCGACTACGCCACAAAAGAAGTCCATGAAGGGGTATGCGGAGCGCATGCGGGAGGAAGGGCCTTGGCTCACAAGCTTCTAAGGCAAGGCTACTGGTGGCCAACACTCAGAGAGGACGCTTTAGCTCTCGTACGGCGCTGTGACCAGTGCCAGAGGTATAGCTCCCTCATCCACCAGGCAGCCGCCCTTCTGACCCCCTTATCCGACCCCTGGCCTTTCGCTCAATGGGGGATCGACCTCCTGGGGCCTTTTCCCGTCGCCACCGGCCAGAGAAAATTCCTCATCGTGGCGGTAGATTATTTCACTAAGTGGGTCGAAGCCGAACCCCTCGCGGCAATAACCGATAACAATGCTTGGAACTTCGTCTGGAAGTCCATCATTTGCCGGTTCGGCATCCCTCGGGCCATCATTTCTGACAATGGGAAGCAGTTCGACAGCCGGCGGTTCAGCGACAACTGCGCCAGCTTCGGCATACTCCACAAATTCACTTCGGTGGCGCATCCTCGAACAAACGGCCAAGTCGAAGTCATTAACCGAAGCCTCCTACAGGGATTGAAAACCCGCCTCGGCGAAGCTAAGGGCCGATGGGTAGAGGAGCTGCCAAGTGTTCTGTGGGCTTATCGGACGACAAGCCGAACCCCCACCGGCGAAACTCCCTTTCGCATGGCTTATGGCATAGAGGCCGTTATTCCGGTGGAGATCGGCCTTCCCTCTCCCAGGGTCGTTGCTTACGATCCGGAGGCCAACGAAGAAGGTCTGAAAGACCACCTGGACCTCATTGAAGAGACCCGAGACAAGGCTCGTATCCGGCTGGCCGCTTATCAACAGCGCATGGCGAAGTACCACAACACTCGAGTAAAGCCCCGATGCTTTGAAGTAGGGAGCCTCGTGTTGAGGAACGCTCATGCTTCCAAACCAGCCGAAGCCTCAGGAAAGCTTGCCCCCAACTGGGAGGGGCCCTATCGGGTCAGGGAGGTGATCAGGCGTGGAGCTTATCAGTTGGAGACCCTTTCGGGCCAGCCTCTCCCTCGCACCTGGAATGTTGAGCGCCTTCGGCGTTATTATGTGTAAGTCACTTTTCCCCAGGCTTACAGCCGAAGAGTATGAATAAAGACTTCTTTTATCAGGAAACATGGTATTCTTTCTAAGTCCGTGTAAACCGTACCGGGAGTGGCTTCGGCCATGCAAACCGTATCGGGAGCGGCATGGTATTCTTTCTAAGTCCGTGTAAACCGTACCGGGAGTGGCTTCGGCCATGCAAACCGTATCGAGAGCGGCATGGTATTCTTTCTAAGTCCGTGAAAACCGTACCGGGAGTGGCTTCGGCCATGCAAACCGTATCGGGAGCGGCATGGTATTCTTTCTAAGTCCGTGAAAACCGTACCGGGAGTGGCTTCGGCCATGCAAACAGTATCGGGAGCGGCATGGTATTCTTTCTAAGTCCGTGTAAACCGTACCGGGAGTGGCTTCGGCCATGCAAACCGTATCGGGAGCGGCATGGTATTCTTTCTAAGTCCGTGTAAACCGTACCGGGAGTGGCTTCGGCCATGCAAACCGTATCGGGAGCGGCATGGTATTCTTTCTAAGTCCGTGTAAACCGTACTGGGAGTGGCTTCGGCCATGCAAACCGTATCGGAAGCGACATGGTATTCTTCCTAAGCCCGCCGATACCTTGATCCGAAGGTGGTTCCGGCCACGTGTACCGGTTCGGGAAGCGGCAGGGTATATCTAAGTTCGCATAAGCAGAAGCATGAGTGGCTTCGGCCACCCGAAATACATCAGAAGCGGCAAGATGTCCCTTCAGATCATGTGGACCACGTTAGTAAAGGCCCCGGCCGAGTACTATGGCGACATTCTATCCGAACCTACATCGGGTCTCGGCCTTACAAGCTATAGCGAACGATGACAGGATCTCAGGCTTCTGAAGGGCCATATTCGGGCGATCATACACAAACACCAAGGTAAAGCCGAAAACATTCCTTATATTTACAGAAAAGGAAGTACAAAAACCGGCCATACCCTTGGCCGAGGGCTTACAACAGAAGAAGAAGTGAAAGCCGGCCGTATACTTGGCCGGAGGTTTACGATAGAAGAAGAAGCGTAAACCAACCATACCCTTGGCCGAGGGCTTACAACAGAAGAAGAAGCGAAAATCGGGGCAGATCCCCGCGTCATTCTTCGGCTTCGGCCTCCTCCTCCTCAGCTGCGGCTTGTCCCGGAGAGGGAGAGGGAGAGGGAGAGTCGACGATCTGCACCGCTTCAGGAGTGGCAGCCTCCTCAGGGACAGCCTCCTCGGGGGCCCCCTCGGCGGGCGCAGCTTCGTCACCCGGCGCAGGAGTCGAGGTCCTCTCGGCCATAAGTTCCTGCCACCAAGACAGGAGCTCCTTGGCTTCCTCACCCCTCGGTAGGACGACCCCAGTCAGATCGACGCTCGGGCAGGCCCTCTGGGCGACAGCCAACCCGAGGTCGAAGACGGAGGAAGAAGCCAGCAGTTGAGCTTGGATGATCTCTTCGGCGAAGTCCGGGCCGGCCTTGTAATCAGCTACGGCCATGTCCGCCGCCTCCTCCAGCTCCTGCTTCAGCGCCGATACCTCCTCGGCATGTCGCCGCTTCTCCGAGGCCCGCCGGGAGTCCTTCTCTTGAATCTGGACCTTGAGGGCCCGGATCTCGGACTGAGCCGCGGCGAGCTCCCGCTCGGCCTTCACCTTGGCCTCGGCGGAAGCACGGGCCTCAGCTGCCCTCTCCTCTAGCTGCGCCCGCGCCCGGGCACTCGCGGTTACGAGCCCACCGACCAAGGGCTCGATGTTGGGCACCACCGAAGTACCCTCGCCCGAACCGTCTGACTCCCTCTCGGCCTCCAGGAGCTGGAGTCGGAGCTGCTCCTGATGGTGCATCAGGACGCTACCCGTCACCACAGCCTGCGGGCCGAAAGCAAACAATGATCAGAAAAAAGAAAAATCAAGAGAAAGCTAAGGAAAGCTCGACTGAAGTACCTTCAAGCTTATTACCTGGACCGCCAACCGAGCGCTCATCGCCGCCAGGTCGATGACCGAATGGCGCTTCAGCCCTTCAAAGGCCGAAGGGAGAGTAAGACTGTGGAGCAGACGGAGGCACGTCTGCGAGTCTTCCATACTCTCGTTCACATAAATCCCCGGTTCGGGGCGCCACCACTCGCGCTGCGCCCGGGGCGCCTGCGACCTGGCGCCTTCGTCACCGGCCCCAGCCGAAACAGCCGGAGGGGAATCTCCCCTCGGCGCCTCAGGAGACGCCAGCCTCGTGGCCCTTCGGGCCTCGGCACTCCTCCTGACCAGCGGAGCCTCCTCCGCGTCTACGGCCCCTTCCAACCGGGGGCGCTTCGACACTCGGCCGCCCCTTCGAGCGGCGAATTTGGACTTTTGCTCCCTCTCGAGAGCGGCAGCGGCAGCACGGCCCTCAGTAGAGGCCGCAGTCCTTGGGACCCCGCCTCGGGTCCTCGGAGCCCCAGCGCCTCGGCCGGCCCTGCCTGCCGCTTGCGGGGCCGGTGCCCGGCCCGGACCGCGCTGGTCGGATATCCGATCGAGGAGGGCGTCGAGATTAGCCATTGCTGCAAGCAAGAAGAGCCTGTTAGAAACAGAACAGTGAGCAAGTACAAACTAAAAGCCGACTTACCCTCGGCCGAAACTTCATCAGCATCCTCAGCCGGAAGAGCTTCGGCCAGAGGAGCGGCAGCCCTTCCTCCGCGGCCCCGCGGAGTCTCCCCGGGAGGAAGGTAGGGGAAGGTCCGCACCGGATCGGACTGAGGATCCGGCCATACCCCGGCGTTCACCAGTCGCTCCGACGCGCTGAGAAGCCCCCAGACGTTGTACGGGGCCCTCATCTGGATGCGACCCACGAGGGTGCTCTGGACTGGGGTGAGGACAGGAGGATCCGAGAGGCCTGCGGCCAGCGGCGCCCATTCAGTAGGGAAGGGCCACACGCTCTTCTCTTTCTCCGGCAGGGAGACGAAGACGAACTTCCTCTTCCAGCCGTGGATAGACGAAGGCTTCCCGGAGAATACGCTTCGGCCGACCCGAGGGATGAAGCAGTACCACTCGGACTTCCCCTGCCTTTGGATTTTGAAGAGATAACGGAAGACATTGATGGAAGGGCGGATCTTTATATGAGCAAAGACGCTCAAGAAGCCGTATACGGTACGCCAGGAATTGGGAAAAAGCTGAGACGGGGCCAGCCCGTAGAAGCTGAGAAGGTTGATGACGAAAGTGGGGAGAGGAAGACGGAAACCCGCCTCGAAGCTATCAACATAAATAGAGAAGGAACCCGGGCGGAAAGTGTTAGCCCGGGTGGCGGAGTCAGGCCGAAGGACCGTCATCCAGGAAGGGAGCTGGAAGTAGGAAACGAGGCGCATAACCTCTGCGTCCGAAAGGGCGCAGGATGCTTCCGAAGCCATGTCGGGACGACGGCGTCCCGAAGTGGAAGCCTGGCCTGGGTTCCGGACCTCTTCGGCGGACTCAGCTCCGGAAGCCTCGGCCCCGGAGGTCTCGGCCCCGGAAACCTCGGCTCCGGAAGCCTCGGACCCCTCAGTCCCGGAGACCTCGGACTCTTCAGACATCGCGGAGGCGAGGGAATCTGAGGTGAGGGGATCTGACAGAAGAGATCTCGGAGAGTGGGAAGGAGTATACTCCTCGTCCGAAGGAGTAATCTCACTGGAAGAACTCCGGACCATAAGGCCACGAAGGGAAGGAAGAAAGCTAGGGCTTACTCGCAGGAAGGGGGAGGAAATCTCTCCTGAACCGAGTGCGGCTTCTCAAGCCTCCCAGCTCCACCAGCGATGCGCTCCGAGGAATAGAGACCTTCCCACGGTGGCCGGCGAGCTCGGACGAAGCCTTCAGGAAGCTAGCTTTCCGCTGGAGAAGGAAGAAGAGCTTGGATGCTCGCAGAGGAAACGCAAGCGCAGCAGCAGGAAGAAGAACAGTGCCCTGCTGAGGGCTTGTATTTATAAAGCCCACTCGAAGCGCCTCCCGCCGAAGCCAACGGCCGAGATCGTCCCGCTCGTCCCCTCGCTCCTCTCGGATGCCCGCCACGTGCACCGTCCTTCGGTAATGATGACGGGCCGGCTCCGGGACTTGCAGCGAAGCAATCAACGGCCGAGGGCGCTCCGACCCTTCGGCTGACCGCTCGGATACGCGCCACGTGTCCCGATCCGCGCGCTGAAGATGAGAGAGGCGGCAATCCGAGTGAAGCCTCGGGCAGAGAGCCGAGGCGATCCGCGACCCGTGAGCGGTCAGGATCCTTTTGTGTTTTCGACGGAGCGGCCGGATGCGCGACGCGTGTCCCGTGCTTCCTCGCGAGGCGACGCGCCATCCCGTCCATTTAATGGAGCCTGACATGAGTCAGAGGGCTCGGCCCTTCGGCTTCTTAGCTCTGAGCCTTCGTCGCCACTCCGAGCGGGGACGAAGCAACCGCGTAGCCCTCGGCCGACCGAGGGCACCCTCTTCCCAGTAAAAAGAGAACAGAGCTGCGGGTAAGACACCTGTTATGATATTCTTCTGGCAGCTTCGGGCTATACTCTCGCCATCTCAGAGCTGAGAAAGACAAGAGTGGGGGGCTATGTGATGAGGCAGAATCCGATTCGGCCCATTAGATCAGGCCCAAACCCCGTTCAGCCCAACAGCAGCAGTATCAGGCCCTCCGGGAGCCTCCAGCCCATCAGCGGCCCAGCAGCCCTCGGCCCCATAAGCGGCACCGTTGCTCCCGGCCCAACAGGCTTCGGCCCGTCAGCGGCCCATCAGCCTACGGCCCGGGAACAGCGCGGCAGCCCTAGGCCCAGCAGGCTTCGGCCCATCGGCGGCCCAACCCCCTTCGGCTCGATAGCCGAGTCCGGCCCACTCCGGTGGCGGATCAGACACTATGACGGTTTACCAGTAAGCCCAAACATAGTCCTATATCAGCTACCACCGTTAACCAACCTCTATCCTCTGCTATAAATACACCGCTATTTATTGCCAAAGGTATGCAACTCTTTGCCTCCGAGACCCTTAAGGACTACGGTCCAAATAGCATTAAAGCTACTTCTTGCCTTCTGAATCGAATCATCTTCAGAAGCTAACTTGACCGTCGGAGGGGGTTCCTAAGGGCCAGAGCCCGGGACTCCTGCTGACCGGTTTCTTCTTCTTTTCCTCCTGCAGGAGCTCGGTTCGAATCATCGCCGACCTTCCCGAGTCGGTCTCGGCCGCCGACCTCGGATTCCTCTCCCTGGTCTCGACGCCGTGCGACGGCTGCCCCGCGACGGGAGACTCGGCCCCACGCTGTCCCCTCATCCGACAAAAAAGGGCTTTTGGGCTCACTATCCAAGGGCAAGCCGAGCCCGAGACCCTTCCGGCCTCAGACCGTCGGCTTCGGCTTCATCGCCTGTCGGCAGTACAGCCAGCAGGAGCTTCATCCGCGCCGCCCCTTCGCCCGCCGAAGGAGCCTCGGCCCCGACTTCCCGGAGACGAGCCTGCACCGACCGAAGCGCTCTTCGGTCTTCGGACCCTCGTCTTCGCCTCCGCCTCCTCGGCCTTCCGGATCCCCGTCGGGCCTCGGTAACACCGATCCGAACCGGCTTCGGATCCACTTCTTCGGGTTCCAGCCTCGGAATCCGGTCGTGATAGATCCAGTCTACATCAGGTTTATTTTGCACCTAAACAACATAGATTTTTCATGTTAATCACACGATCATTCTAAGCACTCACAACCATAAGGTGATGCATTTTTGAAATAGGGATCTATCTAGGGTGACGCAATTTTAGATTACCATTTAGTGGAGGTAACTTATTTGACCATCAAATAGATGTCATGTTCTCTCTCATGCCATTGAGCACGAGGATTTTGGTAAGGCTTCTCCTTCAACTATACAAAGTGACACGAGTCGATCAATGAAGGAGTTTAAAAATCCCTAAGTTTCCTCCCCCCCCCCCCCCCCCCCCCCCCCTCTCTCTCTCTCTCTCTCTCTCTCCTGTGTAAGAGGTGATGGTGATGATGAAGAAGGGGAGGTAGTGAGTGGGGTAGAGAGGCTCATGCACAAGTGAGGATGGCTTTGGAAGCCTAAGGAGGTTACAAGGAGGTGATATGTGGGACAATCCTTTGCGAAGGCCCTCTTCATAGGGCTAAAGGAGTTAGGAAAGGTAGGGTGATGATTATCACCATGACTAGCGGATATCATAACATGTCTAAGGTTTGAATGAGTAGATCATGTTTACGATGTTGATTAGAAGCACTCATGTATGGAATCTTGAAAAGCATGATGGTAGGGAGCATCTTAAGTATAAATTATAAGCTTCTCTTGGCTATTTAATGTGTATTTTGTTGACTTGTTCACTTGTATTTTCGTCTTGGGATGATAGATACATGCTTAATTTGTGAAATCATTAATGCTTACGATTTGTAGATGGTAAATAGCATGTGGATCTTTTTGCTCTAAGTTGTTTCTTACAATCCCTTGTGATCTATGTAGGTTTTAGGTATTGGCTTTGAAATTTCAAGTGTATACTTTATAAAGCTCATATGGAAACCTATATTCAAATCACCAATAGGTGACATCAAATTTTAAAAGGTCTCTTCCACTAGTGGTGTAAATTTAGGGCACCACTGATAGTTGACAGGGGGCTTGACATGTGTCACTCTAATTTTATAGACTATCAAGAAGCCAAGTGTTGATTAAGGTTTGCATCACCACCAAACGATGCCAATTTCATATGGATTTTTCCCTTGGATGATACAATTTAGAGGAATGCATCATGTCAAGGAGACACAAAATTAGTATAAAAAACTTGCCCAACTTGAACCTTGAGATTCATAATTTGACCATTATATTCTACAACTATATATATCACTTATAATTGCTAATGCTTCCTTATAGATTGTGATTTTAGACTTACTAGCAGGTTATTTTCAGGATTTTAAGAGTGGTACCCACTAATAGAACATACCCTTTATGAGATAACCATGGGATGCAGGGTTGAGGGGGTACACCCATGTTGAGTAGGTTTACATGCTAGTTTCTAGGTTTTCACTAGAGTCTCAGTCAGAGAACATAGCTGGTTAAGGCAATAGTAATGTAACACCTTTCAAATATAGCTAAATTGTAATCGAGGTGTCTTTTCGAGTATTGGCTCAGTTCTTTACAAGAATTCTGTGATTAAGCGTGCTTAGCCGAAAGTAGTACCAAGATGGGTGAGACCATCTGGAAAGTCCCTGCTTTAGAATCAATTCCCTCCTAAAAAGGAAAAAAACTGTAAGGCTCATTAGCCAAAGCGGACAATACATTAATGGGTGAAGTACATGACATTTCAGAATAGTATCAGAGACACAACACTAGTTGGAATGTGGGAATTAAGTGCCATATAGGGCAAAGTGCTATACTATGGGAGCTACCTTTTATACTCGTATGGGACAGAGTGTTACATGGTGGAGTCACCTCTTGAACTTATGTAGGCCACCTCTAGAGTCCTATCTGTGTGATGGTCTAGTTGTGGGTTAAAAAATGTAGAGAAAAGGATGTCGCCTATATACGGAGGGTAGAATAGAACACCCTCAAATATAACTAACTTGTATATCTAATCATCAAGACGCTTTTTAGAGTATTGGTTCAGTTCTTTATAAGAATTTCGTGGTTAAGTGTGCGTAGTTCAGAGTCGGGAGTAGTACCAAGATGAGTGACCATCTGAGAAGTTCCCGTTATGGAGCCAATTGCCTTCTAAAAGGACAAAACTGTGAGGCCCATGAACTAAAGCGGATAATCCCTTGATGGGTGGAGTGCATGGCGTTAAAGTAAAGACTACTTGTGTGTACATTATTGGACAAAAAATTTCAAGGCATGATATCTTGGACCTTGACTAGTCCAGTAATGTAGCTACACTATGTGAGGTGGTCAAAGACACTATAAGAGAGGTATGCCTATGGCTGAGGTAAGTTTCTCACAATTTCATATAGTGATTTCGTGACAAGGTTATGCCCCTGTGAGACTTAGTTCTACATTATTCTAGAAGTTTAGATTGGGACCATGATGGATTATTGTGGACTTTCTTATCTACGAACTGAGTTAGTCGCATTATACTATTTGGGTTAGGAAGTGAAGGGACCGGCGAGGTATTGAAGTTGTAAGAAGGAAAGTTCTAGAAACATGAGAAATTGGTGGATTGAAGTACAAGTTTATGTTATTATTGGACGAGAGAGAGAGAAAGAGAGAGTATGTTTCTTAATGGTAATTTTGTCATTATTGTATTAATATGTTCATCTTCATTTGCTATTTTCTCTTTCAAAAAGAGTTCATATAAAATACATCAATACCTATGTAAGGGAATAAAAAGATAATTTATTGAAAAGTTCGTTATGATTAATTAATTTTTAAGATCAGGTTATGATAATCCCAAATTCGTTGAACTTAAACATAGCCAAACAACCTCCAAAATCTTATCATTACTCAAGCAGAAGCATCCATGCCTATCATAACTAGTTAACATGCAATTGCTTTACAGTACAAGATTACATCCATATACCATATAGTATTATTTTAAAAGCATTTCATAGATAAATCCTTTCATGCATCGATAGTTCGCATGTATAGTCTACAGTTATTAATGAGTTAATGAATGTGTCAATTACCAAGATAAAGAGGTTTTTTCACATCTTATGTTTAATTTGTTATCTTTTGTCGTGAAAAATTTCTTCTCCATGTCTTGACTTCTACTTATTGAAATGTATGACTTTGTTTAATAATTTAAGATTTTTTTTAGTTCAGTAATTTAAGATTTTTGTTATCATTAAGAATATATTGAATTTTGAATATCTCTATACTTAGCATATTTAAATGTTAATCCTCATCAGTTTTGTGTATAACCTATAAGCCAATCAAACTTATTCTTGTTTATTTATTAATGGCAGTAAATATTTATTATGTGTAAATCATCTCTTTTTTTGTTATTCATATTAGTAAAGTTCATATATGTATACAATGATTATTAGATTGTGATAAGATTACAATAATTAGACTGGCATCTATAAATGCACATTCTTAATAGTTCATAGTTGATGAATATTCGAGAAGGACATCAGATATTCAGTTAGATTAGTACAAGTTGCTCCAGCTCATATAATGAGGGTGACTGGTCTCATAATCACTTGTGTGGAGACATTGTATTAAACATGTAGGTGCTCATTAGGAAATGAATTCACTGAACTGATCCAACATGGATCGCTAGGTGATAGGTTACTTAATTGTTAACTAGCTTGGTCCATCATCACAGTAACGTGAATGGTCCTCGAACCTAAGAGACCAAAGATACTTTGTTGGTGGACTTCTACGCTTTGATCATATCTTATGGATCTCTATCCATAGGATTCTAGTTAGTCATGTGATCAGGCTCAGTGGAAGACTTTCGAAAGTGATTGCGTGTCAATAAGGAATCATTCGCTCCTAGTAATTAAAGAGAGAATACTCCAAATTAAATGCGTGGAAGTTCCTAGGTAGGGCGGACTCAATATCAGGAAACGACTTTTTGATATTAAATAAGTGCGCATTCATGCCGAGTGAGTTGACTGACTAGGATTTGACAATTATCAATACCTTAGGTTAAGTCAGGAGCATTAGGACTGTCAACGGAGCAAATGCAGAGCGGATATCAAAGTATCCGACTCCATTATGTTTAGCATTATTTGAATGTCCAACTCCAGATACTATCCGACGGATAATAAATTTTTCTATTCGAATTCGACTCCATCAGATAATATCTGAATTCAGATAATAATTTAAATAATTGATTATTTCAACTTTGTCTTGTAACTTAATGACTTGTAAATTTTATTCTTTATATAATTCATGAATATCATAGATTTAAATTAATAAATATGCAAATATAAATATCTAAATAAATTTTAAACAACTTAAATGCTTTATTAAATATGCTTTAGATAATAACAAATGACTTAAACAATTTATCTAAATAAGTAAAATCACTAAAAATAAAAAAATCAAATAAACTTCTTTATTATTGCTCAACACGTCCTAAGCATACTTCAAACATCAAATTACCATTTACTTAAATATATAAACATCACTAAAATTAGAAGAACTTATCAAAATACATAAAATCGATCAGATAATAATTGGAGGGAAAATCTATTTTCCCTTTTCGCTTTGAATATTAATCGAATAATTAAACAGCTATTTGGATATGTCCGTCGAATGTTCTAGTCATATAAATATCTGACTAATTGGATACGGATACAAATCAGAGTCGAATATTATCCGGATCGGTTGATAGCCCTAAGTAGCATTATACGAATGAGGGATTAAATCCATACAGTAACTGTAGACCAGGTTCTAAGAGCGGGTTACAGAACCCCATCGCCTTCTGGGATCATACGGGATTACTTGACATCTAACATGATCAGAGATCCGGACGATTATTGTGAGATAGTAATTTGGTTATGTAATTAATTGAATATTAGATATTAATTAATTACAATAAGCTGATAAGGAGTTATTAGACTTATTTGGTCGAAAACGGGACTAACGTTTGGGCCAAAGTAGTCCTCTCTCTCTCTCTCTCTCTCTCTCTCTCTCTCTCTCTCTCTCTCTCTCTCTCTCTCTCTCTCTCTCTCTCTCTCTCTCTCTCTAGTGTTGTGCACCCAGCACAGGGGCATCCCCTTTTGTCACTACTCTGCCGCTTCCATCTCCAATAGTTAGAGAACCTATATGGAGAAGAAAGTCCAAAGACCATGTCGAACCGAGTGAGGAGACTAAGACGATCCCGTAATACAAAGATTGCATGGATACTGCTAGAGGCCGAAAATTTACACGGCTTACGACATTACTCGTTTAAAACAGGACAAATGTAGAATCGAATCTATTTAAGGTGATAATCGAATCGTCATCTTGTGATTTTTGTTGAAACAGATCGGAGACGGTGGGATAGAAAAATATTAAATATCTATTTCCGCTACATTCTTTGTGTCCCATCCGATCCTTACACTTTATGTATTCAAAATTGTTTATTAATTCTTATTGTCCACTTCCTTCACATTTTAACAACCTAACTATAGTTAAATATGAGTTATTATTGACTAGGTTAGTAAGTGATCTTAATATGTTCTTCCATCCCTACAATCTACTTGAGACTGATTGCCATGCCTAGCAAATGACTGATGAACATTCTTGATGGCTATGATAGACTGGGCTTGTAACCCTATCTCCCTGCCCTTTTTAACCATTTATTATTAAAGAGGATAATTAAGCTATTTTATATGTTTTTACTTATTTTGGCATCAATATGCACAAAATATCATTATCTCTCAAACGATTGTCAACCAGAGAGAATATTATTAGGACATATTAAATTTTAGGAGATTAATATATAAGTACATTTAATCATAATTCTATATATTCATGTGGATCACAACATAAAAAACCAAATAATCTAATGTTTAGACCGAATCTTATCTTGTTAAAAAATGCATGAATTTCTACCGTAATGAGGATTGCATATTTCTTATCACCATAAATAACAATTATATTTATCCTCAAAATGTTTGAACATGTGCCTTTAAGTTACAATTGTGGTGCCACTTTATCTAACCTCGTTTAGTGGTTATTTTCGCGTGCACTTGGAAAACAATGTGTACTTAGCATTTTCCAAACGACCATATTATCTTTATCATGTCCACAAACCTTTTATTAAAAAATTCCTCTCTCCATAAGTTTTTGGTTACTTTTCCTTTTGGTCAAGGGTCAAATAAAGTATAATTTAGTTAAAGGACAAAATTGGGGCCAATGAGGATACATACACAAATACCATTTCTGACGATGGTATCTGCATTTTGACGTCAACATGGGTGTTACGTTTAAGCCACAAAAAAGATCCCCTTGTGGGCACATCCAGTCGACATGCCAAACCCACCCACGTACACGTTCTTAACCCCCCGAATCAGACAATTTACCCGTCCTGCCACCCGCGAGCAGAAGAAACCCTGCCGCTTTTGTTTTGTTTTATTTGATCTTTACCCCCTTAAGTTTATAAACTATTTATAAGACCCACATAACTTCCTATTCACACAGAAATTAAAACCCGTCGCCAACATTTATCGATTTATTACCTCGTGCCACATGGAGACGAGTACGACGAGAACAATTTCCCAACGCGAGAGGAAGTTGGCGAATAGGGGTACGAACATAAATTACAACCTTACAAGGTTGATAGGTCAGCAACTCACCAACTTTCCCGAACTAGAAGCATCACGTCTGACGTCACCCAAAAACTATGTTACTCTCACCTCCCAAACCATGGCCCCGCCGACCACTCCGAGGTCTACCGCCTTACGGTGGACGGGCGGTGACTCCACGCCGCCAACCTCTCTGGGCGTCTGGCGGTTATCTCATCCCCGTGCGGCCGTGCTCCGAGACAAAATACCAAAATTACCCCTATCATTTCACAAAACACCCTATCTCTCCCCGCCCTGGGCCCCACCCAGAAGACGCCCCGGGTAACCAAAAACCGAACGTTAAAACGAAACCAGGGAGAGAAGAGAGAGAGAGAGAGCAGGTAGAGAGAGAAAGAAGAGAGAGAAGCTCCGACGCCGGGACTGCTCTCCCCCTCCTCCTCTCCCTCTTCTTCTTCTTCTCCTTCTCCCCCTCGCCGACCTCTGCAAACCCTAGAAACACCTCTAGATCTCCCCCCCGGCGACCTCTCGGCTCCTCCTCCTCACGAGTTACCCATCTCTCTGCTTCGGCGGCCGAGATCGTCCCATGGTGGAGGCCGACGAGGACCCCGCCCGGCGGGGGAACATCGCGCCGCCGCCGCAGCGGCGGCAGCAGCGGCACCACCACCAACAAGCCCCCACCTTCTCCTCTGGACGCGTGTCTTCCTCCCAGTCGCGCCTCCACAACTTCTCCTTCCCCTCCATGAGCTGGGGCAACCAGCGCCTCCTCCGCTGCGTCAAGGTCGAACCCCGCTGGGAGGTCTCCGCTGGCGCGCGCGGCAGCGGTGGTGGCGGCGGAGAGTCGCCGTCTCCTCTGGCCGATCGCGGATCGGCGTCGGACGAACGCGGGAGGCTACGGCGGGCGCGTGATCGGAAGGCGGCGGAGGGGGGACGGGAGGGGAGGGAGGAGGAGGAGATGGAGGAGGACGAGCGGCTGGACAAGTTTAGAGACGCCATGATGGCAGAGTTTCGGAAGGCCTTCGACAGGATACCCCTGCCGCCGCCTCCCCCGCGGCCGATGGGGTTGGCGCCGGGGGAGCAGAAGGAGGAGAGGGAGAAGTGCCCGCCAGCGGCGGGTTCGGCGGCGGAGGCCGCGAGGCCGTGGAACCTGAGGCTCCGTCGTGCCGCCTGCAATGCCCCCGCGGCGGCGGCAGCCGAGAACGGGAGGGCGGCGCGGTCGTCCCCGTCGGCGCCGGAGAAGAACACGGCGGCGCCGGGAAAGTACTCGCTGAGGTCGGATGCTGGCCCGCCAAAGGAGGAGCGGCGGAGATTCTCGCCGGTGCTGTCGAAGGAGGAGATCGAGGAGGACTTCTTCGTGATGACGGGGTCGAAGCCCCCGCGGCGGCCCAAGAAGAGGCCGAAGAACGTGCGGAAGCCGCTGGAGGTGGCGCCGAACCCTTCCCCTTCGCCTCCAAATTCGTCCCTCTTTCATCTTATTCGACTTAATCTTTCCTCGTTCTACCTAGTTTCATCTTCAAATTTTGAAATTTTTTCGTCATACTTCTGCCCTGGTTTCCATTTGGCCGATTTCTCTCT
Organism: Zantedeschia hybrid cultivar; assembly: GCA_030544215.1. Taxonomy (NCBI): domain Eukaryota; kingdom Viridiplantae; phylum Streptophyta; class Magnoliopsida; order Alismatales; family Araceae; genus Zantedeschia; species Zantedeschia hybrid cultivar. The sequence continues at coordinate 55,841,620 of JARZZO010000004.1, forward strand.
GGATTAGAACAAATAATTCGATTCTCTTATGCATTTCCAAATTTCTTCTTCGAGTTTTTTCGCGATAGGATAAAATTCGTTCCTTTTTTCCTCAATTATTCCTCTTCTGAGTTCTGATCGAATTCCTTTTGTTAATGCTGTTTCCTCTTCTGGTCCAGAGTCTCTTCCCGGGTTTCTATTTGACTGAGGTCACGCCAGATTTGTACAAGATTACAGAAGGTGATCAAATTTTGCTTACAATGTCTCTGCTTGTTCTTCTTGTTTGGTTTGCCATGTTATGAGGATGCTGAACCGCAGGTTCCTTTTCTGTGCAGACAAGTGAGTGCGAAAGATGGTTCTTTTGGTGGGATATGATGATATCAAAGTTTTGGGTTATAGACGATGCTGGCGGGTTCTGAGACTTTTAAGTTTCAACCACAGCTGTGGTGGTACACAGTAACTCTGATCAACTTGTAAATTTTCCGAGTTTAATAAAATGCCAAAAGTGGCGTTGAAGTTTCATGCTGACATGATGGACAAGTTAGTGTTCTGTTCAGTGTTCTTCACAGTCGACTCATTGCTTTTTCATTTGTGTCCTTTTTTCCTCGTTTAGTTTACATGGAAGTGGAAATTATAAATAGAGATGGGGTGCATATTTTTCACAAAGAATTTTCAGGGTTTGGAGGAAGTCTGGAATCTGTTTTCCTAACATGAAGCGCCGTTATCTATTCCATGACTAACTTGCATACGGCTAAAGTGCTGTCCTGAAAGTTCAATAGTTACCTCTCAGTTTCGAATTTGAAAATGCACTTCTGTGGAGTGTTGAGAGATGAAAGATCTGTCAAATTGTTTGAGATCCTTTGCATGTTTGATCATCAACTTCTCTGCTGGGAAACACAGAAACCTTTGGTTAGGTGTCTTGGAACCAGTAATTGTTTGTGGGGATAAGGTGAATGAATCAAGTATACCCCTTTAATGTCCATCATCTATTTTTAGTTGTCTATTCAATATAGTCAAGAGTGTGAATATAATTGTGAACTTAAATGAATGGAGTACTTTCAGTCTTGATCCTCATACTTGAGGCTGCAGCATATGCTGCTTTATTAAATACTGATTCCTATTTGTTGAAAGTGGATGGAACCATTAAATAGGACTTCAAACCCCCATGAGTTTCTTGACATACATATGAGCAATCAATAACTTTGTTACTTCTAATGCAGTGATGATTTTGAGCACTTATATGCATCTTTAATTATTTCATTCGTTTTCAATTTGCTCAAAAAACAAGAGACATTTCTCTTATAGGGATGTCTCTGCATATATCATACTTGTTAACTTCAACTTTCTCATCATCTTCAAGTATCCTTTTTGATTAATCCATTGGGTGAAAAAGAAAGAGCACATTGGGAATTTGAAATTATATGATATTGGTGACTCTGGAATGCGCATAGTTGCCAGGTAACATGCCCTAACATCTGCAGACAACAATCTACATATCTCCTGATGGGAACTCGAGGCCTACATATATAATCCCCCATCCAATGATCATTATTTCATACTAATCATTCTGTGGTGCAACCATCCAAGAGACAGTGAGGTGGCCAAGAATCAGATCTTCAATAGGAAAATGTTTTTGGATTGTACTTGTTGGAACGTGGACATGGAATTCTGTAGTTGCATATCGTCTTACGTGTTGATATGGCTGATGAAGATGATTCCTCTGGCTGGCTAATTAAGTGCTTTTGCATGAAGTCTTTTTTGTCTTTTCTTTTTGGGAATGGTAACTTAGAGTTGCCTCAAAACATGGTAGATGCTCATAAACATGGTACATATTTGATCATCTTTGGGAATGGTGAGTGAAAATGCTCTTAGAAGTAGAGCCTGCTTAAAAAAAGGAGATGGTCTGTTTCATAATTTCTTGGATTGTGAGATGCTAGCATGACCTCCTTACGTTGGAATCTTGCTTTTTTTCAACAATATCCACTTATGGAGCGAGAGCAACTTCGCCCATGGTTATTTAGGTGGAGCCAGGTCGTAGCTCTTGGATGATTTGTCATTCCTGTTTACTCTTTGGTGTCATGTGCTGTCTATTTCATCGTCTCTGTTAACTATTTTATTGCCTTCGTTTCTGTTGGACGTCATTAGCTGGGTAGTCTTGGTGTTTCCAATGTTGTCACGAGCTTGTAATAATCTTTTGTTAATCTCGCCTTGGAAATGTTTAATTCTGTATCTGTTTAGTGCTTTGTTTAATTAATATTTCTATGCAAATTACAGCTAGCTTAACTTTATTTTAAGATGCTCATTGACATGTCTGTGCTGGGCATTGTCTTCTGTAGGTGCGATATATTGAGAATATAGTTGACGTTGGATCCTATATAAGATTTTCACTATTTTGGATGAGTTTGATGTCAATAGAATTGGTACAGTTGCATCGAGGCTCGGGTGTCTTTGTGACTATTTGTGGTCAGATGTGTTATTTATGGCAATTCGTGGGGCATGCCTACAATCTATGGATGAGTAATACTTGCTGTAATGATTGCAGTGGGTAAATAAAGTTTTATTGTTCACTGGAACTCAATTTTTATTTTTCAGACTTTTTTGGATCGTCCGATCAGACATTGCACTGTACGGACGGTTAGGACACTTCGGGGCGGACTTAGAAAAAATAATTTTTTTTCCATTATTTACTCATTACAATGACCCTGCATGATTGTAGCAAGTATTACTCTTTATGGATAACTTGTGTTGGAAGGGTAAAATTATAACAAACTAACACTAATGGTCAAATAATAAGATATAAAATTTTGACCAATCTGGTCTTTGATACGCTAAGTAGAGGAGAAATAGTCATTTGAGAAGGAGACGTACCCAAGTATCAAAATTAGATGCATTTGAACCAAAAGAGCCTATGGCTTAGTGGTATTAGACTTCCCTTGCATGAGGGAGGTCATAGACTTTTTTTTGCACTTCTAGCCAAGGTGAGAAGGATCTGCACGGATTGGAGTTGATCTGATTGATTCCGGGTTGACTTAATTCGATCTTGTGTCGCAATCCTTTGACCTGAGCCAAGGATCAGCCAGATTAGTTAGGGTCAGTCAGATAGATCTTGTTACATCTCATATTCGGTTTATTTTTTTTCTAATTCGGAGTCTAACTGTGTAATCGCGGAACAAATTTCACCATACAACAAACATATATAAGAATTAAACAACTATAAGGCGATTTAAATAAATACTATAACTAGCAATTAATTTAAAATATTTAAATATAGTCAATACTAAAGTTTACAAATTACAATATGTATTAATTTGTATATAAATTCTCAATCTCACTAAATAAAGAAAAATACATCAATCTCTCATTATTTCTACTACATCAAATCTAAGAAAATTATAAATTTAAATCTAGATAACTTCTTAAAGATGTTAAATGCTTCAATCGTTAGTCTCCTTAAATTTCAAAGTCTCTTAAACTCTGAAAATATTAATAGGATTTATAAGTACAACTATTCAGTAAGTTTCAAACTATCCACATGACTTAATATATAGTAAATTTTACAAATCATATTATATAATTATACTAAATATGATTTTACATAATTCTATATATAACTCAAATAAGAAAATGATATAAAATATAGCCAGATATAACCCTATCAAATCAAATGTGGTTTTTAATAACATGAATAGATCGATTAACAAACAACATATATAGCATGATCAGATTTTTATCTAACTGAATAAGTTTACTAGCCATGTTCAGAACATATCATATATCAAACTGAACATATTAAATTGAACGTATAGTAAATTTATCATGGCACGGTAACTTATCAAATCAGAATTTATATTATCAGAATAGCTAGTCAGAATGAACATGAATTTTGAATCAAATAGACTGAAATCAAAATCACTGAGCGTAGATGTCAAATCATAAACTGAATCAAATAGATCTAAATAACAAATTATGTGTTATAATTATGTACCGAGTAAATCAAATCTAAATATATCAAATAGACATGCATTCAACCACCATATAAGGAGCCGAACAAACAAATAGCAGAGCATATAAGTAAGTATGCTAAGATTTTAGCACATGCTAAACCGGAGAGTCTATTGTCCCACCTCGGATGACCCCAAACATAACACAATCACCGAAATTTTTTCATTGCCTATGGGGTAAAACTCATTTACGGATGCTTATGGAATGAGTCACAATCTTCTTAAGATGGTAATGTCCAAAAAAAAAAAATGGCATAATTATATTTTCACAGATTTCATAATGATCAATGATACTTACATATAAGAGTTAAAATATATACTTTTATATACAAAATAGTCACTTAAAGAGTCAACATAATTATATAGATGGATAATCAAAGTAAGGCTGATCAAAATAGGCTGATGGACAGAAAATATAGTCAAATAAATTTTCTTAGAATTTTTGGAATAACAAATATATTTTTTCAGCCATCAAAACTAATTTGCAGAGTTGAAAATTTAACAAATAGATCGAATAATATCAAATAGATTCATAAAATTATAAAACTTGGATAACATGTCAAATATGTCATATTTAAAGTTTAGACAAAGTTTCATCAATTTATAAATTGATTTTATATGATTTTGGACTCTCACTTTGATTCTAGAATCCGACTTAAATAGAATTTCAGCAAATCAAATAGAAGGCAAAATGAATATCAAATGGAGTTATAAAATTCTCAAACTTTACAGAGAAGTCAAAGATAATATAAAAAATGTCTCCACAAAATTGAAAATGATTTTGATATAAATAAACTGAGATATAAGATTTACAAATTAGAATTTCAAAACTATCATGACAGATTATATAGTCTGAGAAGAATATTATGAAATAAATACCAAAAGAACTCAAAAAATTATAAAATTTGTTGTACATGAATATAACATGTAAAATAGACTTATGTGAACATTTCAACTTAATTAGACATCGAATATAGGAGAACAAACACCTATAACTCATGTGATCATAGTTGAAAACAAAACATATTGAATGGATAGATTGCATGTATGACATAATAATCATGGAATAAATAGTAAAAAGATCACAAAAATATGAAACTTGATGATCATGAAGTAGACGTATAAATAAAACTTCTTACTAATTAATTAGCTTTTGAAATCCCTTAAAAATAATGTAATGTTTAATACAAAGTAGACCATGTTTAGAATTATCTATCTACCTCTTGAAGAAAGATCGGCTATTAGTTCTCTATGGCTTCCTTATTGTCTATCGATGGTTTTTTCTTTTCTAAACTCTTATACATTCTCTAAGATCTTTCCCACATTCTCTAAGTCTCTAATAACACAAAATATTGATTAGAATTAAATTTTCGAAAAGAAATAACTATGAATCAATTCTATTCTCTCAAGAACACTGCGTAAACTTACCTTTGGAAGAGAGCTGTATGCATTAGAGTTTAAGTATGACTCCAAACTTATTTCCTTTCCTAATATAACTACTAATACCCTATTTCTTTGTTAGAGTCGAACTCCAACTCCTCGTGACTTAATCTCAAGTCAAAGTCACTTCTTAGTACAAATCGGACTGTTCACGCCACTTGCAGTTTCTTTTTTCTGAAGACCTTTAAATTCAACCTCTTAAACGTTCGAATAGGAAAACCTTTATTCTATAAAGTTTTAAAAAATTTTATTATATTTTTAATTCTACCAATTTCACTATTTTTGAATATTTGTACAAAATTTTATGCCTCTTTTACTGACTTGCTATCCTGAGTACTCCGAACCCAGCAATCTGGCATATTTTCTTCCTATCCAAACATGTCTTAATTCTGACTAGTAAATAACTTATTTTGAACATATGGTTTTAATAAAACTTTTAAAATTTTGAGTCATCGTTCTAATGGGAGTTGTCTTACTTAATTTTAAATTTCATATACAAAATTATGCTTAAAACACTAGAACTATGTCAAATAAATCTGTGTACAAAATCTTAGTTCAAGTAAGATTCTAATTATGACTTTATATTCATTAATTATAATCTTAATTATATTCAAATTTATTATGTTCTACTTCTAATTCAAGTCAAATATGTCATACATAACTTTTTAAGTCTTAGTTAATTTTAATTATATCATCTTTTATTTTCTAATTTAAATCCTAGTCTAATTAGGACTTGTTCTCTATAGGCAGTCCTTTCTAAAACTGATCATTGATATTTTTGACTTTCAAAACATCTAAAGTAATAAAATGGTCTTTTAAAAAATTATAGATCTTTTATGCTATTTCCAATAATACCAACCATGTCTTAATCTGAATTTTCTACAAAAAATTATCATTATTTTACTATGTTGCTATCTAATGCATCGATTAATAATTTGAATAAATTAGTGGACTATTCTTAATAGTATAATTGGGCTAATGGACTTTCATAATATGATTAATTAGATTAAATCAATTTATTTAAACTTACTAATAGACTCTTATAATTAATTAATTGATCTAATTTAAATTAATTAAATTCATCAATGGGTTGTAAAAATGTGGAGTATAACAGATTTAGATCGGCCAAATCAGGCGATCTCAGGCCCAAATCGGATCGTATCAATCTGGATCAGATTGATCCAGTTCAATGGCTAGTTTGAAAGTTAGCCTTGTTTGAAAGCTAGTCGTTGCCAATGGCTAGCTTGGTTGGGAGAGCCCTTGGGGTCTATATAAACTTCCCATTAGTCATTCTTAGCCCCATCTAACACCTCATTCTCTCTCTCCCTCTCTAAGATGTTTCTCTCTCTCTAAGCTCTCACCCTCTTCACTTGAGCTACATTCTACAAAACTCTCATTTGCTCAAGTTGACTTTAGGAAGTGGCATTCAGAGCAACTTTGAATGCATCACTCCTTTTTATGTCTTAAGTGACAATGAAGGTACTATAATCATCCATATTTTGCATCAAATTATGTCTTAGACATTGTTCACAAAGAACCTAATAATGTTTGTAAATGTAACTGCTCTTTGTCATAGCAACAAAGAAATGATTGAAATATAAATTTTCTTTAGTGCAAGTTTCACATTCGTCCTAGAATTTACAATTTTTTACTATGAGAATGTGACACTTGCACTAAGGAGGACATAGATTCTAAGCATTTCTTTATGACTATTAAAAGGGTTACATTCACAAAAATGGTCAAGTTCTTTGTGGACAATGTCTGAAATAAGATTTGGTATAAAATGTGAACGATTGGATTACCTATATTGTCACTTAGATCTAGAACACGGTAATCTTAATCAAAAAAAGGAGTAGTGCATATTTCTTAAGTTTTTTAGTAAACTTAGCGATTTTATTTACTATTGAGAACTTCTAATACTAATACATTTAAAAGAAGGAAAAATATAATAAATTATTAAAGTTAGAGAACGAGAAAGAAAATGTTAAAGAGGGAAAGATAGAGTATGTGTTATAGTGAGATCACTTATTTAAGGAAAAAAAGAAGAGTGAAAAAATAGATTTAGATAGCAAGTGAGAATGAAAAAATAACGGAGCGGATCACTTCAAGATTAAATCAGATCGGCCGACTTGATTGGTCTGGAATGGGTTGATTCATGATCAATCCTCGATCCTTCTCACCTTGCCTCCAACAGTTGTGTAGGAAGAGAGATTTGTTTACAAGTTCATGGAGATCTATGTCCGAGTACTCTTGCAATTGACGGGGCCTATGGAGAGAATTTTTTTCGCCGAGTTCTGACTGATCGCCCGAAGAAGGTGAGATGATTGCAGTGATAAAAAACCTTCTACGTAAGAAGAAATATTAGTTTAAATATTGAATTGTATACTCTCGGTTACGGAAATTTGCTTTTAACAAAAAATAAAGAAAAAAGGAAAAAAGATGCCCTGAGACTCATTTGCTCCATCTTACGTTACAGCTATCTTCTTGTATCTGATGGAAGTTCGTCAAGGCTGGGTGCAGAATCCTCTTTGATTGATAGATTCTGGAACATGGAACAATTCATTTTTATCTGAATTTGGGTCCGATCCAACAACAAGGTTTCATTCCCCAAATTTCCATCCCTTCTTCATATCCTCATGGGAAGTTCTCCTCTTCCTTCCACCAGCTGTCTCTTTTGTTCTTGCCTCTTTTTGAGAACCTGAATCTTGGGCCATCCCTTTGAAAGAAGGGGATTCCCTGATGCCAAACATGTTTGTACCGGAATAGAAGTTTGGTGGTGGATGGTGCTAATTTTCTATTAGAACTTAATCCATGGACTTCTTTAATGTGATGAGTGCCTACTTGTGTTTCGACCTGCAGGACGTGTATCCATTGTCCCCTTGGTTTGAGGAATATGATTATAACCTCAGGTTAATCCTCTAGCAGAAGAGCGAGATCAGGGGTACAAAGGAATTGTGGGGACTATTGCTGCTTAGTTGTCATCTGACCACCCCCTTTGTTTGAATCAAATGATGCACATTACCAAGAAAATACTACAGAGCTTAGTTGAAGTTAGGGATGTCAAAGGGTCGCATGTGATGCGGATTGTGGACTATCTATTACCATATCCGTTAATCAAATCACATATCCATTTACTACTTGTTAACAATCAAACTACTTTTTGCTATCCACTTAGAAGCAGTTATCATTAGATTATCGAATAGTTAAAAATGAAACCTTGTGAAACCCAAATTTGAAATATGAATTAACTTGGACAAAATCAAGTAGAATGTTACCATACCCATTTTCTAACACTTTCTTTTTCACATTCATCAGGAGCCACTTGATCACTTGATCGAATGTTCTTATTAAAGGTACTTTTGACATAACTTTTCTTGCAATTGATACACTTAATGAGACCTCTTTGAGTAATAAGTGAATAAACGACTCCTAATGAGTGTGGTAAAAGCGCACTTAAATTTAAACTTGTCTCGTTATGTATAAATAAGTTTGGCTCCATAAAGGTCTGCTACGGGCCTACGATTGTCCATAAAGGTATCTCCCCCATCCATAGTTTCTTCCAGAATCACAGAGAACTGTAGCATACCAACATCTTTTTCCTCTCCAAAGTGCAAACTTTCATCTCTTAATCCAAATGACCATGGACCTATTGGACTCTGCAATCTTCTCTCTAAAGCTATTGTACAAATCCTCATGAGTAAATTAATGCCTTTTTTTATGATACTTTTTTTGTTTAGATCAAGTTTCTGCCATTACCTTTAAGTGGACTTAGATTGGGTCACAACTAGTTCAAGTTAAAAGGTTAAGTCTAGACAATGATGTTGGGCTATTAGGACCAAAATTATAAGAGAAATATTTGCTGCACTGCCGCTGTAACCGCCTAATCAACGGATCAAACGACGTGCCCCTTTTCTATTCCACTGTACCCTGTACAATGACACTACGACTGTGTCCAAAGTGCAAGTATTTCTTGAAAGATAGCGAAAACTAGGGCTGCAAGTGTGGATGACCCAACCTGAGCCATATCTGTTCCACCTAAACTAGGACAATAGGATCAACATAAGGTTGCGTTGGGTCATTGAGCACTTTGTAATTTTAACTTCAGTCCATCTTGGGTTAGGTTGCGCTGCTGGCCCTGATGAATTTACGATATACTGTAAAACACTGATAAATGTAGGATAAATTGTAACACACGCACATATACACATTGTAACACATGCACACACATCCACCAATAAATTGTAACAAACGCACACATACATTGTAATACATGCACACCCACACCCGCACATGCGCCTGTGCTGACACTTGCACATGCACACATGCATGCGCACACATAAAGGAGTGCTATTGTGCAGCTAGAGCCTCTCATGTGGTCCGACACACAACGTTGCAGTTGTCCGATCAAAGGTCAGATGGTGTGTTGCATTTCAAAAAACCATATGTATAGACTCTTGCTTGCAAGAGTTTCTGTCATAATATCTAACACAGTGTGCCATCTAATCTTTGATCAGATGACATCAGACTGCCACGTGCTAAGGCCACACATAAGTGTACGGGTTTGAATAAGTACTTCTAATTTGGGCTAGGAATGGGTAAAATTGAGGAAGTATGTCATCGGATTGGATTCAAATTGCAAAGAGATAAATTAAAAGGTGGGTATAGTTTTGCACCCTTTTAACAGATTAGGTCAGGATTGACCATTAACCATGTCAACCACCACGTATATGTATGGTCTTATGCATAAAACAATCATTGCAGGTCCAAAACATAACATAAAATGGGTTAGTCTCATTTGATTAGGGGGTGTTACTTTCATGTTGAAAACATGTGTTTGACGAACCTTGTAAAGGCCTAAATCTCGGTGAACAATATCAAAAATGACGAAAATAGGCTTGCGGAGCATTTCACTAGTCCAATTTGAATAATTGAAAACATGGGTTTTGAACCTAGTAAAGGTCATAAATCTAGCTGCTCGTGTGCAGTGCAGCAGGCTTCGACTGTATAGAAGCATGCTTTTTTTAAAAAAAAAAAAAAGAATTATCCGATTAAGGATTTGTATAAGAAATTATAGGTCATCCAATCTTGAAGATAAAACTATAGTACTTCTGATGTCACAATTTATGTAAGATTGTAACACTGACAGCATTGCAGCGAACATTAATAGACTGAATTTAGTTCAAGATTGTGCAGAAGCATGATTATTTTTTTTTAAAGAAAAAGTCCGATTAAGGATTTGTATAGCCTCTTAATTTAATAATTTTTTAATTTTTAAAAAGTGATAGGTCATCCAATCTTGAAGATAAAACTGTGGCAGCCTTCCATGGGTCCATGTTAAACTCCCAGGTTGGCCAGACGCAGCTCAATACATCTGGACCAGATAGGTTTTGGGTCACAGCCTCTTTAGTTACAATTGTACTGCATTACATATTACAGCAAGTATTTTTCATATAAAAAAAGATAACGTCAGCAAATCCAAAATATGTTGGTGCATATGCGTCAGATGATTCGCCATTTGTTGTCATGTTGAAAACCATTTTCACGTTGAAAATGTGCGTTTGGGAGTTGTAAATTCCATTTGTCTAGATAAAAGTTTCCAAGAAGAGAGAGTACAACGCACCTACGTGCACCTGCCGTCCAAGAGTAAAACTTGCTGCACCGGTAGTGGTCTTGCATCGACTGTTAGTATTTTCATTAATTTCTTTTAAATTTTTTTTTTTGGAAGACCTTATGTCCTATATGACTTTACAATTTGATCTCCAATTGAATGACCTACTACTTACGGGATTCAAGTTTTTATTTTTCATCTTTTTTGAGTCATGTAACCGAGGATTGGATTGTACGGATATGTAGGATAGATTAAGGTCTTCCAAAAAGAGTTTCATTTTTATTTTTTTTTATTAACCGGCAGTCAGTCCTAACCGGCTGCGGTACAGCAAGTTTTACTCATTATCCAATTAATGAATCGGATGATGTTCATCTGTTTAAGACTTGCTGCATCATATAATAGTGTAGTGTGTTAGGGATTTTCGGAATATCTGGAGCGGAAGCCATCCCTAACGCAGAGGAAGACGATGCCGTAGTTGATCCCCACGCGCAGCGGAACTCAAACAAGAACACACAAACCCCGGACAAGAAGACGGTGTAAACCCACGCACTGCCTCCACTGGTTTCCTCTCTCTATTCGTCTTAATGCGTATGACCTAATGGGGAGTCACAGACTTCTTTTATAGAGAGGAGGGATCAGTCCCGTTCTTACTTCTAACAGGATCCTACCCATTACAGGATCCTTATTGGGCGCCTAATGGGTTAAGCCCAATCATATTCCATTAATTGGATGTCTAATGGTGTGCAAGTGTGCAGCCCAGTAAACACAAGTGGACCACTAATTGGATTAAAACCCAACATTCTCCCACTTGATCCAACTTGTCTTAAGCACATCAAATCTTCCTTTGAAAACATACTTATAGTATAAATATATATAGTTTCAAAAGGACTCTTGAAGATTTGACATCATGGGCATACACCTGAAGAGAAAACCACGGTATGCGCGCGCACGATAAAGCAAAACTACACACCATTCTAATTAACGGAATCTTAAAGGTTCAAGAACAGTAAATCAAATGACATGAGTCATGGCGGTAAATGCATTCAATTACACACCACCTTCCATGTACCACAATGCCACCAACTTACTATAATTGAACATCAAATATGGAACTGTAGATAAACTCAAACATAATGTTTATCTATTGGTCACCACTTAAACATACAATCTGCCATCCATAATCCATAACCAACATGTATACAAAATAAATGGAAAAGGCAAAAGGTAATGGAAGAATCACAACATATCGAGTGAACTGACAAGACCCATCCGAATCACATGACTACAAAAAGTGCTAGCAGGTAGTCCTTTCGTGAGTGGGTCAGCAACCATAAGATCCGTTCCGATATGTTCTATAGACACTTCTTGATTCTTCACTCTGTCTCTAAGAGCAAAATACTTAATGTCTAAGGCTCTACCACCTTTGGATGCCTTATTGTTCTTAGAGAAGAAGACCGCAGCGGAATTGTCACAATATATCCTGATAAGTCTAGAAACGAAATCAATAGACCTGTGAGCAGATTCCGCAACTAGATGGCCTGTGCACTAGTCTCAAAACAAGCAATAAACTCAGCTGCCATCGTAAAAGGACTACATGTTGAACCTTTCCAAGACCTTTGAGATGTAAGCTTTCTAAGAGAGACTAAGAGTGCCTAAGGATCTATCTCTAGTGATTTCAATGCCTAATAGACATAGTGGGCATCACCCATATCTTTCATCTCAAAGTTCTTAGAAAGGAAAGCTATAGTTTCGTGCCATAAATCTAGAACACTGCTATCATGCAAAATGTCATCCACATACAAAAGCAAGACGACTCCCACTGATCTTTAGGTACAAACATTCGTCAATAATGTTTTCCTTAAACCTAAAGGACAGTATGATTTCATTAAACTTTATGAACCATTGGCGAGAGGCTTGCTTAAGTCCGTAAATGGATTTCCTTAATTTGCATACCAAGTGTTCTTTACCTTCAGCACGAAACCCTTGAGGTTGCTCCATATACACTTCTTTATCTAGGTCCCCATTGAGAAAAGCCGTTTTCACATCTATCTGATGTAACTCCAGGTCAAAATGAGGTATCAAGGCCATGACTATTCTGAATGAGAGCTTCTTGGAAACTGGAGAGAATGTCTCATCATAGTCAATGCCTTCCCTTTGAGTGAAACCCTTAGCTACCAATCTGGCCTTATATCGTTCAACTTTGCCTTTAGCGTCCACCTTAGTTTTGAATATCCATTTACATCCAACAAGTTTGGACCCTTTAGGCAAGTTAACGAGATCCCATACTTGGTTTTTAGCCATAGAGTCAAGCTCTTCTTTCATGGCTTCAAACTAATAGGCAGATTTTTCACTCTTCATGGCTTGTGAAAACGTCACTGGATCATCAATGTCACCCCTGTCTACACTATCCTCCTGTAAGTATACTATGAACTCATCAGATATGGCAGGTCTCCTGACTCTTTCAGATCGACGCAATGTTGGCCCCTGATCCACCTGAGGAGGTGGTTGGTCAACAACAGTGACATCTTCTGGCTCTGGAGCAACCTAGGGTAGACCAACTGCAACTATTTGCTCCCTTAGAATTTCATTCCGAAGAATGAATATGGGAACAACGTTGTCAGTTGTTACAGGTGTTTCAACCTGATCCTGTAACTTCTCAAAAGAAATCTCTCGAGAAGGTTCACTCCCACTAACTCCGCCATCTTCAAGGAACCTTGCCTTATCTGTTTCTATAATAATGGGAACATGGGATGGGCAATAGAATCTATACCCTTTTGATCTCGCTGGATAACCAATGAAGAATCCACTAGTTGTTCTGAGATCAAAAACTTTTTCCTGTGGACTGTATGGTCTAGCCTCAGCTGTACACCCCCACGTGCGCATATAGCTCACAGAAGGTTTCCTACCACACCATAACTCATAGAGAGTCTTAAGCGCAGCCTTCGTAGGAACCTTATTCACAATGTGAGCAGCTGTCTTAACAGCTTCGCCCCACAAGGATAAAGGAAGGATAGAATGACTCAACATTGTCCTGACCATTTCTTTAAGTGTTCGATTCCTTCTTTCTGCAACCCCATTCTGGTATGGGCTGCCAGGAGTAGTGTACTGAGGTACAATACCCTCTTCTTTAAGGAATTTAGCTAATGGACCATGTAGGTGCTTAGAATGACCGTGTGATTAACATGAAATATCTATGTTGTTTAGTGTAAACTAACCTATTAAAAACAGCAACTAAAGTGCAGTGATCGCCAGAAACTTTTAACTTAAAAGTTTCAAAAGAGATATGATCGCCTACCTTTCAAACGCGGAAGATTGAATTCTTGGTTCCCCTTCCTTAGCCGGCTGAAGAAAGAGAGCCCTTTCTTTGCTTTTTGTTCTTGCTGTTGAATTTGAGGTTGAGGATCGTCCAGAAGTTGTGCTTGATTTCCCCTTTTGATCTCTTGTTGTTGTTGAGTGTAGCAGAGACAGAAACAAAATAAAGAAGAATGATGATGAGAATTTAAGTAGAAGCAGTATCTGAACTAATCATGATGTTAAGCATATTTAAAACAGCAAACTCACTTGTTTAATGGCTTTGAAACCCCTTAGATCAAGTAGGTTTTGAAAGATTATGCTGTGGTGTGTGTTTGCATGAAGTGAATATGAAGAATGAAACTAATGAAATGAATGCAGTAATGAAAAACTTATGCCCAGTCGGTTGAAGCTCTGAAAGGATGAAGATCTTGAAAGGGACGCCGACTTCTGGGAATGGCAGTGCTCCGACGTTACGACGTTGTTGCTTCGATCTTCAACTCGCTATAACGCTATGGCTCAACTCAATTCAATTCTCTTCTCTTCTTTTTTTTTCTCTTCAACATGCAGGGTATTTATAGGCATTTCTTGCGTTCGAGATTAACATTGAAAAATTCCGAATTTATCCATCTTAATTGACAGATAAATACTAGTTAATTCATCTTTATCTGTAATTATCTAAAACGCGTCCACCTTGGCTGACGCCTTTCAGATTAATTAAGATAAGGATAAATATCCGGGAAAACTTATTTTTATCTTTATTAGGTAAAACGCGTCCACATACGTAGACGTCTTTTAGACTAATTAAGATAAGGATAAACATCCGGAGGGGAAGTTAAAATCACTTAGGAAACTTAAAACGCGTCGACATGTCCAGACGCCTTTTAGTTAATTAATTAATTAATTCAAATTCAAATTTAAACGTTAAAATAAGAATAAAGTCTAAATGGCGTCCACTTGGGTCGACGTTTTTTAGAATTCTTCATATTTTAACTCAAATTTGAACTAAAACCAATTCAATTGATTAACTTAAACACATCT